>CM018697.1:49203517-50484534 GCA_009363875.1 Mikania micrantha
GTGTAGAGCTTACAATTCACACACACAAAGTCAAATTCTCTCTCAAGCTCAAGATCAAGACTCTCTTCATCTTTGTTTCTTTTGATCGTTCAAGTGTTGTATTTTCACGTTTATTGTTTGTAAACACTTGCATATCAATGAATAATTCAGATTCATGATTTATTACATTGTCATTGTTGATTCAAATCTAGTTGTAAACGGATTCCGCACGTTTATGATCGAATCGTAGAATTTCGTGATCGATTCTTCAAATCTACATCAATAACTATTGAAATGTTATTTAATGCTTTTAAACTTAAACATGATGCTTTTATTGTTGCTTATGCTTGGAAACTAGTATACTTTGATGAACTATAAACTTGATACTTATACTTTAAACTTGGAGCTTGAAACTATATGTTGGATGCTTATGAAACTATTTGCTTAAACGTGAGACTTTATGCTTATGAAACTATATGCTTAAACATGAGACTTGATGCTATGCTATAGAATTCATGATGAAACTATGTGTGGACGCTTGAAACTATATGCTTGAAACTATTATTTGCGCATGAAACATTGGGCATGTATCTAATCATAGGTTACGTAATTGCTAAACTTCTGCTAGTGCAGAGCTTGTACCTATGTATTGCGATACATGTAAACTAAACCATAACGAGGCTAAGCTATTACCTATATAAGAGACATGTAATTTCTAAACTTCTGCTAGTGCAGAGCTTTTGTCTGCTTATATGAGGTATGTAATTGCTGGATTAAAACTAAACCATGACGAGGCTAAGCTATTATCTATATAAGAGACATGTAATTGCTAAAATTCTGCTACAAGTTAGACAAGGCACTTTATGGTCTTCATCAAGCACCACGAGCATGGTATGCTACGCTTACTGATCACTTGCTTGCAAATGGATATACCCGTGGAGCCATCGATCAAACTCTGTTTGTTCGCAAGGATAAGGATGATTTGATTCTCGTCCAAATCTATGTGGATGACATTATATTTGGCTCCACAAGCTCGGCGTTGTGCAAGGAATTTGAAGGGGTGATAAAGATGAAGTTTGAGATGAGCGCGATGGGAGAAATGACTTTCTTTCTAAGTCTTCAGGTGAAGCAAGATTCAAAGGGTGTGCTAATTCATCAAGGAAAGTATGTCACAGACATTTTGACCAAATTCAAAATGATGGAATCAAAGCCAGCTTCCACTCCTATGGCTGCTCGTCCTGTCTTAACTTCAGATTTGGATGGTGAAGATGTTGATCAATACCTCTATCGCTCGATGATCGGTTCTCTGATGTATATGACTGCCAGTGTCCAGACATCGTGTTTTCAATTGTCAGTGTGCCATATATCAAGCGAATCTGAAGGCATCTCACCTTATAGCTGTCAAGAGAATCTTTCGGTAACTTGTCGGGAAGCCCCGTCCTGGTCTTTGGTACCCAAAGAACTCTGAGTTTCGTTTGTTTGCATACTCAGACAGTGACTTTGGTGGATGTAACCTGGACAGGAAATCAACCACTGGTGGTTGTCAATACTTGGGAGATCGCCTTGTTTCATGGCAATGCAAGAAACAAACCACTGTATCCACATCGACTGTGGAAGCGGAATATGTTGCTGCCTCCAGTTGCTGCTCCCAGGTTATATGGATGCAACAGAAACTCCTCAATTACGGTTTGAATTTTCTTGACTCTCCTATTTATTGTGACAATGAAGCCGCCTTACAGATCGACAAAAATCCGGTACAATATTCCAAAACTAAACATATTGATATCCAGATTCACTTCATCCGTGACTGTTTCGAACGGAAACTAATTCATCTTGAAAAGGTCCATACAAATGACAATCTGGCAGATCTTTTCACAAAACCGTTCCATACAACACGCTTCCATCACTTACTTGCCTCTCTCAAACTAATAAGGTTTGAATAAAAAGGGTATTTTTGTAAATACGTTAAAATTTGTGTTTTGTTTAAATTTTAATTTTTAAATCACAAATTTAGGGGGAGAAAATTTACAAAAAAAACAAAAAGATTTTTGGTCTTTGAGTCAAAATATACAAAAATAACAAAAATATTTTTGATTTTTGAGTTAAAATATTTAAGAAAATACAAAAAGATTTTCGGTCTTTGAGTTAGTCTAAGATGATCTACAAGTTTAGGGGGAGTTAAGTTTTTGAAAACCTAAGAAAAGGAAATCATGCCTTTTGTTATTCAAGAAAATTACAAAAAGATTTTATGTTTTCAAACTTTAAGAAAATACAAAAAGAGTTTATTTGGACATGCAAAGTGAATCGATCACATTGGGAAGTGAAATAATTTCTAAAGAACAAAATTTCACTATCTTAATAAGATTTCTAAAAGAGTAACAACTTTGAATATCTATTATACACTAAGAAGTTGAAACCATTTTTCCAAATAAAAGATGATCAAATTAAAATAAATAAGTATATAAATAAAATAAGTGTGAAATTGTGATCATTAGACAACTTGAAATGTGTGACAACTATTTGACCTTTTGTTTAAGTCCTTAAATCAAAACGAGATTGTGTTAATAAACTTGAAATTGTGTTTGAAAAACTCGGATATTTCCTATGTTTTGTGCAAACAAAGAGCGGGAAATATCTACTGAAGCATCCTCTGTTTTGCGTAAGCAAAGATCTGGATGTGTGACGTTAAGGCCAATGTGTCTGCAGATCAGAAAATAAAAGATGCCAATGAGCACAAGATGATAGAACCCCTTCTTGTTCTTGATTCTAATCTAATAAGATCTGTTCTTTTCTTTTCTCATCTAAACTCTGTCAAAACATTTTAAGTTCGTTGAAACACAATCAAAGTTTGAAACAAAGGATTTCACAAGACTGATAGGTTGCATATTAATCTAGTCTTACAATCTAATTGTTCACAAATTTCCATAATATATATTTTTTTTACAAAAACCTTGATCATATGACTGATTTTTAAGTAATGGAATAACGAGTGGAAATCATTGGTGGGGAATAGGTGTTTAAAAGTTGTGCTTCGTTAAGAAACTAATTAAGAAAGTAAAATATTGATGACAGATTTGATCCCACAAATTTGACCCGACTAAACCTTAAACTTGTCCTAAGTTTCCAATATTTTATTTTATTTTATTTCATTTCATTTTATTTTATTTTATTTTATTTTATTTAAAGTTAGAAAATTTTGAAATAAATTGGTATACTCGAAATCAAGTACACGAAGATTTTGTACTCGAAATGTTGGCTATATATAGCCAACTGAATTAAATTTCGAGTATCAATTCTTCGTGTACAGACTTTTTCATTTCGAGTACAAAATTCATCTTCACCTGGCGATTTCACTTTCTAGACTTTATTTCAAAAATCCAATATGCCCTATATATTAGCATATTTGACTAGATAGTATAGGTGGTTGTTAGTGAGGTTAAGGTTGGCATTTTGGGTGTTCGAAGGGATTTTCAGACGATTCAAGTGTTATCATTTTCAAACGGTTCAAGTATGTGATTCAGTGTATGGGATGAAATGCTTAATTATCATTAACAATAATATATTATGTGGTTCGATATGTGGTGGGACGGTGGCTGGGGCTTGTTCCCCTACATATGCCCTATATATAAGCATATTTGACTGGATATTATAGGTGGTTGTTAGTGAGGTTAAGGTTGTCATTCGGACAGGTTATCAAATTCATTTCATATAAAACTATATGAACTCACCAACAATGTGTTGACTTGATCTTTTTGCATGACTTCTCTGGTGACGAACAGGTCTAACTAAGAAGTTATGTTTTTGGACTAGGATGCAAGTTAGAGGACCTAGTATTTTTGAAGCGTGCATATTTTGAACATCATTATACAAATTATTTTCTATATCTTGTGCATATACAAGATAGATGGATTATGATGTTGATGATAGATTTACACTATTAAATTATAAACAGAACTGATGTAATTTAACTTTGTAATTCTATTTTATATAGCATTTTCTCATTATATATCATGTGCAATGTAAACAATCTGATCATCACAATTATCATTCCTGATATCGCGCCCCGGGTTCTTTCCGCCCGATGGGACACACGATCTGGCCCGCCGACTCGGGGTGTGACAGATTAGTATCAGAGCCATGGTTATAGAGAAATATATGTCATTTATTTAAACGGTTTGGTCTAGACTATAACCTAGGGACCCTTCATGTAGAGGACATAATATTTACATATTTGCATTATGTCTTCAGCATTCGATCACTTCACTAACCGATTCCTTTTCGGCTGTGATCAGAATGCCGCCGCGAAGAAAACCTACACCCCCACCGCCACTTCCTCTTCCTCCTCCACACACACCACCAGTTGAACTTAACATGATTGCGAACCTGGATCCTGCTACCATTGCCTTGGCAACACTACTAAGCAGCCAGCTGACTAATCAGGTAAAGGAAGTGATTTCGGATATGCTCAACCGTATTCGGAATGACAGCAACAACTCTGGTAACTCCTAAGGAGAAGCCAGTGGAAATACTGGCGGTGCGTCTCATTACTCCTACAAGTCATTTGTAGGTTGTAAGCCGCCTGGTTTTAACGGGACTGAAGGAGCCGTTGGACAAATCCAATGGATAGGAAAGATGGAGACTACTCTAGACATCAGTAGCTTTCCAGAACATCACAGGTTTCGCTACTCTGCTGGATCTTTCAACAAGCGAGCCTGACCTGGTGGAACTCACAGATTCAGGCCAAGGGAAGGGAAGAAGCTATGGCGATGCCATGGGAGGAATTCAAGATGCTGCTGAGAAATGAGTTTTGCCCCAAGAATGAACTGCTGAGACTGGAGATCGAGCTGTCAAACCATGTAACGAAGGGGGAAGATGACATGGTTTACACTACTCGTTATCATGAGTTGGTTGCATTGGTGCCAGACATGGTACCAACTCTGGAGAAACGGATTGACACATATGTATGTGGACTACCCGCCTGCATACAAGGTTTAGTTGTTGCAGCAAATCCTGTCACACTGGAGTCAGCTGTTAGTCTGTCAGGGAAACTCATTGACCTGATGGTAGCCTATGGAACTTTGAAGAAAGAGGTCGACTCCAGCAAGCACAAAGAAGAGTCATCTAAGAAACCCCACCATCACCCCAAGAAGAAACAAAAGGTCATCAAGAACTACACGATGGCCAAAACTCTCAACCAAGTAGCAGCTGCACCACAGAACGTCAACAGAAGACCCTACACGGGTGCATATCCTTTGAGTACCAAGTGTCAATACCATCATGCTGCAAACACTCCCTGCAAGCAATGTACAGGATGTGGACGAAAGGGCCATTGGGTGCAGTGCTGCCGGATGACACCTAATCAAACAGTCAATAATGCTGCTTTAGCTCTCCCTCCACCCAACAATCAGAACAACGGTGGATGCTATAACTGTGGTGAAATCGGCCACTTTTCCAAGAACTGCCCAAAGAGAGCACAGCCAGCAGTTCAAGCACCACGTGGAAGAGCTTTTGCAATAGGAGCTCCAGCTGCTTGCCAAGACCCGAACATGGTCACCGGTACCTTTCTCTTACATGACTTTTATGCATCTATTTTGTTTGACACTGGTGTGGATCAGATTTTTATCTCTACCTATTATTCATGCCACTTAGATTCTATTGAGGAACTGTTAGATTCCCCTTACATCATAGAAGTAGCTAACGGGAAACAAATCACTGTTAGTACAATATACAGAAACTACCCATTAACACTTAATGGTCATACATTCACCATCGATTTGATACCGATGGAGCTGGGTAGTTTCGACATCATCGTTGGGATGGATTGGCTATCTCTTAATTGAGTAGAAGTCATCTGTTCTGAAAAGCTGCTTCGAGTTCCATTGACGAGTGATCGTGTATTAGAAGTCCGAGGGGATCAAGCAAAACGAAGTGTCAAAATCATATCCTGCATAAAGGCGCTTAAGTGTTTACAGAAGCAGTGTGTAGCTTTTCTGGATCATGTGGTGGAGAAAGAGAAGGACAAGAAAAAGATTCAAGACATGCCGGTAGTGAAAGAATATCCCGAAGTAGTTCCTGAAGACCTACCAGGTTTGCCACCTGCACGACCAGTAGAGTTTTGTACTGACTTAGTTCCTGGCGCAACCCTTGTTGCTAAATCTCCATACAAGTTAGCACCTTCAGAGATGCAGGAGTTGTCGAATCAACTGCAGGAATTACTGGATAAAGGTTTCGTCAAACCGAGCTACTCACCTTGGGGAGCTCCGGTTTTGTTCGTGAAAAAGAAGGATGGATCTTTTCGGATGTGTATAGATTACATAGAGCTGAAAAAATTAACCATCAAGAATCGGTATCCATTACCGACGATTGATGATTTGTTTGACCAACTACAAGGAGCACAGTATTTCTCGAAGATTGACTTACGTTTAGGATATCATCAACTCAGGGTTCAGGACAAAGATATACCAAAGACGGCGTTTCGAACCAGATATTGGCATTACGAGTTTATGGTGATGCCTTTCGGATTGACGAATGCACGGTTTTCATGGACCTCATGAACCGAGTGTGCAACCCATATCTAGATCAGTTTGTCATTGTCTTTATTGATGACATCTGATTTATTCCAAAAGCAAAGCAGAACACGAGCAACATCTCAGGAAGATCTTGGAGCTGTTGAAGGAAGAGAAACTCTATGCTAAATTCTCTAAGTGTGAATTTTGGCTAAGAGAGGTTCAATTTTTGGGTCACGTAGTCAACAATGAGGGAATACACGTAGATCCTGCAAATATCGAGGCAATAAAGAACTGGGATACTCCAAAGACACCGACGGAGATACGGTCTTTTCAGGGATTGGCAGGTTATTATAGAAGGTTTATATCAAACTTTTCTAAGATAGCTCTGCCTCTCACCAAGCTAACCCAAAAAAGTGAGACGTTTGTTTGGGAGCAGAAACAAGAAGATGCTTTCCAGACATTAAAGCAGAAGTTATGTGATGCTCCAATCTTATCTCTCCCAGAAGGCTGTGATGACTTTGTAGTGTACTGTGATGCCTCCCATCAGGGACTTGGTTGTGTATTAATGCAACGAGACAAAGTTATCGAATACGCATTGAGACAGTTGAAGATTCATGAGAAGAACTACACTACTCATGATCTGGAACTGGGAGCAGTGGTATTCGCATTGAAGATCTGGAGACATTACTTATATGGCACTAAGTGTACCATATTTACTGATCACAAGACCCTGCAGCATATATTTGATCAGAATGAACTCAACAAGCGACAGTGGCATTGGGTTGAGCTTCTGAATGATTACGATTGTGCGATCAAGTACCATCCAAGCAAGGAAAACGTTGTAGCAAATGCCTTGAGCCGGAAGGAACGAGTCAAACACTTGCGCGTTAGAGCAATGAGAATGACTGTGCAGACGTTTGTTTGGGAGCAGAAACAAGAAGATGCTTTCCAGACATTAAAGCAGAAGTTATGTGATGCTCCGATCTTATCTCTCCCAGAAGGCTGTGATGACTTTGTAGTGTACTGTGATGCCTCCCATCAGGGACTTGGTTGTGTATTAATGCAACGAGACAAAGTTATCGCATACGCATTGAGACAGTTGAAGATTCATGAGAAGAACTACACTACTCAAGATCTGGAACTGGGAGCAGTGGTATTCGCATTGAAGACCTGGAGACATTACTTATATGGCACTAAGTGTACCATATTTACTGATCACAAGACCCTGCAGCATATATTTGATCAGAATGAACTCAACAAGCGACAGTGGGTTCAGCTTCTGAATGATTACGATTGTGCGATCAAGTACCATCCAAGCAAGGAAAACGTTGTAGCAAATGCCTTGAGCCGGAAGGAACGAGCCAAACCCTTGCGCGTTAGAGCAATGAGAATGACTGTGCAGACAAGCTTACGCGACAAGATCATTCAGGCACAACAAGAGTTAGTTGGACGAGGAAATCTGAACAAAGACTAGATTGTGACCAGATGGAGTTATCTACTACCAAGATCGTATATGGATTACGGCAGTAGACGAATTGAGAAGTCTCATCAAGGCGCTGATAAAATGTACCAAGACTTACGGGGATTTTATTGGTGGCCGGGAATGAAGAAAGACATAGACGAGTAAGTCGGTCGATGCCTTACATGTGCAAAAGTGAAAGTGAAACCCCAGAAGCCGTCAGGTTTACTGGAACAGCCTGGGATTCCGCTCTGGAAGTGGGAACAAATAGCTATGGATTTCATTACCAAGCTACCCCGCACTTCCAGTGGTCATTGTAACATCACTGTATTTGCACTTCATTACATAAATGGTTGTATTGTTAAAGCCTGATATGATAATTGTTAATGACTATGGATTATGGGATGTTATTATTATTAGTATACATATTGAGAACACATTATTACGAGCATAAACCATGGGAAATCTAGTTGGAAAATAACTAGACAGAACCAGAGAGTTTATTGCAGAGATATACATATATGAGATGATATGATTGGATTTGGAATGGTAGTGGTATGGGATTCTATAACCAAAGATAGGCAAGGATAAAATCATGGTCTATCGAAGAGGTGGTGGGATGGCGGCTGAGGCAGTTGCGACTGACCTCTACGTATGCCCTATACATAAACTATCTTCGGTTTATCATGATTATATCAGTGTTGAGGCTTTGGTGAGGAGAATCCGAGGTTTTGGTTTGGAATGGAAAGGATTTATGAGTTGGATATTTTTTGGTTACTAAACATAGTCAAGGACACATGGTCATGGTTTATTGAAATGGTGGTGGGACAGTGGCTAGATAGGTTGCGACCTACTCCCACATATGCCCTATACATAAGCTTATTTCGGTCTATCATGAATGTGTCAATGATATGGTTTAGTGGGATTGGGATTGGGAAATTATAATATTCAAGATAATAAAAGAATGAAAGCATTATTGGAAATGAATACGCGATGGTGAGGTTTCGAATATAATTTAAACGCGAATGTTATTTCAGAAATATTAACTTAATAATGTATTCACGTGAGTGACGATTCACACGAATATAATTATTAGGAATAATATACTGAAACGATATTCCATAATCGTGAATCGAATCGAAATACGACACGAGCTTTGGATTCGAAAAGGTGACGATCTTTACGAATTCGTACGTAAGTGACGCGTTTCGACGACATAACCGAAATAATATCTAACGATATTAAATTAAGAAAAATAAGTTAAAAACGTTTATTAGGAATTACAACCTAAGACGTATCCGAACGAATCGTTTTATTAAATAAATAATCTTACGAAAGTAAATGGAATCATTTTTCGAAACAACTTTAAATTAAAATCATTTTATTAAACGAAACATGATTATTTAAACGTCTTATTTTTTAAATATGTTTTACGAGTAAAACCGATCATTTTATAAATTATAACGCGTATTAAACGAGACCGAGCACACGGGAAAGACGCGGGTATAAATGGTGGAACCTATTCCTTTTTCTTCATTCTTCCACTTTTCACTCTCTCTCTAGAACACAATCCCGCCACTCCTCTCTCTCTAAGTTCTCTCTTCATTATCTCTCTCAATTCTCAACCATTTTACAAGATCTTGGTGCCAAATCTGTAACATCATTGTATTTTGGGTTGTCCGTACATGTTTCATTGTACTGTTAAGACCTGATATGATAATTGTTAATGATTATGAATGATTGGATGTTATTACTATTATTGGTATACATATTGAGAACACATTATTATAGCATAAACCACGGGAAGTTTAGTTGAAATACAACTAAACAGAACCAGAGAGTTTATTGCAGTTGAACATATGTTATGGGTTGTTGATTTGGAATGGTAGTGGTTCAGGATTCTATAACCAAAGATAGACAATGATATAATCATGGTCTATCGAAGAGATGGTGGGACGGTGTCTGAGGCAGTTGCGACTGACCTCTACGTATGCCCTATACATAAACTATCTTCGGTTTATCATCATTATATCAGTGTTGAGGCTTTGGTGAGGAGAATCCGAGGTTTTGGTTGGAATGGAAAGGAATTCGGAGTTGGTTATTGTTTGGTTACTAAACATAGTCAAGGACACATGGTCATGGTTTATCGAAATAGCGGTGGGACAGTGGCTGGATAGGTTGCGACCTACTCCTACATATGCCCTATACATAAGCATATTTCGGTCTGTCATGGATGTGTCAGTGATATGGTTTAGTGGGATTGGATTGGGAAATAATTACGCGATGGTGAGGTTACGAATATAATTTAAACGCGAATATTAATTCAGAAATATTAACTTAATAATGTATTCGCGTGGGTGATGATTCACACGAATATAATTATTAAGAATAATATTCTGAAACGATATTCCGTAAATTGTAAATCGAATCGAAATACGATACGAGCGTTGGATTCGAAAAGGTGACAATCTTTACGAATACGTACGTGAGTAACGCGTTTCGACGAAATAACGAAATAATATCTAACAATATTAAATTAAGAAAAAGGTTTTAAAAATATTTATTAGGAATTACAAACTAAGAAGAATTTGAACCATTTATTTTATTAAATAAGTGATTATACGAAAATAAACGAAATCATTTTTCGGAACAACATTAATTAAAACCATTTTAATAAACATGATAATTTAAACGTTTTATATTCTAAATATGTTTTACGAACATAACCGACCATTTAGGAAATTTTATCGCGAAAAAAAAATGAGACCGAACACGTGGGGATGATACGCGATATAAGAAAGAAAACTTCTTTCTTCTTCCTCATTTTTCCACACATCCTTCTCTCTCTAAAACACAAGGTTCGCCACTTATTTCTCTCTCTACCTTCTCTCTAGATTTTCTCCTTCATTTCTTGTCGGAATCACGAGATCTTGGAGCCTAAACATTCGGGGGATCGAGGAGAACGAGAAGATACGAATAAATCCAGATTTTTATCACGATTTAAAGGTAGCTTGTCTATTTTACTTTTGGTTTTGAACCATGTACATAATCGGTTAATATATCATCTTTTTAAACGATTTTTACACTTTAAAAACCCTAAAATTGCATGTACGTATGGGAAGACTCTAGGTAAACCTGTAATAACCTAGGAGGAAGATGAGAAAGATGCTTGGGCGAGAACAACAGGCTCGGGATTGGCAGGGTTCGTGAGGGTGGTTGTGGCCGAACCTGGACCATGGCTGCATCATGGCCGAACCTCACACTGGGAAAACCTTTCCACTCCACCGAACCTATGGCAGCGAACATCGTGCATGAGGCCTACGAACCTGCATGGGCGGGACCAAGGGGTGGCCGAACCCCATAGGGTGGCCGAACCTTGGGACAGCGACCCTCTTTTGGGCTGCGAATCTGCATCATCACGAACCTGGAATCTTTGATGAGCCACGAACCCATTTAACCACGAACCTTCTGGCTAACGAACCTCAGTTTTGGCCGAACCATTCTTCTAGCCAAACCTATGGGGACGAACCTGGAAAGCCAGCCGAACCCTAGCTGGGCAAACCTGTTGTCACACCCCGATGCCGGCGGGGTAGGATCGGAGTCCCCGTCGGGCGGAAGGTTCCCGGGGCACGATATCGGGAATGATAATCAAAAGTGATCAGATTGTTTACATTGCACATGATATAAATGAGAAATGCTAATATAATAGAATTACAAAGTTAAATTACAGCAGTAACGTTTATAATTTAACAATGTAAATCTATTGTAAAACATCAATAAATGATTATCTTGTATTTACACAAGATATACAAAATAGTTTGTATAATGATGTCTTCAAAAGTATGCAGGTCCAAAATACTAGTCTTCTATATGAAGTCCTAGTCCAAAAGAAATAACTCTTTAGTTGACCTGTTCGTCACCTGAGAAGTCATGCAAAATAAAAGTCAACACATGGTTGGTGAGTTCATATTGTTTAGTATTGGAAAATGATTTGAAAATGATTTGAAAATGATTTGAAAATGATTTGAAACCTCCTTTGGTAAAGACCCTAACCTCATTAACTCCACATGTATCATCCAGATCGGTATGCTTATGTATAGGGCATACCCCTGAGTCGAGGCTACAACCCCGCCCAGACGCCATCCCACCACATACTAATCCGCATAGGACATTGTTGTTAATGATAATTAAGCATCTTTACCTATCACACACTCTTGTCACAATGACTCACATGTTCTCACAAAACCTTTGTTTAACCCCCGAGTAACAACCTTAATCTCATTAACATCACATGTATCATCCAGATCGGTATGCTTATGTATAGGGCATACCCCTGAGTCGAGGCTACAACCCCGCCCAGACGCCATCCCACCACATACTAATCCGCATAGGACATTGTTGTTAATGATAATTAAGCATTTTACCCCTACCTTAACCCAATGATTCGTCAGTCCTTTGTTCCTGTGAATACAACAATTTGGAATCTATGTTGATTCCTTAAGTTCATCACAATAGTGATTAACCACACAATTGTATAAACAGTTATAAATGCTTAATTAAACAAGTAAATAAACATTTAACAAAATCTAAGTCCTTATGATTGGGGCCTATGGTCATACTCGAGTAGACTAGTCTGTCAATCTAGGTACTTAGTAGTTAGGGAAACTGTAAATATCCTCAAACATACGACCTACAAGTGAAACGGTCTAGCTAGGACTTCTTGAAATGCAGGATTTTATGTTTCGTCAATGTTTTTGGCGTATGCTATCTCTGATATTTCCCAGATTTTCCCTTAAAAATGTTTGTCTGATTTTGTCACAAGATGTACTTGATGTGTTGATCATAGAATACAAGATTCATTGATCGGTTGTACACTTGATTAATTGTTCAACAAACACTTGGTTTGTAGAACATTGAATGTTGTCTTTGCAAAGATTGTTTTGTTGATGTCTTGACGTCCCACACTTGTTTTGTCAAAATGTTCGATTTGATCCCTTGAATTCACCCACTTGTTTTGTCAAAATGTTTGATTTGTTTCCTTGAATTCACCACTTGACCTCCCAAAATGTTTGATTTGATTCCATTGAATTCACCCACTTGATTTCCCAAAATGTTTGTTTTGACTTGTTTGAAATGTTTTGACTTATTGAAAAGTTTAGTTTAACTTGATTATTCACTTAATATATAAGTGAATCAGTTAATAAACCTGCATAAAATCTTCCTAGACATGGTCTAGGATAACATTCATATATATGTAAAACATATAAATTTAAAAGCATTAAAGTAAACAATTTAAGTAAACAGTTTACGCATGCTTCTCAGCCCCGCGTTTTAAAACGAAAATGTTTAGAAAAGGGGCAATGAACTCACCTGTGTTGATGTCTAATGTACTATCACAGAATACGCACTCTTGTTTGTAGGCTAAGTTTCTTCGGTTCCTGAATTATTTTATAAGAATTCGAATATAATAAGTACGCGTAGTAGTCGTTGTGCCTACGACCTTGAGTCTTGCTGTGTGTGCAACTAAGTGTCTTAGTACTAAGTGTATCTAAGATCTACTCTATCCTAATTACCCTTCTTATGATCCCAATTCCCATGATTAGCTACTAACTTACCTTTATATTTTAGAAAATTTCGGCAGAGTTTCCTTTGTTTTTAAAACAATTCCAGACAATTAAATTGTCTATTTTTCAACAAATCCCAATCAATTAAATCAAAATAAGTACTTAAATCAAAACATTGCAATTTACTTCCAATTAAATTGATATTAAGTCAAAATCATTTAATGAAATTTAATAAGTTATAAATAAATGAATGAGATCTTATCAAAATCCCATTACTTGAGTTTACATCTTATTTTAATACCTGATGGGCTTAATTAGGCCCCCATTGGGCCCGCTTAGGCCCGGTTGAACTTCCTTGATTTCTATTTGACTTCAAGACTTGAACTTTTGATTTTCATGATCCCATGTACATGATATTCGGTTATAAGACCATCTTATGTCTATTAACAACTCATGTCACGTTGCTATCGTATGTCAAGTATTATCTTGTCATAGGTATCACTAACCCATGCATACATGTAATGTTTATACATGCATGCAACTTATGGAACCTAAATCCTTATTAGAAACTTAGGCGAATGGCCAATTTATCCTTCCCATGCACAAACTCTTGTTTTGTCCCATGCATACGTGCTTACCTATCCCTATGCATACTAGAAATCTAGGGTTTTCAAGGTTGTTTAGGTTCGACACCCTCCCAAGCAGCGAACCCTTTAGCTTAGGTTCGTTCAACCCACAAATGATTCTAAGGTTCGGCTAAATTGGCAACATGTAGGGTTCGGCTAATCAACATATGGTTCGTCTGAACTATGGTTCGCTGCCCACCCAGAGTTCAGCAATGGGGTTCGGTGATCCTGAGGTTCGTAGCTATCCAAGTCTGCATGGCCATGGTTCGTTGCATTGTCTCATGGTTCGGTGACTGACTAAGGTTCGGCCGAAGAAGGTTCGTCGCCACAGGGTTCGGCCATTGAGGGTTCGTGGGTCAGAACTTTACAGGTTCACTACAGGCTTGGTGCAGGGTTCGTTGCAGACTAGGGTTGCAGGGTTCGCTCAGTCACCGAGGGTTCGTTTAACAAACCCTTGGGTTCGTGAGATGCCTACAAGGTTCGGCTCCCAGTTTCGCGATCCAACAGGGTTCGGTTATCTCAATGGTCCACGAACCTGCAACATCTCCTTCTCGTTCACGACTTCGACCTGTTACAAAACCATTCCTACCTTCTATCTAGTTGATTAACCGAGCTATCTACGTGTTTACTAGTGTGTAAAATGGTCACAACATTAACAAAACCCTAAGAGTCGTAATCTACTCAAAACCGAGTTTAAGATGATTATTTACCTCCGATTTCGTGGATGAGAGCTCCAAATACTTGTACTTCCTTGATCTACGTTGTGTAGTGGTCGTTGTGACACCAACCAAGCTCGAAACGATGAAGATTTGAGGATGATCTTCTAGAGAGAAGGTGGAGCTTCTTTTCTTCTTAGAGAGAGAGAGAGAAAAACGAAATGAGAGGGAGAGATGGGGTTTGGTGGTGGTTGTTTGGGTAATGAATGCCCCATTAATTTTTTAGAGACACCCGGTAGTTCGGTCTCGATCGGTTTCGCGTAAAATTCCCAGACCGCGTAGTTTTCGCAAGGAAGACGCGATTTTTATAAAATAGAGTTTATTTAATTATTCCAGGTTGTGATTCCTAATAAATTAACTAATATCTTTTATTTATTAAAAATTTAAAACAAAATTAACTGTTTAAATCGAAATGTACGGTCGTCGCGCGTATTCGTTCGAATCGTCACCCGTACGAACACGACGATAACTATACTTTTCAATCTTGTTTTCTAATTTAAGAACATCACTCAGAACGTTAAACTTTCAGATTTATTCGTACAGATCGTCACCTATACGAATAACCCGTAAATTTAGCATTCACATAGCAACATTCGTGTGTTTTGTTCTGTAAAGTCTCACATACGTTTATACATAATAATTCCTAAGCAAATAATCACATGATGGTTCTGTATTGCCAGATAATTATCCGACTCAAGAACCATTGTTCTGAACTGTGTTTCTGTTAAATGTGTCTGAAACTGTTCTATGACAACTCACCATGATAATGATAAATGACATGAATATGAAAATTACTGAAATGTGTATGATTCATACCTGTTTTACTGTTCATGTACTGTAGAGATCACTGTTCCGGTAACGGTTCCGGCACTGATGTTACACCTGTGTTAACCGAACCTTGAGCCACCTAATCACCCGTAAGCAGCGAACCTGACCTGCACCCCTTTTATCTTGGCCGAAAAATAGAGCTTATTAACCCCTTTCTTTTAGCAGCGAACCTAGGGGGAGGGGATGAGTTGTGTTAACTGAACTATGCAAAATGGTGAACCTAAAGCTATTGTATTAGATTTACAAAACAAGGGAAGGGTTCCTAATGACATAAAGTCATAAATTCATCTATGAGTATGCATGCATGACCAATCTAAACCACCACCTTTTCTCTTTCTAACATGAGTTTTATAAACTATGGATTTCTATATATATATTGAACTTGTGGTACAAATAACTTAAGTATGAATTTTATTAAACTTCAATTGAAATTTTCTATAACATAAGACATGGTGGTCGAGTGGATTAAATCATGCATGTATGTATAGGTATGTGTATGATTAGGATATTCCTTTACATATACATACGTATGAGTGTATACATCAGAGCTCAAGACCTGTTTATCACTATGTGATAATAAAAAGAGCTAACAAGTTAAATTATAAATTAATGGTGGTTAATTAGAAAATATTGGTCGAATCATTTTAACCTAGATAAAATAAACTAAGTTAATGACACAATTAATAATCAGAAGAAAACACGTATGGATGTTCAATTGTGATAAGACGCATATACTTATGAACATGATGACACGAAAATTACAGATTGTTGAGTTGCATTTGATTTCACGTACGTGAGCACGCATATTGCAAACACACTGAATCTAAGGACTCAGCTGAGTTCTCATAACCTCCTTTTAAAACCATTTTGTTTTTAAACTCGGAGGTGGAACATGTATACCAATTTAAATATTATTTTGATTACACATGGGTGACACCTGGATTATCAATATAATATTCATATTAATGGATTATTATTGATTATGGATTGAGATGGATTATTACTTATCCGTGATTCATTGTTGGTTGAGTTGACTTAGTTCCTCCGAAATGATTGAGTTACTGTTGGTGAGTTGACTAACGTCCTCCTCAGTGATTCCACTGTTGGTTGAGTTGACTACGGTCCTCTGCAGTGCACGAAAACACTTATAGGAATATCGTTGGTTGAGTTGACTGCGGTCCTCCGCGATGATTCCACCGTTGATTGAGTTGACTAAGGTCCTCCGCGGTAACTTATATTGATATGATTATGATGATTGATGCTTATTGAATTGATGTGATTGGTTGAACATATGTGGATAATTATTTATGATTATTGCATATGTGATTACTTGGATAGTTTGGATGTTGTGTTTGTTGGATTTTGGCAGAGTTGGATTATTTCGTAGGAGCACATGTGGATTTTCTCGGGAAATTATAAACTTTTATAAACTTTCATAAACCTTTTATAAACGTTTTTTATACATAAAAACTTATGATTTCTCACCAACTACTTCGTAGTTGACACTTGATTTTCTACATGTTTCAGGGAACGAGGAGAAGTAGGTAGAGCAGGATAGCTCTACATCTTTTGGACATCATCATTTAGGGTCTTGGACTTAGCTAAAATAACTGAAATTCTGAAGAATAGAGTTTAGTTAGTTTAGCTAAATCTTTTGTGTATTCGATGTAACTAGCTCATGATGAACATGATTTTTGTGTAACTAATTTGGTTGATTAATTGATATGTGATGATTTAATTAGATGCCCACGAGCTTATGAACAATCTACACATCCCTCGTGGCATCCCGATGTTTCCGCCATCGGTCGGGGTGTTACAAAATCGTTCATCTAACCGAGTAGAACAAGAACCCACGAAGAAACTCATCATTTGGTCAACATCTAGAGGTAGATCTTGAGGTTTATGTTTGTTTCTCACTCTAAACAACAACCGGTTCACATCTTTATTATTTAAACGATTTTTTCATCTTGAAAACACTAAAACGAACGTGTATGAGCTTGAAGAAACCATGGATGAAGCTATAACAACCTAGGACATGATGATGATGATGATGATGATGATGATGATGCATAGCCGAGAACAGTAGGTTCGGGGGAATTGAGCTGGTCGATGTTGCAGGGTTCGTGAGGGCTGATGTGACCGAACATCCGTTGAGCTAGGTGAAGGGGTGGCCGAACCTCGTGAGGGCATAACTATGCAGGAGCGAACCATCAGCTATCCACGAACCCAGGGCTCATCAGCGAACCCTTTTGGCCTGCGAACCTAAGGAGGTTGCCGAACCTTGAGTGGCCAAACCATTATGCAGCCACGAACCTCATGGGCCACGAAGCTATGACCTAGCCGAACCCATGAACCCACGAACCAGCTGGCTGCGAACCATGGATGACCAAACCTCTCTTCCATGTAAACCTCATGCTGAACGAACTCTTGGCCGCGAAGCTTAACCAGCCAAACCTTTGCAGGGCCAAACCCCTACCTAGTGAACCTGGATCTAATAAACTATAAAGGGCAGCTAACCTAGGAGGAATGAACATGTGTTGGCCGAACCATGAGGTTGTCGAGCTTTGGGCTTTTGGAACTAAGAAGAAAGAGTACACTAACACATGCAATTAAAGAATAAACAAGGACACATGAATGCATGCATGAATGTTTAAAAAGCTACCACCTTTTTCATAATATACATGGGTTTTAAACTATGGACTACATAAGTTGAACAACTTATGTGAAAAGCTTAAGTCTAATTTTCTTAAACTTAAATTAGATTTTAGCAACTTAAAACGTGGTAGTCACTTTAAGTAATCATGCATGTATGTATAGATATGTATTATGATTAGGGTTATTCCCTTTATATATACATATCTATGAGAGTACATATGGGATCTCATGATTTGTTTATCATCATTTGATAAATAAAAACTAACAAGATTGAACTACATCGGAATGACAATCAACTATAAAATCTTGAGTATTTCATTTTAACTTAGATTAAATAAACTAAGTTAACGAAATACTTAATGATTTAAAAGTAAACACTTATGGATAGTAATTGAAATAAAACGCGTATACTTATGAACACGTACATATATTAAATACAGGTTGTTGAAGTATCTTTGATTTCATATACGTGAGCGCGCATTTTACAAGAACACTGATTCTAAGGAATTCAGGTGGGTTCTCATAACCTCCTTTTTAAATCATTTTGTTTTTAAACTCGGAGGTGGGACATGTATACCCAAATTTAAATATTGTTTTGATAACACATGGGTGACACCTGGTTTATCATTATAATATTCATATTATTGGATTATCATTGTTTATGGATTGTCATGGATTATCTCGGATTATCACAACTCCATGAGTCGTTGTTGTTGACTTCGGTCCTTCGCAATGATTGCATGTATTGTCACTTATATTATCACGGATTATCACAACTCCATGGGTTGTTGTTGTTGACTTCGGTCCTACACAATGATTGAATTACTAATGACGAGTGACTTCGGTCCTCCTCGGTGATTCCACTGTTGGTGAGTGACTGTGGTCCTCCGCAATGCATGTATTGTCACTTATGATATTTGGAAATATCATTGGTTGAGATTGGTTGAATATATGTGATTGACTATTTGTGATTATTTGAATTATGTGATTGTTGTGTTTGTGTTCGTGTGTTGGCAGTGTTGGATTATCTAGCAAGTGCACATGTGGATTTTTTTGGAAAACTATAAATTTTTATAATCATTTTGTAAACATTTTTGAAATATAAAAACTTATGATTACTCACCAACTACTTTGTAGTTGACACTTGATTTTCTACATGTTTCAGGGAACGAGGAAAAGTAGGTAGAGCAGGATAGCTCTACATCTTTTGGACATCATCACTTAGGGTCTTGGACTTAGCTAAAATAACTGGAATTCTGAAGACTAGAGTTTAGTTAATTTAGCTAAATCTTTTTGTGTAAATTGCTGTAACTAAATCATGATGAACATGATTTTTGATCTAATTACTTTGGTTGATTTAATTGATAAGTGATGATTTACTTAGATGCCCACGAGCATATGAACAATCTACACATCCCTCGTGGCATCCCGACGTTTCCGCCATCGGTCGGGATGTTACAGTCATGATACGATTTGGGTTATCATTGATCGTTTAACCAAATCTGCTCACTTTTTGCCAATGCGTGAGACCTTCACGATGGATAAACTGGTGAGACTGTACATCAAAGAGATAGTGGCATGTCATGGTGTACCATTGTCTATCATTTCGGATCGAGACAGCAGATTCACATCAAGGTTCTGGCAATCATTGCAGAAATCTCTAGGGACACACTTAAATCTGAGTACCGGTTACCATCCACAAACGGACGGTCAAAGCGAACGTACGATACAGACCCTGGAGGACATGTTGAGGACCTATGTATTGGATTTCGGTGGGAATTGGGACTCTCATTTGCCACTGATTGAATTCTCCTACAACAACAGTTACCATAGTAGCATCGGATGCGCACCATTCGAGGCTCTTTATGGTCGAAAATGTCGGTCACCGATTTGTTGGAATGAAGTGGGAGATAATCGAATAACTGGGCCAGAGCTTATTCAGGAAACTACTGACAAGATTGCCCAGATTCAACAAAGGCTACAAGCAACTAGAAGCAGACAAAAGAGCTATGCCGACAAACGGCACAAGCCATTGGAATTTCAAGTGGGAGACCGTGTCATGTTAAAGGTATCCCCATGGAAGGGCATAGTTCGTTTTGGAAATAAAGGCAAGTGTCACACCCCAAGCCGGCGGGGTTGGATCGGATTTCCCCGTCGGGCGGAAGGTTCCTGGGGCGCGATATCGCGAGTGATAATCGTGATGATCAGATTGTTCACATTGCACATGATATAAATGAGGAAATGCTAAATAGAATAGAATTACAAAGTTAAATTACATCAGTATCGTTTATAATTTAACAATGTTAATCTACCATAAACATCATAAGGTTTCTATCTTGTAACTATACAAGATATACAAAATAATTGTATAATGATGTTCTAAAAGTATGCAGGTCCAAAAAGATCAAGTCAACACATGGTTGGTGAGTTCAAGTAGTTTAGTTATTGAAAAATAGATTTGTGAACCTTTTCGGTAACAACCTTAACCTCATTAACATCACCTGTATCATCCAGCTCGGTATGCTTATGTATAGGGCATACCCCTGAGTCGAGCCTACGACCCGCCCAGACGCCATCCCACCACATACTAAGCCGCATAGGACATTGATATTAATGATAATTAAGCATTCTTACCTACACCCACTTCTATGAAAAAGACTTGATTTCCACAATTTGAAATACTCTGATTTTCTGGGTTCACCATGTCTTCATGATTTCCCAAAAATGATTGTAGAAACATAACATTTAAATGATTACATAAATTAGTAAATAATCATTTAATTACAACTAAGACATGATGATCGGGCCTTATTTGACTCAATCAATTAGACTTAGTTGTTGGTGGTTGTCCAAGTTGTACCCTCTCACACGTGGCCCTTATCAGGTATGACTCACAAGGAGTCTACCTGTATGCGTCGGGACTTTCTTCATTATGCCCATATCAGCTTGACCTACTGGTCTACTGTTCACGTCAGGACTTTAGGATATCCTTTGATTTATGATCTTCATTGATTCATGATTCTCTTGATTCCTTGATCTCATATGATAGTTTAAGTTATTGCCCATGTAGCTTGACTACTAGAGTCTACTACTGTGAAGTACCTTTCCGTGTGTTACACGTGATCTCGATTTACATACAACTGACAACTCACCTTACTTTAGGTATTAATAATTTCATTATATCATAATGATTTCATTATTTCAATGATTCACACGCGGTTATGATTCCCATGATTCACTTGATTTCTGATCTGTAGAATTCCATGATTTCACAATGATTATAGATTCATGATTTGGATCCTGAGTTTACTGATCACACACTGGATTAGATTCCATTGCATTTGATCTTTAGCTTTGATTCTTTTGATTTCACTTTGAATTTAGATTCTGAAATTTGAACTCGATGGACTAAGGGTTTCTTTAGAGTTGTAGAATTTAAGTATTACTCCTAAGAGTAATTTAATTAACGTGTTAGTTAATTCAACATAGATATTTCCTAAACATAAGTCTAGGATTATGAACAACCATTCATATATACAACATATAATAATTAAAGCATTAAAGTAAACAATTTAATTAAAACAGTTTACACATGCTTCTCAGCCCCGCATTTGAAAACAAAAATGTTTAGAAAAGGGGCAATGAACTCACTTGTGTTGCTCTGTATAGAATTACCACAAAATGCCCGCTCGTTGTTGTAACCTAAGTATCTTCAGTACCTGAGTTGTTTTAAAAAAATTCGAATTCGATAAGTAAATATGGTAGTCGTCGTATCTAGGGTTTGGTCTCGGTGTGCAACTAAGTGTCCTAAATTACTAATGTGCTTCTAAGACATCATCTAACTTAGACTAATTCATTACCCATTATTAACCCAATCCCACATTATTAAGTATAAGTATTTAGTTAATATTTGAGATTAATTCATTTTAAGAAAAACATTTGTTTAGTAAAATCATCTATTTTAATTTTAAAGAATTCAGTATTTAATTTCTTTCTTTCGAATATAATTAATATGAATGAAAGGATCTTTAACATATGATGGCTTGGGTTAAGTCCATTGGGCCTCCCTTGGCCCATTACTTGACTTGATCATTTAACGATCTCTAGTTATTTCTTTGATTAACTACACCTAGACGATTCAATTAATCATCTAAGTTAGTTACTTGTCCTTATAAGGTTTCCTAAGGTTTAGGTGCTAATAATTACATCAACACATCAAAACCTTTGGTTATTGTTTCGTCCCAACATGATTTCACGAAAGTTCCAAAGTGTTTTAATCTAAATTAATGGGTGTTAACAACCCATATGTGTTGTTTGCTTTCCCAAGAAACTCATGTTCTTTAGGAACCCTGATTTATTATGCTCTTGTTAATGGAAATCCTTGTATTTGAACTCAACCCACTTCAACAGTTAAATCCCATTATCATTTTAAGAAAACCATAGTATCTTTTCCATCATTAACCTCTATGTTTACCCTTAGAACATATGTGTTGATTTCATACAAATGACACCTTGTTATTCTTCTCCCATGCACTCACATGTACAAACCTACTTCCATGCATGCCCATGCACACACCCACACATGTTCATGCATGCATGATGGGCAGTCTGAATGGACCTATTGGGCCGACAGAGTGGGTAACGGCCGAATGTATAGGCGACAGAGGCAAGGTGGCCGAATGAGGTAATGGTCGGTCGAATGAGGGTCCAGTGAAGGGAGAATGGTCGAATGAAGAAGACCTGGTCGAATGGTCCTAGCCAAAAGGACTGAGCCGTATGTTAGCCGAATGAAGATTGGCCGAAAGGAAGCTTTGGGGACTACTGGTTCGGCGAAAAGGGCTGCTTCGGCAGGCCTATTCGGCGAATGAGATTGGTAGTTCGCTAATGCCATTCGGCGAATAGAGGTGGTGCTCCGATTGAGGTCATTTGGCGATTGGGCCGTGCTCATTCGTCGAGCTGTTCTTGGCCATTCGGCCGATCAAACACCTCGATTTCCAGTCATGATTTCGAATCAAATGGCTACCCCATTATCTAAAACAAGTTTCCAACTCATTATAAGGTGTTGTGAAGTGTTTCCTATGGCTCGGAATGGCTTAAAACCGGTCCTACAAGGGTTCGAACCTAGGGTTTAGAAAACCCTAAAAACCGAACATGAGAAACGATTTTACCTCGAATCTGAAGGATGGAAGCTTAGATCGGTTGTACTTTCATGTTCTATGTGTTGTGGTGGTTGTTTAGACACCAAAATCACACGATTTCATGAAGAAACTAGTGAGAAATCTTAGAGAGAAGGTGAGTTTTCTAGAGAGAGAGTGTAGAGAGAGAGATGAACGAATTTGGGGGTGTTAGGGCTGGTAGGTGGGGGTGATATGAGGCATTGAATGCCTCATTAATGAGGAGAAAATACCCGGTTTCGTTCGGGTTCGTTCGGTTTCATGTGGTTTCGCGTAAAAACGACGGCTTCTCACCGTTTTCGTAACGAAACGATTCGGTTTTTTTTAAAATAGGATTTATAAAATTATTTTAGGTTGTGATTCCTAATAAATTAACTAAATATCTTTTATTTATTTAAGATTTTCAGAAATAATTACTTTACTGTTTAAAATCGAATCGCACAGTCGTCGCGCGTATTCGTTCGAATCGTCACTCGTACGAACACGGCGAAAAGTATACTTTTCAATATTGTTTCCTAATTATAGGATATCATTCAGAACGTTAAACTTTCAGATTTATTCGTACAGATCGTCACCTACACGAATAATCCGTCGGTTTAGCATTCACGTAACAACATCCACAATGTTTTGTTCAGTAAAGCCTCACATACGTTTATACATAATAGAATCCTAACACATAATCACATGATGGTTCTGTGATGTCAGATAATTATCTGACTGATGAACCACTGTTATGAGTTTCGTTTCTGCAATGATTCTGAACTTACATTATGATAACATAAAATGATAATGATACTCGACATGAATTATGAAATACACTGAATTTCGTAAAGTTCGTACCTGATTACTGTTCACATAACTGTTCAGATCACTATTCCGGTGACGTTTCCGGCACTGATGTTACAGTCTCCCCTTGTTAGAGACATTTCGTCCCGAAATTTAAGAATTGTTATCAGGTACAGCTTCATCTTCGAACAGGTTGGGGTATTTTGACTTCATGTGATCTTCACGTTCCCAAGTAAACTCGGGTCCGCGCCTTGAGTTCCAAGGAACCTTTACAATCGGAATACAGCTTCGCCTCAGTTGCTTGACTTTGCGATCCATAATCTCTAAAGGTTCTTCAATAAAGTATAATTGATCATCCACTTGAATTTCTTCGATTGGAATGACGAGTGATTCGTCAGCAAGGCATTTCTTTAAGTTCGAGACATGAAACACGTCATGCACACCATTGAGTTCATCTGGTAGTCTCAGTTTATACGCTACAGGACCAATACGTTCGATAATCTCGAACGGTCCCACGTATCGCGGTGCTAACTTGCCTTTCTTTCCAAAGCGGAGTAAGCCTTTCCATGGAGAAACCTTTAACATGACACGGTCTCCCACTTGAAATTCCAACGGCTTACGCCGTTTGTCGGCATAGCTTTTCTGTCTGCTCCTAGTAGCTTGTAGTCTCCTCTGAATTTGGGCAATCTTGTCAGTGGTTTCCTGAATAAGCTCTGGCCCAGTTATACGGTTATCTCCAACTTCAGTCCAACAGATCGGTGATCTACATTTCCGGCCATAAAGAGCCTCGAATGATGCACATCCGATACTGCTATGATAACTGTTATTGTAGGAGAATTCGATCAGTGGCAAATGGGAATCCCAATTCACACCGAAATCCAACACACAGGTTCTTAACATGTCCTCCAGGGTCTGAATTGTACGTTCACTTTGACCGTCCGTTTGTGGATTGTAAGCTGTACTAAGATTTAACTGCGTCCCTAGAGATTTTAGCAACGATTTCCAGAACCTTGATGTGAATCTGCTATCTCTGTCAGAAATAATAGACAATGGCACACCATGGCGTACCACTATCTCGTTGATATACAATCTCGCCAGTTTATCCATCGTGAAGTTCTCACGCATTGGCAAGAAGTGAGCAGATTTTGTCAAACGATCAATGATAACCCAGATCGTATCATGACCACTGGAAGTGCGGGGTAGCTTGGTAATGAAATCCATAGCTATTTGTTCCCACTTCCAGAGCGGAATCTCAGGCTGTTCCAGTAAGCCAGACGGCTTCTGGTGTTCCGCCTTTACCTTCGCACATGCAAGACATTTACCGACATACTCGGCTATATCCTTCTTCATTCCAGGCCACCAATAAAATCCACGCACGTCCTGGTACATTTTATCAGCACCTGGATGAACAGAGTATTTAGTCTTGTGCGCTTCATCGAAGATAAGTCTTCTTAATTCGTCTACCGCCGGAATCCATATACGATTCTTATAGTAAATGATTCCATCAGGCTTCGTATCAAATTGTTTCTCTGTTCCACAGTCAAGTTCTTTCTTCAACTTTCCTCTATCGACTGATTCTTGTTGCGCTTGAATAATCTTGTCTTGTAAACTAGTCTGCACAGTCATCCCCATTGCTCTAACGCGCAAGGGTTTGACCCGTTCCTTCCGGCTCAAGGCATTAGCTACAAGGTTCACCTTTCCCGGATGATACTTGATCACGCAATCGTAATCATTCAGAAGTTCAACCCAATGGCGTTGTCGCATGTTGAGTTCCTTCTGGTCAAAGATGTGCTGCAGACTCTTGTGATCAGTAAATATGGTACACTTGGTGCCATATAAGTAATGTCTCCAGATCTTCAGTGCGAAGATTACAGCTCCCAGTTCCAGATCATGAGTAGTGTAGTTCTTCTCATGAACTTTTAACTGTCTGGATGCATAAGCGATAACTTTGTCCCGTTGCATTAGTACGCAATCGAGTCCCTGATGGAAAGCATCACAATAAACAACAAAGTTATCACATCCTTCCGGGAGAGATAGAATTGGAGCATCACATAACTTCTGTTTCAAGGTCTGAAAAGCATCTTCTTGTTTCTGCTCCCAGACAAACGGTTCACTCTTTTGAGTTAATTTAGTGAGAGGAAAAGCTATCTTAGAAAAGTTTGAGATAAACCTTCTATAATAACCTGCCAATCCCAGAAAAGACCGTATCTTCGTCGGTGTCCTCGGAGTGTCCCAATTCTTTATTGCTTCAATCTTGACGGGGTCTACGTGTATTCCCTCGCTGTTGACTACGTGACCCAGAAATTGGACTTCTCTTAGCCAGAATTCACACTTAGAGAATTTGGCATAAAGTTTCTGCTCCTTCAACAGCTCCAAGATTTTCCTGAGGTGTTCCTCGTGTTCAGCTTTACTCTTCGAATAAATCATGATGTCATCGATAAAGACAATGACAAAATGATCCAAATACGGCTTGCACACTCGATTCATGAGGTCCATGAAAACCGCTGGTGCATTTGTCAATCCGAAAGGCATCACCATGAATTCGTAATGCCCGTATCTGGTTCGGAATGCCGTCTTCGGTATGTCTTCGTCTTGAACCCCAAGTTGATGATACCCGGATCGTAGATCGATCTTCGAGAAATACTGAGCTCCTTGCAACTGATCAAACAAGTCATCAATCCTCGGCAATGGATACCGATTCTTAATAGTCAACTTGTTCAGTTCTCGATAATCGATGCACATTCTAAACGATCCGTCCTTCTTCTTCACAAACAAGACCAGAGCTCCCCAAGGTGAGTAGCTCGGTCTGATGAAACCTTTATCCAGTAACTCCTGTAACTGGTTTGACAATTCCTGCATTTCCGAAGGTTCTAACCTGTAAGGAGATTTAGCAACAGGAGTTGCTCCAGGAAATAAGTCAATTCGGAACTCTACCGGTCGCGCAGGTGGCAAACCTGGTAGATCTTCAGGGAATACATCTGGATACTCTTTCACTACCGGTACGCCATGTATCTTTTTCTTGTCTTTCTCTTTTTCCACCACGTGAGCCAGGAAAGCTACACACTGCTTCTGTAAACACTTACGTGCCTTTATGCAAGAAATGATTTTGACACTTCGTTTTGCTTGATCCCCTCTGACTTCCAATACACAGTCATCCGGCAATGGAACTCGAAGCAGCCTCTCAGAACAGATGACTTCCACTCGGTTAGAAGAAAGCCAATCCATTCCAACAATGATGTCGAAACTACCCAACTCCATCGGTATCAAGTCGATGGCAAATGTATGACCATTAAGTGTCAACGGGCAATTCCTGTATACTGTACTAACTGTGATCTGTTTTCCATTAGCTACTTCTATAATGTAAGGGGAATCTAACTGTTCCTCTATAGAATCTAGTTGGCATGCAAAATCGGCAGAGATAAAACTCTGATCCGCACCAGTGTCAAATAGAACAGATGCATAAAAGTCATGTAAGAGAAATGTACCAGTGACCACATTAGGGTCTTGGCGTGCAACTGGAGCTCCTATGACAAAAGCTCTTCCACGGGGTGCTTGAGCTGCTGGTTGTGCCTTCTTCGGGCAGTTCTTCGCAAAGTGGCCCTGTTCGCCATAGTTGTAGCATCCACCTAGTATTCGAATATTCCTAAAACAACTCAGGTGTTGAAAAAACATAGTCTACAAGTAACGAGCGCGCATTTTGTTGTGATTCAATTCCTAGCAACACAGGTGAGTTCATTGCCCCTTTTCTAAGCATTTTTGTTTTACAAACGCGGGGCTTAAAATCATGCGTAAATTATTTTCTTTGGATTATATTTACCTAAATGCTTTTACTTATTATATGTTTTATATGTAAAATGGTTATCCTAGATCTTATCTAGGTAAACTTATTTCAGAAATTTCAGAATGAGTTAGCTATTCATCATGAATAGCTAACAATTTTAAAGACAAAGAACTATTTTTCAAGATCTATTTTCAAAGAACTAAAGATCTAAAACAAAGAACTATTTTCAATGAACTAAAGATCTAAAACAAAGAACTACTTTCAAAGAACTAAAGATCTAAAACAAAGAACTATTTTCGAAGATTTAATTTCAAAGAACTAACGAACAAATCAAAGTACTATTTTCGGTGGCGTGTTGTCAAAGAACTAACGATCTATTTCAAACAACTAATTACAAAGAACTATTTTCCAAGGGTCTGACTGGGAATATCAAAGATAGCATGTGCCATTATCAGGTTTGAAAGATGTCCTAGGTAGACTGATCGAATATGAGACACATGTTTGATGATATTTACAGTATTCCCTAACCAGCTTTGAGACTCAAAGATAACATGTGCCAAAGAACTAAAGAACTATACGAACCATGGACGATTTATAGAACTATAAAAGCCTGTATATCAAAAGATGTCCTAACTAGACTGATTGATTAAAGGTCGCATGTTTGATGAGGTTTACAGATCTCCTTTACTACTAAGAACCTTGATTGCTAGACTAGTCTACTCGAGTTGACCAAGGCCCAATCGTTAGGTATTAGATTTTATTAAATGTTTATTTATTTACTTATTTAAGAATTTATTGAAATGTTTCTACAAATGTATGGTTGATCATGATTGTGCGATGAACTTAAGGAATCAATAGAAATTCTATTTTGTGGAACTCAAAGAACTAGTGTGTCTATGGTGTGGAATGAAACACTTAATTATCATTGACAACAATATATTATGTGGTTCGATATGTGGTGGGACGGTGGCTGGGGCTTGTTCCCCTACATATGCCCTATATATAAGCATATTTGACTGGATAGTATAGGTGGTTGTTAGTGAGGTTCAGGTTGTCATTTTGGGTGTTCGAGGGTTATCATTTTCAGACAATTCAAGTGTTATCATTTTCAAACGGTTCAAGTATGTGATTCAGTGTATGGGATGAAATGTTTAATTATCATTAACAACAATATATTATGTGGTTCGATATGTGGTGGGACGGTGGTTGGGGCTTGTTTCCCTACATATGTCCTGTATATAAGCATATTTGACTGGATAGTATAGGTGGTTGTTAGTGAAGTTAAGGTTGTCATTCGGACAAGTTATCAAATTCATTTCAAATAAAACTATACGAACTCACCAGCCATGTGTTGACTTGATCTTTCTGCATGACTTCTCAGGTGACGGACATGTCTAACTAAGAAGTTATGTTTTTGGACTAGGATGCCAGTTAGAGGACCCAGTATTTTTGAAGCTTGCATATTTTGGACATCATTATACAAATTATTTTGTATATCTTGAGCAGATACAAGATATTTGGATTATGATATTGATGATAGATTTACATTGTTAAATTATAAACAGAACTGATGTAATTCTATTTTATATAGCATTTTCTCATTATATATCATGTGCAATGTAAAAAATCTGATCATCACGATTATCATTCCCGATATCGCGCCTAGGGTTCTTTCCGCCCGACGGGACAAACGATCCGGCCTGCCGGCTCGGGGTGTGACAGTTTCTATTGTCCCAACAATTTAGAGATTATGGTTACAGTCTAAGTGTCACTAAAGGAAACCAAATTCTCTTTAACCAACGGCTCTGATACCAATCTGTCACAACTCTGCCGTCGGCGGAAACGCGGGAGATGCAACGAAACTGTATCGAGTATGAGAGAATGCTATTCCTTCTGCTTAAGTGTGAGGTCCATATTTAACCTTAGATTAGTACCTGATATACATGCAAAAAAACGTGTCAACTAAAAAGTTGGTGAGTTTGTAGGTTTTATGTTTAATCAAACAGTTTAAGCAATAGTGTTTGCCATCCAGGCATGAGTAAAATGTTTCAATAAAAATCCAGTAGGATCATCAATCCCATAATGTTATGCTATCATATAATATGTTAAGCCATAAGTGTGAATGGATGCAATCTACATAAGTCCACAACCAAGCCTATGACTTAATGCCCTTGTTTTTGATCTTATGATCAACAAACTCTTTCTGATTTTATAGTATGTATGGGATGGAAATATTCATTCACCGTGATTGACCACGTCATTAGGTGACTGTAGCTAGCAAGACCACCCGATAGGTGAATGGGTTGTCAACCAAAATAGTACTCTTCAATATTTCCCCTGGCTCAAACTTATGAGTTAATGGTTTTGTCTAGGCATAAATACAAAAGGTACTTACAACAGAATAACAAAACCTTATGCAATCTACATCCGACTAACTAATGTTCCATCATTAACACATTTAGCTTAGTAATGAAAACCATTCAAGGATCATGGTATAAAAAGCAAAGTATTGTAGCATGTATTTCCCCCAAAATATGTAAAATGAAAAAGAGGCTACGAAGGCTCATAGTGTGTATAGCAATGGAACCCATGTCCATATGTTGTGATAACCAAAGTCAGAGTAAACATAGTCTGCACATTAGTGCTTGTCAACTATATGTGTTTGACTAAGTATAGTGTCTCCCAATAAAATGAAATATAAATTCCTGTTTGTAAATCAAATATATATCAATTATCAATACCAATAATCTTGTTCCATATGCCTACTTGACACAACTGTCGCATGTGCTCTAACGCGTCCTCACATATGTTAAATTTGATTAACCGGAGACTTTTTGTTTACAAGTTTTACATTGGGGTTAATAATGCTTACCCCTTTAATACTCGATTATTTATTTAATCGAATGTGGTTTTAATTAATAAGCTTAAATGTGCATATAAAATATTAATTATCAAACTTGATAATTATTGTTATGATTATATATTAACTTTGTCAAATAGTCAAGTTTGTATTTATAGATGGAATGTATTAAATATACCCCAACTCATATATGCGTAATGTCCGTTAACAAGATATTCATTATAAACTGCGTTGTCATTATTACGTATTGAATCTTTGTTGATAGGTAATATATAAGTTTACATCCGTGTTTATTAATTGTATTACCTATCATGTAAAATTAAATATGGTTACTGTATTTTAATTATCAATTATAACATTGTCACACCCCAAGCCGACGGGCCGGATCGTGTGTCCCGACGGGCGGAAAGGCCTCAGGGCGCAATATCGGGAATGATAATCGTGATGATCAGATTGTTTACATTACACATATAATGAGAAAATGCTAAGTAGAATAGAATTACAAAGTTAAATTACATCAGTTTTGTTCATAATTTAACAATGTAAATCTACTATTAACATCATAGATCTTCTATCTTGTATCTGCACAAGATATACAAAATAATATGTGAAATGATGTTCAAAAATATGCAAGTCCAAAATACTAGGTCCACTATCTGGCATCCTAGTCCAAAAGCAATAACTTCTAATCAGACCTGTTCGTCACCTTAGAAGTCATGCAAAAAGATCAACACATGGTTGGTGAGTTCATATAGTTTTATTTGAAAATGAGTCTGATAACCTGTCTGAATGACAACCTTAACCTCACTAACAACCACCTATACTATCCAGTCAAATATACTTATATATAGGGCATATGTAGGGGAACAAGCCCCAGCCACCATCCCACCACATATTGAACCACATAATATATTGTTGTTAATGATAATTAAACATTTCATCCTATACACTGAATCACATACTTGAACCGTTTGAAAATGATAACACAAATGATAACCTTTGAACACCCAGAATGACAACCGTAACCTCACTAACAACCACCTATACTATCCAGTCAAATATGCTTATATATATGGCATATGTAGGGGAACAAGCCCCAGCCACCGTCCCACCACATATCGAACCATATAATATATTGTTGTCAATGATAATTAAGTGTTTCATTCCACACCATAGACTCACTAGTTCTTTGAGTTCCACAAAATAGAATTTCTATTGATTCCTTAAGTTCATCACACAGTCATGATCAACCATACATTTGTAGAAACATTTCAATAAATGTATAAATAAGTAAATAAATAAACATTTAATAAAATCTAAGACCTAACGATTGGGGCAATGAACTCACCTGTGTTGCCAAGAATTGAATGACAACAGATAATGCGCGCTCCTGAATTGTAGCTTATGTATCTTCAACACCTGAGTTGTTTTAAGAAGATTCGAATATTACAAGGATTTATAATAGACGTAATCTAGGGTTTTGGTCTCGATGTGCAACTAAGTGTCCTATGTTACTAATGTGTTTGCTACGATTCTCTCTAACGAGTCTAATGTATTACCCATCTATAAACCCTTATCCCACGAATAATCACTATTAAATCTTAGCTATGTAAGGTTTCTGTTAATTACATTCAAAGTCTTTTAAGTAAAACATTTTAATTAATTCATTTTAAGTTAAATCGTTAAGTTAGAAATCATTTGTTAGTACATATTTGTAATTGTTTGCTATTCAAAAGATGTATTTATTTTGAGTTTAGATAAAGGTTCGTCTGGCCCACGAACCTTGGCATGTTGGCGAACCTATTAGGTTGATAGGTTCGGCGAACCTATAACCTTGAGAAGGTTCGGCGAACCTTTTGATAGGTTTACATGGGTTCGTCTAACGAACCTAAGGGTTCGCCTAGCGAACCTTAGGGTTCGGTTGGCAAACCTTAGGTTCGGCTACCTATAATAGGTTCAATGTTCGGCGAACCTATAACCTTGGGTCCAACAGTACGGAAAGAGAAGCTCGAGTGACATCAGCTAGTTCTACAATGTGGCGAACCCAAAATGGCACATACGCCTATACTTGTTAGTGTGCACTCGGACACTCTGGATTTGAACGTGACTCTTGCGACTAAGCGCATCTGCTACTACATTCGCTTTACCGGGATGGTAGCGAATTTCACAGTCATAATCATTCAACAGTTCATCCCATCTCCGTTGTCTCATGTTAAGTTACTTCTGATTGAGAATATGTTGCAAACTTTTATGATCTGTAAAGACTACACACTTTGTGCCATAAAGATAATGTCTCCATATTTTCAAAGCAAACACGACTGCACCAAGTTCCAAGTCGTTTGTAGTGTAGTTCTTGTCGTTAATTTTCAACTGTCTGGATGCATATGCCACAACCTTTCCCCGTTGCATGAGTACACAACCGAGACCTAGGTTGAAGGCATCGCAGTAGACCACTAAATCATCATTTCCGTCAGGCAGTGTCTAGAAAGGAGCATCACAAAGTTTCTGCTTCAAGGTCTGAAATGCCTCTTCTTGCTTTGGTCCCCACTCATAAGGTCTGTTCTTTTGAGTCAAAGAAGTGAGAGGGACAGCAATCCTGGAGAAGTTCGAAATAAACCGCCGATAGTAACCGGCAAGTCCAAGAAATCATCGAATCTCCGTTGGTGTCTTTGGTGTACTCCAATTCTTCACAGCTTCAAATAAAAGCATATGGCACATTGTTACTAGGGATTTGGTCTCGGTGTGCAACAATGTAACATAAACCTTACACAGCTAAACCCACTCGGCACCAGTTTCACTATAAGTATTTATAATAGACGTAATTTAGGGTTTTGGTCTCAGTGTGCTACTAAGTGTCCTATGTTACTAATGTGTTTCAAGGATTCTCTCTAACTAGTCTAATGTGTTACCCGTCTATAAACCCTGGTCCCATGAATAATCATTATTAAACCTTAGCTGTGTAAGGTTTATGTTAATTACATTCAAAGTCTTTTAATTAAAACGTTTTAAATAATTCAATTTAAGTTTAAACCATTAAGTTAGAGATCATTTATTTTAAATTCAAGAATATTTTATAAGTCAATTCCTTTTATTAAAACATTAACGTATTTTAAGAAATATAAGTTATCGTGTTAGACTTAAGTTAATCTCACTTGATTAACTCTAAGTCTATCACTTGATCTTTGTCTCCCATGGTTCTTTGTTCGTTCAAGCGTACAACCCATTCTAGATAGCTCAAGTGAACCATCTAATGTAGTTATGTGTTTCCATGAAATTTCTAAGTGTTAGTTGTTGAAAATGGAGTCAACATCCATATACTTAGCCATTGTTTTGACCCATCGTGTATTTCTCACCATGATGTTAATAGGTTAGTTTAATGAAATTTAATCGTGTCAAGCTAAAATGATCTCCACAATTCATGTTTAGACATCAACATGATTTAAGAAAACCATTGTTCTTGAAAACCCTAATTCGTGATTGCTTTAAATGAGTCCATGTGTTTTAACCCAACTTGTTACTCTTTAGAAATCTTAGTATTAAACCCTAATACCCTTTCCCATGTTGACATCCATATGCCAATCCAAGCATGCGACTATGTGAAGATCCCATGCATGCATGAAATACATGTAGTTGGTTAGACATTCCCATACAAGACCACTAGTTCGACACCCTTCCCAAATCAGCAACCCAATCAGAATCAGGTCGTGCGAATAAACTGCTTTGCCGAATAGTGGTTGGTTTGGTTTTAATCACTGGTTTGGAAACCTTAGTGGTTTTAAGCACCACCTTCTCAACTTGTTTAATTTCAGATTTTGACTTCTGAGATTCAAAACTCTTTTTGACAACATTTTTTCCCTTGTAACTATTTTGTCTCAAAATATCAGAAGAATATTATGATTCAGTGATATCTTCAATGATTGAAGCATCACTGTCAAGTGACATCTTTTCATCAGAAGATGAAACTCTAGCATCTATAACAACATTTTCAAACTCAGTTTCATTTAAAGAAACTGGATGAACTTCTAAATTAGGATCAATTTGTGGTCTAGGAACATAGCTTGAAGGAGGTGGTACAGAATGAAATCCCAAGCCAGTAGTATCATTTGATGATCTTTGCATAGTAGCAAAGTAATCGATAACATACTGAGAATTTTGATAATTCTCTAGCTTGCTTTTATTCATTTCTGCTTATGCTCTGGCTGCTGACAGTTCAACTTTAAACTTTTGTACTGACTCGAGATGCACAGAAACTGCATGATTGTTTTGCAAAACTTTAATTTTTCATTTTTCATTTTCTTTTCCCAAATCAATGATCTTTTTATCAAAACCTTTCTCTTTTGAAACCAACTTTTTGTTACCTTCAGTGCACTCGATCAGTTCATCAGTCAATTGAGCATTCTTTTCTTTTAACTTTTCAATGACCTCTAAAAGATCATTATTTACCTCCTCAGTTTTTCTTTTCCCTTGCTTGCTTCTTCATCCATAGAAGCCATAAACGCGCCCATTAAATCATCATATTGTTTCCCCAGTCATATCCTTCATCTGCTTGACTGACTAAAGCTTTTGATGATTCTTCAAACTTTTCCTTTTTCTTTTGATAAGCTTCTTTTGGCTTGAAAGGATTCAAGTTTCCTTGTTTATTTAGATTTTTACATTCTCGAGCAAAATGACCCAACTCACCACAATTATAACATTGTGTGGCCTTTGGATTGAAACCAAACTTTGTGTTCTGATCAAAAATAAACTTCTTTCCTGTTTTCTTCTTATATCTGTTAATTGTTCTTATTGCACTAGCCAAAGCCCACTGAGTATCAATCAATTCCATCTCAACATCATCTATCTGCTCACAATCTTCGAAAGTAAGATTGGAATTTCCTATCCTTCCAGCTATCTGATCATCATAGGCACTAACAACACATGACGATATCGACATATGATCTCTAACAGCCTCCACGGACACCTTTCCCAGATTAGTTGTATTCAATTGAATTGGAGCAGATGAAGAATCACACTTTTTCTCATTCCCATAATAAGATGAACTTGAGCTAGTAGATGCAGAAGATACAGAAGTACTCTCAGTATTACTTGAAACAAAAGTTATTTGTATTTTTGCAGATGAAACAGGAGGTGTAACCACAGATGCACCATAAAGTGAAGGATCCTGTGTTACATTAACTCTTCTATCTTTTCTTTTGTCTTTCATTTCCTATTCTTCTAACTTTTGAATAAATTCAACCAATGTCATTTCAGGAAGATTTTCTCTTAAAATCAACACCAACGAATTCCATCTTTTTGGCCAAGCATCTGCAAAACAGTCTATTTTCTCTTCTTCAGAATACTCAATTCCACACTTATGAAATTCTGTCAACAAATGTCTATATCTTGTTATCAAAGCTTCAAGACTCTCATTTCCAATATAATTGAAATTGTCAAACTCTTTTCACAAATCAGTGGCTTTCATTTTCTTGAGTTTGGTGTTTCCCTCAATTCTTGCCTTTAAAGCATTCCATAAACCATATGATGTTTTATGTTCATCAAATTGATGAAGAATTTGATTAGGAATTGCTTGAATTAACATCTAGTATGCTTTTTTTCATAATCATATTTCTTTCTTTGTTCAACATCCAGTCTATCAAGAGTTTGATCCTGATCTGTTCCAACCACTTTTGGTCGTTCATATGGTGATAAAATTCTTTCCCAAAGATTTGTGTCAGCAGCATTGAGATGAGTCTCAAACCGACCTTTCCAGTTTTCATAATCAGTCAAATCAAGTAATTTTGGTACGTTATTTGTGCTCCCCTGACTCAGTTTCACTAATCAGAATACTTCGGGAAATAACTCATTAGTAAAAGCATATGGCACATTTTTGCACACCGAGACCAAATCCCTACCTACGTCAATTATAATTACTTATCGTGTACCAATCACAATAAATCAACTAAGGTATTGAAGCTACATAATCTACAAACTACGAGAGCGCGCTTATCTGAATCTTCATCATTCAGGCATACTACAACACAGGTGAGTTCGTTTGTCCATTTTCAAACTAATTTGTTTTACTTCGGGACTGAGAAACATGTTTAAATATTTTAAATAAATGTTTCAACGTTTCTTAAAGCTTTTATACTTACTCTGGAAATTTATATTCTATACTCTTATACTTTAAATGCTTTACACTCGGAATTCTAAATTCTTGAAAACTTATGATGCTTTGAAAGCTTTTGAAACTAAATACTATACCTCTAGAAATGCTTATGTAAAATATATTCTTGAAGAAGCTCAGATACTTAAATTCGCAGAAACTTATATGCTTAAAACTAAATGCTTGAAATGCTTGAGATGCTTGAAATGCTTGATATGCTTGGAATGCAAAACACTTAAACGATACGGAATGGGATTCTAGTTGGGAAGCAGGTACATGTGCACATGATACAGAAACGCAAAACACTTGTATGCTATAAACTTGTATGCTATAAGCAATTTGACTTCGTAAGACAGACTGATTGGCCGTCACGTCTTGACATTGGTCAAGCCCTAATAGTCATCAGTTTTCTTCGTTGTTAGAATCTTGTAAGACAAAGTGATTGGCCGCCGAGCCTTGATATTGGTCAAGCCCTACTAGTCATTCAGTGTTCTTCTTGGTTCATCTATGGTTTTATGACGAGTGACTAGGATGATTCTGGTTTCTTCTAGTTGCCTTTGTGTCATCTTGAGGGTTCCTTTATCAAAACACCGATGTTGAAAGTCACACATAGTATCTTCTACGGATTGATATTGAATTCATCCGGGTATTCAGTTGTCCATAGAAGTAAACTCTTAAAACTTGGTTTGTAAACACTATTGTGTGTGTGTGAACTTGGTTAAACAGAATTCTTGAAACAATGATGGAAATGGATTTGGATGGTAGGTAAAAAGGTTAATTATCATTAACAACAAATTTCATATGTGGTTTAGTATGTGGTGGGCTGGCGACTCGGCTGGTGGTAAGCTTGACCCAACGTATGCCCTATATATAAGCATACCGAACTGGATAGGATAGGTGGTTGTTAATGAGGTTAAGGTTGTTACTGAAAGGTTTGTGAAACTTATTTTCAAATACTAAACTCTATGAACTCACCAACCATTGTGTTGACTTTTTTTTTTTACATGTTTCTCAGGTGATGTACATGTTTAAGCTAAGGCTCGAGATTGCATACTAGGATGCCTAGTAACAGGATCTGGTAGCTTTTAGGAAGCACTTATTTTGTTAAACATCTGTGAATCATTTTTGATATCTTGTACTGTTACAAGATAGTAGACTCATGATTCTTTTGATAGGTTTACTTAATTAAATTACCAAACAGTGACAATTGTAATGCGTTTGTACAACAAATACGAGCTTTTAAGTATTTGTTTACCAAACAGTGACAATTCTTTTGTATTTGTTTGTTTACACATTAGTAACATAGGACCCTTAGTAGCACACTGAGACCAAAACCCTAAATTACGTCTATTATAAATACTTATAGTATTCGAATCTTCCTAAAACAACTCAGGTGTTGAAGAAACATAGTCTACAAGTAACGAGCGCGCATTTTGTTGTGATTCAATTCCTAGCAACACAGGTGATTTCATTGCCCCTTTTCTAAGCACTTTTGTTTTACAAACGCGGGGCTTAAAAGCATGCGTAAATTATTTTCATTGGATTATATTTACCTAAATGCTTTTACTTATTATATTTTTATATGTAAAATGGTTATCCTAGATCTTATCTCGGTAAACTTATTTCAGAAATTTCAGAATGAGTTAGCTATTCATCATGAATAGCTAACAATTTTAAAGACAAAGAACTATTTTTCAAGATCTATTTTCAAAGAACTAAAGATCTAAAACAAAGAACTATTTTCAATGAACTAAAGATCTAAAACAAAGAACTACTTTCAGAACTACTAAAGATCTAAAACAAAGAACTATTTTCAAAGATTTAATTTCAAAGAACTAACGAACAAATCAAAGTACTATTTTCGGTGGCGTGTTGTCAAAGAACTAACGATCTATTTCAAACAACTAATTACAAAGAACTATTTTCCAAGGGTCTGACTGGGAATATCAAAGATAGCATGTGCCATTATCAGGTTTGAAAGATGTCCTAGGTAGACTGACCGAATATGAGACACATGTTTGATGATATTTACAGTATTCCCTAACCAGCTTTGAGGAACATCTGGGAAATACTCAAAGATAACATGTGCCAAAGAACTAAAGAACTATACGAACCATGGACGATTTAAAGAACTATAAAAGCCTGTATATCAAAAGATGTCCTAACTAGAATGATTGATTAAAGGTCACATGTTTGATGAGGTTTACAGATCTCCTTTACTACTAAGAACCTTGATTGCTAGACTAGTCTACTCGAGTTGACCAAGGCCCAATCGTTAGGTAATAGATTTTATTAAATGTTTATTTATTTACTTATTTAAGAATTTATTGAAATGTTTCTACAAATGTATGGTTGATCATGATTGTGCGATGAACTTAAGGAATCAATAAAAATTCTATTTTGTGGAACTCAAAGAACTAGTGTGTCTATGGTGTGGAATGAAACACTTAATTATCATTGACAACAATATATTATGTGGTTCGATATGTGGTGGGACGGTGGCTGGGGCTTGTTCCCCTACATATGCCCTATATATAAGCATATTTGACTGGATAGTATAGGTGGTTGTTAGTGAGGTTCAGGTTGTCATTTTGGGTGTCCGAGGGTTATCATTTTCAGACAATTCAAGTGTTATCATTTTAAACGGTTCAAGTATGTGATTCAGTGTATGGGATGAAATGTTTAATTATCATTAACAACAATATATTATGTGGTTCGATATGTGGTGGGACGGTGGTTGGGGCTTGTTCCCCTACATATGTCCTGTATATAAGCATATTTGACTGGATAGTATAGGTGGTTGTTAGTGAGGTTAAGGTTGTCATTCGGACAAGTTATCAAATTCATTTCAAATAAAACTATACGAACTCACCAGCCATGTGTTGACTTGATCTTTCTGCATGACTTCTCAGGTGACGAACATGTCTAACTAAGAAGTTATGTTTTTGGACTAGGATGCCAGTTAGAGGACCTAGTATTTTTGAAGCTTGCATATTTTCGACATCATTATACAAATTATTTTGTATATCTTGAGCAGATACAAGATATTTGGATTATGATATTGATGATAGATTTACATTGTTAAATTATAAACAGAACTGATGTAATTTAACTTTGTAATTCTATTTTATATAGCATTTTCTCATTATATATCATGTGCAATGTAAAAAATCTGATCATCACGATTATCATTCCCGATATCGCGCCTAGGGTTCTTTCCGCCCGACGGGACAAACGATCCGGCCCGCCGGCTCGGGGTGTGACAGTTTCTATAGTCCCAACAATTTAGAGCTTATGGTTACAGTCTAAGTGTCACTAAAGGAAACCAAATTCTCTTTAACCAACGGCTCTGATACCAATCTGTCACACCCCTTCCGTCGGCGGAAACGCGGGAGATGCAACGAAACTGTATCGAGTATGAGAGAATGCTATTCCTTCTGCTTAAGTGTGAGGTCCATATCTAGCCTTAGATTAGTACCTGATATACATGCAAAAAAACGTGTCAACTAAAAAGTTGGTGAGTTTGTAGGTTTTATGTTTAATCAAGCAGTTTAAGTAATAGTGTTTGCCATCCAGGCATGAGTAAAATGTTTCAATAAAAATCAAGTAGGATCATCAATCCCATAATGTTATGCTATCATATAATATGTTAAGCCATAAGTGTGAATGGATGCAATCTACATAAGTCCACAACCAAGCCTATGACTGAATGCCCTTGTTTTTGATCTTATGATCAACAAACTCTTCCCGATTTTATAGTATGTATGGGATGGAAATATTCATTCACCATGATTGACCACGTCATTAGGTGACTGTAGCTAGCAAGACCACCCGATAGGTGAATGGGTTGTCAACCAAAATAGTACTCTTCAATATTTCCCCTGGCTCAAACTTATGAGTTAATGGTTGTGTCTAGGCATAAATACAAAAGGTACTTACAACAGAATAACAAAACCTTATGCAATCTACATCTGACTAACTAATGTTCCATCATTAACACATTTAGCTTAGTAATGAAAACCATTCAAGGATCATGGTAGAAAAAGCAAAGTATTGTAGCATGTATTTCCCCCAAAATATGTAAAATGAAAAAGAGGCTACGAAGGCTCATAGTGTGTATAGCAATGGAACCCATGTCCATATGTTGTGATAACCAAAGTCAGAGTAAACATAGTCTGCACATTAGTGCTTGTCAACTATATGTGTTTGACTAAGTATAGTGTCTCCCAATAAAATGAAATATAAATTCCTGTTTGTAAATCAAATATATATCAATTATCAATACCAATAATCTTGTTCCATATGCCTACTTGACACAACTGTCGCATGTGCTCTAACGCGTCCTCACATATGTTAAATTTGATTAACCGGAGACTTTTTGTTTACAAGTATTACATTGGGGTTAATAATGCTTACCCCTTTAATACTCGATTATTTATTTAATCGAATGTGGTTTTAATTAATAAGCTTAAATGTGCATATAAAATATTAATTATCAAACTTGATAATTATTGTTATGATTATATATTAACTTTGTCAAATAGTCAAGTTTGTATTTATAGATGGAATGTATTAAATATACCCCAACTCATATATGCGTAATGTCCGTTAACAAGATATTCATTATAAACTTCGTTGTCATTATTATGTATTGTATCTTTGTTGATAGGTAATATATAAGTTTACATCCGTGTTTATTAATTGTCTTACCTATCATGTAAAATTAAATATGGTTACTGTATTTTAATTATCAATTATAACATTGTCACACCCCAAGCCGACGGGCCGGATCGTGTGTCCCGACGGGCGGAAAGGCCTCAGGGCGCAATATCGGGAATGATAATCGTGATGATCAGATTGTTTACATTACACATATAATGAGAAAATGCTAAGTAGAAAGAATTACAAAGTTAAATTACATCAGTTTTGTTCATAATTTAACAATGTAAATCTACTATTAACATCATAGATCTTCTATCTTGTATCTGCACAAGATATACAAAATAATATGTGAAATGATGTTCAAAAATATGCAAGTCCAAAATACTAGGTCCACTATCTGGCATCCTAGTCCAAAAGCAATAACTTCTAATCAGACATGTTCGTCACCTGAGAAGTCATGCAAAAAGATCAACACATGGTTGGTGAGTTCATATAGTTTTATTTGAAAATGAGTCTGATAACCTGTCTGAATGACAACCTTAACCTCACTAACAACCACCTATACTATCCAGTCAAATATGCTTATATATAGGGCATATGTAGGGGAACAAGCCCCAGCCACCATCCCACCACATATTGAACCACATAATATATTGTTGTTAATGATAATTAAACATTTCATCCTATACACTGAATCACATACTTGAACCGTTTGAAAATGATAACACAAATGATAACCTTTGAACACCCAGAATGACAACCGTAACCTCACTAACAACCACCTATACTATCCAGTCAAATATGCTTATATATAGGGCATATGTAGGGGAACAAGCCCCAGCCACCATCCCACCACATATCGAACCATATAATATATTGTTGTCAATGATAATTAAGTGTTTCATTCCACACCATAGACTCACTAGTTCTTTGAGTTCCACAAAATAGAATTTCTATTGATTCCTTAAGTTCATCACACAATCATGATCAACCATACATTTGTAGAAACATTTCAATAAATGCATAAATAAGTAAATAAATAAACATTTAATAAAATCTAAGACCTAACGATTGGGGCAATGAACTCACCTGTGTTGCCAAGAATTGAATGACAACAGATAATGCGCGCTCCTGAATTGTAGCTTATGTATCTTCAACACCTGAGTTGTTATAAGAAGATTCGAATATTACAAGGATTTATAATAGACGTAATCTAGGGTTTTGGTCTCGATGTGCAACTAAGTGTCCGATGTTACTAATGTGTTTGCTACGATTCTCTCTAACGAGTCTAATGTATTACCCATCTATAAACCCTTACCCCACGAATAATCACTATTAAATCTTAGCTATGTAAGGTTTTTGTTAATTACATTCAAAGTCTTTTAAGTAAAACATTTTAATTAATTCATTTTAAGTTAAATCGTTAAGTTAGAAATCATTTGTTAGTACATATTTGTAATTGTTTGCTATTCAAAAGATGTATTTATTTTGAGTTTAGATAAAGGTTCGGCTAAAGATTGCCTAAGGTTCGTCTGGCCCACGAACCTTGGCATGTTGGCGAACCTATTAGGTTGATAGGTTCGGCAAACCTATAACCTTGAGAAGGTTCGGCGAACCTTTTGATAGGTTTACATGGGTTCGTCTAACGAACCTAAGGGTTCGCCTAGCGAACCTTAGGGTTCGGCTGGCAAACCTTAGGTTCGGCTACCTATAATAGGTTCGCTGGTTCTGTTTCTATAAAAAGAAGGTTTGTTTATAGAACAGATAGAACTCTTGACAGATTGCTAGAAAACCTTCTGTATTTTCTCTGTGTGAGAATTGTAATTCTGATTGAGATCTTGTAATCATTTGTTGATAATACAATAGTTGATTATTGAATTGCTTGTGTTCTTTGTATTTCTACGTATTGACTATGGATTCCACACATAGTTGATAGTTCGTAGTACTTCGTATTCGATCCTGATCGGTTTCAACCAAACCAACAGTGGTATCAGAGCGTTTGGTTGAGGTTCTACACTATAATTTCAAAGAAATCAAGCAATTGAAGATTTGAAGACATTTGATGGATCAAATTCTTTCTTCTTGATTGATTTTCTGGTGATTTGAGACTGTTTTTATTATCAATTGTTGTTGAATTACAACAATTGAAGTTTTGGAGGTGTTTTGGTAGAGATTTGGAAGGATTTTTTTGAAATTTTGGAAGGTTTCCCTCCCAAAATTTTCAAAATCTGCGCTACAGGTTCGTGGGACGAACCTGTGACTTGCTGAACACAAAGGTTCGCTGTTAGAAGGATTTTTAGAGGGTTCGTTTGATAGTTTGCTGAAGGTTCGGTAGAGGTTCGACAAGAGTTCGGCTAAGGTTCGGCAAAGGTTCTGTCAAGGTTCGGCAAGTTTGGGTGATAGTTCGTCAAAGGTTCGCTGCTTATTGTTCATAGTTCGGCTGAGGGTTCGCTTGAACTAAAGGTTCGCCAGTTTCTTGGTTAATCTGTGTAAAGGTTCATGAGTTTCAAGGTTCGTTGTTCAAAGGTTTGCTGCTCAAAAGACAAATTTTGTCCATAGGTTTGGCTAAGGTTCGCCTGAAGGTTCGGCTAAGACAAATTTTAGTCCATAGGTTCGGCCGAGGTTCGTCTGTAGGTTCGGCTAAGACAAAATTTTGTGTCTGTTGCTACACCACCTGCAGCATCTGCAAAGATACAGACTGCTTTTGTGTCTAGGACTTCTGAAGCTACTTAGAGTTCTTCGGTATCATCAACTTCTAGTTCACATTGTTCTATCAATGAGAAAAAGTCTGAGTCTACACCACCTCCAGTACAGCTTAAACACATGACTGATTCCAGCTTGGGTCAGGTCAGAGTGTATCAATAGAACTGGGGATGCTCTACTGGAGAAAGACTTGATTGGTCACTGTGCCAGGGCAAATTATGTTGCTCCTGATGAGGATGCCTGGAGACATACTGATTCAGGATCCGATAGTGAAGAGTTTGTTGCAGATGAAGATCAAGCACCACCTCCACCTCCTCCAAGACAACAAGTCAGGAAGACTACTGGACAATCGTCCTGATCTACTCCTAAAGCTAAATCTTCTCAAAGGCAGAGCTCATAGGAGCCATTAGAAGTTGATATGGCTGAATAGCAGACAGAGGCTGCTGTTGCTGGTAATGATGAAGAAGAATCTTCTGACTCTGAGTCAGAATATGAAATGGTTCAGGAAAGGAACCGCATGGTTAGAAGACTCAAGAAAAAGTTTGCTCAACAGGCTGCAGAAGAAAGGGATGAAAGAGCTGATCCCAGTTTTATTCCTGAAGAGCCAGAGTCTTCTAAACCAAAGAAGATGAAGAGAATGGCCAGAGGAGGGCCTTATGAGAGGAAGAAGGCCAAAACTACTAAGACCGTTGTGTCTTCTCCTGTTATGCCTACATCAGTGTCTGTTTCTGCGTTCACCAGTTGTTACTTCTTCAGTTCGAGTTTCTACTATTCATGCTTCTACTTTACAAACTCCAGAGTTTGTAAATGTAGCATCTTTTGTTCCATCTTTTACCGAGGCTACTACAGTCACCACTTCTTTGCCTGAGACTTCTATTCATCATGATGATCTTCCCAGAGATGATTTATTTTCAGGATTAGATGATTTGGGAGACATTAACTTCACTGTTAATTATGATGACTCTGATCTTAAGAGAAGGTTATCTTTATTATCAAAAGAGTTTGAAGATTATAAGAAGATCAAAGAAAAAGATGTTGCTGATAAACCATCTTCTTCCACTTCTGAATTAGATGAGTTGAAAGCTCAAATGGATTTGATGATAAAATGGAGAGAAGAAGAACTTCCTGAGAAAAAAAAGATGAATAAAGAGATTTCTGATCTAAAGTTCTTTATTAAACTTCAATCTGAAGATATTGTTGTGTTGAAGAATGAAAACACTGATTTGAGATTCAAAATGAAAGAGTTAGAAGAGAAGATTTCAAAGACTGATGCTTCTGGTTCAAACTCAAGAGTGGAGAAGGTAATGGTGGATGTGGATGTTGATATTGAGGAGAAGGCAGAGGAGAAGGTAAAGGAGGAGAAGAATGAAGAAGAAGAAGAAGAAGAAGCAGTTGACTATGGGGATACTGATATTGATGAACATCCTGATGATTTTGATCTTGGTGGTGATGATGGAGCAGGAGGTGGTGCTGGTGGAGTTGCTGGAGGTGATGGTGGTATGAATGTTGTGACTGGAGCTATCAGTGTTTATTCTCCTTCAAATATTACTACAGATGCTGTTCCACTTTCTTCTGTATCTTCTGATAGAGCTAGGGATTGTACTTCTGTTGAATTTGAAGATTTGGATGCAATAGAATATCCTGAAAGGATTCTTGATTACTACTTGCCTACATTTCTTGATTTGTTTAAAATGAATTCTCACATAGACTTGCAGAGAAACATTTTTGAAGTTCAACTTTATCAAGAGATAGAAGAAGGAGAGATTGTAGGTGATGATGATTTGATTTTTGATTTTGAAGAAGATGAAGGTACTGATTTATCTGATTATGATAAGGATGTCATTGATGAAGAGCTGTTGAATTTAAATATGATGAAGAAAATGTTTGAAGCTAGTAGTATGTCAAGAACAACTTTAGATCCAGTTAAAGCAAAGACAAATTTGGATTATTGGAAAGCATTTCAAGATGAGACAAAGTACATCATTGATCACTTACATTCTTTCAAGATTATGACAGAAGTGTTTGAAGATAAAGATCCAGAAAACCTAACTAAACAATCCACGAAGTTCAAGATTGGATCTAAATCCAAGATGATCGAAAGGATTATTAGTTATGGTTATTTTCATAACATTTCAGGAAGTTTGATGGATAAGGGATGTTATGTGGTGAAAAGAATAGATGGATGCCAATACTTTGGCAAGGCTACTGATCTGATGAGTTTACCAGCATTTGAGTGCAAAGATCTTTCAAGATTAAGGATGATAAAGCCTATTCAGACTCGACACAATGAAATTTTTGAGAATCCGTTGAAGAAAGAAGCTCGAATGGGATGGAGTTTGTTAACACCACAGTTTAGAGAAAGATTCAAAGATTATGTGAAGCCTAAAGTCTTCAAGAGACGAAGACTCCAAAAGATTGAACAAGACTGGAATCCATTCTTCAAATTTTGGTTTTATGATGAGAGAACTTCTGAAGGTGTGATTATATTGAAGCAAGATGATGATTGGTGGGTAATTCGGATGCTTGATCCTATTTGGATAGTTAACTGTTCAAAGGATGATGTGGATTTACTTAACATTGCTGAGATATATGCTGAAAAAGGATATCATGATGTTGGAGTAAGTTTCAAAGATATGGCAATTCAATTTCAAACCATTGCATGAATGTGTTTTACATTGGGTATTCATTCGGGATGCAAGTGGGAAAATGTGAACTATCTTTATACAGAGTTGATGCAATTTAAGAAGGAGAGAGATGAAAGAGATGCAAAGATTGAAGCTGAGAGGTTGGCGAAGATACCACGTTCTGTTTTTATACGAGCGGTGGATAATGTTGTTGTTGAAGAAGTTGGAGAATCTAGTGGAGTAATTGACAGAGCTGAAGATAAAGCTGAAGATAAAGGTGAAGTAAAAGATTGAATACTTTGATAGCAAACATGTAGGGGGAGTTTGTTAGTACATATTTGTAATTGTTTGCTATTCAAAAGATGTATTTATTTTGAGTTTAGATAAAGGTTCGGCTAAAGATTGCCTAAGGTTCGTCTGGCCCACGAGCCTTGGCATGTTGGCGAACCTATTGGGTTGATAGGTTCGGCGAACCTATAACCTTGAGAAGGTTCGGCGAACCTTTTGATAGGTTTACATGGGTTCGTCTAACGAACCTAAGGGTTCGCCCAGCGAACCTTAGGGTTCGGCTGGCAAACCTTAGGTTCGGCTACCTATAATAGGTTCGCTGGTTCTGTTTCTATAAATAGAAGGTTTGTTTATAGAACAGATAGAACTCTTGACAGATTGCTAGAAAACCTTATGTATTTTCTCTGTGTGAGAATTGTATTTCTGATTGAGATCTTGTAATCATTTGTTGATAATACAAGAGTTGATTATTGAATTGCTTGTGTTCTTTGTATTTCTACATATTGACTATGGATTCCGCACATAGTTGATAGTTCGTAGAACTTCGTATTCGATCCTGATCGGTTTCAACCAAACCAACATCATTTAATTTAATTTAGAGAATATTTTAAATAAGAACTTATAAGTCATTTTAAGAAAATATAATTAAACATGTTAGGCTTAGGTTAATCCCATTCTAGTAACCTTAAGTCCGTTACTAGATATTGATTCTTCCATGGTTCTTTGATCGTTCGTGTGTACAAGTTTAGCTTAGAAGTTCAACCGAACTATCTAACTTAGTTGTATGTTTGCATGAACTTTTTCTAAGTATTGAGTGTTAACTATGTGATTAACACCTAAATACATAGGTTTTTTCTTGATTCCTTGTAAATTCCTTCAAGATCTTGTTTATTGAAATCCAAATGTGTTAAGCTCGAAGGATGTCCAAACATTCATGTTGTAGTTCCACAATTGTTTAGAAAAAGTATTGGTGTCATTAATTCCTAGTATAGGGGACTTACAACTTTGTTACCTTTACTTGAAAACCTTGATTATTTTCTCCAATTCATTTTTACAAATCATTTTAGTTTAGGATAACTTGAGTGTTGGACATCTGTGTGAATGTTTGGCATCCAACTAAGCCCCTAGTAAAACCCTAGTATCCTTTGCCATGCATTCTCCCCTACGTAAATTCCCATGCACGCCCTTCACCCAACAATCCCATGCATAAACACATTAAGTCAGCCATGTAAGTTCCCCATGTTGACTCCCTTGGCTGAATAGGGTTGTTCCCACATATGGGATTTGGCCTAATGAATTGGTTTCTCCGAATGGGCCCTGGCCGAATCAGCTTAGCGGCATGAGGCCTGACCGTATGAAGCTTGGACCGAACCATGCTCATGCGAAGGAAGCTTGGGCCGTATGTAACTATAGCAGAATTAGAGGTGGCCGACTGAAGATGGTGCCCTGCGAATGAGCCTCCCTTTGGCCTGGTGGCCATTCGGCCGAATGTGGGTAGATGAGGTCCATACGGTAATCTGGGGTGAATCCCATTCGGGTGGTCGAAGCTCATCAAATGAAATTCCCATTTTCGATCAAAGCAACTATACCATGCTTCCTAACACATCCTAAGTGTGTTTTGTGGTGTTTCCCTAAGGTTTTATGGGTTGTTAACCGGTTTCAAGTGAGTTCAAACTAAGGGTTTTGAAAACCCTAAAATCGTGATAGAAAACTCGAATCTACCTCAAATCAGCTGGTTCAAAGTTCAGATCGGTTGTACTTTAGTGATCTACAGGTTGAGTGGTCGTTTTGACACCATGAAGGCTCGATTTCGTTGAGAAATGAAGAAGATAGAGTTGTGGCTTCCAGAGAGAGAAAGTAGAGAGAGGAACAATTTTTGGGGATGGTGGCTTGTAGGTGGAGCTTGAACATGGCATTTAATGCCATATTAATGGCTTTCAAATACCCGGGTGTGTTCGGGTTCGTTCGGTTTCGCTCGGTTTCGCGTAAAAGCATCGGTTTCGTTTCGTTTTCGTAACAAACGTCTCGGTTTTAAAACTAAAGTTTGTAAATTTAATTTACAAACGTACAATCGTCGCGCGTACTCGTTCGAATCGTCACCCGTACGAATACGACGATAACTACACTTTTCAATATGGTTTTCTAATTATTGGACATCATTCAGAACGTTAAACTTTCAGATATATTCGTACAAATCATCACCTACGCGAATAATCTGTCAGTTTAGCGTTCACGTAACGACATCCGCTGTTGTTTTGTTTTATTAAGCCTCACATACGTTTATACATAATAGAATCCTAACAAGCATTCATGTAACTGTTCTGTGTTGTCAGATATGTTTCTGACTGTTAAACCGTGGATTTTGAACTATGTTTCTGTAATGAATATGAAATAGTTCTATGATAAACATGAAATGATAATGATATATGAATAACAACTGAAATTTGTACCTGATTGACTATTCATGTTACTATGTAGATCACTGTTCCGGTTACGATTCCGGCACTGATGTTACAGTCTCCCCTTGTTATAGAAATTTTGTCCCATTCTTTTCTCTCCTAGAAGGATGTGATGACTTTGTAGTGTACTGTGATGCCTCCCACCAGGGACTTTGTTGTGTATTAATGCAACGAGACAAAGTTATAGTATACACATTGATCTGGAACTCGGAGCAGTGGTATTTGCATTGAAGATCTGGAGACATTACTTATATGGCACTAAGTGTACCATATTTATTAATCACAAGAGTCTGCATCATACATTTGATCAGAAGGAGAACGTTGTAGCTGATGCCTTGAGCCGGAAGGAACGGGTCAAACCCTTGCGCGTCAGAGCAATGGGAATGACAGCGTAGACAAGTCTACGTGGCAAGATTATTCAGGCAAAACAAGAGTCAGTTGGACGAGGAAATCTGAAGAAAGAACTGGATTGTGGAGCAGAACGACAGTTTGAAACAAAACCAGATGGAGTTATCTGCAACCAGGATCATGTATGAATTCCTACTATGGATGAATTGAGAAAACTTATCTTTGATGAAGCACATAAGACCAAGTACTCTCTGCATCCAGGGGCTGATAAAATATACCAAGACTTACAGGGATTTTGTTGCTGACCGGGAATGAAGAAAGACATAGCTGAGTATGTCGGTCGATGCATTACGTGTGCAAAAGTGAAGGCGGAACGCCAGAAGCCGTCAGGTTTACTGGAACAGCCAGAACTTCCGCTCTGGAAGTGGGAACAAATAGCTATGGACTTCATTACCAAGCTACCCCGCACTTCCAGTGGTCATGATACGATTTGGGTAATCATTGATCGTTTGACAAAATCTGCACATTTATTGCCGATGCGTGAAACCTCCACGATGGATAAATTGGCGAGACTGTACATCAACGAGATAGTGGTATGTCACGGTGTACCATTGTCTATAATTTCAGATCGAGACAGCAGATTCACATCAAGGTTCTGGCAATCACTACAAAAATCTCTAGGGACGCACTTAAATCTGAGTACAGCTTACCACCCACAAACGGACGGTCAAAGTGAACATACGATACAGACCCTGGAGGACATGTTTAGAACTTGTGTATTGGATTTCGGTGGAAATTGGGACTCTCATTTGCCACATATCGAATTCTCCTGCAACAACAGTTACCATAGTAGCGTCGGATGTGCACCGTTAGAGGCTCTGTATGGTCGAAAATGTCGGTCACCGATCTGTTGGACCGAAGTAGGAGATAACCGAATAAATGGGCCAGAGCTTATTCAGGAAACTACTGATAAGATTGCTCAAATTCAACAACGATTACAAGCAACTAGAAGCAAACAAAAGAGCTACGCCGACAAACGGCGCAAGCCGTTGGAATTTCAAGTGGGAGACCGTGTCATGTTAAAGGTGTCCCCATGGAAAGGCGTAGTCCGTTTGGGAAAGAAAGGAAAATTAGCACCACGATACGTGGGACCGTTCGAGATCACTGAATGTATTGGTCCTATGGCGTATAGGCTGAGATTACCGGATGAACTCAGTGGTGTACATGACGTGTTTCACGTCTCAAATTTAAAGAAATGCCTTGCTGACGAATCAATCGTCATACCAATCGAAGAAATTCAAGTGGACTAACAGTTACATTTTATAGAAGAACCTTTGGAGATTATGGATCGCAAAGTTAAACAACTAAGGCGAAGCCGTATCCCGATTGTCAATGTTCGATGAAATTCAAAGCGCGGACCTGAGTTTCCTTGGGAACATGATCTTCACATGAAGTCCAAGTATCCCCAACTGTTTACAGAGGAAGCCGTACCCGATAACGATTCTTCAATTTCAGGACGAATTTTCTCTAACAAGGGGAGACTGTAACATCAGTGCCGGAAACGTAACCGGAACAGTGATCTACACAGTAACATGAACAGTAAATTAGGTACAAATTTTAGTTGTTATTCATATATCATTATCATTTCATGTTTATCATAGAACTATTTTATATTCATTACATAAACATAGTTCAAAATCCACGGTTTAACAGTAAGAAACATATCTGACAACACAGAACAGTTAAATGAATGCTTATTAGGATTCTATTATGTATAAACGTATGTGAGGCTTAACAAAACAAAACAACACCGGATGTCGTTACGTGAACGCTAAACTGACGGATTATTCGTATAGATGACGATCTGTACGAATATATCTGAAACTTTAACGTTTTGAATGATGTCCAATAATTAGAAAACCATATCGAAAATTGTTGTTATCGTCGTATTTGTACGGGTGACGATTCGAACGAATACGCGCGACGACTGTACGATTCTATTTAAACTATAAATTTGATATTTTCAGAAATTTAAAATAAATGGAAGATATTTAGTTAATTTACTAGGAATTTTCACCTGAATTAAATTTACAAACTTTAGTTTTAAAACCGAGACGTTCGTTACGAAAACGAAACCGTCGCTTTTACGCGAAACCGAGCGAAATCGAACGGACCCGAACACACCCGGGTATTTGGAAGCCATATGGCATTAAATGCCATGATCAAGCTCCACCTACCAGCCACCATCACCAAAAATCGTTCCTCTCTCTTAACTTTCTCTCTTTAGAAGCCACAACTCTATCTTCTTCATTTGTCAACGAAATCGAGGCTTCTTGGTTGCAAAACGACCACTACAACATGTTGATCACTAAAGTACAACCGATCTGAGCTTTGAACCAGCTAATTTGAGGTAGATTCGAGTATTCTATCACGATTTTAGGGTTTTCAAAACCCTTAGTTCGAACCCACTTGAAACCGGTTAACAACCCTTAAAACCTTAGGGAAACACCACAAAACACGCTTAGGATGTGTTAGGAACATGTTAGGAAGCAAGGTCTAGTTGCTTAGATCGAAAATGGGAATTTCATTTCATTAGCTTCGACCACCCGAATGGGATTTACCCCAGTTCACCGTATGAACCTCATCTTTCCACATTCGGCCGAATGGCCACCAGGCCGAAGGGAGGCTCATTCGCAGGGCACCATCTTCAGTCGGCCACCTCTACATTCGGTTATAGTTACATTCGGCCCAAGCTTCCTTTGCATGAGCATGGTTCGGTCCAAGCTTCAAACGGTCAGGCCTCATGCGGCTAAGCTGATTCGGCCAGGGCCTATTCGGGGAAACCAATTCATTCGACCAAAGCCCATATGTGGGAACAGCCCTATTCGGCCAAGGGTGTCGGCATGGGGAACTTACATAGCTGACTTAATGTGGTTATGCATGGGATTGTTGGGTGAAGCGCATGCATGGTAATTTACGTAGGGGGCATGCATGGCAAAGGATACTAGGGTTTTACTTGGAGCTTAGTTGGATGCCAAACATTCACGCAAATGTCCAACACTCAAGTTATCCTAAACTAAAATGATTTGTAAAAATGAATTGGAGAAAATAATCAAGGTTTTCAAGTAAAGGCAACAAAGTTGTAAGTCCCCTATACTAGGGATTAATGACACCAATACTTTTTCTAAACAAGTGTGGAACTACAACATGAATGTTTGGACATCCTTCGAGCTTAACACATTTGGATTTCAATAAACAAGATCTTGAAGGAATTTACAAGGAATCAAGAAAACAACCTAAGTAATTAGGTGTTAATCACATAGTTAGCACTCAATACTTAGAAAAAGTTCATGCAAACATACAACTAAGTTAGATAGTTCGGTTGAACTTCTAAGCTAAAGTTGTACACACAAATGATCAAAGAACCATGGAAGAATCAAGATCTAGTAACGGGCTTAAGGTTAATCGAATGGGATTAACCTAAGCCTAACATGTTTAATTATATTTTCTTAAAATAACTTATAAGTTCTTATTTAAAATATTCTCTAAATTAAATTAAATGATTTCTAACTTAACGATTTAACTTAAAATGAATTAATTAAAATGTTTTACTTAAAAGACTTTGAATGTAATTAACAGAAACCTTACATAGCTAAGATTTAATAGTGATTATTCATGGGGTAAGGGTTTATAGATGGGTAATACATTAGACTAGTTAGAGAGAATCGTAGCAAACACATTAGTAACATAAGACACTTAGTTGCACACCGAGACCAGAACCCAAGATTACGTCTATTATAAATCCTTGTAATATTCGAATCTTCTTAAAACAACTTAGGTGTTGAAGATACATAAGCTACAATTCATGAGCGCGCATTATCTGTTGTGATTCAATTCTTAGCAACACAAGTGAGTTCATTGCCCCTATATATAAGCATATTTGAGTGGATAGTATAGGTGGTTGTTAGCGAGGTTAAGGTTGTCATTCGGACAGGTTATCAGACTCATTTTCAAATAAAACTATATGAACTCACCAACCATGTGTTGACTTGATCTTTTTGCATGACTTCTCAGGTGATGAACATGTCTGATTAGAAGTTATTGCTTTTGGACTAGGATGCCATATAGTGGACCTAGTATTTTGGACTTGCATATTTTTGAACATCATTTCACAGATTATTTTGTATATCTTGTGCAAATACAAGATAGAAGATCTATGATGTTAATAGTAGATTTACATTGTTAAATTATGAACAAAACTGATATAATTTAACTTTGTAATTCTATTCTACTTAGAATTTGGATCCTGCTACAGTTGCCCTAGCAACCTTACTGAGCAGCCAGCTGACTAATCAGCTGAAGGAGATGATCCCAGATTTGCTCAATCTTATTCGGAATGACCACAACAACTTTGGTAACTCATCAGGGGAAGCCAGTGGGAATACTGGCGGCGCATCTCATTACTCCTACAAGTCATTTGTAGGATGTAAGCCGCCCAGTTTCAGCGGGATTAAAGGAGCCATTGGATTAATCCAATGGATAGAAAAGATGAAGACTACTCTGGATATTAGTAGCTGTCCGGAACATCACAAGGTTCACTACTCTGCGGGATCTTTCAACAAGCGAGCCTTGACCTGGTGGAATTCACAGATTCAGACCAAGGGAAGGGAAGAATCTATGGCGATGCCATGGGAAGATTTCATGACATTGCTGAGAACTGAGTTTTGCCCCAAGAATGAGCTTCAGAGATTGGAGATCGAGCTGTCAAACCATGTAATGAAAGGGGCGGATCACATGGGTTATACTACTCGTTATCACGAGTTGTTTGCATTGGTGTCAGACATGGTACCAACTCTGGAGAAACGGATTGACATGTATGTATGCAGACTACTTGCCTGCATACAAAGTTTAGTTTTTGCAGCAAATCCCGTCACACTGGAGTCAGCTGTTAGTCTATCAGGGAAACTCACTGACCTGATGGTAGCCTCAGGAACTCTGAAGAAAGAGGCCGACTCCAGCAAGCACAAAGAAGAGTTATCTAAGAAACCTCATCATCACCCGAAGAAGAAACAGAAGGTCATCAAGAACTACACAATGGCCACTCCTCTCAACCAAGTGGCAGCTGCACCATAGAATCCCAACAGAAGACCCTACACTGGGGCATATCCTCTATGTGCCAAGTGTCATTACCACCATGCTGCTAATACTCCCTGCAAGCAATGTACGGAATGTGGACGAAAGGGCCATTGGGTCCAACACTACCGGATGACACCTAATCAAGCAGTCAACAATGTAATTTTAGCTCTCCCTCCACCCAACAACCAGAACAACGGTGGATGCTATAACTGTGGTGAAATTGGCCACTTTTCCAAGAATTACCCAAAGAGAGCACAACCAGTAGTTCAAGCACCACGGGGAAGAGCTTTCGCAATAGGAGCTCCAGCTGCACGCGACGACCCGAACGTGGTCACTGGTACATTTCTCTTACATGACTTTTATGCATCTATTCTGTTTGACATTGGTGCGGATCAGAGTTTTATCTCTACCAATTTTGCATACCAACTAAATTCTATTGAGGAACTTTTATATTCCCCTTACATCATAGAAGTATCGAACGGGAAACAGGTCACAGTTAGCACAGTATATAGGAACTGCCCATTAACACTTAATGGTCATACATTCACCATTGATTTGATACCGATGGAGTGGGGTAGTTTCGACGTTATCGTTTGGATGGATTGGCTATCTCTCAAAAGAGTGAAAGTCATATGTTCTGAAAAGCTACTTTGCATTCCATTTACGAATGATCGTGTATTGGAAGTTCGAGGGGATCAAGAAAAACGAAGTGTCAAAATCATATCATGCATAAAGGCACGTAAATGTCTACAAAAGCAATGTGTAGCTTTTCTGTCACATGTGATGGAGAAGGAGAAGGACAAGAGAAAGATTCAAGACGTGCAGGTAGTGAAAGAATATTCAGAAGTGTTTCCTGAAGACCTACCAGGTTTGCCACCTGCGCGACCGGTAAAGTTTCGTATTGACTTAGTTCCTGGAGCAACTCCTGTTCCTAAATCTCTTTACAGGTTAGCACCTTCAGAGATACTGGAATTTTCGAATCAACTACAGGAACTACTTGACAAAGTTTTCATCCGACCGAGCTACTCACCTTGGGGAGCTCCAGTTTTGTTCATGAAGAAGAAAGATGGATCTTTTCGGATGTGCATAGACTACAGAGAGTTAAACAAATTAACTACCAAGAATCGGTATCCATTGCCGAGGATTGATGATATGTTTGACCAACTACAAGGAGCTCAGTACTTCTCGAAAATTGATCTGCGGTCTTGATATCACCAGCTCAGAGTGCAAGACGAAGACATACCAAAGGCAGCTTTCCGAACCAGATATGGGCATTACGAATTTATGGTGATGCCTTTTAGATTGACGAATGCACCGGCGGTTTTTATGGATCTCATTAACCGAGTGTGCAAGCCGTATCTAGATCAGTTTGTCATTGTTTTTATAAATGACATATTGATTTATTCCAAGAGGAAAGCAGAGCACGAGCAACACCTCAGGAAGATCTTGGAGCTGTTGAAGGAAGAAAAACTCTTTGCTAAATTCTCTAAGTGCGAATTTTGGCTAAAAGAAGTTCAATTTTTGGGTCATGTAGTCAACAGTGAAGGAATACATGTAGATCCTGTCAAGATTGAAGCTATTAAGAACTGGGATACACCAAAGACACCGACGGAGATACGGTTTTTTCTGATTCTAGCATGTTACTATAAAAGGTTTATCTCAAACTTTTCTAAGATAGCTTTGCCTCTCACCAAGTTAACTCAGAAAATTGAACCGTTTGTTTGGGAGCAGAAACAAGAAGATGCTTTCCAGACATTGAAGCAGAAGTTATGTGATGCTCCAATATTTTCTCTCCCAGAAGGCAGTGACGACTTTGTAGTGTACTATGATGCCTCCCATCAGGGATTTGGTTGTGTATTAATGGAAGGAGACAAAGTTATCGCATACGCATCGAGATAGTTGAATATTCATGAGAAGAACTACACTACTCATGATCTGGAACTGGGAGCAGTGGTATTCGCATTGAAGATCTGGAGACATTACTTATATGGCACTAAGTGTACCATATTTACTGATCACAAGAGTCTGCAGCATATATTTGATCAGAAGGTACTCAACATGCGACAGCAACGTTGGGTTGAACTTCTGAATGATTACGATTGTGTGATCAAGTATCATTCGGGTAAGGCGAACGTTGTAGCTCATGCCTTGAGCCGGAAGGAACGGGTCAAACCCTTGCGCGTCAGAGCAATGGGAATGACTGTGCAGACAAGTCTACGTGGCAAGATTATTCTGGCACAACAAGAGTCAGTTGGACGAGGAAATCTGAAGAAAGAACTGGATTATGGAATAGAACGATAGTTTGAAACAAAACCAGATGGAGTTATCTGCTACCAGGATCGTGTATGGATTCCTACAGTGGATGAATTGAAAAAACTTATCTTTGATGAAGCACATAAGACCAAGTACTCTATGCATCCAAGTGCTGATAAAATGTACCAAGACTTACAAGGATTTTATTGATGGCCGGGAATGAAGAAAGACATAGCCGAGTACGTCGGTCGATGCATTACGTGTGCAAAAGTGAAAGCGGAACACCAGAAGCCATCAGGTTTACTGGAACAGCCTGAAATTCTGCTTTGGAAGTGGGAACAAATAGCTATGGACTTCATTACCAAGCTACCCTGCACTTCCAGTGGTCATGATACGATTTGGGTTATCATGGATCGTTTGACAAAATCTGCTCATTTCTTGCCGATGCGTGAAACCTCCACAATGGATAAATTGGCGAGACTGTACATCAACGAGATAGTGGTACGTCACGGTGTACCATTGCCTATCATTTCGGATTGAGACAGTAGATTCACATCAAGGTTCTGTCAATCACTACAGAAATCTCTAGGTACACACTTAAATCTGAGTACACCTTACCACCCACAAACGAACGGTCAAAGTGAACATACGTTACAGACCCTATATTGGATTTCGGTGGAAATTGGGACTGTTATTTGCCACTGATCGAATTCTCCTAAAACAACAGTTACCATAGTAGCGTCGGATGTGCACCGTTCGAGGCTCTGTATGGTCAAAATTCTCGGTCACCGATCTGTTGGACCGAAGTAGGAGATAACCGAATAACTGGGCTAGAGCTTATTCAGGAAACTACTGATAAGATTGCTTAGATTCAACAACGATTACAAGCAACTAGAAGCAGACAAAAGAGCTACGCAACAAACGGCGCAAGCCGTTGGAATTTCAAGTGAGAGACCGTGTCATGTTAAAGGTGTCCCTATGGAAAGGCGTAGTCCGTTTTGGAAAGAAAGGAAAATTAGCACCACGATACGTGGGACTGTTCGAGATCACTGGTCGTATTGGTCCTGTGGCGTATAGACTGAGATTACCGGATGAACTCAGTGGTGTACATGACGTGTTTCACGTCTCAAATTTAAAGAAATGCCTTGCTGACGAATCAATCGTCATACCAATCGAAGAAATTCAAGTGGACGAACAATTACATTTTATAGAAGAACCTTTGGAGATTATGGATCGCAAAGTTAAACAACTAAGGCGAAGCCGTATCCCGATTGTCAATGTTCGATGAAATACAAAGCGCGGACCCGATAACGTTTCTTAAATTTCAGGACGAATTTTCTCTAACAAGGGGAGACTGTAACATCAGTGCCGGAAACGTAACCGGAACAGTGATCTACACAATAACATGAACAGTAAATCAGGTACAAATTTCAGTTGTTATTCATATATCATTATCATTTCATGTTTATCATATAACTATTTCATATTCATTACAGAAACGTAGTTCAAAATCCACGGTTTAACAGTCAGAAACATATCTGACAACATAGAACAGTTAAATGAATGCTTGTTAGGATTCTATTATGTATAAACGTATGTGAGGCTTAACAAAACAAAACAACAGCGGATGTCGTTACGTGAACGCTAAACTGACGGATTATTCGTATAGGTGACGATCTGTACGAATATATCTAAAAGTTTAACGTTCTGAATGATGTCCAATAATTAGAAATCCATATCGAAAAGTGTAGTTATCATCGAATTCGTACGAATGACTATCCGAACGAATACGTGCGATGACTGTACGATTCGATGTAAACTGTAAATTTGATATTTTTCAGAAATTTAAAATAAATGGAAGATATTTAGTTAATTTACTATGAATTTCCACCTAAATTAAATTTACAAACTTTAGTTTTAAAACCGAGACGTTCGTTACGAAAACGAAACGAAGTCAGCGCTTTTACGCGAAATCTAGCGAAACCGAAGAGACCCGAACACACTCGGGTATTTGAAAGCCATTAATATGGCATTAAATGCCGTGTTCAAGCTCCACCTACCAGCCACCATCACCAAAAATCGTTCCTCTCTCTACTTTCTCTCTCTAGAAGCCACCACTCTATCTTCTTCATTTCTCAACAAAATTGAGCCTTCCTGGTGTCAAAACGACCACTACAACCTGTAGATTACTAAAGTACAACCGATCTGAGCTTTGAACCAGCTGATTTGAGGTAGATTCGAGTTTTCTATCACGATTTTAGAGTTTTCAAAACCCTTAGTTTGAACCCACTTGAAACCGGTTAACAGCCCTTGAAACCTAGGGAAACGTCACAAAACACGCTTAAGATGTGTTAGGAACATGTTAGGAAGCAAGGTCTAGTTGCTTAGATTGAAAATTGGGAATTTCATTTGATGAGCTTTAACCACCCGAATGGGATTCACACCAGTTCACCGTATGGACCTCATCTACCCACTTTCGGCCGAATGGCCACCAGGCCGAAGGGAGGCTCATTCGCAGGGCACCATCTTCAGTCGGCCATCTCTACATTCGGTTGTAGTTACATTCAGCCCAAGCTTCCTTCGCATGAAAATGGTTCGGTCCAAGCTTCATACGGTCAGGCCTCATGCGGCCAAGCTGATTCGGCCAGGGCCCATTCGTGGAAACCAATTCATTCGGCCAAAGCCCATATGTGGGAACAACCCTATTCAGCCAAGGGAGTCAACATGGGGAACTTACATCGCTGACTTAATGTGGTTATGCATGGGATTGTTGGGTGAAGGGCATGCATGGGAATTTACGTAGGGGGCATGCATGGCAAAGGATACTAGGGTTTTACTAGGAGCTTAGTGGGATGCCAAACATTCACCCAAATGTCCAACACTCAAGCTATCCTAAACTAAAATGATTTGTAAAAATGAATTGGAGAAAATAATCAAGGTTTTCAAGTAAAGGCAACAAAGTTGTAAGTCCCCTATACTAGGGATTAATGGCACAAATACTTTTTCTAAACAAGTGTGGAACTACAACATGAATGTTTGGACATCCTTTGAGCTTAACACATTTTGATTTCAATAAACAAGATCTTGAAGGAATTTACAAGGATTCAACAAAACAACCTAAGTATTTAGGTGTTACTCACATAGTTAACACTCAATACTTCGAAAAAGTTCATGCAAACATACAACTAAGTTAGATAGTTCGGTTGAACTTCTAACCTAAAGTTGTGCACACGAACGATCAAAGAACCATGGAAGAATCAAGATCTAGTAACGGGCTTAAGGTTAATCGAATGGGATTAACCTAAGCCTAACATGTTAAATTATATTTTCTTAAAATAACTTATAAGTTCTTATTTAAAATATTCTCTAAATTAAATTAAATTATTTCTAACTTAACAATTTACCTTAAAATGAATTAATTAAAATGTTTTACTTAAAATACTTTGAATGTAATTAACAGAAACCTTACATAGCTAAGATTTAATAGTGAATATTCGTGGGGTAAGGGTTTATAGATGTGTAATACATTAGATTAGTTGGAGAGAATCGTAGCAAACACATTAGTAATATAGGACACTTAGTTGCACACCGAGACCAAAACCATAGATTACGTCTATTATAAATCCTTGTAAAATTCGAATCTTCTTAAAACAACTCAGGTGTTGAAGATAATTAAGCTACAATTCACGAGCGCGCATTATCTGTTGTGATTCAACTCTTAGCAACACAGGTGAGTTCATTGCCCATTTTCTAAACATTTTAGAAGGACACAATGGTCTTTTACCAAAAACTCTTAAAATTAAGAGTTTCATAACTCTTATAGCATGGAGTATAACTTACAAAGCTTTAAAACCATAAACAAAGGGTCTTTTTTTTACTTTTTAGTTTGTCCCACATTGATACCTTTAAGAAATAAAGTGTTAAAGAATAACTATAAAGAAACCATATCAAATCAAATGAATCACTTCTTAACATTTATGTCACATTTGTAATACTATATTTGGCCTTTTAAATTATGACTTTTATCGCAATAGATTTTTAGTCAAATATTAATATTAAATTAAATTAAAAGAGTTGATTTTATGAAAATATGGTAGTTTATGATTTTTACAAGCCAAAATCAACAACTTAAATGTTTTGTTTTCAGCCGCATCGCGCGGGCATCTCATTAATATGTGTGTGTGTGTGTATATGTGTGTGTGTGCGCGCGCGTAAGTTTATAAATGTTAAGGTTCAAGGAATCATCATAACTTTATTTTATTTAAAATTTAGCCACCAATTCAATTTGAAATGTAATTAGCAAAACCCATGGATTACACTAAACAAATATATAACATTATTGCATAAATGCCATTGATAATCACCGAAAAAATGCATACTAAAAAAATTGATTGTGTTAAACTAACACCCCATTTTTTTAAAATACACCCTTGAGACGACCCGTACTGCCCAGTACAGCCCGTCTCAATCAACAGTCAGTACGACCATTCTCATTCATCGTACAGACATTCCCTGACATCCTAGGACAATGATTTGAAGCAAGACAGCCCATACTGACCTGTACAGCCCGTCTTGTTTTTCTCCCCTGACATTGCTGACATCCGAAGCCAATGATTTGAAGCAAGACGGGCCGAACAGACCTGTACGGGCCGTCTTGAACAACTTTGAAATTTCTATATAAACTTCAATCGTTTCAAACGAACTTATCCATTTTTGAAGATTTCTCACAATAAATTCAAATTTATTACGATGTCGTTCTGGGATGGGAGTCTTTTCAATGATTACGTGCGAGATTTGAATGAAGAGCATCATGTTGAGTGTTCATACGACACGATAGATCTGAATGCTGAACCTCATGCTGATGTCGGTTTTGAATGTCAAGTATCGTATGCGCAACGAAACGATTATGGGTTAGTGTTTACTGACAGTAAACAAAGTAACCCTGAGGAGACTTATGAAGAGAAGCCGGCCGATTCACACATTAACTTGGAACCAGGTACACTTAACTGAAACATAGATGTTGTTTAATGTATATGATGATTATTAGTTATGGTATTCATTATTATTTTTATGTTAGAAATTTATGTCCGACGAAGCGCTGGTAGGGTCGGTGAAAAGTAGAGCACTAGACAACGGTTACATTGCAATCAAAAGAAGAACAAAGAAATCAAAGACAACAGACAGCAAGAAAATCGGTTGCCCGTTTCAACTAATAGGGTTATACAACGAAGTTCGTGAATGTTGGAAATTACAGGTGATTAACGGAAATCACAATCACGAACCTGCTAAGAATATAGAGGGTCATCCATATGTTTGAAGATTCAATTAGGAGGAACAAGATATGGTTGAGAATCTGACCGAGCAACACATGGATCCTCGTAACATTCTTTCAAGCATAAAGAAACATAACCCTACACATGTGTCCATATCTAGAGATGTATACAATTTATAGCAAAAATGAAAAATAAGAAGAAATTCGGTGATACTCCGATGCAGGTTTTGGAAAACTGTCACACCCCGAGCCAGCGGCCCGATCGAATGTCCAGTCGGGCAGAAGGTTCTCGGGGCGCGATATCGTGTGATAATCGGAATGGTCATATTGTATACATAGCACAACATTTGAGAATAACTAAAGCACAATAATAATTTACTAGTAGTTTCAAGGTTAAATTACAACTGTCATATTTAAAAATTTAACCAAGCAAACATATTGACCAGATTCACAAGTTTGCTATCTTGTGATCGTGCAAGATATCAAAATGATTCACCGTCTGTCACACCCTGAGCCGGCGGGCTGGATCATGTGTCCCGTCGGGCGGAAGGTTCCCGGGGTGCGATATCGTGAGATGATAATCGTGATGATCAGATTGTTTACATAGCATCAACATTGAGAACAACTAAAGCACAATATAGCATTAAACTAGGATTACAAAGTTAAATTACAATTGTCAATGTTTGATAATTTAACTGAGTAAAACTATCAAAAGAATCAAATGTTTACTATCTTGTAACTGTACAAGATATCATAAGTGATTCACAACAATCACAAAATATGTGCTTCCCAAAAACTACCAGGTCCTCTAACTGGGCATCCTAGCATGCATTTCTTGATCCTTAGCTTAATCCTGTACGTCACCTGAGAAAGCATGTAAGAAAACAAAGTCAACACAATGGTTGGTGAGTTCATATAGTTTGCTATTTGAAAATAACTTTGCAAAAGGGTCAAGCCTACAACCCGCCCAGACGCCATGTAATATCCAGATCGGTATGCTTATATATAGGGCATACGAAAGGGTCGAGCCTACAACCCGCCCAAACGCCATCCCACCACATACTAATCCACATATGACACTGTTGTTAATAATAATTAAGCATTTTACCTACCATCCAATCCCATTTCCATCATAGCTTTGACATTCCGTTTAAGAGTTTACAACATGGGTGGACAATGAGGAATCACTGTATGGCAAGCACTGAGAGGCCAACAGTCTGCTCCTCAAAGTCCTGACTATGAAGAACACCCTATGGCAAGCACTGAGAGGCCAGTCGGTCCGTTCTACAAAAGCCGATAGGTTTAGCATTCAAGTTCATAGCATACGAGTTTATAGCATTCACATAGCCTGGCATTCACGTATCCTATGCCCAGATACTAGCTTTGCATTAGCATAGTTTAGCATTTACGTATCATGGGTATAGATACTAGCTTTGCATTAGCATACTTTAGCCTTTACGTATCATGTGTACAGATACTAGCTTTGCATTAGCATAGTTTAGCCTTTACGTATCATGTGTACAGATACTAGCTTTGCATTAGCATAGTTTAGCCTTTACGTATCTCATACACAAGTACTAGCCTGCTGTCTTAGCATTTCAAGCACTTAGAGCATTCGAGCATATCAAACGTATCAAGCATATCAAGCATATGAGTCTTTCTGAGTTTAAGCATTCAAGCTTTCAAAGTTAGTTTATAAAGGCATTTCGTCATTTAAGCCTTTGCATTCTTTGCACATTAGCCACCTCCAAAGTTTAAGCAAATTAGTATAAAAGTATCTAGCATTAGCATATAGTCTTAGCACGTAGCATTAGCATGTAGTCTTAGCATGCATCATTAGCATGTAGTCTTAGCATGCAGCATTAGCGTGTAGTCTTAGCATGCAGCATTAGCATGTAGTCTTAGCATGCAGCATTAGCATGTAGTCTTAGCATGTCGCATTAGCCTGTAATCTTAGCATATAGCATATAGCATTAGCATGTAATCTTAGCATGTAGCATCAGCATTTAGGTTAAGTGTAAGAAGCATTAACATTTAAGATAAAGCCTTAGTTTTTAGCTTTTAGAATAAGTGTAATATGTATAAGCATTAGTGTTAGCATTATGAATAAGTATAAAAGCATTTACGAAACATTTAAACATTTGTTTAAAATGTATAACATGCTTCTGAGTCCCGAATTAAAATCAAAATAGTTTGAAAAGGGACAATGAACTCACCTGTGTTGCTAAGTAAGAATCTCAATAGATAATGCGCGCTCGTTGATTGTAGCTTAAGTATCTTTAACACCTGAGTTGTTTTAAGAGATTCGAATACTATAAGTCTTTATAATAAACGCAACTAGGGTTTTGGTCTCAGTGTGTAACTAAGTGTCCTAGGTTACTAATGCGTTTCTAGGATTCCTTCTATCTCGTCTAGACGTATTACCCATTAATAAACCCTTATCCCACAAGTAATCATTCCAAGTCTTTAATTAAAACATTTTTAAATTCATTCAATTTAAGTTAAACATTTAGTTAAAAATCATTTAATTCCATTTAATAAGGTTTACAATTTAATTTCTTTTATTAAAAGCATAATTCATTTTATGAAAATCATAAGTTAACTTGTTAGACTTAAGTTAATCCAATTTGATCAACTCTAAGCCTATGGTTAAGTCTTAGCTTCCCTTGTTTCTTGAATCATTCATGTGTACAAATTAGATTAGAAAGTTCAACGAACTATCCAACCGAGTTGTATATGATATGCCATTTACCAGTATTGGTGCTAATAACAAACACTAACATTTAGTTAAATTCCTTGATTCCTTGTAGTTCATGCTTTATGTTAAAACGTTTAAAACCCTTGATGTTGTTGCATTAATCTTTGTTTAAAACTAGGGTGGCTTCTTGTTAGGAAACCCTAATAGTTTCCCATGCACACACACACAGCATGCACGCATCAAGTGTGTGTGTGTGTGTGTTTAAGCATCCCATATGATCCTCTTCGTTCTTGTCATCTTCCCCGGTTAAGCCTCGTGTCTTGGTTCGTTTAACAAGTGACCTAAGGATCCTTGGCAGAAAGGGAGGTGGCCGTATGAGAGTCTTGGCCGAAGCATTGGCCGAATGTGATTCAGCCGAAGAGGTTAGGCCGCATGAGGGCCGAGCGAATGGAGAGTGGGCGAACCAAGCCTGGCCGAAGAATCCAAACCGAAGGAGCATGGCGAATGGGTTGGGGCCGAATGAGAGCCTGATAGAATGAGCTAGGGGCGACTTAGCTTTGGCTGAATAAGAATTGCCGAGAGAATGAAGACATTCGGTCGTGGCTTGGCCTTTCGGCCGGCCTGTGTAGGGCCATTCGGCGTATGTCCAGTCTGTCACACCCCCAAATTCCCACTCGTGGCGTATGTCCACGTCTGTGTAGGGCCTTTCGGCCGAATGAGAATTGCCGATAGAATGATACCAGTCTGTCACACCACCAAATTCCCACTCGTGGCGTATGTCCACGTGGATGTGACGTGTCCAGAATCACAGCTCAAGGTCATATAGAACACCTCTATATGCGTTTACAAATCCAAGTTTGACACATACACTCATAAAATAGTTTGCAGCGGAATAAGAGTTATCATGTCATATTGCAGCGGAATATCAAATGTTTGACAAAATGCAGCGGAAATGTAAATAGTTTAACACAACATTGTTTAACAAAATGAAAGTAAAATGTTTTCAAAACGACAGAATGCATGTGAGTCCCTAATGCTCGTCTCTTAATTTGTGCATTCCTGTCCTCATGCTAGCCACGCTAGTTACCTGAGAATACAAGTTAGAAAAAGTGTCAACACAATGGTTGGTGAGTTCACAGGTTTTGATATACATATAGTAATAAAAGTGTGTCATGCTGTTTATCAATGTTAGTACCGAGCCCTAGGCCCAAAGTGTCAGTGCGTCACTACCGAACTAGACTTGTTTGTCCTTGCCTCCGCTATGTCTCGTATACATAGCAAGTTAGGTCAGAATTTGCACGGGTTATGACATCCAGTCAACATAGTGCCCCGTGGGGTTAGTCATTCCCTAATGGATCCATCAAAATCTACCACGTTGTTCGTACATTAACGGTAAGACTTTGTGAGGGCTTAATACGAGTTCAACACTTAATGTTTGTCCAATAAACCAGCATACACAAAATGTTTGTACAGTAATAAATGTTTGACTCGATGTAACTAGTATTCTCCCCCTATTTGAAAGCGTTCGAAAAAGAGTAAAGAGGGGCTGTAAACTCACCTTAGTGAAGTAAGTACAAATCAAGCGTAAGCTCCTGCGTCGTAATGCGTGTCGGTCACCGGCCACCTATATCGTACACCGTACGTGAGTTCGTGTAAGTGACCGTGCTAGTGTTTGTGTTAGTGCTCGTGTTTGTATCCAACAACCCTTGGTTGTTCATGTTTGTCCGTTTTGGTCCACAATGACCGTGTTCGCTCGTGTTGGTCCACATTGACCGTGTTTGACTGTGTTGGTCCACAATGACCGTGTTTGACTGTGTTGGTCCACATCGACCGTGTTTGACCAGAGTTGACCGTGTCACGTCAACGACCCGTTGGTGAACCGTGTGACGGTTTGTGAATCGTGTAGCAATCGTGTAAGTGCTCGTTGTGTGCAAAACGCGTAAGTCGCGTCTATGGACAACTTGCTATTTATAGTAAGTTTCCAGTTTTGGAAAGTTCACAAAGCATATCGATTTTAGAGTTCTAGCATGCTCATTAGTCCTACGTGATCATGTTAACACATAGCACATCATCATACGGGTTCACATAAGTCGTTTATAACATGTTAGCACATAAAAGTTTCCTAAAATGGAAAGTTTGCATTTTTAGCATACGTGACATCGGAAACCATCTAACTTAGCATCTAAACATCATATTAAAACATATTAAGTCATTTAGCATGCCCAAATCATTCAACACGTTGACAAATCGGTTTTGTAGAAATAAAGTTACTAAATATAGTAACTTTCTAGTTTTGCATGGAAATGACCATTTTAACATTTCTAACCCATTCTCATGTTACAAAACATCTAAATAATTCATCTAACATCATTTAAATATGTCAACATGACCTAACTCATCACTTAGCAATATTTCATCAACAAAAGTTACTAAATATAGTAACTAAGTCAAAATACCCATGAACATTATCCAAAATCACATTCTAAGTATTCAAATCATCATATTATCAACCTAATAGCAAATCCACATACATGCATGTTCATGAATTCATCTCCAACAATCTTTTTGCAAATAAAAGTTACTAATAATGGAAAGATTACTAAAAATCGACATTTTGACCATTTTAAACAAATCCAAGCATGTAATCATCCTTCAATATCATCAATAAACATATCAACATACTCAAATTCATTCCTACCATCATGGATCATACATGCATGGCCATTATTCAACATTTTGCATGTAAATCATGAGTTTCATCAATATCCATCATCATGGATCATCACAATATGCTACTAAATCACTCTAGATCATCATAAATCATATCAAAACCAACAAACCCAGAACTGAAATTCATGCATGTACACCAATGGTGGTTGCATGTGGGTTTTAACATATGCATGTGTGTGTAATGGTGATATTAAGCCATAAGAGATGTAAGGACTACCTCTAAAGCTCCAGGAAACTTCGAGATGATAGTAATGACAGCTCCTAAAGCTTCTGGACAGCAGCTCTTCGACAAACAAGGTGGTGGTGATGATCCTTCAAGCTTCCAATTGAGAAATAAGCTTCAATCTTCAATGGTAGAGCTTCTATGAGGTTAGAAATGGTGGAAAATGGTTGGAAATGGAGGTTGAAGACGAGTTCAGTCGAGGGTGGCGTGTAGGAGTGAAAGAAATTATGAAAAGTGATAGTGTAGGCATCATGATCTTGGTTTTATAAAGATTCTGTCGACTGGGCGGCTTCGCGTACCGCGATGAGGCTTTCAAATTATCTCCGCGTACCGCGAAGGGACGCGATCCTGACAATCTGCCGCCGCTCGCGCCCCGGAGGCTCTGATACCAATCTGCCGCCGCTCGCACCCCGAGAAATCCCGTCCCTTCCGGGGTGCAAGCGGCAGCAGATTGTCAGGAATGCAGTCTCCGGTCACACAACATGCGAGACCTATATGTCTGGTTTCATACATACGTCCAATAACTTGGATAAAACAGTTTGTAAAATCAGAGTTGCGGAAGTAAAATATAAGTTAACAAAACAGTTTAACATTCATGGGTAGCGGAAGCATTAACTTAAAACAGTTTTCAAAACAACACAAGTTTAATGTTTACGGAAGCGATTAAAGATGGTTTGATAATACAAAAGTAACACGATCAATATTTAAATATTATCAAATGGCCTAAGACACTACAGTAGATGCATGGACTCCATCCTAGCATCCTAGTCCTTGTGCACGTGCCTTAGTTACCTGAGAAAACATGCGAGTAAAGAGTCAACACAAAGGTTGGTGAGAGCACAGGTTTGTAATCAACAGTAAACATCAAAATATTTAAAGTAAAGTTTGCAGGTCTATTTTTCAATACAATGCAATATCAATTGATAGCTAGTCAATATGTGTTATATCATATGCGGGTTCGCAACCGAAGCTAACATGCTGCCTCCCTCCATGTCCATCCAAGACATGGCAAATGTTGTTTGGTCAATTATGCACTGTTCCGACCTCCAGTCGGGGAGGCCATACGGCTCGCAACAGTGGGGCTTGTTAGGCCCAAATAGTACTATTCAGAATTACCACGCTGAGCGCTACGCGCTATTAACGGTTCGAGGTGTGTTTAATGAGGACTTATCAGTTTTGTGGATGAATGCCACACATATGCATATACGACATTAGCATGTACAAAAATAACCAAAAGTGTGTAAGTTGTTCAAAACAGTTGTATGTATTGTTTTCTCCCCCAAAGGTAGAAAATGTAAAAAGGGGCCGTGAACTCACCTGATTAGCAGTCCGGTTAACGTGTGAATGTTCGCGTCTGCGAGAGCTAGCACCTGCTAGTATGCACCCATAACCAGATAGGTGTGAGTATGTGTTTTGTGGTGTGTTGTATCCCATACAACTCCAAGTGTCGGTGTGCTCAACCGAGTGCGTGTGTTAACTAGTGAGACTCGACGAATCGTTGGTGACACGATTGTTGTGTTTATGTGCCTTGATGCACATAAGACACCCAAAATGCATCCTATGACTCATATCACATAAGTTACCATTTTTAGAAACTTTCCAATTTAGGAAAGTGTGGTTATGAAATCCCATTTCACAACACTAATGACTTCCAATATGTTTACAAAATATGTTTAAACCCTTAAAACATGTCATTTGCGCATAAATCACTATTTATGCCGTTTTGCCCAAATAAAGTTTCCTAGAATAGTAAGTGTCAGTTTGAATGCTTGCTTTCACAAATTAAAGTTTCCAATATGCTTAGAAATCATTTCTAAACATATTTCAACAATCAAAGTTCATCAAATCTTTCAAAAACATCGAAAGCCCTTTTTAGATTTACAAAAGTTTCTATTTATAGTAAGTCTCTACGAAACCAAGTTTTTGACAAATTCGAATATCCCAATGTGTTTCTAAACACTCCAATACACATTTAACAACATCTAGACATGTCTAATATGTCTAGATCATCACAAATCCAAGACTTGCACATAAAAGTTTCCTTTTATGGCAAGTTTGTCCAAATCATCATCAAATCAAACCTAACTTAACCAAAACTCAATTCCAACATTTCTAAACACTGACATCAGTAAATCTATAGCATCAACTCAACAAATTTTCAACAAAATCGTGCATAATGGTCACATGGAGTTGCATGTGGGTTTTCACCCATTGCATGTACGATCTAACTATTGATAAACACAAGAAACTACCTTAGAGCTTCAGATTGATGTTGAAAAGCTTCTGATGGTGACGATCCACCGATTCGATGGCTGTTCCAAGCTTGTGGATGATCCTCAACGCCTTCCTTGTGCTTCGATGACTTCCACACTCTAAGGATAGCTCCCAATGATGATTCCAGGGATTGAAGCTTGATCCAGATGGGTTTTGGTCGAGAATTTGGGTGGGAGTTTGGAAGAAATGAGAGAAAGCCGAACAAATAAGCTAGGTTGGCTTTTTAAAGAATTTTCGATCTGCATGGCCTTCGCGTACCGCGGAGGCCGATCAAAATATTTTATCGAGTACCGCGATGGGATTCGGGAGTCTCGACTCCCGGTTTGCGCCGAGGGACCGTCGCGTACCGCGAAGCCTTTCGCCGAGGGACCGTCGCGTACCGCGATGGGTCCTTTTCCTTGTTTTTCGATTTCATTGATACGATTTCGCTCGTACTTGATTCCTACGTTTATCCTAAACATCTAATGCACGTTTAAGCATATAAATACAAAGTAGCGCATAAGTTTGATTGATCACCAACGTTCGTGAGACTCGTGTGTGTGTTTTGATAATTCATCGAATTATCTTTGATCGTTTGTGTTGGTGTGTAACGAAGTGTTTGCACGCTTGATTAATCCTAATCAACGTGTAATGCACAATTCAATAACTCCTCGAATTATTGTCTTGTGTTATTGTTGTGTTTGCCACACTTGGTTTCCAAAACCAATGTGCAATGCAATGTACGATTCGATAGTTCCTCGAACTATCGTTTCGTAGTCTTTTGTGTTCAACTCATCTAATTAACAAAATTAAATGAAATGCAACAAGTATAAATGTGAAATGTAAAGAAAGTAAGAGTTGCAATTTACCTGAAATTGCCGGGTGTCACATCATCCCCTTGTTGAAAGAAATTTCGTCCCGAAATTTGGTTGTTGTTGGTGGTGTTTGAGAAGCAAAAATTTTCTGGTTGTCACATCATCCCCTTGTTGAAAGAAATTTCGTCCCGAAATTTATTCGTTGTTGTCGGCGTTCGACGTTGTCCGCTTGAAGAGATGGGGATATTTGCGCATTATCTGATCTTCACGCTCCCACGTGAATTCAGGTCCGCGTTTCGAGTTCCATCAAACTTTGACAATGGGTATCTTGCTCTGTTTGAGTTGTTTGACCTCACGGTCCATGATTTCAACTGGTTCTTCCACGAACCGTAGCTGTTCATCCACCTGGATCTCATCCAGTGGGACAATAAGTGTTTCGTCAGATAGACACTTTTTCAAGTTTGAGACGTGAAACACGTTGTGAACTCCATCGAGTTCGGCTGGTAAGTTGAGTTGGTATGCCACTGGACCAATCCTTTTCAGGATCTCGAATGGTCCAATATACCGTGGGTTCAATTTGCCTCGTTTACCGAAACGAATGACGCCTTTCCAGGGTGAAACTTTCAGAAGGACTTTATCTCCTACCTGAAATTCTAGAGGCTTTCGGCGTTTGTCGGCATAGCTCTTTTGACGATCTCGAGCTGCTTCCATGCGGTTTCTGATTTGCACGATTTTCTCCGTCGTTTCGTGTACAAGTTCCGGGCCAGTGAGCTGACTGTCGCCCACCTCCGCCCAGCAGATGGGTGATCGGCATTTCCTGCCATAGAGTGCCTCAAAAGGCGCTGCCTTGATACTGGTGTGGTAGCTGTTGTTGTAGGAAAACTCCACCAACGGCAGGTGAGTTTCCCAGCTGTTACCAAAGTCTACTACGCACGCTCGTAGCATGTCTTCAAGAGTTTGTATCGTGCATTCACTCTGGCCATCAGTTTGTGGGTGGTATGCTGTACTCATATCCAACCGGGTGCCAAGTGACTTTTGCAATGATTTCCAGAAGTTAGAAGTGAATCTGGCGTCTCGATCTGAAATAATGGAGATTGGCACTCCATGTCGCGAGACTACTTCTTTAACATAGATTCTGGCTAGCTTTTCCATTTTGTCATTTTCCTTGATCGCAAGGAAATGTGCTGACTTGGTCAGTCGGTCCACAATTACCCAAATTGTGTCACATCCACTAGGTGTTCGGGGTAATTTGGTAATGAAATCCATGGAGATTTGTTCCCATTTCCACATGGGGATCTCGGGTTGTGCAAGTAATCCAGAGGGTTTCTGGTACTCGATCTCGACTTTGGCACAAGTCAAGCACTTGCCCACGTAGGTGGCGATGTCGGCTTTCATGTGTGGCCACCAGTAAAGTACCTTCAGATCGTGATACATCTTATCAGATCCAGGGTGAATGGAATATCGGGATTTGTGAGCCTCGTCCATCACAAGGTCTCGTAAATTTCCATGATGTGGAACCCAGATGCGTTCCATGAAATAAAGTAAGCCATCGGCTTCAGATCGTGATACATCTTTTCGAAGTGTTTTTTTGGCTTAGAGCATCGGCCACCACATTGGCCTTCCCCGGGTGATACTTGATAGCACACTCATAGTCGTTTAGGAGTTCGAGCCAGCGACGCTGTCGCATGTTTAGTTCCTTCTGCTCGAATATGTGTTGGAGACTCTTATGATCAGTGTATATCGTACACTTTGTACCATACAGGTAGTGCCTCCAGATCTTGAGTGCAAATATCACGGCTCCAAGTTCCAAGTCGTGGGTGGTGTAGTTCTTCTCGTGGACTTTCAGTTGTCGAGAAGCATATGCGATCACCTTTTCTCGCGGCATTAGCACACAGCCGAGTCCTTGTATCGAGGCATCGCAATATACTACGAAGTCATCCGTTCCATCAGGAAGTGATAAGATAGGTGCACTACAGAGCTTCTGCTTGAGAAGTTGGAATGCAGCTTCTTGTTTGTCAGTCCAGAGATACTTCTTGTCCTTATGGGTTAGGGCTGTAAGGGGTTGTGCTATCTTTGAAAATCCTTCGATAAATCGTCGATAATAGCCTGCCAAGCCTAGGAATTGTCGCACCTCAGTTGGGGTCTTTGGTGCTTCCCAGTTCTTGATTGCCTCTGTCTTAGATTTATCCACATGAATCCCTTGTTCATTAACAACATGTCCCAAAAATTGGACTTCTCGAATCCAGAAGTCGCACTTTGAGAGTTTAGCGTACAACTTCTCTTTCCGGAGTAGTTCGAGAGCCAATTGAAGATGCTCTTTGTGTTCCTCCTGGGTTTTGGAGTAGATGAGAATATCATCTATGAAGACAATGATGAACTTGTTGAGGTATGGTTTGCACACTCTATTCATGAGATCCATGAATACTGCGGGTGCGTTTGTCAGCCCAAACGGCATAACCAAGAACTCATAATGGCCATACCGAGTGCGAAAAGCAGTCTTGGAGATATCTTCCTCCTGAATCCTCAACTGATGGTACCCAGATCACAGATCGATCTTAGAGTAATAACTCGATCCTTGAAGTTGATCGAGCAAATCGTCAATGCGAGGTAAGGGGTAACGGTTTTTGATCGTCACTTTGTTCAATTCCCGATAGTCAATGCACATACGGAAAGTGCCATCCTTCTTCTTTACAAACAAGACCGGAGCTCCCCAGGGTGAGAAGCTTGGTCTGATGAAACCCTTGTCCAGCAACTCCTGCAGCTGGTTGGACAGTTCCTGCATCTCCGAAGGTGCCAGTCGATATGGTGCTCGTCCAATAGGCGCTGCTCCCGGCACAAGGTCTATGCGGAACTCCACTTGTCGAGGTGGTGGTAGTCCTGTTAGATCCTCAGGGAATACGTCGGGATAGTCGCATACGACCGGGATGTCTTCTATTTTCTTCTCCTCTTCAGTCTTGTCGGTGATAAGCGCCAGAATGGTTGTGTATCCCTTTCGTAAGCATTTGTGGGCTTTCATGCACGAGATGATGTTCAGAGGAGTGTCACTCCTTTCGCCCTTGATATCTAGAGTTTCTCCGCCAGAGAGAGGTATGCGCACAACCTTGTCGTGGCAGATGATTTCAACTTGGTTTTCAGACAACCAATCCATGCCCACTACCACATCAAAACTGCCTAGTGTAACCGGCATGAGGTCAATCTTAAATTTATGGCCTGCTAGCTCTAAAGTGCATTCTTTAAGAATGTGCTTAGTCACAATCAATTTACCATCAGCTAGCTCTACTGTATATTCAACATCTAAGGGTGTTGGGGTAATAGTAAGTATCTCACTAAAATCCTTAGATATAAAGCTTTTCTCAGCTCCAGTATCAAACAACACAGATGCAGAATTATCGTTTAAGAGATACGTACCGGTTGCAAGGTTGGGATCCCTCCTGGCCTCCTTGGCCCCAATCACGAAGGCTCGTCCCCTCGTCCCCTCGTTCCATTGTTCCCATTATTGTTCGGTTGGTTGTTGTTGTTTTTCAGGTGCGGGCAGTCCTTCTTGAAGTGCCCTGGTTTTCCACATTCGAAGCAGCCCTTTGGTGCTTCAAGTTGTTGCTGTTGTTGGGGTTGTGGGGTCTTTGCAAGTAGTTCACCCCTGCAGTCTTTAGCTGCATGTCCCCCTTTTCCACAGCGCTGGCATTGAAAGCGGCCACACTGACCCTGTGCATGGTGGACGTTGCACTTGTGGCATTTAGGGTGTTTCCCGGCATAACCTCCTTGGTTCTGGGTGGTTGGGATGGGTGGGGCATAAGCTTGGGTTGATCCAGACTTACGTTGCTGTGGTGGTGGTTGAAGAGTGGAAGTCTTGTTCAGGGTGTCATCCCACTTTCGTTTGCCCTTGTCGTTAGTTGTGGTCACAGCACCACGAGGCGGCAAGAGTCCTTGTGCGACAGCTGAATCGGTGAGCTTGTGAGTTAGTCGCACTGTTTGTTGCATGGTGATGGGATCAGCAGAAAGTACCATGCCCTGAATTTGAGGTGGTAGTCCCTCAATGTACTTCTCTATGTGCTTGAAAGGTGGGTTTGCCATTTCCGGGCACAGGTTTGCCAGCTCATAAGATCGAGCCATGTAAGCCTCGACCTCGGAACCAACCATCTTGTGGTTCCAAAACTCAGTCTCAAGTTTCTGCACCTCACCACGAGGGCAGTTGTCACACCCCCAATTTCAACTAACGGAATCATACCGTTTGGGAACGTGACAAACCAGGATCTCAGATCATTAGACATAGCGAAGACCTCTATATGAATTTTCAAAACATACTTTGGTCTTTAAACATAACATCAGAGTTTAGAAAAGTTGCGGAAGCGTTTAAAATCCATAAACAGTTGAAAAGTAAACATTACAAAAAAAATACTTAAATGTTCAAATTCAAATATTCAAAGTGTTTATAATGCATGAGACTCTATCTCCTAGTCCATGCCAGCTTTAACGCGCGCCTTAGCGTCCTGAGAAAACATGTAAATCAAGTCAACACAAAGGTTGGTGCATAACACAGGTTTTAAGCATTCACAATGTTCAAAACAACAGTTTGAATAACAAGATTGTAGATAACATAATCACACATGCACAGTCATGATAGCTAGTCATATAAACTATTTACATACGTGTTCGACACCGAAGCTGACGGATTGCCATGCTATAGCATGTTTTCGCCTTGCCACTATTGTCTATCACAACAATAGTAAAATTGTGTTTGGTCAGTCAAACACCTGCGTAGATCCCATCTACCAGGTGAGGTTTGTCAAACCTAATAGATCTATTTCCAACTACCACGCTTTGCATTACAGCAAACTAAACGGTTCGAGGTGTGTAAGGACTTTCAAGTTGACATGTTTTCACATAATGTAAACAGCTAACTCATGCAAGTGATATGTATCTAAAAACGGTTTGTTGCACATGTTTTCTCCCCCAAAACAGTTTAAAATAAGAAAGGGGCCGTGTACGCACCTTTGATAATAGCAGAATTATCAAATACGTGTGAACTTGCGTAGAAATCCTCTACGAAGAATCTGTGGTTTAAACAATAACTTAAAGTTATTCGGAATGTCGTTTTGTGCTTGAAATCACATACGTGTCAACACATGTATGTTAAAGTGTCAGAAATGTGCATACGTATATACGCGTGCCTTTGAAATCGTTTAAATAAAATCCCATACGATTTTATTTAATTAAACGTAATTATACGTGATTTCGTGTTCGGATTAAAATATAAATTTTATTATTCTAATACGTTCGTATTCTCGTTACGGTTCCAACGCAACTTGAACGGATTAAAACGGATTTAGAACGAAGAAGTTATGGTATAATTACTAAAATAACCAAAAATATCAAAATGGATGGGAATCGGGTTCGAACCCGTGACCTCCAACTCTAATCTCACTATCCCTACCATCTGATCTACCATGTTTTTATTAACAGCTCATAGAACTTAATCCTTTTAAGCCCAAACGGCCCACTAACCCCTTTGATATTCATAGCCGAAGCATATTGATTCAATTGGGCCCCAATTCGAATCTCATTGATCCCCTAACCATGGGGCTTTTGTCCCATGAATCTAAACGACTTTGTTGGTAGTTTTAATTCGAAAACTAAGCCACCATAGCCCGATAAATTGAACATTAATAGTTTCGAACATGCTTATAACACTCAACATTCAATCTGTTTAATTGGTTAGAATTAAACTGAATTTCTATAGGGTTTTCATAAATTCCGAAATTTCGAACCTTTCTAATTAATCAATTTCGATAATCGTATCAGTTTGCTTCAAAACCCAGAAACGTATTCATCCTATGAACCCTAATAATCGAAACCTAACAATTCGTTGCTTATTGATCAAATTAACTTAGGGATATCATTATATGGAACATCACGAAGCTACCAGTATGATTCAATTTGATTCTAGTTCACATTTTCTAAAAATCCCCCAAAACATTCTAGACAATGAGCCCTAGAATTAGACCGTGATCGATTGATTGCTTAAATATGAAATTGATAGAGGTTTATCTTCGATCGGGATCTTCTGAAACTAATGATGTTGTTTAATTTCATTTTAAGGTCCATATCAATCAAAATCCCCAAAACCGTTGAAATAATGAACCCTAACTATAGAACCCATATGATTAGATGCTTAAAACGAAATTAAGCTTAGGATTACTCTTAGTCGGTTGTTTCTGAAGATGTAGAAGTGATTTCTTACCTTGTTTGATAACAAATTGGAATGACTCGACTTGTGGCTTAACTTCCGGCCGACTTCCGATCAAAATATCCTTCCCGATGCTTTTTGATTCTAATTGATGTATGAGGTATGTTCTGAGTGTGCCGAATAAAGGTTCTGAGATTTCAATTTCACGAATTATGATTGAGATATACACTTTTGATAATGAGGAACTACGGTTACAACCTTTGAGTTCGTTTTTTGTTTAATTCACTAATTAATGGATTCATAACGTATGTGGGCTGTTACTAATCATCAATGTGATGATTTAAGGCAGTTTAATTTGAGTTTAACCGATTGATAAGGTGAAATTCGACTTCCAATTGAGCTCTAGGCCGCATTTTGACTTATAAAGTCAACATTTTGCATTTTAACCAAATTACAACCTAAATCCTTGAAATTGTGATAATTATAGGTTGTTTTGTTCAATTCCAACCCTCTTAGTTGTTTTTGCTCGAATTCACAACATTTCGATTAATAAAGTTGAACCTAAAATCACAAATTGTCACAAATCAGGCTTCTTAGAACGTTGTTGGCTTAACTTAACCTAATTGGGCCTATCTTAACCTTACTGGGCCTTCCTAGATCTCATTGAGCTTCTCTGATCCTTATTGGGCCTTACTGGACCTCTCTTGGCTCATTGGGCCTACATTAGTTCTGTTGGGCCTACATAGAATTCGTTGGGCCTAATTGATCTTGTTGGGCCTTCATTGGCCTTGTTGGGCCTTCATTGGCCTTGTTGGGCCTTCATTGGCCTTGTTGGGCCCACACCATCTCTGTTGGGCCTATGATATCACCATCTCCCGTTAACAAGGTTAGTGTAAAAAGTCGGATTGTCACAGCAGTACTCGCGGTTCAACATTTGCTTAAAGTTATCCCAGGGTAGAGCGTTGGTTGCATCAAGCCCTAGGTTCTGATCGTTGGCATTCCACCAAGTGAGGGCAGCTCCCTTGAATGTCCGTGCAGCGAACTTGACCCTGTCCTCGTTCCTGCAGTTGCTCATGGCGAAGGCTGATTCTGCCTTCTCAATCCAACGTAATAGCCCAACGGCACCCTCTGTACCGCTGAAGGAGTGGGGTTTGCAATCCAGGAACATCTTGAACGTGCAGAGAGGTGGGTTAGGATTTGCTCCTGAGATATTCAAAGAGTAGAGTTGGGTAAGTATCGGGTAAACGTGTTGAATTGGAAACAAGTGATTGTGATGCAAGGTGAATATGAAAAGGATTCTTCACCTTGGTTCAGTGGGTTTTGGTTACGGGCAGCTTCCCGTGCAGCAAGTACCTCCTAAACCCGTTCGTTGATGAGGGCGTTCAACTCAGCTTGAGTCAGGTTGATGTTTCCACGTCCACCCGCATTCCTGCGTCCTCCACGTCTTCCAGCCATGATCTTCATAGCGAGAATAAGTGTTAGTGTTTGCCCAATGACTAATGTAGTGTGTGCGGTAGGTACTCGTGAGGAACATGTAGAGCGATCGGCTTCCACCGTCATGTGTAGTCACATGCGGTGACGATGATGACGCCATTTGCTATGGTGCGTGTAATAAGCGTGTGTGTACAATCATGTATGCCAGTATCACAATACTAAGCACTAAGTGTTGTGTGGAGACTAGTGGTTATAGACTAAGTTCACTAAATGCAAACCTAATTCACAATAACCGGAGTCTCTGATGTGACAATCCGACTTTTCGAATTAACCTCGTTAACTGAAAATAACGAAGTCACAAATAGGAAGGCCCAATAAGGCCAAGGTAGGCCCAAGGAGGCCAAGGTAGGCCCAATGAGGCCAAATTAGGCCCAATGAGGCCCAAGGTAGGTCAATTGCATTTATGAGGCCCAATTGGGTTAACTTAGCCCAATAACGTTTCAATTGACCAAACTAGTGACAATTCGGGATTTTGGTTCGACTTTGTTAACCGAAATGTTATGAAATTTAACAAAAACAAATTATAAAGGTTTGAATTAAACAAACTATGCCTAAAACACTTAAATTATAAGAATAAATGTTACAATTATAAAGAAGGTTCAATTTTGACTATCAAAGTCAAAATTCGAAGTTGTTAGCAATTGAAATTCGGATTTCATGTTAAAAAGAGTTTAGGGATCGAATTTATCATCTCATTAACTCCCATTGATGATTATCAATGATTATCATCAGTTACTAAGCCCATAATGGGTGAAGTAAACGGCTAATAACAAAAGAATATGAAACCGTCACTACCATTTAACAAATTCAAGCAATTTATTCGAAAAACACATAATTGAACATTCCTACAAACTAGTCGGCACTGTTAGAGAGTTATTCATCCATTAATTTGATTCAAGAAGCTTTGAAGAGAAGAACTCGATTGGAGGGTGGCCGAAACCCAATCCATTAGTCGATCTACACCAATTCGAAGTCAATCCAGGTAATAATCTATTCCTACAGTACCTAAAAGGTCCGATTATGGATAAACCAAACGCAATTTCTGGTTCTAAAAGCAAATTATACGATTTTAGATTCTAGGGTTCTTGAGTTAAAGCGTTTTGGGGGTTTTGAGGCAAACGTGTTTAGAAATGAAATTAAACACAACAGAAAGTTTCGAAATTATGGGTGTAATGAAAACCATAAATCAATTTTATCAAACAATATCGGATTTGTTGATTTCGATTTCTAGGGTTCTTAGGTTGAAACGATTTGGGGGATTTGATGAGAATGGGTGTAAAAATCAAATTAAATGTTTCGGACATGTTAGCAGGGGTTATGTAAACGAAATTCTTATGATAATCACATCTAACAAGATCGAATTTCATGATTTCGAATTCTAGGGTTTTAAAGGTAATCGGATTTGAGGATTTTGACCCAGATGAACATGAAATTCGAATTGAACATCACAGAAGGATTCGAAAACAATGATTTAATGAAAACCCTATGAATCTAGAACAGATCGATCATCAATTCAACTGATTTGAATTTGGATTAAACAAAATCGAGTTCGAAAGTGATTAGGGACTATTGAACACTAAAACTAAACTAAAAATCCAAATTGAAACCACCCTTGAACTCGTTTGGGTTTCTGGAAACAAACCCCTATATTTTCAGGTTCGATCGAGATCGAATCGAGTCTCAATTGAAGCTCATTTGGTTTGGGTTAGTAAAAACAATAGGGAACCCGATTTATTATGGAATAAAACAATTGAGAATGGAATCTGTTAACAAAAACTAGGCTAGATCAACTGGTCAGAGCATGTGTGTGCGTGGGGGAGGTCCCGGGTTCGAACCCGAGGGCTACCGTATTTTTGTATTTAAACCAAACATTGTTTTTCAGGCCATAACTTCTTCGTTTGAACTCCGATTTAATGCATTTCAATTTCGTTGGAACCAGAATTTAATTTCAAACGTAATATAGCAATAAAATTTATATTTTAACTCGAGAACATAATCGCGTGTAATTACGCGTATTTTCGCATACGACTATATGAGTTAATTAAGCGAAGGTAAAGGCACATATACCTATATATGCACAATTCTAACGCTCTAACATATGTGTGTTGACACGTATGTGAGTTCAAGCATAAAACAACATTTCAAATAACGAAACGTTATCGTAAATTACACAGATTATTCGTAGAAGATTGTCTACACGAATTAACAAACACGTGATCATTCTACTTGCTATCAAAGGTGCGTACACGGCCCCTTTCTTATTTTAACTGTTTTGGGGGAGAAAACATGTGCAACAAACGCTTTTAGATACATATCACTTGCATGAGTTAGCTGTTTACATTAAGTGCAAACATAGCATTACAAAGCCTTCCATTTCGAACCGTTTAATTTGCCGTAGCGCAAAGCGTGGTAGTTGAAGATAGATCTATTGGGTTTGACAAACCTCACTTGGTAGATGGGATCTACGCAGGTGTTTGACTGACCAAACACACACATTACTATTGTTCGTGCTAGACAATAGTGTTAAGGCAAAAACATGCTATAGCATGGCAATCGTCAGCTTCGGTGTCGACCACTTATGTAAATAGTACAAATGACTAGCTATCATGACTATGCATGTGTGATTATGTTATCTGCAAACTTTACATTCAAACTGTGGTTTCAACATTTGTGAATGCTTAAACCTGTGTATGCACCAACCTTTGTGTTGACTTGATTTACATGTTTTCTCAGGACACTAAGGCACAAGCAAGGACAAGCAGGGACTAGGATGTTGAGTCTCATGCATCCATTTCAGTTCAAGTGTTTTAGCTTTGATCAATTAAGACATTGAATGTTATTGGATTTGTACTTTACATTTTCAAACCGATACGTTTTGTTATTGGTTTTTAAAACGCTTCCGCAAACTTTGAAAACTTTGATGTTACAGTTTTAGACCAACATATGTTTTGAAATTCATATAGAGGTCTTCGTTATGTCTAATGATCTGAGATCCTGGTTTGTCACGTTCCCAAACGGTATGATTCCGTTAGTTGAAAATTGGGGGTGTGACATCTGATACCAATCTGTCGCACCCCGAGAAATCCCGTCCCTTCCGGGGCGCGAGCGGCGGCAGATTGTCAGGATCGCAGTCTCCGGTCACACAACATGCGAGACCTATATGTCTGGTTTCATACATACGTCCAATAACTTGGATAAAACAGTTTGTAAAATCAGAGTTGCGGAAGTAAAATATAAGTTAACAAAACAGTTTAACATTCATGGGTAACGAAAGCATTAACTTAAAACAGTTTTCAAAACAGCACAAGTTTAATGTTTGCGGAAGCGATTAAAGATGGTTTGATAATACAAAAGTAACACGATCAATATTTAAATATTATCAAATGGCCTAACACACTACAGTAGATGCATGGACTCCATCCTAGCATCCTAGTCCTTGTGCACGTGCCTTAGTTACCTAAGAAAACATGCGAGTAAAGAGTCAACACAAAGGTTGGTGAGAGCACAGGTTTGTAATCAGCAGTAAACATCAAAATGTTTAAAGTAAAGTTTGCAGGTCTATTTTTCAATACAATGCAATATCAATTGAAAGCTAGTCAATATGTGTTATATCATATGTGGGTTCGCAACCGAAGCTAACATGCTGCCTCCCTCCATGTCCATCCAAGACATGGCAAATGTTGTTTGGTCAATTATGCACTGTTCCGACCTCCAGTCGGGGTGGCCATACGGCTCGCAACAGTGGGGTTTGTCAGGCCCAAATAGTACTATTCAGAATTACCACGCTGAGCGCTACGCGCTAGTAACGGTTCGTGGTGTGTTTAATGAGGACTTATCAGTTTTGTGGATGAATGCCACACATATGCATATACGACATTAGCATGTACAAAAATAACCAAAAGTGTGTAAGTTGTTCAAAACAGTTGTATGCAATGTTTTCTCCCCCAAAGGTAGAAAATGTAAAAAGGGGCCGTGAACTCACCTGATTAGCAGTTCCGGTTAATGTGTGAATGTTCGCGTCTGCGAGAGCTAGCACCTGCTAGTATGCACCCATAACCAGATAGGTGTGAGTATGTGTTTTGTGGTGTGTTGTATCCGATACAACTCCAAGTGTCGGTGTGCTCAACCGAGTGTGTGTGTTAACTAGTGAGACTCGACGAATCGTTGGTGACACGATTGTTGTGTTTATGTGCCTTGATTATAAGACTCCCAAAATGCCTCCTATGACTCATATCACATAAGTTACCATTTTTAGAAACTTTCCAATTTAGGAAAGTGTGGTTATGAAATCCGATTTCACAACACTAATGACTTCCAATATGTTTACAAAATATGTTTAAACCCTTAAAACATGTCGTTTGCGCATAAATCACTATTTATGCCGTTTTGCCCAAATAAAGTTTCCTAAAATAGTAAGTGTCGGTTTGAATGCTTGTTTTCACAAATTAAAGTTTACAAGATGCTTAGAAATCATTTCTAAACATATTTCAACAATCAAAGTTCATCAAATCTTTCAAAAACATCGAAAGCCCTTTTTAGATTTACAAAAGTTTCTATTTATAGTAAGTCTCTACGAAACCAAGTTTTTGACAAAATCGAATATCCCAATGTGTTTCTAAACACTCCAATACACATTTAACAACATCTAGACATGTCTAATATGTCTAGATCATCACAAATCCAAGACTTGCACATAAAAGTTTCCTTTTATGGCAAGTTTGTCCAAATCATCATCAAATCAAACCTAACTTAACCAAAACTCAATTCCAACATTTCTAAACACTAACATCAGTAAATCTATAGCATCAACTCAACAAATTTTCAACAAAATCGTGCATAATGGTCACATGGAGTTCATGTGGGTTTTCACCCATTGCATGTACGATCTAACTATTGATAAACACAAGAAACTACCTTAGAGCTTCAGATTGATGTTGAAAAGCTTCTGATGGTGACGAGCCACCGATTCGATGGCTGTTCCAAGCTTGTGGATGATCCTCAACGCCTTCCTTGTGCTTCGATGACTTCCACACTCTACGGATAGCTCCCAATGATGATTCCATGGATTGAAGCTTGCTCCAGATGGGTTTTGGTCGAGAATTTGGGTGGGAGTTCGGAAGAAATGAGAGAAAGCCGAACAAATAAGCTGGGTTGGCTTTTTAAAGAATTTTCGATCTGCATGGCCTTCGCGTACCGCGGAGTCCGATCAAAATATTTTATCGCGTACCGCGATGGGATTCGGGAGTCTCGACTCCCGGTTTGCACCGCGTACCGCGAAGCCTTTCGCCGAGGGACCGTCGCGTACCGCGATGGTACCTTTTCCTTGTTTTTCAATTTCGTTGATACGATTTCGCTCGTACTTGATTCCTACGTTTATCCTAAACATCTAATGCACGTTTAAACATATAAATACAAAGTAGCACATAAGTTTGATTGATCACCAACGTTCGTGAGACTCGTGTGTGTGTTTTGATAATTCATCGAATTATCTTTGATAGTTTGTGTTGGTATGTAACGAAGTGTTTGCACGCTTGATTAATCCTAATCAACGTGTAATGCACAATTCAATAACTCCTCGGATTTTTGTCTTGTGTTAGTGTTGTGTTTGCCACACTTGGTTTCCAAAACCAATGTGCAATGCAATGTACGATTCGATAGTTCCTCGAACTATCGTTTCATAGTCTTTTGTGTTCAACTCATCTAATTAACAAAATTAAATGAAATGCAACAAGTATGAATGTGAAATGTAAAGAAAGTAAGAGTTGCAATTTACCTGAAATTGCCGGGTGTCACATCACAGTTTGTAAAATCAGAGTTGCGGAAGTAAAATATAAGTTAACAAAACAGTTTAACATTCATGGGTAGCGGAAGCATTAACTTAATACAGTTTTCAAAACAACACAAGTTTAATGTTTGCGGAAGCAATTAAAGATGGTTTGATAATACAAATGTAACACGATCAATATTTAAATATTATCAAATGGCCTAAGACACTACAGTAGATGCATGGACTCCATCCTAGCATCCTAGTCCTTGTGCACGTGCCTTAGTTACCTGAGAAAACATACGAGTAAAGAGTCAACACAAAGGTTGGTGAGAGCACCGGTTTGTAATCAGCAGTAAACATCAAAATGTTTAAAGTAAAGTTTACAGGTCTATTTTTCAATACAATGCAATATCAATTGATAGCTAGTTAATATGTGTTATATCATATGCGGGTTCGCAACCGAAGCTAACATGCTGCCTCCCTCCATGTCCATCCAAGACATGGCAAATGTTGTTTGGTCAATTATGCATTGTTCCGACCTCCAGTCGGGGTGGCCATACGGCTCGCAACAGTGGGGCTTGTCAGGCCCAAATAGTACTATTCAGAATTACCACGCTGAGCGCTACGCGCTATTAACGGTTCGAGGTGTGTTTAATGAGGACCTATCAGTTTTGTGGATGAATGCCACACATATGCATATACGACATTAGCATGTACAAAAATAACCAAAAGTGTGTAAGTTGTTCAAAACAGTTGTATGCAATGTTTTCTCCCCCAAAGGTAGATATCTAAAAAGGGGCCGTGAACTCACCTGATTAGCAGTTCCGTTTAATGTGTGAATGTTCGCGTCTGCGAGAGCTAGCACCTGCTAGTATGCACCCATAACCAGATAGGTGTGAGTATGTGTTTTGTGGTGTGTTGTATCCCATACAACTCCAAGTGTCGGTGTGCTCAACCGAGTGCGTGTGTTAACTAGTGAGACTCGACGAATCGTTGGTAACACGATTGTTGTGTTTATGTGCCTTGATGTTTTCAGAGGATTCGTTTGACAATTGGCTGAAGGTTCGGCAAGGCTCGTCAATATAGTTCGCTAGTTTGGGTGATAGTTCGGCAAGGTTCGTCAATATAGTTCGCTTGTTTGTGGTAATAGTTCGTTTGATAGTTCTGCTCAAAGGTTCGCTGCTCAGTAGACAAATTTAGTCCATAGGTTCGGCTGAGGTTCGTCTGAAAGGTTCGGCTGAAACAAAATTTAGTCCATAGGTTCGGCTGAGGTTCGTCTGAAGGTTCGGCTGAGACAGAATTTTGTATACAGGTTCGTCTGAGGATTAGTTTAAGGTTCGGCTAGTTCAAAATCTGAAAAGGTTCGCTGCTTTCAAAATCAGAAATTATGTCTGACATGTACGCGGCTATGGCAAGTCAGAATTCCAAACTTCAAAGCATTTTAATTAGTGAAACTGAAGTTGGTGAATCGAGTGGATTAAAAGACAAAGTTGAAGAATCAATTGAAGATAAAGTTGAAGAAATAACTGAAGTCAAAGATTGAAGATTTTGATAGCAAACATTTAGGGGGAGTTTGTTAGTGCGTATTTGATGTGTCGTTATTTACACATCATTTTAGTATTTATTTTATATTAATTTATCTTCTTTTATTAGATTTTTATTTAGCTTTTATTAGATTTTAATTAATTTTTACTTATTTTAATTTTTAATGTTAATTTTGTAGGTTTCGCGAGAATAAACGTTCGTAATTGAGAAGAAACCGAAGCCCGGAATAAATTTTGTGAAGTTTGGAAGCTAGAAATATTATTTTCAGAAGTTTCGGATTAAAAAAATCGCATTTCGGGACGTTCTGGGGCTTAAAATCGAAATTCAGGAAGCGCAGGGGGTGTTTTGCAAATCTGGTGAAGTTCCAGCCGGCTGGGACACGTGGCAGATCCATAGAGGGCCATGTCAGCCCTAAAATTTAATCAGACCCGCGCCTGGATCTGGAACCCGGAGCTGACCCGCGTGAAACCCACATTTGCTCACACCAGGATCCGCGTGAAGACCCGGCCGCCCGACCCACGACCCGCGCGCCCCTCTGGCTTTGACCGGCCTTGGTGGGCGTTGACCCGCGTTGACCCGCCTCTTTGGGCTGTTGACCAGCCATATTGGATCACTTTTAAGCCCACTAACCAGGTTTTTAGGCCCAGATCGTGAAATAAGATTAAATGCAGCTATTTTAACGATTTTTGAACCCTAATTCGGAATCTAATCATCCAAGGACGGCTGGAAACGTTAGAGAAACATATTTTTGAAGATTTTGAAGCTTGGGGATCGATTCGGACGCTCGGGGGAGGCTCAGATCGCGTATACAAGTGCTCGGATTGCGTTTTCGGGTTCGTTTATGCATCGTAGTTTTTCGTTTCAGTTTGTTTTCGAATTTTCTATCATGTTTGGATCTGATTTCATGTTTATGTATGTTTGGATGATGATTCTAGGCTAAATCTTTAATTCTACCTAGACTACGGATGATTATTGGATGTTTTTTTTCGGTTTTTCGGGTTTGTTTAATTGAATGAATTATTGCTTTTGATTTGAATCTGATTGTGAATGATTGTGAATGTTATTAAACTATTGTGAATGATCTGATTATATGTTTAAACTATTTTGTGAAAAAAGGTTTGATTCGGTTTCGATAAAAACTCGATTTTTACATGATTTTAGGCTAAAAACTCGTTCTTAACCTAATTGTGATTTGAATAATCCTAGTAAATCATAATAATTTCAGATAATCAGATTGTAATCATTGGGATAACCATCTTAAAGACTAATCAAGTAATAAAGGTGTTGGGATATCGTGGTTTAATCGGGTTTTCGAGTAATTTGCATGATCATTGGATTATTCGTTGATTGTTTATCCCATGTATTTCAAATTCATACTTAATCTAGATTAGATTGATTGTGGTTGTTGAGATTGACCTAATTATTCAACCATAGAAGTCTTAAGCATTGTTAGTTTGGAGAGACCGACTCGGTAATCCATCATTACATCCCGGTAAGCTTTACACGACTAGTAGGATCTTTTTAAGTGTTGGATTGTCTGAACAGGAGATCTAGCATTCCTTAAGTTCCTGAATTGGTTGTATCATTAGATCCGGTGTCATTCAAGCAAGCATTCCCGATAACTGTTAGATTCCTTTAAGATTCCTAGTCTAGGTAGAATCTCTTTCGTATTTGGTTTTCTAGTTCTTGAGGTGTTGAGTTAATTTATTTTGTTTTCTTTAATTCTTTATTGTTTAAAATCATTTTCTTAAAACAAATTTCGTTTTCTAAATTTAGTAAGTTTCTTATTTCGTTAGGTTTACAGTTAGGGTTTATTAGACGATTCCGTGTCCTTAGGTTCGATATCCGGACTTTCCTTAGCTATACTTCATACGTCAGGTACACTTGCCTGTAGTTTGTAGTTCGGTTTAGGTTAATTCGATTTATTACTCGATAGTGTTGAACTAGGATTTCTATATATATAAACCGACACATCAAGTTTTTGGCGCCGTTGCCGGGGACACGGTAATCCTTAGATTTACCTTAGCTTTAGACCTAGTTTTCCTTCTTAGTTTCGTAGTAAGTTTCTATTCGTAGGTACTTCCATATTTAGTAACTTTCTATTTTTAGAAACTTTCCATTTTTAGTAAGTGTCTGTTTTTAGTTGTTTGACGTCTTTTCGGGACTTGCCATTTTTAGCAGCTGCTATTTTTGGCAGGTTTCTATTTTTAGTGAGTTTTTGTTTCTAGGATTCCTTTTAGATAGTAGGTCTTTCTTTTGAGTTTTGTTTTTGTTTGGTGATTATTTCTTATTCAGGTTAGTAATTTATTAGATAGTTAGTATTAATTAGGTTAACTTTAGTAAGTAATCATATTTCTTTTCTTTTTCTTTTCTTATATTGTTACAGTGCATGCACCGCAGTAGACGGCCGGAGTCACCTGAGTACACTGCTTTTGCTGAGCCAGAGAGAGAGTTTCACTCGAGGTTACGATCTCACCTTCTTTTACACTGCACACTCAACACCGTCATAGGAGAGATGGCTGCACCTGCTAGGAGGACCGTTGCTGATTTTGCCAAGCCGACTGCTGCTGGCAATCGTTCTTCCATCACTCGACCAGTTGTCACCGAGGACAACTGGTACATCCCGACTCAAATCATCAATCTGATCATTCACTCATCTAAATTTCATGGACTGCCCGAGGAGGACCCCAATGCTCATATGGGTCAGTTTCTTCGCATGTGTGACACCTTTAAGATCAAAGGTGTTTCTGATGATGCAGTCTTTCTGCGTCTCTTTCCATTTTCTCTTGAGGACAAAGCCATCACTTGGCTTGAGTCCCTTCCATCTGGATCGATCACTACTTGGGATGAGATGCAGGAATTGTTTCTGACCAAGTATTTCCCACCTGCCAAAACTGCACGACTTAGGAGTTTGATTCATTCATTTCAGCAGGAGGAGGGAGAGAGTTTCTTTGCTACTTGGGAGAGGTTTAAGGAGATGTTGAATAGGTGTCCACATCATGGGCTTGAGGATTGGGCATTGGTTGAGAAGTTTTATAATGGAGTTACTTTTGCTACAAGGCATACACTCGATTCCACTGTTGGGGGTAATTTGCTTACCAATATGACCCCCGATGAATGCCTGAAGTTGTTTGAGAACATGGCTATGAGTAGCTATCAATATCCCACCAGGGGAAAATCCACTGCCACTCAGAAAACTGGAGTCGTGCATGTTGATTCGAACACTGCTTTAACAGCCCAAGTTGAAGCATTGACCAAACTAGTCAAGGACATGCAAGTGAAGAACAATGCAAGGTGTGAAGTGTGTAGGGGAGGACATGAGACCATTCAGTGTCCTCAGATGACTGATGGATCTCAAGAGCAGGTTGACTATGTGGGAAATCCTAACCGAGGACCTGGAAATGCCTTTGGCAATTCCTATAACTCGGGAGGGAGGAACCAACCAGGTTTCACCTGGAAGAGTGGTAACCCACCTGGGTTTAACTCTAGACCTCCAATGCAGAATCTGTTTAGAGAACCAGGTCAGAGTAGTGGTGGATATGGGGAGAAGAAGTCCACTTTGGAGGAGATGATGCAACAACAGGCCCAGCTGTTGACTCAATTCATTACTGAGAGTAAGGCTCAACACAAGGAGCATGATACCATGATTAAAAGTCAAGGGGCAGCGTTGCAGAATCTTGAGAGGCAAGTTAGTCAGATTGCTAGTCAGCTGGGTGAGAGACAGTCAGGTTCTCTACCTAGCAAGACAGAAGAGAACCCGAGAGGGTATGCTAAGGCAATCACTACAAGGAGTGGAATGAGTACTGGGACTGAGAAACCGGTTGTTGAACCGGCTGAGGATGAGGAAGTGATGGACGAGGAGATAGAGATGGAAGCTCCAGGAGAGGTGCAACCCACTAGGCTAGTCCCAGCAAGTACAGCACAACCTGAGAAGACTCCCGAGAAGAAGAAGGATCCAGAGATTGACCTTTCCAAGATACCATACCCTGTGAGAGTCCTTCAACAGAAATATGAGAAGGAGTATGGGAGATTTCTTGAGTTGTTCAAGCAGCTTAAGGTGAATATCTCATTTGTTGAGGCACTTCAGCATATGCCTAAGTATGCGAAGTTTCTGAAGGATTTGTTGACAAACAAGAGGAAGATGGAGGAGTTGTCAACGGTTACACTAAGTGAGAAATGTTCTGCAGTTGTTCAGAACAAGCTGCCACAGAAGAAGACTGATCCGGGTAGTTTCACTATCCCATGCACATTAGGCAGCTCATCTGTTAGCTATGCTTTAGCGGACCTTGGGGCAAGCATAAATTTGATGCCTTATTCGATTTTTGCTAAATTAGACTTAGGCGAGCCTGACCCTACCCGCATGAGCATCCAGCTGGCTGACAGATCAGTCAAGTATCCCAGGGGCATTGTGGAGAATTTGCTAGTTAAGATAGATAAGTTTGTGTTCCCTATGGATTTTGTGATTCTAGACATGGAGGAGGATGAGAAAGTTCCACTGATCTTAGGCCGTCCCTTCTTAGCTATCGCCAAGGCATTGATTGATGTCTGTGATGGTAAGCTTACTCTTCGAGTTGCAGACGAGACAGTGACTTTCGAGATCCGTAGATCTTTGCAGCATACAGAGAGCCAGGACGATACCTTGTACTTCATTGACACTGTCATGTCACACATGGATCGTTGCTTAAGTGAGATTAGGATAGGTGACCCTGAGATTGTTGAGGATAGTGAGGGAGGGATGTCTGTTCATTCCAGTGAGCAACATCCAGATGTTTTGATTGATGAGATCCCGATCTCTCAAGAGGTGTGTGAGGTTTTAGATAGAGCAGAGCTAGCGGATAAGCCGTCTGTCGAGGCACCCCCGTCCTTGGAGCTTAAAGAACTGCCATCTCACCTTGAGTATGCATTTCTGGACGAGGATTCCCGATTACCCGTCATTATTGCTGCTGAATTGACGGAGGAGGAGAAGAAAAGATTGATTGAGGTGTTGAAGGCACATAAACAGGCGATTGTGTGGAAGCTGATGGACATTAAGGGTATTAACCCTTCTTTTTGCACGCATAGGATTCTTATGGAGGATGAATTTAAGCCTATTGTGCAGAGCCAGAGGAGACTGAACCCGAACATGCAGGAGGTAGTTAAGAAAGAGGTGCTTAAGTTGTTGGATGCTGGTCTAATTACCCGATCTCAGACTCTGCATGGGTCAGTCCGGTTCAGGTTGTCCCCAAGAAAGGGGGGATGACAGTGGTGACTAATGAGAAGAATGAGTTGATTCCGACACGGACAGTCACAGGTTGGAGAGTCTGTATTGACTACAGGAAGTTGAATGATGCCACGAGGAAAGATCACTTTCCCCTACCCTTTATCGATCAGATGTTGGAGCGTCTGTCAGGACAACAGTTCTACTGTTTCCTTGATGGATTTTCTGGTTATTTTCAGATCCCCATTTCTGCAGAGGATCAAGAAAAGACCACGTTTACATGCCCTTATGGCACTTTTGCGTATCGCCGCATGCCATTTGGTTTATGTAACGCTCCAGCCACATTTCAGCGATGTATGGTGGCGATATTCCATGATATGATCGAGGACTCCATGGAGGTGTTCATGGACGATTTTTCTGTGTTTGGGAGTTCCTTTGATCATTTCCTGAGGAACTTGGATAGGATGCTGGCACGTTGTGTTGAGACGAATTTGATGCTGAATTGGGAGAAATGCCATTTTATGGTAAAAGAGGGGATAGTGCTAGGGCATAAGATTTCACGTGCTGGGATAGAGGTTGATAAGGCTAAGATAGAGACCATAAGCAAACTTCCACCACCCACCAACGTGAAATCCATTAGAAGCTTTTTAGGCCACGCCGGCTTCTACCGGCGGTTCATTAAAGATTTTTCCAAAATTTCTAGGCCTATGACTCAGCTTCTGGAGAAGGATGCCCCATTTGTGTTTTCTGAGGAGTGTTTGAGGGCATTTGAGCTACTGAAGGAGAAGTTAGTGGATGCCCCGATTTTGATTGCCCCCGATTGGAGCTCGCCATTCGAGCTTATGTGTGACGCGAGCGACTTCGCGGTTGGGGCTTTTTTAGGTCAGAGAAGAGACAGGCACTTCCATCCCATCTACTATGCGAGTAAGACCTTGAACGACGCACAAAAGCATTACACGACTACTGAGAAAGAGCTCCTTGCGGTGGTCTTCGCATTCGACAAATTCAGATCCTACCTCGTGCTTTCCAAGACAATTGTGTACACCGATCACGCGGCATTGAGGTACTTGTTCAATAAGAAAGATGCGAAACCGCGTTTGATTCGATGGATTCTGTTGCTTCAGGAGTTTGATATTGAGATACGGGACAAGAAGGGCGCCGAAAATGTGGCCGCTGATCATTTATCGAGACTTGAGAATCCCGAGCGAGAGGAGTTGCGAGATACGGCCATTGGGGATACCTTTCCTCATGAATTTTTGATGGTAGTAAAGGCCGAGCAGCAGGGGTTGCCATGGTTTGCTGACTTTGCGAACTATCTGGCCGATGGTGTGTTACTGAAGGGGATGACTCACCAGCAAAAGAAGAAGTTCTTTGCTGACGTGAAGCACTACTTGTGGGATGACCCATACTTGTTTAGAGTTGGAGCGGATCAGGTGATTCGACGTTGTGTGCACGGAGCTAAGGCAGCCGACATACTGAGGCATTGCCACGAGGGACCGACCGTAGGACATCATGGAGCGACACTGACGGCGAAGAAGGTTTTTGACTCTGGTTTCTTCTGGCCGACGATATATAAGGATGCACATGTGTTTGTGAAGAGTTGTGACAGTTGCCAAAGAGTTGGCAACATCTCATCCCGCAATGAGATGCCCCAGACTTCCATTCAGGTTTGTGAGATTTTCGACTTATGGGGTATTGATTTCATGGGACCGTTCCTGATGTCTCGAGGGAACCGTTACATCCTGGTTGCTGTTGACTATGTATCTAAGTGGGTAGAGGCCCAACCTTGCCCCACGAATGATGCCCGGGTTGTAGTGAGATTTCAGAAGAAGTTATTTGCACGCTTTGGTACTCCTAAAGCCTTGATCAGTGATAGAGGCACCCACTTCTGCAATAAGCAGATGGAGAAAGCCCTGCTGCGATACGGGGTGACCCATCGTTTAGCTACGGCTTATCATCCACAGACGAGTGGGCAGGTTGAAGTTAGTAATCGGGGTATCAAGCGTATTTTGGAGAAGACTGTGAGTTGGAATAGGCTAGACTGGGCAGATAAGTTAGATGACGCACTGTGGGCCTTTCGCACTGCTTATAAGACACCGACCGGTTCTACACCGTTTCGGATGATACATGGCAAAGCCTGTCATCTACCAGTTGAGATGGAGCATAGAGCATACTGGGCACTGAAGACGATGAACCTAGACATGGCTACTGCGAAGGATTTGAGGTTTCATCAGTTACACGAGTTGGAAGAGTTGCGTGATCATGCATACGAGCATTCTCATGACTACAAGGCACGCACGAAGGCGTTGCATGATAGGAAGTTGAGGGGTGATAAAGACTTTAAGTGTGGGGATGCGGTGTTGTTATACAACTCGCGACTGAGATTGTTCCCAGGTAAGTTGAAATCCCGATGGTCTGGACCGTATAAGGTGAAGGAAGTGTTTCCATATGGCACAGTCGAGATTGAAGATAAGGATGGGGCAGCGTTTAAGGTAAACGGGCATCGGTTGAAGCATTACATGAGTGGTCCGTTTGAGAAGAAAGTGGTCGAGGACGTCTACCTTGACCCACCGATTGAGTGATTGTGGGTCCGAGTATGGCTGAAGACTCGTTAATAAACCAAGCGCTTTTGGGAGGCAACCCACATTTTGTATAGTTTCGTTCTTGTTTTTGTTTATTATTTTGCATTTTTAGTTTATTTTATGTTTTGTTTGTGTGCTAACCTGATTGTCGAGCCATGCAGTCACGCATGAGCAGTTGTTACAGGATCCCAGGTACTTTCATGGTTGTTTCATTTTACTTGGATCTCAGCAGGTCACTATGGAGCTTACGTGTTTGCAGGGATTGCCTGTCAGGGAAGTATCTCGTTTTTCTTTCGGGTTACTATCGTTTATTATTTTGTTTCTACTTTATTTAGTTTTTCCCTGTTTTTAGACACATTAGGGACAATGTGTGTTTCAAGTGTGGGGATGGGGAAATTCCTTTCTTTTTACTTCTTTCTTTTGAGTCTAGTTGTTTTAAATTTTGAAAAAAAAAATCAAAAAAAAAAAAAAATAAATAAAAATAATAATAATTAAGCTTGAACTTTTGTAAGTCCTGGTTACCCTGTTTCTTATGCTTAACAAGCCTAGTTCATTGTAATTCGTTAACAAAAGGCAGGTCGGCATGGGTTATTGAGTTTGTTATACGGTTAATCTTTAAGTTGCGTGATAAAGTTTTCCCAATTGGACTTGTTTTCAAAACTTATGGGTTGGGATTCTTAAGATAGTGAAACTTGTTTGATAGTTGAAAACTGTTTATGTTCATATCGTTAACCCTAGTACACACGTTTCCTGTGAGATTTTGAGCCTTAACAGTCTTTAGTTATTCACTGATTCGTTTGTGTGTGATTTGACCTACCTGTTGCTTTGCTTTAGAACTTGTGCTTGTATACAAATTGAGACTTTGATTGAGATCTGACACAGAGATGATTAAGGCATTAGGTTCACCCATTCCTTAGCCTTTCCTATTTCTTTTGTTTGAAACCCTTAAATACACCAATTAGACACCCTGTTGAGTCTAAACCCTTTTCATTTGATCACCCAGTTTAATTTCAAGACATCCGGTTAGTTAGACAGTTACGTGTTTATGTTGATTAATTCTAGTGAAAAAAAAAAGAAAAAGAAAATGAAAAAAAAAAGAAGAAAAATGTGTGAATAAAAGGTCAAAAAGACCTAGTGTTGGTAGCTTGCTGCGTTTAAATGCTTGTTTGTGAATAAAGTCAACTACCGGATTTTTCTTTTGTGTTTTAGCCACTTTAAAACCCTACGTGACCTACCCTTAACCTAAGCCTACCTTTTAAAGTCCTTTTAATCTGTGTTAATCTCGATATTATGTGGAGATTTGATTATAGCACAAGCTTATGTTAGCATTGTTGCAGTGTAGGTTATGAGAGTTCACTTGAAAAAAAAAATCTATATACTTAACCGAGTGTCGAGTGACAATTGTGAGGGTGTGAGCATATATGGTTGAATGCTCGAAAAACAGGTGAATCTTGATTAGGAAATCCCATGTTTTTAAAAAATTGCTTCATTAATGTCTGATTGGGTTGTAAATCTATTGACCGTCGTGAGTCTTGTGATTGATTGTGTAATTAATTCGTAAACCCATGTTCGGTTTTGCTTGATGTGAAGCGTTTGTGAATTAGATTTCGTTTTGTGTTGTTTAAGGTTTGCTTAGGGACAAGCAAAGTTCAAGTGTGGGGATTTTTGATGTGTCGTTATTTACACATCATTTTAGTATTTATTTTATATTAATTTATCTTCTTTTATTAGATTTTTATTTAGCTTTTATTAGATTTTAATTAATTTTTACTTATTTTAATTTTTAATGTTAATTTTGTAGGTTTCGCGAGAATAAACGTTCGTAATTGAGAAGAAACCGAAGCCCAGATTAAATTTTGTGAAGTTTGGAAGCTAGAAATATTATTTTCAGAAGTTTCGGATTAAAAAAATCGCATTTCGGGACGTTCTGAGGCTTAAAATCGAAATTCAGGAAGCGCAGGGGGTGTTTTGCAAATCTGGTGAAGTTCCAGCCGGCTGGGACACGTGGCAGATCCATAGAGGGCCACGTCAGCCCTAAAATTTAATCAGACCCGCGCCTGGATCCGGAACCCGGAGCTGACCCGCGTGAAACCCACATTTGCTCACACCAGGATCCGCGTGAAGACCCGGCCGCCCGACCCACGACCCGCGCGCCCCTCTGGCTTTGACCGGCCTTGGTGGGCGTTAACCCGCGTTGACCCGCCTCTTTGGGCTGTTGACCAGCCATATTGGATCACTTTTAAGCCCACTAACCAGGTTTTTAGGCCCAGATCGTGAAATAAGATTAAATGCAGCTATTTTAACGATTTTTGAACCCTAATTCGGAATCTAATCATCCAAGGACGGCTGGAAACGTTCGAGAAACATATTTTTGAAGATTTTGAAGCTTGGGGATCGATTCGGACGCTCGGGGGAGGCTCAGATCGCGTATACAAGTGCTCGGATTGCGTTTTCGGGTTCGTTTATGCATCGTAGTTTTTCGTTTCAGTTTGTTTTCGAATTTTCTATCATGTTTGGATCTGATTTCATGTTTATGAATGTTTGGATGATGATTCTAGGCTAAATCTTTAATTCTACCTAGATTACGGATGATTATTGGATGTTTTTTTTCGGTTTTTCGGGTTTGTTTAATTGAATGAATTATTGCTTTTGATTTGAATCTGATTGTGAATGATTGTGAATGTTATTAAACTATTGTGAATGATCTGATTATATGTTTAAACTATTTTGTGAAAAAAGGTTTGATTCGGTTTCGATAAAAACTCGATTTTTACATGATTTTAGTCTAAAAACTCGTTCTTAACCTAATTGTGATTTGAATAATCCTAGTAAATCATAATAATTTCATATAATCAGATTGTAATCAGTGGGATAACCATCTTTAAAGACTAATCAAGTAATAAAGGTGTTGGGATATCGTGGTTTAATCGGGTTTTTGAGTAATTTGCATGATCATTGGATTATTCGTTGATTGTTTATGCCATGTATTTCAAATTCATACTTAATCTAGATTAGATTGATTGTGGTTGTTGAGATTGACCTAATTATTCAACCATAGAAGTCTTAAGCGTTGTTAGTTTGGAGAGACCGACTCGGAAATCCATCATTACATCCCGGTAAGCTTTACACGACTAGTAGGATCTTTTTAAGTGTTGGATTGTCTGAACAGGAGATCTAGCATTCCTTAAGTTCCTGAATTGGTTGTATCATTAGATCCGGTGTCATTCAAGCAAGCATTCCCGATAACTGTTAGATTCCTTTAAGATTCTTAGTCTAGGTTGAATCTCTTTCGTATTTGGTTTTCTAGTTCTTGAGGTGTTGAGTTAATTTATTTTGTTTTCTTTAATTCTTTATTGTTTAAAATCATTTTCTTAAAACAAATTTCGTTTTCTAAATTTAGTAAGTTTCTTATTTCGTTAGGTTTACAGTTAGGGTTTATTAGACGATTCCGTGTCCTTAGGTTCGATATCCGGACTTTCCTTAGCTATACTTCATACGTCAGGTACACTTGCCTGTAGTTTGTAGTTCGGTTTAGGTTAATTCGATTTATTACTCGATAGTGTTGAACTAGGATTTCTATATATATAAACCGACACATCAAGTTTTTGGATGGTTTGCTATTCAAAAGTTGTATTTATTTTGAATTGTAAAGGGTTCGGCTAGGTTTGTCAAGGTTCGTTTGGCCCACGAACCTAGGCAGGTTCGGCGAACCTATTGTGTCTAAAGGTTCGGCGAACCTATAACCTGGAATAGTTTCGTTTGTCAAACCTAAAGGTTCGTATAGCAAACCTTAGGGTTCGGCTCACGAACCTAAGGTTCGCTGGTTTTGTTACTATATATAGTTGTTTTGTTTGTTATTTCAGTAGATTTTTTGCTGAGTGCTTTAGAGAGATCTGCTGATATTCTCTGTGTGAGAAGTTTGTTAGATTGAGTGATCTTGTAATCATTTGTTGATAATACAAGAAGTTTTTATTGAATTGCTTGTGTTCTTGAATTTCATACATATCAACTATGGATTCCGCACGTAGTAGATAGTTTGTAGAACTTGTATTTCGATCCTGAACGGTTTCACCAAACCTACAGTGGTATCAGAGCGTTTGGTGAAGTTCTACACTACAAATTCAAGGATTTCAAGCATTTGAAGATTTGAAGATATGAAGATCATCAATGGCTACTTTCTATTTTCTTTTTGACTGATTTTCTGGTGTTTGAGGTTGTTTATATTGTCAATTGTTGTTGAATTACAACAATTGAAGTTTTGGAAGTATTTTGGTAGAGATTTGGAAGGATTTCTTGAAGTTTTGAAAAGTTTCCCGCTCAAAAATTTCAAATCTGCGCTACAGGTTCGTTCCACGAACCTGTGATTTGCTGAAGACAAAGGTTCGCTGTTATTCTGAGTTTTCAGAGGATTCGTTTGACAATTGGCTGAAGGTTCGGCAGGGCTCGTCAATATAGTTCGCTAGTTTGGGTGATAGTTCGGCAAGGTTCGTCAATATAGTTCGCTTGTTTGTGGTAATAGTTCGTTTGATAGTTCTGCTCAAAGGTTCGCTGCTCAGAAGACAAATTTAGTCCATAGGTTCGGCTGAGGTTCGTCTGAAAGGTTCGGCTGAAACAAAATTTAGTCCATAGGTTCGGCTTAGGTTCGTCTGAAGGTTCGGCTGAGACAGAATTTTGTATACAGGTTCGTCTGAGGATTAGTTTAAGGTTCGGCTAGTTCAAAATCTGAAAAGGTTCGCTGCTTTCAAATTCAGAAATTATGTCTGACATGTACGCGGCTATGGCAAGTCAGAATTCCAAACTTCAAAGCATTTTAATTAGTGAAACTGAAGTTGGTAGTACCAATAAAGTGCCAAAGTTATTGGATTTAGCTGATTATGATAACTGGAAAGGAAGATTTGAGACTCATCTTAATGGCACAGATACAAATTTATGGGAAAGGATTTTATCTCCTTATGAGAGACCAAGGGTAGTTGGAACTGATTTGTATCAACTCTTGGAAAGGTTAGATGTAGATGAAAGGAAGAAGTATGACTCAGAGAAGAAAGCTTACTGGTTATTAAGTCAAGCTATTCCAAATCAAATTTTGCATCAGTTTGATGAGCACAAGACTGCATATAGTTTGTGGAATGCATTGAAGGCCAGAGTTGAAGGAAACACAAATCTGAAGAAAATGAAAGCTACTGACATCAGAAAGGAGTTTGAAAATTTCAACATCATCGGAAATGAAACTCTAGATGCTTTGATTACCAGATATAGACATTTGTTGACTGAAGTGAGGAAATATGGCATTGAATATTCTGAAGATGAAAAGATTGATTGTTTGGCTGATGCGTTACCAGATAAATGGAACTCTTTGGTGCTGATATTGAGAGAAAATCTACCTGGATTGACTTTGGTAGAATTTATTCAGAAACTGGAGGAACAAGAAATGAAGGCAAACGTAAAGCAAGAAGAGTAAATGTAACTCAAGATCCTTCTTTATATGGTGGTTCAGTTGCTACACCTCCTGCTGCATCTGCAAACATACAGACTGCTTTTGTGTCTAGAACTTCTGAAACTACTCAGAGTTCTTCTGTACCTTCAAGTTCTAGTTCACATTGTCTGATTAATGAGAAAAAGTCTGAATCTGCATCACCACCAGTACAGCTGAATACTTCAAATTTGGGAAAAGTAACAGTTGAAGCAGTAAAAGATCACATGTCTATTTTATCATGTGTAGTGAGTGCATATGATGAGCAAGTAGCTGGAAGAATTGGAAATGCCAATTTGACTTTTGAAGACTATGCTCAGATAGATGAGGATGAGATGGAGCTAATAGATACTCAGTGGGCGTTGGCGAGTGTTATTCGCAGAATTAACAGATATGAGAAGAAAACCAGGAAGAAATTTACTTTTGACCGGAACACAAAGTTTGGATTTAATCCAAAATCAACACAGTGTTATAACTGTGGAGAACATGGTCATTTTGCAAGAGAGTGCAAGAATCCCAAGAAGCAAGGAAATTTGAATCCTTTCAAGCCAAAAGAAGAATATCAGAAAAAGAAAGAGAAGACTGAGGAATCAACGTCTAAAGCACTTGTGAGTCAAGCAGATGAAGGTTATGATTGGGGTGTCAAGTATGATGATCTTATGGGTGCGTTCATGGCTTCTTTGGAAGAAGAATCTAGCAAAGGAAAAGAGAAAATTGATGAGATGACTGAGGTACAAAGTGATTTGTATGAGATGATAGATAGACTTAAAGAAATGAATTCTCAGTTAACTTCTGATCTGAGAGAATGCACAGAGGCAAACAAAAAGTTGATTTCTAAAGAAAAGGCATTTGATAAGAAGATAATCGATCTTAGCAAAGAAAATGAAGACTTGAAAATCAAGGTTTTGCAAAACAATCATGCAGTTTCTGTACATTTAGACTCAGTTCAGAAGTTAAAAGTGGAATTGGCAGAAGCAAAAGCTGAAGCTGAATTAAACAAAGCCAAGCTTGAAAACTATCAGAATTCCGCATATGTCATTGATTATTTTGAGGCTTTGCAAAATTCACGTGATAGTTCTGGGATTGGTTTTCATGCTGTTCCACCTCCTTCTAGTTTTGTACCAAGACCACAACTTGAGCTTGATTTAGAAGTTGATCCTATTTCATTAAAAAAGAGTGGATCTGATCATGAGAGTGATTTTGTTGACCATGATGCTCCTATCATTGAGGACATCACTGATTTAGAATATTCAGATGATATTCTAAGAATGATTGGTCATCAAAAGGACAAGTCTGTGGATAAGAAGAGTCAAGTTTTTCAGAAATCAAAATCTGAAATAAAGAATGTTGGGAATTCTGTGACTAAACACAAGTCTGTTTCAAAAGTCAAGACTACTTCTACTGTTAAGCCAATTGTGTTTGTTGAGTCATCAACAACACAAAAAGGAGAGTCAAGCAAAGTTTTTCAAAAACCAGAGAAATTTGTTAAAAAAATTGACAAGAAGTTTGTCAAAGTTGTTGACAATGTTAATCAAAGTGGGGTTGGAAACAAGGGAACTTCAAAGAATTTTCAAAAGAATGTTAAAACCAAAGTCACTGATTTGAAGAAAAAGATTCAATCTTCATCTGTAGCATCCAAATCTTTGGATTCATCTAAGGGGTGTGATGAAAAGCCAAAGAAGGTGTCATCAAGGAAATGCTACAGATGCGGGAAACTGGGACATGTCATTGCTGAATGTGATATGGATAATTGTAACAGATTTCATACTTTTACTCCACGAGAAACACGACAGTGTTTCACTTGTGGAGGAAAAGGGCATATTTCTGTTAATTGTCCAAATCACAAGGTTAAGAAGAAAATCTCTTCTAATGACAGTCGGGTAATTCATTCTGATAGAACTCCTAGGAGGGTAAAGCCTAGTGAGGATGAGATGAAAATTCTCAGGAAATTTGATCCTGAGTGTATCTGGGTTAAGGATGAAAAATTTCATAAACGAAGAGTTTTTGATAATCAACAAAAAGGTAAAAAGGTTTTGAACAGGTCATCATCATCTGATGATGAATTTTATGATAACTTTCATCATAAAAAATTTTCAAAACAAAATTCAAATTCAAATTCTTATTGGAAATCCAGATACAGGTCAGGAGATAGATTTGATTTGAGAGATGATGAATACTTGGAAGATGGTTCTTCAAGTAGTTCATCAAGATCGAACGGCAGGAGGCGGTTCGGGGAGACTCAACGCCGGAAAGGCGGGAGTCATCCCTTTTGGTACTAATCAAATTTTGTTTTAATTTATTATGCAGGATGCATTCACGGGCCATATCAACAGTCGATGGATTGTTGATAGTGGATGCTCCAGGCATATGACAGGAGAGTTAGTTTTGTTGAGAGATTTCAAAGAAATGAAAGGATGTTACGTTAACTTTGCAGGAGATAAGGGTGGTCAGATTACTGGATGTGGTAGTTTGACTAACGGTAAAGTTTCGTTTGATAATGTCAATTTCTGCAAGGAGTTAACTAACAATCTTTTAAGTGTATCACAGATATGTGATAAAGGTTATCAGGTGTTGTTTGATGACAAGAAATGCTATGTGCTCAAACAAGGTATTCAAATTCCTGATGACTGGATTCTGATGACTGTCGACAGGTATAAGGACTTATATGTGTTGGACATGGCTAAGGCGGAGACGGTAAATCAAGTTGAAACTTATCTAGTGTCAAAGGCCACAGAACAGGATACTTGGTCTTGGCATAGACGAATGGGTCACATACACATCAGAAAAATGAATTATCTTGTACATAATCACTTGGTTGATGGTGTACATGTTAAACATTTTAGATTACCTGATGTGTGTGTTTCTTGTAAAAAGGGAAAACAGAAAAGGAGGTCACACAAGTCTAAAACTGTCTTTTCTATTGATAAACCATTAGAACTCCTTCACATGGATCTGTTTGGACTGATTAATGTGAAGAGTATTGGTGGTGAATCTTATTGCTTTGTTGTGACCGATGATTTTTCTCGATTTTCATGGGTTTTATTTTTAAAGACTAAATCAGAAACTTATGAAAATTTTGTGTTGCTTGTGAACAGATTGGAGACTTTGTACAAGTTAAGGGTTAGGCGGGTTCGATCAGACAATGGGACAGAATTCAAGAATCAGAATATGGAAGCTTTTTGTGATTCTAAAGGGATTCAGCAGCAGTTCAGTGCACCGTATGAACCACAAATGAACGGTGTAGCTGAGAGGAAAAATCGTACATTGATAGAGTCTGCTAGAACGATGCTTGCTGATTCTAAGCTGCCCATTACATTCTGGAGTGAAGCCGTAGCGACCGCCTGTTTTACCCTTAATCGAGTGCTGATAGTCAAAAGACTTAAAAAGACTTGTTATGAACTTCTTCAGAATCGGAAACCAAATTTGGAACACCTGGAACCCTTTGGGGCTCCTTGTACAATGCTCAAGAAAGATGCTAAATTCAACTCTAAGGTTGAAGAAGGTTTCTTTCTGGGTTATAGCCTACCTAATAAACGTGTGTTTAACAAACGCACGGGTGTTGTGGAACTCTGGTATAATGTGGATGTTCAACGACATACACCTATACCGAAAGGCAAAGGTCCAAATTGGTTATTCGATTATGATAAACTTTTCGAGTCTTTTAACTTGTCTCCTACTGTTACTGATGATGAAATTTCTTTGCAGATGTTATATGACTTACAAAATTCTGAAGATCAAGAAGTTTCTCATCAAGTTGAAGATAATTCTCCAACTGAGGAAGGCTTTACTGAAGCAGTTAATGATGACTGGTCATCGGAGGATGATCAGGAAATTTTTGAAGATGCAATTTCTCAAGATCAAGATGAAGAACAAGATATCACAAATCTTGATCATGGAGTTGGCGTCCCGCAAGTGCCAGTGTCTAGAGTCCATGTGAATCACCCTGTGAAGCAGATTATTGGAGATCCGTCTGTTGGAGTACAGACGAGAAGGCAAGTTACAAACGAGGAGAGTTTGTACGTTGAGCTGGAGCGTAATCATGGGACTCAAGAGTTATGGATGCATTCTGCATTCGTTTCTCAGATTGAGCCTAAATCTGTAACTGAAGCCTTGCGTGAGCCTGCCTGGGTGGAGGCCATGCAAGAGGAGCTTAATCAGTTCCAGAAACTTGGAGTATGGCATTTGGTAGATTTACCAAAAGGTGAAAAGAAGATTGGCACCAGGTGGGTGTTGAAGTGTAAGCGAGACGATAGAGGCGTAATTGTTCGAAACAAGGCTCGTTTGGTTGTCCAAGGGTTCAGACAAATCGAAGGAATTGATTATGACGAGGTTTTTGCACCTGTGGCGTGGCTTGAAGCGATTAGATTATTTTTATCTTTTGCTGCCCACAAGAAGTTTAAAGTATACCAGTTGGATGTTAAGTCTGCATTCCTTTATGGTTCATTGAAGGAGACAGTGTATGTTTGCCAGCCACCGGGCTTTGAGGATCCTATCCACCGGGATCAGGTCTATATCCTCGACAAAGCACTGTACGGTCTTCATCAAGCTCCTCGAGCTTGGTATGAGACTCTCTCGACTCATCTTATTGAACACGGGTTCAATAGGGGTCAGATAGACAAAACTCTGTTTTATCGGGAAAAGGGCAAGGACATTCTCCTTGTTCAGATCTATGTGGATGACATCATCTTCGGATCTACTGATGAGCAGATGTGTTTAGAATTTAAGCAGGTTATGATTGAGAAGTTTGAGATGAGTACTGTGTCTGACATTAAGTTTTTTTTGGGTTTACAGATTGATCAGTCTGATGATGGTATTTTTATCCATCAGACTAAATACATTCAAGACGTGCTAAAACGGTTTAGCATGCTTGATTGTAAACCCATTTCCACGCCCATCCAGCCCAATCACGGGATTGAGCCGGATATTAAGGGGAAGATAATCGATGCTACATTATATCGTGGAATGATTGGGAGCTTAATGTATTTGACTGCATCTCGACCAGATATTGTATTCGCTACAAGTATCTGTGCTCGCTATCAATCAAAACCAAAGGTTTCTCATCTGATTGCAGTCAAGAGGATTTTACGTTATCTGAAGGGTACTCCAGACACTGGTCTGTGGTATCCTAAGGATGATAACTACTCCTTTCATGCTTACAGTGATTCAGACTATGGAGGATGTAAGACTGACTCCAAATCAACTACTGGAGGTGCTCAATTTTTGGGGGAGAGGTTAGTCTCATGGCAGTGCAAGAAACAGACTTCTGTTGCTACATCTACATGTGAAACTGAATATGTAGCAGCTGCCAGTTGTTGTTCCCAAGTTTTGTGGATACAACAACAGATGCGAGACTATGGACTTAATTTCCTAACTACCCCGATTCATGTCGACAATGAGGCTGCGATTGCGATTACCAAAAATCCAGTGTATCATTCACGTTCAAAACATATTGACATTCGGTTTCATTTCATACGAGACTGTTATGAAAAGAAACTGATTGATGTTGTGAAGATACACACAAACGAGCAAAGGGCAGACCTTCTCACCAAAGCCTTTGATAAACAACGTTTTGAGTACTTACTCAAATTAAATGGAATCAGGGTTATGGGTGAGGTAATCAAGAATCAAATTTATTGAAATAACATCAGATTTTTATTCATTTTTTGTGTTTTAGTTTTTAGGGGGAGAATAGTTTTAGAAAATACAAAAACATTAAAAAAATCAAAAACACAAAAACAAGAAAAAATTAAAAATCTGAGAAATTGATTTGTTTATGTGAGAAATGATAGTACATTATTTACATTTGGAAATATATCTGTTTGTATTATTAAAATTTATAAAATAATTACAAGTACTATAAATGATGTGTTGATAGGTTTATAACTTAGTAAAGATAAGTTTGAATAAATTTTTGATAATGTTTTATAAGAAACAAATGCTTAGAATGCAGTACTTAGTTTTGTCCTAAAAAGTGGTAATTTTCTGACAAAATGTTTCTTGAACATAAAGTCAAATTTCCAGTTGATCATGTCTTTAATTTTTAATAAAGAAATTCTGATTTGGTTTTTTCTTTTATTTTAGTTTAAAGCTGATACATTCTTTGTGTATACTTACGTATCGACCTGATTGTGTTAGCTTTAGACAATTCAAATTTGTTTTTCTTGGTTTTGTTTAAGATTTGGACAATCTACGTGTATATGTGAATATCGAACTGATTGTTAAATCTTAAACTTAAATTATTGTTTAGTTCATTTTCTGGATCATTTGAGTATACGTAAGTATCAACCTTGATTCCATGATCTTGAACAAATTCAAATTGTTTTTCTATTTTTTTCAAAAAGAAATTCTGCTTTATTTTTGCATGATCAGACTAGGTATAATTGATATTATTAGTTTGAGAACATTTATGTTTGAATAATTATTCACAAATTGGGGATGTGTTCAAGTAATTGGATCATTATAAAATGTTTGATAATTTTGTTAAAACTGATTTCTTTACTAAGTAATTAAATTTAAAAGGAGAAGTATATTAACAATCATTGTAGACTTGTAATTTACAAATAATTGTTATATAATATAAACAGATATGTTGAAAATTGTAATATAATATGATCTCATGTCTGAATCTTTCTCAAACAAAAATATTTTTTTTAGTTAATTGTGTTAGATTGTATTTTAATTGTTCTAAAAATTTAAAAATTCAAAAAGATTTTATTTTTATTTTTTTTTAAAAAAAAAAAAAAAAATCTGATGTTAAATTGATAATGTTTGATTATTTGTTTGACTTTGGAACAATTAAATATGAATTTTGTTTTGGATTTTAAAAGAAATATCATGTTTTGAGAAGGTTCGTTGAATGGGTTCGTTGGTAAGGTTCGTTGAGATAGGTTGTTGACAAGGTTCGCTGAGATAGTTCGTTGGTAAGGTTCGCTGAAATAGTTCGTGAGTTAGAGTTCGTGATGATAGTTCGTGAGTTAGGGTTCGTGGAGATAGTTCGCAAGATGGTTCGTTAAAATGATTCGCTGGAAAGGTTCGTGACATATATATACATGGTTCGCGAAAATAGTTCGTCACTTTCATCTTGTTCACAGACGACGAACCCTCGAGAGATTTTTTTCGATTTTCAATCTTGGACCTCCCAGAGCTTTTTGTTGTGATCATTAGATTCAGAATCATTTCGTGAACATTTCTAGGTAGAAATTTTGGAATTTGACCGAGTAATTTGAGAGATCTGAGAGTTTTTAGAATTTTTAAGTTTGGATCTGTAATTTGACTTTAATATGGTTAAAATCTAAAAATTGGATAAACCATCTTTGTTAAAGTTGTTCATCGATAAGTTTCGAACCTAGGTGTATGATTTGTTTTACATCAGATTAAATTTTTTTTGATTTAAGTGTTGAAACTGGGACGATGAACAGGTTCGCTGAACGAACCTTAGGTTCGCCGAACCTTGAGGGTTCGTTGGATTTGTATAGGTTCGCCGAACCTTGAGGGTTCGTTGGATTTGTATAGGTTCGTGGCGAACCTTTGACTTTTAAAAGCAACGAATCTTTTGGTCAAGGTTCGTTTGACTAACAAGGTTCGTTCATTTAAAAGGTTCGTTCAGTACAAGGTTCGGTCATTGCAAGGTTCGGTCATTGTAGGGTTCGTCTAGCCGTAGGGTTCGTCTAGCAGTAAGGTTCGTCTAAGAAGGATAGGTTCGCTGTTTTTTACTTAGAAATTTTTTATTTTTTTATTTTGTTAATTTTACTTAATTTTTGTTTCTAATTTCTGTTATTTCTATTTGTAGAAATGGCGAACTTAGTTTTCGGAGACAAACACAATATTTGTGCACACTTGGATCCTACAACCAAGAATGGTCAAGAATTTCGACCGATGATCGAGTTTCTCAGAAGATCAAGGGTTTATCATGCTATTTCTAGTTCAGTTCAGATATATAGATCTCATATTCATAGTTTTTGGGGAGCAGCTCGGATTATTTCTGTTGATGATGTGTATACTATAGATGCGAATGTGCTTGGACAAGCAATTCGTATAACTGAGGCTGATATTAGGAGGGTATTACATCTTGGAGGTGAACCAGATGGTGTAACTCTTATCCCTGAGAGTTGCATCAAAGGTTGTTTTCTACGCATTCGATATTTTGGAGCTTACAACTCCATATCAGTCAAGAAGGGAAAGCTACCTCTGCAATACAAGTTTCTAGCACATGTGTTGTTGCATTGCCTTAGCATGAGGAAAGGCACATTTGATGAGTTGAGGGATTTGATGCGATCTGCCATGGTTGCTCTTATATTGAACAAACCGTTCAATTTCTCCGGCATGATCTTTAGGTATATGTGTGACAACATCACAAAGGCTAAGGATAGGTTTTACATGTATCCTAGATTTGTGCAAATGTTGATTGATGAGAGGTTTCCTGAAGGTCAGTTACCCAGGGAAGTTGGAGACTTATTGAAGCTTAAACACATGACTGATTCCAGTTTGGGTCAAGTCAGAGTATATCAAAGGACTGGGGATGCTGTACAAGAGAAAGATTTGATTGCTCATTGTGCCAGGGCAAATTATGTTGCACCTGAGGGTGATGCATAGAGGCATAATGATTCAGAATCTGATAATGAAGATGTTGCAGCTGCTGATAATCAATCACCACCTCCACCTCCACCAAGGCAACAACCAAAGAAGAAGACTCCTGTTCAATCTTCTCAATCTACTTCTCAAGTTAAATCATCTCAAGAACAATCTTCTCAAGAACCACTGGAAGTTGATGTGTGTCACACCCCTGCGCCGCGTGCGGAATCCACGGCGCGGTGACGTATGAACAGTTGAATCATGCACAAGTATTGAATAAGAACAACCACAATGGATTACTACATTTCATAATGTTTAGACAGTTGATTAGTTACAGACAATCTATCTACCAAAAGTAAGACAACTACAGACCCAAAATATAGTTTACAAAATAAGACTCCAAACAAGACAATTAAACATTTAGGATTTAGTGAGTTTCTATTCCATCCTAACATGTTTCTTCATCTTGTTCTATCTTAGAACGGTCTCCTTAGTTGTCCCTGAGAATGTCTTAAACCTGATTACCTGAAACACGTGAAAAGTAACTGTCAACTACAGACGTAGTTGGTGAGAACAATAGGTTTAAACATTTGTAAACATGAGTTATATGATATAAGACATAGGTAAGTTAAAGCATCATAAGATTCACACGGATGAGCTGCAACCCAAACTAACATCAAGTAAGAAAATGAGTGTAAACAGTCCAATCACTGTTCGCACGACAGCCGATAATATCAAGTCCCAAACCACGTTTGGAGTTAGATAATACGTCAGCAGTTTTGATAACCATATGACACCAGACCTGCAGTTGGCTTTTAAAAGCAAATTTAAAAGCCAACTCCATCCTGGATAAGAAAACCATGACACCAGACCTGCAGTTAGCTTTTAAAACAAATTTAAAAGCTAACTCCATCCTGGATAAGAAACAATGTGTCCGCTTTCCCTTGTTGTGATCACCCAGTACTAACGCTAATGAATATGATACTTGATGGGTTAATGTCTTATTGAAAAACCTGGATTTAACTCCACGAGTTGAATCCTTTGTTTATGTAACATGAAATGAATCTCTTGATTTGAATACCATGATGTGAACAACTTGACTTGAATACCATGTTTTGCACCACTTGATTTGAATACCATGTTTTGAACCACTTGATTTGAATACCATGTTTTGAACCAATGAATTTGAGTACCATATTGTGAACCACTTGTTTTGAATATCATGATGTGATGACCTTGTGTAATAACAAGGTTTATAACAAAAGGGTTTGTAAAATCCTTTATCAAAAAGTATTTATCCTTCATAAATACATTTGAGTAAATAATTTCAAAACAGTTCAAAAGTCCCTTATAAAACCTTTTTAATGAAAAGAGTTTAGTAATTGACAAGTAAATTAAAACAGTTGACAATTTCTTTAAACAATTGATGAATCCCTTGGATTCGTAAGATGAACCTGAAATGTTTATGACTTACACATAACTTGTGTATTGAAACAAGATTGAAATAGCGGTTTTGATCACGTGTTCCACCCCAAAACAGTTATAAAACAGTAAAAGAGGGGCTAAAGTTCTCACCTGTCTGCAGTAGACTCTGAACTTAAACAGTTAGCAAGTAGCAAACAGGACTTCTAACTTGTTCCTATATCATTGTAATCATACATAAGATATAAGATTTATAATTGTATAACTTGATTCATTGATTGACTTGTGTTCACTTGAACTTGTTTAACTTGATTACTTGATTGATCATGGGTTCAAGAAACTTGTGAAATGTTCTTTGATGCATAATTCTTATGCATAAAATGATAAATGTTCTTGAATTTGATAGCCATTGATAACCATTTGTTGTGAAAAGATGTTCAAATGTTTTAAGTCTTTGTGTTGTGAATTAATTCCATGAACGGTTAAGTTACACTTAAACCATTAATGATTAATTCACAATTGTCAAATTATGATTCAATAATATGCTTTGAACCTATGTAACCACGATGATTCTTGAATCAAGTCCATGTGCCACTTAGGTTCACGATGGGCCAAATGAATGTGGTGTTAGGCCCAATGGATGTAATGTTTGTCCAACAACATGAAATTAGGCCTTGCAACACCCCAACTCATTATTAACCCGATTTGATTTCAAATTGGGTCATGTGCAACTTAATTGAGCTTAATTCCATCTATGGGTCAAGTTGCTTTGTGGAGTTGGGCCGGATTTGGTGGGATTGGGCCGAAAGGAAAGTGAGCTACCATTTGGGCAGCGAACCTTTGGAGGTTTAGCCCAAGGTTCGTCTGATATAACTGAAGGGTTCGTCGAGGTGAGGGGTTCAAGGGTTCGGCCAATGTATCCAGCATAGTTCGGCTAAGATAGTCCCATGGTTCGTCTATCATGATTCACGAACCATGCAAGGGTTCGGCTTAGGAAAATGAAGGGCCGAAGGTTCGTTGACAACCAAGTTCGTCTAAGGCTTGATGGGTTCGTGGGACTGATGAGGATCAGGGTTCGGCCAGCTGCATGGCGGAGGGTTCGGTCACGACTTAACGAACCATGCAAGGTTCGAAGCAACTTTGTTGATCATCAAAGGTTCGTGAAGGCTCGGTACTGGTTCGTGATTCCTCTAAGGTTCGTGTGATCCATGGTGGCCTGATGCTGGTTCGTGAGGACCCACAAGGGTTCGGCTGAAGACCTACGAACCAGTATGGTTCGTGAAGCATCCCTAGGGTTCGCCAACTGAAGAAGAAGGTTTAGCCGACGAACCTGTTACCAGCCGCAGCACCATCATCATCCACCTGATTCTAGACCACGATTCAAGCTAATAAAACCTCCAGAAAGCTTTCTATGGCTGCGAAACTAGTTAGGAGAGTGCTAGGTCCGGCCATATGTCGAGTTTAAACAAAACACACAAGAAACCCTAATTTCGTGATCTTTCAAGCTTCATTACCTCAAGATTGGCTGGACAAATCTGCGTAAATCTTGTACTTTCGTGTAGAGTTTGTCGAGAGCTTCGCGTGGACACCAAGAACACCGAAATCCGTCGAGAAACGAGTGAGATACGCGCGTTCGAAGTTCGGTTTTTAGAGAGAGAGGGTAGGTTCGCGAGTTTTAGAGAGAGAAGGGTTGTTGGCTGATAAAAATGAAGGAAATGGCCTTCTTTCGGGCTTTTATAGTCCGGGTAGTGTTCGGGTCCGTTTCGGTCGCTCGGTTCGCGTTTCCGGAACGTACCGCGTATTTTACGCGGTTTTTAATTAAGAGAGTTGTTAAACTCATTAAAATGATGAGTTTCAAAATTGTAAAAATATAAAATAATTAATATAATTATTTTTACTCTTCGTGTGTTGTCGGATCGTTAAACATTCACAATTTACGTGTATACCCGCAATCGCGTACGTTTTCCGATCGTATTAAAATATTTAAAGTCGTTTAATCGTAATTATAAGTTCAACATTCGTATTATTATGGATCGTCACCCATAACTATACTCAGTCTCGCTTACAGATTACGATCTTGGTTGAATTAATTAATTGTCATAGTATTCGTCTCGACACTACGCACTAACACTAACCTGTTACACCGAACGCAGTATATATATAGGGCTCACTCTCGCTGCCCACCACTGTTTCGATATAACAAGTTACTGTTCTTGCTTAGTGAAATCGACTGTAAATAAATAATATATACTTGTTTTCTGATTACTAAGATCCTATAACACACAAGCACACATTATGAACATACTGAAACACATTGATTGAACTGAAACTGAACAGACACTGTTCTAACACTGTTTACAACTACTTGACTATATGCACAAATGTTACAATGTGTCTGAGATGCAGACAGAGACTGTTGCTGCTGATGATGATCAAAGTGAATCTTCTGATACAGAGTCAGAATATGAGATGGTTCAGGAAGGAAATCAGATGGTGAAAAGACGGAAGAGAAAATTTGTTGAAAAGGATGCTGAAGAGAAGGAAGAGAAAGATGATCCTATTTTCATACCTGATGAACCTGAATCTTCTAAACCAAAGAAGATTAAGAGAATGGCCAAGAGAGGGCCTTATGAGAAAATAAAGACAAAGACTGATAAGACCATTGTGTCTTCACCTTTGATTGTTTCTTCAGTTCCTGCTTCTGTTTCTCCAGTTGTTACTACATCAGTTTCTATTCTTGATTCACCAGTTATTACTTCAGTTTCTGTGACTACTACTCATGTTTCCACTGTACAAACTCCTGAGTTTGTACATGTAGCTTCTTTCTCACCATTGTTTGTGGAGACTACTACTGTATCTACATCATTGCCCGAGACTTCTATTCCTCAGGATTCAATTCCTAGAGATGACTTATTTTCAGGACTTGATGTCTGGGTGATATCAATTTCACTGTGAATTATGATGATACAGATCTTAAAAGAAGACTGTCTATGCTTTCAAAGGAATTTGAAGAGTATAAGAAGAACAAATCATCTTCTTCTAGTTCTGGGCTGAATGAGTTAAAAACTCAAATGGATTTGATGATGAAGTGGAAAGAAGAAGAGGTTGCTGAGAAGAAAGTGATGAAAGATAAAATTTCTGAGTTGGAGTTTTTGGTCAAGCTACAATATGAAGATATTATTGATCTGAAGAATGAAAACACTGATTTAAGATTCAAGATCAAAGAGTTGGAATCAAAAGTCACAAAGTCTGAAGCATCTAGTTCAAAAGTTGATCAAGTGATTGTTGATATTGATGCAGAAGAAGAAAAGGTTGTGAAGGTAGAGAAGGTAGAAGAAGAAGAGGATGAAGAAGCGGTTGATTATGGAGATACTGATGTTGATGAACATCCAGATGATTTTGATTATCATGGTGATGATGAGACTGATGGTGATGGTGCTGGTTGTGTTGATAGAGGTGCTGGTGGTTTGAATGAAATTACTGGAGCTATCATTGTTTATTCTCCTCCAAAGCTTTCTACTGATGTTGTTCCAGTTTCTTCTGTAGCTTCAGATAGGGCTAAGGATTGTATGACTGTTGAATTTGAAGATTTGGACTTAATAGAATATCCTAAAGGGATTCTTGATTACTCTCTGCCTACTTTTCTTGATTTATTTAAAATGCATTCTGATATAGATTTGCAGAGAAACATTGTTGAAATTCAAGTGAATCAAGAAATAGAAGAAGGAGAAATTATTGGAGATTATTCTGTTCAAGATTTTCAAGAGTTTATAGAAGATGATGATGATTTGATTTTTGATTTTGAACAAGATGAAGATGATGAGGTTTCTGATTATGATAAAGATATTATTGATGAAGAGTTGCTGAATTTGAATACTTTAAAGAAAATTTTTGAAGTTGGAAGTATGTCAAGCACAACTCTGAATCCAGTTAAAGTAAAGACAAACATGGATTTTTGGAATGAGTTTCAAGATGAAACAAAATATATTATTGATCACTTGCATTCTTTCAAGATTATGAGGGAAGTGTATGAAGATAAAGATCCAGACAACCTAACTAAACAATCTACAAAGTTTAAGATTGGATCTAAATCCAAGATGATTGGAAGGATTATTAGTTATGGTTATTTTCATTACATTCCTGGAAGTTTGTCTGATAAAGGTTGTTATGTAGTAAAACGGGTTGATGGATGCCAATATTTTGGAAAGGCTACTGATTTGATGAGTCTACCAACTTTTGAATGCAAAGATCTTTCAAGATTAAGAATGATAAAGCCTATTCAGACTCGACACAATGAAAATTTTGAGAATTTGTTAAAAAAAGAAGCCCGTTTTGGATGGAGTTTGTTATCTCCTCAGTTCAGAGAAAGATTCAAAGGATATGAAAAGCCAAACGTTTTCAAAAGACCAAGATTAAAGAAGATTGAACAAGATTGGAATCCATACTTTAAATTTTGGTTTTATGATGAAAGAACTTCAGAAGGTGTGATTGTGTTGAAGCAGGAAGATAACTGGAGGGTGATACGAATGCTTGATCCTATATGGATTGTGAATTGCTCTAGAGATGATATTATTTTGTTGAATTCATCTCAGATATATGCTGAAGATGGATATCATGATGTGGGAGTAAGTTTTACAGACATGGCAATTCAATATCAAACCATTGCACAAATGTGTTTTACTTTGGGAATACATTCTGGTTGCAATTGGAATGATGTGAATTATCTTTATACTGAGTTGATGCAAGTGCAAAAGGAGAGAGATGCTAGAGATTATAGATTGGAAGCAGAAAGACTTGCGAAGATACCACGTTCGGTGGTGATACGAGCGGTGGATAATGTGGTTGCTGAAGTTGGTGAATCGAGTGGATTAAAAGACAAAGTTGAAGAATCAATTGAAGATAAAGTTGAAGAAATAACTGAAGTCAAAGATTGAAGATTTTGATAGCAAACATTTAGGGGGAGTTTGTTAGTGCATATTTGAAATGGTTTGCTATTCAAAAGTTGTATTTATTTTGAATTGTAAAGGGTTCGGCTAGGTTTGTCAAGGTTCGTTTGGCCCACGAACCTAGGCAGGTTCGGCGAACCTATAACCTGGAATAGTTTCGTTTGTCAAACCTAAAGGTTCGTATAGCAAACCTTAGGGTTCGGCTCTCGAACCTAAGGTTCGCTGGTTTTGTTACTATATATAGTCGTTTTGTTTGTTATTTCAGTAGATTTTTTGCTGAGTGCTTTAGAGAGATCTGCTGATATTCTCTGTGTGAGAAGTTTGTTAGATTGAGTGATCTTGTAATCATTTGTTGATAATACAAGAAGTTTTTATTGAATTGCTTGTGTTCTTGAATTTCATACATATCAACTATGGATTCCGCACGTAGTAGATAGTTTGTAGAACTTGTATTTCGATCCTGAACGGTTTCACCAAACCTACAGAGTTCGGAAGAAATGAGAGAAAGCCGAACAAATAAGCTGGGTTGGCTTTTTAAAGAATTTTCGATCTGCATGGCCTTCGCGTACCACGGAGGCCGATCAAAATATTTTATCGCGTACCGCGATGGGATTCGGGAGTCTCGACTCCCGGTTTGCGCCGCGTACCGCGATGGGTCCTTTTCCTTGTTTTTCGATTTCGTTGATACGATTTCGCTCGTACTTGATTCCTACGTTTATCCTAAACATCAAATGCACGTTTAAACATATAAATACAAAGTAGCACATAAGTTTGATTGATCACCAACGTTCGTGAGACTCGTGTGTGTGTTTTGATAATTCATCGAATTATCTTTGATCGTTTGTGTTGGTGTGTAACGAAGTGTTTGCACGCTTGATTAATCCTAATCAACGTGTAATGCACAATTCAATAACTCCTCGAATTATTGTCTTGTGTTAGTGTTGTGTTTGCCACACTTGGTTTCCAAAACCAATGTGCAATGCAATGTACGATTCGATAGTTCCTCGAACTATCGTTTCGTAGTCTTTTGTGTTCAACTCATCTAATTAACAAAATTAAATGAAATGCAACAAGTATGAATGTGAAATGTAAAGAAAGTAAGAGTTGCAATTTATCTGAAATTGCCGGGTGTCACATCATCCCCTTGTTGAAAGAAATTTCGTCCCGAAATTTGGTTGTTGTTGGTGGTGTTTGAGAAACAAGAGTGTTTGAGAAGCAAAAATTTTCTGGTTGTCACATCATCCCCTTGTTGAAAGAAATTTCGTCCCGAAATTTATTTGTTGTTGTCGGCGTTCGACGTTGTTTGCTTGAAGACATGGGGATATTTGCGCATCATCTGATCTTCACGCTCCCACGTGAATTCAGGTCCGCGTTTCGAGTTCCATCGAACTTTGACAATGGGTATCTTGCTCTGTTTGAGTTGTTTGACCTCACGGTCCATGATTTCAACCGGTTCTTCCACGAACCGTAGCTGTTCATCCACCTGGATCTCATCCAGTGGGACAATAAGTGTTTCGTCAGATAGACACTTTTTCAAGTTTGAGACGTGAAACACGTTGTGAACTCCATCGAGTTCGGCTGGTAAGTTGAGTTGGTATGCCACTGGACCAATCCTTTTCAGGATCTCGAATGGTCCAATATACTGTGGGTTCAATTTGCCTCGTTTACCGAAACGAATGACGCCTTTCCAGGGTGAAACTTTCAGAAGGACTTTATCTCCTACCTGAAATTCTAGAGGCTTTCGGCGTTTGTCGGCATAGCTCTTTTGACGATCTCGAGCGGCTGCCATGCGGTTTTTAATTTGCACGATTTTCTCCGTCGTTTCGTGTACAAGTTCCGGGCCAGTGAGCTGACTGTCGCCCACCTCCGCCCAGCAGATGGGTGATCGGCATTTCCTGCCATAGAGTGCCTCAAAAGGCGCTGCCTTGATACTGGTGTGGTAGCTGTTGTTGTAGGAAAACTCCACCAACGGCAGGTGAGTTTCCCAGCTGTTACCAAAGTCTACTACGCACGCTCGTAGCATGTCTTCAAGAGTTTGTATCGTGCGTTCACTCTGGCCATCAGTTTGTGGGTGGTATGCTGTACTCATATCCAACCGGGTGCCAAATGACTTTTGCAATGATTTCCAGAAGTTAGAAGTGAATCTGGCGTCTCGATCTGAAATAATGGAGATTGGCACTCCATGTCGCGAGACTACTTCTTTAACATAGATTCTGGCCAGCTTTTCCATTTTGTCATTTTCCTTGATCGCAAGGAAATGTGCTGACTTGGTCAGTCGGTCCACAATTACCCAAATTGTGTCACATCCACTAGGTGTTCGGGGTAATTTGGTAATGAAATCCTTGGAGATTTGTTCCCATTTCCACATGGGGATCTCGGGTTGTGTGAGTAATCCAGAGGGTTTCTGGTAGTCGATCTTGACTTTGGCACAAGTCAAGCACTTGCCCACGTAGGTGGCGATGTCGGCTTTCATGTGTGGCCACCAGTAAAGTACCTTCAGATCGTGATACATCTTATCAGATCCAGGGTGAATGGAATATCGGGATTTGTGAGCCTCGTCCATCACAAGGTCTCGTAAATTTCCATGATGTGGAACCCAGATGCGTTCCATGAAATAAAGTAAGCCATCGGCTTTTTCCGTAAGTTGTTGTTCCATTCCCCTTAGTGATTCAGCCGCTAAGTTTTCAGGTTTCAGTGCCTCCACCTAGGCATCACGTATCTGTTCAGGGAGGTTGGGAAGGATTGTGAGCTGTAAAGCTCGTACCCTCTTGGGTTTCGAAGTGTTTTTCCGGCTTAGAGCATCGGCCACCACATTGGCCTTCCCTGGGTGATACTTGATAGCACACTCATAGTCGTTTAGGAGTTCGAGCCAGCGACGCTGTCGCATGTTTAGTTCCTTCTGCTCGAATATGTGTTGGAGACTCTTATGATCAGTGTATATCGTACACTTTGTACCATACAGGTAGTGCCTCCAGATCTTGAGTGCAAATACCACGGCTCCAAGTTCCAAGTCGTGGGTGGTGTAGTTCTTCTCGTGGACTTTCAGTTGTCGAGAAGCATATGCGATCACCTTTTCTCGCTGCATTAGCACACAGCCGAGTCCTTGTATCGAGGCATCGCAATATACTACGAAGTCATCCGTTCCATCAGGAAGTGATAAGATAGGTGCACTACAGAGCTTCTGCTTGAGAAGTTGGAATGCAGCTTCTTGTTTGTCAGTCCAGAGATACTTCTTGTCCTTATGGGTTAGGGTTGTAAGGGGTTGTGCTATCTTTGAAAATCCTTCGATAAATCGTCGATAATAGCCTGCCAAGCCTAGGAATTGTCGCACCTCAGTTGGGGTCTTTGGTGCTTCCCAGTTCTTCATTGCCTCTATCTTAGATTTATCCACATGAATCCCTTGTTCATTAACAACATGTCCCAAAAATTGGACTTCTCGAATCCAGAAGTCGCACTTTGAGAGTTTAGCGTACAACTTCTCTTTCCGGAGTAGTTCGAGAGCCAATTGAAGATGCTCTTTGTGTTCCTCCTGGGTTTTGGAGTAGATGAGAATATCATCTATGAAGACAATGATGAACTTGTCGAGGTATGGTTTGCACACTCTATTCATGAGATCCATGAATACTGCGGGTGCGTTTGTCAGCCCAAACGGCATAACCAAGAACACATAATGGCCATACCGAGTGCGAAAAGCAGTCTTGGAGATATCTTCCTCCTGAATCCTCAACTGATGGTACCCAGATCGCAGATCGATCTTAGAGTAATAACTCGATCCTTGAAGTTGATCGAACAAATCGTCAATGCGAGGTAAGGGGTAACGGTTTTTGATCGTCACTTTGTTCAATTCCCGATAGTCAATGCACATACGGAAAGTGCCATCCTTCTTCTTTACAAACAAGACCGGTGCTCCCCAGGGTGAGAAGCTTGGTCTGATGAAACCCTTGTCCAGCAACTCCTGCAGCTGGTAAGACAGTTCCTGCATCTCCGAAGGTGCCAGTCGATATGGTGCTCGTGCAATAGGCGCTGCTCCCGGCACAAGGTCTATGCGGAACTCCACTTGTCGAGGTGGTGGTAGTCCTGGTAGATCCTCAGGGAATACGTCGGGATAGTCGCATACGACCGGGATGTCTTCTATTTTCTTCTCCTCTTCAGTCTTGTCGGTGATAAGCGCCAGAATGGCTGTGTATCCCTCTCGTAAACATTTGTGGGCTTCCATGCACGAGATGATGTTCAGAGGAGTGTCACTCCTTTCGCCCTTGATATCTAGAGTTTCTCCGCCAGAGAGAGGTATGCACACAACCTTGTCGTGGCAGATGATTTCAACTTGGTTTTCAGACAACCAATCCATGCCCACTACCACATCAAAACTGCCTGGTGTAATCGGCATGAGGTCAATCTTAAATTTGTGGCCTGCTAGCTCTAAAGTGCATTCTTTAAGAATGTGCTTAGTCACAATCAATTTACCATCAGCTAGCTCTACTGTATATTCAACATCTTAGGGTGTTGGGGTAATAGTAAGTATCTCACTAAAATCCTTAGGTATAAAGCTTTTCTCAGCTCCAGTATCAAACAACACAGATGCATAACTATCGTTTAAGAGATACGTACCGGTTGCAAGGTTGGGATCCCTCCTGGCCTCCTTGGCCCCAATCACGAAGGCTTGTCCCCTCGTGCCATTGTTCCCATTATTGTTCGGTTGGTTGTTGTTGTTTTTCAGGTACGGGCAGTCCTTCTTGAAGTGCCCTGGTTTTCCACATTCGAAGCAGCCCTTTGGTGCTTCAAGTTGTTGCTGTTGTTGGGGTTGTGGGGTCTTTGCAAGTAGTTCACCCCTGCAGTCTTTAGCTGCATGTCCCCCTTTTCCACAGCGCTGGCATTGAAAGCGGCAACACTGACCCTGTGCATGGTGGACGTTGCACTTGTGGCATTTAGGGTGTTTCCCAGCATAACCTCCTTGGTTCTGGGTGGTTGGGATGGGTGGGGCATAAGCTTGGGTTGATCCAAACTTACGTTGCTGTGGTGGTGGTTGAAGAGTGGAAGTCTTGTTCAGGGTGTCATCCCACTTTCGTTTGCCCTTGTCGTTAGTTGTGGTCACAGCACCACGAGGCGGCAAGAGTCCTTGTGCGACAGCTGAATCGGTGAGCTTGTGAGTTAGTCGCACTGTTTGTTGCATGGTGATGGGATCAGCAGAAAGTACCATGCCCTGAATTTGAGGTGGTAGTCCCTCAATGTACTTCTCTATGTGCTTGAAAGGTGGGTTTGCCATTTCCGGGCACAGGTTTGCCAGCTCATAAGATCGAGCCGTGTAAGCCTCGACCTCGGAACCAACCATCTTGTGGTTCCAAAACTCAGTCTCAAGTTTCTGCACCTCACCACGAGGGCAGTACTCGCGGTTCAACATTTGCTTAAAGTTATCCCAGGGTAGAGCGTTGGCTGCATCCAGCCCTAGGTTCTGAACGTTGGCATTCCACCAAGTGAGGGCAGCTCCCTCGAATGTCCCTGCAGCGAACTTGACCCTGTCCTCGTTCCTGCAGTTGCTCATGGCGAAGGCTGATTCTGCCTTCTCAATCCAACGTAATAGCCCAACGGCACCCTCTGTACCGCTGAAGGAGTGGGGTTTGCAATCCAGGAACATCTTGAACGTGCAGAGAGGTGGGTTAGGATTTGCTCCTGATATATGCAAAGAGTAGAGTTGGGTAAGTATCGGGTAAACGTGTTGAATTGGAAACAAGTGATTGTGATGCAAGGTGAATATGAAAAGGATTCTTCACCTTGGTTCAGTGGGTTTTGGTTACGGGCAGCTTCCCGTGCAGCAAGTACCTCCTCAACCCGTTCGTTGATGAGGGCGTTCAACTCAGCTTGAGTCAGGTTGATGTTTCCACGTCCACCCGCATTCCTGCGTCCTCCACGTCTTCCAGCCATGATCTTCATAGCGAGAATAAGTGTTAGTGTTTGCCCAATGACTAATGTAGTGTGTGCGGTAGGTACTCGTGAGGAACATGTAGAGCGATCGGCTTCCACCGTCGCGTGTAGTCACATGCGGTGACGATGATGACGCCATTTGCTATGGTGCGCGTAATAAGCGTGTGTGTACAATCATGTATGCCAGTATCACAATACTAAGCACTAAGTGTTGTGTGGAGACTAGTGGTTATAGACTAAGTTCACTAAATGCAAACCTAATTCGCAATAACCGGAGTCTCTGAGGCTTATCCGGAATCTGTCGCACCCCGATAAATCCCGTCCCTTCCGGGGCGCGAGCGGCGGCAAATTGTCAGGATCGTAGTCTCCGGTCACACAACATGCGAGACCTATATGTCTGGTTTCATACATACGTCCAATAACTTGGATAAAACAGTTTGTAAAATCAGAGTTGCGGAAGTAAAATATAAGTTAACAAAACAGTTTAACATTCATGGGTTGCGGAAGCATTAACTTAAAACAGTTTTCAAAACAACACAAGTTTAATGTTTGCGGAAGCGATTAAAGATGGTTTGATAATACAAAAGTAACACGATCAATATTTAAATATTATCAAATGGCCTAAGACACTACAGTAGATGCATGGACTCCATCCTAGCATCCTAGTCCTTGTGCACGTGCCTTAGTTACCTGAGAAAACATGCGAGTAAAGAGTCAACACAAAGGTTGGTGAGAGCACATGTTTGTAATCAGCAGTAAACATCAAAATGTTTAAAGTAAATTTTGCAGGTCTATTTTTCAATACAATGCAATATCAATTGGTAGCTAGTCAATATGTGTTATATCATATGCGGGTTCGTAACCGAAGCTAACATGCTGCCTCCCTCCAAGTCCATCCAAGACATGGCAAATGTTGTTTGGTCAATTATGCACTGTTCTGACCTCCAGTCGAGGTGGCCATACGGCTCGCAACAGTGGGGCTTGTCAGGCCCAAATAGTACTATTCAGAATTACCATGCTGAGCGCTACGCGCTATTAACGGTTCGAGGTGTGTTTAATGAGGACTTATCAGTTTTGTGGATGAATGCCACACATATGCATATACGACATTAGCATGTACAAAAATAACCAAAAGTGTGTAAGTTGTTCAAAACAGTTGTATGCAATGTTTTCTCTCCCAAAGGTAGAAAATGTAAAAAGGGGCCGTGAACTCGCCTGATTAGCAGTTCCGGTTAATGTGTGAATGTTCGCGTCTGCGAGAGCTAGCACCTGCTAGTATGCACCCATAACCAGATAGGTGTGAGTATGTGTTTTGTGGTGTGTTGTATCCCATACAACTCCAAGTGTCGGTGTGCTCAACCGAGTGCGTGTGTTAACTAGTGAGAGTCGACGAATCGTTGGTGACACGATTGTTGTGTTTATGTGCCTTGATGCACATAAGACACCCAAAATGCATCCTATGACTCATATCACATAAGTTACCATTTTTAGAAACTTTCCAATTTAGGAAAGTGTGGTTATGAAATCCCATTTCACAACACTAATGACTTCCAATATGTTTACAAAATATGTTTAAACCCTTAAAACATGTCGTTTGCGCATAAATCACTATTTATGCCGTTTTGCACAAATAAAGTTTCCTAAAATAGTAAGTGTCGGTTTGAATGCTCGTTTTCACAAATTAAAGTTTCCAATATGCTTAGAAATCATTTCTAAACATATTTGAACAATCAAAGTTCATCAAATCTTTCAAAAACATCGAAAGCCCTTTTTAGATTTACAAAAGTTTCTATTTATAGTAAGTCTCTACGAAACCAAGTTTTTGACAAAATCGAATATCCCAATGTGTTTCTAAACACTCCAATACACATTTAACAACATCTAAACATGTCTAATATGTCTAGATCATCACAAATCCAAAACTTGCACATAAAAGTTTCCTTTTATGGCAAGTCTGTCCAAATCATCATCAAATCAAACCTAACTTAACCAAAACTCAATTCCAACATTTCTAAACACTAACATCAGTAAATCTATAGCATCAACTCAACAAATTTTCAACAAAATCGTGCATAATGGTCACATGGAGTTGCATGTGGGTTTTCACCCATTGCATGTACGATCTAACTATTGATAAACACAAGAAACTACCTTAGAGCTTCAGATTGATGTTGAAAAGCTTCTGATGGTGACGATCCACCGATTCGATGGCTGTTCCAAGCTTGTGGATGATCCTCAACGCCTTCCTTGTGCTTCGATGACTTCCACACTCTAAGGATAGCTCCCAATGATGATTCCAGGGATTGAAGCTTGCTCCAGATGGGTTTTGGTCGAGAATTTGGGTGGGATTTCGTAAGAAATGAGAGAAAGCCGAACAAATAAGCTGGGTTGGCTTTTTAAAGAATTTTCGATCTGCATGGCCTTCGCGTACCGCGGAGGCCGATCAAAATATTTTATCGCGTACCGCGAAGCCTTTCGCCGAGGGACCGTCGCGTACCGCGATGGGTCCTTTTCCTTGTTTTTCGATTTCGTTGATACGATTTCGCTCGTACTTGATTCATACGTTTATCCTAAACATCTAATGCACGTTTAAGCATATAAATACAAAGTAGCACATAAGTTTGATTGATCACCAACGTTCGTGAGACTCGTGTGTGTGTTTTGATAATTCATCGAATTATCTTTGATAGTTTGTGTTGGTGTGTAACGAAGTGTTTGCACGCTTGATTAATCCTAATCAACGTGTAATGCACAATTCAATAACTCCTCGAATTATTGTCTTGTGTTAGTGTTGTGTTTGCCACACTTGGTTTCCAAAACCAATGTGCAATGCAATGTACGATTCGATAGTTCCTCGACTTATCGTTTCGTAGTCTTTTGTGTTCAACTCATCTAATTAACAAAATTAAATGAAATGCAACAAGTATGAATGTGAAATGTAAAGAAAGTAAGAGTTGCAATTTACCTGAAATTGCCGGGTGTCACATCATCCCCTTGTTGAAAGAAATTTCGTCCCGAAATTTGGTTGTTGTTGGTGGTGTTTGAGAAACAAGAGTGTTTGAGAAACAAAAATTTTCTGGTTGTCACATCATCCCCTTGTTGAAAGAAATTTCGTCCCGAAATTTATTCGTTGTTGTCGGCGTTCGACGTTGTCTGCTTGAAGATATGGGGATATTTGCGCATCATCTGATCTTCACGCTCCCACGTGAATTCAGGTCCGCGTTTCAGGTTCCATCGAACTTTGACAATGGGTATCTTGCTTTGTTTGAGTTGTTTGACCTAACGGTCCATGATTTCAACCGGTTCTTCAACGAACAGTAGCTGTTCATCCTCCTGGATCTCATCCAGTGGGACAATAAGTGTTTCGTCAGATAGACACTTTTTCAAGTTTGAGACGTGAAACACGTTGTGAACTCCATCGAGTTCGGCTGGTAAGTTGAGTTGGTATGCCACTGGACCAATCCTTTTCAGGATCTCGAATGGTCCAATATACCGTGGGTTCAATTTGCCTCGTTTACCGAAACGAATGACGCCTTTCCAGGGTGAAACTTTCAGAAGGACTTTATCTCCTACCTGAAATTCTAGAGGCTTTCAGTGTTTGTCGGCATAGCTCTTTTGACGATCTCGAGCCGCTGCCATGCGGTTTCTGATTTGCACGATTTTCTCCGTCGTTTCGTGTACAAGTTCCGGGCCAGTGAGCTGACTGTCGCCCACCTCCGCCCAGCAGATGGGTGATCGGCATTTCCTGCCATAGAGTGCCTCAAAAGGCGCTGCCTTGATACTGGTGTGGTAGCTGTTGTTGTTGGAAAACTCCACCAACGGCAGGTGAGTTTCCCAGCTGTTACCAAAGTCTACTACGCACGCTCGTAGCATGTCTTCAAGAGTTTGTATCATGCGTTCACTCTGGCCATCAGTTTGTGGGTGGTATGCTGTACTCATATCCAACCGGGTGCCAAATGACTTTTGCAATGATTTCCAGAAGTTAGAAGTGAATCTGGCGTCTCGATCTGATATAATGGAGATTGGCACTCCATGTCGCGAGACTACTTCTTTAACATAGATTCTGGCTAGCTTTTCCATTTTGTCATTTTCCTTGATCGCAAGGAAATGTGCTGACTTGGTCAGTCGGTCCACAATTACCCAAATTGTGTCACATCCACTAGGTGTTCGGGGTAATTTGGTAAAGAAATCCATGGAGATTTGTTCCCATTTCCACATGGGGATCTCGGGTTGTGTGAGTAATCCAGAGGGTTTCTGGTACTCGATCTTGACTTTGGCACAAGTCAAGCACTTGCCCACGTAGGTGGCGATGTCGGCTTTCATGTGTGGCCACCAGTAAAGTACCTTCAGATCGTGATACATCTTATCAGATCCAGGGTGAATGGAATATCGGGATTTGTGAGCCTCGTCCATCACAAGGTCTCGTAAATTTCCATGATGTGGAACCTTGATGCGTTCCATGAAATAAAGTAAGCCATCGGCTTTTTCCGTAAGTTGTTGTTCCATTCCCCTTAGTGATTCAGCCGCTAAGTTTTCAGGTTTCAGTGCCTCCACCTGGGCATTACGTATCTGTTCAGGGAGGTTGGGAAGGATTGTGAGCTGTAAAGCTCGTACCCTCTTGGGTTTCGAAGTGTTTTTCCGGCTTAGAGCATCGGCCACCACATTGGCCTTCCCCGGGTGATACTTGATAGCACACTCATAGTCGTTTAGGAGTTCGAGCCAGCGACGCTGTCGCATGTTTAGTTCCTTCTGCTCGAATATGTGTTGGAGACTCTTATGATCAGTGTATATCGTACACTTTGTACCATACAGGTAGTGCCTCCAGATCTTGAGTGCAAATACCCCGGCTCCAAGTTCCAAGTCGTGGGTGGTGTAGTTCTTCTCGTGGACTTTCAGTTGTCGAGAAGCATATGCGATCACCTTTTGTCGCTGCATTAGCACACAGTCGAGTCCTTGTATCGAGGCATCGCAATATACTACGAAGTCATCCGTTCCATCAGGAAGTGATAAGATAGGTGCACTACAGAGCTTCTGCTTGAGAAGTTGGAATGCAGCTTCTTGTTTGTCAGTCCAGAGATACTTCTTGTCCTTAGGGGTTAGGGCTGTAAGGGGTTGTGCTATCTTTGAAAATCCTTCGATAAATCGTCGATAATAGCCTGCCAAGCCTAGGAATTGTCGCACCTCAGTTGGGGCCTTTGGTGCTTCCCAGTTCTTGATTGCCTCTATCTTAGATTTATCCACATGAATCCCTTGTTCATTAACAACATGTCCTAAAAATTGGACTTCTCGAATCCAGAAGTCGCACTTTGAGAGTTTAGCGTACAACTTCTCTTTCCGGAGTAGTTCGAGAGCCAATTGAAGATGTTCTTTGTGTTCCTCCTGGGTTTTGGAGTAGATGAGAATATCATCTATGAAGACAATGATGAACTTGTCAAGGTACGGTTTGCACACTCTATTCATGAGATCCATGAATACTGCGGCTGCGTTTGTCAGCCCAAACGGCATAACCAAGAACTCATAATGTCCATACCGAGTGCGAAAAGCAGTCTTGGAGATATCTTCCTCCTGAATCCTCAACTGATGGTACCCAGATCGCAGATCGATCTTAGAGTAATAACTCGATCCTTGAAGTTGATCGAACAAATCGTCAATGCGAGGTAAGGGGTAACGGTTTTTGATCGTCACTTTGTTCAATTCCCGATAGTCAATGCACATACGGAAAGTGCCATCCTTCTTCTTTACAAACAAGACCGGAGCTCCCAAGGGTGAGAAGCTTGGTCTGATGAAACCCTTGTCCACCAACTCCTGCAGCTGGTTGGACAGTTCCTGCATCTCCGAAGGTGCCAGTCGATATGGTGCTCGTGCAATAGGCGCTGCTCCCGGCACAAGGTCTATGTGGAACTCCACTTGTCGAGGTGGTGGTAGTCCTGGTAGATCCTCAGGGAATACGTCGGGATAGTCGCATACGACCGTGATGTCTTCTATTTTCTTCTCCTCTTCAGTCTTGTCGGTGATAAGCGCCAGAATGGCTGTGTATCCCTTTCGTAAGCATTTGTGGGCTTTCATGCACGAGATGATGTTCAGAGGAGTGTCACTCCTTTCGCCCTTGATATCTAGAGTTTCTCCGCCAGAGAGAGGTATGCGCACAACCTTGTCGTGGCAGATGATTTCAACTTGGTTTTCAGACAACCAATCCATGCCCACTACCACATCAAAACTGCCTAGTGTAACCGGCATGAGGTCAATCTTAAATTTATGGCCTGCTAGCTCTAAAGTGCATTCTTTAAGAATGTGCTTAGTCACAATCAATTTACCATCAGCTAGCTCTACTGTATATTCAACATCTAAGGGTGTTGGGGTAATAGTAAGTATCTCACTAAAATCCTTAGATATAAAGCTTTTCTCAGCTCCAGTATCAAACAACACAGATGCATAATTATCGTTTAAGAGATACGTACCGGTTGCAAGGTTGGGATCCCTCCTGGCCTCCTTGGCCCCAATCACGAAGGCTCGTCCCCTCGTGCCATTGTTCCCATTATTGTTTGGTTGGTTGTTGTTGTTTTTCAGGTACGGGCAGTCCTTCTTGAAGTGCCCTGGTTTTCCACATTCGAAGCAGCCCTTTGGTGCTTCAAGTTGTTGCTGTTGTTGGGGTTGTGGGGTCTTTTCAAGTAGTTCACCCCTGCAGTCTTTAGCTGCATGTCTCCCTTTTCCACAGCGCTGGCATTGAAAGCGGCCACACTGACCCTGTGCATGGTGGAAGTTGCACTTGTGGCATTTAGGGTGTTTCCCGGCATAACCTCCTTGGTTCTGGGTGGTTGGGATGGGTGGGGCATAAGCTTGGGTTGATCCAAACTTACGTTGCTGTGGTGGTGGTTGAAGAGTGGAAGTCTTGTTCAGGGTGTCATCCCACTTTCGTTTGCCCTTGTCGTTAGTTGTGGTCACAGCACCACGAGGCGGCTAGAGTCCTTGTGCGACAGCTGAATTGGTGAGCTTGTGAGTTAGTCGCACTGTTTGTTGCATGGTGATGGGATCAGCAGAAAGTACCATGCCCTGAATTTGAGGTGGTAGTCCCTCAATGTACTTCTCTATGTGCTTGAAAGGTGGGTTTCCCATTTCCGGGCACAGGTTTGCCAGCTCATAAGATCGAGCCGTGTAAACCTCGACCTCGGAACCAACCATCTTGTGGTTCCAAAACTCAGTCTCAAGTTTCTGCACCTCACCACGAGGGCAGTACTCGCGGTTCAACATTTGCTTAAAGTTATCCCAGGGTAGAGCGTTGGCTGCATCAAGCCCTAGGTTCTGAACGTTGGCATTCCACCAAGTGAGGGCAGCTCCCTCGAATGTCCCTGCAGCGAACTTGACCCTGTCCTCGTTCCTGCAGTTGCTCATGGCGAAGGCTGATTCAGCCTTCTCAATCCAACGTAATAGCCCAACGGCACCCTCTGTACCGCTGAAGGAGTGGGGTTTGCAATCCAGGAACATCTTGAACGTGCAGAGAGGTGGGTTAGGATTTGCTCCTGAGATATGCAAAGAGTAGAGTTGGGTAAGTATCGGGTAAACGTGTTGAATTGGAAACAAGTGATTGTGATGCAAGGTGAATATGAAAAGGATTCTTCACCTTGGTTCAGTGGGTTTTGGTTACGGGCAGCTTCCCGTGCAGCAAGTACCTCCTCAACCCGTTCGTTGATGAGGGCGTTCAACTCAGCTTGAGTCAGGTTGATGTTTCCACGTCCACCCGCATTCCTGCGTCCTCCACGTCTTCCAGCCATGATCTTCATAGCGAGAATAAGTGTTAGTGTTTGCCCAATGACTAATGTAGTGTGTGCGGTAAGTACTCGTGAGGAACATGTAGAGCGATCGGCTTCCACCGTCGTGTGTAGTCACATGCGGTGACGATGATGACGCCATTTGCTATGGTGCGCGTAATAAGCGTGTGTGTACAATCATGTATGCCAGTATCACAATACTAAGCACTAAGTGTTGTGTGGAGACTAGTGGTTATAGACTAAGTTCACTAAATGCAAACCTAATTCGCAATAACCGGAGTCTCTGATACCAATCTGTCGCACCCCGAGAAATCCCGTCCCTTCCGGGGCGCGAGCGGCGGCAGATTGTCAGGATCGCAGTCTCCGGTCACACAACATGCGAGACTTATATGTCTGGTTTCATACATACGTCCAATAACTTGGATAAAACAGTTTGTAAAATCAGAGTTGCGGAAGTAAAATATAAGTTAACAAAACAGTTTAACATTCATGGGTAGCGGAAGCATTAACTTAAAACAATTTTCAAAACAACACAAGTTTAATGTTTGCGAAAGCGATTAAAGATGGTTTGATAATACAAAAGTAACACGATCAATATTTAAATATTATCAAATGGCCTAATACACTACAGTAGATGCATGGACTCCATCCTAGCATCCTAGTCCTTGTGCACATGCCTTAGTTACCTGAGAAAACATGCGAGTAAAGAGTCAACACAAAGGTTGGTGAGAGCACAGGTTTGTAATCAGCAGTAAACATCAAAATGTTTAAAGTAAAGTTTGCAGGTCTATTTTTCAATACAATGCAATATCAATTGATAGCTAGTCAATATGTGTTATATCATATCCGGGTTCGCAACCGAAGCTAACATGCTGCCTCCCTCCATGTCCATCCAAGACATGGCAAATGTTGTTTGGTCAATTATGCACTGTTCCGACCTCCAGTCGGGGTGGCCATACGGCTCGCAACAGTGGGGCTTGTCAGGCCCAAATAGTACTATTCAGAATTACCACGCTGAGCGCTACGCGCTATTAACGGTTCGAGGTGTGTTTAATGAGGACTTATCAGTTTTGTGGATGAATGCCACACATATGCATATACGACATTAGCATGTACAAAAATAACCAAAAGTGTGTAAGTTGTTCAAAACAGTTGTATGCAATGTTTTCTCCCCCAAAGGTAGAAAATGTAAAAAGGGGCCGTGAACTCGCCTGATTAGCAGTTCTGGTTAATGTGTGAATGTTCACGTCTGCGAGAGCTAGCACCTGCTAGTATGCACCCATAACCAGATAGGTGTGAGTATGTGTTTTGTGGTGTGTTGTATCCCATACAACTCCAAGTGTCGGTGTGCTCAACCGAGTGCGTGTGTTAACTAGTGAGACTCGACGAATCGTTGGTGACACGATTGTTGTGTTTATGTGCCTTGATGCACATAAGACACCCAAAATGCATCCTATGACTCATATCACATAAGTTACCATTTTTAGAAACTTTCCAATTTAGGAAAGTGTGGTTATGAAATCCCATTTCACAACACTAATGACTTCCAATATGTTTACAAAATATGTTTAAACCCTTAAAACATGTCGTTTGCGCATAAATCACTATTTATGCCGTTTTGCCCAAATAAAGTTTCCTAAAATAGTAAGTGTCGGTTTAAATGCTTGTTTTCACAAATTAAAGTTTCCAATATGCTTAGAAATCATTTCTAAACATATTTCAACAATCAAAGTTCATCAAATCTTTCAAAAACATCGAAAGCCCTTTTTAGATTTACAAAAGTTTCTATTTATAGTAAGTCTCTACGAAACCAAGTTTTTGACAAAATCGAATATCCCAATGTGTTTCTAAACACTCCAATACACATTTAACAACATCTAGACATGTCTAATATGTCTAGATCATCACAAATCCAAGACTTGCACATAAAAGTTTCCTTTTATGGCAAGTTTGTCCAAATCATCATCAAATCAAACCTAACTTAACCAAAACTCAATTCCAACATTTCTAAACACTAACATCAGTAAATCTATAGCATCAACTCAACAAATTTTCAACAAAATCATGCATAATGGTCACATGGAGTTGCATGTGGGTTTTCACCCATTGCATGTACGATCTAACTATTGATAAACACAAGAAACTACCTTAGAGCTTCAGATTGATGTTGAAAAGCTTCTGATGGTGACGATCCACCGATTCGATGGATGTTCCAAGCTTGTGGATGATTCTCAACGCCTTCCTTGTGCTTCGATGACTTCCACACTCTAAGTATAGCTCCCAATGATGATTCCAGGGATTGAAGCTTGCTCCAGATGGGTTTTGGTCGAGAATTTGGGTGGGAGTTCGGAAGAAATGAGAGAAAGCCGAACAAATAAGCTGGGTTGGCTTTTAAAGAATTTTCGATCTGCATGGCCTTCGCGTACCGCGGAGGCCGATCAAAATATTTTATCGCGTACCGCGATGGGATTCGGGAGTCTCGACTCCCGGTTTGCGCCGCGTACCGCGAAGCCTTTCGCCGAGGGACCGTCGCGTACCGCGATGGGTCCTTTTCCTTGTTTTTCGATTTCGTTGATACGATTTCGCTCGTACTTGATTCCTACGTTTATCCTAAACATCTAATGCACGTTTAAGCATATAAATACAAAGTAGCACATAAGTTTGATTGATCACCAACGTTCGTGAGACTCGTGTGTGTGTTTTGATAATTCATGGAATTATCTTTGATAGTTTGTGTTGGTGTGTAACGAAGTGTTTGCACGCTTGATTAATCCTAATCAACGTGTAATGCACAATTCAATAACTCCTCGAATTATTGTCTTGTTTTAGTGTTGTGTTTGCCACACTTGGTTTCCAAAACCAATGTGCAATGCAATGTACGATTCGATAGTTCCTCGAACTATCGTTTCGTAGTCTTTTGTGTTCAACTCATCTAATTAACAAAATTAAATGAAATGCAACAAGTATGAATGTGAAATGTAAAGAAAGTAAGAGTTGCAATTTACCTGAAATTGCCGGGTGTCACAGGCCGCATGAGGGCCGAGCGAATGGAGAGTGGGCGAACCAAGCCTGGCCGAAGAATCCTAACCGAAGGAGCAGGGCGAATGGGTTGGGGCCGAATGAGAGCCTGATAGAATGAGCTAGGGGCGACTTAGCTTTGGCTGAATGAGAATTGCCGAGAGAATGAAGACATTCGGTCGTGGCTTGGCCTTTCGGCCGGCCTGTGTAGGGCCATTCGGCCGAGCTAGCTGCGATGTGCAGCCATCTCCAATCGATGTTCCAGCCATGCTCATGTCATACCCCGTTTTCCTACACGGTTCTAGGGTGTTGGTGATTGATTTCCCTAAGGTTTAAAGTGCTTAAATCGGGTTCTAGAGTGGGGTTTGAACTAGGGCTAGAAAACCCTAAAATCGCAACAAAAACCTCATTTTTACCTCAGAATCGATGATTCCAAGCTCAGATCCTCTATACTTTCGTGATCTACGTGATGTGGTGGTCGTTTCGACACCAAAATCACTCGATTTGGTTGAGAGATGAGAGAGTTAGAGTGTGGGTTTCTAGAGAGAGAGTGTAGAGAGAGAAAGTGACGGTGAGATGAGAGAAAGTGACGGGGAGATGAGAGAAAGTGGGTAGTTGGGGAAGAGGAAGAGAGTTTAATGCTCTCTTAAATGCTTCCCAATACCGGGGTGCGTTCGGGTTCGTTCATTTTCGCTCGGTTTCGCGTAAAAGCTTCGGTATCGTTTCAAATTCAGATGAATGCTTCGGTTTTAAAATTAGGATTTATAAATTAAAATTAGGTTGTCATTCCTAATAAATTATCTAAATATTTTTCGTTTATTTTAATTTCTGAAAACATTTAATTTACGGTTTACATCGAATCGTATAGTCGTCGCGCATATTCGTTCGAATCGTCACCTGTACGAATATGACGATAACTACGCTTTTCAATATGGTTTTCTAATTATGTGACATCTTTTAGAACTTTAAACATTTAGATTTATTAGTACAGATCATCACCTATACGAATAATCCGTCCATTTAGCATTCCTATAACGACGTCCATTGTTGTTTTGTTCTGTAAAGCCTCACATACATTTATACATAATAGCATCCTAACAAGCATTCATGTGTTAGTTCAGTGTTGTGTGATGTGTTTCTGACTGTTAAACCGTGAGATTTAATCAGGTTACTGAAACAACTGCATAATAGTTTAGTGTCAAGCATTATATGATAATAGCATACAAATGGTTCACGTAGTTTGTACCTAAGTTACTGTGCTAGTTACTGTTCCGGTTACGATTCCGGCACTGGTGTTACAGTCTACAACAAAATATGTGCTTCCAAAATTTACTAGTTCCACTATCTTGGCATCCTATTATGCATCCTTCAATCTTAACCTAAGTTTGTACATCACCTGAGAAAACATGTAAGAAAACAAAGTCAACACATGGTTTGTGATTTCATATAGTTTCGTTATTGAAAAAAGAATTTCTACAAACCTGACCAAGTGACAATCTTAAAGCTCACCAACAACGACCTATACTATCTAGCCAAGTATGCTTGTATATAGGGCATACATAGGGTCAAACTTACCGCCAGCCTACCACATACCGGATCACATAGTATATTGTTATTAATGATAATTAAGCGTTTCACCCTCAACCACAACACACTAATTTCGTCAAATGTGGAAAAGTGTGGAAAGAATTAATTAAAATGCTGAAATTAATGAATAGATAAACATTTAATTAAAAACTAAGTCCTAATGATTGGGCCTTGGTCAAACTCGAGTAGACTAGTCTAACAATCAAAGGTTCTTAGCGGTTAAAGGATTCTTTAAATATAATCAAACATGCGACCTATAATCAATCAGTCTAGCTAGGACATCTTTTGAAGTATAGTATTTTATTTGATCGTTCTTGACCGTTCAATTCTTTGGCACATGCTATCTTTGATATTTCCCAGATATTCCTCTGAAAATAGATTGTTGAAAATAGATCGTCGAAAATAGATTGTTGAAAATAGATATTTGAAAATAGATCGTTGAAAATAGATCATTGAAAATAGATCGCTGAAAATAGTTCTCTGAAATAGAACGTTGAACATGTATACTTGAAATGAAACAATTTTACATACAAACATATTTGATTTAAAAGCGTTGAAGTAAAATATAATCCAAGGAAAATAATTTACACATGCTCCTCAGCCCCACGTTTATAAAACAAAAGTGTTTAGAAAAGGGGCAATGAACTCACAATTTTATGTTTTAGAGTATTGAATCTGTGTAAAAGTATTGAATTGAACATTGTATATGAGTATCGAGTATTTGAGTATAAGAAATGTACATTTGAGAAAATATATGTCCGAGGAAATATGAAAGTATTCGTAACCCTTCAAACATAACTTGTAAACGATTTAACAGTAAACAATTTATAAACAGTAAGCAGTAAACAATTTATTAAACATGACAAACATTTATATAAAACAGTTATATAAAACATTTAACATGTTTCTCAACCCCACGGTAATACAAAAGAGTTTGAAAAGGGACAAATGAACTCACATGTGTTGTAGCCTACTTGAATAACCAAGAACTGCGCTCACTCTTTTGTTGTATCGAATGTAGCTTCAACACCTGATTTCATTGGTTATGGTTTTGTGTTGTAAGTGTTTATAGTTACTGTTATTGTGTTTTAATACTAGCGTGTGACTAATTGTCCTACTTGTTACTAAAATGAGTTTCTAATGTTTAATAATTCTATCTCATCCTATTTGACTTAGGTTACTACACCCTTAACCAACATAAATGAAAACTAACTTAGATAATCAAATTTTATGTTCTAAAGAAGTGGTTTATAAAAGATGTTTAGTTTTAAAGTTTTGTAGTTTAAAAGAAAGTTAACTTATTTTTATAAAACATTATTTTATTTTGCCAAAAATAGTTAAGTTAATCTTATAAACTTTTATTTATACACCTAAGCAATAACTTTTAAAATATATATAAGTTTATATCATAAAGCATGAAATTTACAAAGTTGAACTTAGGTTAGCTCAATTAAGTATAACCTATGTTCTTATATGTTTTCTTGATGTTCAATACATGAACTTAACCATAGTAAATGACCAAAATTGATTACTTAGTATCAATCCAATTGTATTTGAAATTCAATGTTAGTATCAAATATGGTCATGATAATATAGAATGTTAGTGTTGCATGCACATCATAGTTCAATACAACACCCTTAGCCATATTACCATCTCTTTTGCATCTTGTGTTTATTGCATTTTCATCGTTCTTGTCTTTAGTTAATCCATAAAACAATCATTTTGAAGTTTGAGTATTGTGTGTGTCTTAGCTTAACCAAAACTAAGTATTGAGGATTTATAAAATCGGTCAACAACCTAGTTAACCACCTTATGTGTTTGCCGATATTACATCATACCTATGGTTTTTAACTTAAAATTACTCAAGTGTTTCAATCCATCTCATTAGTAAAACATATGTTTATAAGTTTAAATAGTTTACACAATGTTAGTTTTCAAGAAAGCTTAGTATTGTTACAAGTTAAAATCGGTTAACACTTTTGAATACCATAATAGTATCACATCAGACATACCCATGTTCTAATTGATCCCTAGACTTCGTTTTAGATTTGATTCCAAGCCTGAATTACTTGAATTATAACAAGGTGTTAATATCGACAAGATTTTGAGTAACATCGATGGAATTTGTTAGGTAATATCGATGAATATACAGCCCCTAACCTGCCAATACTTATAGATTCGATGGTTTCACATTGGATAGCCCTTAGGCCATCAATACAGCCATTTTCGCAGGTTCTAACCATTCCCAGCCCTTTCAATCTATAACCCCTAATGTTTCTTGAGTTCCTAGACAAAATTAGTGCAGATCCTAAGGCTTTAGAGGGTCCAAAACTGTCTGAAAAAAGTGTTGTTCGTCGGAACAGTGACCGCACCACAATAGCCCGTTTGAACTCGATTTTGCCACAAATTTGTTGATCCAAAACTCAAACCAACACAATCTAAGAGTTCCTAAGTAGTTTTTGTGCATATCCTAGCTGATTCGAAGTGATAAAAACGGATTTCAAGCTTACCTCACCGGAATAGCACAAAACCCACAAAAATCGTTGTTTCTCTCTAAAACTGCAACCACATCAGCTCGTTTCAGCTTCGATCGTCTGTACTAGTAGAGCCGGATTTAAGTGTTGGCTAGGTAAGCGCAAAGTTCATCCACGGAGGGTGAGCTGTGTTCCTCTCGTTCTCACGGTCGTTTTGACTACTAGAACGTCGAATTTGGTGGAGAAATGAGGAAGTTATGGTTATTTGAAGCGCAAAGTTCATCCACGGAGGGTGATTCTTGAGGAAGAAGAAGATGCGTTCGGTTTCGGTTTCACGCTTCGTTTTCATCGTTTTTCGTAACATTACGTAACTTAATAAAAATGGAAATTTTGAACCTTTTTAAGGTAGTAATTCCTATTAAATTAACTAAATATCTTTTATTTATATTTAAAATTTCAAAAACATTTATTTGTATTGTTTCACCGGATCGTATCGTTTTCGCGCGTATTCGTACGCATCGTCACCCGTTCAAACACGAAGACAACGTTACTTGCCAATATGGTTTTTTTAATTATTAGACATCGTTTAGAACGTTAAACTTACAAGTATGTTCAAGCAAATCGTCACCCACACGAATACACCGTATGTTTAATATTCATTTAACGACATCCGTTATGGTTTTAGTTTGGGTTTCCTCACATACGTTAATACATAATAAGGTCCTAACGAACATTCGTACATAATATCCTATCAGAGTTTTACATGTTTAGACATATCAGTTTTGTGGCTGTGTATGTTGTTTGTCAGTTTTGAGTTTTCGCACTCTTAACATCAGTTGTTTCATATTATATTAACACAGAATATTATACGAACATCTTCCGTACCAGTATCTACAGACCGTTCCAAACTACTGTTCCAGCACCGATGTTACAAAAACCAACTTCATAGTCAACGTTACGTTTACTATACCTGAGAAGATCCTGAAATAAACGTCGTGGAAGGCATTTTCTTCTGTCATCCAAAATCGTATTGCTGGTCGCGTGCATTTCCGCACGTACTGATGATGGACGCGACATATAAAATGAACCAGTACCGCCTTCCATTTATTCAAATTGTTGGCGTGACTTCCACACACCAGACGTTTAGTATTGCTCACGCGTTCGTAAGCAGAGAGCATGAGGAAAACTACGTATGGATTTTGTAAATGGTTAAGAGTATGTTGACTAAATGTATGGAGCCACGTGTTATCATAGCAAATCGAGACCTTGTGATGTGTTGCAAAACACATCTGTTTTTCTAGTTGTTTTTAATTAGTTTTCGTACAGTTTTATTCAATTTTAGAGTCGATTTATGCTGGTTCTTCACATTTCCACAAATTGTTGCGTACAGGTAATAAACATGTTATTTTGGCATAAAAGATCAAGAAAACGAGCTCCCGGGTGGACGAGAACAAACTGAAGATCAAAGGGAGAAGATTTCTGGAATTTCTCCTAGTCGCGTATCGCGAAAACCATAGGAAACCCTGTCGCGTAGCACGACAGGTAGAAATTACAGTTGTGCCCTTTTTAATGATTGCGGGTTTGACCCGACTATTTTGACAGGTAGCGGGTACCGTCGCGTTTGATCATCGGGAAGCCCTAGACGAGTGATCCGAAGGGTGTAACGTGATCGGTTCTTCTTTCTTTCTTGTTATTCTCATTTGAATGATGTTTGGGATGTGTTTTGACATTATTTATTACTGTTTATTTAGTATGATTTGTGGCTAAACCTTCTAGACCACCTAGGGTTTTTTAATTACGCATGTTTAATGTTTATAACGGTTGATTGTGGAACAAGTTTGGATTTTTCAATGGTTTAACGATTTGATTTGGATTCTTGGATGTGTATGAATGTTTGTGATGTTTGTGATCTGAATTATTGTTTCCTCGTGTGCTTTGGCGAATGTCTTTCGTGTAATAGGCACATGCTAGGTCATTTACTTGGTGTTTTTGATTTGTAGATGGATTGCTAGACGTAGTGGTTCATAGGAGGAATAATTAAGTCACAAATGAATTAGATGTTTAACCAAATTCAATAGCCGTGAGGTGAGGGTTTGTTAGTATATCTTGCATGTTTAAGAATTAGTTAAAGTCTTTGTGAAAAGACCAAGATTAGGTAATTTGAACATAGTCTTGTATGCTAAATCCAAGATGAATTACCTGTCTATCCCTTGCATATCATGCAGTGAGACTTTCCTTTCCGTGAGGTAGATGGTCTTTAGGATAAACCATTGATGGGTTGGTTAACTTGTGAGAGTAATTAACCTAAACCGGTGTTTAAGATACTTATAGACAATTTAGTTGAAATCTTTGAAAATGGTTAAAGAATCTCTAATTTGTTGATAAGCAAATATTTAAAGATCCCGGTTCCAAACATAAGTTCCATAATCAGTCTAAACACATTAGACATGTATAAAGTAAACCCTAGGTAGTCACTTCATCATTCGTGAGTTTTAGTTGCATTTGCCTGTTGGAGTCTTAATTTGATTTTCTAGATTTTATTAATTTATTTTAATCAGTTATTTACAAAACCCCTCTTTCAAACATTTAATTTAATTTAAGCCTTTTGTATAGATAAGTCCTTGAATTTATTTTGCACTTTTTATAGGAATCTGTGGGTTCGATATCCGGACTTGCTTTTCTGTACTACTTTTCGATAGGTTCACTTGCCTGTTAGTAGTTTAGTTTAGAGATTCTAGAGTATTACTTAGTGTCTAGGTTAGTTTTGATTTGTATTAGTTTTAATTAAACTACTTTGCACATATCAAGTTTTTGGCGCCGTTGCTGGGGACTTCTTAGTCGATTGTGCAGTTTAGTTCTTGTGTCTTATCTGTGCATATTTGTTTTTAGTTTTAGTTTTATTTTGTTTTGTTTTATTTCTTTTTGATTCATTTGTATTTCCTTTGCAGGTTTGGTAGTGTATGCCACACCTACGTTTACACGGACCGCCACCTGAGCTTTCTTTGCCTTCAAGGAGCAATTCGCGGGACTTTTCTAAGGGTTCTACGAGCGAGGTAAGTGCTTCTACACCCATCTCTGCAGATTCTTCTGAGCACTCACCACCGTCTTCTTTTTCTTCTTCTCATTCTAGTCCTCGTTTGCACTTTATTCCACCCATGGCTGAGCGTCGCACGGTTCAACAGCAGGCCACTGCAAGTTTTACGGGACTTAATAATCCCATCACTGTGCCAAATATCACGAATGAAAATTCGTGGCAGATTCCCTTGTATATCATGACAGCCATTAATAACTCTCAGTTTAATGGCCGGGATGATGAAGATGCTCCAGCACACATAGCTCGCCTCACTCGCATCTGTGGGACCTTCAATCTTCAAGGTGCCACTGAAGATGCCATTTTCTTGCAACTATTTCCATTTTCTCTTGCGGGTAGGGCCGCCACTTGGCTCGATTCACTCTTTTCGTATGGCACCTGATGTGACAACACACGAACCAGGTTTATATTAAAACTTTAATTACGACGCATCTTGTTAACGTGTTTAGATAAACACACTTATTAGAAACATTAAGTAGAGAAAATATGTCATTAGTTGGGAACAATAAAGTACACATGCCATAAAGGTTAGAAGCAAGAGATTTTTCTATGAAACATAATGATATACCTTTATGACACAACGAGCTAAAATAAAACAAAACAATGATTACACTTATTTATATATATTTATATGCATGCTTAAATTTATGATAATCAAATTGGCTATGCGAGACTACAACTAATAAGTAATTATCATATTAAAAATGTAAACACACACACATATCACCACTCTTCATTTGAACTTTTCCAACACAAAGAAAAACACTCTCCCTTCCACTCCTCTCAAACCCGACGGGTTCCAACCATATTCATCTCAAGAGCTTGCGATTTGGAGGTCACAACACAAGGTTATCCCGAGTTCAAGTTCTACATTGACGCAAAGGTTAGCTTGTTAGTCTCAAATGCTCGAAAATCTTGTTCTATCTACTCCTCCTTTCACCACAACCCACGACAACCCTAAACATTATTTTTTTAACTCTTTTCCAAACCATACAAACATGGGTTATCACTCACATAAACGAAAAACACACATGCATGTACATGCATGTGTGAAAATTCGACTTTTCTAAGCCAAAAACCATGATTTTCACTACAATAACTCCTACACATTCAAAGAATCGATTTTATTCCAAATATAAAACACTCAAAGCCATGGGGGATGAGTACTTGGAACAATCCATATACATGCAAGTCATGCATTTGTAATTTCATGGATTCGGAAACTCATAACTTCCATTTTCGTATGTTGCATGAACTCTAAATCCATTCTATGCCTTCTATATGTCTTATCAGCCCCACGAACATCTTGGAAACGTTAAACACGAGTTTTAAGCACACGAGTAAGAACCACATCTCTTGAAAAATTATTATATGTGCATGCATGTATGTAAAAATGAATTTACAACTCATAAAATGATAATGTATGCATCACGAAATTTTGAGCAGGTTTATTTGTGATAATATACTTGGAAATATTGCATAAAATGTTGGATTTATGACAATAGTCAAATATGTAAGTGATTGTAGTCAAAAACTACACTTTGTAGGCTTTAGATTGTCATAAAATGTTAGAAATTCCTTAATCAGCCTTCTGGCCTTGTGTATGGTCGAAATATGTTTATAATAATATAAGTATTGTACTCAAAAAGTTTGAGTATTTATTGATATGCCTAAAATAAGTTTTAGATTTATTAAAATCTCTATAAATCTTGATAAAATCAACAAAAAATAACACCTGAGTGATAAAAATCTTAAGTACAATTTATTTTTGTAAGAATATAGTTATAAGACCTGAGAAAAATATTGAAACTAAAAATAGATGGTGTAACCTAGTTATTTGCCATTTAATATAATGAAATAGGCTAAAAATACGAATTTAATTTGTTACTGTCCAAAATATGAAGTAAATATTTTTCTCAGTATGCTTATAATACAGGGATGTCCCAGTAAAAATTCGGTAATTTTTAGTGACTGTTAAATATTTATTTTGAAATTTTATATATTAATCAGTACAAAATTCATTTAAAATAGTAAAAGACCTCTAAAAATCTTGAAATTTTTACAGTAGCCTAAGGACATACTTATTATACTATATAAAAATTTGTGGTAAATCTTAGAGACCGAGAAATACTTATTATGATATTAAAGATATTAATGATTTTTAAAACAGTTTAAAATAGTAAACGAGCTTTAAAAATTCTGAAAAGTTTACAGGAAACTAATAATACATGTATGAGGCTATACAAATATTTTGGAAATTTTGAGGATCAGAATCATTATCTGTGAATTTTTGAGGAATTTAAACATATAAAAACAATATTTGGTACAAGAGTTAAATATTGTAATAATAGTGAATGAATAAATAACAATGAGGCGAATTAGAAATAATGCATGAGAAACAATATCACATCAATATTTATGGCATGAATATTTACTAAAGAGTCTAAACATATATTAGGCAAGTGAACTAATCAAGATTAACCATTGAACCATTCAATCACCAGATAACCAAGCACCAGAAATAGCAGGTGAGTTCATGTGATCCCTTTTCTTTTTACTGTTTTGGGATACAGAAAGCATGCTCCATAAACTGTTTATAAAATTATATTTATGTGATAATGAACGTCCGTTTCAAATAAAATTGCTTCCCCTAAACATTCAACATAATTTACAACCATTAACTCATTAGGAGAGCCGGTGAGTATATGGGTAGCACTACTTGGGGTATCCCCCACACACAGTGGCCCGAAAGGGTGGCCTTATAGAAATAGGGTTGAAACCCCACTGAGGTTAATGTCAACCATTGTGGCATATATTCTTTATGATACATTTACACCGAGAGCAGGAACGGGTCTCGGAATGGGAAGTTAAATTAGAATGACCATGTTATGGGCTAACATTGTATGAGGCAAACGCCCGAGCATGGAGCAGGGTTGGTTGTATTGTTATTGAATTATCACATGTTATGCTTTATTGTATTATTGTTACTATCGTGTCATAATATTAAACTCATGATCTCACCAACTTTTTAGTTGACGTATTTTAGCATGTCTTTCAGGTTGAATGATAAGAGTAGGCGAACTGGATCAGCTTCTAGAGGCGTTGTGTAGCTTTTAGAATAAAGTTAATTGCAAACAATTTATGTTATTGGATAATGTTTTATTTGGCCCTGCGTGGCAATTTAGACAATTGTTGTGTGTTGAGACCTTATTTGCTTTAGTTTACTTTGGACTATGGATTATTTATACTATGCTTCCGCCAAGTTAGTTAAATGGTTTTGAGATCAATCGTTGTGCCCTAATCTCCTTGAGTTGGGGTGTGAAAGGTTGGTATCAAAGCCCAAGGTTATAGAGAATGAGGTGCCTTAGTATACCTAAGACTATGACCGGGAGATTGGGACAAGTAGAAAAATAGAATACTTAGGAAATAGGAAATATCGCTTTAGGAATCTAGGAAAAATTAAATTATCAAATATTCTAACAAATTATTGCATGAAAATGGACGCAAAAGGCAAAGGAATTAGCAAAAGAGGACCATCGAGCCGACCCAGGGTTTTTGCGAGAAGAGACTTTCCACCAGCAGTTCGTGAGGAATTGCACCGTCAGTTTCCTCAACACTACAGCCATATGCCAGAGGATGCTTACATCACGTCTTCGGTGTCTGAGCCCATGGAGCATGATGACGCTGCATCGTCTACGCCTAGTAGATCCCGTACTAGGTTTATGTCGCCCCTACTACCTCGTAGGGAGCCGAGTGATGTACCAGTGAGGAGGCCTACCCCAGTCATGGGGGCAAGGCCAGGAGCCTCTGCCTCATTTCGTATACCGAGGAGTGGGCCCCTTCACCCCAGCATGGGGGAGCCACACGTGACCCAATCCGCATGCCACAACATTCACTCAGGGCACTCTGCGAGATATGGAAGGGAGATGGCAGGACCGAGTAGAGAGAGAGCTTCAGAAGATAACCCGCAGCGGGAAGAGAATTTTATGCTATGGTCAGCCATGTTTGAATAGGAAAAGAGGGCAAGCCACCTGGCGGAGCAATTCCAGAGACACGTGGGAGCTGTAACCTTACAGTTAGAAATGACCCGTAAGGAGCTTAAGGAATCCCGAGAGGCTAATCAGGCATTGAAGAAGAAGGGTTTCTTCTCATCCATATGGGACTCTATCCGTGGCAGGAAGAATTGAGAGCCTTATCACTTGTATTGGTTATGATTGATTATGAAACATTTTATTTTCGGGTCTGCATACCCTGTATTTTTATTTTATGAAACAATGTTATTATTGGGAGTGTTTCCCAAGAACTTTATGATTTGAATTATGGATGCAATGAATGGACTGGTTGATTATGAAACATTGAATTATGATGCATATGACTTGGTTGTTTGGTTGACATTATATGATGCATAATGATGGACATTGTTAAGATAATGTAATGGTATGATACAAGAATAGTGATTGAACTCATGTTTGATAGACAAATTTATACAATGCAGTGATTTATATTTATCTCTTGATTGGTTGTTTAAATAAATATTTTATATGCTAAATTGATACATTAGTATGCTTTAAATGATTGCTCAACAAAAAAATTAATGACAATAAATTTTCTCTATGTGTGAAACTTATAATATAGAATGCCTCCCCGACGTAGCCAACGACTGAACCGTGGTCAACCGAATACGGGAGCGAATCCGAACCCGCAAGCCGGACGAAGAAGGAATCCACCACCACCTCCCCTGGAAAACTCAGTTAACCATATTGAAAATAGGGAGAATCCCCCAGAGGGCAACCCAAACGCAGGTGGAAATGAAGGAGATCGAAACATGGAGGATAGAATGACTAATCTTATTACTAGGCACATCCAGAATGCAATACCAACTATTGCAGCTCAGATCAGGGCGGATATGAATATCGACAACCAAAACGAAAATGCTCACGGAGCAGGAGGACCAGAGATCGAGCAGGCAGAGATGGAAGAACGGAAGGGGTGCTCATACAAGACTTTCCTGGCGTGCAAGCCAAAAGATTTTGAAGGTAGGGATGGTGCTGTAGGGGCAATTAGATGGTTGGAGGATATAGAGGCAGTGTTAGACATCAGTGATTTCAAGGAGGATAACAAGGTGAAATATGCAACTCACTCTCTAATGGGATCTGCATTAACATGGTGGAACACCATTGTCAAAACCAGGGGCCGAAACACCATTAAGGCCATGAAGTGGAAAGACTTTAAAGATATGGTTACTGAAAAGTTTTGTCCAATTAATGAACTGGAAAGAATCGAAGCTGAATTTCTGGCACATGAAACGATTGGGTTGGATCATACCAAGTACATTAATCGATTCAATGAAATGGCGTTGTTAGTTCCACACCTGGTTACCCCTGAGACTAAAAGAATAGGAAGATACATCAGGGGATTAGCACCACAAGTTAGGGGGTTTATTAGGACAGCAAGACCAGCTACTTTTCAGTCGGCAGTAGAGCTAGGAGGAACACTTACTGATGAAATAGTGAGGTGCGGGAAAATAAGTCAAGAAAAGGTGGGTGATAAGAGGAAGTGGCAAGACAACAAGAATGATAGGAAAGGGGATCAGAAGTTTCGGAGATTTTAGGGTAGGAGAAATGACTTTGGCAAAGCAAAGGAATCAACTACACCCAGACCAGGAAGAAAATTATACCTAGGAACTAGTCCATGGTGTGACAAGTGCAAGATACATCACCAAGGGGAATGCAACCCAAAGTACAGTTACAAGTGTAAGAAAGCAGGACATCTACTTAAGGATTGCAGGGTCAAGGACGTAACCAGATGCTACGAATGTGGGGACACCAGGCATTTAAGGAATGTGTGCCCAAAACTGAAAAGGGATAAGCCACAAAAAGCAACGGGAAGAGCATTTGTACTCACTGCAACTGAAGCTCAGAAAGATCCGGAGATGATAACGGGTACGTTTCTTTTAAACAATCATGTAGCTAGTGTACTGATTGATACGTGTGCCACTTTTAGTTTTATATCAACAAAATTCAGATCCTTACTCGATAAACAACCTACTTGTTTGAAAGACGTATGTGAAGTAGAGATAGCTACTGGAAAAGTGATAAGTATAAAAGAAGTATTGAAAGACTGTGAATTAGTTATGTAACGACAAAAGTTTAAGATAGATTTACTGCCTATTGAATTAGGAGGCTTTGATGTAGTTATTGGAATGGATTGGTTAGCTATGAATAAGGTAGAACTTAACTGTGAACATAATATTATACAATTCCCTTAACTAATGATAAGAAAATGATAGTGATTGGGCATAAGGTTAGAGAATTACTGCGCATCATTTCGTATGCAAAGACGGAGAAGTATTCAAGGATGGGAAACATGATCTACTTAGCCTATGTGGTCACCGAGAAAGAAGAAGCAGTACCCAAGGAAATACCAATTGTATCTGAATATTTGGATGTATTTCCAGAAGAGTTACCGGGAGTGCCGGCACCGAGACAAGTGGAATTCCGAATTGATTTGATACCCGGGGCAGCACCAGTAGGCTAAAGCACCTTATCGCTTAGCACCTTCTGAAATGCAAGAGATGGTGATTCAAATACAAGAGCTGATGGATAAAGGTTTCATAAGGCCGAGCTTTTCTCCATGCGGAGCCCCAGTATTATTTGTGAAAAAGAAGGACGGGACGTTGAGAATGTGCATCGACTACCGAGAGCTGAACAAAGTTACTATAAAGAATCGTTATCCACTCCCAAGAATCGATGACTTGTTTGATCAACTTCAAGGGGCAAGCTATTTTTCAAAGATTGACTTAAGATCAGGATATCATCAATTGAGAGTTAGGGATGAGGATGTCCCTAAAACCGCTTTCAGAACTCGTTATGGAAATTATGAGTTTATGGTAATGCCATTCAGGCTTATGAACGCACCTGCTGTGTTTATGGATCTCATGAACCGGGTGTGTAAACCATACTTTGTGACAGTTGCATACGAGAATTACGTCATCAATGACGTGAGCACATTTGATCGTTCTAGAAATCCATGTTGATTTAACAATCGTAATTATTACAGGTTGATAGTAGGTGAGAAATGATGAACGTGGGCAAAAACCGTGCTCAAAACGGAGTCCTGGATTGCCCGGAATCGAAAAACGAAGAAAATTTTCTAAGTATTGATCGAATGGGCTCGTCGCGGTACGCGGAGGTGGGCTTGAGGGTCCTCCGCGGTACGCGATGCTTGGAAAATATCTAAGATTCTCCCGAAAAGCTTCGCGGTACGCGAAGCCCAAATTGGCCTCCCGCCGCGGTACGCGACGGGTGAGGCGGTGGAGAAATCTGATCCTTTTATCAGATTTTCATGCAGAATATGAAATTATTTATCTTCTCGAAATGTTCGACCACCAGACGAAAATTCCGGCCAAACCACCTTCACATCATCATTTTGAAGCCCTCTGAACGCAAGGAACGCACCAGGGATCATCTCTACAAGATATGATCGTTGTTTTGAAGCCAGATATCCGTCAGATTAGGTAATGATCCGTTTAAACCTTCTGGTTTGATTTTGATTGATTAGATCTTGATTTTGAACGTAATGGAATAGTTAGGATTGTTGATTATTGCCTAGATGATGGCTAGGATTGATTATAAACAAAGAACATGAAGTTTTAACGGTTAAATCCTTGTTTTGATCCGTTGTGATGCCCGGTTTGCATGAAACCATATCCATGATTATAATGGTTTAATCCATTTGATTATAACAATGTAGGTGATTAGTTGGATTAATCCTTGAAATGCAAGTTTAAATCCAAGTGTTTCAAACTAATCACAACCATTAACATACTCATTGGAACGATTATCTGATGTTTATGATAACAGTCAGATTAGTATGTTAAACATGGTTATTACACCTATTCTGATGCTACATTGTGATATTTCATGATAATTGGGTAATCAATAACAAGGATTGATCATTCCTAAGCCATTAAATTATCTAGAAACTGTTACAGTATCATAATCAACAACATTAACTATTTGGTTAATCTGGGATTATTCTGATTAATCAAGAATGTCATCAACCTTGTATTAGGAATCTAATGCAATGTAGGTTCCTACATTATCATACATTGTATGATATAATACTAAATTAAGCAATTAAATATTTAATAACGGTTTGATGACTTACTAAGCAATGTCTTTGACATTGAACGTTCAGAAAGATCTAATCAGTAAAATAGAACATAAATAACTCATTAAATAAAACTAAATGCAGAATCATCATATTATTACTAGTTTGTGTGATATTCTGCTACCACTGAATCATCAGGTGAGTTTCGTACAACCCCCTTCTCTTTTTAATGTTTCATAAACATCGGGGTAACTCTGCAAACATTTTCTGAACATATGATATGCATCACTGTTATCTGTGTGATTTCATGTGACTTTTGTGTGATTTCTTGGGATTTTGCCGTTAGTATCAAAAAGTCCTCATCTCTCGAACTGTATCTAGTGAACCATGTGGGGCCGAACAGGAATCATTGATAGTACTATTGGCTGACAACCCATTTGCTGGGAGGATTGCATCTCCCCTGGTGTGAATGTTTGGTACCTGTTTCCAAAACACTTTCTTAATGTTAGTGATAGACATTAAGATCATGAGGCACTAAGATATTTACCGACGGGTAGTATCTTCATGAACGTACAACTGTCCGAAAGGAACTAGATACGGGTCCCACGGTTATCCGGAACTGAACTTTTTGAGAATTTACATTTCATATCATATTGTTTAAATAAACTGTCGAACTCACCAGCTTTGTGCTGACGTTTTAAACTCAACATTTTTGCAGGGCAACAGTGACGACATGGTGAGGATGCACATCACACTTTTGTAATTAAGGGATATTAGATTGTATACTAAACTAAGTTTTAATGTTGATGTATTTACGAAACCCTTGTAATATATTTATTTTAAGTGAATCTGTGTGTTTTGATATCGGTTCGAGTAAGTCACACCTCATCTCTGAGACATCACCACTATGCTTCCGCAACCATATCAGAGTATACAGTGACATCATCTCTGGTGACGAGAGGTGGGGGTGTGACAGGGTGGTATCAGAGCCACAGGTTATAGAGAATTAGGTTGACTTAGAGACCTAGACTATAACCATAGGCTCGTATAGTGACACAGAGAGCACCGAACATGTCTAACGAACAACACTTGTTTTGAATTAAGCCAGGATAATCAGGTGGTACGAATCTCAGTTATGAGTGGCCAGCATAACTGAAACTCGCAACACGCGTGCATTCTAGTTTGATTTGACTCAAGCGGAACATTAATAACTAAAGGAACGAATAGTTGTGTTAGGATAAGGAAACGTTGGATATCATGTGTATGTTGAATGTTATTATTCAATATTTTTTTCATGGTACTGATTCGAGTATTTAGTTTATACAGCGATGGCAGACCAAGGGGAGAGATACATCTATCAGCGGTTTCCTTAGGTGATACTAGACGATACACCGAGCTCGAGTTCGGGTTCTGACTCCGATCCGTCGGAGGTATCTGCAGCTGCTTCTCAGGCTGATATACCATTGCCACAGACACCACCGGCACCAGTACCAGCACCAGCACCAGTACCAGCACCCGTACCAGCACCTATGCCATCTCCACCGAGAGCCCCAGCGTGGGATGGACTCAGACGGATGCGAGGTCAAGCTCGCAAGACGACAGGTCTTCCTCCTAGACGTCAGATGGCGCCTAGAGATGAGCCCGACACCATACACGAGGTAGGAGAGTCTTCACAGCAGGCGGAGTTTAGGGCGCAGCTTCGCCAGGTGACTCTAGATCTTCAGGGGACTCGACTAGAGTTACAGGAGTCTCGTGCTACTGTGGAGGACACACGTACTACCGTGTTGGAGATACTCACCTCTCATTTGATGTTAATGGAACAGGTGAACGCACTGGATGCTGGCACGCAAGCTTGGCGGGCTATGATCGAGGAAAGGATGAGAAGAACAGTGATTCATGTGATGATAGCTGCATTTTGGCAGCGAGTGATGGTGATGAGAGGAGTGGTGATGGGAGCATTCGAGATGATGAGCCTAGAGGCTAGGCTACTATGTGTGGCTATAGTGTTGGTCATTATAGCTATGGTGTTGGATTGTTTATGGTATTTCATGCGGTGAGGGGTGATTGAGGGACTGAGCCGTTGTGATCTTATTGTACATATCATGTGACATAGGTTGATCAGTAGTTGTGAGTGCGGGATATTTTGGTGTATACAGATCCCGAGTTTGTGAAATGTAGGGTATGATGTTGTTGGTTTGGGGAATCATGACTGTTGGTTGTATCAAAACTTTTTGTGTATAAAACTATGGTAATGCTAATAAAATGGTTGTGTTGTGTATTTATCTGTGTAATGAGTGATGGGTGTGTTGTGTATGACTTGTGTGTTAATATCAAACTTATATGACCAATTACTAGATAACGAAAAAAGAGCTGTGAGAACATTCATGTGTGACAATCATATCAAAGTCCCTTGTGGCATCATATCAAAGTCCCTTGTGGCATCATATCAAAGTCCCTTGTGGCCTCATATCAAAGTCCCTTGTGGCATCATATCAAAGTCCCTTGTGGCAACATATCAAAGTCGCTTGTGGCAACATATCAATGTCCCTTGTGGCAACATATCAAAGTCCCTTGCGGCATCATATCAAAGCCCTGTGTGGCAACCTTTCAATTGTCTGTGTGACAACGTTTCAATTGTCTGTGTGACAACATTTCAAAGTCCTGTGTGGCAACATTTCAAGGTTCTGAGTGATCATATACCAAAAACATGGTTAATAACATATCTAAGTCGCAGTACTGTGAGCTGTAAAATATTTTAACATGTTTTTGAATTAACAGGATTGAGTATAACTACAAATATCTGTATGATCTGGGTGTATCGAAAACATGTCTGGACTAAATTCATGTAGTTATACTGTATTCTTTATAATCACATTTCAATATAAACTTTCAGTGCAACTGAATGTGATTGAATTTATGTGATATAACGGGTTAGATTTTTAATGTTCTTAAACTAACCTGAGTTTGTTTGCATGTTAGCAGAATAATGGCTCCCAAACGAGGTCGACCGGCTAAGAGATCTATCAAGAACATTACTAACCCGGAGCCGAATCAAGTTCCACCAGTAGATACTGAATCGAATCCAGATCCACAGGTTAATTTGGAAACAAATACCGCTCCACAGTGAACCCTGGAGTGAACACTGCTCCACCTGCTGGTGCAGGTGGATCCAAATCAAACGAAGCAATGATAGCACGGATTGTGCGAGAACAACTATCTGCTTGTGATGTTTTGATACCACATCAACCTCATATTACTTCGGGTTCTGGTGGGGCCACAATCACGCCGAACGTAATGCTACTGATGGCAAGGAAACTCATAGAACCACTGGCACAACTACAACTGCTCCTGATCCACCACGACTGGGATGTACTTATAAGTATTTTGCTTCCTGTAATCCTCCTACTTTCGCTGGTACTGAAGGAGCGGCTGGATTGCTAAAGTGGATCGAGGAAATGGAAACGAAACTTAAAATCAGCCAGTGTTTAGAGGAGCATAAGGTGTCTTATGCTGCCTGTTCTTTTAAAGAATCAGCTTTGACCTGGTGGAATACCCAGGCAAAAACATTGGGCTCAGCTACAATCGACTCGATGGGCTGGAATGAATTTAAAACTCTGATTAGATCAGAGTACTGCCCACTCACTGAGATTCAAAAACTCCAGGAGGAATTTTGGAATCACTCGATGATTGGGGCTGATTGTTTAGCGTATACCCATCGTTTCCACGAACTTACTTGCTTACTTCCCGATATGTTTCCTACAGAGGCAGCATTGATCGAGAAGTACATTAAGGGTTTGGTTCCTCAGATTCGGGGAATGGTGACTGCAGCTGAATTCACAACCCTCAAACGTGCAATTATGTTGACCACTAAGCTTACCGATGAGGCGGTAAGGAGTGGTATGTTGGTAACAAAAACTCAGACGGCCGGCGGCCGTAGTGATGTCGGTACGTCTAATGTTTCCAAAGGTACCAAACGAAAGTGGTTTGGCAAAACAAAGGCGAGAGCTCCGGCTGAAATCAACCAGAGTAAGGCAACTGTGAAAAATTTTGGTGCTGTTATTTCTGAGAAGAAAGGTTACACTGGACATGCACCTAAATGTACTCGGTGTTCATTTCATCATTCCGGACCGTGTCCTACTTGTGCCAACTGTAATAGAGTTGGACACTACACCAAGTATTGTAGCTTGCCTGTTCGCCAACCGAATCAAGCACCCCGACAAACCATTCAAACGAATCGGTCATGCTACAAATGCGGGAGTCCGGATCACTTGATTAGAAACTGTCCAAACAATAATAACACTAATCCGGGAAATGAAGCTAGAGGTAGAGCTTTCCAGATTGGTGCGACCGAGGCGAGACATGATGCAAATATTGTTACTGCTACGTTCCTTCTTAATAATCTATACGCATCAGTTCTGTTTGACACATGAGCAGATAAGAGCTTTATCTCTCCTGAATTTGCATCATTAATTTCATTGCCTACGGTAGACCTAGAAACTACTTATGTTATTGAACTTGCTAATGGCAAGTTAATCAAAACTAACAGTGTTATTTAAGGATGTTCCTTGAATCTGAATGATCATCATTTCAATTTCAATTTACTTCCTATTGAGCTTGGAAGCTTTGATGTCGTTGTTGGTATGGACTGGCTTTCTGATAACCAAGCGGAAGTTGTGTGTCAAAACAAGATGATCCGTATTCCATTACCTAACGGTAATACACTGATAGTTCAAGGAGAACGAGCCGGTAGAAAACTTGGTATTATATCTTGTATGCGAGCTCAAAAATTCTTAAGGAAAGGCTCTTATGCTTTTCTGGCACACGTAACTGAGCACAATTCTTCACCCAAACAAATCACAGACATCCCAGTAGTCAAAGATTTTCCTGAAGTATTTCCTGAGGATATCTCAGGATTACCCCCAGTGAGACAAATTGAATTTCGGATTGACTTGATTCCAGGTGCAACACCTGTTGCTAAAGCCCCGTATCGGCTTGCACCATCAGAAATGCAAGAACTTTCAGGTCAATTACAAGAACTGTTAGACAAAGGTTTTATCAGACCTAGTTTCTCACCCTGGGGAGCACCAATTCTTTTTGTGAAAAAGAAGGATGGTTCATTCAGGATGTGCATTGACTATCGGGAACTCAATAAACTGACAATCAAGAACCGTTATCCACTACCTCGTATAGATGATCTGTTCGATCAACTTCAAGGCGCTACTTACTTTTCAAAAATTGATTTAAGATCCGGATATCATCAATTACGAGTGCACGAAGATGATGTTCCTAAAACTGCATTCCGAACTCGTTATGGGCATTATGAATTTCTAGTAATGCCGTTTGGATTAACAAATGCACCTGCAGTTTTCATGGATCTGATGAATCGAGTATGTAGACCTTATCTGGATAAATGTGTGATTGTGTTTATTGATGATATTCTCATTTATTCTCGAAGCCAACAAGAACATCCTCAACACTTGAAGTTAATTCTAGAACTTTTGGCACGTGAAAAATTATATGCCAAGTTCTCCAAGTGTGAGTTCTGGTTACGAGAAGTTCAATTTCTTGGTCATGTAGTGAATCAAAACGGTATTCAAGTGGATCCCAATAAAATTCAAGCAGTGAAACAATGGGAGACCCCACGAACCCCGACTGAAATACGTCAATTTTTGGGGTTGGCAGGTTATTATCGCCGGTTTATTAAGAACTTTTCAAAGATAGCCTTGCCACTGACCACATTGACACAGAAAAATCAACCGTTTATATGGGATTCTCAACAGGAGGAGGCGTTTCAACTGTTAAAACACAAACTTTGTAACGCACCTATCTTGGCATTACCGGAAGGTACTGAAAATTTCACAGTATATTGTGATGCTTCTCGTCAAGGTCTTGGGTGTGTGTTAATGGAAAACGATAAAGTGATTGCCTACGCTTCTCGACAATTGAAGGTACACGAGAAGAACTATACCACTCATGATCTTGAACTTGGTGCAGTGGTGTTTGCACTCAAGATCTGGAGACATTATCTATATGGGACTAAGTGTATTATATACACTGATCACAAAAGTCTCCAACACATTCTAGATCAGAAAATGTTGAACATGCGACAGAGGCGATGGGTCGAACTACTAAACGACTATGACTGTGAAATTCGTTATCACCCAGGTAAAGCGAATGTCGTAGCCGATGCTTTAAGTCGCAAGGAACGAGTCAAGTCTTTATGTGTGAAAGCGTTAGGTATGACTATTCAAACCAGTCTGATTCCTCATATCAAAGAAGCTCAGCAACAAGCTTTACAAGCAACAAACTATTCTGCTGAGGGACTGAGAGGATTAGACAAGAAACTCGATACCAAAAATAATGGACTGTTATATTTCAAAAACCTAATGTGGATTCCTTGTTTCGGTAACTCTAGAATAATTATCTTGGATGAGGCGCACAAATCCAGGTATTCTATTCATCCAGGTGCTGATAAAATGTATAAAGATCTTAAGGATTTTTACTGGTGGCCTGGAATGAAGAAACAAATAGCTGAATACATGGATCGATGTTTAACATGTCTCAAAGTTAAGGCTGAACATCAACGACCTTCTGGGTTATTACAACAACCTGAGATTCCCATGTGGAAATGGGATCAGATCTCTATGGATTTCATCACTAAATTACCTAGAACATCACGTAATCATGACTCTATATGGGTTATCGTTGATCGCCTTACGAAATCTGCGCATTTCTTACCCATCCGAGAAGACTATTCTATGGATCGACTCGCTAAACTCTATGTTAATGAAATTGTATCTCGACATGGAGTACCGATCTCTATCATCTCTGACAGAGATAGTCGATTTATGTCACGATTTTGGCAAACTCTTCAGAATGCTCTGGGCACGCAAATCAATATGAGCACATCTTATCATCCACAAACCGACGAACAGACTGAACGAACAAATCAAACTCTTGAAGACATGCTCAGAAGCTGTGTGATTGATTTTGGAGGTAGCTGGGATATTCATCTACCCCTTGTTGAATTTTCATACAATAACAGTTACCATACCAGTATTCAATGCGCTCCATTTGAAGCACTTTATGGACGTAAGTGCAGATCACCTATCTGTTGGTCAGAGGTAGGTGAGAATCGAATCATAGACCCAGAATTCATTCAGGAAACAACTGACAAGATCGCACTCATTCAGGAACGAATCAAAGCTGCTCGCGATCGTCAAAAGAGTTATGCTGATAATCGCCGTAGACCACTCGAATTCCAAGTAGGTGATCGGGTAATGTTGAAAGTGTCACCTTGGAAAGGCATATTCAGATTCAGAAAGAGAGGTAAACTTTCACCAAGATTTGTAGGGCCATTCAAAATTCTTGAACGAATTGGATCAGTAGCCTACAGACTTGAGTTACCTCCTGAACTTAGTAACATTCATGATGTTTTTCATGTATCCAATCTGAAGAAGTGCCTCACTAATGAATCATTGATCGTACCTCTAGAAGAGATTCATATTGATGAAAAACTTCAGTTCAGTGAAGAACCAGTAGAGGTAATGGATCGAGAAATGAAAGTACTGAAACGTAGTCGCATACCAATCGTTAAAGTGCGATGGAACTCGCAACGTGGACCCGAATATACTTGGGAACGTGAAGATCAAATGAAATCAAAGTACCCACATCTATTCTCATAAACGATTGTCGTAATGTAAGTCTTCACTAAATTTCGGGACGAAATTTCTCTAACAGGAGGAGACTGTGACAGTTGCATACGAGAATTACGTCATCAATGACGTGAGCACATTTGATCGTTCTAGAAATCCATGTTTATTTAACAATCGTAATTATTACAGGTTGATAGTAGGTGAGAAATGATGAACGTGGGCGAAAACCGTGCTCAAAACGGAGTCCTGGATTGCCCGGAATCGAAAAACGAAGAAAATTTTCTAAGTATTGATCGAATGGGCTCGTCGCGGTACGCGGAGATGGGCTTGAGGGTCCTCCGCGGTACGCGATGCTTGGAAAATATCTAAGATTCTCCCGAAAAGCTTCGCGGTACGCGAAGCCCAAATTGGCCTCCCGCCGCGGTACGCGACGGGTGAGGCGGTGGAGAAATCTGATCCTTTTATCAGATTTTCATGCAGAATATGAAATTCTTTATCTTCTCGAACTGTTCGACCACCAGAAGAAAATTCCGGCCAAACCACCTTCACATCATCATTTTGAAGCCCTCTGAACGCAAGGAACGCACCAGGGATCATCTCTACAAGATCTGATCGTTGTTTTGATGCCAGATATCCGTCAGATTAGGTAATGATCCGTTTAAACCTTCTGGTTTGATTTTGATTGATTAGATCTTGATTTTGAACGTAATGGAATAGTTCGGATTGTTGATTATTGCCTAGATGATGGCTAGGATTGATTATAAACAAAGAACATGAAGTTTTAACGGTTAAATCCTTGTTTTGATCCGTTGTGATGCCCGGTTTGCATGAAACCATATCCATGATTATAATGGTTTAATCCATTTGAATATAACAATGTAGGTGATTAGTTGGATTAATCCTTGAAATGCAAGGTTAAATCCAAGTGTTTCAAACTAATCACAACCATTAACATACTCATTGGAACGATTATCTGATGTTTATGATAACAGTTAGATTAGTATGTTAAACATGGTTATTACACCTATTCTGATGCTACATTGTGATATTTCATGATAATTGGGTAATCAATAACAAGGATTGATCATTTCATTCCTAAGCCATTAAATTATCTAGAAACTATTACAGTATCATAATCAACAACATTAACTATTTGGTTAATCTGGGATTATTCTGATTAATCAAGAATGTCATCAACCTTGTATTAGGAATCTAATGCAATGTAGGTTCCTACATTATCATACATTGTATGATATAATACTAAATTAAGCAATTAAATATTTAATAACGGTTTGATGACTTACTAAGCAATGTCTTTGACAATGAACGTTCAGAAAGATCTAATCAGTAAAATAGAACATAAATAACTCATTAAATAAAATTAAATGCAGAATCAGCATATTATTAACAGTTTGTGTGATATTCTGCTACCACTGAATCATCAGGTGAGTTTCGTAAAACCCCCTTTTCTTTTTAATGTTTTATAAACATCGGGGTAACTCTGCAATCATTTTCTGAACATATGATATGCATCACTATTATCTGTGTGATTTCATGTGACTTTTGTGTGATTTCTTGGGATTTTGCCGTTAGTATCAAAAAGTCCTCATCTCTCGAACTGTATCTAGTGAACCCATGTGGGGCCGAACAGGAATCATTGATAGTACTATTGGCTAACAACCCATTTGCTGGGAGGATTGCATCTCCCCTGGTGTGAATGTTTGGTACCTGTTTCCAAAACACTTTCTTAATGTTAGTGATAGACATTAAGATCATGAGGCACTAAGATATTTACCGATGGGTAGTATCTTCATGAACGTACAACTGTCCGAAAGGAACTAGATACGGGTCCCACGGTTATCCGGAACTGAACTTTTTGAGAATTTACATTTCATATCATATTGTTTAAATAAACAGTCGAACTCACCAGCTTTGTGCTGACGTTTTAAACTCAACATTTTTGCAGGGCAACAGTGACGACATGGTGAGGATGCACATCACACTTTTGTAATTAAGGGATATTAGATTGTATACTAAACTAAGTTGTAATGCAGAAGATCATGACGAGCACCTACGAAAGATGCTGGAACTCTTAAGGAAGGAAAAGTTATATGCTAAGTTGAGCAAATGTGAATTTTGGATGAGAGAAGTACAGTTCTTGGGACACATTATAAATGAGGACGGAATACAAGTAGATCCTTCAAAGGTAGAGGCTATTAAAGAATGGGAGATACCGAGAACTCCTACCGAAATAAGGCAATTTTTAGGATTGGCCGGTTATTACAGAAGATTTATTGAGAATTTTTCAAAGATATCACTACCTATAACTACTTTAACACATAAGAAAGTGACCTTTGAATGGGGAGAAAAACAGCAAGAAGCATTTGACACACTTAAGCAAAAGTTGTGTAGTGCACCTATATTATCCTTACCAAAAGGGAACGAAGATTTCGTGGTGTATTGTGATGCTTCTAGATTGGGACTGGGTTGTGTTAATGCAAAGAAAGAAGGTAATTGCATATGCATCAAGACAATTGAAAACACACGAGAAAAACTATACCACCCATGACTTAGAGTTAGGAGCTGTAGTGTTTGCTCTAAAGATATGGAGACACTACTTATATGGAACAAATTGTGTAATCTACACTGATCACGAGAGCTTACAACATATACTCGATCAGAAAATACTAAATATGAGACAAAGGAGATGGGTAGAGTTGCTAAGTGATTATGACTGTGAAATCCGGTATCATCTGGGAAAGGCAAATGTGGTAGCAGACGCCTTGAGTCGGAAAGAAAGAGTGATCCCATTAAGAGTAAAAGCCCTGAAGATGACAGTAGGAATTGACTTGAAGGAAAAGATCCATAAAGTTCAACAGGAAGCCTTGTCCAAGGAAAATTTAAAGGAAGATTCATTGACAAGAATCGAGAAACAATTTGATGAAGAAGTTCAAGGTAGATTGAAGGCATTCAAAGGAGATACCTCTGTATGGGGGTATGAGGGTAGTAATTTTAGAAGAAACCCATAGGTTTAGATACTCAGTACATCCCGGCAGTGACAAAATGTACCATGAGATAAAAGAAAAATTCTGGTGGCCTGGGTTAAAAAGATCAATAGCAGAGTATGTCAGCAAATGTTTGACTTGTGCAAGAGTAAAAGCGGAGTATCAAAAGCCATCTGGATTGTTACAACAACCAGAGATACCTGCATGGAAATAGGAACAGGTCACTATAGATTTTGTAACCAAGTTACCTCGGACCGCCAATGGTCATGACTCGATATGGGTAGTTGTTGATAGATTAACAAAAACGGCACACTTCTTACCCATAAGGGAAGATTACAAAATGGATAAGTTAGCAAAGATATATATGAATGAAATTGTGTCAAGACATGGAGTGCCTATATCAATAATCTCGGATAGAGATAGCGTCAAGATTCTGGAAAACTCTTCAGGAAGCTCTTGGAACCAAATTAAAACTAAGTACAGCGTACCATCGCCAAACGGATGGGCAAGGTGAAAGGACTATCCAGACATTGGAAGACATGCTGAGAGCGTGTGTAATAGATTTTGGAGGAAGTTGGGATACACACTTGCCATTGGTTGAGTTCTCCTATAATAACAGTTACCATACTAGTATTTAAGCAGTACCGTTTGAGGCACTATATGGGAGAAAATGCAGATCACCGCTGTGTTGGAATGAAATAGGTGAAAGTAAATTAACCGAGCCTGAGATTGTTCAAGAAACTACTGATAAGATTCATAAAATCAAGGAAAGAATGAAGGCTGCTCAAGACCGACAGAAGAGTTACGCAGATAAGAGACGAAGGCCTTTGGAGTTCAGTGTGGGAGATAAAGTCATGCTAAAGGTATCACCGTGGAAGGGTACGATACGTTTTGGCAAACATGGGAAGTTGAACCCCCTATATATTGGACCCTTCAAAATTTTGGCATGAGTGGGACTTGTAGCTTATCAGCTAGAACTCCCATTGGAATTAGAAGGAATACATGACGTGTTCCATGTGTCAAACCTCAAGAAATGTTTAGTGGATGAAAGTTTGATCATACCTTACCGAGAGGCAAAGGTCAATAAACAATTACAATTCATGGAGGAACCTGTAGAAGTCATTAACACAAGTCAAGAAGCTGAGACGTAGTAAGATACCAATTGTGAAAGTACGTTGGGATTCCAAACGAGGACCTGAGTTTACTTGGGAAAAAGAATCAGAGATGCGTAAGAAGTACCCTCAACTATTTAAAGCTACAAGTTAACTACGACCAATCAAATTTCGAGGACGAAATTTCTACAAGTAGGGGAGACTGTGACAACACACGAACCAGGTTTATATTAAAACTTTAATTACGACGCATCTTGTTAACATGTTTAGATAAACACACTTATTAGAAACATTAAGTAGAGAAAATATGTCATTAGTTGGGAACAATAAAGTACACATGCCATAAAGGTTAGAAGCAAGAGATTTTTCTATGAAACATAATGATATACCTTTGTGACACAACGAGCTAAAATAAAACAAAACAATGATTACACTTATTTATATATATTTATATTCATGCTTAAATTTATGATAATCAAATTAGCTATGCAAGACTACAACTAATAAGTAATTATCGTATTAAAAATGTATGTATATAACGACATACATACATACATACATATATATATATATCTTTGTTAAGATTATTATAAGAACATGCAGCTATATATAATTTCATGCATAGATTAACCCATTTAAAACACCACTCCTTACATTTCGTAAAAATATGCGCGTCACATATTAATATATATATATATATATATGTATACATGCACATGACGCACACATAAAAATTCAAACACAACTCTATACATATAAATTATACAAGACACTTACATACAAGCATACATATATACGGTATATACACACACTAACGACATATATACATATATTCAATCCCATATATCATCAAACACTAAAAGCCAAAAATCCTTACACCACCTCCATAAAACCCCAATCCTAAACCTATCTCTTTTCCATAATACTTACCCACTCCCCTCCCTCTCATTTCTTACACCACCACCGCCCCTTGTCTCTCTCTCCTCTCCCTATATTCGGCCAAACACACACACATATCACCACTCTTCATTTCAACTTTTCCAACACAAAGAAAAACACTCTCCTTTCCTCTCCTCTCAAACCCGACGGGTTCCAACCATATTCATCTCAAGAGCTTGTGATTTGGAGGTCACAACACAAGGTTATCCCGAGTTCAAGTTCTACATTGACGCAAAGGTTAGCTTGTTAGTCTCAAATGCTCGAAAATCTTGTTCTATCTACTCCTCCTTTCACCACAACCCACGACAGCCCTAAACATTATTTTTTTAACTCTTTTCCAAACCATACAAACATGGGTTATCACTCACATAAACGAAAAACACACATGCATGCACATGCATGTGTGAAAATTCGACTTTTCTAAGCCAAAAACCATGATTTTCACTACAATAACTCCTACAAATTCAAAGAATCGATTTTATTCCAAATCTAAAACACTCAAAGCCATGGGGGATGAGTACTTGGAACAATCCATACACATGCAAGTCATGCATGTGTAATTTCATGGATTCGGAAACTCATAACTTCCATTTTTGTATGTTGCATGAACTCTAAATCCATTCTATGCCTTCTACATGTCTTATCAGCCCCACGAACATCTTGGAAACGTTGAACACGAGTGTTAAGCACACGAGTAAGAACCACATCTCTTAAAAAATTATTATATGTGCATGCACGTATGCAAAAATGAATTTACAACTCATAAAATGATAACGTATGCATCACGAAATTTTGAGCAGGTTTATTTGTGATAATATACTTGGAAATATTGCATAAAATATTGGATTTATGACAATAGTCAAATATGTTAGTGATTGTAGTCAAAAACTACACTTTGTAGGCTTTAGATTGTCATAAAATGTTAGAAATTCCTTAATCAGCCTTCTGGCCTTGTGTATGGTCGAAATATGTTTATAATAATATAAGTATTGTACTCAAAAAGTTTGAGTATTTATTGATATGCCTAAAATAAGTTTTAGATTTATTAAAATCTCTATAAATCTTGATAAAATCAACAAAAAATAACACCTGAGTGATAAAAATCTTAAGTACAATTTATTTTTGTAAGAATATAGTTATAGGACCTGAGAAAAATATTGAAACTAAAAATAGATGGTGTAACCTAATTATTTGCCATTTAATATAATGAAATAGGCTAAAAATACGAATTTAATTTGTTACTGTCCAAAATATGAAGTAAATATTTTTCTCAGTATGCTTATAATACAGGGATGTCCCAGTAAAAATTCGGTAATTTTTAGTGACTGTTAAATATTTATTTTGAAATTTTATATATTAATCAGTACAAAATTCATTTAAAATAGTAAAAGACGTCTAAAAATCTTGAAATTTTTACAGTAGCCTAAGGACATACTTATTATACTATATAAAAATTTGTGGTAAATCTTAGAGACCGAGAAATACTTATTATAATATTAAAGATATTAATGATTTTTAAAACAGTTTAAAATAGTAAACGAGCTTTAAAAATTCTGAAAAGTTTACAGGAAACTAATAATACATGTATGAGGCTATACAAATATTTTGGAAATTTTGAGGATCAGAATCATTATCTGTGAATTTTTGAGGAATTTAAACATATAAAAACAATATTTGGTACAAGAGTTAAATATTGTAATAATAGTGAATGAATAAATAACAATCCTCCCAGACCCTTTACTGATAAAAATAAAAAGGAAAAAAAATTATAAATTTATAAAACCTATATTAGGCATTACAATTTCCTATTAAATGATTTTAAATACAAATCATCTTACAACCACTTATTTAAAACACTTGCAAACTACGATTACCTAAAACTAGTTATAATCATATGAATAATATATATACGTGTGTGTGTGTATATATATATATATATATATATATATATATATTTGTTAGACACTCAAACTCTTGAATATTGGCAAGTAAATAACTATACATTTTTATGAGGCGAATTAGAAATAATGCATGAGAAACAATATCACATCAATATTTATGGCATGAATAATACTAAAGAGTCTAAACATATATTAGGCAAGTGAACCAATCAAGATTAACCATTGAACCATTCAATCACCAGATAACCAAGCACCAGAAATAGCAGGTGAGTTCATGTGATCCCTTTTCTTTTTACTGTTTTGGGATACTGAAAGCATGATCCATAAACTGTTTATAAAATTATATTTATGTGATAATGAACATCCGTTTCAAATAAAATTGCTTCCCCTAGACATTAAACATAATTTACAACCATTAACTCATTAGGAGAGCTGGTGAGTATATGGGTAGCACTACTTGGGGAATCCCCCACACACAGTGGCCCGAAAGGGTGGCCTTATAGAAATAGGGTTGAAACCCCACTGAGGTTAATGTCAACCGTTGTGGCATATATTCTTTATGATACATTTACACCGAGAGCAGGAACGGGTCTCGGAATGGGAAGTTAAATTAGAATGACCATGTTATGGGCTAACATTGTATGAGGCAAACGCCCGAGCATGGAGCAGGGTTGGTTGTACTGTTATTGAATTATCACATGTTATGCTTTATTGTATTATTGTTACTATCGTGTCATAATATTAAACTCATGATCTCACCAACTTTTTAGTTGACGTATTTTACCATGTCTTTCAGGTTGAATGATAAGAGTAGGCGAACTGAATCAGCTTCTAGAGGCGTAGTGTAGCTTTTAGAATAAAGTTAATTGCAAACAATTTATGTTATTGGATAATGTTTTATTTGGCCCTGCGTGGCAATTTAGACAATTGTTGTGTGTTGAGACCTTATTTGCTTTAGTTTACTTTGGGCTATGGATTATTTATACTATGCTTCCGCCAAGTTAGTTAAATGATTTTGAGATCAATCGTTGTGCCCTAATCTCCTTGAGTTGGGGTGTGACACCCGATGAGCCATACTACCTTGCTTGGGAGAGATTCCAGAATTTGCTTAGCAGATGCTCCCAGCATAGTCTCTCTAACTGGGCTCTTGTAGAGAAATTCTACAATGGTCTAACTTATGAGACCCGGGCTTGTTTTGACACTTCTGCGGGTGGTCATCTTATGGGAAAGAGGGATGTTGCTGAGTGTACTGATATGTTTGCGAGCTTTGCTCAGGCTAAGTATGAGCAGAGGTCTGCTAATAGGAATTCCAATCCTATTTCTAGTTCCTCCTCTTCCACGAGAGGAGTTCACCACGTTAATGTGGATACTAGTGTGGCAGCTGCTCTTGAGGTCTTATCGAGGGATGTGAAGGAGTTGAAGATGAAGGTGGATAGGTATGAGATCTGTAGGGGTGGCCATGCCACATCTGAGTGTTTGGTGGTCAACCAGTAGCAGGTTGACTATTTTGGCGGTCAAGGTAGGGGTAGCACGAACCCTTTCAATAACTCCTACAATCAAAATTGGAGAAACCACCCTAATTTTAATTGGCGCTCTTCCGGTAATCCCCCTGGTTTCCAATTTGGGTCATCTCATAACCAGGGGCAGGGTCATTCTTCGGTTAGTCATCAGAGTCATACACCGGGGGTGGGTAGTAATAGTGGTGGTAGTTCTAGGTAGCATGAGTAAGATAGAGGAGTTACTGACCCAATTGGTTGCTAAGGATGCCAATACTCTGAAAACCCTTGCTGAGCATGACATTCTTCTGAAAAACCAACAATCTGTTTTTCTTGATCTTCAAAGATCTGTTGGTGATATTATTAAGCGTTTGGATGAGAGGCTCCAAGGCCAGTTTTCGGGTAGCACTCGGCCTAATCCAAACGTTCATGTGAAAGCAGTGACTACTAGGAGTGGTCGAGGGGGTGTGAGTGTAGAACCACCGGTTGAGGTAGATGATGAGGAACCGGTGGATGAGGAGATTGAGATGGAGACTCCTGGGGGGTGCACATGAGGCCAGTCCCAGCAAGTACAGTACCGACCAGTGAGTCTCCCGTAGTGGTCCCGGTTGAGAAGAAACTGGTTGAGGTTAGGCCGAGTCCTAAGATTGATCATGCACGACTTCCTTACCCTGCTCGCTTAGCTCACCAAAAGCATGCTAAAGAGTATGGTCATTTTCTTGACATGTTCAAACAGTTGAAGATGAATCTGCCATTTATTGAGGCTCTTCAGCATATGCCCAATTTCTTAAGGATTTGTTGAAGAGCAAGGATCGGCTAGGGGAACTTTCCAATGTTCCATTGAGTGGGGGATGTTCTGCGGTGATTCTGAACAAGCTACCGGAGAAGTTGACAGATCCTGGGATCTTTACAATCCCATGTTTGTTTGGTAGTGACACTCAGAGGCACGCGTTGGCAGATTCAGGTGCTAGCATCAATTTGATGCCCTATTCTTTGTATGAAAGCTAGCACTTGGTGAACTTATGCCTACGCGCATGACATTGTCCCTTGCTGACCGGACGGTCAAGTGTCCACGGGGTATTGTTGAGAATCTGTTGGTGAAGGTGGACAAATTTGTGTTCCCCGTGGACTTTGTGATTCTTGACATGGAGGCCGATGAGAGTGTGCCTATCATTCTAGGCCGTCCCTTCTTGAGGGCCGCTAAGGCCATCATTGATGTGTTTGATGGGAAGCTCACTCTTAGAGTGGGTGATGAGACTGTCACATTTGAGGTGGTGAAGTCTATGAGGCATCCCGGTGATCATGATGACTTTAGTGGCCCATTTTATTCTGTTTACTTCATAAATTCTTTCATGTCACACGTAGATAGGTGTCTTGAGTACGTGTGTGGGGCTGATTTGGTAGTTGAGAGGAGTGAGGAGGAGTTTGAGATAATTGATGAGGGTGTTGATGTTATTTCTGAGGTGTTAGAGATTGATGAGATGAGGGAGGAAAGTAAGAAGCCCTCTGTTGAGTCACCACCCACCCTAGAGCTTAAGGTTTTACCCTCCCACTTAGAGTATGCTTTTCTAGGAAAGGATTCCACCTTACCTGTTGTTATTTTATCTAGGTTGAGTGAGGAGGAGAAGAAGAGATTGCTAGGTGTGTTGAGGTTGTATAAGGAGGCTATTGCTTAGAGACTCTCCGATATCCAAGGCATTAGTCCTGCTTATTGCACACACAGGATACTCATGTAGGATGAGTATAAGCCGGTAGTCCAACCTCAGAGGCGTTTAAATCCCAATATGCAAGAGGTTGTGAAGAAGGAAGTGTTGAAGTTGATGGATGCGGGCTTGATTTATCCTATCTCGGATTCATCATGGGTGAGCCCGACTCAGGTTGTCCCTAAAAAGGGAGGGATGACAGTTACCACGAATGAGAAAAACGAGCTCATTCCTTCTCGCACTGTCACGGGGTGGCGAGTTTGCATCGACTATAGGAAACTTAACGATGCCACCCGGAAGGATCACTTTCCCCTTCCTTTCATTGACTAGATGTTGGAGAGATTGGCGGGTCAGCAGTTCTATTGTTTCTTAGATGGCTTTTCTGGATATTTCCAGATCCCCATTGCACCGGAGGATCAGGAAAAAACCACATTCACGTGCCCCTATGGCACCTATGCTTACCGTCGCATGCCATTTTGGGCTATGCAATGCTCCTACTACATTTCAAAGGTGCATGGTAGCCATTTTCCAAGATTTGATTGAATCATCCATGGAGGTGTTTATGGATGACTTTTCGATTTATGGCGCCTCATTTGATCAATGCTTGGTGAATCTTGAGAGGATGTTGAAGAGGTTTGTAGAGACGAAGTTGATGCTTAATTGGGAGAAGTGTCACTTCATGGTGACCGAGGGGATAGTGTTAGGTCATAAGATTTCGAGAGCGGGTATTGAGGTAGACCAAGCGAAGATAGAGACCATAAGTAAACTCCCACCACCTTCAAGTGTTAAAGCCATTAGGAGTTTTCTTGGTCACGCGGGTTTTTATAGGCGATTCATTAAGGATTTTCCAAAATCACTAAGCCTATGACCCATCTTCTAGAAAAAAGATATCCCGTTTGTGTTTGATGAGGAATGCATGAAGGCCTTCAAGTTTTTGAAGGAGAGGCTTGTGAGTGCTCCTATTTTGGTTGCCCCCGATTGGAGCTTGCCCTTTGAGCTCATGTGTGATGCTAGTGACCAAGCCGTTGGGGTGGTCTTGGGGCAAAGAATAGACAAGCATTTTCACCCGATATACTATGCTAGCAAAACTCTCAATGATGCTCAAGAGAACTACACTACCACCGAGAAGGAGCTTCTTGCGGTAGTGTTTGCTTTTGACAAATTCAGGTCTTACCTTGTACTTTCAAAGACCATCGTTTTCACCGACCATTCGGCTTTGAGGTTTCTTTTTGCAAAGAAAGATGCAAAACCTCGTCTCATTAGGAGGATTCTTTTGTTGTCGGAGTTTGACATTGAGATCAAAGATAAGAAAGGGGCTGAAAATGTGGCGGCCGATCATCTCTCCCGGTTAGAAGACCCGGGGAGTAGTGAGATTCGTGAGGAGGAGATTAGTGATAGGTTCCCTCACGAGATGATCGACTTTGTAGAGACGGAGAAGCAAGGAATGCCATGGTTCACTGACTTAGCAAACTTCCTTGCCCATGGAGTAGTGATTGAAGGGATGACTTCTCAACAAAAGAAGAAGTTCTTTAGAGATGCGGGTAAGTATATTTGGGATGACCCGTATCTTTATCGTGTGGGAGGTGATAGGATTCTTAGGAGGTGTGTGAGTAGAACGGAGGGCCTAGATATTTTAAGACATTGTCATGAAGGCTTGATGGGTGGACATCATGGACATCATTCCACCGCCCAAAAGGTCTTCAATTGTGGGTTTTATTGGCCTTCGGTGGTGAAGGATGCACTTGAGTTTGTGAAGAAGTGTGATCCTTGCCAACGTACCGGGAACATCTCTTCTAAGGATGAGATGCCTCAAAACCCGATTCAAGTGTTGGAGGTTTTTGATGTTTGGGGCATCGATTTTGTTGGACCTTTCCCTTTGTCCAAAGGGAATAGGTATATACTCGTGGCCATAGATTATGTCTCAAAGTGGGTGGAGGCTCAAGCTTTGCCTACAAATGATGCCCGAGTAGTTCTCAAGTTCCTTAAGAAGTTGTTTAGTAGGTTTGGGACTCCTAGAGCTTTAATAAGTGACCGTGGCACGCACTTTTGTAACACAATGTTAGAAAAGGCATGACAACGCTACGGTATCACTCATCATTTAGCGACCGCGTACCATCCTCAAACAAGTGGTCAAGTGGAGAATGCAAACCGAGGGGTGAAAAGGATACTTGAGAAGACCGTAGGGAAGAGTCGGAAAGATTGGTCCGACAAGTTAGACGATGCGTTGTGGGCATTTAGAACGGCCTACAAGACACCTTTAGGAAACACACCATACATGGTCGTCTATGGCAAAGCGTGCCATCTTCCCGTTGAATTGGAACATAGAGCTCTTTGGGCTCTCAAGACGGTCAACCTTGATCTTACCGAGGCGGGTAAGAAGAGGTATTTCCAAATTCATGAGTTAGAAGCCCTTCGTGATGCGGTTTATGCACGTTCATTGAGCATTAAAGAGAAGACCAAGTCATTGCATGATAGGAGATTGAAGGGTTTAAAGGAGTTTAAGAAAGGAGATCGGGTTTTACTTTATAATTCCCGATTAAATTGTTTGGAGGGAAGTTGAAGTCCAAGTGGACGGGTCCATACGTGGTTGAAGAGGTTTTTCCATATAAAACCGTTGAGTTGCAAAACAAAGTTGACGGGAACACTTGGAAAGTGAATGGTCATAGATTGAAACACTACATCGGAGGACCGATAGATGAGAATGAGGAGGGGGAAGAGATCCTCCTAGAGAACCCGAATGAAGAAAACGTTGAGGGGTTCTTGGGATGAAACCCGAGTGTATAGTTTGTAAATGGTAGGTTTTAGAGTTTTTGATGCATTTTTGGTGTGATTTTCGTATTTATTTTCCGTTTTTCGTTTTCGTTTTTGTGTGTTTTCTTGAGTTTTGCAGGTGTTTAATTATTTTGAAGCATGAAAGATGGATTTGAGCTACCAGGTATGTATCCTTTGCCTTAGAATAAATTTTAGGTGTGTAGGAAGGAAAAAAGAGTTGGAAATTTGGCTAAGGCATGAAAATCCCGGAAACTCTCTGGAAATTTGACCTGTCGCGTCACGTCACACCCACATGCCCAGTTGTCACGCTACACCACAGATCTGGTCAAACACGCGGGTCAACTAGTTGTTGCGCTACGCGGCAACCTTCTGGTTACCTGTCGCGCTACGCGACGCGTGCCCAGACGGGTTTTATTTGATTTCAAGCCCTAGATTTCATTTCCATCCCCATTTATTCTTCTCCAAACCATCGCCATCACCATCTTCACCACCATTTATGTTTCTTACCACCATCTAACCACCAATTTCATCAACCAAAACCATAAACTATCACCCCAACCTTCGATTTCACCCATTTCTTCCACCATTTCTTCCCCATCTCACCATTTCACCACCTCCATCCTCCATTAACGGGTCCAAGGAAGAAGAAGAGGGATTTTCCTCAAAGCTTCAATTTTTCTTCTTAATCTCATCTTATAAGTCGTTTCTAAGGTAATGTGACTAAATATTTTAAATTTTTCTTGCATCTTGATTAATTTTTGTCAATTTCTAGTTTAGCCTAAGTTTAGATTTTTAGTTGTGAATTTTTTTGTGTTGATTTTAGTGTAGTTTTAGTTTGTTTAGTCTTGTTGAATGCTTCTAGGCTTTCCATTGTGGTTGAATGTGTTGTTTGATGTCCAAGAACCATACATTGTAGTTTGGGTAAAGGCTTTAAATTTGAAATTGGTTCTTTTGATCTTGACAAGTTAAACAAATTGATTTGTGGAATGAAATTTGAGAAAATGATGTTCATTTAAGCTTTAAAATTAGTTTTTGGGATGGTTTGTTTATGGGTTTGTTCTTGGAACTTAAAGTGTATTATTGGGTAACCGCGAATGAAATGCTATACGGTTACAATTCTTAATTTCCTTACTAACTTGGCAGCTTGTGTTTGATTTTGATGTTGTTTCAGGATGTCTGGAGGAAGCTCATCAGGTATAGGGGGAAAAGAAGAAGGGGACCAGTTCCAAGGCCCCGGGGAGAACCCAGTTCCCCAGTCCAGCCACAAAGAGATGAAAGGACAATCCGATATCTTGAAGCTGAGCGGATACCTGTTATCAAAACTAGAAGACTGAAGGACCACACCCTCTTGATGTTTGACATGGGCACCTTCGAAAGTGATAGGCTGGATAGGTATGTATCTCTCGAACTCCTACACCATAGGAATATCAATTGGGAGTTAGTTGACCAATTAGGTCAGAGAGATAGGTTGGAGAGGCTATTAGGGCCTAGATGGAGGAGGGTATTAACTTGTGATTGGCCTCAGTATAAGGAGTTGACCATGGAGTTTCACTCCACTTTTATGTATGATGATTCTGAGTTCGACTCCTTAGATGCTGTTTCTTTCTCGTTAGGTAGGCGAGTTTATGAGATGTCTATCCCACAGTTTGCTGTTGTTTGTGGGTTCTATACTGAGGACGAGGTCTTATCACCTGATTTTGTGCAGGGTTTGAGGGGAGCCACCAAGAAGAACAGAGATTTCTGTTTTTCTGAGGTGGATCTGAGTGAGTTTTGGGCTACAATTGCTGATGCCCTGTTTTCCACTAGTATGCTAGAGTCGAACATCAGGGATCCCTTGTTGAGATACCATAGGGTGTTAACATGCACTATTGTAGGAAGGAGTTCCGGGGAAGAAAAGGTCAACTGGATTGATCTTTTCTGTTTGTACTATATGGTGACACGGAGAGAGGCCAATGTGGCTTGTGTGTTGGTTAATTCTTTGGCTAGAGCTAGGCGGGGGGCGGACGAGCTAGGTTAGACATGGGCCCTTATATCTACCGTATGGCCGAATATTTGGGAGTTTTTGATAGATATCGTCCTGATTTGATGATCTTAGGACCGTTGACCACACCTATAGACTTGAGGGAGTTGTAGAGAGCAGGGATTGTAGAGAGAGGTGACCCACCAAGGTGGGCAGGTTTTGTGGTTGGGCCCCAGGTGATGCCTCCATAGGGTACACCTGCAGCAGATGTGGTCATGGGCTCGGTCCCAACTCATAGGCAGAGGCCTGTTTTTAGCAGAGATTTCCCCACCAGACAGTACCCACTCCGGGAACCTATACCTGACCCACTTACCTTAGAATCCTTATGCCATAGGATGGATGGATACCACGATCAGTACCGAGAGTGGAGGGAGCATGATCAGAGGAGGCAAGAGGATGCCATGAGGTACTTGATGACCTCGCTTCACATCGACATACCAGAGTTTTACAGGGCTCCGGGGGAGCATGATGGGGGAGATGATGAAGAGTAAGTGTGGGGAGGTGTTAGCATGATGGTTTGATGCAGTTGTGTATGATTATTGAACATTTATACTCTTTGACATTTGTGGTTTGGTTGGTTATGGGTTGGTGGATTTTTTTTAACTTATTTTGGTTGTGGTACTTTTGTATTTGAACATATGGTTGTTTATCTTGATCTTTGTAGTGCTGGTTTCATATGTTTGTTTATGGCTTGTGGAGCAATTTGTAGAGTGAAGAGCTTACGTGGAAAGACTAGCACACGACAGTCTTCTCTTTAACCAGCTAAGTCATTTTCATTTTTCACTTTCTTTTTGTTCTTAGTTTTCTTTTGGGGTTTCCTTTTTCTCTACATTGGGGACAATGTATAGTTTAAGTGTGGGGATGGGAAACTTAGTTTAGTTAATTTTGTTTTTAGTTTAATTTTGCTTTATTAGTAGTTTTTGAGTCAAAATTTTTTGTTTTACATCTCTAGCTTAGTTCTTTTTGTTCCTTGTTAAAGTTGGTTGCAAAAAGCATGATGGGAAATGATAGGAAAGTTGGGTTTTGTGGTTTCATGCAGGGTTAACTAGTTGGTTTGGGTTTATGCTTTGGTTATGGGATGTGTAGGTAGGCTCAACTGATTGTATTTGTCCCGTAGGATAGGTAAAATTTTACTTAACTGCATGAATTTCATGGGAAACATCTTGGGAATTTAGAATTAATGAAATTGTCTTCCAGTCAGATAGAAGTCTTTGCATAATAACAGATTAAGTTTTGAAAATCTGATTTTTGTTTGGCACATAAGTACTCTTTTTATGAGAATAAATCCGAGTCTTATGGCGCCTCCATTTCACCAAATAAGCTGAGTAAAAAGGAAAATAAAAAGAAAAGAAGTTGGATTAAAAACTTATCTGTCACACGCCGGGTTGCAGCCTGGTTGAAACACCACTAAGTTAAATTCAATGGATTGAAAAATAAAAAAAATGCTCACGCTTCCATCTGTTTCATTTGTAAAAATCTGAATTGAGAAATTCATAGTTTGTTTATTTGTAAGGATGACTTGAAGGCTAGAACCCAGGTTTGATTTAATTTTAGGTTTCCTAAGTGTGGGTCTAATGAAATGAAATGTAGAACATGAACTTAATGGACCATTACTAAGGGATAGGAATAATCAGTATGGGTTTAAAAGGAAAAAAAAATACCTGCAATCTTTTCCAAAGCATTGAATTTTAAATTGACTATGTTAATTGTGTAGAAACCATTTTTTTTCCAGCTATGATCCCAGATTTTTGCATAAACCTTTTTCAGGGACGAAAAAGAAATAAGTGTGGGGATGTGATGTGTTGCAAAACACATATGTTTATCTAGTTGTTTTTAATTAGTTTTCGTACAGTTTTATTCAATTTTAGAGTCGATTTGTGCTGGCTCTTCACATTTCCACAAATTGTTGCGTACAGGTAATAAACATGTTATTTTGGCATAAAAGATCAAGAAAACGAGCTCCCGGGTGGACGAGAACAAACTGAAGATCAAAGGGAGAAGATTTCTGGAATTTCTCCTTGTCGCTATTGCGACAACCACATGAAACCCTGTCGCGTAGCACGACAGGTAGAAATTACAGTTGTGCCCTTTTTAATGATTGCGGGTTTGACCCGACTATTTTGTCGGGTAGCGGGTACCGTCGCGTAGCGCGACAGGGTTAAATTTTCAGAAAATCGAGTTTTATGTTATCGAAACGGCTGGAGGCGGATTCATTGAATTCTGGATGATCAGAGACGACTTGGGAGGCGATTAGAAGCACAAGGACGAGATTAGAGTCAAGTTTGATCATCGGGAAGCCCTAGAGGAGTGATCCAAAGGGTGTAATGTGATCGGTTCTTCTTTCTTTCTTGTTATTCTCATTTGAATGATGTTTGGGATGTGTTTTGACATTATTTATTACTGTTTATTTAGTATGATTTGTGGCTAAACCTTCTAGACCACCTTTTGTTTTATAATTATGCATGTTTAATGTTTATAACGGTTGATTGTGGAACAAGTTTAGATTTTTCAATGGTTTAACGATTTGGTTTAGATTCTTGGATGTGTATGAATGTTTATGATGTTTGTGATCTGAATTATTGTTTCCTCGTGTGCTTTGGCGAATGTCTTTCGTGTAATAGACGCGTGCTAGGTCATTTACTTGGTGTTTTTGATTTGTAGATGGATTGCTAGATGTAGTGGTTCATAGGGGGAATAACTAAGTCACAAATGAATTAGATGTTTAACCAAATTCAATAGCCGTGAGGTGAGGGTTTGTCACACCCCGAGCCGGCGGGGTAGGATCGGGTTCCCCCGTCGGGCGGAATGTTCCCGGGGCGCGATATCGGGAGTGATAATCAGGAGTGATCAGATTGTTACATTGCACATGATATAAATGAGAAATGCTAATTTAAAATAGAATTACAAAGTTAAATTACAGCAGTAACGTTTATAATTTAACAATGTAAATCTATTGTAAAACATCAATAAATGACTATCTTGTATTTACACAAGATATACAAAATAATTTATATCATGATGTCTTCAAAAGTATGCAGGTCCAAAATACTAGTCTTCTATCTGAAGTCCTAGTCCAAAAGAAATGACTTCCTAATTGACCTGTTCGTCACCTGAGAAGTCATGCAAAAATAAAGGTCAACACATGGTTGGTGAGTTCATATAGTTTAGTATTTGAAAATGATTTGAAAATGATTTGAAAATGATTTGAAAATGATTTGAAAATGATTTGAAAACCTCCTTTGGTAAAGACCCTAACCTCATTAACTTCACATGTAATATCCAAATCGGTATGCTTATATATAGGGCATATGTAGGGTCGAGCTTACCGCCCGCCCAGCCAACATCCCACCACATACTAATTCACATATGACACTGTTGTTAATGATAATTAAGCATTTTTACCCATAACACAATCCCATATGTACCTCTGTTTATAGTTCCTGTCATTACAATCATTTGAAATCCCTGTTGATTCCTTAAGTTCATCATACAATATGATTAACCACACAATTGTATAAACAGTTATAAATGCTTAATTAAACAAGTAAATAAACATTTAATAAAATCTAAGTCCTTATGATTGGGGCCTATGGTCATACTCGAGTAGACTAGTCTGTCAATCTAGGTACTTAGTAGTTAGGGAAACTGCAAATATCCTCAAACATACGACCTACAAATCAAACGGTCTAGCTAGGACTTCTTGAAATGTAGGGTTTTTGTTTCGTCTGTTTTGGCATATGTTATCTCTGATATTTCCCAGGTTTTCCCTTGAAAATGATTTATTGATTCGTCTAATTCTGTTACAAGATGTACTTAACTTGTTGATCATCGAATACTAGATTCATGGATCAATTGTACACTTGATTCATTGTTCAACAAACACTTAGTTTGTATAACATTGAATATAGTCTTTGCAAAGATTGGTTCGTTTGATTCGTTGAAATCCCACACTTGTTTCGTCAAAATGTTTCGCATGATTTGTTGAACTCACCCACTTGATTTGTCAAAATGTTTCACTTGATTCATTGAAATCACCCATTTGATTCGTCAAAATGTTTCGTTTGATTCATTGAACTCACACACTTGATTTGTTAAAAATGTTTCCTTTGACTCGTTTGAAATGTTATGTTTTGTTTGAAAGGTTTAGTTAAATTGATTATTCACTTAATTTATAAGGAATAACTTAGTAAAACCTGTATAAAATATTCCTAGATATGATCCAGGATAACATTCATATATGTAAAACATATAAATTTAAAAGCATTTAAGTAAACAATTTAAATAACAGTTTATGCATGCTTCTCAGCCCCGCGTTTTAAAACAAAAAGTTAGAAAAGGGGCAATGAACTCACCTGTGCTGCTATGTAATTTGATCTAACACAAAATGCGCGCTCCTGTATGTAAGCTAAGTTTCTTCGGTTCCTGAGTTATTTTATAAGAATTCGAATATCATAAGTACGCGTAGTAGTCGTTGTGCCTAAGACCTTGAGTCTTGTTGTATGTGCAACTAAGTGTCTTAGTACTAAGTGTATCTAAGATCTACTCTATCTTAATTACCCTTCTTATGATCCCAATTCCCATGATTAGTTACTTTTGTAATAAATTACCTTTACATTTTTAGAAATTTCGGCAGAGTTTCCTTTGTATTTTGAGCAAATCCAGACAATTATATTGTCTATTTTATAACAAGTTCCCAATTCAATTTATTCAAAGTAAGTAATTTAAATCAAACGTTACAATTTAACTTCCATTTAAAATCATTTAATTAATTCTAACAAGTTCCAATTAAGTTCCTTTTTATTAAGATCTCATAATTTCTTATTTCAATTAAACATTTGTATATGTTGGGCCTTAGTTGGCCCATTGAGTCCATATCAACTCGTTTAGTAGTCTTTGATATTCAATGACTTCCCTTGATGTATGAAATTTGTAAATTTAATACCAGTCATCCCCACTAGATCGTTAGGGTGTTTAACTAGAACCCATTTCCAACCTGTACATGGTGTCATTTATCCATAATGAGTGCTTCCTAATTATATAGGTTTATCAAATAAAACCCTAATTATAATCCCATGCACACACACATGAACTATCTATCCATGCATGCAACGTATTGGATTCATACCTCATTAGAACTTAGGTTAATGACTAACTAACCATTTTTTTAGATTATTACCACTAGTTTTATTGATCCTAGTCCCATCTCGACTTCATTAATCGATTTCTAGGCTTTGCATGAAATCCAAGGCAGCGAACCTTATGAGGTTCTAAGTAGGGTTCGGCTAATTCAACCCCTCCCACGAACCTTCATGGTTCGGCCAGGCTAGCTCACAAATCCTAGGGTTCGTCCCGTGGCTCGCATCTAAGGAGGTTCGCTTCTAACTAGGTGAGGGTGCGGCCAACTTAAAGAGTTCGGCCATATCAATGATTACACAGGTTCGCACAAGCACAGGGTTCGTCATGTGATGAAGGTTCGACCGGACATGTGGGGTTCGGCTGGCTTAAACCAGATTCTATTGAAGGCTCGTTGACCTTGGGTTCGTGAGTTGCATGGCCATGGTTCGGCCATGCAGGGTTCGGTCCCAATAGTTCGTGACATTTAGGCTCGTCAGCATGTTGAGGGTTCGTTGTAGTCGAGGGTTCGGTTGCAGGAGATGGTTCGGTGCAGGTGGTCCAGGGTTCGGCGGCAGGTGGGCACAGGTTCGTTGCAGGAGTCTCCCACTTGGTTGCAGGGTTCGTTACTCAGAAAATGGTTTGGCCATGTTTGTAGGGGTTCGGCCGGCGAAGCTGCATCATTTTTCCAGCTCCTTAGCTCACGAACCTGTAAAGATCTTGGTGTTTCCAGCATCGTTTTAACTAGCTAAACCTGTTACAAACTCATTCTAACAGATTCTAACCCATGTGATAACCCAATCTACGTGTTCTAAGTGCTTTAGTGCCGATTTAAACAACAAAACCAATTGAACTCGTGAAAACCCTAGAAAAACGAATTTTAAGTGGATGTTTACCTCAAATCCCACGGTTAATTACTTCTTTTTCTTGTACTTCTGGAATCTACACGATGAGGGGAACGTCTTGACACCAACTTTGCTTGAATCCACCGGGGTTTGGACCTCCAAATCTTAGAAAGAAGATAGTTTCTTTGTGAAGAACTAGAGAGAGAGAGAGAAAACGTGATGAAGAGAGAGAGGGAGGTTGGTGAGGGTTATTATGGCAATTTAATGCCATAATAAAGGATACCATCTCACCCGGTTAGTCGGTCTCGTTCGGTTTCGCGTATTATGCCGTATCGCGTAGTTTACGCGACGAAACGACACGGTTATAAAATTAGAAATCTTTTAATTATTCAAGGTTGTAATTCCTAATAAATTAACTAATATCTTCTTATTTATTAAAAATTTAAAACAAAATTAACTGTTTAAATCGAAATGTACGGTCGTCGCGCGTATTCGTTCGAATCGTCACCCGTACGAACACGACGATAACTATACTTTTCAATCTTGTTTTCTAATTTAAGAACATCACTCAGAACGTTAAACTTTCAGATTTATTCGTACAGATCGTCACCTATACGAATAACCCGTAAATTTAGCATTCACATAGCAACATTCGTGTGTTTTGTTCTGTAAAGTCTCACATACGTTTATACATAATAAATCCTAAGCAAATAATCATATGAGGGTTCTGTGTTGCCAGATAATTATCCGACTCAAGAACCCTTGTTCTGAACTGCGTTTTCTGTTAAATGTTTCTGAAACTGTTCTATGACAACTCACTATGATAATGATAATTGATATGAATATGAAAAGTACTGAAATGTATATGATCCGTACCTGTTTTACTGTTCATGTACTGTAGAGATCACTGTTCCGGTGACGGTTCCGGCACTGATGTTACAGTCTCCCCTTGTTAGAGAAATTTCGTCCCGAAATTTAAGTGTTGTTATCAGGTACAGCTTCCTCTTCAAACAGTTGAGGATACTTTAACTTCATGTGATCTTCACGTTCCCAAGTAAACTCGGGCCCGCGTCTTGAATTCCATCGAACCTTTACAATAGGAATACGGCTTCGCCTCAGTTGTTTAACCTTGCGATCCATAATCTCTAAAGATTCTTCAATGAAATGTAACTGTTCATCGACTTGAATCTCTTCAATTGGAATGACGAGAGACTCGTCAGCAAGGCATTTCTTTAAGTTTGAGACGTGAAATACGTCATGCACACCACTGAGTTCATCTGGTAATCTCAGTCGATAAGCTACAGGACCTATACGTTCGATGATCTCGAACGGTCCCACGTATCGTGGTGCCAATTTGCCTTTCTTTCCAAAGCGTACCACGCCTTTCCATGGGGATACCTTTAACATTACATGATCTCCCACTTGGAATTCCAACGGCTTGCGCCGTTTGTCGGCGTAGCTCTTTTGTCTGCTCCTAGTTGCTTGTAGTCTTCTTTGAATCTGAGCTATCTTGTCAGTGGTTTCTTGTATTAGTTCTGGCCCCGTTATTCGATTGTCTCCAATTTCAGTCCAACAAATCGGTGATCGACATTTCCGGCCATAAAGAGCCTCGAATGGTGCACATCCGATACTGCTGTGGTAACTGTTATTGTAGGAGAATTCAATCAGTGGCAAATGGGAATCCCAATTCCCACCGAAGTCTAGAACACAGGTTCTCAACATGTCCTCTAGGGTTTGAATAGTACGTTCGCTTTGGCCATCCGTTTGTGGGTGGTAAGCTGTACTCAGATTCAACTGTGTCCCTAGAGATTTCTGTAATGATTGCCAGAACCTTGATGTAAATCTGCTATCTCGATCAGAAATAATAGACAATGGCACACCATGGCGTACCACTATCTCGTTTATGTACAATCTCGCCAGTTTATCCATCGTGAAAGTCTCACGCATTGGCAAGAAATGAGCAGATTTTGTTAAACGATCAATGATTACCCAAATCGTATCATGACCACTGGAAGTGCGGGGTAGCTTGGTAATGAAATCCATAGCTATTTGTTCCCACTTCCAGAGCGGAATTTCAGGCTGTTCCAGTAGACCAGACGGTCTCTGGTGTTCCGCCTTTACCTTCGCACACGTAAGACACTGACCGACATACTCGGCTATGTCTTTCTTCATTCCCGGCCACCAATAAAACCCACGCAAGTCTTGGTACATTTTATCAGCGCCTGGATGAACAGAGTATTTAGTCTTGTGTGCTTCATCGAAGATAAGTTTCCTCAATTCATCTACCGCAGGGATCCATATACGTTCCTTGTAGTAGATCATTCCATCGGACTTTGTGTCAAACTGTTTCTCTGCTCCGCAATCAAGTTCCCTCTTCAGATTATCTCGGTCAAGTGCTTCTTGCTGTGCTTGAACAATCTTGTCACTTAAACTGGTCTGCACAGTTATCCCCATTGCTCTAACACGTAGGGGTTTGACCCGTTCCTTCCGGCTTAAGGCGTCAGCTACAACGTTCGCCTTTCCCGGATGGTACTTGATCACACAATCATAATCATTCAGAAGTTCAACCCAACGACGCTGTCGCATGTTGAGCTCCTTCTGATCAAAGATGTGTTGCAGACTTTTGTGATCAGTGAATATGGTACACTTGGTGCCATATAAGTAATGTCTCCAAATCTTCAGTGCGAAAATTACAGCTCCCAGTTCAAGATCATGAGTAGTGTAATTCTTCTCATGAATCTTTAACTGTCTTGATGCATAGGCTATGACTTTATCCCGTTGCATTAATACACAACCGAGTCCCTGATGGGAAGCATCACAGTATACAACAAAATCATCACAGCCTTCTGGGAGAGATAGAATTGGAGCATCACATAATTTCTGTTTCAAGGTCTGAAAAGCATCTTCTTGTTTCTGCTCCCAGACAAACGGTTCACTTTTCTGAGTTAGCTTAGTGAGAGGCAAAGCTATTTTAGAAAAGTTTGAGATAAACCTTCTATAATAACCCGCCAATCCCAGAAAAGACCGTATCTCCGTTGGTGTCTTTGGAGTGTCCCAATTCTTTATCGCTTCAATCTTGGCAGGGTCTACATGAATTCCCTCGCTGTTGACCACATGACCCAGAAATTGAACTTCTCTTAGCCAAAACTCACATTTAGAGAATTTGGCATAGAGTTTCTCTTCTTTCAACAGCTCCAAGATTTTTCTAAGGTGTTGCTCATGTTCTGTTTTGGTCTTGGAATAAATCAGTATGTCATCAATAAAGACAATGACAAACTGATCCAAGTACGGCTTGCACACTCGGTTCATGAGGTCCATGAAAACCGCTGGTGCATTTGTCAATCCGAAGGGCATCACCATAAATTCGTAATGCCCGTATCTGGTTCGGAAAGCCGTCTTCGGTATGTCTTCATCTTGAACTCTCAACTGATGATATCCAGACCGCAAGTCAATCTTAGAGAAGTATTGAGCTCCTTGCAGTTGGTCAAACAAATCATCAATCCTCGGTAATGGATACCGATTCTTGATGGTTAGTTTGTTCAGTTCACGGTAATCTATACACATTCTGAATGATCCGTCTTTCTTCTTCACGAACAAGACCGGAGCTCCCCAAGGTGAGTAGCTCGGTCTGATGAAACCCTTGTCAAGTAGCTCCTGTAACTGATTAGACAATTCCTGCATCTCTGAAGGTGCTAACCTGTAAGGAGATTTAGCAACAGGAGTTGCTCCAGGAATTAAGTCAATACGAAATTCTACCGGTCGCGCAGGTGGCAAACCTGGTAGGTCTTCGGGGAATACTTCAGGATATTCTTTCACTACTGGTACATCTTGAATCTTCTTCTTGTCTTTCTCCTTTTCCACCACATGAGCCAGGAATGCTATGCACCGCTTCTGTAGACACTTACGCGCCTTTATGCAAGAAATGATTTTGACACTTCGCTTTGCTTGATCCCCTTTAACTTCCAATACACGATCACTCGGCAATGGAATTCGAAGCAGCTTCTCAGAACAGATGACTTCCACTCGGTTAGATGAGAGCCAATCCATTCCAACAATGATGTCAAAACTACCCAGCTCCATCGGTATCAAATCGATGGTAAATGTAAAATCATTTAGTGTCAATGGGCAGTTCCTATAAACTGTGCTAACTGTGACCTGTTTCCTGTTAGCTACTTCTATAATGTAAGGGGAGTCTAACTGTTCCTCTATGGACTCTAGTTGACATGCAAAGTCGGTAGAGATAAAACTCTGATCCGCACCAGTATCAAATAAGACAGATGCACAAAAGTCATGTAAGAGAAACGTACCAGTGACCACATTTGGGTCCTGGCGTGCAGCTGGTGCTCCGATAGCAAAGGCTCGTCCACGGGGTGCTTGAACTGCTGGTTGTGCCTTCTTCGGGCAGTTCTTCGCAAAGTGGCCTTGTTCGCCACAGTTATAGCATCCACCATGGTTCTGATTAGCTGGTGGAGGAAGAGCCAAAGCAGCATTGTTGACTGCTTGATTAGGAGTCATCCTACAGTGTTGGACCCAATGGCCCTTTCTTCCACATCCCGTGCAATGCTTGCAGGGAGTGTCAGCAGTGTGGTGATACTGACACTTGGCACACAAAGGAAACGTGCCAGTGTAGGGCTTGCGGTTGGGGTTTTGTGGTGCTGCTGCTATTTGTTGCAGAGGTGTGGCCACCGCGTAGTTCTTGATGGTCTTCTGTTTCTTCTTTTGATGGTGAGAGGGTTTCTTTGAAGATTCTGCTTTGTTCTTACTGGGTTCAGCCTCCTTCTTTAGGGCTCCAGAGGCTACCATGAGGTCAGTGAGTTTCCCAGACAGTCTCACTGCATATTCAACAGTAGTAGGGTTGGCTGAAACAACCATACCCTGAATGCAGGCAGGAAGTCCACCCACATAACGGTCTATCCTTTTCTCCAGAGTTGGTACCATGTCTGGCACCAAAGCAACTAACTCGTGGTAACGAGTAGTGTAACCCATGTGATCAGCCCCCTTCATCACATGGTTAGATAATTCGACCTCCAATTTCTGCAGCTCGTTCTTGGGACAGAACTCTGTTCGCAGCAGTGTCTTGAAATCTTCCCATGGCATGGCCATGGCTTCTTCTCTTCCTCGAGCATTAATCTGACCGTTCCACCAGGTCAGAGCCCGTTTGTTGAATGTTCCCGCTGAGTAACGGACCTTGTGATGTTCGGGGCAGCTGCAAAGATCCAATGTTGCCTCAATCTTCTCAGTCCATTGGATTAGTCCAACGGCGCCTTCAGACCCACTGAAACTGGGTGGCTTACATCCTACAAAGGACTTGTAGGAGTAGTGAGATGAATCTCCAGTATTTCCACTGGCTTCTCCTGATGTGTTGCCAGTGTTGAGGATCTCATTACGAAGACGAAGGAACATCTCCGGTATTGCCTCTTTCATCTGATTCGTCATCTGGCTACTCAGTAACGTCACTAGAGCGATAGTAGCAGGATCCATGGTCGGTACTGTGCCCGAACCAGATGCTTGAGTAATCAATGGAGGAGGGGGAGGAGGAGGTGGAGGAGGTGGTGGTGGAGAGTCGTTCGGAGACGGTGTTGAGGAGTGTGGAGCCAAGTCTTGAGGTGGTAGCTGTATCAAGGGAGGTTGTCTTCGTGGAGGCATTCTGATCATAACCAATAAAGTCATCGATTAGTGCAATGATCGAATACAGAAGACAATATGCAAATAAGTCTTAAGTCCTATGTTCTCTATATGCAGGGTCCCTAGGTTATAGTCTAGGCCAAACCATTTAAATAAGTGACCTATATTTCTCTATAACCATGGCTCTGATACCAATCTGTCACACCCCGAGCCGGCGGGGTAGGATCAGGTTCCCCCGTCGGGCGGAATGTTCCCGGGGCGCGATATCGGGAGTGATAATCAGGAGTGATCAGATTGTTACATTGCACATGATATAAATGAGAAATGCTAATTTAAAATAGAATTACAAAGTTAAATTACAGCAGTAACGTTTATAATTTAACAATGTAAATCTATTGTAAAACATCAATAAATGACTATCTTGTATTTACACAAGATATACAAAATAATTTATATCATGATGTCTTCAAAAGTATGCAGGTCCAAAATACTAGTCTTCTATCTGAAGTCCTAGTCCAAAAGAAATGACTTCCTAATTGACCTGTTCGTCACCTGAGAAGTCATGCAAAAATAAAGGTCAACACATGGTTGGTGAGTTCATATAGTTTAGTATTTGAAAATGATTTGAAAATGATTTGAAAATGATTTGAAAATGATTTGAAAACCTCCTTTGGTAAAGACCCTAACCTCATTAACTTCACATGTAATATCCAAATCGGTATGCTTATATATAGGGCATATGTAGGGTCGAGCTTACCGCCCGCCCAGCCAACATCCCACCACATACTAATTCACATATGACACTGTTGTTAATGATAATTAAGCATTTTTACCCATAACACAATCCCATATGTACCTCTGTTTATAGTTCCTGTCATTACAATCATTTGAAATCCCTGTTGATTCCTTAAGTTCATCATACAATATGATTAACCACACAATTGTATAAACAGTTATAAATGCTTAATTAAACAAGTAAATAAACATTTAATAAAATCTAAGTCCTTATGATTGGGGCCTATGGTCATACTCGAGTAGACTAGTCTGTCAATCTAGGTACTTAGTAGTTAGGGAAACTGCAAATATCCTCAAACATACGACCTACAAATCAAACGGTCTAGCTAGGACTTCTTGAAATGTAGGGTTTTTGTTTCGTCTGTTTTGGCATATGTTATCTCTGATATTTCCCAGGTTTTCCCTTGAAAATGATTTATTGATTCGTCTGATTCTGTTACAAGATGTACTTAACTTGTTGATCATAGAATACTAGATTCATGGATCAATTGTACACTTGATTCATTGTTCAACAAACACTTAGTTTGTATAACATTGAATATAGTCTTTGCAAAGATTGGTTCGTTTGATTCGTTGAAATCCCACACTTGTTTCGTCAAAATGTTTCGCATGATTTGTTGAACTCACCCACTTGATTTGTCAAAATGTTTCACTTGATTCATTGAAATCACCCATTTGATTCGTCAAAATGTTTCGTTTGATTCATTGAACTCACACACTTGATTTGTTAAAAATGTTTCCTTTGACTCGTTTGAAATGTTATGTTTTGTTTGAAAGGTTTAGTTAAATTGATTATTCACTTAATTTATAAGGAATAACTTAGTAAAACCTGTATAAAATATTCCTAGATATGATCCAGGATAACATTCATATATGTAAAACATATAAATTTAAAAGCATTTAAGTAAACAATTTAAATAACAGTTTACGCATGCTTCTCAGCCCCGCGTTTTAAAACAAAAAGTTAGAAAAGGGGCAATGAACTCACCTGTGCTGCTATGTAATTTGATCTAACACAAAATGCGCGCTCCTGTATGTAAGCTAAGTTTCTTCGGTTCCTGAGTTATTTTATAAGAATTCGAATATCATAAGTACGCGTAGTAGTCGTTGTGCCTAAGACCTTGAGTCTTGTTGTATGTGCAACTAAGTGTCTTAGTACTAAGTGTATCTAAGATCTACTCTATCTTAATTACCCTTCTTATGATCCCAATTCCCATGATTAGTTACTTAGTTGTAATAAATTACCTTTACATTTTTAGAAATTTCGGCAGAGTTTCCTTTGTATTTTGAGCAAATCCAGACAATTATATTGTCTATTTTATAACAAGTTCCCAATTCAATTTATTCAAAGTAAGTAATTTAAATCAAACGTTACAATTTAACTTCCATTTAAAATCATTTAATTAATTCTAACAAGTTCCAATTAAGTTCCTTTTTATTAAGATCTCATAATTTCTTATTTCAATTAAACATTTGTATATGTTGGGCCTTAGTTGGCCCATTGAGTCCATATCAACTCGTTTAGTAGTCTTTGATATTCAATGACTTCCCTTGATGTATGAAATTTGTAAATTTAATACCAGTCATCCCCACTAGATCGTTAGGGTGTTTAACTAGAACCCATTTCCAACCTGTACATGGTGTCATTTATCCATAATGAGTGCTTCCTAATTATATAGGTTTATCAAATAAAACCCTAATTATAATCCCATGCACACACACATGAACTATCTATCCATGCATGCAACGTATTGGATTCATACCTCATTAGAACTTAGGTTAATGACTAACTAACCATTTTTTTAGATTATTACCACTAGTTTTATTGATCCTAGTCCCATCTCGACTTCATTAATCGATTTCTAGGCTTTGCATGAAATCCAAGGCAGCGAACCTTATGAGGTTCTAAGTAGGGTTCGGCTAATTCAACCCCTCCCACGAACCTTCATGGTTCGGCCAGGCTAGCTCACAAATCCTAGGGTTTGTCCCGTGGCTCGCATCTAAGGAGGTTCGCTTCTAACTAGGTGAGGGTGCGGCCAACTTAAAGAGTTCGGCCATATCAATGATTACACAGGTTCGCACAAGCACAGGGTTCGTCATGTGATGAAGGTTCGACCGGACATGTGGGGTTCGGCTGGCTTAAACCAGATTCTATTGAAGGCTCGTTGACCTTGGGTTCGTGAGTTGCATGGCCATGGTTCGGCCATGCAGGGTTCGGTCCCAATAGTTCGTGACATTTAGGCTCGTCAGCATGTTGAGGGTTCGTTGTAGTCGAGGGTTCGGTTGCAGGAGATGGTTCGGTGCAGGTGGTCCAGGGTTCGGCGGCAGGTGGGCACAGGTTCGTTGCAGGAGTCTCCCACTTGGTTGCAGGGTTCGTTACTCAGAAAATGGTTCGGCCATGTTTGTAGGGGTTCGGCCGGCGAAGCTGCATCATTTTTCCAGCTCCTTAGCTCACGAACCTGTAAAGATCTTGGTGTTTCCAGCATCGTTTTAACTAGCTAAACCTGTTACAAACTCATTCTAACAGATTCTAACCCATGTGATAACCCAATCTACGTGTTCTAGGTGCTTTAGTGCCGATTTAAACAACAAAACCAATTGAACTCGTGAAAACCCTAGAAAAACGAATTTTAAGTGGATGTTTACCTCAAATCCCACGGTTAATTACTTGTTTTTCTTGTACTTCTGGAATCTACACGATGAGGGGAACGTCTTGACACCAACTTTGCTTGAATCCACCGGGGTTTGGACCTCCAAATCTTAGAAAGAAGATAGTTTCTTTGTGAAGAACTAGAGAGAGAGAGAGAAAACGTGATGAAGAGAGAGAGGGAGGTTGGTGAGGGTTATTATGGCAATTTAATGCCATAATAAAGGATACCATCTCACCCGGTTAGTCGGTCTCGTTCGGTTTCGCGTATTATGTCGTATCGCGTAGTTTACGCCACGAAACGACACGGTTATAAAATTAGAAATCTTTTAATTATTCAAGGTTGTAATTCCTAATAAATTAACTAATATCTTCTTATTTATTAAAAATTTAAAACAAAATTAACTGTTTAAATCGAAATGTACGGTCGTCGCGCGTATTCGTTCGAATCGTCACCCGTACGAACACGACGATAACTATACTTTTCAATCTTGTTTTCTAATTTAAGAACATCACTCAGAACGTTAAACTTTCAGATTTATTCGTACAGATCGTCACCTATACGAATAACCCGTAAATTTAGCATTCACATAGCAACATTCGTGTGTTTTGTTCTGTAAAGTCTCACATACGTTTATACATAATAAATCCTAAGCAAATAATCATATGAGGGTTCTGTGTTGCCAGATAATTATCCGACTCAAGAACCCTTGTTCTGAACTGCGTTTTCTGTTAAATGTTTCTGAAACTGTTCTATGACAACTCACTATGATAATGATAATTGATATGAATATGAAAAGTACTGAAATGTATATGATCCGTACCTGTTTTACTGTTCATGTACTGTAGAGATCACTGTTCCGGTGACGGTTCCGGCACTGATGTTACAGGGTTTGTTAGTATATCTTGCATGTTTAAGAACTAGTTAAAGTCTTTGTGAAAAGACCAAGATTAGGTAATTTGAACATAGTCTTGTATGCTAAATCCAAGATGAATTACCTGTCTATCCCTTGCATATCATGCAGTGAGACTTTCCTTTCCGTGAGGTAGATAGTCTTTAGGATAAACCATTGATGGGTTGGTTAACTTGTGAGAGTAATTAACCTAAACCGGTGTTTAAGATACTTATAGACAATTTAGTTGAAATCTTTGAAAATGGTTAAAGAATCTCTAATTTGTTGATAAGCAAATATTTAAAGATCCCGGTTCCAAACATAAGTTCCATAATCAGTCTAAACACATTAGACATGTATAAAGTAAACCCTAGGTAGTCACTTCATCATTCGTGAGTTTTAGTTGCATTTGCCTGTTGGAGTCTTAATTTGATTTTCTAGATTTTATTAATTTCATTTTAATCAGTTATCTACAAAACCCCCCTTTCAAACATTTAATTTAATTTAATCCTTTTGTATAGATAAGTCCTTGAATTTATTTTGCACTTTCTATAGGAGTCTGTGGGTTCGATATCCGGACTTGCTTTTCTGTACTACTTTTCGATAGGTTCACTGAGTCTAGAGTATTACTTAGTGTCTAGGTTAGTTTTGATTTTTATTAGTATTAATTAAACTACTTTGCACACATCACCTTGCTGTTATGAGTGTGTGTCGTAAGGTATTTCCAGAAGCTGCAAAATATCTCTGCAGATGGCACATAGACGAAAAGATTGCAAAACATTGCAAGGACAGCTTTTCGGATGCAGACTGGAAGAAATTCAAAGGTCGTTGGCCGAATTTGTGTAACTCTCCGACAGCAGGGTTATACGACTATAACTACAACCGTTTGTACGAAAGACTTATTAAAGACAACAAAAAAAGTAAGCATCATATACCATCATCATTGTCATCATATCATCATTGGTTTTTTGTTTCATTTCAGGGGTTCTGGAATATCTGACGCACTCCTGGTTACACAGTTACAGAGATATGTTTGTAACAGCATAGAGAAATAGAACGCGCAAATTTGGTCAAAGTACAACGAACCGGGTGGAAAGTCAGCACTCAAACCTAAAAAGATACCTCAGATCAACAAACAGAACGCTTGCCTCGCTTGTCGGTTTCGTAAATGAAATCGTACAATCATAGGAGGTAAAAATTAATCACAATTTTAAAACGAGCTTGATTAAAACTATGGGTCATCATAAACTACCAATATTTGATAACCTTTGAGGAAAGTTGTCCCATAAAGCTCTTGATTTGTTGGTCGAGGACAAAGAAAAAGTAAGGGTTATGCGCGACTCAAATATGTCGTGTGGCCACCAGCTTTGGACGAGTTGTGGGTCGTCGTGCGCTTGTCATATATCAAAATACTTAAACACAGGTTCATAATACTAAATCTACATCTTACATGTTTCACACATAGTTACTGGTGTATTATTATTAATTATAAATTATGTAGATATGAAGATACCACTTTCAGAGATAGACATATTTTGAACAAAACTAACCACAAATAACCCAACACTATTAGAAGAAGAAGAAGAAATTGATATTATAGGACAAATGAGTTTGGTTACAGAAGATATAAATTCCAAACCTCCTGAGGTAAAAAAGAGTCTAATAAAGAAGCACCTGTCGCAGGTATTTCAAATAAAAGCGACAAAAAGACAACTTTAGTTCAAAAAGATACACGTGGTCATCCAACTTTAAAAGCACAGAAACTAAAAGAGCAAGACGTTGTAAAAGATAGCTTAGCGTCCCAACATAGTACGTTAGAACTTTCAAGGCATAGTTTGTTTACAGTTACGACCGAGAAGAGTCAGAAACCCGTATTTCGGTGCAGTCGTTCCACATCGGGGATTTACTATGAGCCAGAGACCATGACAGAGGCATTCACCCAGGGGCTGACGCAGGGAGAAGACAGGGTGATGAGGGCTTGGTGGCCTCATATTTTTGACACACCGTTCACTAGCCACCGATTACGTGCGTCGACCATAGGAGATCCTCTGATTCTATACATCCACAGGTGCACAATTACGATGATATCAGCACGTGGACAGAGCCAGGATTGGGTGACGACGATAGATTTATTCTATCTTCACTCCTTGATGACTGGCAGGCCGTGCAACCTTGCACGGTGTTTTGCCTTGTACTACACCTCCTTCTACCACCGTCAGGATCGCGGTACACTGTGGGGAGGCACCTTTGTCACCCACCTCGCACACAGCAGGGGGCATGTTTCATTTGCTTCAGGATCTGCAGGCGATCCAGCCACGTAAGTTGGATCGTCTAACGGTCCTGAACATGAAACTTGCCGCTGACATCCCGGGTCTATGATTGCAGTTTAATGGATCCGATGGTCGTATCCGGCAGCCAGCCCAGTTGGCCGTCGTCCAGTAGCAGTAGCAACAGTAGCCCGAGGACCATGTTGAGGGGCAGATGCCACAGCACGAGCCAATTCGATAGGAGCCCGTCCAGTCACACCACATGAGGACCCACCTCAGCATCCACCACACGTCTACTGTGCGGTGCACCTAACCGAGCCACTAGAGAAGTTGTTGCACCGTGTTGCGGTCCAGTCTAAGAGATTTTACTGGTTACTCGTCGTCAGGCCGCATGGGAGACACGCATTGAGCGACGGCTCGATCAGCTGGGGGATATGGTCCAGTTCACGAAATATACAAAGATTGCATTTTTACATCTTTTCTGTTGATTCTAATCTGGATTCCGCTCACTTTAAAGTCATTCGGTGTCGATTGGAGCCATAAAGCTCAAGTCTTGATCGAGATCTGGACCTACAAGTGGTATTAAAGCCTTCGAGCTCTTTTCTACACCAAGGTAACAACTTTTTCGTTTAAGTTTGATACTTTCTTGATCGTCTCTTCATCATCTAGCTGCTGACAAAATTTGGGGCTCTAAATCTAGAAGAATTTTTTTGTGGAAAAATTTCAAGTATTATCGACTTCTCAGTTTCGAGAACACCTTTTCAAGCACATCATTTCGAGATCTGGTCTTCGGGTACAACACTTTGAGTTCAACAGCTTAGCAAAATTGTTTCTGAGTTTTTGAGGTTCAGGTACTATATTTCGAGAAGAAGTTTTCGTGTACAGGTTATCGAACACTTGGATTTCGAGATCTCATTTTCGATAACAACATATCGAGTACAGTCTTTCGAACCCTTGGAGTTCGTGAACAACTGTTCGAATACTCTACTTCGGGTACTGGGTTTCAAATACTCCTGGATCAACGAGTACAGCTTGGACTTCGTGTATTGCTTGGGATTTCGAATACTTAAGGATTTCGAGTAACACAGGGTCTTTAGGAACTTGTTAATTTTGAGAATTTGTACTTAGAAAATTTTCGTTTCATCATGCCCTCTAAGAATCGTACCAGCTTATCCAACTTGCTGAATTTGGATAATGAAATAAGCACGGGAACTAAGCCACCAAGGCTCGTATCAGGAGACAACTTCCAAGACTAGAAATTCATATTTCAGTCTTTCATCAAGTATACAGATCCGAAGTTATGGAGATCGATATAGGAGGGGCCTTATGTGCCGATAGAGGGAGATTCCTTAGAAGCCCAACTCAACAGATTCACTCACCTTATGAAAGAGATGACAAGTGCTGGGATTGAAATGTTAAAGGGAGAAGTTGACAAGAAACTCTTAAATTCACTGCCATACAACTGGAACTCAAACTGCACAACAATCAAGAGGACAAAAGACATGTACAAGACTACTCTCAGTGTGTTAATCTCAATCATCAACTCATATGACATGGATGACAAACAAAGGGCGCTTAATCATGCCAATTCCATGGGCATTACTCCTGTATCTGAGAATGATACTCTCTTGTCTGCCATCAATTATCAAGCTTCTGGTTCTAAGCATTACCAGACCTCTTCATCTCAGTCTGTTCCTTTCAAGACCGCATTCATTTCATCAGGGCAAGTGAGTTCAGTGCCCAAAATCAGCCTGGAGAGTGAGGAGATTCTGCTACTATTCAAAGGATTCATGAACAGTTACAATGCATTTATTGCTGGAGAATTGGCGCTGGCGAATCTCACTCAAGACAATCTAGAGCAGATCAACCCAGCTGATGTGGAGAAATGGATATCTCATGGCAGATGGCCATGGCGGTCTTTCAGGAAAAGAAGTTAATCAAGAATTATGGCAGGAACAGTTTTGGGAAAAACCCAGGAAGGAAGTTGGGATTTGACAAGTCAAAGCTAAGGTGCTACAATTGTGTCCAGCAGAGTCACTTTGCTCGGGAATGTAAGCTGCCCAAGGTTGTGAATGAGGCAGACAAGAAGCCTGATGAAAAGGGGGGAGCTGGAGGTGGAGCTAGCACATCAAAGGCATTGGTCACGCAAGAGCTTGAGATGACTATGACCATGTGTTAATGGCTAAGGTGGACGACAAATGCAATGAGGTAACAGAAAATCTCTGCTCTACTTCTTGCATTGAGAAGGTTTTTAAGTACCGTTCGCCTAATGAGGACTTAATCAAAGAACTCACCAAACTTAAATATTTTAACTCTGAATTTCTTAAAAATGAAGAGCTTTTCAAAAGGAAACTTGACACTGAAAGGCGTGATATTTCACAATTAAAAGAACTTTTAAGTGATAAAGAGTCCAACTATCGGGACGCCAGGCGTCAGATAGATGAACTCTCCTTAGAGTTAGAACAAGTTAAGACACAGTTGTCCAAAACTAAAACTAAAGCTGATAAATATGAGTATTAGAGTACTGTGGTGTCTAACATGATTGATGTCCAGAGTAGGAGAAAAGAGAAAATTGGGCTTGGTTTTACTGAGGTGAAATCTCCATTTAACCATAACTACTCCATCATGCCCAATACCAACACATCTGTTAAATGATCTGCTGTTGAAGTCAGACCAACGATTTGAGTTCACCACTGGTTCTAACAAACCAGTCCCTCTTACCGTAGATGCAGTTGTGACTGACCTTAATAATTATGATGGTTCTTAGGCTTGTGCAGAATGTTTGAGTGTTTCAGGTTCAAGGCTAAAGAAGGAGAAATGAAGTGCTGGCAGGAGCACATATTGTTCAACTTCACATAGCAAATCACATTTTGTTCCAATAGTTGATTTTGTTAGGAGATTTGAATCAATCACTATTAGACCAAATGAAATGATTAAGGATTTTAAGACTAAGTTTGCTAAAATTAATGATAATGTTAAAAACAAAATTGTCTTAGAATCAGATCCTTCTCCTTTGACTGAGCAGGTAACTCGGAGGCGGGTTCAAAGTTAAACACTAACTCTGAACCTTATGTTCCAACTGGGTCATTGGAACAAGCCTCCATAAGTTCTATCTCTGGTATGAGTGACTGTGATGTAAAGCCATTTGACCAAAAGGAGTTTCATGAAAAAGTTTGTTGCTATGCATGTGGAAGACCAGGCCACATTGCTAGACACTATCTGCATTGACCTACTGAATTCTTCTATGGGAAGAATCAGAAGGTCAAACCCAAGGCTAAACCTGTTAAAAGACCAATGAGGACTGATCAATCCTCCAAGCCTAGGGTAAAACCTCAGAAGGTAAATCCGAATCATCCCACAGCCAAATGTGCCAAACCAGCAAAACAAAATCAATCTGGTTTTCATAAACAAAAGTCAAAGGATTTCAAATCTAAAAGCAAACCACAATGGAAAAATAAGCTACATTTGAAACCTCAAGTAAAACTAATTGATCATGGCAGTGGTGTCAGGCCCATGAATGTCAGGGCTAAATCAGACAAGCTCAAGGGAATTATCAAGAAAGGGCCCAAAGTTCCACAAGTACCTAAATCTGTTATGATTTGGGTACCCATTTCTAATTAAATGTGTGTGTGTTATGCAGGGACGACCAAATAAACAGAAGAATTTTTGGTACGTTGATAGTGGTTGTTCCCGGCATATGACTGGGGATTTTTCTTAGTTACATGAAGTCACACCATTTAATGGAGGATATGTCTTGTTTACTGGAGACAAAGGTGGGAAAATCAGCATGAAGGGCACGGTTACAAATGGAACTCTAAGTTTTGACGATGCGTACTATGTTGAAGAACTCAACCACGGCTCGTTGAGTGTTTCTCAGATCTTTGACAAGAGCTTTTTAACACACTTCACAAACAAAGGGTGTCTTATCTTGAAGCCCGGATTTGTTGTATCAAAGAAATGGATCTTGATGAGGACTCCAAGAATCAACAATGCCTATATCATCAACATGAATTCTGATTCATACACAGAAAACACCTGTTTGTTTTCTAAGGCATCAGAGACTGACTGTTTGCTGTGGCATCGCCGACTGGGTCATGTCAATTTGAAGAATCTCAACCGACTAGCTAAGGCGGATCATGTGATTGTCCTACCTTCTAAGGACTTCTCCAAAATTGAGAAGTGCAGTGCATGTGCCAAGCGGAAGCAACACAAGAGACCCCACAAGCCCAAATTGTTCAACTCAATTTCATCAATTTTGCAGCTTCTTCATATGGATTTATTTGGACCGGTGAATGTCATAAGCATCGGGAAGAAGTCATATTGTCTTGTTCTAACAGATGATTATTCCAAATTCACATGGGTGTTCTTTCTGGCTAAGAAAGATGAGACACCAGAGATTCTGAAGAAGTTTATCACCCCGATCGAGAATCAGAATAATTTAAAGGTTAAGGTGATCAAAAATGACAACGGCGCCGAGTTCAAAAATCAGAAACTCAATTGATTTCTACGATGAGAAGGGACTTGCTCGACAGTACAGTGCAGCTCGTACACCACAGCAAAATGGAGTTGCTGAAAGAAGGAACATAACGCTTATCGAGGCTGCACGGACCATGCTGTCAGAGTCTAAGCTGCCAATCTTCTTATGGGTTGGAGCTATTAACACGGCTTGCTATGTTCAAAATCGAGCTCTGTTGAACAAGCGCCATCAGAAGACTCCCTACGAGATTTTCTTCAATCAGAAGTCGAAGGTTGGTCACTTCAAGTCGTTTGGTTGTCCTTGCACTCTCCTCCACACTGAGGCGAATCACAAGTTTGATGACAAGGCAGATAAGTGTTACTTCGTGGGCTATTCATCTGAGAAAGCTGCTTACTGGGTATACAACAAGAAGACCCGGATGATTATGGAGTCATACTACATTGATTGGCTAGAAATGAACAACACCGATGCTAGTTCTAGTCCAAACTTGTTATTTCAGTATGATTCTACATTTGAGCCCTTCAACTCTTCATCTGAGAATGCAGGACCGTTTGAACCTAACGACAGTTTCTACAAGAGTGATGACGTGGACTACAGGGTTGACTACGTTCCGTGTGATCCCAAGCTTCTGACAGTTGACCCGCCAGGGATGTATGATCGAGTTCCACCCGTTCAGCCAACTCCAACAATGAAGTCATCCCACAGATCCAGAGAATTCACAATCTGTTCAACCTACTCCAGAGATAGATCAAGCCTCATCCTCTTTCCACCAGACTTTTGACTATCCACTGTTCTCAGACCACATCCCTGAGGAACGTTGTGTGGATAATGGAGCTGAAGCAAGTGAAATCGCTCCCGTTGACAACACCTCTTCCTCTAGTGAGGATCAACTAACTCACATCTGAAATCTGATCGATAATTTAGCTTTGGAGGAAGTGCCTACTTTAAGCACCAAAAAGAATCATCCAGTGAAGAATATCATTGGACCTCTTTCAGAAGGAGTTCTTACTAGGAGCAGATCCATTCCAGTTCAGACACCTTGCCTGAAGGAACTATAACACGAAGTCAATAAGGTCCAATTAATTATTGTTTATATTCATGTTTTATTTCGCAGGTAGAACCCAAGAATGTCAATAAGGAGTTTAAGCTGGGTTGAAGCAATGCAGGAAGAATTGATGCAGTTTCAGAAGCTCAAGGTGTGGAATCTGGTTCCATTGCCCAAGGGGAAACTTCCAATCAGAACCAGATGGGTCTTCAGAAACAAGAGAGATGATTCGGGCATGATCATTAGGAATAAAGCAAGGTTGGTAGTACAGGGCTTCTACCAACAGGAGGGGATTGATTATGAAAAAGTCTTTGCACCGGTCGCAAGATTTGAAGCTATCCGCATCTTCTTGGCCTATGCTTCCTACATGAACTTCACTATTTATCAGATGGATGTGAAGACATCCTTCTTGTATGGAAAGGTCAAGTAAGAGATCTATGTGTGTCAGCCCCCGGGGTTCGAGGATTCGCAGTATCCCGACCATGTCTACAAGCTAGACAAAGCCCTTTACGGTCTTCATCAGGAACCGCGAGCATGGTATGCAACACTTACAGATCATCTGCTTACAAATGGATATACCCGTGGAGCCATTGATCAGACATTGTTCGTTCACAGAGATAAGGACGATTTGATTCTCGTTCAAATCTATGTGGATGACATTATTTTTGGTTCCACAAGCTCGGTGCTATGCAAAGAATTTGAAGCTGTGATGAAGAAGATGTTTGAGATCAGTTCAATGGGGGAAATGACCTTCTTCTTGGGTCTTCAGGTAAAGCAAGATTCTAAGGGTGTGCTGATTCATCAGGGCAAGTACGTTACTGACATTCTCACAAAGTTCAACATGTTGGAATCAAAGCCCGCATCCACTCCTATGGCTACACGTCCCAGGGCAGAACAGGAAGAAATACAGGATAGGGACTACGTTCTCAGTCCTAAGTCATCCCCGAAGAAAAAGAGTTTAAAGATGATGTCCAAGAGGGCAAAGGACCCTAGGCTCAGAAAGAAGAATGTAGGCACATCATCATTGTCACACCCCGAGCCGGCGGGTTGGATCGACATCCCCGTCGGGCGGAAGGTTCCCGGGGCGCGATATCGTGAGTGATAATCGTGAGGATCAGATTGTTTACATAGCATCAATGTTTAGAATAACTAAAGCACAATGACATTAAACTAGAATTTACAAAGTTAAATTACAATTGTTAATGTTTGATAATTTAACCAAGTAAATCTACAAATGAATCATAAGTCTACTATCTTGTAACCGTACAAGATATCAAAAGTGATTCACAGTAGTCAACAAAATATGTGCCTCCCGAAAACTACTAGGTTCTCTAACTGACATCCTAGCATGCATTCCTGAAACCTTAGCTTAACCCTGTCCATCACCTGAGAAAGCATGAAAGAAAACAAAGTCAACACGATGGTTGGTGAGTTCATATAATTTAGTTGTTGAAAAATAGCTTTTACAAATCCCTTTTTAGATAACAACCTTAAACTCATTAACATCACCTGTATCATCCACCTTGGTATGCTTATGTATAGGGAATACGAAAGGGTCGAGCCTACAACCCACCCAGACGCCATCCCACCACATACTAAGTCATATAGGACATTGTTGTTAATGATAATTAAGCATTTTATCTACCTTTCAATTCCATTTCAAAAGAATAGCCTTATTACAAAACTTTTAGGTAACAACCTTAACCTCATTAACATCACCTGTATCATCCAACTCGGTATGCTTATGTATAGGGCATACGAAAGGGTCGAGCCTACAACCCGCCCAGACGCCATCCCACCACATACTAAGTCAAATAGGACATTGTTGTTAATGATATTTAAGTGTCTTACCTATCATACAGTTTCATTCCCATTCTAGCCTCGAACATTTAGTTTAGAAGTCTAAAAACATGTGTACATTAACATTTACCCATCTCTTCGGTAACGACCTTAACCTCATTAACACCACATGTATCATCCAACTCAGTATGCTTATGTATAGGGCATACGAAAGGGTCGAGCCTACAACCCGCCCAGACGCCATCCCACCACATACTAAGCCACATAGGGCATTGGTGTTAATGATAATTAAGAATCTTACCTACCACCCATTTCTATTTTAAAATTTGATTTCCACAATTTGAAATACCTCTGATTTCCTGTGTTCACCATGCTTACATGATTACCCAAAACGCTTGTAGAAATATGATATTAAATGTTTAATTAAACTAATAACTAAGCATTTAAATACAACTAAGACATGATGATTGGGCCTTATTTGACTCAATCAATTAGACTTAGTTGTTGGTGGTTGTCCAAGTTGTACCCTCTCACACGTGGCCCGTATCAGGCATGACCCACAAGGAGTCTACCTGTATGTGTCGGGACTTTAATGATGCCCATATCAGCTTGACCCATTGGTCTACTGTACATGCCGGGACTTTAAGGATATCCTTCGATTTCTTCATCGTCTGTGATTCTCTTGATTTTCTTTTAATAGTTTATGTTATTGCCCATATAGCTTGACTACAAGAGTCTACTATTTATGCCGGGACTTTTCGTGTGTTACACATGGTCTTGATTTCTATACAACTGACATCCACCTTAATTAAAGCAATTAATGATTTCATTAGATTTTAATGATTTCATTATTTCAATGATTCACACACGGTTATGATTCACTTGATTCTCTTGATTTCTGATCTTTAGAATTCCATGATTTCACAATGATTATAGATTCTTGATTAGGATCCTTAGATTTACTGATCCACACACTGGATTAGATTCCATTGCATTTGATCTTTAACTTTAGTTCTTTTGATTCCACTTTGAATTTAGAATCTTCAATTTGAGATTGATGGACTAAGGGTTTGTTTAGAGTTTTAGAATTAAGGTATTATTCAAAAGAGTAATTAATTAACTTGTTAGTTAGTTCTGTATAGCAATTACCTAGACATGAGTCTAGGAGTATAAACAAGCATATATAATAAGCAATTAATTAGTAAAAGCATTTACATAAAACAATTTAAATAAAACAGTTTACGCATGCTTCTCAGCCCCACGTTTGAAAACAAAAATGTTTAGAAAAGGGGCAATTAACTCACCTGTGTTGTAGCTCTTACGTTTCAACCAAGAAAATAATGCGCGCTCGTTTGTTGTAAATTAAGTATCTTCAGCACCTGTGTTGATTTATTACGATTTGAATACTATAAGTATTTATAGTTAACGTATATAGGGTTTAGGTCTCAGTGTGCGACTATGTGTCCTATATACTTGCTAATGTGTTACTAAGATTTTCTTTAATTATTCTATGTTACATACCCTATGAATCCCTTATCCGTTATTTAATAACAACTTACTTTTAAATTTTACGAAAATCGGGCAGAGTTTCCTTTGTTTTTAGTCCAAATCCAGACAATTTATATTGTCTATTTTACAACCAAATCCCAATCAATTATAATAAAACTAACTTTCATAACTATATAAACTTTAAACAAAACCAATGACATTTATAAAATATAACAATTAGCTATTAATTAAAGTCAATCTATTTTATTAAAAACATAAGTTATTCTTATGAAAAATACAAGTTAAACGTGTTAGAACTTGAGTTAACCAAATTTAGATCAATTCCAAGTCCTTTGATAGTTCTTTGTTTCCCAACTTGATTCTTGTTCTTTCTTGAGATTGACTATCAACTAATTTATTCATTTGAACACTTCATTGATGGTCAATCTTGATGAAAAACTTTAAGTATTGGATGTTGGCATCCTAATGTCAATATCCCATACTTAGTCATTTCTCTTGAATTCCCATAGTTCTCATCTCGTTCTTTAATTCTTTGAAATCTCATGGCTACTTATCATGTCATTAACTCAATGCGAATTACTAAGTAAACTTAATTTATTAGTTTACAAGTTAATATCGATGGCCTTAGCATTTGGTTAGCACTTAGTTAACCACTTATACCCATGTCGATATTAACATCATAACCCATGGTTTTTCTTAATAAAACCCAAGTGTTTTAATCCCGCTTGATTGTTAAAACATACATGGGTTAAAAGAGTTTAGAAAGTCTTGGTGTTAGTAAAATCTTAATATCCATGGTTTCAAAAAAATCGGTTAACACTCAATCACCTAACTTAAACAAAGGTAACAAGAACCTAAACCACCATAGATGAATGTTCATATAGTTATTTTTGTTTGAAATTATGCATAAACACATACCACATAGCTAGTAGCTTGCAAAACATGTCAAAACCTAAGATTTCTTAAACTGACCCAAAATCTGGAAATCGGGAAGTAGGTTGTCCGACTTCAACAGGTCATAACTTGATCCTAGGAACTCCAAATCGAGCAAACTAAAGCTTCATGATCAAGCTCGGGATGTTACCTTTCTATCCATTATTTATACGCTTTCTAATTCGTCTAAATGAGGCCCCAAACAGCTGTTATAAAATCAGTACTCCATTCAGTACCTTCTGACTTAGGACACTGTTTTGAACCATTTAATGTCCGAACCAATGAAACTTGTGTTAATGAAAGTTGTTCCTAACATATTGAATTAGAAGGTGGAAAGTTTCGTGAGTTAACTTGAACGTTTGCTATGTTAAAAACACAAAAGAACTGGCTGGGCAGAATCTGCCAAGTTACCCAGCCCTTAGCACAGCCACTTCATGTCTTCGAAATTGCTGTGCACAGCCCCAAATCGATCCCTAACCCTTCCACTATTTAACCTCTAATGTTTATTGAGTTCCTAGACAAAATTGGTGCAAATACTAAGGCTTTAGAGGGTCCAAAACCCGCTGGGAATAGGGCTGTTCATCGGAACAGCACAGCAACACAAACAGCCCCATTTGAACACGATTCTTGCCATTATTCAGCTCCAATTCGATTCCCATCTTACCCAAACATCAATCTCACATGTCCCTTAGGTTCCTAAGTCGATTTGGTGCAAGTCCTAGGGGTTTTAGAGGTCGAAAAGTAGCTGGAAACTCATCTGCAAAGAGGAAAACGCACCTGCACAGGGATTGTCACGAAATCAGCTCCTTTGAGCTCAATTTTGGTTCGTTTTTGATGATTCAAAGCTTGGTTTCTTCCTCTTAACACGATCTACAAGTTTCTATAGTCATTTCAGTGTTTATCCGACTGATTTAAACTAAATAAAACAGGGTTTGATGCTTACCTCTCGTGAATAGTAGAAAACCCTCAAAAACCGTAGTTTCTCTCTAAAAATGCGACCACATCAGCTCATTTCAGCTCTGATCTGCTGTACTTCTGTGTTCTCCTCGTTCTGACGGTCGTTTTGACTACTAGAACGTCGAATTTGATGGAGAAATGAGACAGATATGAAGGTTTGAAGTGGTGGTGGTATGGGGTGACGGGAAAATGAAAATCTTGGGGAAGAAGGAGATGGAGGCTGCAATTGTGAAGGAAAATGGGTGGGTTTTAGGGTTTAAATAGTCCGAGTATATTCGGGTGTGTTCGGTCTCGCTCAGTTTCGCTCGGTTTCGCGTAAACGCGCCGGTTTCGTTTTCTCTCGTAACGAAACATTACGATCTCTTAAAATAAAGTTTTCTAAATTATTTTAGGTGGTAATTCCTAATAAATTAACTAAATATCTTTCCATTAATTTTAAAATTTCGAAAACGTTTATTTTACAGTTTAAATCGAATCATACAGTCGTCGCGCGTATTCGTTCGAATCGTCACACGTACGAACACGACGATAACTATACTTCCAATATGGTTTTCTAATTATCGGACATCATTCAGAACGTTAAACTTTCATATATATTCGAACAGATCGTCACCAATACGAATAATCCGTCAATTTAGCATTCACATAACGACATCCGTTTTTGTCTTGTGCTGTAAAGCCTCACATACGTTTATACATAATAATTCCTAACAAATAATCACATGATGGTTCTGTATCGCCAGGTACTTGTCTGACTGATGAACCATGTTTCTGAGTTTCGCTTCTCTGAAATGATTCTGAATTTGTTCTTTGATAACACGTAATGATAATGATACATGATATGAATGTGACATACTATGAAATACGTATAGTTTGTACCTGATTACTATTCATGTTACTGTTAAGATCACTGTTCCGGTGACGTTTCCGTCACTGATATTACAGTCATCCTCTCAGGCATCTTAAACACAGCCACCACCACCACCTCCTCCACCTAAACCTCAGCCCACACTACCCAAAGCACCACCACCACCACCAAAGCCTAAACCAGCCCCTCAACCCAAACCACCCACAAAACCAACTGCATCCACCCAAACTCCTATTCCACCACTGCCGAAGCCACCCAAGCTAAACCACCATCTCCACATTCTCCGATTCCCATCCACTTCTCTCAACCACCACCATCACCACCTAAAGCCAAGAAAGACAAAGGCAAGGCCCCACTACAATCACCATCACCCTATATGCCTGAGAAGGTGCCTGTGGACTTAGAATGGCTACAAGAAAGAGTGTTCTAGTTAGAACAAGAATCAGCCACCAAGGACAGACTCATCACCAATCTGCAGGAAGGCTTTGTAATGATTTATGAGAAGCTCAGAAAGCAGAACAAAGACACTGGCCATCTGAAGAAGGAAAACAGTTGGTTAACGAAAGTTATAGAAGAGCTGATTGGATCTAAGTCTGAGATCCAGGAAGAAGACAAGGCCGACAAAGACAATGATGATGATGAGACATTGTTTTTGCGAACTTAACGAAATATACAAAGAATGCATTTTTACATCTTTTCTGTTCATTTTAATCTGGATTCCGCACACTTTAAAGTCATTCGGTGTCGACTGGAGCCATAAAGCTCAAGTCTTGATCGAGATCTGGACCTACACGGAGCTTCATAGTTTTGTTTGTGTTTTTATATTTTGTTTCCTTGTATGTAAAACTCATGTTGTGTATATATGTATGTTTCGTTAATTATTTGTATTGTTTCTGGTTGTGTTGTTTTATTTAATAATTACGCGACAAACTTATAACGTTTAAATTAAATTAACGTAAACAAACTAATTATAAAATAAAATATTTAGTTAGAATGATTACGTAAATAATTAATATCGTTAAAAATGATAACATAACAAACTTATGACGTTTAATTAACATAATAAACGTATATCGTTCAAAATTTAACGTAATAGACGTATATCGTTAAAAATTAATAAAATAAATAAATTAAGTTAAAATAAAATAAATAATTTATATACGGCCGGTACTGCCCTTTACGGGCTGTATAAAATGACTCCACACCGGTTGACACCCAAATTATCTTGTAAAAATAAGTCAGGGCATGCACTCTATACGGGCCGTACTGACTAGTACGACCCATCTTAGTTCGCTGGGGTGTTAAAATATAAAAGTGGAGTGTTTAATTAAAATGGCCCAAACAAATCTATACTAACAAAATTGGTCAGCAATTTATCATCTCACATTATTAAAATTGACATTGTCGATAGCCTACTGATGAAACTATTTGGAGGGAGATTTATAATTTCATTATTTTAGGAGGGAACATAATTTTGATTGTCTTTTATCTGTAAACCTGATTTATATTTTAGGATAAAGCTTTACAGTTTCCTGATTCCTGACAGACTTTTCAATCTTTTTTAGCATGGTTCGTTTGTGTTTTGTAGTAAAACCACTGTTGTAAAAATCGGCCTAGGCGGCTGCCTAGGCGTTAGGCGGCCATTTACTGTGTCGATTTTGGCCTAGGTGGGGCTAGGCGGCTGTAACATCAGTGCCGGAACCGGCACCGGAACAGTGATCGCTACAGTAAAACGAACAGTAATCAGGTACGAACTATACGTGTTTTCATTATTTATCAAATTCATATCATGTTTCATTGTCATTTCATGTCATCAACGAGCAAATTCAGAATTTGTTCTGAAAACAAAGTTCAGAACAGTGATTCGTAAGTCAGATAATTATCTGACGACATAGAACCATCATGTGATTACGTGTTAGGATTCTATTATGTATAAACGTATGTGAGGCTTTACAGAACAAAATAACAACGGATGTTGTTACGTGAATGCTAAACTGACGGATTACTCGTATAGGTGACTATCTGTACGAATATATCAGAAGGTTTAACGTTCTGAATGATGTCTAATAATTAGAGAACCATATCGAAAAGTGTAATTATCGTCGTATTTGATCGGGTGACGATTCGAACAAATACGCGCGATGATCGCGCGATTCGATTTAAACGTTAATTAAATATTTTTGAAATTTTAATAAATTAAAAGATATTTAGTCAATTTATTAGGAATCACAACCTAAAATAATTTATAACTTCTATTTTTAAAACAGAGTCGTTTCGTTTCGAAAACGACGAGAAAACCGACATTTTACGTGAAACCGAGCAAAACCGAACGAACCCGAACGAACCCGGGTATTTCCCTATCATTTAATGTGGCATTTATGGTCACACCAAACCCCACCAACCTGAAATTTCCACCATTTTCGTTCACCTCCTCCTCCCCCCTAATCTCTCACTAGAATCCACACTCTCTCTCTAAGCTTTCTTCTTCAATTCTTCACGAAATCTTGCATATTTGGTGTCAAAACGACCTTTGTAACACGTAGAACACGAAAGTACAGTGGATCTAAGCTATCATCCATCTGAATCGAAGTAAAATCACGATCTTGGTTCGGTTTTAGGGTTTTCAAAAACCCTAGGTTCGAACCCCTTGAAACCGAGTAAACCATTCTCAAAACCTTAGGAAAACCCTACCACAAACACTTAGGAAAGTGTAGGAACTATCCCCCTTAGTTTCTGGTCGATTAACTTCGAAAATCATGGCAGCCACCACCATGCCTTCGAGCGGCCGAATGACCAGAACCACCAGGCCGCCGAATGAACTCCAACCTCCTTTGGCCGAATGAGACAACCACCGAAGCAACACCAGCCTTTATTCGCCGAATGAGTCCCCACCGAACAAACTGCCCATTCGCCGAATAGCCCAGGACCCTTTCGACCTTCTCATTCGCTAGTAGCCTTTCGGCCTAGTCCCAGTCGACTACCAGTTTCATTCGACCATCCCTATTCGGAGTATTCTCATTCGGCTTTGGCCTCCTCATTCGCCAACTTCCCTTCGGCCATGCCCCATACGGCCCAGCAATCCGGCCCAGCACCTCATTCGGACCCATGATGGTTCGGTCAAGTTGATGCGGATTGGTTTGCATACATGGGGGCCTAAGGTGTGTGAGTGCATGGGTGTGAGCATGGATTTGGGCCACTTAAGCCATGCATGGGTGATAACATGGAGGAACGAGCACGTAAACCTTCATGTGTGAGTATGCATGGATTGGGATTCCTTGTGAGTGCATGGGAACATTAGGGTCATGGCATACACCCGATTAGGGGTATCAAGGAAACAAACATAGAATTAGCATGTAATCAAGAATTAGGGTTTCTTAGCTATGCAGCCACACATGAGTGAACTAAGGACCCTCTCAATGACTATGAGAACCATTACAATTGAGATGGCCTATATCACATGAGTTATCTAATGAAAACATAATTGGGATTGTGTTAATGAGAAAGCTATAAAGACATACAACTAAACTAGATGGTTTTCATAAACTATCTAGGCTTAGTTTAGAAAAGAATTATCAAGAAATCGTTTAAAGAACAAAGTCTAATACATGGCCCGAGAGTGGCCCAATGGGCTTAACCCAAGCCCATCATGTTAATTATACCCTACTTTTAAATAAATTACGTTTTAATAAAAAAAAATAAAATGTAAACTTTATTAAATTAAATTAAATGGTTTTAAATAAATGCCTAACTTAAAAATGTTGAATTATAGACTTGTAATGTAATTAGAATAAACCCTACTCATCTAGGGTTTATTGATGAATAATCTTGAGACTTGGGAGACTTACGGGTAATAAGTTAGATTAAGTTAGATGAATCCTAGAAACACATTAGCATCTAGGACACGTAGTTGCACACCAAGACCGCTTAGATACGATGACTACTATATATATACTTATCGTATTCGAATTCTCTTAAAACAACTCAGGTACTAAAGATACATAAGCAACCATCAAAGAGCGCGCATTATCTTTTGTGATTCAATTGCACACCAACACAAGTGAGTTCATTGCCGCTTTTCTAACATTTTTGTTTTAAAACGCGGGGCTGAGAAGCATGCGTAAACTGTTTCATTTAAACTGTTTATTTAAATGCTTTTGTATATTATATGTTTTACATATATATGTTTGTTGATATTCCTAGACTTCTGTCTAGGTAATTATTAAACAGATCAAATTATCAAGTTAATTAAAGTACTCTTATGAGTAATAATTTAAATTTAAACTCTAAACAAACCCTTAGGCCATCAAGCTCAAATTCAAGAATCTAAATTCAAAATGAAATCAAATGAACTAAAACAGAAGATCATATTTTAAAGGAAATCTAATTCAGTGTGGGATCTGAGAACAAAGAATCATAATCAAGAATCAATTATCATTGTGAATCGTGGAAATTCAAAAGATCAAGATCAAGAGACTCAAGGAATCAGAAATCATAAATGTGTGTGAATTATTGTAATAATGAAATCATTACAATCTAATGAAATCATTAATACTCAAGTTAAGGTGGATGTCAGTGTGGGATCAAGACCACGTGTAACACACATAAAGTCCCTTCAGGTATAGTAGACTCTTGTAGTCAAGCTATATGGGCAATAACGTGAACTATCAAATGAAATCAATATCAAAAATCAAGAGAATCAAGGAGATCAAGAATCAAAGGATATCCGTAAAGTCCCTTCAGGTACAGAAGACCATTGGGTCAGGCTGTACGGGCATCATTAAAATCCCGGCAAGATCAGGAATACTCCTTGTGAGTTATACCTGATTATGGGTCACGTGTGAGAGGTTACAACTTGGACAACCACCAACAACTAAGTCTAATTGATTGAGCCAAATAATGCCCAATCATCATGTCTTAGTTGTATTTAGATGTTTTAATTATTTATTAAATTAAATATTTAACATTTTATTTCTATCATTGACTTTTGGGAGATCATTTAACTATGATGAGCTCAAGGGAATCAAGGGTAAATCAAAGTTTGGAAAGCATAATCTAAATCAGAGGTGTGTTAGGTAAAAATGCTTAATTATCATTAATATCATTGTCCTATGTGGCTTAGTATGTGGTGGGATGGCGTCTGGGCGGGCTTGTAGGCTCGACTCAGGGGTATGCCCTATACATAAGCATACCGAGCTAGATGATACAGGTGATGTTAATGAGGTTAGGGTCTTTACCGAAAGAGGTTTTCAAATCATTTTCAAATACTAAATTAAATGAACTCACCAACCATGTGTTGACTTGATCTTTTTGCATGACTTCTCAGGTGACGAACAGGACAGTTAAGAAGTCATTTCTTTTGGACTAGGACTGCCGATAGAAGACTTAGTATTTTGGACCTGCTTACTTTTGAAGACATCATCATACAAATTATTTTGTATATCTTGTGTAAATACAAGATAGAAATTTATGATGTTGATGGTAGATTTACATTGTTAAATTATAAACAATACTGATGTAATTTAACTTTGTAATTCTATTATATTTAGCATTTCTCATTTATATCATGTGCCATGAAAACAATCTGATCATTACAATTATCACTCACGATATCGCGCCCCGGGAACCTTCCGCCCGACGGGGAATCCGATCCAACCCCGCCGGCTCGGGGTGTGACAGATTGGTATCAGAGCCATGGTTATAGAGAAATATAGGTCACGTATTTAAACGGTTTGGCCTAGACTATAACCTAGGGACCCTGCATATAGAGAACACAAGACTTAAGACTATACTTGCATGTTGTCTTCTGTATTCGATCATTGCACGAACCAATAATTTTATTGGTTATGATCAGAATGCCGCCACGAAGACAACCTCCCCTGTTGACATCAACAGAAGACCAAGCTCCACACTCTTCGACACCATCACCACCTGATTCACCACCGCCACCTCCTCCACCGCCTCCTCCTCCTCCGCTGCTAACCCAAACATCTGGCCTGAGCACAACACCAATGCTGGATCCTGCCACTATCGCATTGGTGACTTTTCTGAGCAGTCAAATGACCAGTCAGATGAAAGAAGCACTACCGGAAATGTTCAGTCGTTTCCGTAATGAGATCAACAATACTGGCAACTCATCAGGAGAAGCCAGTGGTAATACTGGAAGTTCATCGCATTACTCCAACAAATCCTTTGTAGGATGTAAGCCACCCAGCTTTAGCGGGTCTGAAGGAGCCGTTGGATTAATCCAATGGATTGAAAAGATAGAAGCCACTCTGGATGTTTGTAGCTGCCCAGAGCACCACAAAGTCCGCTATTCAGCTGGAACATTCAACAAGCGGGCTTTGACTTGGTGGAACGATCAAGTTAATGCTAGAGGAAGAGAGGAAGCTATGGCCATGCCATGGGAAGACTTCAAGACACTGTTGAGAACGGAATTATGTCCCAAGAATGAGCTGCAGAAACTGGAGGTTGAATTATCCAACCATGTGATGAAGGGGGCAGATCATATGGGGTACACTACTCGTTATCACGAGTTAGTTGCTTTGGTGCCAGACATGGTACCAACTTTAGAGAAGAGGATAGACAGATATGTATGGGGACTTCCCGCCTGCATTCAGGGCATGGTTGTTTCAGCCAACCCTACCACTGTCGAGTCTGCAGTGACATTGGCTGGAAAACTCACTGATCTGATGGTAGCTTCAGGAGTTTTAAAGAAAGAGGCTGACTCCTGCAAACGCAAGGAAGAGTCTTCAAAGAAGCCACATCACCAGCAACAACCGAAGAAGAAGCAGAAATTCATCAAGAACTACAGTATGTCTACTCCCCTCAATCAAGTAGCAGCGGCACAACAAAATGTGCCCAAGAAACAGTATACTGGCCCACATCCTCTATGTACTACGTGCCAGTACCACCATGCTGCAAGCAATCAGTGTCGTCAATGCACAGTTTGTGGAAGAAAAGGGCAATGGGTCCAACAGTCCAGATTCACACCAAATACAGCAGTCAACAATGCTGCTCTAGCTCTCCCTCCACCAGCCAATCAGAACAATGGTGGATGTTTCAACTGTGGCGAACAAGGCCACTTTGCAAAGAACTGCCCGAAGAAGGCTCAACAGGCAGTCCAAGCTCCTCGTGGAAGAGCCTTTGTTATCGGAGCACCAGCTGCACGCCAGGACCCAAATGCGGTCACTGGTATGTTTCTCTTACATGACTTTTATGCATCTGTTCTATTTGACACTGGTGCGGATCAGAGTTTTATCTCTGTCGATTTTGCATGCCAACTAAATTCTATAGAGGAACAGTTAGACTCCCCTTATATCATAGAAGTAGCTAACGGAAAACAGATCACAGTTAGTACTGTATACAGGAATTGCCCGTTGACACTTAATGGTCATACATTTGCTATCGATTTGATACCGATGGAGTTGGGTAGTTTCGACATCATTGTTGGAATGGATTGGCTTTCTTCTAACCGATTGGAAGTCATCTGTTCTGAGAAGCTGCTTCGAGTTCCATTATCAGATGATATTGTATTGGAAGTCAGAGGGGATCAAGCAAAACGAAGTGTCAAAATCATTTCTTGCATAAAGGCACGTAAGTGTTTACAGAAGCAGTGTGTAGCTTTCCTGGCTCATGTGGTGGAAAAGGAGAAAGACAAGAAAAAGATACAAGACGTACTCGTAGTGAAGGAATATCCAGAAGTATTCCCTGAAGACCTACCCGGTTTGCCACCTGCGCGACCGGTAGACTTTCGAATTGATTTAGTTCCTGGAGCAACACCAGTTGCTAAATCTCCTTACAGGCTAGCACCTTCGGAGATGCAGGATTTGTCAAACCAGTTACAGGAGTTACTGGATAAAGGATTCATCAGACCGAGCTACTCACCTTGGGGAGCTCCGGTCTTGTTCGTGAAGAAGAAAGACGGATCGTTTAGAATGTGCATCGACTATCAAGAACTAAACAAGTTAACTATCAAGAATCGGTATCCATTGCCGAGGATTGATGACTTGTTTGATCAGTTACAAGGAGCTCAGTATTTCTCAAAGATCGATCTACGGTCTGGTTATCATCAACTTAGAGTTCAAGACGAAGACATACCGAAGACGGCTTTCCGAACCAGATATGGGCATTACGAATTCCTGGTGATGCCTTTCGGATTGACGAATGCACCAGCGGTTTTCATGGACCTCATGAACCGAGTGTGAACCATATTTAGATCAATTTGTCATTGTCTTTATTGATGACATACTGATTTATTCCAAGACCAAAGCAGAGCACGAGCAACATCTCAGAAAGATCTTGGAGCTGTTGAAGGAAAAGAAACTTTATGCCAAATTCTCAAAATGTGAATTTTGGCTAAGAGAAGTTCAATTTCTGGGTCATGTGGTTAACAGCGAGGGAATACACGTAGATCCCGTCAAGATTGAAGCGATAAAGAACTGGGACACTCCGAAGACGCCAACGGAGATACGGTCTTTTCTGGGATTGGCAGGTTATTATAGGAGGTTCATCTCGAACTTTTCTAAGATAGCTTTGCCTCTCACTAAGTTAACTCAGAAGAGTGAACCGTTTTCTGGGAGCAGAAACAAGAAGATGCTTTTCACACATTGAAACAGAAATTGTGTGATGCTCCAATCCTATCTCTCCCAGAAGGATGTGATGACTTTGTCGTGTATTGTGATGCATCCCATCAGGGACTTGTTTGCGTATTAATGCAACGGGACAAAGTGATCGCGTATGCATCGAGACAGTTGAAAGTTCATGAGAAGAATTACACTACTCATGATCTTGAACTGGGAGCTGTAATCTTCGCTCTGAAGATTTGGAGACATTACTTATATGGCACTAAGTGTAACATATTTACGGATCACAAGAGTCTGCATCATATCTTTGATCAGAAGGAGCTCAATATGCGACAACGCTATTGGGTTGAACTTCTGAATGATTACGATTGTGTGATCAAGTATCATCCGGGAAAGGCGATTGTTGTAGGTGATGCCTTGAGCCGGAAGGAACGGGTCAAACCCTTGCGCGTTAGAGCAATGGGAATGACTGTGCAGACCAGTTTACAAGACAAGATAGTTCAAGCACAACAAGAGTCAGTTGACAGAGGAAATTTGAAGAAAGAACTTGACTGCGGAGCAGAGAAACAATTTGAGACTAAGTCCGATGGGATGATCTACTATCAGAATCGGATATGGATTCCAACGGTAGACGAATTGAGAAAACTTATCTTCGATGAAGCGCACAAGACTAAATACTCTGTTCACCCAGGCGCTGATAAAATGTACCAAGACTTGCGTGGATTTTATTGGTGGCCTGGAATGAAGAAAGACATAGCCGAGTATGTTGGTAAATGTCTTACGTGTGCGAAGGTAAACGCGGAACACCAAAAGCCGTCTGGCTTACTGGAACAGCCTGAGATTCCGCTCTGGAAGTGGGAACAAATAGCTATGGATTTCATTGCCAAGCTACCCCGCACTTCCAGTGGTCATGATACAATTTGGGTGATCATTGACCGGTTAATAAAATCTGCTCACTTTTTGCCTATGCGCGAGACATTCATGATGGATAAACTGGAAAGATTGTACATAAACAAGATAGTAGTACGCCACGGTGTGCCATTTTCTATTATTTCGGATCGAGACAGCAGATTCACATCAAGGTTCTGGCAATCACTACAGAAATCTCTAGGGACACAGTTAAATCTGAGTACAGCTTACCACCCACAAATGGATGGTTAAAGCGAACGTACTATTCAAACCCTAGAGGACATGTTAAGAACTTGTATATTGGACTTCGGTGGGAACTGGGATTCCCATTTGCTACTAATCGAGTTCTCCTACAATAACAGTTATCACAGCAGTATCGGACGTGCACCATTCGAGGCCCTCTATGGTCGGAAATGTCGATCACCGATCTGTTGGACTGAAGTCGGAGACAATCGAATAACTGGGCCAGAACTTATTCAGGAAACCACTGACAAGATAGCTCAGATTCAAAGAAGACTACAAGCTAGAAGGAGCAGACAAAAGAGTTACGCCGACAAGCGGCGTAAGCCGTTGGAATTCCAAGTGGGAGATCGTGTAATGTTGAAGGTATCCCCATGGAAAGGCGTTGTTCGGTTTGGGAATAAAGGCAAGTTAGCACCACGGTACGTAGGGCCGTTCGAAATCATCGAACGTATTGGTCATGTAGCGTATAGACTGAGACTACCAGATGAACTCAGTGGTGTGCAAGAGGTGTTTCACGTCTCAAACCTAAAGAAATGCCTTACTGACGAGTCTCTCGTCATTCCAATCAAAGAAATTCAAGTCGACGAACAGTTACATTTTATCGAGGAACCTTTGGAGATTATGGATCGCAAGGTTAAACAACTGAGGCGAAGCCGTATTCCTATTGTAAAGGTTCAATGGAACTCAAGACGCGGACTCGAGTTTACTTGGGAACGTGAAGATCACATGAAGTTAGAGTATCCCCAACTGTTTGAAGAGGAAGCTGTAACCGGTAACACTTCTTAAATTTCGGGACGAAATTTCTCTAACAAGGGGAGCCTGTAACATCAATGCCGGAACCGGCACCGGAACAGTGATCGCTACAGTAAAACGAACAGTAATCAGGTACGAACTATACGTGTTTTCATTATTTATCATATTCATATCATGTTTCATTGTCATTTCATGTCATCAACGAGCAAATTCAGAATTTGTTCAGAAAAACAAAGTTCAGAACAGTGGTTCGTAAGTCAGATAATTATCTGACGACACAGAACCATCATGTGATTATGTGTTAGGATTCAATTATGTATAAACGTATGTGAGGCTTTACAGAACAAAATAACAACGGATGTCGTTACGTGAATGCTAAACTGACGGATTACTCGTATTGGTGACGATCTGTACGAATATATCTGAAGGTTTAACGTTCTGAATGATGTCTAATAATTAGAGAACCATATCGAAAAGTGTAATTATCGTCATATTTGATCGGGTGACGATTCGAACAAATACGCGCGATGATCGCGCGATTCGATTTAAACGTTAATTAAATATTTTTGAAATTTTAATAAATTAAAAGATATTTAGTTAATTTATTAGGAATCACAACCTAAAATAATTTTATAACTTCTATTTTTAAAACCGAGTCGTTTCGTTTCGAAAACGACGAGAAAACCGACATTTTACGTGAAACCGAGCAAAACCGAACGAACCCGGGTATTTCCCTATCATTTAATGTGGCATTTATGGTCACACCAAACCCCACCAACCTGAAATTTCCACCATTTTCGTTCACCTCCTCCTCCCCCCTAATCTCTCACTAGAATCCACACTCTTTCTCTCAGCTTTCTTCTTCAATTCTTCACGAAATCTTGCATATTTGGTGTCAAAACGACCTTTGTAACACGTAGAACACGAAAGTACAGTGGATCTAAGCTATCATCCATCTGAATCGAGGTAAAATCACGATATTGGTTCGGTTTTAGGGTTTTCAAAAACCCTAGGTTCGAACCCCTTGAAACCGAGTAAACCATTCTCAAAACCTTAGGAAAACCCTACCACAAACACCTAGGAAAGTGTAGGAACTCTCCCCCTTAGTTTCCGGTCGATTAACTTCGAAAATCATGGCAGCCACCACCATGCCTTCGAGCGGCCGAATGACCAGAACCACCAAGCCGCCGAATGAACTCCAACCTCCTTCGACCGAATGAGACAACCACCGAAGCAACACCAGCATTCATTCGCCGAATGAGGCCCCACCGAACCAACTGCCCATTCGCCGAATAGCCTAGGACCCTTTCGACCTTCTCATTCGCTGGTAGCCTTTCGGCCTAGTCCCAGTCGACCACCAATTTCATTCGACCATCCCTATTCGGAGTATTCTCATTCGGCTTTGGCCTCCTCATTCGCCTACTTCCTTTCGGCCATGCCCCATATGGCCCAGCAATCCGGCCCAGCACCTCATTCGGACCCATGATGGTTCGGTCAAGTTGATGCGGATTGGTTTGCATACATGGGGGCCTAAGGTGTGTGAGTGCATGGGTGTGAGCATGGATTTGGGCCACTTAAGCCATGCATGGGTGATAACATGGAGGAACGAGCACGTAAACCTTCATGTGTGAGTATGCATGGATTGGGATTCCTTGTGAGTGCATGGGAACATTAGGGTCATGGCATACACCCGATTAGGGGTATCAAGGAAACAAACATAGAATTAGCATGTAATCAAGAATTAGGGTTTCTTAGCTATGCAACCACACATGAGTGAACTAAGGACCCTCTCAATGACTATGAGAACCATTACAATTGAGACGGCCTATATCACATGAGTTATCTAATGAAAACATAATTGGGATTGTGTTAATGAGAAAGCTATAAAGACATACAACTAAACTAGATGGTTTTCATAAACTATCTAGGCTTAGTTTAGCAAAGAATTATCAAGAAATCGTTTAAAGAGCAAAGTCTAATACATGGGCCCGAGAGTGGCCCAATGGGCTTAACCCAAGCCCATCATGTTAATTATACCCTACTTTTAAATAAATTACGTTTTAATAAAACAAATTAAATTGTAAACTTTATTAAATTAAATTAAATGGTTTTTAAATAAATGCCTAACTTAAAAACGTTGAATTAAAGACTTGTAATGTAATTAGAATAAACCCTACTCATCTAGGGTTTATTGATGAATAATCTCGAGACTTGGGAGACTTACGGGTAATAAGTTAGATTAAGTTAGATGAATCCTAGAAACACATTAGCATCTAGGACACGTAGTTGCACACCAAGACCGAACCCTAGATACGATGACTACTATATATATACATATCGTATTCGAATTCTCTTAAAACGACTCAGGTACTAAAGATACATAAGCAACCATCAAAGAGCGCGCATTATCTTTTGTGATTTAATTGCACAGCAACACAAGTGAGTTCATTGCCCCTTTTCAAACATTTTTGTTTTAAAACACGGGGCTGAGAAGCATGCGTAAACTGTTTCATTTAAACTGTTTATTTAAATGCTTTTATTTATTATATGTTTTACATATATATGTTTGTTGATATTCCTAGAGTCCTGTCTAGGTAATTATTAAACAGATCAAATTATCAAGTTAATTAAAGTACTCCGGTGAGTAATACTTTAAATTTAAACTCTAAACAAACCCTTAGGCCATCAAGCTCAAATTCAAGAATCTAAATTCAAAATGAAATCAAATGAACTAAAACAGAAGATCATATTTTAAAGGAAATCTAATTCAGTGTGGGATCTTAGAACAAAGAATCATAATCAAGAATCAATTATCATTGGGAATCATGGCAATTCTAAAGATCAAGATCAAGAGACTCAAGGAATCAGAAATCATAAATGTGTGTGAATCATTGTAATAATGAAATCATTACAATCTAATGAAATCATTAATACTCAAGTTAAGGTGGATGTCAGTTGTATAGGGAATCAATACCACGTGTAACACACATAAAGTCCCTTCAGGTATAGTAGACTCTTGTAGTCAAGCTATATGGGCAATAACGTGAACTATCAAATGAAATCAATATCAAAAATCAAGAGAATCAAGGAGATCAAGAATCAAAGGATATCCGTAAAGTCCCTTCAGGTACAGAAGACCATTGGGTCAGGCTGTACGGGCATCATTAAAATCCCGGCAAGATCAGGAATACTCCTTGTGAGTTATACCTGATTATGGGTCACGTGTGAGAGGTTACAACTTGGACAACCTCCAACAACTAAGTCTCATTGATTGAGCCAAATAATGCCCAATCATCATGTCTTAGTTGTATTTAGATGTTTTAATTATTTATTAAATTAAATATTTAACATTTTATTTCTATCATTGACTTTTGGGAGATCATTTAACTATGATGAACTCAAGAGAATCAAGGGTAAATCAAAGTTTGGAAAGCATAATCTAAATCAGAGGTGTGTTAGGTAAAAATGCTTAATTATCATTAATATCATTGTCCTATGTGGCTTAGTATGTGGTGGGATGGCGTCTGGGCGGGCTTGTAGGCTCGACTCAGGGGTATGCCCTATACATAAGCGTACCGAGCTGGATGATACAGGTGATGTTAATGAGGTTAGGGTCTTTACCGAAAGAGGTTTTCAAATCGTTTTCAGATACTAAATTAAATGAACTCACCAACCATGTGTTGACTTGATCTTTTTGCATGACTTCTCAGGTGACGAACATGACAGTTAAGAAGTCATTTCTTTTGGACTAGGACTGCCGATAGAAGACTTAGTATTTTGGACCTGCATACTTTTGAAGATATCATCATACAAATTATTTTGTATATCTTGTGTAAATACAAGATAGAAATTTATGATGTTGATGGTAGATTTACATTGTTAAATTATAAACAATACTGATGTAATTTAACTTTGTAATTCTATTATATTTAGCATTTCTCATTTATATCATATGCCATGTAAACAATCTGATCATTACGATTATCACTCACGATATCGCGCCCCGGGAACCTTCCGCCCGACGGGGAATCCGATCCAACCCCGCCGGCTCGGGGTGTGACAGCGGCCTAGTCAGATTTTTTATTTTTTTCGAATTTTTTGACTTTTTTGGTCTTTTTTATGGTAAAAAGAGACCAACTTCATGATTATTTAGACATTTTTAACCCAAAATCCTTAATATGACTCTGAAACATCGAATCTAGCCACTTAACATCGATATTCATCTCTAAACTTTGAACTTTGAGTTTAAGTTTGAACTTTAAAATACTTGACTTAGTATGTTTAAGTTTTTATTTTTTAAATTATTTGAAGTATTATATTAAATTATTGATATTGATGTGTGTATATAATACATATTTGTAAAATTACATATAAAAACTCCAATCCGCCTAGCGCCGATTAATCCCTAGGCGGTACCTCGTTGTCTAACTAGTGCCTAGCGACTTCTACAACCATGAGTAAAACCAACACATGAGATAACCCATCATGGGCTAAATTTGCACAATTTCCAAATATTGATTAATTGTCCCAAATCGAATTGTTTTCAAAATTTGTGGGTTTGTGTAGAGGTGTGCAAATCGGGTTTTTTTGGAACCAGTTCGGGTTTCAACCGATTGCAGTTCCGGTCAAGAAAGTCAAGACCCGGTTTCAGTTCCGGGTTTCGACTGGTTCCAACCGGTTTTTGGCCGGTTCCGGTTCGGGTTTTGACCGGGTATAGGTGGAACCAGTTCCGGTTTTGGTTTCGGTTTCAGTTCCAGTTTGTCTGAAAAACCGGACTCGTTTGTACCCATCGGTTCGGGTATTACCAGTTCCGGTTCTGGTTCAGTTTGCCGGTTCCCTCTTTTTGCCCACCTCTACAAATGGTTTTAGTCAAAACAACCACTAACAGGGCACTGCTCATCAAACCCAACATTATACAATATTCGCACATAAAAGGTGGGCAAAACCGGTTTTTTTTGAACCGATTCTGGTTGCGGTCAACAAAGTAAATAACCAGCTCAAGTTTCGGTTTTCGATCAGTTCCGACCAACTTTTGGCCGGACAAAAGGTGGAATCGGTTCCGGCTTTTCCTGTTCCGATTTCTCTGAGAATTTGGAACCATCTATACCCAGATATGACCGTTTTCGATTTAGGTTTTCTGTTCCGGCTTTTTTGCTTACCTCTATTCACACACATTGATAAATAGGCCGATGTTAATGCAATTTACTTGTAATTAAAAAAAAAAAACTCACTTAACACATAACACAATCAATGAAGGCCCACAATGTTTATTATGAACACACATGGAGGAAATTAGTTTCTAATAAAAATTTCAAATTCTTTTTGCTTCGTTTTTAGCATTTGTTTTGACATTAGTTCATGCATTTGTTGTTGCAACTCTTTCCTTGCTTTCATCTCAGATTCAAATAAAACTATCCAGTCTTGCAATTTGGATCCAAACTTCTACCTAAAAATTTGTTAAAACATATATAATAATTACTAAATAAACAAAAAATGATCTATTGAAGCATTTTTTTTAACATACCAGGTTGATATGATAATTATAGAAACATATTAAAAGTATCGCAGTTAATTTCAAAACTCCATCCTCTCCAAGTTGTGAATGTTAAATTATCCAACCCCACTTCGTGTAATATACCGGTTTTCTAATTAACCAAGTCATTATATAAAACAGAAACATAAAAGAAAAACACAAATCAATTAAGACTTAAACATACACTTATGGTTAAACATTTCAAACCATCAAAACGAAAGTCTTCATTCAAGAAACAAAGTTGAATTTTCTAGGTAGCATTTCTTAATTAATTAGATATTGTGGTGTAGGACCCTGAGTGACATACAACTTATGTTTCAGTTGGTCTTTGATCGCTTGCATCTCCTCCTTTTTCACGCAACAAGGAAGAGTTGCATAAAACACTTCCCCTTTCATATGTCTCTTGATCATACTATTTCTCTTATGGATGCCCTCTGGTAAATGTATGCATGTGATATGGTGATGCTTCTTTGATTTTCCTTCAATGAAGAAAGTATCATAATCAAAAAATGCCTTCACATCCTCTCTCTCTTCACTCCATTCATATCTAAGCACACACTTAGACCTTGCGTCGTTAACTTCATTGTCTCGAGTCCAGGCATACTCATTTTAATGCGAAGTTTCGAAGCACTCTCTTCCTTATAGAATGAGAATGAGTTAATCGAAGAAAGCGTAGCCATTAGAGGGCATAATCTCTTGCTTAGAATCGATCGATCATAGAACAAATCTAAAATCATCAATAACAAACAAACAAGTTATATAATCAAAATATAAATGTATATATGCGATCATTTTCAACTATTTTTTTTTTGTTGTAAAGTTGGATGTTTTAGGAGAATAATAAAGGTTTCTTTTGGTATTTTTTCACAAGACTTAAAAAGAGACAAATCTTTTTTTTTTCTCACTAAATTAAGTTACAAGAAGATCTCTTAGAAAAATCAATTAGCCTCTTGTTGTCACCCCAAAAACACACCACTTTACCCAAAATAGATAAGGGTTTTGTTGTACGTATTGCATGCATAATTAAGAGTGAAAGCATTAATTACCATAGTAAGCCCAAGATCGTTGTGTGGTGATGTCGCGGAAACTAGAGATGATTTCATTGGCAATGATGTTAGTGATGAAGCCATCTTTCTGTTTCTGTTGGTTAATATCATCCAAGTCAAAGTGTTCATGTGTTTTGCCTTGGATGAACAACAAGTTTTTGTTGCGTTCACTCATCATCATCATCTCCTCCTTCTTTATTCCACACATATTCAGATCTACATTCACGCCTTGATCCGGCATTTTCAGTTTTAATCTTCTGCTTTCATCACTCAACTCCATAGAAAATGAGAATGAAGACATTTTGGGACATTGGATTCTTAACTCATACATACCTGAAATTAAATGAAACAACAATCAATCATCTACCTAGCTATGATCATTTTTTAAGGACTAATTAACTGCGTCAGAAAACAAATTAATAAAAAGAATATTATCTTATCTTAATTACTATACTAATAATCCTTATTCTAATAAAAGAACAGCTATATTTGACACATGTCACTTTCTTATGAACTTTAGAAAAAAATTTACCACTTATCTCTCTTATTAAATACCAATTGTCTTTTATATTATTTAAATATTAATGATTTTAAATAATTAAATTATAAAATTAAATCATCTTTATTCTAATAAAAGGAAAGCTAAGTTGGACAGATGTCATCTTCTTATAAACTCTAGAATTTTTTTGCATTTATCTCTCTTATAAAATACTAATTGTCTTCTATATTATTTAAACATTAACGATTTTAAATATTTAAATTATACAATTAAATCATCTTCTACTACTAATAAAAGAGTAATAAAGAGTAACTCTAATGTCACATGTCACTTAACTAGGATGCCCGGCCACCTAACTAAGAAGACACATGTCACTCTAACAATTATGCAATGTAATGCCATTTTACACATGTCAACACCACACACATTCACATAATTGATTTATCATAAAAATCCATTTAACACTTTCCCAAACAAATTATCCGTTACATAGTTTTTTGAATTATATACATTAAGTGCAACTTTAGTTACTTTTTAAATTGCTATCATAATCAAAAACAAATTATATGTTACTTTCATACTCTATGTTTATTTTATATTATATAAATATATTATAATACAGTCAACCTAATAAGATATTTATTAATTAAAAAATGTTTATAAAATTTAACGTATTTACTATTTTGATATACACATTTAATCTAATATGAACTAAATAAATGTCTTATACTTTTAAATACTTTGCTTATTTTTTATCCCAATTTATTGATTATTGATAATTGATTGTTCATCATATAACTACCTCAAAACTTTATTAATTAAATTTTAAAAATTTACAACATATTGAAACATTCTATATTCTTCATAATCATACTTCATTATATTGTCTCCTTAATGATTTTTCACCCTTTATGCATTCTTCATACTAGGTACGTCAAGACATTTCATTCAATCTTTAAGCTTATTTTACATTAATACGAAAACTTTAATATTTATGTATTTATATTAAATTGATATAAATTGAAATAAGGGTGTAATACTTAGTGTAATACGTTTATTTTATTAATTATATTGCTTTACCGCTGTTAATACACGTACATCAATTATTGAAATCAAAAATATTCTCAATTAAATTGTTTGATATATATCAAACAAATAAAAAACGTTAACATCAAACAACAAAGTTGTTATAATTATTTTAATTTATGTTTCTTAATTTTTTAATTATAATTTAATTAAACATCTTTATATCCTTGATAGGACAAAATGAATAAGAAGAAACATTCCGAAAATAGTCAACCTATTTTACCATCATATCCTAATTCCCAAAATTACAATTTAAATGGTACCATTTAGAAAACCTTAATAACTAATCTTTTCATAATTATTGTAATTATAAAATGTTCTAAGTAATGTTGTATGACTTATATAGTTTGGAACATAAGAAATCCTTTGTCAAAAGTTTCAAATGGTATAATTCTTTTTAACTCGAATTAATTTGACACCGTCTGATAAAAAGATCCATTTTAAATTTAAAAGCAGACAATATCCACTATCTTTATGTTTCGCGTTAATAATCAACAAAGGTCAAGGGCAATCATTATAAAAAGTTGTGTTGTATTTAATACATCCAGTTTTTACATATATTCAATTATATGTTGCATTATCCATAGTGAAAAGTAGGGATGAAGTAAAGCTTCTGAATTTAGATAAAGAGGGGAAAGTTTCAAATACAACAAAAAAGTTGTATACAACGATATACTTGGAAACTTAAAAACAAATTTTTGTGACTTTTTATTCTAATTTAGCATGTTTTGTGTGTTATATAACTTTATATGTTCAAGTTTCCTATAAATTGTTGAATTCTTTATTTTTATGTTTCACTGCATATGATATATATATAGATTCAAATCATACTTTCACATTTTATTTTTATGTATGTTTAATGATTGAAATATTAGTGTTATACGTCGATTGTAATTATATCATTATAGTAAAATCTTTTGTTTTATTTTCTTCTTAACTTAAAGTCAGCCCGTGAGTTACACGGTGTCACACCCCTGCGCTGCGTGCGGAATCCACGGCGCGGTGACGTATGAACAGTTGAATCATGCACAAGTATTGAATAAGAACAACCATAATGGATTACTAAGTTTCATAATGTTTAGACAGTTGTTTAGTTACAGACAATCTATCTACCAAAATAATGACAACTACAGACCCAAAATATAGTTTACAAAATAAGACTTCAAACAAGACAATTAAACAATTAGGATTTAATGTGTTTCTATTCCATCCTAGCATGTTTCTTCATCTTGTTCTATCTTAATCGGTCTCCTTAGTTGTCCTTAAAATGCTTTAAACCTGATTACCTGAAACACGTGAAAAATAACTGTCAACTACAGAGGTAGTTGGTGAGAACAATAGGTTTAACATTTGTAAACATGAATTTGTAATATAAGGCATAGGTATATTAAAGCAACAATTGAATTACATGGATGAGCTGCAACCCAAACTAACATCAAGTATGTAAAACATGTGTAAAACAGTCCAAGACTATTTACTAATGAAGCCAAAATATAATCAAGTCCCAAACTACGTTTGGAGTTAGAAAATGTATCAGCAGTTTTGATAAAACCATAATGAAACCAAACCTGCAGTTAGCTTATAAAACAAATTTAAAAGCTAACTCCATTTTGGTATGAACCAGTGTGTCCGCTTTCCCTTTTTGTGATCACCCAATACTAACGCTAATGAATATGAAACTTGATGCGCTTATAAGTTTGTTTACAACAATGGACACCATGCTTTTGAACATTGCTTTAAACTAGCGTGTTAATGCCTTATTTGATAACATGATTTGAAAAACCTTGATTTAATACCATGAATTGAATCCTTTGTTTGAACATCACCATGAAAACCATTGTTTGAATACCTTGTTTTGAAATCCTTGATTTAGTACATAAGATAGTGACCTTCTAAATTAACAAGGTTTATAACATATTACTTAGAAAACACGAGTTTATAAAAAAAGAGTTTATAAAATCCATTATTTAAAAGTGTTTATCTTTTATAAAACCATTTGCATAATTCTGTTATAAAACAGTTCAAAGAACCTTTATAAAATCGTTTTAGTAGAAAGAGTTTAATATTTGATAAATCCTTTAAAACCGTTGATGAATCCCTTGGATTTGAACAATGAACCTGTAATGTTGTAATATAGCAAACAACTTGTATCATGAATTATGAATGTAATATAGAATATGATCGCGTGTTCCACCCCAAAACAGTTGTAAAACAGTAAAAAGAGAGGGGCTAATGTATTCACCTGTCTGCAGTAGACTCTGAACTATAACAAATAGCAAGTAGCAAACAGGACTTCTAACTGGTTCCTATATCATTGTAATCATACATAAGATATAAGATTTATAATTGTATAGACTTTGATTCATTGATTGACTTGTGTTCTCTTGAACTTGATTAACATTTGAATACCTGTTCTCATGTTTGAAAACGTTGTATGAACTTGAAAGTCATGATTGAATTACTTGTTTGATCATGGATCCATGAAAAGGATGTGTAATGTTCTTTTATGCACAAACTTGTTTGTACAACATCACATGTGTTTAAGAGTTTGATAAACCATTGATTAACATGTATTTCAGAATTGATGTTGAATTGTTGTTATGTCTTCGGAATTATGAATTGATCTCATGTTTATGTTAAGTTACAACTTAACCTATTCATGATCAATTCACAATTATCATAAGTCGAGGGCCAAACAATTGGGCCTTAAGCCCATGAAACCATGAGGACTTAAACAAAGGCCATGGGCCACTTAAGTTAACTAGACGCCCGATGACATGTGGTATTGGCCAACAACATATTTATAGACCATGTAAAAGTCATAGATAATATTGGACCAATTAAGATTATGATGGGCCAAATGGGATTGAGTTGGGCCAAGAGTCCTATTGTGCTTGATCTAAGGTGGATCAAAGTTAATTAATCCCTTGGGCCGCTTAGGATCATAATGGGCTGATTACTAAATGAAATTGGACCTTGTAGCATTGAGTTAGGCCGGATGGAATTTAGTTGAGCCAAAAGGAATGTGGGCTGCCAACTTTGGGCAGCGAACCTTTGGAGTTCAAGGGCCTAGGTTCGGCCAAGGCTACTCAATAGGGTTCGGCTCTAAGGTTTGCGTGCAAGGTTCGGTAATTCCCAAAAGGTTTCGGTGGTCCATGCATACGTTCGACTGGTTGTGAATCAACGAACCATGGGTTCGTTCGTGAAGCATGCATGGGGGTTCGTCTGAGCCATCCTGGGTTCGCCAAGGTAGAAAGGTTCGCCCAGAATGTGGAGGGTTCGGCCATGATCACTTATAGGGTTCGGTGATGCTATGAGAGTTCGCCGCAGGTTCGAGAAACTTCAAAGGCTCGGCTGAGCTATGCATGGTTCGTCGATCAAAGAAGGTTCGTGAGGACTCCTAGGGTTCGGCTGTAATGCAACGAACCATGCAGGTTCGTTAAGGTTAGCTCTTAGACCGAGGGTTCGCCTGGAATGTTTAGATCGAGTGAAGGTTCGGCCATGGTTGTAGAACAAGGTTCGTTGAGGGAAACTCCTGAACAGCAAGATGGTTCGGCTCCCGACCAGCCACGAACCCTGTGGTTTTCTTCCAACCATCAGCTTCCATCCTCGATCTAACTCTCCCCATGATGTGTTGAAGCATGGACCAGTATCTAGCGATGATTAGAAGGTGTAGGTCGAAGCTTTTACACCGGTTTTACACATGGGATCGATCAACATATTAAAACCCTAATTTTCGGACTTTTCAAGCTCCATTACCTCGAGATTCCGTGGATAAACCTTCAGATCCTTTGTACTTCTATGTAGGGGATGTCAAGAGCTACGCGTAGGTTCAAGAATCACCGAAATCCGTCAAGAAACGAAGGAGATACGCACGTTTGAAGTCGGTTTTCTAGAGAGAGAGGGTTGGACGAAAATGTAGAGAGAGAAAGGGTTGTTGGTGAATTTAATGAGTAAAATGACCCCTTTCAAGGCTTTTATAGCCCGGGTGGTATTCGGGTTCATTCCGGTCGCTCGGTTCGCGTTTTCGTCGCGTAACGCGTATTTTACGCGATTAAAATAAAAGATTATCATTCTCATCTTTTTGATGAGTTTCAAAATTGTAAAAATATAAAATAATATATTTTAATTATTTTTACTCTTCGTGTGTTGACGGATCGTTAAACAAATACAATTACGTGTATACCCGCAATCGCGTACGTTTTTCGATCGTATAAAATGTTAAGGCGTTTAATCATAATTATAAGTTCAACATTCGTATTATTATGGATCGTCACCCATAACTCTACTCAGTCTCGCTTATGTATTATGATTCTTGTTAAATTAGTTGTCATAATATTCGTCTCGACACTACGCACTAACACTATCCCATTACACCGAACGCAGTATATGTATAGGGCATACCCCAGATTCCAGCTACCTGCCGTACCTGACGCCGTCCCACCACTGTTTCGATATAATACGATACTGTTCTTGCCTAGCGACTCGACTGTAAATAAATAATACATACTTGTTCCTAAATAATAAAGATCCTAACACACAAGCACATTATGAACACATGAATCACGTTGACTGATTTGATAAGAAAACACATTTGTTCTAACACTGTTTACGACTACCATGACTAAATGTACAGATGTTACAGTCTCCCCTAGTTAAGGGAATTTCGTCCCGAAACTAACTAGCCGAAGATACTGTAAAAAGATGAGGGTACTTAAGCTTCATCTGGTCTTCACGTTCCCAGGTGAACTCAGCACCGCGTTTGCCCTCCCATCGTACTTTTACGATCGGGATACGGCTGCGTTTAAGTTTCTTGACCCCATGATCCATGATTTCAATCGGACGTTCTATGAATTGCATGTTGTTCTGAATCTGAATGTCTTCCAGTGGAATCTGAACATCATGATCTGCCAAGCATTTCTTAAGATTTGATACATGAAAAGTATCGTGAACATTGCTTAGCTCCACTGGAAGTTTGAGTTTGTAGGCTACGGAACCAATCCTTTCCAGGATCTCAAAAGGTCCAACGTACCTTGGTGCAAGTTTCCCTTTCTTCCCAAATCGGACAACGCCTTTCCATGGAGAAACTTTGAGTAAGACACGGTCACCGACTTGAAACTCAAGCGGTTTCCGACGTCGATCAGCATAACTCTTCTGCCGATCTCGTGCGGCCTTAAGCCTTGATTGAATAATTGTGATTTTGTCTGATGTTTCTTGAATAAGTTCTGGTCCTACGACCTGTGAGTCACCAACCTCGGTCCAACAGACCGGTGATCGGCACTTCCTACCATACAATGCTTCGAATGGTGCACATTGAATACTTGTATGGTAGCTGTTGTTATATGAAAACTCAATGAGTGGAAGATGAGTGTCCCAACTCCCACAGAAGTCAATCACACAAGAACGTAGCATGTCCTCGAGTGTTTGGATAGTCCTTTCGCTTTGACCGTCGGTTTGGGGATGATACGCCGTGCTAAGCTTAACACGAGTTCCCAAAGCCTTTTGCAATGTTTGCCAAAAGAGAGAAGTGAAACGACTATCACGATCAGATATGATTGATATTGGAGTACCATGACGTGCAATGATTTCGTTGATGTACAATGTAGCTAACTTCTCCATTTTGTAATCCTATCGGATCGGAAGGAAGTGAGCAGATTTGGTGAGTCGATCAATGTCACACCCCAACTCGGGGAACTGGGCCGCAACGATTGATAAACATAATTTAAACTAGCAAAGCGGAATCATAGCATAAATATCTCATAGCCTAAAGCAATTCAAACTAAAACATTCAACAAATTGTCTAATTTTCCACGCAGGGCTAAATATAACATTATTCATAATTCATAAACTTGTCTTTAACAACTCCAGTTTCAAAGCTAGGCTACTCCTTGAAGTTGTTCCATTCTTCTACTTCTAGCATCAACCTGAAAGACATGCTAAAATACGTCAACTAAAGTTGGTGAGAACATGAGTTTAATATTAAGACACAACAGTACACCATAATAAAGAGTATGTGATAATTCAAAATAATACAACCAACCCTGTGCCATGACCAGGCGTCTGCCTCATACACTGTTAGCCCGTGACATGGCCATCCCAATCTACTTCCCATTCCGAGACCCGTTCCTGTCCTCGGTATAAATGTATCATGAAGAATATATGCCACAACGGTTATCATTAACCTCAGTGGGGTTTCAACCCTATTTATGTAGGGCCACCCTTTCGGGCCACTGTGAGTGGGGGATTCCCCAAGTAGTACTACCCATATACTCACTGGCTTATCCTGTGAGTTAATGGTTGTATATTATGCTTCATGTCTAGGGGAAGCAATTAATTTGAACGGTACGTTCATTATCACATATAAAGTTAAATAAACAGTTTGGAGCATGCTTTCAGTATCCCAAAACAGTAAATAGAAAAGGGATCACATGAACTCACCTGTGCTAGTGATGATACTTGGTTAAACCGATTGATGATTGATTGAAGCTTAATCTTGATTGATTCCGTTGCCTAATTTATTTTTAAACTTTTTGCATTTACTCATGCCATAATTATATTAATGTATCACATTGTGCATTTTGTTTATTTGTTCCAAGTTTTTAAACTTTGTTTTCATACTATAGCACTTTTGACGGGTAGTCATGCATTATTTGGTCATCTATCATAATTCATATTATGTCTTGCATGTATATAGGTATATACATGAATATCTTGAATGTTCTTGACTTTTATAAGTCAAATTTGTTGGATAAGTAATTATATTGTTACACAATTTGGCTCTTTTAAAAATAAAATTAAAACGCTTTATCAAATAAGTTTTATACATTTAATTTTTATCAGTAAAGGGTCTGGAAAAATACTATTTAATCTTTCCCTATTATTATTATGTTTAACCTCTTGTAAAATTTATTGTTTTTATATGTTTAACATCCTTAAAAATTCACAGATACTAATTCTGATCAATAAAAATTCCGAAAATATTTGTGTAATCTTATACTGGTGTTATTAAATTCCTGTAAAATTTTCAGACTTTTTAAAGCTCGTTTACTATTTTAAACTGTTTTAAACATCTTAACTACCATTAATATTATAATAAATATTTCTAGGTTTCTAAAAATTACATAATTTTTTATACAGTAAAATAATCATGTTTTTAGGTTACTGTAGAAATTTCAGAACTTTTAGAGATCGTTTACTATTTTAACTGATTTTTGCACTATTTAATATATTAAATATCAAATAAATACTTAACAGTCACTAAAAATTACCATATTTTTATTGAGACCTCTATGTATTATTCGAATACTGGGAAAAATATTTACTTCATATTTTGGACAGTAACAAATTAAATTCGTATTTTTAGCCTTTACAAACATTTTAAATGGCTAATAATTAGTTTAAACTATAAATTTTTAGTTTCAATATTTTTCCCAGGTCTTATAACTATATTTATACAGATATAAATTGTACTTAGGATTTTTATCACTCAGGGGCTATTTTTGATGATTTTATCAAGATTTAAAGAGATTTTAATAACTCTATAACTTATTTTAGACATAACAATAAATACTATAACTTTTTGAGTGTTATCCTAACATTATTATAAGCCTATTTAATTTACCCATTCTGTCCAGAAAGCTGTTAACATAAATTTTGATATTTTACATACTTATAAACCTTAGAATTTGAGTTTTTGGGTCAAAATTACCAATATAACATTTCTATCATCAATACCCAATCTTTTATACAATATTTCCAACAATAAAATCACATCTAGATCTGCTCAAAATTTCAAGACATATACATTAGCATTTTAAAGTTGTATTTTCCATTTTTACATACATGCATGCATAGATATTATACTTTTAGAGAGGTAAAATCATACCCTTGTGTTGAGGACTTGTGTATGACGTTTCCAAGAAGTTTATAAGGCTGTTAAGATATTTAGCAAACATAGAATGAATTTAGAGTTCATGCTACATACGAAAATAGAAGTTATGGGTTTCCAAGATCATGATATTACACATGCAAGACTTGCATGTGTATGGATACGTCTAGGTACTCATCCCCCATAGTTGTGAGTGTTTTTGTTTATAATGAAATCGATTCTAAGAATGTGTAAAGGTTCATGTAACGAAAATCATGGCTTTTATTTAGAAAATGTCGAATTTGCACACATGCATGTACATGCATGTGTGTTTTCGCAACTTAGAAGTTCTTGGCCGTCATTTTAACGGTTCAAAGTGTCAAGGAAAAGAGTTTTAGGGCTGTTCACGAGTTGCAGGGGAAAAGAGAGTAGGTAGAACAAGATTTTCGAGTTTTAGAGACTCACTAGTTAACCTTTGTATCGATGTAAGGCTTGTAGTCGACCCAACTCCTTGAACTCGAGATAGTCTTGTGTTGTGGCCTTCCAACTTGCGAGTTCTTGAGATAGATATGGCTGGAAATCGTGGAGCTCTTAGGGAGGAGAAGAGAGAATGGAATCTTGAATTGTGAAGGAAAAGGATAAGTGGTGAGTGGGTTGGTGTTTGGCCATATAAGAGAAAGAAGGGGAGAGAGAGATGTGGGTCAAAGGGTGTAAGAAAAAGGAATGGGGGAGATTGGGTAAAGTGGGTGGTGGTGTAAGAGATTTGTTTCTTGTGGGTGTATGTAACCGTGTATATATGTGTATATATGTGATGGTGTATGTATGAAATTAGGAAATTATTCTATTGGGTATAGTGGGAGGTGAGGCAAAAGAAAAGGATTATTTTGAACATATGGGTGTAGATATAACCGCATATATGCATGTTTTGTATGTGTGTGTGCGCCTAACTTACGTATATATATATATATATATATATATATATATATCTATATGTGTGTATACATATATTTTGTTTTAAATTTGTTGAGTCTTAGACATTCTATGCATGTATAATTGAAAGGTGAATCTATGAATATATGTATTAATATGTGTCGTGTACATATATGCACATTTTTAATGTGATAAATATTTATTAGATGTAGTCTCGCATAGATAATTTGATCATCAATAATTTAGGCATGCATATATAATTATATATAATTAAGTGTAATCATTGTTTCGTTTTATTTTAGCACGTTGGGTCACAAAGGTATATATATCATTATGTTTCATAGAAAAATTTCTTGTTTCTAACCTTTATGGCATGTGTATTCTATTGTTCTCAATTAATGACATAATTTCTCTACTTAATGTTTCTAACAAGTGTGTTTATCTAAACAAGATGCGTCATAATTTAGAGTTTTGATGTAAACCTGATTCGCGTGTTGTCACAGTCTCCCCTACTTGTAGAAATTTCGTCCTCGAAATTTCATTGGTCGTAGTCAACTTGTGGCTTGAAATAGTTGAGGATATCTCTTACGCATCTCTGATTCTTTTTCCCGAGTAAACTCGGGTCCTCGTTCGGAATCCCAACGTACTTTCACAATTGGTATCTTACTACGTCTCAGCTTCTTGACTTGTCTGCCCATGATTTCTACAGGTTCCTCCATAAATTGTAATTGTTTATTGACCTTTGCCTCACGGTAAGGTATGATCAAACTTTCGTCCACCAAACATTTCTTGAGGTTTGACACATGGAATACATCATGTATTCCTTCTAATTCCAATGGGAGTTCTAGCTGATAAGCTACAAGTCCCACTCTAGCTACAATTTTGAAGGGTCCAATATACCGGGGGTTCAACTTCCCATGTTTGCCAAAGTGTATCGTACCCTTCCATGGTGATACTTTTAGCATGACTTTATCTCCCATACTAAACTCCAAAGGCCTTCGTCTCTTATCTGCGTAACTCTTCTGTCGGTCTTGAGCAGCCTTCATCCTTTCCTTGATTTTATTAATCTTATCAGTAGTCTCTTGCACAATCTCAGGCCCGGTTAATTTGCTTTCACCTATTTCATTCCAACACAGCGGTGATCTACATTTTCTCCCATATAATGCCTCAAACGGTGCTGCTTGAAGACTAGTATGGTAGCTGTTATTATAAGAGAACTCAACCAAGGGCAAATGTGTGTCGCAACTTCCTCCAAAGTCTATTACACACGCTCTCAGCATGTCTTCCAATGTCTGGATAGTCCTTTCACTTTGCCCATCCGTTTGGGGATGGTATGCCGTACTTAGTTTTAATTTTGTTCCTAGAGCTTCTTGAAGAGTTTGCCAAAATCTTGAGGTGAAGCGACTATCTCTATCCGAAATTATTGATATAGGCATTCCGTGTCTTGACACAATTTCATTCATATAAATCTTTGCTAACTTATCCATTTTGTAATCTTCCCTTATGGGTAAAAAGTGTGTTGTTTTTGTTAACCTATCAACGACTACCCATATCGAGTCATGACCACTGGAGGTCCGAGGTAATTTGGTTACAAAATCCATAGTGACCTGTTCCCATTTCCATGCAGGTATCTCTGGTTGTTGTAACAATCCAGAAGGCTTTTGATGCTCCGCTTTTACTTTTGCACAAGTCAAGCATTTGCTGACATATTCTGCTATTGATCTTTTTAACCCAGGCCACCAGAATTTTTCTCTTATCTCATGGTACATCTTGTCACCACCGGGATGTACTGAGTATCTAGACCTATGGGCTTCTTCCAAAAGAACCTCTCTCATACCCCCGCGAAGAGGTACCCATATTCTTCCTTTAAAGGTTTTCAATCCTCCTTGATCTTTCTCCTCAAATTGTTTTTCAATTCCAGTTAGCGATTCTTCCATTAAATTTTCTTTTGATAAAGCTTCCAGCTATGCACTTTGAATCTTCTCCTTCAGATCAATTCCCACTGTCATCTTTAAAGCTTTTACTCTTAACGGAATTACTCTCTCTTTTCGACTTAAAGCATCTGCTACTACATTAGCCTTTCCGGGATGATAACGGATCTCGCAGTCGCTCAGAAGTTCTACCCATCTCCTCTGCCGCATATTCAATATTTTCTGATCCAGTATATGTTGTAAACTTTTATGATCAGTATAGATCACACAATTTGTCCCATACAGATAGTGTCTCCATATTTTCAAGGCGAATACCACAGCTCCTAATTCCAGATCATGTGTTGTGTAGTTTTTCTCATGTGTTTTTAACTGTCGTGACGCGTATGCAATCACCTTCTTTCTTTGCATTAACACACAACCTAGTCCTAATCGAGAAGCGTCACAGTACACTATAAAATCTTCATTTCCTTCAGGTAAGGATAATATTGGTGCACTACACAACTTCTGTTTAAGTGCGTCAAAGGCTTCCTGCTGTTTTTCTCCCCATTCAAATGTCATTTTCTTCTGAGTTAGAGTAGTTAAGGGTAATGCTATTTTAGAAAAATTTTCTATAAATCTCCTGTAATAACCGGCCAATCCCAGAAATTGTCTTATTTCCGTGGGTGTCCTTGGCATATCCCATTCTTTCACAGCTTCTATTTTTGAAGGATCTACTTGTATTCCCTGTCCATTGATAATGTGCCCCAAAAATTGTACTTCTCTCATCCAAAATTCACATTTGCTTAGTTTAGCATATAACCTCTCACTCCTTAATAACTCCAGCATCTTTCGCAGATGCTCCTCGTGGTCCTTCTCATTCTTAGAGTATACCAATATATCATCAATGAAAACAATTACGAATTTATCCAAGTATGGTTTGCACACACGGTTCATGAGATCCATGAATACCGCAGGTGCATTAGTAAGCCCAAACGGCATTACCATAAATTCGTAATGTCCGTAACGCGTCCTAAAGGCTGTTTTTGGAACATCCTCATCTCTAACTTGTAATTGATGGTATCCGGATCTTAAGTCAATCTTAGAGAAGTAACTCGCCCCTTGTAGCTGATCAAACAGATCATCGATTCTTGGCAGTGGATACCGATTCTTTATTGTAACTTTGTTTAGCTCACGGTAATCGATGCACGTCCTCAACGTTCCGTCCTTCTTTTTCATAAATAACACTGGGGCTCCCCATGGAGAGAAACTTGGCCTTATAAATCCCTTATCCATTAATTCTTGTATCTGTAACACCATTTCTTGCATTTCGGATGGAGCTAAGCGATAGGGTGCTTTAGCTACTGGTGCTGCTCCTGGAATTAGATCAATTCTAAATTCCACTTGTCTCCGTGGTGGCAATCCTGGCAACTCATCAGGAAATACATCCAAGTATTCTGACACTACTGGTATCTCCTTAGGTATATCATCTTCCTTGTTAGTTATCGCATATGCTAAGTAAGCTATGTTACCCTTTTTAAAGTGTTTCTTAGTTTTAGCATACGTGATATTAGGTGGTGTCTTGTGGGGCTTATGTCCTATCACAATCAGTTTCTTATCATCAGCTAAATGAACTGTCATAGTCTTACGTTCACAGTTGAGTTCTACCTTATTCAGGGTTAACCAATCCATTCCAACTACTACATCAAAACTTCCCAAATCGATAGGTAACAGATCAATCTTAAACTCAAACTCTTCCATAACTAAATCACAATCCTTCAATACCTCTCGTATTTCTATTATTTTACCCGTGGCTATTTCTACTTCATATGGTTCTTTTAAACAAACTGCCTTCTTACCAAGTAGGGATCTAAATCTTGTGGATATGAAACTAAAAGTGGCACCTGTATCAATCAATATACTAGCTACATGTTTGTTTAATAGAAACGTACCGGTTATCAATTCAGGATCCTTTTGGGTTTCAGTAGCAGTGAGCACGAACGCCCTTCTTGTTGCTTTGGGTGGCTTGTCCCGATTTAGCCTTGGGCATGTATTCCTCATGTGCCCCGTATCCCCGCATTCGTAACATCTGGTCGTGTCCTTAGCCTTGCAATCCTTGAGGAGATGTCCTTGCTTCTTACACCTGTAGCAATACTTAGGGTTACATTCCCCCTGATGATGATCCTTGCATTTATCACACCAAGGATTAGTTCCTAGGTATAACTTTCTACCAGTTCTGGGTACAGCTGTTTCCTTTGCTTTACCAAACTCATTTCTCCTATTTTCAAATCTTTTAAACTTCCGATCTCCCTTTCCTTCCATCCTATTGTCCTGCCACTTCCTCTTGTCACCTACTTTTTCTAGGTTTATCTTCCCGCACCTTACCATTTCATCCGTGAGTGTTCCTCCTAACTCCACAGCAGACTGAAAAGTAGAGGGTCTAGCAGTTCTGACATACCCTCTTACTTGTGGTGCCAATCCCCAGATATACCTTCCAATCCTTTTAGTTTCAGGGGAAACTAGATGTGGTACTAACAATGCCAGCTCATTGAACCTATTAATGTATTTGGTATGGTCCAAGTTAATCATCTCATGCACTAGAAACTCAGCTTCAATTCGTTCCAATTCATTAATTGGACAGAATTTCTCAGTAACCATATCCTTAAAAGTCTTCCAATTCATGACCTTAATTGAGTTTCGGCCTCTACTTTTGACAATGATATTCCACCATGTCAGTGCAGATCCTTTCAAGGAGTGTGTGGCATACTTGACCTTATTCTCTTCTTTGCAATCACTAATATCTAGAACCAACTCCATGTCTTCTAGCCATCTAATGGCTCCTACAGCACCATCCTTTCCTTCAAAGTCCTTTGGTTTACATGCCATGAAAGTCTTATATGAACATCCCTTTCGTTCTTCTGTTTCTACTTGTTCTACTTCTGGTCCTTCCCCATCTTGTACGTATCCATCCGGATTCTCAGCATTCATATCAGCCCGGATTTGAGCTGCTATGGTTGGTATTGCATTCTGTATGTGTCGGGTAATCAGTTCAGCCATCCTGTCATCCATATTACGGTTTCCCGTATTTCTATTAACATTTGCATTGGCATTTTGGGGATCCTCTGGATTGTCTAAACGATTTGCTGAATCTCCTGGGGGAGGTGGTGGTGGCGGATTCCTTGGGTTCCTTCTTCTTCCGGTTCGAGGGTTTGTTTGTGCTTCCACATTGGGTTCACCCCGATTCAATCTCTGACTACGTCTGGGAGGCATTCTATTTCATATGTTTCACATGTAGAGAAAGTTATCGTCATTAGTCTTTATTGAGCAATTAATTAAGTTTTAATATTGTACCATTATCATAGTCAACATATATTAAAGAGAGAACAAAAATATATTTTAGGCAACCAATTCAAATTTATACAATTAAAATCATGCATCCATAATATCCCATAATGTATCATATCATTACATTCATTCATCATGGCAACCAAGCAATAATTCATAAAAACCAAATTTTCTCAATGTTTCAAACCCATTCATCACATAAATAAAAATGTTTCACCATCATGTTTCCAACTCACCATCAGGGAAGATATCCCTATCAATCCCAATTGTTTCATAATACATCAAAATTTGGGCATGCAATCCCATCAAACATATTGTCTCATAATACATCAAAATGACATAATCCATAATGGTAAGTAAGAATAAAAATCAGTCCCCTAAGTCTTCTTCCTATGTAGTGAGTCCCACACAGTTGCGAAGAATCCCTTTTTCTTTGTTGCTTGTCGTGCATCGCGGGACTCCTTCAATTCTTTGCGTGTCATCTCCAGTTGCAGGGTGACTGCTCCTATATGCCTTTGGAATTGTTCAGATAGTTGATTTGCCTTCTTCTCCTGCTCAAACATGGCAGACCACAGCATGTAGTTCTCTTCCCTCTGTGGGTTGACATCTGCAGCTCTGCTCCTGCTAGGACCTGCCATATCTATCCCATGGCGAGCGGAGTGCCCTAAATGCATGCTATGACGTGCGGGCTGAACCAGATCAGGCTCTCCCATGGTAGGGTAAAGGGGTCCACTCCTGGGCATGCGAAAAGACATGGAGGCTCCCGGCCTCGCTCCCATAACAGGTGTGGGTCTCCTAACAGGTCCGTCACTAGGCTCAATACGGGGTAAAGGAGGAGACATAGATCTAGTGCGAGACCTACTAGGCGTAGTAGATGCAGCATCATCATACTCCATTGGCTCCGACTCTGATGAAGAGAAGTATGCATCCTCTGGCAGCAGACTATAGTGTTGAGGGAAGCGTCTGTGTAGCTCTTCACGTACCGCAGGTGGAAAATCCCTCCTGGCATATACTCTAGGTCGGTTGGACGATCCTCCATTGCTGAGACCCTTTCCTTTAGCGTCCATTTCCTGCAATGACTTGTTAGTAACATCACATAGTTCAATTTATTATTTAATCCTAAAATACTTATCTCTTCCTCCTAAGCATCCTACTCTAAATTGTCCCTAATCCTACGGTTATAGTCTTAGGTATACTAAGGCACCTCATTCTCTATAACCTTGGGCTCTGATACCAACCTGTCATACCCCAACTCGGGGAACTGGGGCGCAACGATTGATAAACATAATTTAAACTAGCAAAGCGGAAGCATAGCATAAATATCTCATAGCCCAAAGCAATTCAAACTAAAACATTCAACAAATTGTCTAATTTGCCACGCAAGGCTAAATATAACATTATTCATAATTCATAAACTTGTCTTTAACAACTCCAGTTTCAAAGCTAGGCTACTCCTAGAAGTTGTTCCATTCTTCTACTTCTAGCATCAACCTGAAAGACATGCTAAAATACGTCAACTAAAGTTGGTGAGAACATGAGTTTAGTATTAAGACACAACAGTACACCATAATAAAGAGTATGTGATAATTCAAAACAATTCAACCAACCCTGTGCCATGACCAGGCGTCTGCCTCATACACTGTTAGCCCGTGACAAGGCCATCCCAATCTACTTCCCATTCCGAGACCCGTTCCTGTCCTCGGTATAAATGTATCATGATGAATATATGTCACAACGGTTATCATTAACCTTAGTGCGGTTTCAACCCTATTTATGTAGGGCCACCCTTTCGGGCCACTGTGCGTGGGGGATTCCCCAAGTAGTACTACCCATATACTCACTGGCTCATCCTGTGAGTTAATGGTTGTATATTATGCTTCATGTCTAGGGGAAGCAATTAATTTGAACGGTACGTTCATTATCACATATAAAGTTAAATAAACAGTTTGGAGCATGCTTTCAGTATCCCAAAACAGTAAATAGAAAAGGGATCACATGAACTCACCTGTGCTAGTGATGATACTTTGTTAAACCGACTGATGATTGATTGAAGCTTAATCTTGATTGATTCCGTTGCCTAATTTATTTTTAAACTTTTTGCATTTACTCATGCCATAATTATATTAATGTATCACATTGTGCATTTTGTTTATTTGTTCGAAGTTTTTAAACTTTGTTTTAATACTATAGCACTTTTGACGGGTAGTCATGCATTATTTGGTCATCTATCATAATTCATATTATGTCTTGCATGTATATAGGTATATACATGAATATCTTCAATGTTCTTGACTTCTATAAGTCAAATTTGTTGGATAAGTAATTATATTATTACACAATTTGGCTCTTTTAAAAATAAAATTAAAACGCTTTATCAAATAAGTTTTATAAATTTAATTTTTATCAGTATAGGGTCTGGAAAAATATTATTTAATCTTTCCCTATTATTATTATGTTTAACCTCTTGTAAAATTTATTGTTTTTATATGTTTAACATCCTTAAAAATTCACAGATACTAATTCTGATCACTAAAAATTCCAAAAATATTTGTGTAATCTTATACTGGTGTTATTAGATTCCTGTAAAATTTTCAGACTTTTTAAAGCTCGTTTACTATTGTAAACTGTTTTAAACATCTTAACTACCATTAATATTATAATAAATATTTCTCGGTTTCTAAAAATTACATAACTTTTTATACAGTAAAATAATCATGTTCTTAGGTTACTGAAGAAATTTCAGAATTTTTAGAGATCGTTTACTATTTTAACTGATTTTTGAACTATTTAATATATTAAATATCAAATAAGTACTTAACAGTCACTAAAAATTACCATATTTTTACTGAGACCTCTCTGTATTATTCGAATACTGGGAAAAATATTTACTTCATATTTTGGACAGTAACAAATTAAATTCGTATTTTTAGCCTTTACAAACATTTTAAATGGCTAATAATTAGTTTAAACTATAGATTTTTAGTTTCAATATTTTTCCCAGGTCTTATAACTATATTTATACAGATATAAATTGTACTAAGGATTTTTATCACTCAGGGGCTATTTTTGATGATTTTATCAAGATTTAAAGAGATTTTAATAACTCTATAACTTATTTTAGACATAACAATAAATACTATAACTTTTTGAGTGTTATCCTAACATTATTATAAGCCTATTTAATTTACCCATTCTGTCCAGAAAGCTGTTAACATAAATTTTGATATTTTACATACTTATAAACCTTAGAATTTGAGTTTTTGGGTCAAAATTACCAATATAACTTTTCTATCATCAATACCCAATCTTTTATACAATATTTCCAACAATAAAATCACATCTAGATCTGCTCAAAATTTCGAGACATATACATTAGCATTTTAAAGTTGTATTTTCCATTTTTACATACATGCATGCATAGATATTATACTTTTAGAGAGGTAAAATCATACCCTTGTGTTGAGTACTTGTGTATGACGTTTCCAAGAAGTTTATAAGGCTGTTAAGATATGTAGCAAACATAAAATGGATTTAGAGTTCATGCTACATACGAAAATGGAAGTTATGGGTTTCCAAGATCATGATATTACACATGCAAGACTTGCATGTGTATGGATACGTCTAGGTACTCATCCCCCATAGTTGTGAGTGTTTTTGTTTATAATGAAATCGATTCTAAGAATGTGTAAAGGTTCATGTAAAGAAAATCATGGCTTTTGTTTAGAAAATGTCGAATTTGCACACATGCATGTACATGCATGTGTGTTTTCGCAACTTAGAAGTTCTTGGCCGTCATTTTAACGGTTCAAAGTGTCAAGGAAAAGAGTTTTAGGGCTGTTCACGAGTTGCAGGGGAAAAGAGAGTAGGTAGAACAAGATTTTCGAGTTTTAGAGACTCACTAGTTAACCTTTGTATCGATGTAAGGCTTGTAGTCGACCCAACTCCTTGTACTCGAGATAGTCTTGTGTTGTGGCCTTCCAACTTGCGAGCTCTTGAGATAGATATGGCTGGAAATCGTGGAGATCTTAGGGAGGAGAAGAGAGAATGGAATCTTGAATTGTGAAGGAAAAGGATAAGTGGTGAGTGGGTTGGTGTTTGGCCGTATAAGAGAAAGAAGGGGAGAGAGAGATGTGGGTCAAAGGGTGTAAGAAAAAGGAATGGGGGGGATTGGGTAAAGTGGGTGGTGGTGTAAGAGATTTGTTTCTTGTGGGTGTATGTAACCGTGTATATATGTGTATATATGTGATGGTGTATGTATGAAATTAGGAAATTATTCTATTGGGTGTAGTGGGAGGTGAGGCAAAAGAAAAGGATTATTTTGAACATATGGGTGTAGATATAACCGCATATATGCATGTTTTGTATGTGTGTGTGTGCCTAACTTACGTATACGTATATATATGTGTGTATACATATATTTTGTTTTAAATTTGTTGAGTCTTAGACATTCTATGCATGTATGCATGTATAATTGAAAGGTGAATCTATGAAAATATGTATTAATATGTGTCGTGTACATATATGCACATTTTTAATGTGATAAATATTTATTAGATGTAGTCTCGCATAGATAATTTGATCATCAATAATTTAGGCATGCATATAATTATATATAATTAAGTGTAATCATTGTTTCGTTTTATTTTAGCACGTTGGGTCACAAAGGTATATATATCATTATGTTTCATAGAAAAAATTCTTGTTTCTAACCTTTATGGCATGTGTATTCTATTGTTCTCAATTAATGACATAATTTCTATACTTAATGTTTCTAACAAGTGTGTTTATCTAAACAAGATGCGTCGTAATTTAGAGTTTTGATGTAAACCTGATTCGCGTGTTGTCACAATCAACGATCACCCAAATCGAATCGTAACCTCGTGGAGTTCTCGGCAACTTGGTTATGAAATCCATGGAAATTTGTTCCCATTTCCATTGAGGAATTTCAGGTTGCTGCAGAAGTCCCGAAGGCTTTTGATGTTCTGCTTTGACCTTTGAACATGTAAGACATTTTCCCACGTACAGTGCTATGTCTTTCTTCATTCCTGGCCACCAGTAAGATGTCCGCAAGTCTTGGTACATCTTATCTGCTCCAGGATGAACTGAGTATCGCGACTTATGAGCCTCATCGCAGATGAGTGTGCGCAATTCTTCTGACTTTGGAATCCAGATGCGGCCGTTGAGATGTAGCACCCCATCAGATCGAGGTTCTAGTTTCTTCTCAATCCCGCAATCTAAGTCTGTTTTCAGCTGATTGTCTGTCACCACTTGTTGCTGTGCAATACGAATCAGATCTTTCAGGTTTGGCTGTGTGTTGATCTCCATGGCTCTGACACGAATTGGTTTGACGGTTCCTCGACTAAGAGCATCCGCCACCACATTGGCTTTACCCGGATGGTAACGAATCTCACAGTCGTAATCAGTTAGAAGCTCAACCCAACGCCGTTGTCTCATGTTGAGTTCCTTCTGATTAAGGATGTGTTGCTGGCTCTTGTGGTCTGTATGGATGACACATTTAGTACCATACAGGTAGTGTCTCCAAATCTTTAATGCAAAGACCACAGCCCCTAACTCAAGGTCATGAGTAGTATAATTCTTCTCATGAATCTTAAGTTGTCTGGAAGCATATGCAATGACCTTGTCCCGTTGCATAAGTACACAACCGAGACCAAGGTTTGAAGCATCACAGTAGACAATGAAATCATCACTGCCCTCTGGGAGACTAAGGATAGGGGAATTGCATAACTTCTGTTTAAGAAGTTGAAATGCATCTTCTTGTTTCTGTCCCCATACAAGCTTCAGGTTTTCTTGGTTGAAGACATAGCATTCAAATCATCATCTTTACCTTCATTCTTCACGTGTTCTAAGAGGTAATTAATGGTGTTCTTGAATGTTTTGATAGTATGTTCTTCCATATAAAGATCCTTGTTCATGGGTTTTGTTTTAATCAAATGTATATGATGCATAAACTAACTAAACTCAAAATGGTTTTTGATATAAACTCCGCTGCGTTTTATGAAATAAAGGTAAAGTTGCATTTTGATCGTTTATTTGACAGCCACAGTGTTAGGTTTTGTAGATGTTTATCAAAGCCATATTAACCATTTAACATGTAAAACACAGCGGAGTTTATATCAAAAACCGTTTTGAGTTTAGTTAGTTTATGCATCATATACATTTGATTAAAACAAAACCCATGAACAAGGATCTTTATATGGAAGAACATACTATCAAAACATTCAAGAACACCATTAATTACCTCTTAGAACACGTGAAGAATGAAGGTAAAGATGATGATTTGAATGCTAAGTCTTCAACCAAGAAAACCTGAAGTTTTGATAGCAAGATCTAGATGAGCACAAATGTTGTTCTTCGTTACAGCTTTGTAATCTGCCATACTGAAAACAAAGAAATTAACCTGTTAGTTCAACTTAGTCAAACATTTGAGCAAAATCAAAAATTTTACGTAAGTATACAACTTGTGCGAATGAGACAAGAATGCCCGAATGAGGCTTGCGCGAATGAGGTGAAATGACCGAATGGGCTATGTTACCCAAATGACAAGCGAATGAGTCCAATGGCCGAAAGAGTCTCATTTGGTCGAATAGCTTCATTTGGTCGAGACATATCATTCGGTCGACCTTGAAGTCCGAATGATCGACATTCGGTCGACCGAAGGATTTCAAAAATGCAACTTCTCAAAACCATAAATCAAACCATAAAATTTACACAATCTAGTTCATAAACATCCGATTAAGGTTTTAGAACAAGTTTTATGTGTTTATAGACCATTTTGATCGTTTATTTGACAGCCACAGTGTTAGGTTTTGTAGATGTTTATCAAAGCCATATTAACCATTTAACATGTAAAACGCAGCGGAGTTTATATCAAAAACCATTTTGAGTTTAGTTAGTTTGTGCATCATATACATTTGATTAAAACAAAACCCATGAACAAGGATCTTTATATGGAAGAACATACTATCAAAACATTCAAGAACACCATTAATTACCTCTTAGAACACGTGAAGAATGAAGGTAAAGATGATGATTTGAATGCTAAGTCTTCAACCAAGAAAACCTCAAGCTTGTATACCCAAAGCCACCAACAACCACCCTTGAATGCTAGGATTCAACAACACAAATTTCAGCTTTTAAAACTTCTTTAAGTTGCTGAAAATCTGCTCCTTTTTTTGCTGTTTTTGCCGAAAAAAACAAGGGAGAAAAAGAGAGAAAGATACTCTTGTACTTGAGAGAAAAAAAAATTAATTGCATGGGGCTTGCTTGTATGTTTATATAAGCATCTTTAAAACCATTGGGAGGGGTTTATGGCAGCCCCTTTTTGCTGAAAATTCTGCCCCAATGGAAGGGGCTTGCTTGCCATGATTTCCAACCCATTTGTTTTAAATTAATACCCAAAATAAATTTGTAACACTTACAAAATTATATTGTATTTACAACTAACTTTAACATGACACTAATTAAAACCAATTTAATTAATTTGTAATACACTACAAGTCATGTTACATTTTTATAAATGTTACTTAACCATTAAATAACAATTATAAAATTATCTCTCAAAATAAATAAACCCATGTTATTTATTAATTTCTTAAGTGCATCTTATTTAGAAAACCATTTTTCTAAATGTTCTTAGTGTTGTTATTTATTTAACTGATCAAATCAATAAATAAATATTGCAGGTGTTTGTCTAGCTTGTTATTGGGTATGACCCGACTTGGATCATATCACACTAGCCACATCAATTTAATATGTATCTTGGGCAGACCGAATCCTACAATCTCCCACTTGCACAAGATTCATAGATGATTGATGCAAGCAGCAAATAACGTCTAGCAACGGTTTGCTACCCCTAATGTATATGACTAAGTGCCATTCAATAACATCATCCTCTTCAAGTACCTTACTTGAATATGATTTAGGTGAATCAATCATTTATCCTTTTGTTACAGATGTCATGTTAAATCCTGGAGACATAGAGTTGTCATTCTCCGACGATTTAACTTTAACAGGCCTTAGACATCTTACTCTCAACGAATAAGAGGAACAAATTCCATCTTGACTACATACGTCTCTCACAATTACCTTGTATCATACCTGAACTCAGCCTTATGTACTGCCATGTTTCAGAACAGCAAAGTACTAAGTCAAAGTACAATACTTGGTGAATATCAAGACCCAATATGTATCTCAGGTCTAAGGACACATTGATATTCGCCTTTACTCAATATTTCTTATGACTAATCACAAAGATTCCATGAAGAAATATTTGAGAGCGGGCCAGTCCTATATCTATATCCCATAGATATCAATGAACCTTGGCAGCAACCTCTTGCTCTATATTCATACCTTGTGAATATCAACCAATCCAAGTTTATAATAGTCTTACATTCATAGTTGTTCCCACAAATATGACCGACTACGGACGTTTAGAATAACTCATTTATTCATGGATTTAAACATCCTAAAATGGAACAGTAAATGAAAATTATAACCATATAATCAAGTCAAATTACATAAGTTCCGATATCCAAATACAAAATTTAATCAACTCCAATCACTAGAATATCGAAGTCCTAAGGAACAAGTATGACTTTCATGCTTTGTCCTTTCAAGGAGCTTCGTGAATGGATCCGCAATGTTTTGATCGGTGTGAACTTTGCGAATACATATCTTTCCCTTTTCAACTTCATCCCTTATGTAGTTGAACCTCCGTTCGATGTGCCGAGTCTTTTGATGAGCACGAGGTTCCTTGATTTGAGCAATGGCCCCTTCGTTATCACAAAAGATCTCTAGGGGGTCTTGAATGGTAGCAACAACCCCTAGATCGGCAATGAACTTCCTTAGCCATGCAGCTTCTTGAGCTACCAATGAAGCGGCGATGTATTCTGATTATGTTGTAGATAGTGCCACTACATCTTGCTTTGAGCTCTTCCAAGAGACCGCTCCTCCATTCATAATGAAGACATATCCCGACTGTGATCGTGAATCATCTCGATCAGTTTGGAAACTCGCATCCGTGTAACCCTTTACAACGAGTTCCTCCTCACCAGATCCACATATTAAGAACATATCCTTAGTGTTTCTAAGGTATTTCAAAATACTTTTAACAGCCATCCAATGACTATTACCAGGATTCTGTTGATATCTACTTGTCATGCTTAGAGCACATGACACGTCCGGCCTTGTACATATCATTGCATACATGATGGATCCTATAGTAGATGCATACGGGACTCCATTCATTCTTTCTTGCTCAACCTTTGAACTAGGGCATTGAGACGTGCTCAATATAGTCCCCTTTTGAATAGGTACTAAACCTTTCTTAGAATTTTCCATCTTGAACCTTTTCAAGACTTTGTCAATGTATGCACTTTGGTTTAAACCTATCAACCGCCTTGATCTATCCCTATAGATCTTTATTCCCAAAATATAGGCGGCTTCACCAAGATCCTTAATGGAAAAACAGCTTCCAAGCCAGGTTTTTACACCTTCCAAGGTTGGAATGTCATTTCCAAATAGTAGAATGTCATCGACATATAATACAAGGAAAGTAATGATGCTCCCACCAGCCTTTTTATATACACAAGCTTCGTCAGCGTTTTTGATGAAGCCAAATTTCTTTACTTCATCATCAAAACGATGATTCCAACTTCTCGATGCTTGTTTCAATCCATAGATTGACTTCTTTAACTTACATACCTTATTAGGATGTTTTGGATCGACAAAACCTTCAGGCTGTTCCATATGGACATCTTCCTCAAGATATCCATTAAGGAAAGCGGTTTTGACATCCATTTGCCAAATCTCATAGTCATAATATGCAGCTATGGCAAACAATATCCTGATAGACTTTAGCATTGCCACAGGCGAGAAAGTTTCATCATAATCAACACCTTGAGTTTGAGTGAAACCTTTTGCTACAAGTCTAGCTTTATAAGTATCCAAGTTTCCATGCATATCGGTTTTCTTCTTGAAAACCCACTTACTTCCAACTACCTTGGATTTAAGAGGTGGTGTAACCAATTCCCAAACTTGGTTATCATACATGGATTGCATCTCAACGTTCATGGCTTCTTGCCATTTGTCAAAATCAGGTTTTGACATTGCATCACGGTATGTGGTCGGTTCATCGGAATCCACCACATAGCATCCATCCATGAAAAATCCACATCTCTCTGGAGGAACACTAATTCTACCAGATCTGCGAACGTTTTGTGTATCTTGATCATCCACATGATCATTCTCAACATCCTCATGTTGATTGCTAGTATCAACCAAATGTGTATCGTCTTGTGAATCTTGAACCTCTTCAAGTTCCACTGTTCTTCCACTAGTTCCTTCCGAAAGGAACTTAGTTTCCATGAACTCTGCCTTTCGAGCAATAAACACTTTCTGCTATGTTGGATCATAGAAATAATATCCCATACAATCTCTAGGATATCCAACAAAGATACACTTAGTGGATCGGGCTTCCAGTTTGTTTTGAGTGTATTGCTTAGGATAAGCCTCACACCCCCAAACTTTTAAATATGACAATGATGGAACCTTTCCATGCCATATTTCGAAAGGTGTCCTTTCCACTTTCTTGGTTGGGGCCATATTTAAAATACGGGCCGCGGAGAGCAAAGCGAAACCCCAAAATGATAGAGGTAGTGTACTTCTAGCCATCATAGATCGAACCATATCCAATAGAGTCCGATTCCTCCTCTCAGACACACCATTATGTTGTGGTGTTCCAGGTGGAGTAAGTTGTGAGACAATCCCACAACTTCTAAGATACTCTTGAAATTCACTACTTAGGTATTCACCTCCTCTATCGGTACGAAGAATCTTGACCGTTTTGTTGAGTTGATTTTCTACTTCATTCTTGAAGATTTTGAACATTTCAAAAGATTCATGTTTGTGCCTTAACAAGTACACATACCCATAACGACTATAGTCGTCGGTAAAGGTAATGAAGTATCTTTCACCATTCCTAGTCATTGGTTTAAAAGGTCCACATACATCTGAATGTATGATCCCTAATAAATCTTTTGCCCTTTCATTAGTCCCACTAAAAGGGGCCTTTGTCATCTTACCTTGTAAACAAGACTCGCATACATCAAATGAATCATTTTCATTTGTTTTTAAAAGACCATTCTTTTGAAGTTTTTGCATGCGATTTTTGTTTATGTGTCCAAGGCGACAGTGCCAAAGATAGCAATCACTCAAATCTAATTTGAGCCTTTTGGTGGTAGCTTGGTACATTGAGCTATCATATGTTGTGTTATCATGAACCAATTCATAAATACCATTGCAGGGCATAGCCTTAAAATAAAACACATGATTTAAAGAAACATGGATATCATTGTCAACAAACTTGAAATTAAAACCACATTGTCTTAAACTAGAAACAGAGATAATGTTCCTAGTCAAACTAGGAGCGTACAAAACATTCTTTAAAATAACTTCCAAACCACTTGGAAGCTTCAAAATATAGTCTCCTTGGGCTTCAACATGAACGATTGCTCTATTGCCCATGAAGAGACTAATTTCCCCTTTGCTGTAATGCTTACTTCTTTTGAACCCCTGCAACAAATTGCAAATATGAGTTCCACATCCGGTATCCAACACCCATGTGTTAGAAGAAATAATATTTAGCTCAACATGTATCATAAAAGTCATACCTGAGGTTTGCCCTGCATCCCTCTTGGCTCTCAACTCTTTGAGATAGACCAGACAGTTTCGTTTCCAATGGCCTATCTAACCACACTCAAAACACGGATCATGTTTAGCAACCTTTTGCTTATTTTCTTTGGGTTCCACTTTAGCCTTACCCTTCCCTTTCTTTTTAACGTGTCCCTTCCCTTTGGCAACACTTGCCTTGGGGTCGGGGTGGTTCCTTTTCTTACTACCACCCTCATTGATCGTTAGGACCGGTGAAACCTTTTTACCCATCCCCGCCTCGGCCGTTTTGAGCATTGCATGAAGCTCACCAATGCTCTTGTCCCATCCATTCATATTATAATTCATAACAAAGGTTTCAAACCTTTTGGATAGGGAGTTAAGGATCAAATCCGTAGCTAACTCAGTGGAGACACGGCATTTAAGTCTCTCGAGGCGATCAATGTGGCTTTTCATCTTGAGAACATAAGATGAAACCGATTGGGTCTCGTCCATCCGACATGCATGAAGTGCTCGAACCGTTTCGAACCGTTCCACCCTAGATTGTTGTTGGAACATTTCCTTCAACTGGGTGATCATATCATAAGCATTGTGGTTCTCAAAGTCCTTCTGTAAATCGGGAGTCATACTCGCCAACATTAGACATGAGACTTGCACGGAGTCCTCGACGTACTTGACCCAATCGTTAAAGGCCTCCACATTATCCTCATCGGGTTGATCGGGAATGGGATCGTCTAACACATAGGACTTCTTTTCTTGCTTGAGAACGATTCTCAAGTTTCGGTACCAGTCCATAAAGTTCCCATTGTTAAGACGTTCCTTCTCGAGGATGGTTCTTAGTGATAAGTTATGGACGGTCTGGATTGCGTTGTTGTTGTTTGCCATCTACAATTTTACAAAGTTCAATTTTAGTATTTTTAATATCAATGTATTTTAATTATTAATACCCTTTTATGTTTCATAGACAATTAATAATTAAAATGTAGAATCCAACGTTATATTTAAATATCGGTTAGGTGACCTTTATCCCTTTATTTAAATTAACAAGGTAGTCAACATTTGACAATTGTAACCTATTACAATTTCTAGTGTATGGGATCGGTTTTAAACATCTTATGCTTTGTTTGGCATGTTTATCCCATCAACACCGTTTGTACGTCATGCTTCGGTGATCCTAATGCATGATTTCCAAATCAAGTCGTCCTACTTAAACACACGTGTGATTTTACAAATACAAGTGGTTAGGTGACCTTTATCCCATAAATACGGTAATTTCACCTCAACTTCACAAGTTTCGGCATTTATGGTTAGGTGACCCTTATCCCATAAACGAGTTACAAGTGAATCGAGTGTTGTTTAAAAGGATGGTGTTAAAACTTGTTTTGTAAAGGGTTTTTATAGTTTCTAATATTCTAGTTTTTAGACACCGAGACCACAACTTGAACCGTATTTAGAATTTGATCCTATTTCATTAAAGGAGAGTGAATCTGATCATGAGAGTGATTTTGTTGACAATGATGCTCCTATCATTGAGGACATCACTGATTTAGAATATCCAGATGATATTCTAAGGATGATTGGTCATCAAATGGCAAAGTCTGTTGAAAAGAAGAGTCCAGTTTTTCAGAAATCAAAATCTGAAGTAATATCTGCGGGGAATTCAGTGGCTAAACAAAAGATTGTTTCTAAATCAAACCTAAAAGTCAAGACTACTTCTACTATCAAGCCAATTGTGTTTGTTGAATCTTCAACTACACAAAAAGGAGAGTCAAGCAAAGTTTTTCAAAAATCAGAGAAATTTTCTAAAAAGATTGACAAGAAGTTTGTCAAAGTTGTTGACAAGGTTAACAAGAGTGGGGTTGGAAACAAGGGAAAATCAAAGATTTATCAAAAGAATGACAAAATTAAAGCCACTGTTTTGAAGAAAAAGATTTTATCTCCATCTGTAGCATCCAAGTCTTTGGAATCATCTAAGGGGTGTGATGAAAAGCCAAAGAAAGTGTCATCAAGGAAATGCTACAGATGTGGGAAACTGTGTCATGTCATTGCTGAATGTGATATTGACAATTGTAACAGATTTCATATTTTTACTCCACGAGAAACACGACAGTGTTTCACCTGTGGAGGAAAAGGGCATATTTCTGTTAATCGTCCAAATCACAAAGTCAAGAAGAAAACTTCTGTTAATGAAAATTGTGTGATCCATGCAAGTGGGAATCCTAGGAGGGTAAAGCCTAGTGAGGAAGAGATGAAAATTCTCAGGAAAGAGTGTGTCTGGGTCAAGGATGAACAATTTTATAAAAGACAAGTTTTTGATAATCAACAAAAAGGTAAAAGAGTTTTGAACAGGTCATCATCATCTGATGATGAATTTTATGATAATTTTCCTCATAAAAGATTTTCAAAACAAAATTTTAATTCTAATTCTTGTTGGAAATACAGATACAGGTCGGGTGATAGATTTGATGTGAGCAATGATGAATACTTGGAAGAGGGGTCTTCAAGTAGTTCATCGAGATCGAATGGCAGGAGGCTGTTCAGGGAGACTCAACGCCGGAATGGCGGGAGTCATCCCTTTTGGTACTGATCATATTTTGTTTTAATTTATGGTGCAAGTGATATCAACAGTCGATGGATTGTTGATAGTGGATGTTCACGGCATATGACAGGAGAGATCAGTTTGTTGAAAGATTTTCGAGAGATGAACGGATGTTATGTTAACTTTGCAGGTGACAAAGGTGGTCACATTACCGGGAGTGGTAGTTTGACTAATAGCAAAGTTTCCTTTGACAATGTGAATTACTGCAAAGAGTTAACTAATAATCTTTTGAGTGTGTCTCAGATAAGTGATAATGGTTACAAGGTTTTGTTTGACGAGAAGAAATGTTATGTGCTCAAACAAGGAATTCAAATTCCTGATGACTGGATACTGATAACTGCAGACAGGTGTAAAGATCTGTATGTGTTGGACATGGCGAAGGCGGAGACAGTTAATAAAGTTGAGACGTGTTTGGTGTCGAAGGCCACATAACAAGATACTCGGTTTTGGCACAGGAGAATGGGTCACATACACATCAGAAAGATGAATCATCTCGTACACAATCAATTGGTTGATGGTGTACCGGTTAAACATTTCAAATTACCTGATGTGTGTGTTTTGTGTAAGAAAGGCAAACAGAAAAGGAGGTCACATAAGACTAAAACTGTTTTTTCTATTGATAAACCTCTAGAACTTCTTCACATGGATCTGTTTGGACCCATTAATGTGAAAAGTATTGGGGGTGAATCATATTGTTTTGTAGTGACCGATGATTTTTCTAGATTTTCATGGGTTATGTTCTTAGAATTTAAATCTGAAACTTATGAAAACTTTGTATTGCTTGTAAACAGATTGGAGTTTTTGTACAAGTTGAGGGTTAGGCGTGTTCGATCAGACAATGGGATAGAATTTTAGAATCAGAACATGGAAGCATTCTGTGATACAAAGGGCATCCAGCAGCAATTTAGTGCACCGTATGAACCACAAATGAACGGTGTAGCTGAAAGGAAGAATCGTACATTGATAGAGTCTGCTCGGACGATGCTTGCTGATTCTAAGCTGCCCATTACTTTCTGGAGTGAAGCTGTAGCGACCGCCTGTTTTACTCTCAACCGAGTGCTGATTGTCAAACGACATAACAAGACTTGTTATGAACTTCTTCAGAATCGGAAACCAAATTTGGAACACTTGGAACCTTTCGGGGCTCCTTGTACCATGCTCAAGAAAGATGCTAAATTCAACTCTAAGGTTGAAGAAGGTTTCTTTCTGGGCTATAGCCTTCCCAATAAACGTGTATTTAACAAACGCACGGGTGTTGTGGAACTCTGGTATAATGTGGATGTTCAACGACATACACCTATACCAGAAGGCAAAGGTCCAAATTGGTTATTCGATTATGATAAACTTTTCAAGTCTTTTAACTTGTCTCCTAATGTTACTGATGATGAAATTTCTTTGCAGATGTTATATGATTTACAAAATTCTGAAGATCAAGGAGTTTCTCATCAGGTTGATGATAATCATTCAATTGAGGAAGGCATTTTTGGAGAAGTTAATTATGATTGGTCATTGGAGGATGATCAGGATGTTTTTGAAGATGTCGTTTCTCAAGATCAAGATGAAGATCAGAATATCACAAATCTTGATCATGGTGTTGGAGTCCCGCAAGTGCCAGTGTCTAGAGTACATGTGAATCACCCTGTGAAGCAGATCATTGGAGACCCGTCTGTTGGAGTACAAACAAGAAGGCAAGTTGCAAATGAGGAGAGTTTGTATGTCGAGCTGGAGCGTAATCATGGGACTCAAGAGTTATGGATGCATTCTGCATTTGTTTCTCAGATTGAGCGTAAATCTGTAACTGAAGCCCAACGTGAGCCTGCCTGGGTGGAGGCCATGCAAGAGGAGCTTAATCAGTTTTAGAAACTTGGTGTTTGGCATTTGGTAGTGTCACACCCCCAATTTTCAACTAACGGAATCATACCGTTTGGGAACGTGACAAACCAGGATCTCAGATCATTAGACATAGCGAAGACCTCTATATGAATTTCAAAACATACTTTGGTCTTTAAACATAACATCAGAGTTTACAAAAGTTGCGGAAGCGTTTAAAACCAATAACAGTTGTAAAGTAAACATTACAAAACACAATACTTAAATGTTCAAATTCAAATATTCAAAATGTTTAAAATGTATGAGACTCTATCTCCTAGTCCATGCCAGCTTTAACGCGCGCCTTAGCGTCCTGAGAAAACATGTAAATCAAGTCAACACAAAGGTTGGTGCATAACACAGGTTTTAAGCATTCACAATGTTCAAAACAACAGTTTGAATAACAAGACTGTAGATAACATAATCACACATGCACAGTCATGATAGCTAGTCATATAAACTATTTACATAAGTGTTCGACACCGAAGCTGACGGATTGCCATGCTATAGCATGTTTTCGCCTTGCCACTATTGTCTATCACAACAATAGTAAAATTGTGTTTGGTCAGTCAAACACCTGCGTAGATCCCATCTACCAGGTGAGGTTTGTCAAACCTAATAGATCTATTTCCAACTACCACGCTTTGCATTACAGCAAACTAAACGGTTCGAGGTGTGTAAGGACTTTCAAGTTGATATGTTGTCACATAATGTAAACAGCTAACTCATGCAAGTGATATGTATCTAAAAATAGTTTGTTCCACATGTTTTCTCCCCCAAAACAGTTTAAAATAAGAAAGGGGCCGTGTACGCACCTTTGGTTTTAGCAGAATGATCACACACTAAAAGCTCTTGTAGAAAATCCTCCTACGAAGAATCTGTGTTTAAACAATAACCTAGTGTTATTCGAAATGTCGTTTTGTGCTTGAAATCACATACGTGTCAACACACGTATGTTAAAGTGTCAGAAATGTGCATACGTAAATACGCGTGACTTTGAAATCGTTTAAATAAAATCATATTTGATTTTATTTAAATAACCGTAATTATACGCGATTTCGCTTTCGGATTAAAATATAAATTTTTTATTCCAATACGTTCGTATTCCCGTTACGGTTCCAACGCAACTTGAATGGGTCGAAACGGAGTTCAAACGAGTGAGATATGATTAAAATACCAAAATAATGTTAAAACCCAAAAAAATTGGTGGAACCCGGAATCGAACCCGCGACCTCCTGATCCCAACACACACACTCTACCAACTCAGCCCGCTAGGGTATCGCATCAGTCTTCTCAAATAAATTGTTTTAAACCTAATCTGCTCGTTTCCCCCTTTTCCATTATAGCCGAAGCAACAAAGATCCCATGGACCACGAATTCGAATCCGATTAACATCAACACCATAGGGTTTTCATTGGACAAGGATTTTCGAAACTATCTATTGAGATTAATCAAATTTTTAACCTCTTTTGCTTAAAAATCCCCAATCCCGTTTTTAATACAAGCCCTAGAAACTTGAACTCGATCAATTCACTGTTATTAGCCACAATTAACTTAGGTTTAACCTTAATCGATCCCTTCTGAAGCTATCTATAACATTTAATTTGATTCTAAAGCTTGTTGGATTAAAAACCCCCAAATCCGAATGTCTTAAGAACCCTAGAACTAGACCATGATCGATTCGTTGTTAAGAAACTAAATTGAACAATAGTTTTGCTTAATCGACATATTCTGAAACTAATCATGTGCTTGAATTCGACAATTAACCTGTTCAAGCAAGAATCCCCCAAAATAGTTTTCGTGATAAACCCTAGCATTCAAGATTCATCAATTCGATTCTTTTTGATGAAATTAACTTAGGGATTTCGTTCAATGTGATGCCACGAAACTATCTGTATGAGTCAATTTGATTTCAGAACTCGTTTCATTGAAATCCCCCAAATACGTTCTTAGTATGAACCCTAGAACTCGGATTCAAAGCATTCGATGTTATTACACAAAATTGGCTTATGTTTAACCTTAATCGGCCATATTAGAAGATGTAGGAACGAATTCTTATCTTAATTGATGTAGAATTGATATAGTTCGGCTATAGGCTTGATGTTCGGCCCCCCTTCCAATCGACTTCACTTTCTGCTGCGTCTTGAATCGAATTGATTGGTTTCACAATTTCTAAATGTGCCGAATAGGATATCTGTAAGCTCAATTGTGAAGAATAAAGTCGAATTGTATGGTTTTGATTATGAGGGACTACGGTTACAATGATTTGGAACGGTTTTGATCATAATTCGATAATTGATGCTCTCATAATGTATAACAACTGTTAATCATCATTAATGTGATGATTTAAGTCGATTGATTTCAGTTATAACTTAGTTTTAATGGGAAATTCAAACTCTAGTTGATAAATCCCACGAATTTTGACTTTTAAGGTCAAACTTGAACCTTTAAATCAATTACAAGTCTTAATTTTGTAATTAGAGCATATTAAAACTGATTTCTACCAATTCCAATCCTTTAGGTACTATTTAGCTCAATTGCATAACAATTCGGTTAACAAAGTTGAGCCGAAAGTCCCGAATTGTCACTAATTGGGTCCTTTAACTCCTTGTTGGGCTAAATTAACCCAATTGGGCTTCTCAAATATAATTGGGCCTATCCTGAACTCATTGGGCCTATCTTAGCCTTGTTGGGCCTACCTTTGGCCTACTTTGGCCTTGTTTGGCCTACTTGGGCCTTAATGGGCCTTCCTTGTTTTCCTTGAGCCTAAATTGATCTTATTGGGCCTACTAGACTTTGTTGGGCCTTCATAGACTTCATTGGGCCTGATTTGTCTTGTTGGGTCTTCCTTGACCTCACTGGGTCTTCTTTGGCTTTACTGGGCCTTCATTGGCCTTGTTGGGCTTGTTGGGCCTTCATTGGTCTTATTGGGCCTACGAGGGTTAACGAGGTTAACTCGAAAAGTCGGATTGTCACATCATCCCCTTGTTGAAGGAATTTTCGTCCCGAAAATTAGTAAGTGTTAGGAGTAGTTAGGAAACTACTTACGAGTTTAAATCGTACGTGTTAGTGTGATTTGATCATTCTGTGTGTTTGTGTGTACTCACACACCCAATCTAATGCTTGCAGCATCACAACTACTTGTGATCGTTCAATGTGACTGTTTGCGTGTACACAGTTAGTTCACCTAACTGTGACTGTTTGTGTTTGATCATACTGTGTTGTGTAACCTCACACATAGTGAGTGTCTATAACCGTTTGTACTATGCAACCCCGCACATAGCAAAATGTATGTAACTAATCGTGTATGTACTACCATAACATGTAACATATGAAATGTAGCACATAAAATGTATAGAATATAATGTAGCACAAATGTTTGTAACAAAATCAATTGAATAAATAAAATGTTTGTGCTTACAGTTTGAAATTTGCAATGTTGATCTGTGAAAGCATTACGTCATCCCCTTGTTGAAGGAAATTTCGTCTCGAAATTTAACGTGCGCTCTCAGTGTTAGCAGTAGCTGTTTTGAATAGATGAGGATATTTCTTCATCATTTGGTCTTCCCGTTCCCATGTGAATTCAGGACCACGTCTTGAATTCCATCGAACTTTGACTATCAGAATCTTGCTTTGCTTCAGTTGTTTGACCTCTCGGTCCATGATTTCAGCTGGTTCTTCAATGAATCGCAACTGTTCATCTACTTGTATTTCTTCCAACGGTACAATCAATGTCTCATCAGAAAGACATTTCTTTAAGTTCGACACATGAAACACATCATGAACTCCACTGAGTTCATCCGGTAGTTTGAGTTGATACGCAACCGGACCAATCCTTTTCAGGATCTCAAAAGGTCCTACGTAACGTGGACTAAGCTTCCCGCGCTTGCCGAATCGTATCACACCTTTCCAAGGTGATACCTTTAGAAGAACTCGGTCTCCTACTTGAAATTCCAACGGCTTGCGACGTTTGTCTGCATAACTCTTCTGTCGATCCCGAGCCGCTGCCATACGGTTCCGAATTTGAACTATCTTATCTGTCGTCTCGTGCACTAGTTCAGGACCTGTTATCTGACTGTCACCAATTTCAGCCCAACAAACTGGTGAACGACATTTGCGACCATACAAAGCTTCAAACGGTGCTGCTTGAATACTTATATGATAACTATTATTGTAAGAGAATTCCACTAACGGTAAGTGATTCTCCCAGCTATCACCAAAATCAATTACACAAGCTCGTAACATATCCTCGAGCGTTTGAATCGTACGTTCACTTTGACCGTCGGTCTGTGGATGATAGGCGGTACTCATATCCAAGCGAGTCCCCAATGACTTATGAAGAGATTTCCAAAAGTTGGAAGTAAATCGGGCATCTAGATCTGATATGATAGAGATTGGCACGCCATGCCGTGCTACTACTTCCTTGATGTAAATGCGAGTCAGTTTCTCCATCTTATCAGTTTCCTTGATTGCTAAGAAGTGTGCAGATTTCGTTAATCGATCGACAATTACCCTTATCGTATCACAACCACTCGGTGTACGGGGTAACTTAGTAATGAAATCAATCGAAATATGTTCCCATTTCCACATCGGTATCTCTGGTTGTTGCAGTAAACCAGATGGCTTCTGATATTCAACTTTGACTTTCGAACAAGTCAAACATTTGCTAACGTACATAGCAATATCAGCTTTCATGTGAGGCCACCAATACAGTGCCTTCAAATCATGATACATCTTGTCTGATCCCGGATGGACTGAATATCTGGACTTGTGTGCTTCATCCATCACGAGTTCCCTTAAACCTCCATACAAAGGTATCCAAAGTCGATCAATGAAATAACGAATTCCATCAGACTTAACATCCAACTGTGTTTCCATTCCTCGTAGAGATTCTTGTACCAAGTTTTCTGTTTTCAAGGCCTCGATCTGAGCACTGCGTACCTTGTCAGGTAAGTCAGTATGTATTGTCATCATAAGTGCGCGAACCCGTCTTGTTCCCGTTGTATCTTTTCTGCTCAAAGCGTCAGCTACCACATTAGCCTTTCCCGGGTGATACTTAATCGCACACTCATAATCGTTCAACAATTCAACCCATCGTCGTTGCCTCATATTAAGCTCCTTTTGATCAAAAACTCTTATGATCAGTGTAAATAGTACACTTGGTTCCATACAAATAATGCCTCCAAATCTTCAAGGCAAACACCACTGCTCCTAACTCCAAGTCATGAGTAGTGTAATTCTTTTCGTGTGTTCGTAGTTGTCTGGAAGCATACGCAATCACTTTATCGCGTTGCATCAACACACATCCCAAACCTTGTGCAGATGCATCACAATACACCACAAAGTCTTCCGTCCCTTCCGGTAAGGACAGAATCGGTGCGCTGCAAAGTTTCTGTTTCAATAACTGGAACGCAGTTTCCTGTTTATCCGTCCAGTTATACTTCGTCCCCTTGTGCGTAAGAGCTGTAAGTGGTTGAGCGATCTTTGAGAAACCTTCAATGAATCGTCGATAATAACCTGCCAAACCAAGGAATTGTCGTACCTCGGTAAGGGTCTTTGGTGCTTCCCAATTCTTAATCGCTTCAATCTTCGCTGGATCAACATGTATGCCCTTTTCATTGACTATATGACCCGAAAATTGTACTTCTCGCATCCAGAAATCACATTTCGAGAACTTAGCGTACAATTGTTCTTGTTTCAATAGCTCTAGCAGTAATCGAAGATGTTCAGCGTGTTCCTCCTCAGATTGTGAATAGATGAGAATGTCATCGATGAAAACAATGACAAACTTATCAAGATAAGGTTTACAAACACGATTCATGAGATCCATGAATACAGCTGGAGCGTTTGTCAACCCAAATGGCATGACCAAGAACTCATAATGGCCATAGCGTGTCCTGAATGCTGTCTTTGGGATATCCTCCTCCTGGACTCTTAGTTGATGATAACCAGACCTGAGATCAATCTTCGAGTAGTAACTCGAACCTTGCAACTGATCGAACAGATCGTCAATTCTGGGTAACGGATACCGGTTCTTAATAGTAACCTTGTTCAATTCCCGGTAATCGATACACATACGGAAAGTCCCGTCCTTCTTCTTTACAAACAATACTGGAGCTCCCCATGGTGAAAAACTAGGTCGTATGAAACCCTTATCCAACAACTCTTGCAATTGTGTGGATAACTCTTGCATCTCTGACGGTGCAAGTCGATAAGGCGCCCTAGCTATCGGTGCTGCGTCTGGTGTAAGGTCGATTCGGAATTCCACCTGTCTGATAGGCGGTAATCCCGGCAAGTCTTCTGGAAACACCTCCGGAAATTCACAAACTACAGGTATATCTTCTATCTTTTTCTCAACTACCGGTTTTTCAGTTATAAGGGCTATAATTGCTGTATGACCCTTACGTAGACACTTGTGTGCTTTCATACAAGATATGAGACGCAGTGGCGTACTGATCTTTTCACCTTGTACATACAGCGTCTCTCCATTTGTAAGAGGTATACGAACAATCTTTTCATGGCATACGATTTCAGCCTGGTGTTTGGACAACCAGTCCATGCCAATAACTACATCAAAACTGCCTAAGGCAATAGGCATCAGATCAATCTCTAATGTTTGACCCATCAAATCGAGGATACATCCCTTAAAAATATTTTCCACTACAATCAACTTACCATCAGCTAATTCCACGGTGTATGGACTATCTAAGGCAGTGGGACTAACATTTAGCAACTTAGCAAGTGAACTAGATACAAAACTTCGGTCGGCACCAGTATCAAATAACATAGAGGCATAGTGATTATTTAAGAGGAACGTACCCGTAACAATGTTGGGATCCTCCCACGCTTGACGTCCTCCAATCACAAACGCCCTGCCTCTAGCACCATTGTTGTTGTTGTTGTTGTTATTGTTGTTGTTGGTGCCATTACCATTACCGTTGCCATTCCCATTGCCATTGGCATTATTGTCCCCGCCTTTCTTGAGCTGTGGGCAATCCTTCTTAAAATGCCCCATTTTGCCACACTCAAAACAACCCTTCTGAGCGTTGTTCTGGTTATTGTTCTGGTTGTTGTTGTTCTGTAGCTCCCCGCGACAATCCTTAGCCGCATGTCCAATCTTGCCACACCTCTGGCACTTAGCTCTCTCACACTGATTACCCGCATGATGGTAACCACACCTGTTGCACTTGGGGTGTTTACCAATATAACCCCCCGACGATGATGAATGCTGACCACTGCTTGAACCATGATAAGACTTGTTTGAGTCTTGTTTCCGGTTTTGCTGATATGATTGTTGGTTGTTACCCTTGAAGTTGTTACTTTCCCACTTTCTCTTATGATCTCCTACCTTGGTAGCAGATGTTCGTTTGGGCAGAGTCCCCTGTAACACTGCCTGGTCAGTAAGCTGATGCGCTAAACGAACAGATTGTTGGATGGTGGTGGGATTTGCTGAAGTAACCAACCCATGAATCTGAGGCACTAGTCCTCCAATGTACCTTTCAATCCACTTACTGGCTGGAGTAGCCATGTGTGGTAGCAGTCTGGCCAACTCGTGTGACCTGGTTGTGTACTCTTCAATGTTTGACCCCTCCATCTTGAGGTGCCAGTATTCCTCCTCCAACTTCTGCATTTCACTGCGAGGACAGTACTCCTCTTGCAGTAAAGTTTTGAAGTCGTTCCATGTTAAGGCATTTGCCTCACCCAACCCCAGAGTCTGAACATTCGAGTTCCACCAGGTTAATGCTGGACCCTCCAATGTTCCCGTTGCGAACTTCACTTTGCTCTCGTTAGGGCAGTTGCACATTTCAAACACCGACTCAGCCTTTTCAATCCACCGAAGGAGTCCAATGGCCCCCTCCGACCCTTTGAAATTGTGTGGTTTGCAGTCCAAAAACATCTTGAACGTGCAGACTTGTGGGTTAACCAATCCCCCAGCTGGACCATGTGGTCTTGTGTTATGTGTCTGAGCATACTGTGCAATAGCCTCTGCGACTCTGTTGTTAATTAGCTCGTTGAGCTCAGCACCTGTCATCTGTACGTTTCCTTCAGCCATTATCTTCCTATTTACAAGAAACGTTAGCGCGTAATCAAAACCCAATGTGACATGTGTAAGTAAAACAACAAACACAACATATAATATAGATCAACACAACTGTTGGAATATATATAATAATTCTTCAATAGATAGAAACTTTCTTTGAGTACAATACTTTTGAAATAAAACATAAGTTTTCAAACTACTAATGTAGGAACACAACCCGTTCCTAATAAGTTTAAACAAAACAAACAAAGAGAAAAAGAAAAAAAAATCAATCGTCCTCAACAGTGGATTCAGGATCGGAATCAACAACTGGTGCTGGTTCCTCCTCCTCATCCTCATCCTGTTCCTCATTCTCAGAGACCACTAAATCCTCCAAGGCTTCAACCCTACCCTCCAAAATCTCCGCTCGGTTCTCTGACTCTTCTAGACGACCAATCAAATTGATCATCTCATCCCGCATATCATGAACCAGATGGGCAAGATTATCCTGCCTCTCAATAGCATCCCATAGTTCCTGAGATCTTTGTGCTATCCTATCTTCTGCTACATCCAAATCCTCGCGCAGTTTGGCGATCTCCTCAGCGTCAGTCCTTTGCCTCTTGGGCTCAGGAGCATCTAGTACTGGTGGTGAATGTGTAGAAGGTCCCTCAGCAGGGATCTGCTGAGTGCCCTCCTCTGGCTCCTCTTCCGGATCCTCATCCGGGTCCTCATCTGGATCCTCCTCGGGATCCTCATCTGGATCCTCCTCCGGATCCTCCTCCGGATCTGAGTCATCCATCTCATATGGTGGAGGTGATGGAATAGGTGGTGGTGATGACGGTGGTGCTGGAACTATCGGTTCCTCGTCCTCAGAGTCATCAATATAGATGTAGGGTACCGATGATGATGCCATGCCTGTTACATAATACCATATGTAAGTGCAGTGCCATGGAATGTGTAAACAAGTCAATTACATAATGTCATATGTAATTTCTAAGCAATGTGTGTAAACATATGTGTCTAATGTCTAACAGTCATAGTCTAGGCCTACAAATGCAAACCTAGTTCGCTATAACCAAAGGTCTCTGATACCAATCTGTCACACCCCCAATTTTCAACTAACGGAATCATACCGTTTGGGAACGTGACAAACCAGGATCTCAGATCATTAGACATAGCGAAGACCTCTATATGAATTTCAAAACATACTTTGGTCTTTAAACATAACATCAGAGTTTACAAAAGTTGCGGAAGCGTTTAAAACCAATAACAGTTGTAAAGTAAACATTACAAAACACAATACTTAAATGTTCAAATTCAAATATTCAAAATGTTTAAAATGTATGAGACTCTATCTCCTAGTCCATGCCAGCTTTAACGCGCGCCTTAGCGTCCTGAGAAAACATGTAAATCAAGTCAACACAAAGGTTGGTGCATAACACAGGTTTTAAGCATTCACAATGTTCAAAACAACAGTTTGAATAACAAGATTGTAGATAACATAATCACACATGCACAGTCATGATAGCTAGTCATATAAACTATTTACATAAGTGTTCGACACCGAAGCTGACGGATTGCCATGCTATATGTAACATTTGTGCATATAGTCATGTAGTTGTAAACAGTGTTAGAACAGTGTCTATTCATGGTTCAGTTCATCAATGTGATTCGTATGTTCAAAATGTGTGCTTGTGTGTTACAGGATCTTAGTAATCAGAAAACAAGTATGTATTATTATTTACAGTCGATTTCACTAGGCAAGAACAGTAACTTGTTATATCGAAACAGTGGTGGGCAGCGAGAGTGAGCCCTATACATATACTGCGTTCGGTGTAACAGGTTAGTGTTAGTGCGTAGTGTCGAGACGAATACTATGACATTTAATTAATTCAACAAAGATCGTAATCTGTAAGCGAGACTGAGTATAGTTGTGGGTGACGATCCATAATAATACGAATGTTGAACTTATAATTACGATTAAACGACTTTAAACTTTTAATACGATCGGAAAACGTACGCGATTGCGGGTATACACGTAATTGTGAGTGTTTAACGATCCGACAACACACGAAGAGTAAAAATAATTATATTAATTATTTTATATTTTTACAATTTTGAAACTCATCATTTAAATGAGTTTAACAACTCTTTTATTTTAAAGCCGCGTAAAATACGCGTTACGTTCCGGAAACGCGAACCGAGCGACCGAAACGAACCCGAATATCACCCGGGCTATAAAAGCCTTGAACAAGGCTTAAAACCTCATTTAATTCCCCAACAACCCTTTCTCTCTCTAATAGTTCGTCTACCCTCTCTCTCTCTAGAAAACCGACCTTCAAACGCGCGTATCTTCTTCGTTTCTCAACGGATTTTGGTGTTCTTGGTGTCCACGCGTAGCTCTCGACATCCTCTACACGGAAGTACAAGATTTTCGCAGATCCATCCAGCAAATCGAGAGGTATTGATGCTTGAATGTTCACGAGATTAGGGTTTTCATGTGTGAGTTCGTGAGTCACACACATAACCGGTTTATTTACATTATTCTTTGAGTTTCGACTGCATAGTAACCTTTTGCGATGTTAGATCGACCTAGCTACAGACCTAAAACCAGTTGGATATGTTGATGATGGCGCAGGTAACAGGTTCGGGAGAACCAGGAGGAAACGAACCACGAAGGTTCCTGGCCGAACCCTTGTGTACACAGCTAGCATTGACGAACCCTGCATGGTTCGTGTGGGGTTTGCCAGCCGAACTCTAGGGGCTCTCACGAGCCTTCATCCCTGATCGAACGAACCCCCATGCAAGCATGACACGAGCCTTGCCGAACCAGATACATCACGAACCCTACATGGTTCGCCGCATGACCACCGAACTCTCATGGATTCACGAACCTGCATAGTTCGTTGCTCAATTTACCGAACCCTTAACTGTCATCAACATCACGAACCTTGCCTGCCATCATGTTAGTCGAACCTGTGAAGCCATATCCATGAAGGCCGAACCCTGCATGGTTCGCTACCCACTAAGCCGAACCCTTAGTCAATTGGACGAACCTTGGCTGAAATCCTTAAGGGTTCGCTGCCCAAATGGCAGCCCACTTTCTTTTCGGCCCAAACTCAACTTATTCGGCCCAAGTGTGTTAGTATAAGGCCCATAGGTGTGAGGTAAACTCAAGGGAGTTATGTTGGCCCATTAGACACTCAACTAGTTCGATAACGCTTTGGATCGTTACATGGATTTCATTCACAATTGATGGCCAACTTAAATTCTTAGGCCCTATCTAATTACATGTTGATTGGACTAAGATCATAACTAATTGGTCCATTATCGCTTAGGACCTTACATGGCCCATATACTTGTGGTTGGACCAACATCACACCCCCTTGGCCCAACACCATATTCAATCGGCCCACCGTGAACCTAAGTAGCCCATAGACTTGGTTGAAGGACCATTGTGGTTACATAGGTTCAAAGACCAATAATGAACATAAAATTGATGATTGTGAATTGATCAATTGAGGTTTAAGTTGTGACTTAACCTAATCATGAGATCAAATCACGATCTCAAAGACATAAGCAATCGGAACATATTTTCATAAGTCATGTTAACAAATGGTTTATCAAACACTGGAACAAATGAGAAGCAAGCATGATGTTGTACAAAAGGATCATTACACAAGTTTCTTGAACCCATGATCAATCAAGTAATCAAGTTAAACAAGTTCAAGTGAACACAAGTCAATCAATGAATCAAGCTATACAATTATAAATCTTATATCTTATGTATGATTACAATGATATAGGAACAAGTTAGAAGTCCTGTTTGCTACTTGCTAACTGTTTAGTTCAGAGTCTACTGCAGACAGGTGAGAACTTTAGCCCCTCTTTTACTGTTTTTATAACTGTTTTGGGGTGGAACACGTGATCAAAACCGCTATTTCAATCTTGTTTCATTGCACAGTGTATGTGCATTCATAAACATTACAGGTTTATCCTATGAATCCAAGTGATTCTTCAACTGTTTAAGGAAATTTCCAACTGTTTTAAAGGAATTATTTACTACTAAATCCTTAATACTATAAAGGATTTTATAATGTTTTCTTGAAATGTTTTATAACAGTTTTACTCAAATGTTCTTTTAAAGGATTTTACAAACCCTTTTGTTATAAACCTTGTTATTACACAAGGTCATCACATCATGGTATTCAAAACAAGTGGTTCACAACATGGTATCCAAATCAAGTGGTTCAAAACATGGTATTCAAATTCATTGGTTCAAAACATGGTATTCAAATTCATTGGTTCAAAACATGGTATTCAAGTCAAGTTGTTCACATCATGGTATTCAAATCAAGAGATTCATTTCATGTTACATAAACAAAGGATTCAACTCGTGGAGTTAAATCCAGGTTTTCAATAAGACATTAACACATCCGGTTAAAGTAAGATTCGGAAAACATGGTGTCCATTGTTGTAAACAAACTTATAAACCCATCAAGTATCATATTCATTAGCGTTAGTACTGGGTGATCACAACAAGGGAAAGCGGACACATACATTGGGGCAGACCGATTGCTGCAGTTAGTTTTTAAATCTGTTTTATAAACTAACTGCAGATTTCGGTTACATATGGTTTATTCAAAACTGTTGACATATTATCTAACTCCAAACGTGGTTTGGGACTTGATATTATATGTTGACTCATGTGCAAACAGTGATTGGACTGTTTACACTCATTTTCTTACTTGATGTTAGTTTGGGTTGCAGCTCATCCGTGTGAATCTTATGATGCTTTAACTTACCTATGTCTTATATCATATAACTCATGTTTACAAATGTTTAAACCTATTGTTCTCACCAACTACGTCTGTAGTTGACAGTTACTTTTCACGTGTTTCAGGTAATCAGGTTTAAGACATTCTCAGGGACAACTAAGGAGACCATTCTAAGATAGAACTAGATGAAGAAACATGCTAGGATGGAATAGAAACTCACTAAATCCTAAATGTTTAATTGTCTTGTTTGGAGTCTTATTTTGTAAACTATATTTTGGGTCTGTAGTTGTCTTTATTTTGGTAGATAGTTGTCTGTAACTGAACAATTGTCTTAACATTATGAAACATAGTAATCCATTGTGGTTGTTCTTATTCAACACTTGTGCATGATTCAACTGATCATACGTCACCGCGCCGTGGATTCCGCACGCGGCGCAGGGGTGTGACAGGTTGGTATCAGAGCCAAGGTTGTAGAGAACTAGGAAAAACCCAATGTTTAATGACCTAGACTATAGCCTAAGCTACCCAATAGGACTAAGTGCTATAGGCTTGAGGATACTTAGGATCTAAGTAACTTAAGTAAGCATTAAGTCTACAATAAGCTTGAAAGATCTTAGGGACATTTTTCTAAGATTAGACATCGAGTCAAAGAATTTGAACCGGAATTCTATAATTTTAGAAACCGGATTAAATTCTCACACATATGCATTTAAGGATTTCAGAGGCAAGGATCTATATTTTTAGTATCCTTGATCTGAAATTCTCACACAGAGATCATTATAGAAATTCAGAGGCAAAGATCTGTATTATCAGTATCTTTGATATGAATTTCTTGTCATATTCATTATGGGATTTAGAGGCAAAGATCTATTAATTTAGTATCTTTGATCTAAGATCCTTGTCATATTCATTATAGGATTCAAAGGTCAAGATCTATTAATTTAGAACTTGGATTTGAGATCCTTGTCATATTCATTATAGGATTCAAAGGTCAAGATCTATTAATTTAGAACTTGGATTTGAGATCCTTGTCATATTCATTATAGGATTCAAAGGTCAAGATCTATTAATTTAGAACTTGGATTTGAGATCCTTGTCATATCACTATAGGAATTCAAAGGTTGAGGTCTATTAATTTAGAACTTAGATTTGAAATCCTTGTCATTGTTATCATTATCATGGATTCATTATCATAGGAACTTTATAACTTAGAATCTGTGTAACAGTATTCTTTAGTTGAAGTTCTCACAGGAAATCATTATGCTCAGTACTTTAAGTATTGGGAAACTAGGTTGATTAACCTAGGACACATATACATAAACCTAAGGTCTTAGTTTCTAGTAAATTAAGGACCATGGTTTACACAATCATAAACAGAATCAAGGAATAAGAGGAAATCATGGGATAATCATAATCAATCAACAGTTGGAATCTTAGCCCCAAATATAGACGACGGATTAACGCTGACGTGTTGAGGTAAGTGGTGGGTCGGTGAGAGCTTACCCTATATATAAGCTTATTTCAGTATGTTAGGGGGAATCCGACGTTTGTATTTGGAGTGAGGATTCGGGATCAACTGGACACATGGAACATTAGTCAAAACACATGGGATACAATCACTTGGGAAACAATCATTGGTGAATCAAATCATAATGAAATTCAAACTTGGATGAACCAGACATTATGGTAAATCAACCAAGTTGTGAACATATCATAAATGTAAACCTTAAGTGAAATTCTTAAGTGATTACATCATTAGTACTTACTGACATAAGTTAACAGGAAAGTGTAGAGCACACGTATGATTTAGTTCTACATGTTAACAACTGTTAGTAGGTGCACGCATAACATAATCATAGTTCAATCATGGAATCAATCATAGTTCAAGTTGATCAAAGATCATGGGATTCTTAATCAATGGAAAACACATGGAAATCAGTACAAACGTGTTGCCAAATGCTAGCAAGGGCATGATCGTGGTATACCGAAACGGTGGTGGGCAGCGAGAGTGAGCCCTATATATAAGCTATTTTCGGTATATCGGGAAAGTGTCAGTGTGTAGGTTTGGTGGAGAGATCATGAGACATCGTACATATTCACATGATAAGTATACAAATAAGTTGATAACTTATACGTGTACTGGATCATATTACAATTGAATGATAATACTAGTAGTATGGATATATTACTGACCTTATCATGAAAATTCAATTGTATCCATTCTCATTACTGACCCGCTTGTGGCTTCTATTCGTAGAATGCCTCCTCGACGAGACCCAAATGCTGGGGGTTCGACAAGCGGTAATGATGATGAAATTAACAAGATTGCTCGAGCTATCGCTGTTCACATGAGGGATGTGATCCCGGGTATGGTCACTGATATTACCCAGAATCTTCGGGGAAGTACCGGTGATTCTGCACATAACTCAAATGCCACAAACGCTGGAACTGCTAACTTTACTTTCAAGCAGTTCAACGATGCTAAGCCTCCTAAGTACTCTGGTACCGAAGGAGCTACCGGCCTACTGCAATGGCTGGAAAGTATCGAAGACATTCTAGACTTCACCGGATGCCCTGAAAATCTAAAGGTCAAGATGGCCTCGAGTGCATTTCACAAGGGCGCACTCACCTGGTGGAATTCTGAGAAGAACACCAGAGGACGTGAAGTCGCTCTAGCCTTACCATGGAATGGATTCAAGAACTTACTGGTGGAAAAGTTTTGTCCACGTCACGAACTAAAGAAACTGGAAGTGGAGATGTGGAATCTGGTGCAGGATAGTGGCGAAAATGCCAAGTATACAACTCGTTTTCATGAGTTGTGCATTTTGGTACCACATCTGGTTACTCCTCTATCCCGCAGGATAGAGAAATACATTGAAGGGTTGCCTCTGGTTGTTAGAGGAACTGTCATGGGTAACAACCCCACTACCTTGGAAGCCGTGATTCAACTCGGTGCTACTCTGACCGAGGAGTATGTTAAATCGGGAGTGCTCACCCGAAAGGGATTTAAAAGAGCACAGATTGAGGAAGGCAAGAAGCCTGAACAGCATCACCACAAGAAGAAGAAACAGAAGACAATCAAGAACTTTGCAGCGTTGACTGCGGCTGCACCTACTCATGCTACTCCCCTCACTGCTATGCCACAACCCGCTAATGTCAGAAAGCAGTACACTGGCTCGTTTCCACTCTGCACCAAATGCCAGTACCATCATCTGCCCAATACTCCATGCAAGAAGTGTCTCAAGTGTGGGCGTATGGGACACTTTGCAGCGACTTGTAGATCTGCTCATCTTATTGCTGCAACAACTGCTGCCACAACTTCTACTGCTGCAGGTGGAAGAGCCTGCTATAATTGTGGGGCAGAAGGGCACTTCAGAAACCAGTGTCCAAAACTCAACAACACCACTGCTGCTGCTCGTGCTTTTGTTATTGGAACTGCTGAAGCACGTGAAGAGCCGGCAGTCATCACGGGTACATTTCTTATCAATGATCACTATGTTCCTATCATATTTGATACTGGTGCTGATAAAAGTTTTATCTCTGCTCATACTGCTTCTTTGCTTAATATGCAACTATCCACACTTACTGCTCCCTATATTGTAGAAGTAGCGAATGGTAAGACTATAGTTGTAGATTCCATTATTAATGCTTGTGAGCTAAGACTAAATGACCATCTTTTCCCCATCGATCTCATTCCTATGACTCTCGGAAGCTTCGAAGTTGTAGTAGGAATGGATTGGTTATCTAAGAACAATGCTGAAATCGTATGCTCGGAGAAACTTATTCGAATTCCCCTACCGTCCGGCGAAACGATGATAGTCTACGGTGAGAAACCCTGCCGCGGATTGAAGATAGTATCGTGCATCAAGGCGAGGAAGTATCTGAAGAAGAAATATTATGCATTCTTAGCTCACGTGCTGGAAAAGAAACCTGACAAGAAAGCAGTTGGAGACGTACCGGTTATCAAAGACTATCCAGACGTATTTCCAGAAGACTTGCCTGGACTACCACCAGTCCGACAAGTGGAGTTTAGAATTGATCTCGTCCCTGGAGCAAACCCAGTGGCGAAGTCACCGTATCGGTTAGCACCGTCTGAGATGCAAGAATTGTCTAGTCAGCTTCAAGAACTTCTAGACAAAGGGTTCATTAGACCGAGTTTCTCTCCATGGGGAGCTCCGGTTCTCTTTGTCAAAAAGAAAGACGGTTCATTTCGTATGTGCATAGACTATCGTGAGCTGAACAAGTTGACAATCAAGAATAGATATCCTCTGCCCAGGATCGATGATCTGTTTGATCAATTACAGGGAGCAACTTGCTTCTCTAAGATTGACTTACGATCTGGGTATCATCAGTTAAGAGTAAATGATGAGGATATACCAAAAACGGCATTTAGGACTCGATATGGACACTATGAGTTTGTGGTTATGCCATTTGGGCTGACCAATGCACCCGCAGTGTTCATGGACTTGATGAATCGAGTCTGCAGGCCTTACTTGGATCAGTTTGTTATCGTCTTTATTGATGATATACTGATTTATTCCAAGTCAGAACGAGAACATGAGGATCACTTGAAGAAAGTCTTGGAACTACTAAGAAAGGAACAACTTTATGCTAAATTCTCAAAGTGTGAATTTTGGCTAAAGGAGGTTCACTTCTTAGGACATGTCATAAACAAAGATGGAATTCATGTAGATCCAGCCAAGATTGAGGCGATTAAGAACTGGACTACTCCATCTACTCCAACAGAGATTCGTTCATTTCTGGGTTTGGCAGGTTATTATAGAAGATTCATTGCAAACTTCTCTAAGATAGCCTTGCCACTCACTACATTGACTCAGAAAAGTCAAGCTTTTATATGGGGACAGAAACAAGAAGATGCATTTCAACTTCTTAAACAGAAGTTATGCAATTCCCCTATCCTTAGTCTTCCAGAAGGCAGTGATGATTTCATTGTCTACTGTGATGCTTCAAACCTTGGTCTCGGTTGTGTACTTATGCAACGGGACAAGGTCATTGCTTATGCTTCAAGACAACTTAAGGTTCACGAGAAGAATTACACTACTCATGACCTTGAGTTAGGGGCTGTGGTCTTTGCACTGAAGATTTGGAGACACTACCTGTACGGTACTAAATGTGTCATCTATACAGACCACAAGAGCCTTCAACACATTCTCAATCAGAAAGAGCTCAACATGAGACAACGACGTTGGGTTGAGCTTCTAACTGATTACGACTGCGAGATTCGTTACCACCCGGGTAAAGCCAATGTGGTGGCGGATGCTCTTAGTCGCAAGGAACCAGTCAAACCAATTCGTGTTAGAGCCATGGAGATCAACACACAGCCAAACTTGAAAGACTTGATTCGTATTGCACAACAACAAGTAGTAACAGATAATCAACTCAAAACAGACTTGGATTGTGGCATTGAGAAGAAACTAGAACCTCGATCAGATGGGTTGTTATATCTCAATGGCCGCATGTGGATTCCAAAGTCTGAAGAATTGCGCACACTCATCTGTGATGAGGCACATAAGTCGCGATACTCAGTTCATCCTGGAGCCGACAAGATGTATCAGGACTTGAGGACATCTTACTGGTGGCCGGGAATGAAGAAAGACATAGCACTGTACGTGGGAAAATGTCTTACATGTTCAAAGGTCAAAGCAGAACATCAAAAGCCTTCGGGACTTCTGCAGCAACCTGAAATTCCTCAATGGAAATGGGAGCAAATTTCCATGGATTTCATAACCAAGTTGCCGAGAACTCCGCGAGGTTTCGATTCGATTTGGGTGATCGTTGATCGACTCACCAAATCTGCTCATTTTCTCCCTATCCGAGAGGATTACAAGATGGAGAAGTTATCCACATTGTACATCAACGAAATCATTGCACGTCATGGTACACCAACATCAATCATATATGATCGTGATAGTCGCTTCACTTCTCGCTTTTGGCAATCATTGCAAAAGGCTTTGGGAACGCGTGTTAATCTTAGCACGGCGTATCATCCCCAAACCGACGGCCAAAGTGAGAGGACTATCCAAACACTTGAGGACATGCTCCGTTCTTGTGTCATTGACTTCGGTGGAAGTTGGGACACTCATCTCCCACTCATTGAGTTTTCATATAACAATAGCTATCATACGAGCATTCAATGTGCACCATTCGAAGCTCTATATGGTAGAAAGTGCCGATCACCGGTCTGTTGGACCGAGATTGGTGACTCACAGGTCGTAGGACCAGAACTCATTCAGGAAACATCAGACAAGATCACAATCATTCAGTCACGGCTTAAGGCCGCACGAGATCGGCAGAAGAGTTATGCTGATCGACGTCGGAAACCGCTTGAGTTTCAAGTCGGTGACCGAGTCTTACTCAAAGTTTCTCCCTGGAAAGGCGTTGTCCGATTCGGGAAGAAAGGGAAACTTGCACCAAGGTACGTTGGACCTTTTGAGATCCTGGAACGGATCGGTCCCGTAGCCTACAAACTCAAACTTCCAGTGGAGCTAAGCAATGTTCATGATACTTTTCATGTATCAAACCTTAAGAAATGCTTGGCGGATCATGATGTTCAGATTCCACTGGAAGACATACAGATTCAGAATAACATGCAATTCATTGAACGTCCAGTTGAGATCATGGATCATGGGGTCAAGAAACTTAAACGCAGCCGTATCCCGATCGTGAAAGTGCGATGGGAGGGCAAACGCGGTGCTGAGTTCACCTGGGAACGTGAAGACCAGATGAAGCTTAAGTACCCTCATCTTTTTACAGTATCTTCGGCTAGTTAATTTCGGGACGAAATTCCCTTAACTAGGGGAGACTGTAACATTTGTGCATATAGTCATGTAGTTGTAAACAGTGTTAGAACAGTGTCTATTCATGGTTCAGTTCATCAATGTGATTCGTATGTTCAAAATGTGTGCTTGTGTGTTACAGGATCTTAGTAATCAGAAAACAAGTATGTATTATTATTTACAGTCGATTTCACTAGGCAAGAACAGTAACTTGTTATATCGAAACAGTGGTGGGCAGCGAGAGTGAGCCCTATACATATACTGCGTTCGGTGTAACAGGTTAGTGTTAGTGCGTAGTGTCGAGACGAATACTATGACATTTAATTAATTCAACAAAGATCGTAATCTGTAAGCGAGACTGAGTATAGTTGTGGGTGACGATCCATAATAATACGAATGTTGAACTTATAATTACGATTAAACGACTTTAAACTTTTAATACGATCGGAAAACGTACGCGATTGCGGGTATACACGTAATTGTGAGTGTTTAACGATCCGACAACACACGAAGAGTAAAAATAATTATATTAATTATTTTATATTTTTACAATTTTGAAACTCATCATTTAAATGAGTTTAACAACTCTTTTATTTTAAAGCCGCGTAAAATACGCGTTACGTTCCGGAAACGCGAACCGAGCGACCGAAACGAACCCGAATATCACCCGGGCTATAAAAGCCTTGAACAAGGCTTAAAACCTCATTTAATTCCCCAACAACCCTTTCTCTCTCTAATAGTTCGTCTACCCTCTCTCTCTCTAGAAAACCGACCTTCAAACGCGCGTATCTTCTTCGTTTCTCAACGGATTTTGGTGTTCTTGGTGTCCACGCGTAGCTCTCGACATCCTCTACACGGAAGTACAAGATTTTCGCAGATCCATCCAGCAAATCGAGAGGTATTGATGCTTGAATGTTCACGAGATTAGGGTTTTCATGTGTGAGTTCGTGAGTCACACACATAACCGGTTTATTTACATTATTCTTTGAGTTTCGACTGCATAGTAACCTTTTGCGATGTTAGATCGACCTAGCTACAGACCTAGAACCAGTTGGATATGTTGATGATGGCGCAGGTAACAGGTTCGGGAGAACCAGGAGGAAACGAACCACGAAGGTTCCTGGCCGAACCCTTGTGTACACAGCTAGCATTGACGAACCCTGCATGGTTCGTGTGGGGTTTGCCAGCCGAACTCTAGGGGCTCTCACGAGCCTTCATCCCTGATCGAACGAACCCCCATGCAAGCATGACACGAGCCTTGCCGAACCAGATACATCACGAACCCTACATGGTTCGCCGCATGACCACCGAACTCTCATGGATTCACGAACCTGCATAGTTCGTTGCTCAATTTACCGAACCCTTAACTGTCATCAACATCACGAACCTTGCCTGCCATCATGTTAGTCGAACCTGTGAAGCCATATCCATGAAGGCCGAACCCTGCATGGTTCGCTACCCACTAAGCCGAACCCTTAGTCAATTGGACGAACCTTGGCTGAAATCCTTAAGGGTTCGCTGCCCAAATGGCAGCCCACTTTCTTTTCGGCCCAAACTCAACTTATTCGGCCCAAGTGTGTTAGTATAAGGCCCATAGGTGTGAGGTAAACTCAAGGGAGTTATGTTGGCCCATTAGACACTCAACTAGTTCGATAACGCTTTGGATCGTTACATGGATTTCATTCACAATTGATGGCCAACTTAAATTCTTAGGCCCTATCTAATTACATGTTGATTGGACTAAGATCATAACTAATTGGTCCATTATCGCTTAGGACCTTACATGGCCCATATACTTGTGGTTGGACCAACATCACACCCCCTTGGCCCAACACCATATTCAATCGGCCCATCGTGAACCTAAGTAGCCCATAGACTTGGTTGAAGGACCATTGTGGTTACATAGGTTCAAAGACCAATAATGAACATAAAATTGATGATTGTGAATTGATCAATTGAGGTTTAAGTTGTGACTTAACCTAATCATGAGATCAAATCACGATCTCAAAGACATAAGCAATCGGAACATATTTTCATAAGTCATGTTAACAAATGGTTTATCAAACACTGGAACAAATGAGAAGCAAGCATGATGTTGTACAAAAGGATCATTACACAAGTTTCTTGAACCCATGATCAATTAAGTAATCAAGTTAAACAAGTTCAAGTGAACACAAGTCAATCAATGAATCAAGCTATACAATTATAAATCTTATATCTTATGTATGATTACAATGATATAGGAACAAGTTAGAAGTCCTGTTTGCTACTTGCTAACTGTTTAGTTCAGAGTCTACTGCAGACAGGTGAGAACTTTAGCCCCTCTTTTACTGTTTTTATAACTGTTTTGGGGTGGAACACGTGATCAAAACCGCTATTTCAATCTTGTTTCATTGCACAGTGTATGTGCATTCATAAACATTACAGGTTTATCCTATGAATCCAAGTGATTCTTCAACTGTTTAAGGAAATTTCCAACTGTTTTAAAGGAATTATTTACTACTAAATCCTTAATACTATAAAGGATTTTATAATGTTTTCTTGAAATGTTTTATAACAGTTTTACTCAAATGTTCTTTTAAAGGATTTTACAAACCCTTTTGTTATAAACCTTGTTATTACACAAGGTCATCACATCATGGTATTCAAAACAAGTGGTTCACAACATGGTATCCAAATCAAGTGGTTCAAAACATGGTATTCAAATTCATTGGTTCAAAACATGGTATTCAAATTCATTGGTTCAAAACATGGTATTCAAGTCAAGTTGTTCACATCATGGTATTCAAATCAAGAGATTCATTTCATGTTACATAAACAAAGGATTCAACTCGTGGAGTTAAATCCAGGTTTTCAATAAGACATTAACACATCCGGTTAAAGTAAGATTCGGAAAACATGGTGTCCATTGTTGTAAACAAACTTATAAACCCATCAAGTATCATATTCATTAGCGTTAGTACTGGGTGATCACAACAAGGGAAAGCGGACACATACATTGGGGCAGACCGATTGCTGCAGTTAGTTTTTAAATCTGTTTTATAAACTAACTGCAGATTTCGGTTACATATGGTTTATTCAAAACTGTTGACATATTATCTAACTCCAAACGTGGTTTGGGACTTGATATTATATGTTGACTCATGTGCAAACAGTGATTGGACTGTTTACACTCATTTTCTTACTTGATGTTAGTTTGGGTTGCAGCTCATCCGTGTGAATCTTATGATGCTTTAACTTACCTATGTCTTATATCATATAACTCATGTTTACAAATGTTTAAACCTATTGTTCTCACCAACTACGTCTGTAGTTGACAGTTACTTTTCACGTGTTTCAGGTAATCAGGTTTAAGACATTCTCAGGGACAACTAAGGAGACCATTCTAAGATAGAACAAGATGAAGAAACATGCTAGGATGGAATAGAAACTCACTAAATCCTAAATGTTTAATTGTCTTGTTTGGAGTCTTATTTTGTAAACTATATTTTGGGTCTGTAGTTGTCTTTATTTTCGTAGATAGTTGTCTGTAACTGAACAATTGTCTTAACATTATGAAACATAGTAATCCATTGTGGTTGTTCTTATTCAACACTTGTGCATGATTCAACTGATCATACGTCACCGCGCCGTGGATTCCGCACGCGGCGCAGGGGTGTGACACTATAGCATGTTTTCGCCTTGCCACTATTGTCTATCACAACAATAGTAAAATTGTGTTTGGTCAGTCAAACACCTGCGTAGATCCCATCTACCAGGTGAGGTTTGTCAAACCTAATAGATCTATTTCCAACTACCACGCTTTGCATTACAGCAAACTAAACGGTTCGAGGTGTGTAAGGACTTTCAAGTTGATATGTTGTCACATAATGTAAACAGCTAGCTCATGCAAGTGATATGTATCTAAAAATAGTTTGTTGCACATGTTTTCTCCCCCAAAACAGTTTAAAATAAGAAAGGGGCCGTGTACGCACCTTTGGTTTTAGCAGAATGATCACACACTAAAAGCTCTTGTAGAAAATCCTCCTACGAAGAATCTGTGTTTAAACAATAACCTAGTGTTATTCGAAATGTCGTTTTGTGCTTGAAATCACATACGTGTCAACACACGTATGTTAAAGTGTCAGAAATGTGCATACGTAAATACGCGTGACTTTGAAATCGTTTAAATAAAATCATATTTGATTTTATTTAAATAACCGTAATTATACGCGATTTCGCTTTCGGATTAAAATATAAATTTTTTTATTCCAATACGTTCGTATTCCCGTTACGGTTCCAACGCAACTTGAATGGGTCGAAACGGAGTTCAAACGAGTGAGATATGATTAAAATACCAAAATAATGTTAAAACCCAAAAAATTGGTGGAACCCGGAATCGAACCCGCGACCTCCTGATCCCAACACACACACTCTACCAACTCAGCCCGCTAGGGTATCGCATCAGTCTTCTCAAATAAATTGTTTTAAACCTAATTTGCTCGTTTCCCCCTTTTCCATTATAGCCGAAGCAACAAAGATCCCATGGACCACGAATTCGAATCCGATTAACATCAACACCATAGGGTTTTCATTGGACAAGGATTTTCGAAACTATCTATTGAGATTAATCAAATTTTTAACCTCTTTTGCTTAAAAATCCCCAATCCCGTTTTTAATACAAGCCCTAGAAACTTGAACTCGATCAATTCACTGTTATTAGCCACAATTAACTTAGGTTTAACCTTAATCGATCCCTTCTGAAGCTATCTATAACATTTAATTTGATTCTAAAGCTTGTTGGATTAAAAACCCCCAAATCCGAATGTCTTAAGAACCCTAGAACTAGACCATGATCGATTCGTTGTTAAGAAACTAAATTGAACAATGGTTTTGCTTAATCGACATATTCTGAAACTAATCATGTGCTTGAATTCGACAATTAACCTGTTCAAGCAAGAATCCCCCAAAATAGTTTTCGTGATAAACCCTAGCATTCAAGATTCATCAATTCGATTCTTTTTGATGAAATTAACTTAGGGATTTCGTTCAATGTGATGCCACGAAACTATCTGTATGAGTCAATTTGATTTTAGAACTCGTTTCATTGAAATCCCCCAAATACGTTCTTAGTATGAACCCTAGAACTCGGATTCAAAGCATTCGATGTTATTACACAAAATTGGCTTATGTTTAACCTTAATCGGCCATATTAGAAGATGTAGGAACGAATTCTTACCTTAATTGATGTAGAATTGATATAGTTCGGCTATAGGCTTGATGTTCGGCCCCCTTCCAATCGACTTCACTTTCTGCTGCGTCTTGAATCGAATTGATTGGTTTCACAATTTCTAAATGTGCCGAATAGGATATCTGTAAGCTCAATTGTGAAGAATAAAGTCGAATTATATGGTTTTGATTATGAGGGACTACGGTTACAATGATTTGGAACGGTTTTGATCATAATTCGATAATTGATGCTCTCATAATGTATAACAACTGTTAATCATCATTAATGTGATGATTTAAGTCGATTGATTTCAGTTATAACTTAGTTTTAATGGGAAATTCGAACTCTAGTTGATAAATCCCACGAATTTTGACTTTTAAGGTCAAACTTGAACCTTTAAATCAATTACAAGTCTTAATTTTGTAATTAGAGCATATTAAAACTGATTTCTACCAATTCCAATCCTTTAGGTACTATTTAGCTCAATTGCATAACAATTCGGTTAACAAAGTTGAGCCGAAAGTCCCGAATTGTCACTAATTGGGTCCTTTAACCTTGGTCTTGGGCTAAATTAACCCAATTGGGCTTCTCAAATATAATTGGGCCTATCCTGAACTCATTGGGCCTATCTTAGCCTTGTTGGGCCTACCTTGGGCCTACTTTGGCCTTGTTTGGCCTACTTGGGCCTTAATGGGCCTTCCTTGTTTTCCTTGAGCCTAAATTGATCTTATTGGGCCTACTAGACTTTGTTGGGCCTTCATAGACTTCATTGGGCCTGATTTGTCTTGTTGGGTCTTCCTTGACCTCACTGGGTCTTCTTTGGCTTTACTGGGCCTTCATTGGCCTTGTTGGGCTTGTTGGGCCTTCATTGGTCTTATTGGGCCTACGAGGGTTAACGAGGTTAACTCGAAAAGTCGGATTGTCACAGGTAGATTTGCCAAAAGGTGAAAAGAAGATAGGCACCAGGTGGGTGTTGAAGTGTAAGCGAGACGATAGAGGCGTAATTGTTCGGAACAAGGCGCGTTTGGTTGTCCAAGGGTTCAAACAAATAGAAGGAATTGATTATGATGAGGTGTTTGCACCTGTGGCGAGGCTTGAAGCGATTAGATTATTTCTATCTTTTGCTGCCCACAAGAAGTTCAAAGTGTTCCAGTTGGATGTTAAGTCTGCATTTCTTTATGGTTCATTGAAGGAGACAGTGTATGTTTGTCAGCCACCGGGCTTTGAGGATCCGATCCACCGGGATCAGGTATACCTCCTGGACAAAGCACTGTATGGTCTTCATCAGGCTCCTAGAGCTTGGTATGAGACCCTCTCGACTCACCTTATTGAACACGGGTTCAATAGGGATCAGATAGACAAAACATTCTTTTATCGGGAAAAGGGCAAGGACATTCTCCTTGTTCAGATCTATGTTGATGATATCATCTTCGGATCTACTGATGAACAATTGTGTTTGGAGTTTAAAGAGGTAATGATTGAGAAGTTTGAGATGAGTGCTATGTCTGAAATCAAGTTCTTTTTGGGTTTACAAATTGATCAGACTGATGATGGCATTTTTATTCATCAGACTAAATACATTCAAGATGTGCTAAAACAGTTTAGCATGCTTGATTGTAAACCCATTTCCACGCCCATTCAGCTCAATCACGGGATTGAGCCTGATCTTAAGGGGGAGCTAATTGATGCTACATTATATCGTGGAATGATCGGGAGCTTGATGTATTTGACAGCCTCAAGACCAGATATTGTATTCGCTACAAGTATCTGTGCTCGCTATCAATCAAAGCCTAAAGTTTCTCATCTGATTGCAGTCAAGAGGATTTTACGTTATCTGATGGGTACACCAGACACCGGTCTGTGGTATCCTAAGGATGATAACTATACCTTCCATGCATATAGTGATTCAGACTATGGAGGATGCAAGACTGATTCCAAATCAACTACTGGAGGTGCTCAGTTTCTGGGGGAGAGATTAGTCTCATGGCAGTGTAAGAAGCAAACATATGTTGCTACATCTACATGTGAAGCTGAATATGTAGCTGCTGCCAGTTGTTGTTCCCAAGTCTTGTGGATACAACAACAGATGAGAGACTATGGACTGAAATTTTTATCTGCCCCGATTCATGTAGATAATGAGGCTGCCATTGCAATTACCAAGAATCCAGTGTATCATTCACGTTCCAAGCACATTGATATTCGGTTTCATTTCATACGTGACTGTTATGAAAAGAAACTGATTAATGTGGTGAAGATACACATAAACGAGCAAAGGGCAGACCTTCTCACCAAGGCCTTTGACAAACAACGTTTTGAGTATTTACTCAAATTAAATGGGATCAGGGTCATGGGTGAGGTAATCAAGAATCAAATTCCTTCATAATCATTTTTTATTGAATTAACATCAGATTTTTTATTTTCTATTTTGTGTTTTTGTTTTTAGGGGGAGAAAATTTTGAAAAATACAAAAACATAAAAAAAATTAAAAATCTGAGAAATTGATTCGACCTAATGAGAAATGATAGCACATTATTTACATTTGGAAACATATCTGTATGTGTTATTAAAAGTTAATTAATTATTACAAGTATTAAGTATGATATGAAAGTAGGTTTATAACTTAGTCAGGATAAGTTTAAACAAAGTTTTGAGTATATTTTATAAGAAACAGGTGCTTAGAATGCAGTACTTAGTTTTGTCCTGAAAGAGTGGTAATTTTTCTGACAAAATGTTCTTGAACAAAAAGTCAAAGTACTAGTTTGATCATGTGTTTAATTTTTAAAAGAAATTCTGTTTTTGTTTTTCTTTTATTTTAGTTTAAAGCTGGAACATTCTTTGCGTATACTTACGTATCGACCTGATTGTTATAGCTTTAAATAATTCAAATTTATTTTCATGGTTCTGATTAAGATTTGGACAATCTCTGCGTATATGAATATATCGAACTGATTGTTAACTTAAATTATTGGTTTGTTCATTTTCTGGATCATTTGAGCATACGTAAGTATCAACCTTGATTCCAAGATTTTGAACAATTTCAAATTGTTTTCTATTTTGTTATTTTCAAAAAGAACTTCTGCTTTATTTTTGCATGATCAGATTAGTTAAAATTGAAATTATAAGTTTGAGAACATTTATGTTTGTTTAGTTATTCACAAATCGGGGATGTGTTCAAGTAAATGGATTGTTATAAAGTGTTTTCATAATCTTGTTTTAAACTGATTTCTTGACTAAGTAATAAATTTAAAAGGATAAATATACTGACAATCATCTTAAACTTGTAATTTTCAGATAATATTTGAGATAATACAAACAGATATGTTGAAAATTGTAAAATAATATGATCTCATGTCAGAATCTTTCTCAAACAAAAAGATTTTATTTTTTGTAGGGTAGTTCTTTTGTTAATTTTGTAGTTTAATTTTTCTAAATATTTAAAAAAATTCCAAAAAGATTTTATTTTTTCATCTGATGTTAAATCAATAATTTTTGATTATTTGTTTGACTTTGGAATGATTGAACATGAATTTGTTTTGAAATTTAAAGAAAAATTCAAAATTTTAAAAGGTTCGTCTGGGTTTTGGAGAAGGTTCGCTGAGATGGTTCGAGGTGTAAGGTTCGCTAGTTAGGTTCGCAGGTTAGGTTCGTTGACTAGGTTCGCTTACTAGGTTCGTTTGAAATGGTTCGGTGAAAAGGTTCGTTGCAAAAGGTTCGCAGTAATGGCTAGTGAAAGGTTCGTCTGGAAAAGGTTCGTGACATATATATAGAGGGTTCGCCAGAATGGTTCGTCACTTTCATCATTCGCGAACCTGCAAGAAGGATTTTTTAGATTTTCAATTCTGAACTTCCTAGACTTTTTCATTGACATTATTAGAATCAGAATCATCTCGTGAACATTTCTAGGTAGAAATTTTTGAATTTGACCGGCTAATTTGAGAGATTTGAGCGATTTTAGGATTTTTAAGATCGAACCTGTAAATGGATTTAAAATTTATTAAAATCGATAAATTGTACAAACCATCTTCATTAAAGTTGTTCATCGGCATGTTTCGAACCTGGGTGTATAATTTTTATCATCAGATTCAAAGTTTTAAATTTTGATTTGAAATTTGAAAAAGGTTCGCTGATGAACAGGTTCGTTGGATGAGCAAAGGTTCGCCGAACCTTGAGGGTTTGTTTGAATCTGATAGGTTCGTGGCGAACCTATGGATTTCAATAGAACCGAACCTTTTGGTCAAGGTTCGTTCATACGAAGGTTTGTTCATTCTGAGGTTTGTTCATTCAGAAGGTTCGTTCATTGAAAAGGTTCGTTCATGATAAGGTTCGTTCAAAAGGTTTGTCTGATTAACAGGTTCGTCTGAATTAGGTTCGCCTAGATTTAGGTTCGTCTAAGAAGGATAGGTTCGCTGGGCTACTTAGAATTTTTTTAATTTTTTTTCATTTTGTTAATTTTTGGTTAATTTTTGTTAATAATTGTTTTTATTTCTAATTGTAGATATGGCAAATCTAACCTTTGGAGACAAACACATTGTTTGTGCTTATTTGGATCCAACCACGAGGAACGGTCAAGATTTCAGACCTATGATCGAGTTTCTCAGGAGGTAGTGAATTTATCATTCTATTTCCAACTCTTTCCAGATATATAGATCTCATATCCAGAGCTTCTGGGAATCAGCTCGTGTGATTTCAGTTGATGAAGGCTATGTCATCGATGCGAATGTGCTTGGACAAGCAATTCGTATTTCAGAGGCTGACATACGGAGGGTATTACAGTTTGGAGGTGAACCGGAAGGTGTAACTCTCATTCCTGAGAGGTGCATCAAAGGTTGCTTTCTTCGCATATGTTATTTTGGAGCTTATAGTTCCATTTCTGTGAAGAAAGGAAAGCTGCCCCTCCAGTACAAGTTTCTAGCTCATGTTCTCCTTCATTGCCTTAGCATGAGGAAAGGCACATTCGATGAGCTTAGGGATTTCATGCGATCAGCCATGGTTGCACTTATATTGAACAAACCGTTCAATTTCTCCGGCATGATCTTCCGTTATATGTGTGACAATGTGACAAAGGCTAAGGATAGATTTTACATGTATCCTAGGTTCGTACAGATGCTTATTAATGAAAGATTGCCTGAAGACATGCTACCCAGGGAAGCAGGGGATCTTCTGAAACTCAAACATATGACTGATTCCAGCTTGGGTCAGGTCAGAGTTTACCAGAGAACTGGGGATGCTGTGTTGGAAAAGGATCTGATAGGTCACTGTGCCAGGGCAAATTATGTTGCACCTGAGGAAGATGCCTGGAGACATGCTGATTCAGGATCTGACAATGAAGAATTTGCAGCTGATGAAGATCAAGCACCACCTCCACCTCCACCAAGGCAACAACCAAGGAAAACTACCGGTCAATCATCTCGATCCACTCCTCAAGCCAAATCATCTCTAGAACAGAGTTCTCAGGAACCTTTAGAGGTTGATATGTCTGAGCATCAGACAGAGACTGTTGTTGCTGGTGATGAAGAAGTTGAATCTTCTGACACAGAGTCAGAGTATGAGATGGTTCAGGAAGGGAACCAGATAGTGAGGAGATTGAAGAAGAAGTTTGCTGAAAAGGCTGAAGAAGAAAGGGCTGATCCTAGCTTTATTCCTGAGGAGCCTGAGTCTTCTAAGCCGAAGAAGATGAAAAGAATGGCCAAGGGAGGGCCATATGAGAGGAAGAAGGCAAAGACTGCTAAGACCACTGTGTCTTCATCTATGATGCATACTTCTGTTCCTGTTTCTGCTTCACCTGTTATTCCTTCTTCTGCTACTCTTTTTACAGTTCACACTTCTACTTTGGAAACTCCTGAGTTTGTAAATGTAGCTACATTTATGCCTTCTTTTGTGGAGACCACTACTGTTACCACCTCTTTGCCAGAGACTTCTATTCCTCAGGATTCAATTCCTAAAGATGATTTGTTTTCAGGACTTGATGATCTGGGAGAAATCGATTTTACTGATTATGATGATTCTGAGATCAAAAGAAGATTATCTGTTTTGTCAAAGGAGTTTGAAGATTATAAGAAGGAAAAGGAACAGAATGTTACTGATAAACCATCTTCTTTCTCTACTGAGCTTGATGAGTTAAAGACTCAGATGTCATTGATGTTGAAGTGGAGAGAGGAGGATATGGTAGAAAAGAAGAAGATGCAAGACAAAATCTCTGAGTTGGATTTCTTCATCAAATTACAATTAGAAGATATAGTTGTGTTGAAGAATGAGAATACTGATTTGAGATTCAAGATCAAAGAGTTGGAGTCAAAGACTGCAAAGTCAAAAGCTTCAAGTTCTAAAGTTGAGAAGGTAGTGGTGGATGTGGAGATGGAAATGGAAGAGGAAGAGAAAGAGGAAGAGAAAGAGGAAGAGAAAGAGGAAAAGAAAGAGGAAGAGAAGGAGGAAGAGAAGATGGAAGACAAAGAAGAAGAAGAAGTTGATTATGGTGATACCGACATTGATGAACATCCTAATGATTCTGATTTTGGTGGTGATAATGGGGCATATGGTGGTGCTGGTGGAGTTGCTGGAGGTGATAGTGGTGTAGATATTGTGACCGGAGCTATTGTTGTTTATACTCCTTCCAAGCTTGCTACAGATGCTGTTCCATTAACTTCTGTATCTTCTGATAGAGCTAGGGATTGTACTGAAGTTGAATTTGAAGATTTAGATGCAATAGAACATCCCATGGCTATTCTTGATTACTCTCTGCCTACTTTTCTTGATTTATTTAAAATGCATTCTGATATAGATTTGCAGAGAAATATTGTTGAAGTTCAAGTTTATCAAGAAAGAGAAGAAGGAGAAATTATGGGTGACTATTCAGTTCAAGATTATCAAAATTTATTTGATGATGATGATGATGAATTGATGTTTGATTTTGAAGAAGATGAAGATACTGATTTATCTGATTTTGATAAGGATGTCATTGATGAAGATTTGTTGAATTTAAACATGATGAAGAAAATATTTGAAGCTGGAAGTATGTCAAGAACAACATTAGATCCGGTTAAAGCTAAGACAAATTTGGATTATTGGAAAGCATTTCAAGATGAAACAAACTACATCATTGATCACTTACATTCTTTCAAGATTATGACAGAAGTGTTTGAAGATAAAGATCCAGAAAACCTAACTAGACAATCCAAGAAGTTCAAGATTGGATCTAAATCCAAGATGATTGGAAGGATTATTAGTTATGGTTATTTTCATAACATTTCAGGTAGTTTGATGGATAAGGGATGTTATGTGGTGAAGAGAATAGATGGATGCCAATACTTTGGCAAGGCTACTGATTTGATGAGTCTACCTGCATTTGAATGCAAAGATCTTTCAAGATTAAGGATGATAAAGACTATACAGACTCCACACAATGAGATTTTTGAGAATTTGTTAAAGAAAGAAGCTCGATTTGGATGGAGTTTGTTGTCACCACAATTCAGAGAAAGATTCAAAGATTATGTGAAGCCAAATGTTTTCAAGAGACCAAGACTTCGAAAGATGGAACAAGATTGGAATCCATTTTTTAAATTTTGGTTTTATGATGAGAGAACTTCTGAAGGTGTAATTGTTTTGAAGCAAGATGATGATTGGAGAGTGATCCGAATGTGTAGAGCCCACTACACGATGAAGACTGATAAAGTCAACGCGGAAGAGTCAAAGATCAGATTTTTGATGAAAATTCATGTACAGTATTTCGAGTACACGAACGGATCGTGTACTCGAACTTTTGTAATAGATTTTGTGTACTCGTAGGCCTAGTATAAATAGACGTATTTTGTACAGGTTTAGGTTGGAATCCCGAGGCATTTGCTCTCTAGACGTATTGAGGCACTTGTACTCGAACTTTTCAGATTTTATAAAAGTTTGCATTTTTCTTATTGCTTTCTTGATTCTAACCTGGATTCCGCACTCGTTAGACATCAACGATGATGATTATGAAGATAAAGTTTGGATCTTGATCAGTTTAAGGACCCACAAGTGGTATCAGAGCTTGAGTGCTCTTTTCATCATCAAGGTAGCAACTTTCTGAAGCAAGTTTTATACTTTATCATTCTTCTCTACTCCATCTAGCTACTGTGTAAATTTGGAACTCCAAATCTTAAGAAGTATTTTTATAAAATTTTTCTTAAGTATTTTCGAGTTCAGAATTTTCGAGTTCAGCTATTTCGAGTATAGTTAGAGTGTTCGAAGTATAAATACTTTTCGAGTACAAGAGGAGTTCGACTACCGAATTTCGAATACAGTGTCAGATTCGAATACACACAGGATTTCGAGTACAAGAGAATTTTCGAGTACAAGAAGATTTTCGAGTACAGGGATATTTTCGATTACAAGGAGTTTCGAGTACAGATTTGTCTGTTTAACTTTGAGCAGTATCTACAGGGAGCTACAGGGAATTCGTGTACTGGACTTAGAAAATTTTCTGATTCATCATGGCTTCAAAGAATCTGACAAATTTGTCCAACTTACTCAATTTGGACAATGAGATCGGCACCGGAACAAAGCCACCAAGGCTCGTGTCAGGAGATAACTTCCAAGATTGGAAGTTCAGATTTCAGTCATTCATCAAGTATACCGATCCAAAGCTTTGGAGATCGATTGAGGAGGGTCCCTATGTACCCTCATACCAGAGTGAGATCAATGGTCCTCTTGTTCCCAAGGATCCGGAATTGTACACCGACAATGACATACTCATGATGGAAAAGGATGAAAAGGCGTATGCTTCGATTACAATGGCCTTATCGACTGATGTTGCTCACGGATTTAAGGAGCACAAGACTGCTAAGGAACTCTGGAATGCCTTGGTTGAAAGATTTGAAGGAAATGAGGACATGCGAGAAAGTCGGAAGGATATGCTCAGGCAAAGGTTTAACATGTTTAATCACATCAAGGGAGAGTCTCTTGAAGCACAACTTAACATATTCACACATCTGATGACTGAAATGACTAGTTCTGGAATTGAGATGACCAAGGGAGAGGTAAACAAGAAGCTGCTGAACTCATTACCTTACACATGGAATTCAAATTGTACAACAATCAAAAGGACCAAAGATATGTACAAGACTTCTTTGAGTGAGCTGATCTCAATCATCAACTCCTATGATATGGATGATAAGCAGAGAGCACTGAATCATGCCAGCTCAATGGGCATTGCTCCTGTATCTGAAAACTCTGCCCTTCTGTCAGCAATCAATCTTCAATCATCAGGAATGCAACACTATCAGCCTTCTTAATCTCATATAATTTCTTTTGAGACTGCATTCCTATCATCTGGACAAACCGAATCAGTGCCTAAAGTCAATCCAGAAAGAGAAGAGAATCTGCTGTTGTTTAAAGGATTCATGAACAGTTACAATGCTTTCATAGCAGGAGAATTGGCTCCATCCAATCTCACTCAAGACAATCTAGAGCAGATCAATCCAGCTGATGTTGAAGAAATGGATATCTCATGGCAGATGGCTATGGCAGTGTTTAGAGCAAAGAAGTTCATAAAGCGATATGGAAGAAATAGCTTTGGAAACAATCCTGGAAAGAAGCTTGGTTTTGATAAATCAAAGCTGCGATGTTACAACTGCGACCAACCGGGTCACTTTCCAGAGAATGTAAGCAGCCGAAAGTGGCTAAAGAAGGAGAAAAGAAGACTGAAGAGAAATCTGTGACTGCAGCTGCGGGAGGAAGTGCTAGCACATCTAAAGCACTGGTGACTCAAGAGACTGACTCCTATGATTGGAGTGATCAGGTGCAGGAACTAGAGCTGACTCTGAGTCATGCATTCATGGCCGAGGTGGACGACAAATAGAAGGAGGTAACTGAAAATCTTTGCTCTACCTTATGCATAAATAAAGTATTTAAGTACAGGTCACACAATGAATCTGTAATCAAAGAATTAAACAAACTTAAATACTTTAACTCATAATTTCTTAAAAATGAAGGAATTTTTAAAAGGAAACTTGAAGCCGAGGGTCGGGATGTGGCAAGGCTAAAAGAACTTTTAAGTGATAAAGAGTCCAACTATCGTGATGCTAGACGCAAAATCGATGAACTCACTTTGGAGCTAGACCAAGCCAAAACTCAACTTTCTAAAATTTCAGTAAAATGTGAACAATTTGATTATTCAAGCAAAGTTTTAGAAAACATGGTAAGCATACAATTCAAGAGGGATAATAAGGGTCTTGGTTTTAAGGAGTGTGCACCACCCTTTAACCATAATTACTCATGCATGCCAAGGATCAACACATCTGTTGATGACTTGGAATTGGATTCTAGTCGTGCTTGTGATTTCCCCACCAAACCAGTTATGCTCACAGTTGAACCTGTTATGACTAATGATTCTAAGGTTTGTGCAGAAAAACTAAGTGTTGCAGGTTTAGAGGAGAAGAAGATAGAAAGAAGTGCTAGGAGGAGCACAGATTGTTCAACATCTACAAGACAATCATCTTTTGTTCCAAAAACTGATTTTGTTGGAAAATTCGATGAAATTGACATTAATCTTAATGATATGTTGAAACATTTTCAAAAAACGTTTGCTATAAAATCAACCTTCTCTCCTTTGACACCACCGACTGCACCGGCTCATTCCACAGTTACTAAAGACGAAAGTTCATAGTTGAACCCTAACTGTGAACCTTATATTCCAACTGGGTCATTGGAACAAATTTCTTCAAACTCATCCTCTAGTCAAAGTAACTGTGATGTAAAGCCCTTTGACCCAATTGAAACCAAAAGGTCTGCTGTTATGCATGTGGGAAACCAGGCCACATTGCTAGACACAGTCTGCACCGACCTACTGAATTCTTCTATGGGAAGAATCAGAAGGTCATCCCTAAGGCTAAACCGGTTAACAAACATGTGAAGACCGTACCATCCTCCAAGTCTAAGGCAACCTCTCAAAAAGGGACTCAGACTCAAACTCCTTCCACTGCAAAAAGACATAAGAAATCAAACAAAACACAATCTGGTTTTCATAAGCAAACACCAAGGATTTTCAAAACTAAGATAAAACCAGTTAACCAGGGCAGTGGAAGCATGACAAAACACATTAAGCACAATTCAGACAGGCTAAAAAACAGACCCAAACCCAAACCCAAGGACAGAGTCTATTCTTTTACCAAAGTACCTAAATCTGTTATGATTTGGGTACCGGTTTCTCATTAGTTGAATGTGTACTATGCAGGGAAAGCCAAGCAAGCTTAAACATGTTTGGTATGTAGATAGTGGCTGTTCCCGGCATATGACTGGGGATTTCTCTCAGTTGCAAGAAGTTACACCATTCAATGGAGGCTATGTGTCATTTGCTGGAGACAAGGGAGGAAGGATAAGCATGAAGGGCACGGTCACAAATGGAACTCTTAGTTTTGAAGATGTGTACTATGTTGAAGAGCTCAATCACAGTCTTCTGAGTGTTTCTCAAATCTGTGATAAGAGTTTTTCCACACACTTCACAAACAAAGAATGTCTTATTCTGAAGCCTGGCTTTATAGTGCCTGAGAAGTGGATTCTGATGAGAACTCCAAGGATAAACAATGCCTATATTATTAATATGAACTCAGATTCATTTACAGAGAACACTTGTTTGTTCTCAAAGGCGTCAGAGCATGATTGTCTGTTATGGCATCGGCGACTGGGTCATGTAAATCTTAAGAATCTGAACAGACTCGCCAAGGGAGATCATGTCATTGGTCTACCTTCTAAAGATTTCTCCACTATTGAGAAATGTATCGCTTGTGCCAAAAGGAAACAACACAAGAGACCCCACAAGCCTAAATTGTTCAATTCTATCTCTTCAGTTCTTCAACTTCTTCATATGGATCTCTTCGGACCGGTTAACGTAATGAGTATTGGGAAAAAGTCATATTTTCTTGTTGTGACAGATGATTATTCCAGATTCACTTGGGTGTTCTTTTTGGCCAAGAAAGATGAAGCTCCAGAGATTCTGAAGAAGTTCATTACCTTGATTGAAAATCAGAAAAATCTAAAGGTCAAAGTGATTAGAACTGATAATGGAACTGAATTTAGAAATCAGACTCTTATAGATTTCTGTGATGAGAAAGGGATAGCTAGGCAATACAGTGCAGCCAGAACACCTCAGCAAAATGGAGTTGCTGAAAGGAGAAACAGAACGCTTATAGAAGCTGCACGAACAATGTTGTCAAAATCAAAGCTACCAATCTTTTTCTGGGCTGCAGCAGTTAACACTGCGTGCTATGTTCAAAATAGAGCACTTCTGAACAAGCGTCATCAGAAGACTCCCTACGAGATTCTATTCAATCAGAAGCCCAAAGTTGGACACTTCAAGTCATTCGGATGTCCTTGCACTCTTCTTCATACAGAGCCTAACCATAAGTTTGATGATAAGGCAAATGAGTGTTACTTCGTGGGCTACTCTTCTGAAAGGGCAGCATACAGAGTTTATAACAAGAAAACTCGGATGATTGTGGAATCATACTACATAGATTGGCAAGAAATGAACTCTACTGATGCTGGTTCTGGTCCAAACTGGCTATTTGAGTATGACTCCACTTTTAAGCCCTTCAGCACTCCATCTGAGAATGCAGGAGCATCTGAGCAAGCCGATGATTTCTACAAAGGTGACGATGTGGACTATAGAGTTGACTATGTTCCATGTGATCCTGATCTTTTAACAGTTGATCCTCCTGGCATGTACAATCGTGACCCTCAAGCTCAGCCGACCCCAATACAAGAAGTTCTCCCATCAGAACTAGACACTTCTCAGTCTGTTCAACCACTTCCAGAAGCTGATCAAATCTCATCTTCCTCCCACCAGACCTTTGATAATCCATTGTTCTCAGATAACATTCCTGAGGAACATTGTGTGGATCAAGGAACCGAGTCAAGTGAAAATGCTCATACCGACAACATCTCTTCTTCAAGTATAGATCAAGTGAATAATCTCAGCAACTTGCTAGACAATCTAGCTGTGGAAGAAGTGCCGACACTAAGTATAAACAAGAATCATCCAGTTGACAATATTATTGGACCTCTCTCGGAAGGTGTTCTCACTCGAAGCAGAACCATTACAGCTCAGAACCTCTTGCCTGAAGAGACGACTACCAGAAGTCAATCAGGTCCAATTAATTCATGTTTATATTCTTGTTTTATCTCGCAGGTTGAGCCCAAGAATGTTAAAATGGCTCTCAAAGAGTCCAGCTGGGTTGAAGCAATGCAGGAAGAGTTGATGCGGTTTCAGAAACTTAAAGTATGGAATCTGGTTCCCCTGCCCAAAGGAAAACTACCTATAGGAACCAGATGGGTTTTCAGAAATAAAAGAGATGACTCTGGAGTCATTATCAGAAACAAAGCAAGGTTGGTGGTTCAAGGCTTTTATCAACGGGAGGGGATAGATTATGAGGAAGTCTTTACGCCAGTTGCACGACTTGAAGCCATTCGAATTTTCTTGGCTTACGCCTCCTATATGAACTTCACGGTATATCAGATGGATGTGAAGATAGCTTTCTTATACGGAAAAGTAAAGGAAGAAATCTATGTGTGTCAACCCCCTGGTTTTGAAGATTCTCAGTATCCAGAGCATGTCTACAAGTTATACAAAGCTCTTTACGGCCTTCATCTAGCACCGCGAGCATGGTATGCTACGCTTACTGATCACCTGCTCACAAATGGATATACCCGTGGAGCCATTGATCAGAGTTTGTTCATTCGTAAGGATAAGGATGATTTAATTCTAGTCCAAATCTATGTGGATGACATTATTTTCGGCTCCACAAGCTCAACATCGTGCAAAGAATTTGAGGGGGTAATGAAGAAGAAGTTTGAGATGAGCGCGATGGGAGAAATGACCTTCTTTCTAGGTCTGCAGGTGAAGCATGATTCTAAGGGTGTGCTGATTCACCAAGGAAAATACGTCACAGACATTTTGAACAAGTTCAAAATGATGGAGTCAAAATCGGCATCCACTCCCATGGCCGCTCGTCCTATCTTGACTTCGGATTCGGAAGGTGAAGATGTTGATCAACACCTCTATCGCTCGATGATTGGTTCTCTGATGTATCTGACTGCTAGTCGTCCAGACATTATGTTCTCAGTATGTCAGTGTGCCAGATATCAGGCAAATCCGAAGGCATCTCACATCATAGCTGTCAAGAGAATCTTTCGGTACCTAGTCGGGAAGCCTAAACTCGGTCTTTGGTACCCAAAGAACTCTGAGTTTCGATTATTTGCATACTCAGACAGAGACTTTGGTGGATGTAACCTGGATAGGTAGTCAACCACCGGTGGATGTCAGTACCTGGGAGATCGCCTTGTCTCATGGCAATGCAAGAAGCAAACGACCGTATCCACATCCACTGCAGAAGCCGAATATGTTGCTGCTTCCAGTTGCTGTTCTCAGGTTATCTGGATGCAACAACAACTCCTCGATTACGGTTTGAACTTTCTTGACTCTCCTATTTATTGTGAAAATGAAGCAGCCTTACAGATCGTCAAAAATCCGGTACAACACTCCAAAACTAAACATATTGACATCCGGATTCACTTCATCCGTGACTGTTTCGAACGGAAAGTAATTCATCTTGAAAAGGTCCACACAGATGACAATCTAGCGGACCTTTTCACAAAACCGTTCGACACAGCACGCTTTCATCACTTGCTTGCCTCTCTCAAACTAATAAGCTTTAATTAAAAGCATTTTTGTAAATACATTAAAATTTGTGTCTTAATCTGTTCACAAATTTAGGGGGAGAAAATTTACAAAACAACAAAAAGATTTTTCATTCTTTGAGTCAAAAATTTGCAAAACAACAAAAAAAATTTTTCATTCTTTGAGTCAAAAATTTGCAAAACAACAAAAAGATTTTCGGTCTTTGAGTCAAGTCTAAAATGATCTATAAGTTTAGGGGGAGTTGAGTTTTGAAACCCTTAGAAAAGGAGATTCTGCTTCTTGTTATTTAAAGAAAATTACAAAATTACTTTTAACTTTTCAAAACTTATGAAAATACAAAAAGAGTTTATTTGAACAAGCAAAGTGAATCGATCAAAATGGGAAGTGAAATAATTTCTAAGGATCAAAATTTTACTATCTTAATAAGATTTCTAAAAGAGTAACAACTTTGAATATCTATTATGTACTAAGAAGTTGAAATAAGGCTTTCAAATCTTAAATAATCAGACTTGATCAAAATTAAAATACATATAAATCGATAAATAAGTATGAAATTGTGATCATTAGATAACTAGAAATGTGTGACAACTATTTGACTTTTTGATTAAATCTGTGTATCAAAACGAGATTGTGTTTCTATAAACTTGAAATTGTGTTTGAAAAACTCGGGTAGTTCCTATGTTTTGTGCAAACAAAGAGCGGGAAATACCTACTGAAGCATTCTATGCTTTGCGTAAGCAAAAACCTGAATGTGTGACGTTAAGGCCAATGTGTCTGCAGATCAGTAAATAAAAGATGCCAATGAGCACAAGATGATAGAACCCCTTCTTGTTCTTGATTCTAATCTAATGGATCTGTTCTTTTCTTTTCTCATCTTAAAACTCTGTCAAAATAATTTTAAGTTCGTTGAAACACAATCAAAGTTTGAAACAAAGGATTTTACAAGACTGATAGGTTGCATATTAATCTAGTCTTACAGTCTAAATGTTCACAAATTTCCCATAAGATACTTTCAGAAAAACTTGATCATAAAACTGATTTTTAAGAGATGAAATAACGAGTGGAAATTATTGGTGGGAATAGCTATTTAAAGGTTGTGCTTTGTTAAGAAATTATCTAAGATGGTAAAAATTTTGATAACAGATTTGATCCCACAAATTTGACCCGACTGAACTCAAACTTGTCAAATTTTATTTTATTTTATTTTATTTTATTTTATTTTATTTTATTTTATTTTATTTTATTTTATTTTATTTTATTTTATTTTATTTTAGAAAAGTTAGAATTTTTAAATCGAAAATTAACTAAGTGTGTGTACTCGAAATTGTGTACACGAAATACCGTACTCGAAATAATTCTATAAATAGCCCAAGCATATTGAATTTCGAATACCAGATTTTCGTGTACACATTTTTCATTTCGAGTACATAATCTCTCTTTCTTAGGCGATCTCGATTTCTAGACTTCTTCTAAAAAGTGTGTGTAAAGGCAATTTGTAAATATGTTGGTCGCCTCTCAATTCCGAGTATATTGGACATGTTTATCAAATCTAAGGAGCCAAAAATGCTGGATTTTTCAAGAAATCTTGAGTACAGGAAATATACAATTTCGAGTACAGATATACTTCGTGTACAACCAAAATTTCGTGTACAGATTGTATTTCGTGTACAGATCACATTTCGTGTACAAGTTCCATTTCGTGTACCGAGTGGGTTTCGTGTACAGTATGTACTTCGTGTACATCTTGGTCTTTGTGTACACAAGACTTAGAAAAATTTTCAACAAATTAAACTTTCGTGAACATACTGGTCTTCGTGTACACTCAGACTTGGAAAGTTTTCAGCAAATCCAGTTTTTCTCTTGAACTTGAACTAACTTGATCTGTTTGTGTTTTTCAGATGGCTGATCTGTAGAATTCGATCTGCCCAAGATTCATATTAATTTGATGTGGCTAATGTAATATGATCCAAGTCGGGACATACCCAATAACAAGCTAGACAAACACCTACTTATTTGTTTATTGATTTGATCAATTAAATAAATAATAACACTTAAGACATTTAGAAAGTGGTTTTCTAAATAGATGCACTTGAGAAATTAATATTCAACATGGGTTTATTTATTTATGAGAGATTACTTTATAATTGTTATTTAATGGTTAAGTAACATTATTAAAGTTTATAAAATGTAACATGACTTGTAATGTGTTACAAGTTTTTAATTAAAAGGGGTTTTAATTAAAATCTTGTAAAATAAATCAAGTGGGAAAATTTGAAAGGGAGCCACCCCATTGGACCATTATTTTCAGCCATTAAGTGGTCTTGGGAGACCACACCCACATTGATTTATGCAAGCTACATTTGACCATTAAGGATACATGCAATTCTCCCTCTCTCTCTCAAGAACATCTAAGTCTTTTTCTCCTTTTCTTCCTCTCTATTTTTCGGCAGAAAAGGTGGGTTTTAGAGGCTGATTTTCAGCTTAAATCAAGTGGGTTTTAAGGCTGAAATCAAGTTTTAAGAACCTAGCATTCAAGGTGTTTGTTGGTGGCTTGGGGTATCACGGATTTGAGGTCTTCTTGCTTGAAGATTAAGCTCTCAAACATCATCATCTTCAACTTATATTACACGAGTTCAAAGAGGTATTATATGATGTTTTGAATGGTTATTTGATAGCATGTTACTTCATATTTAGATCCATTGTTCTTGGGTTTTTGTTTTAACAAGTGTATATGACACAAAAAAAAAAAAAAAAAAAAAAACTCACTAATCTTAAAATGTTTAAGAATAAACTCCACTGCGTTTTCATATAAAAATGGTTAATATGACTTTGATAAACATCACAAAAACCCTTCAATGGCATCAAGAGCCGGTTATATGGATACATGCTTCAAAAATCGAAATTTTCGGGTTTTTTTTTAATAAAAGTGGGCTGAAAATTTCACACATGGAAATCCCTTTATTTTTCAACATATTATTTTATATGCATGTAAGAATCTTGAAAAATTAAAATCATGAGATGGTTTGTTTGTTTAGACAAAAACCCACTTGGATTTGGTTTATGTTGGCCGAAATTTTGGGTTAGAAAAGGGACCATGTTTATATTTTTTTTGTATATGCATTTGGATGTATTTTAGTGCATAAACCTAGCCATGACCTTGTGTTTGAATATTTGTGGTTGTGATTTTATTTGGTTGAAATAAAGGCATGTAATTTATTTGTTTCATTTCTCATGTAATAAATAGATTAGTTGCACTTTATTTTTCTAGAAAAAATGTATTAGGATTTTTCTATGTAATTGTACTTTTGGGGCTGATTTGGATGACCAAGAAGGTGCCTAAAGAAGATGGAGAAATCACAACACAAAAGGGTCACTTGAAGCATTTGGATGCAAATTCAAGTGGGAGTTCATCAACACAACATTGTGTCATGTTTTACCCTTAGGAATGACCTTTTGACACACTTGTTATGGCAAGCAAGTGTGGTCAAAATAGTTGGCTATGGTTTTGCACTTATATTTTATGTTTGGTTGATTATTTGGTTGTTTAGATGAGTTTGATTTTTTGAAAATGCATAAACTAGTTAAACAACTAAAAATAAAACAAGCACAAAATTGGTTCTATAAAAATCATTAAAGGAATTAATAAAATGGTTTATTAAAGGTTAATGATTTAATAAAAATGAGTTTTATTAAAAGGAATCAAAAACAAATTTTTTTTATATAAATACCATGTATTTGAATGCATACAAATAGTATGGTATAAAAGGTTTTTCTAAAAACTAGAATTTTAGAAACTATAAAGACCCTTTACAAAACAAGTTTTAACACCATCCTTTTAAACAACACTCAATTCACTTGCAACTTATTTTGCATGGAAACTTGGATACTTATAAAGCTAGACTTGTAGCAAAAGGTTTCACTCAAACTCAAGGTGTTGATTATGATGAAACCTTCTCACCTGTTGCGATGCTAAAGTCTATTAGGATATTGTTTGCCATAGCTGCATATTATGACTATGAGATTTGGCAAATGGATGTCATAACCGCTTTCCTTAATGGATATCTTGAGGAAGATGTCCATATGGAACAGCCTGAAGGTTTTGTCGATCCAAAACATCCTAATAAGGTATGTAAGTTAAAGAAGTCAATCTATGGATTGAAACAAGCATCGGGAAGTTGGAATCATCGTTTTGATGATGAAGTAAAGAAATTTGGCTTCATCAAAAACGCTGACGAAGCTTGTGTATATAAAAAGGCTAGTGGGAGCATCATTACTTTCCTTGTATTATATGTCGATGACATTCTACTATTTGGAAATGACATTCCAACCTTGCAAGGTGTAAAAGCCTGGCTTGGAAGCTGTTTTTCCATTAAGGATCTTGGTGAAGCCGCCTATATTTTAGGAATAAAGATCTATAGGGATAGATCAAGGTGGTTGATAGGCTTAAACCAAAGTGCATATATTGACAAAGTCTTGAAAAGGTTCAAGATAGAGAATTCTAAGAAGGGTTTGGTACCTATTCAAAAGGGGACTATATTGAGTAGATCTCAATGCCCTAGTTCAAAAGTTGAGCAAGAAAGAATGAATGGAGTCCCATATGCGTCTGCTATAGGATCCATCATGTATGCAATGATATGCACTAGACCGGACGTGTCATGTGCTCTAAGCATGACAAGCAGATATCAGCAGATTCCTGGAAATAGTCATTGGATGGCTGTTAAGAGTATTTTGAAATACCTTAGAAACACTAAGTATATGTTCTTAATATATGGATCTGGTGAGGAGGAACTCGTTGTAAAGGGTTACACGGATGCAAGTTTCCAAACTGATCGAGATGATTCACGATCACAGTCGGGATATGTCTTCATTATGAATGGAGGAGCGGTCTCTTGGAAAAGCTCAAAGCAAGATGTAGTGGCATTATCTACAACAGAATCAGAATATATCGCCGCTTCATTGGCAGCTCAAGAAGCTGCATGGATAAGGAAGTTCATTGCCGATCTAGGGGTTGTTGCTACCATTCAAGACCCCCTAGAGATCTTTTGTGATAACGAAGGGGCCATTGCTCAAATCAAGGAACCTCGTGCTCATCAAAAGACTAGGCACATCGAACGGAGGTTCAACTACATAAGGGATGAAATTGAAAAGGGAAAGATATGTATTCGCAAAGTTCACACCGATCAAAATTTGTCTCCTCATGTTGCTGATGATGAAATTTCTTTGCAAATGTTATATGATTTACAAAATTCTGAAGATTCAGAAATTTCTCATCAAGCTGAAGATATTTCTCCAACAGGGGAAAGAATTTCTGAAGCTGTTAATGTTGACTGGTCATCGGAGGATGATCAGGATGTTTTTGAAGATGCGGTTTCTCAAGATCAAGATGAAGATCAGAATATCACAAATCTTGATCATGGTGTTGGAATCCCGCAAGTGCCAGTGTCCAGAGTACATGTGAATCACCCTGTTAAGCAGATCATTGGAGATCCGTCTATTGGAGTACAGACGAGGCGACAGATTACAAATGAGGAGAGTTTGTCTGTCGAGCTGGAGCGTAATCATGGGACTCAAGAGTTATGGATGCATTCTGCATTCGTTTCTCAGATTGAGCCTAAATCTGTAACTGAAGCCCTGCGTGAGCCTGCCTGGGTGGAGGCCATGCAAGAGGAGCTTAATCAGTTTCATAAACTGGGAGTTTGGCATTTGGTAGATTTGCCAAAAGGTGAAAAGAAGATTGGCACCAGGTGGGTGTTGAAGTGTAAGCGAGACGATTGAGGAGTGATTGTTCGAAACAAGGCACGTTTGGTTGTTCAAGGGTTCAAACAGATAGAGGGAATTGATTATGATGAGGTTCTTGCACCTGTGGCGCGGCTTGAAGCGATTAGATTATTTCTATCTTTTGCTGCTCACAAGAAGTTCAAAGTGTTTCAACTGGATGTGAAGTCTGCATTCCTTTATGGTTCATTGAAGGAGACAGTGTATGTTTGTCAGCCACCGGGCTTTGAGGATCCTATCCACCGGGATCAGGTTTATATCCTCGACAAAGCATTGTATGGTCTTCATCAAGCTCCTCGAGCTTGGTATGAGACCCTCTCGACTCACCTTATTGAACACGGGTTCAATAGGGGTCAGATAGACAAAACTCTGTTTTATCGGGAAAAGGGCAAGGACATTCTCCTTGTTCAGATCTATGTTGATGATATCATCTTTGGATCTACTGATGAACAGTTGTGTTTGGAATTTAAACAGGTTATGATTGAGAAGTTCGAGATGAGTGCTATGTCTGACATTAAGTTCTTTTTGGGTTTACAAATTGATCAGTCTGATGATGGTATATTCATTCATCAGACCAAATACATTCAAGATGTGCTAAAACGGTTTAGCATGCTTGATTGTAAACCCATTTCCACGCCCATTCAGCCCAATCACGGGATTGAGCCGGATATTAAGGGGGAGCTAATTGATGCTACATTATATCGTGGAATGATAGGGAGCTTAATGTAATTGACAGCCTCTAGACCAAATATTGTATTCGCTACAAGTATTTGTGCTCGCTATCAATCAAAACCAAAGGTTTCTCATCTGACTGCAGTCAAGAGGATTTTACGTTATCTGAAGGGTACCCCAGACACCGGTCTGTGGTATCCTAAGGATGATAACTACTCCTTTCATGCTTACAGTGATTCTGATTATGGAGGATGCAAGACTGACTCCAAATCTAGTACTGGAGGTGCTCAGTTTCTGGGGGAGAGGTTAGTCTCATGGCAGTGTAAGAAACAAACATCTGTTGCTACATCTACATGTGAAGCTGAATATGTAGCTGCTGCTAGTTGTTGTTCACAAGTTTTGTGGATACAACAACAGATGAGAGACTATGGACTTAATTTCCTAACTACCCCAATTCATGTAGACAATGAGGCTGCCATTGCGATTACCAAGAATCCAGTGTATCATTCACGTTCTAAACACATTGATATTCGATTTCATTTCATACGCGATTGTTATGAAAAGAAATTGATTGATGTGGTGAAAATACACACAAACGAGCAAAGGGCAGACTTTCTCACCAAGGCCTTTGATAAACAACGTTTTGAGTATTTACTCAAATTGAATGGGATAAGGGTCATGGGTGAGGTAATCAAGAATCAATTTCCTTCATAATCATTTTTTATTGAATTAACATCAGATTTTTATTTTTTCTTTTGTGTTTTTATTTTTAGGCGGAGAAAATTTTCAAAAATACAAAAACATTAAAAATAAAAAATACAAAAACATATAAAAAAATTAAAAATCTGAGAAATTGATTCGACCTAATGAGAAATGATAGTACATTATTTGCATTTGGAAATATATCTGTATGTGTCATTAGAATTTTTAATAAATAATTACAAGTTTTAAGTATGATATGAAAGTAGGTTTATAATTTAGTTAGGATAAGTTTAAACAAATTTTTGATTATACTTGATCATGTATTTAATTTTTAAAAGAAATTCTGATTTTGTTTTTCTTTTATTTTAGTTTAAAGCTGGAACATTCTTTGCGTATACTTACGTATCGACCTGATTGTTATAGCTTTAAACAATTCAACTTTGTTTTCTTGGTTCTGGTTAAGATTTGGACAATCTCTGCGTATATGAAAATATCGAACTGATTGTTAAAAGCTTAATCTTAAATTATTGTTTTGTTCATTTTCTGAATCATTTGACCATACGTAAGTATCAACCTTGATTCCAAGATCTTGAACAATTTAAAATAATTTTCTATTTTGTTAATTTTCAAAAAGAAATTCTGCTTTATTTTTACATGATCAGATTAGTTGAAATTGAAATTATAAGTTTGAGAACATTTATGTTTGATTAGTTATTCACAAATCGGGGATGTGTTTAAGTAAATGGATTATTATAAAGTGTTTTCATAATCTTGTTTTAAACTTATTTTTGACTAAGTGATAAATTTAAAAGGATAAGTATACTGACAATCATCTTAAACTTGTAATTTGCAGATAATATTTGAGATAATACATACAGATGTGTTGAAAATTGTAAAATAATATGATCTCATGTCAGGATCTTTCTCAAACAAAAAGATTTTATTTTTTTTAGTGTAGTTATTTTGATAATTTTGTGGTTTATTTGTTCTGAAAATTTGAAAAATTCCAAAAAGATTTTAATTTTTTATCTGATGTTAAATCAATAATTTTTGATTATTTGTTTGACTTTGAAACAATTAAATATGATTTAGTTTTGAAATTAAAAGAAAAATCAAGTTTTTGAAAAGGTTCGGCTGGTGAATGTTTGAGAAGGTTCGCAGGTAGGGTTCGTTGGTAAGGTTCGCCATTTAGGTTCGCTAGCTAGGTGTGTAGCTAGGTTCGCTAAAATGGTTCGCAAGATAGGTTCGTGACAATGGTTCTTTGGCTATGGTTCGTTAAGAATGGTTCGTTGCTCAATGGTTCGTTGAAAAAGGTTCGTTACCATGGTTCGCTGAAAAGGTTCGTGAGGTATATATATACAGGGTTCGCGAATATGGTTCGTCACTTTCATCTTTTTTACAGACGACGAACCCTTAAGAAATTTTTTTTGATTTTCGATCTTGGACCTCCCAGAATTTTTTGTTGTTATCATTAGATTCAGAATCATCTCGTGAACATTTCTAGGTAGAAATTTTGGAATTTGACCGAGTAATTTGAGAGATCTGAGTGATTTTAGAAGTTTTTAGATCGAATCTGTAATTTGACTTAAAATTGGTTAAAATCTAAAAATTGGACAAACCATCTTCATTAAAGTTGTTCATCGGCATGTTTTGAACCTGGGTGTCAAATTTTATCATCAAATTCGATGTTTTGAAATTTTGATTTCAAACATGGAAATGGTTCGCTGGTTGAACAGGTTCGTGGGAATGAACAAAGGTTCGCCGAACCATAAGGTTCGTTTGAATCTAAAAGGTTCGTGGCGAACCTCTGAATTTCCAATCAACCGAACCTTTTGGTCAAGGTTCGTTTGACCAACAGGTTCGTGTGATATAAGGTTCGTTCACATGAAGGTTCGCTCAAAAGGTTTGTCTGATGATTAGGTTTGTCTGATTTAGGTTCGTTCAACATTAGGTTCGTTTAAGAAAGATAGGTTCGCTGGTCTACTTAGAAAATTTTTTTAATTTTTTAATTTTGTTTCTAATTGTTTTTATTTTGATTTGTAGAAATGGCAAACCTAGTTTTCGGAGACAAACATAATGTTTGTGCTTACTTGGATCCTACTACCAAGAACGGTCAAGATTTTCGTCCTATGATCGAGTTTCTCAGAAGATCAAGAATTTATCATGCTATTTCCAGTTCGGTTCAAATTTACAGATCACATATTCAGAGTTTCTGGGGATCAGCAAGAGTTATTTCTATGGATGATATTTATGTGATAGATGCGAATGTGCTTGGGCAAGCAATTCGTATATCTGAAGCTGATATTAGGAGGGTATTGCAATTTGGAGGAGAACCGGATGGTGTAACTCTCATTCCTGAAAGTTGCATCAAAGGTTGTTTTCTAAGGATTCGTTACTTTGGAGCTTATAACTCCATATCGGTGAAGAAGGGCAAGCTACCTCTGCAATACAAGTTCTTAGCTCATGTTCTACTTCATTGCCTGAGTATGAGGAAGGGAACTTTCGACGAGTTGAGAGATTTCATGAGGTCTGCTATGGTTGCTATTATATTGAACAAACCGTTCAATTTCTCCGGCATGATCTTCCGATACATGTGTGATAATGTGACGAAGGCTAAGGATAGATTTTATATGTATCCTAGGTTCGTACAGATGCTTATAGATGAGAGGATGCCTGAAGGGATTCTACACAGGGAAGCAGGGGATCTTCTGAAACTTAAGCATATGACTGATTCCAGTTTGGGTCAAGTCAGAGTTTACCAGAGAACTGGGGATGCAGTTTTGGAGAAAAATTTGATAGGTCACTGTGCCAGGGCAAATTATGTTGCGCCTGAGAATGATGCATGGAGGCATGAGGATTCAGAATCTGACAATGAAGATGTTGCAGCTGAGGATACTCAAGCACCACCTCCACCTCCACCAAGACGAAAACCAAGGAAGATTCCTGGTCAATCTTCTCAATCTACTCCTCAAGCTAAATCATCACAAGAACAGAGTTCTCAGGAACCATTAGAAGTTGATATGTCTGAGAGGCAGACAGAGACTGTTATTGCTGATGATGATGAAAGTGAATCTTCTGACACAGAGTCAGAGTATGAGATGGTTCAAGAAGGGAACCAGATGGTGAAGATAATGAAGAGAAAGTTTGTTGAAAAGGCTGCTGAAGAAAGGGAAGAAAAAGATGATCCTATCTTTATACCTGAAGAGCCTGAATCTTCTAAGCCAAAGAAGATAAAGAGAATGGCCAAGAGAGGGCCTTATGAGAAGAAAAAGACTAAGACTGATAAGACCACTGTGTCTTCTTCTGTGATTGCTACTTCAGTTCCTATTTCTGTTTCTCCGATTGTTACTACATCAGTTTCTGTTTCTGATTCACTGGTCATTACTTCAGTTCCTTTGTCTATTATTCATGCATCTACTGTACAAACTCCTGAGTTTGTACAGGTAGCTTCTTTTACACCATCTTTTGTGGAGGCTACTACTGTTTCTACATCATTACCAGAGACTGTTATTCCTCAGGATTCACTTCCTAGAGATGATTTATTTTCAGGACTTGATGATCTGGGAGATATAAATTTCACTGATTATGATGATTCAGAGATTAAAAGAAGATTATCTGCTTTGTCTAAAGAGTTTGAAGAATATAAGCAAGGAAAAGAAAAGGAGGTTGCTGAAAAACCATCTTCATCCACTTCTGGGCTGAATGAGTTAAAAGCTCAAATGGTTCTGATAATGAAGTGGAAAGAACAAGAGGTTGCTGAGAAGAAAGTGTTGAAAGATAAAATTTCTGAGTTAGAATTTTTTGTTAAGATGCAATATGATGATATTGTTGAGTTGAAGAATGAGAACATGGATTTAAGGATCAAGATAAGAGAGTTGGAGAAAAATATGACAAAGTCAGAAGCTTCAAGTTCTAAAGTTGAAAAGGTGGTGGTAGATTTGGATATTGATGAGGAGGAGAAGATAGAAGAAGAAGAAGAAGAAGAGGTTGACTATGGTGATACTGATGTTGATGAACATCCTAATGATACTGATTTTGATGGTGATGGTGGAACAGGTGGTGATGCTGGTGGAGTTGTTGGAAGTTCTGGTAGTGGTTTATACTTCTTCAAAGGTTTCTACTGATGCTGTTCCAGTTTCGTCTGTAGCTTCAGATAGGATTAGGGATTGTACTTCTGTTGAGTTTGAAGATTTGGACTTAATAGAATATCCTAAAAGGATTCTTGATTACTCGTTGCCTATGTTTCTTGATTTGTTTAAAATGAATTCTGATATAGATTTGCAGAGAAACATTATTGAAGTTCAAGTTTATCAAGAAAAAGAAGAAGGAGAAATTTTGGGAGATTATTCAGTTCAAGATTATCAATCTGTACTTGATGATGAAAAAGATGATGATGATGATTTGATGTTTGATTTTGAAGAATATGATGATACTGATTTGTCTGATTTTGATAAAGATGTTATTGATGAAGAATTGATGAATTTAAACATGATGAAGAAAATGTTTGAAGCTGGAAGTATGTCAAGTACAACTTTGAATACAGTTAAAGTAAAGACAAATATGGATTTATGGAATGAGATTCAAGATGAAACTAAGTACATTATTAATCATTTACATTCTTTCAAGATTATGAGAGAAGAATATGAAGATAAAGATCCAGAAAACCTAACTCAACAATCCAAGAAGTTCAAAATTGGATCTAAATCCAAGATGATTGGAAGGATTATTAGTTATTGTTACTTTCATAACATTCCAGGGAGTTTAATGGATAAGGGTTGTTATTTAGCGAAAAGAATAGATGGATGTCAATATTTTGGCAAAGCTACTGATCTTATGAGTCTACCATCGTTTGAATGCAAAGATCTATCAAGATTGAGGATGATAAAACCTATTCAGACTCGACACAATGAGATTTTTGAGAATCTATTTAAGAAAGAAGCTCGATTGGATGGAGTTTGTTGAATCCACAATTCAAAGAAAAATTTAAAGATTATGTAAAGCCAAATGTGTTCAAGAGACCAAGACTTAGAAAGATTGAACAAGATTGGAATCCATTCTTTAAATTTTGGTTTTATGATGAGAGGACTTCTGAAGGTGTAATTGTGTTAAAGCAAGATAATGATTGGAGAGTGATTCGGATGCTTGATCCTATTTGGATTGTAAATTGCTCTAAAGATGATATTGATTTACTCAACACTTCAGAGATATATGCTGAAGCTGGTTATCATGATGTTGGAGTGAGCTACAAAGACATAGCAATTCAATTTCAGACCATTGCACAAATGTGTTACACATTGGGAATACATTCTGGTTGCAATTGGAAAGATGTGAATTATCTTTATACTGAATTGATGCAAGTTCAGAAGGAGAGAGATGATAGAGATGCTAAGATTGAAGCCGAAAGGTTGGCAAAGATACCACGTTCGGTTGTTATACGAGCTGTGGATAATGTGGTTGGTGAAGTCGGAGAATCAAGTGGAGCTAAAGATAAAGTTGAAGAAACAGCTGAAGACAAAGACTGAAGATTTTGATAGCAAACATTTAGGGGGAGTTTGTTAGTGCATATTTGTAATTGTTTGCTATTCAAAAGTTGTATTTATTTTGAGGTTGTAAAGGTTCGTTTAAAGGTTTGTCAAGGTTCGTTTGGCCCACGAACCTAGGCAGGTTCGGCGAACCTATTGTGTTGATAGGTTCGGCGAACCTATAAATCGTGAGATGGTTTGGCTAACGAACCCAAAGGTTTGTTCAGCGAACCTTAGGGTTCGGCTGACGAACCTAAGGTTCGCTGGTCTGTAGTTTATATATAGTTGCTGTTTTTGTTTTTAAAAGAGAACTTAGACAGAACTTTTGGATAGATCTGCTGATTCTCTCTGTGTGAGAAGTCAGTATAGTTGAGTGAATCTTGTAATCATTTGTTGATAAATACAAGATTTATTTGATAAATTGCTTGTGATCTTGACTTTTATACATGTTAACAATGGATTCCGCACATGGTTAATAGTTCGTAGAGCTTGTTATTCGATCCTGAACGGTTTCACCAAACCAACATAACTCGCCCCTTGTAGCTGATCAAACAGATAATCGATTCTTGGCAGTGGATACCGATTCTTTATTGTAACTTTGTTTAGCTCACGGTAATCGATGCACATCCTCAACGTTCCGTCCCATTCCGAGACCCGTTCATGTCCTCGGTGTAAATGTATCATGATGAATATATGCCACAACGGTTGTCATTAACCTCAGTGGGGTTTCAACCCTATTTATGTAGGGCCACCCTTTCGGGCCACTGTGCGTGGGGGATACCCCAAGTAGTACTACCCATATACTCACTGGCTCACCCTGTGAGTTAATGGTTGTATATTATGATTCATGTCTAGGGGAAGCAATTAAATTGAACGGTACATTCATTATCACATATAAAGTTAAATAAACAGTTTAGAGCATGCTTTCAGTATCCCAAAACAGTAAATAGAAAAGGGATCACATGAACTCACCTGTGCTATTGATGATACTTGGTTAAACCGACTGATGATTGATTGAAGCTTAGTCTTGATTGATTCCGTTGCCTAATTTATTTTTAAACTTTTAGCACTTACTCCTGCCATAAATATATTGATGTATCATATTATGCATTTGTTTAATTGTTCCAAGTTTTAAAAACTTTGTTTTCTTACTAAAGCACTTTTGATGGGTAGCCATGCCTTATTTGGTTATATATCATAATTCATATTATGTCTTGCATGTATATAGGTATATACATAAGTATCTTGTATGTTCTTGACTTTTATAAGTCAAATTTGTTGGATAATTAAATATATTTTTACACAATTTGGCTCTTAAAAAAATATAAATTTAAAACACATTATCAAATAAGTTTTATATATTTAATTTTTATCAGTAAAGGGTCTGGGAAAATGTTATTTAATCTTTCCCTATTAATATTATGTTTAACCTCTTGTATCAAATATTGTTTTTATGTGATTAAAAATCCTCAAAAATTTACAGATAACGATTCTGATGACTAAAAATTCCGAAAATATTTGTGTAACCTCATACTGGTGTTATAAGATATCTGTAAAATTTTTAGAATTTTTCAAGCTTGTTTACTATTTTAAACTGTTTTAAACATTTTAAATACCATCAATATTATAATAAATATTTACCGATATCTAAAAATTACTAAAATTTTTATACAGTAAACAAATCATGTTTTTAGTCTACTGTAGAAATTTCAGAATCTTAAAAGGTCGTTTACTATATAAAACGATTTTTACACTATTTAATACTTTAAATATCAATTAAATACCTAACGGTCACTAAAAATTACCATAGTTTTACTGAGACCTCTATGTATTATTAGAATACCGGGAAAAATATTTACTTCATATTTTGGACAGTAACAAATTAAATTCGTATTTTTAGCCTTTACAAATATTTTAAATGGAAAATAATTAGTTTAAACTATAGATTTTTAGTTTCAATATTTTTCCCAGGTCTGATAACTATATTAATAAAGATATAAAGTGTTCTTAGGATTTTTATCACTCAGGAGCTATTTTTGATGATTTTATCAAGATTTATAGAGATTTTAATAATTCTATAACTTATTTTAGACATAACAATAAATTCTTGAACTTTTTGAGTGTTATCCTAACATTATTACAAGCCTATTTAATTTACCCATTCTGTCCAGAAAGCTGTTAAGATAATTTTTGATATTTTACGTACTTATAAACCTTAGAAATTGGGTTTTTGGGTCAAAATTACCAATATAACATTTCTATCATCAATACCCAATATTTTATATAATATTTCCAACAACATTATCACAACTAAACCTGCTCAAAATTTCGTGATACATACATTAGCATTATTAAATTGTATTTTCCATTTTTACATACATGCATGCATAGATATTACACTTTTTAAGAGGTAAAATCATACCCTTGTGTTGAGAACTTGTGAACAACGTTTCCAAGAAGTATGTGGGCTGTTAAGACACGTAGAAGGTATAGAATAGATTTAGAGTTTATCGGAGTTACAAAATAGAAGTGATGGTTCTTCAAACTCAAGAACTTACACATGCAAGACTTGCATGTGTAGACATGATTCAAGGTACTCGTCCCCATGGATTTTAAAAAAAAGGATTATCATTAAATTAGAAGTCGATTCCTTGGATGTGTAAAGGTTAGTATAATAAAAGAAATGATTTTTGTTTACAGAATGCCAATTTTCACACATGCATGTACATGCATGTGTGTTTTTCGCAACCTAGATGTTCTTGGTCATCATTTTAACGATATGGAGTATCAAAGAAAAGAGTTTTAGGGCTGTTTATGAGTTGTAGGGGAAAAGGAGTAGATAGAACAAGATTTTCGAGCTTTAGGAACTCACTAGCTAACCTTTGTGTCGAATGTAACCCTTGAACTCGAGATGGTCTTGTGTTGTGACCTTCAAACCGTCGATCTCTTGAGAGGGAGGGGCTGGAAATTCGTCAAGTTTGAGGGAGAATAGAGAGTGTTTTTCCTTGTGTTGAGAGAATTCTTGGCTTCAAACTATGTAGAGATATGTGATATGTGTGTGTTGGCCGAAATATTAAGGGGAGAGAGAGAGAATCTCGGTCAAAGAAAAGAAAAAGAGGGGAGGATGAGTGGTTGATGTGTGTAGGGAAGAGAGGGAGGGTGTGGATTGGTGGGTTGAGGGTGGTGGTGTAAGTAATATTTTTGTTTTCTTGTGTGTATGTAACCGTGTATATGTGTGTATATATGTGATGGTGATGTGTGTGGGAAAGAGTAAAGAATTTACGGATTGGGTATTAGAAAGGTGGTGTAAAATCTTGTAGATTATGTTTTGAATTTGTGTGAGTGTGTACCGATTATGTATACACGAATGTATGCGTGTGTGTGTTTTGATGTATGCATCGCATACATGTATTTATATATATATATATATATATATATATATGTAGATAGTGTAAAACGATTGTATTTTGATTTATCAAAAAATTCTATGCATGTATGGATATATGGGTGTGTCGCCCTTATGCATGTATGTGTAAGCATATATTAGGTTAATCTATGCATGCAATTATATATATATGGTTGCATGTTCCTATAATCATCTCAACAAAGATATACATGTATGTATGTATGTCGTGATATACATACATTTTTAATATGATAATTATTTATTAGAAGTAGTTTTGCATTAGATAATATAATTTTCACAATTTCAAGCATGCATAAGAATATATATATATATATATATATATATATATATTATGAATATGTGAAATCATTGTTTTGTTTTATTTTAGCTCGTTGTGTCACAAAGGAATATATATATCATTATGTTTCATAGAAAAATTTCTTGTTTCTAACCTTTATGGCATGTGTATACTATTGTTCTCAACTAATGACATAATTTCTCTACTTAATATTTCTAAAAAAAATGTGTTTATCTAGACATATTAGCAAATGCGTCGTAGTTAAAGTTTTAATATAAACCTGGTTCGTGTGTTGTCACAGTCTCCCCTACTTGTAGAAATTTCGTCCTCGAAATTTGATTGGTCGTAGTCAACTTGTAGCTTGAAATAGTTGAGGGTACTTCTTACGCATTTCTGATTCTTTTTCCCAAGTAAATTCAGGCCCTCGTTTGGAATCCCAACGTACTTTTACAATCAGTATCTTACTACGTCTCAGCTTCTTGACCTGTCTGTCCATGATTTCTACAGGTTCCTCCATGAATTGTAATTGTTTATTGACCTTTGCCTCTTGGTAAGGTATGATCAAACTTTCGTCCACCAAACACTTCTTGAGGTTTGACACATGGAACACGTCATGTATTCCTTCTAATTCCAATGGGAGTTCTAGCTGATAAGCTACAAGTCCCACTCTCGCCACAATTTTGAAGGTCCAATATACCGGGAGTTCAACTTCCCATGTTTACCAAAGCGTACCGTACCCTTCCATGGTGATACCTTCAGCATGACTTTATCTCCCACACTGAACTCCAAAGGCCTTTGTCTCTTATCTGCGTAACTCTTCTGTCGGTCTTGAGCAGCCTTCATCCTTTCCTTGATTTTATGAATCTTATCAGTAGTCTCTTGCACAATCTCAGGCCCGGTTAATTTGCTTTCACCTATTTCATTCCAACACAGCGGTGATCTACACTTTCTCCCATATAATGCCTCAAACGGTGCTGCTTGAATACTAGTATGGTAGCTGTTATTATAGGAGAATTCAACCAATGGCAAGTGGGTGTCCCAACTTCCTCCAAAATCTATTACACACGCTCTCAACATGTCTTCCAATGTCTGGATAGTCCTTTCACTTTGCCCATCCGTTTGAGGATGGTAAGCCGTACTTAGTTTTAATTTGGTTCCCAGAGCTTCTTGAAGAGTTTGCCAAAATCTTGAGGTGAAGCGACTATCTCTATCCGAAATTATTGATATAGGCACTCTGTGTCTTGACACAATTTCATTCATATAAATCTTTGCTAACTTATCCATTTTGTAATCTTCCCTTATGGGTAAGAAGTGTGCTGTTTTTGTTAACCTATCAACGACTACCCATATTGAGTCATGACCACTGGCGGTCCGAGGTAGCTTGGTTACAAAATCCATAGTAACCTGTTCCCATTTGCATGCAGGTATCTCTGGTTGTTGTAACAATCCAGATGGCTTTTGATGCTCCGCTTTTACTCTTGCACAAGTCAAGCATTTGCTGACATACTCTGCTATTGATCTTTTTAACCCAGGCCACCAGAATTTTTCTTTTATCTCATGGTACATCTTATCACCACCGGGATGTACTGAGTATCTAGACCTATGTGTTTCTTCTAAAATTACTTCCCTCATACCCCCGTGCAGAGGTATCCATATTTTCCCTTTGAATGCCTTTAATTTACCTTGATCTTCTTCATCAAATTGTTTCTCGATTTTTGTCAATGATTCTTCCTTTAAATTTTTCTTGGACAAGGCTTCCTGTTGAACTTTATGGATCTTTTCCTTCAAATCAATTCCTACTGTCATCTTCAGGGCTTTTACCCTTAATGGAACCATCCTTTCTTTCCGACTCAAGGCGTCTGCTACCACATTTGCCTTTCCCGGATGATACCTGATCTCGCAATCATAATCACTTAACAACTCTACCCATCTCCTTTGCCTCATATTTAGTATTTTCTGATCGAGTATATGTTGTAAACTCTTGTGATCAGTATAGATTACACAATTTGTTCCATATAGATAGTGTCTCCATATCTTTAAAGCAAACACTACCACTCCTAACTCTAAGTCATGGGTGGTGTAGTTTTTCTCGTGTGTTTTCAATTGTCGTGATGCGTACGCAATTACTTTCTTCCTTTGCATTAACACACAACCCAGTCCCATTCTAGAAGCATCACAGTACACCACGAAGTCTTCGTTCCCTTCTGGTAGAGATAATATAGGTGCACTACACAACCTTTGTTTAAGTGTGTCAAATGCTTCCTGTTGTTTTTCTCCCCATTCAAAGGTCACTTTCTTCTGTGTTAAAGTAGTTAAGGGTAATGCTATTTTAGAAAAATTTTCTATAAATCTCCTGTAATAGCCGGCCAATCCCAGAAATTGTCTTATTTCCGTGGGTGTCCTTGGTGTATCCCATTCTTTCACAGCTTCTATTTTTGAAGGGTCTACTTGTATTCCCTGTCCATTGATAATGTGCCCCAAAAATTGTACTTCTCTCATCCAAAATTCACATTTGCTTAGTTTAGCATATAACTTCTCACTCCTTAATAACTCCAGCATCTTTCGTAGATGCTCCTCGTGGTCCTTCTCATTCTTAGAGTATATCAATATATCATCAATGAAAACAATTACAAATTTATCCAAGTATGGTTTGCACACACGGTTCATGAGGTCCATGAACACCGCAGGTGCATTAGTAAGCCCAAATGGCATTACCATAAATTCGTAATGTCCGTAACGCGTCCTAAAGGCTGTTTTTGGGACATCCTCATCTCTAACTTGTAGTTGATGGTATCCGGATCTTAAGTCAATCTTAGAGAAGTAACTCGCCCCTTGTAGTTGATCAAACAGATCATCAATTCTTGGCAGTGGATACCGATTCTTTATTGTAACTTTGTTTAGCTCACGTTAATCGATGCACATCCTTAATGTTCCGTCCTTCTTTTTCACAATTAAAACTGGGGCTCCCCATGGCGAGAAACTTGGCCTTATAAATCCCTTATCCATTAATTCTTGTATCTGCAATACCATTTCTTGCATTTCTGATGGAGCTAAGCGATAGGGTGCTTTAGCTACTGGTGCTGCTCCTGGAATTAGATCAATTCTAAATTCCACTTGTCTCCGTGGTGGCAATCATGGCAACTCATCAGGAAATACATCCAAGTATTCTGACACTACTGGTATCTCCTTAGGTATATCATCTTCCTTGTTAGTTATCGCATATGCTAAGTAAGCTGTGTTACCCTTTTTAAAGTGTTTCTTAGTTTTAGCATACGTGATATTAGGTGGTGTCTTGTGGGGCTTATGTCCTACCACAATCAATTTCTTATCATTGGCTAAAGGAACTGTCATAGTCTTACGTTCACAGTTGAGTTCTACCTTATTCAAGGTTAACCAATCCATTCCAACTACTACGTCAAAGCTTCCCAAGTCGATAGGTAACAGATCAATCTTAAACTCAAAACCTTCCATCACTAAATCACAATCCTTCAATACCTCTTGTATTTCTATTATTTTACCAGTGGCTATTTCTACTTCATATGGTTCTTTTAAACAAACTGCCTTCTTACCAAGTAGAGATCTAAATCTTGTGGATATGAAACTAAAAGTGGCACCTGTATCAATCAATATACTAGCTACATGTTTGTTTAATAGAAACGTACCGGTTATCAATTCAGGGTCCTTTTGGGCTTCAGTAGCAGTGAGCGCGAACGCCCTTCTTGTTGCTTTGGGTGGCTTGTCCCGATTTAGCCTTGGGCATGTATTCCTCATGTGCCCCGTATGCCCGCATTCGTAACATCTGGTCGTGTCCTTAGCCTTGCAATCCTTGAGGAGATGTCCTTGCTTCTTACACTTGTAGCAATACTTAGGGTTACATTCCCCCTGATGATGAACCTTGCATTTATCACACCAAGGATTAGTTCCTAGGTATAATTTTCTACCAGTTCTGGGTACAGTTGTTTCCTTTGCTTTACCAAACTCATTTCTCCTATTCTCAAATCTTTTAAACTTCCGCTCTCCCTTTCCTTCCATCCTATTGTCCTGCCACTTCCTCTTGTCACCTACTTTTTCTCGGTTTATCTTTCCGCACCTTACCATTTCATCCGTGAGTGTTCCTCCTAACTCCACCGCAGACTGAAAAGTAGTGGGTCTAGCAGTCCTGACATACCCTCTTATCTGAGGAGCCAATCCCCAGATATACCTTCCAATCCTTTTGGTTTCCGGGGTAACTAGATGTGGTACTAACAATGCCAGCTCATTGAACCTATTAATATACTTGGTATGGTCCAAGTTAATCATCTCATGCACCAGAAACTCAGCTTCAATTCGTTCCAATTCATTAATTGGACAGAACTTCTCAGTAACTAGATCCTTAAAAGTCTTCCAAGTCATGACCTTAATTGCATTTCGGCCTCTAGTTTTGATGATGGTATTCCACCATGTCAGTGCAGATCCTTTCAAGGAGTGTGTGGCATACTTGACCTTATTCTCTTCCTTGCAATCACTAATATCTAGAACCGACTCCATACCTTCTAGCCATCTAATGGCTCCTACAGCACCATCCTTTCCTTCAAATTCCTTTGGTTTACATGCCATGAAAGTCTTATATGAACATCCCTTTCGTTCTTCTGTTTCTACTTGTTCTACTTCTGGTCCTTCTCCATCTTGTACGTTTCCATCTGGATTCTCAGCATTCATATCAGCCCTGATTTGAGCTGCTATGGTTGGTATCGCGTTCTGTATGTGTCGGGCAATCAGCTCAGCCATCCTATCATCCATATTACGGTTTCCCATATTTCTATTTGCATTCGCGTTGACATTCTGGGGATCCTCTGGATTTTCTAAGCGGTTTACTGAGTCTCCTGGGGGAGGTGGTGGTGGCGGATTCCTTGGGTTCCTTCTTCTTCCGGTTCGAGGGTTTGTTTGTGCTTCCACATTGGGTTCACCCCGATTCAATCTCTGACTACGTCTGGGAGGCATTCTATTTCATATGTTTCACATATAGAGAAAATTATTGTCATTAGTCTTTATTGAGCAATTAATTAAGTTTTAATATTGTATCATTTTCATAGTTAACATATATTAAAGAGAAAACAAAAATATATTTTAGGCAACCAATTCAAATTCATACAATTAAAATCATGCATCCAGAATATCTCATAATGTATCATATCATTACATTCATTCATCATGGCAACCAAGCAATAAGTCATAGAAACCAAATTTCTCAATGTTTCAAACCCATTCATTACATAAATAAAAAGGTTTCACCATCATGCTTCCAATGCACCATCAGGGAAAATATCCCTATCAATCCCAATTGTTTCATAATACATCAAAATTTGGGTATGCAATCCCATTAAACATATTGTCTCATAATACATCAAATGACATAATTCATAATGATAAGTAAGAATAAAAATCAGTCCCCTAAGTCTTCTTCCTACGTAGTGAATCCCACACAGTTGCAAAGAATCCCTTCTTCTTTGTTGCTTGTCGGGCCTCACGGGACTCCTTCAATTCTTTGCGTGTCATTTCCAGTTGCAGGGTGACTGCTCCTATATGCCTTTGGAATTGTTCAGATAGTTGAGTTGCCTTCTTCTCCTGCTCAAACATGGCAGACCACAGCATGTAGTTCTCTTCTCTCTGTGGGTTGACATCTGCAGCTCTGCTCCTGCTAGGACCCGCCATATCTATCCCATGGCGAGCGGAGTGCCCTAAATGCATGCTATGACGCGCGGGCTGAACCAGATCAGGTTCTCCCATGGTAGGATAAAGGGGTCCACTCCTGGGCATATGAAAAGACATGGAGGCTCCCGGCCTCGCTCCCATAACAGGTGTGGGTCTCCTAACAGGTCCGTCACTAGGTTCAATACGGGGTAGAGGAGGAGACATAGATCTAGTGCGAGACCTACTGGGCGTAGTAGATGCAACATCACCATACTCCATTGGCTCCGACTCTGATGAAGAGAAGTATGCATCCTCTGGCAGCGGACTATAGTGTTGAGGGAAGCGTCTGTGTAGTTCATCGCGTACCGCAGGTGGAAAATCCCTCCTGGCATATACTCTTGGTCGGTTGGATGATCCTCCATTGCTGGGACCCTTTCCTTTAGCGTCCATTTCCTGAAATGAATTGTTAGTAACATCACATAATTCAAATTATTATTTAGTCCTAAATATTAATCTCTTCCTCCTAAACATCCTACTCTAAGTTGCCCCTAATCTTACGGTTATAGTCTTAGGTATACTAAGGCACCTCATTCTCTATAACCTTGGGCTCTGATACCAACCTGTCACACCCCAACTCGGGGAACTGGGGCGCAATGATTGATAAACATAATTTAAACTAGCAAAGCGGAAGCATAGCATAAATATCTCATAGCCCAAAGTAATTCAAACTAAAACATTCAACGAATTGTCTAATTTGCCACGCAGGGCTAAATATAACATTATCCGTAAATTGTAAACTTGTCTTTAAACAACTCCAAATACAAAGCTAGGCTACTCCTAGGAGTTGTTCCATCCTTCTACTTCTAGCATCAACCTGAAAGACATGCTAAAATACGTCAACTAAAAGTTGGTGAGAACATGAGTTTAATATTAAGAAACAACAGTACAGCATAATAAAGAGTATGTGATGATTCAAAACAATACAACCAACCCTGTGCCATGACCAGGCGTCTGCCTCATACACTGTTAGCCCGTGACATGGCCATCCCAATCTACTTCCCGTTCTGAGACCCGTTCATGTCCTCGGTGTAAATGTATCATGATGAATATATGCCACAACGGTTGTCATTAACCTAGTGGGGTTTCAACCCTATTTATGTCGGGCCACCCTTTCGGGCCACTGTGCGTGGGGGATACCCCAAGTAGTACTACCCATATACTCACTGGCTCACCCTGTGAGTTAATGGTTGTATATTATGATTCATGTCTAGGGGAAGCAATTAAATTGAACGGTACGTTCATTATCACATATAAAGTTAAATAAACAGTTTAGAGCATGCTTTCAGTATCCCAAAACAGTAAATAGAAAATGGATCACATGAACTCACCTGTGCTATTGATGATACTTGGTTAAACCGACTGATGATTGATTGAAGCTTAGTCTTGATTGATTCCTTGCCTAATTTATTTTTAAACTTTTAGCACTTACTCATGCCATAAATATATTGATGTATCATATTATGCATTTGTTTAACTGTTCCAAGTTTTAAAAACTTTGTTTTCTTACTAAAGCACTTTTGATGGGTAGCCATGCCTTATTTGGTTATATATATCATAATTCATATTATGTCTTGCATGTATATAGGTATATACATAAGTATCTTGTATGTTCTTGACTTTTATAAGTCAAATTTGTTGGATAATTAAATATATTTTTACACAATTTGGGTCTTAAAAAAAATATAAATTTAAAACACATTATCAAATAAGTTTTATATATTTAATTTTTATCAGTAAAGGGTCTGGGAAAATGTTATTTAATCTTTCCCTATTAATATTATGTTTAACCTCTTGTATCAAATATTGTTTTTATGTGATTAAAAATCCTCAAAAATTTACAGATAACGATTCTGATGACTAAAAATTCCGAAAATATTTGTGTAACCTCATACTGGTGTTATAAGATTTCTGTAAAATTTTTAGAATTTTTCAAGCTTGTTTACTATTTTAAACTGTTTTAAACATTTTAAATACCATCAATATTATAATAAATATTTACCGATATCTAAAAATTACTAAAATTTTTATACAGTAAAAAAATCATGTTTTTAGTCTACTGTAGAAATTTCTGAATCTTAAAAGGTCGTTTACTATATAAAACGATTTTTGCACTATTTAATACTTTAAATACCAAATAAATACCTAACGGTCACTAAAAATTATCATATTTTTACTGAGACCTCTATGTATGATTTGAATACCGGGAAAAATATTTACTTCATATTTTGGACAGTAACAAATTTAATTCGTATTTTTAGCCTTTACAAACATTTTAAATGGCAAATAATTAGTTTAAACTATCAATTTTTAGTTTCAATATTTTTCCCAGGTCTGATAACTATATTAATAAAGATATAAAGTGTTCTTAGGATTTTTATCTCTCAGGAGCTATTTTTGATGATTTTATCAAGATTTATAGAGATTTTAATAATTCTATAACTTATTTTAGACATAACAATAAATTCTTAAACTTTTTGAGTGTTATCCTAACATTATTATAAGCCTATTTAATTTAGCCATTCTGTCCAGAAAGCTGTTAAGATAATTTTTGATATTTTACATACTTATAAACCTTAGAAATTGGGTTTTTGGGTCAAAATTACCAATATAACATTTCTATCATCAATACCCAATATTTTATATAATATTTCCAACAACATTATCACAACTAAACCTGCTCAAAATTTCGTGATACATACATTAGCATTATTAAATTGTATTTTCCATTTTTACATACATGCATGCATAGATATTACACTTTTTAAGAGGTAAAATCATACCCTTGTGTTGAGAACTTGTGAACAACGTTTCCAAGAAGTATGTGGGCTGTTAAGACACGTAGAAGGTATAGAATAGATTTAGAGTTTATCGGAGTTGCAAAATAGAAGTGATGGTTCTTCAAACTCAAGAACTTACACATGCAAGACTTGCATGTGTAGACATGATTCAAGGTACTCGTCCCCATGGATTTTAAAAAAAAAGGATTATCATTAAATTAGAAGTCGATTCCTTGGATGTGTAAAGGTTAGTATAATAAAAGAAATGATTTTTGTTTACAGAATGCCAATTTTCACACATGCATGTACATGCATGCGTGTTTTTCGCAACCTAGATGTTCTTGGTCATCATTTTAACGATATGGAGTATCAAAGAAAAGAGTTTTAGGGCTGTTTATGAGTTGTAGGGGAAAAGGAGTAGATAGAACAAGATTTTCGAGCTTTAGGAACTCACTAGCTAACCTTTGTGTCGAATGTAACCCTTGAACTCGAGATGGTCTTGTGTTGTGACCTTCAAACCGTCGATCTCTTGAGAGGGAGGGGCTGGAAATTCGTCAAGTTTGAGGGAGAATAGAGAGTGTTTTTCCTTGTGTTGAGAGAATTCTTGGCTTCAAACTATGTAGAGATATGTGATATGTGTGTGTTGGCCGAAATATTAAGGGGAGAGAGAGAGAGAATCTCGGTCAAAGAAAAGAAAAAGAGGGGAGGATGAGTGGTTGATGTGTGTAGGGAAGAGAGGGAGGGTGTGGATTGGTGGGTTGAGGGTGGTGGTGTAAGTAATATTTTTGTTTTCTTGTGTGTGTATGTAACCGTGTATATGTGTGTATATATGTGATGGTGATGTGTGTGGGAAAGAGTAAAGAATTTAGGGATTGGGTATTAGAAAGGTGGTGTAAAATCTTGTAGATTATGTTTTGAATTTGTGTGAGTGTGTACCAATTATGTATACATGAATGTATGCGTGTGTGTGTTTTGATGTATGCATCGCATACATGTATTTATATATATATATATATATATATATATATATGTAGATAGTGTAAAAGGATTGTATTTTGATTTATCTAAAAATTCTATGCATGTATGGATATAAGGGTGTGTCGCCCTTATGCATGTATGTGTAAGCATATATTAGGTTAATCTATGCATGCAATTATATATATATGGTTGCATGTTCCTATAATCATCTCAACAAAGATATACATGTATGTATGTATGTATGTATGTCGTGATATACATACATTTTTAATATGATAATTATTTATTAGAAGTAGTTTTGCATTAGATAATATAATTTTCACAATTTCAAGCATGCATAAGAATATATATATATATATATATATATATATATATATATATATATATTATGAATTTGTGAAATCATTGTTTTGTTTTATTTTAGCTCGTTGTGTCACAAAGGAATATATATATCATTATGTTTCATAGAAAAATTTCTTGTTTCTAACCTTTATGGCATGTGTATACTATTGTTCTCAACTAATGACATAATTTCTCTACTTAATATTTCTAAAAAAAATGTGTTTATCTAGACATATTAGCAAATGCGTCGTAGTTAAAGTTTTAATATAAACCTCGTTCGTGTGTCGTCACACCCATGGAGAGAAACTTGGCCTTATAAATCCCTTATCCATTAATTCTTGTATCTGTAACACCATTTCTTGCATTTCGGATGGAGCTAAGCGATAGGGTGCTTTAGCTACTGGTGCTGCTCCTGGAATTAGATCAATTCTAAATTCCACTTGTCTCCGTGGTGGCAATCCTGGCAACTCATCAGGAAATACATCCAAGTATTCTGACACTACTGGTATCTCCTTAGGTATATCATCTTCCTTGTTAGTTATCGCATATGCTAAGTAAGCTATGTTACCCTTTTTAAAGTGTTTCTTAGTTTTAGCATACGTGATATTAGGTGGTGTCTTGTGGGGCTTATGTCCTTTCACAATCAGTTTCTTATCATCAGCTAAAGGAACTGTCATAGTCTTACGTTCACAGTTGAGTTCTACCTTATTCAGGGTTAACCAATCCATTCCAACTACTACATCAAAACTTCCCAAATCGATAGGTAACAGATCAATCTTAAACTCAAACTCTTCCATAAGTAATCACAATCCTTCAATACCTCTCGTGTTTCTATTATTTTACCCGTGGCTATTTCTACTTCATATGGTTCTTTTAAACAAACTGCCTTCTTACCAAGTAGAGATCTAAATCTTGTGGGTATGAAACTAAAAGTGGCACCTGTATCAATCAATATACTAGCTACATGTTTGTTTAATAGAAACGTACCGGTTATCAATTCAGGATCCTTTTGGGCTTCAGTAGCAGTGAGCGCGAACGCCCTTCTTGTTGCTTTGGGTGGCTTGTCCCGATTTAGCCTTGGGCATGTATTCCTCATGTGCCCCGTATCCCCGCATTCGTAACATCTGGTCGTGTCCTTAGCCTTGCAATCCTTGAGGAGATGTCCTTGCTTCTTACACCTGTAGCAATACTTAGGGTTACATTCCCCCTGATGATGAACCTTGCATTTTTCACACCAAGGATTAGTTCCAAGGTATAACTTCCTACCAGTTCTGGGTACAGCTGTTTCCTTTGCTTTACCAAACTCATTTCTCCTATTTTCAAATCTTTTAAACTTCCGCTCTCCCTTTCCTTCCATCCTATTGTGCTGCCACTTCCTCTTGTCACCTACTTTTTCTCGGTTTATCTTCCCGCACCTTACCATTTCATCCGTGAGTGTTCCTCCTAACTCCACAGCAGACTGAAAAGTAGAGGGTCTAGCAGTTCTGACATACCCTCTTACTTGTGGTGCCAATCCCCAGATATACCTTCCAATCCTTTTAGTTTCAGGGGTAACTAGATGTGGTACTAACAATGCCAGCTCATTGAACCTATTAATGTATTTGGTATGGTCCAAGTTAATCATCTCATGCACTAGAAACTCATCTTCAATTCGTTCCAATTCATTAATTGGACATAATTTCTCAGTAACCAGATCCTTAAAAGTCTTCCAATTCATGACCTTAATTGCGTTTCGGCCTCTAGTTTTGACAATGGTATTCCACCATGTCAGTGCAGATCCTTTCAAGGAGTGTGTGGCATGCTTGACCTTATTCTCTTCTTTGCAATCACTAATATCTAGAACCGACTCCATATCTTCTAGCCATCTAATGGCTCCTACAGCACCATCCTTTCCTTCAAAGTCCCTTGGTTTACATGCCATGAAAGTCTTATATGAACATCCCTTTCGTTCTTCTGTTTCTACTTGTTCTACTTTTGGTCCTTCCCCATCTTGTACGTATCCATCTGGATTCTTAGCATTCATATCAGCCCGGATTTGAGCTGCTGTGGTTGGTATTGCATTCTGTATGTGTCGGGTAATCAGTTCAGCCATCCTGTCATCCATATTACGGTTTCCCGTATTTCTATTAACATTTGCATTGGCATTTTGGGGATCCTCTGGATTGTCTAAACGATTTGCTGAATCTCCTGGGGGAGGTGGTGGCGGCGGATTCCTTGGGTTCCTTCTTCTTCCTGTTCGAGGGTTTGTTTGTGCTTCCACATTGGGTTCACCCCGTTTCAATCTCTGACTACGTCTGGGAGGCATTCTATTTCATATGTTTCACATATAGAGAAAGTTATCGTCATTAGTCTTTATTGAGCAATTAATTAAGTTTTAATATTGTACCATTATCATAGTCAACATATATTAAAGAGAGAACAAAAATATATTTTAGGCAACCAATTCAAATTTATACAATTAAAATCATGCATCCATAATATCCCATAATGTATCATATCATTACATACATTCATCATGGCAACCAAGCAATAATTCATAAAAACCAAATTTTCTCAATGTTTCAAACCCATTCATCACATAAATAAAAGTGTTTCACCATCATGTTTCCAACTCACCATCAGGGAAGATATCCCTATCAATCCCAATTGTTTCATAATACATCAAAATTTGGGCATGCAATCCCATCAAACATATTGTCTCATAATACATCAAAATGACATAATCCATAATGGTAAGTAAGAATAAAAATCAGTCCCCTAAGTCTTCTTCCTACGTAGTGAGTCCCACACAGTTGCGAAGAATCCATTTTTCTTTGTTGCTTGTCGTGCATCGCGGGACTCCTTCAATTCTTTGCGTGTCATCTCCAGTTGCAGGGTGACTGCTCCTATATGCCTTTGGAATTGTTCAGATAGTTGATTTGCCTTCTTCTCCTGCTCAAACATGGCAGACCACAGCATGTAGTTCTCTTCCCTCTGTGGGTTGACATCTGCAGCTCTGCTCCTGCTAGGACCTGCCATATCTATCCCATGGCGAGCGGAGTGCCCTACATGCATGCTATGACGCGCGGGCTGAACCAGATCAGGCTCTCCCATGGTAGGGTAAAGGGGTCCACTCCTGGGCATGCGAAAAGACATGGAGGCTCCCGGCCTCGCTCCCATAACAGGTGTGGGTCTCCTAACAGGTCCGTCACTAGGCTCAATACGGGTAAAGGAGGAGACATAGATCTAGTGCGAGACCTACTAGGCGTAGTAGATGCAGCATCATCATACTCCATTGGCTCCGACTCTGATGAAGAGAAGTATGCATCCTCTGGCAGCGGACTATAGTGTTGAGGGAAGCGTCTGTGTAGCTCTTCACGTACCGCAGGTGGAAAATCCCTCCTGGCATATACTCTAGGTCGGTTGGACGATCCTCCATTTCTGAGACCCTTTCCTTTAGCGTCCATTTCCTGCAATGACTTGTTAGTAACATCACATAGTTCAATTTATTATTTAATCCAAAAATACTTATCTCTTCCTCCTAAGCATCCTACTCTAAATTGTCCCTAATCCTACGGTTATAGTCTTAGGTATACTAAGGCACCTCATTCTCTGTAACCTTGGGCTCTGATACCAACCTGTCACACCCCAACTCGGGGAACTGGGGCGCAACGATTGATAAACATAATTTAAACTAGCAAAGCGGAAGCATAGCATAAATATCTCATAGCCCAAAGCAATTCAAACTAAAACATTCAAATTGTCTAATTTGCCACGCAGGGCTAAATATAACATTATTCATAATTCATAAACTTGTCTTTAACAACTCCAGTTTCAAAGCTAGGCTACTCCTAGAAGTTGTTCCATTCTTCTACTTCTAGCATTAACCTGAAAGACATGCTAAAATACGTCAACTAAAGTTGGTGAGAACATGAGTTTAATATCAAGACACAACAGTACACCATAATAAAGAGTATGTGATAATTCAAAACAATACAACCAACCCTGTGCCATGACCAGGCGTCTGCTTCATACACTGTTAGCCCGAGACATGGCCATCCCAGTCTACTTCCCATTCCGAGACCCGTTCCTGTCCTCGGTATAAATGTATCATGATGAATATATGCCACAACGGTTATCATTAACCTCAGTGGGGTTTCAACCCTATTTAGGGCCACCCTTTCGAGCCACTGTGCGTGGGGTATTCCCCAAGTAGTACTACCCATATACTCACTGGCTCATCCTGTGAGTTAATGGTTGTATATTATGCTTCATGTCTAGGGGAAGCAATTAATTTGAACGGTACGTTCATTATCACATATAAAGTTAAATAAACAGTTTGGAGCATGTTTTCAGTATCCCAAAACAATAAATAGAAAAGGGATCACATGAACTCACCTGTGCTAGTGATGATACTTGGTTAAACAGACTGATGATTGATTGAAGCTTAATCTTGATTGATTCCGTTGCCTAATTTATTTTTAAACTTTTTTGCATTTACTCATGCCATAATTATATTAATGTATCACATTGTGCATTTTGTTTATTTGTTCCAAGTTTTTAAACTTTGTTTTCATACTATAGCACTTTTGACGGGTAGTCATGCATTATTTGGTCATCTATCATAATTCATATTATGTCTTGCATGTATATAGGTATACACATGAATATCTTGAATGTTCTTGACTTTTATAAGTCAAATTTGTTGGATAAGTAATTATATTATTACACAATTTGGCTCTTTTAAAAATAAAATTAAAACGCTTTATCAAATAAGTTTTATACATTTAATTTTTATCAGTAAAGGGTCTGGAAAAATATTATTTAATCTTTCCCTATTATTATTATGTTTAACCTCTTGTAAAATTTATTGTTTTTATATGTTTAACATCCTTAAAAATTCACAGATACTAATTCTGATCACTAAAAATTCCGAAAATATTTGTGTAATCTTATACTGGTGTTATTAGATTCCTGTAAAATTTTCAGACTTTTTAAAGCTCGTTTACTATTTTAAACTGTTTTAAACATCTTAACTACCATTATCAAGATTTAAAGAGATTTTAATAACTCCATAACTTATTTTAGACATAACAATAAATATTATAACTTTTTGAGTGTTATCCTAACATTATTATAAGCCTATTTAATTTACCCATTCTGTCCAGAAAGCTGTTAACATAAATTTTGATATTTTACATACTTATAAACCTTAGAATTTGAGTTTTTGGGTCAAAATTAACAATATAACATTTCTATCATCAATACCCAATCTTTTATACAATATTTCCAACAATAAAATCACATCTAGATCTGCTCAAAATTTCGAGACATATACATTAGCATTTTAAAGTTGTATTTTCCATTTTTACATACATGCATGCATAGATATTATAGTTTTAGAGAGGTAAAATCATACCCTTGTGTTGAGGACTTGTGTATGACGTTTCCAAGAAGTTTATAAGGCTGTTAAGATATGTAGCAAACATAGAATGGATTTAGAGTTCATGCTACATACGAAAATGGAAGTTATGGGTTTCCAAGATCATGATATTACACATGCAAGACTTGCATGTGTATGGATACGTCTAGGTACTCATCCCCCATAGTTGTGAGTGTTTTTGTTTATAATGAAATCGATTCTAAGAATGTGTAAAGGTTCATGTAACGAAAATCATGGCTTTTGTTTAGAAAATGTCGAATTTGCACACATGCATGTACATGCATGTGTGTTTTCGCAACTTAGAAGTTCTTGGCCATCATTTTAACGGTTCAAAGTGTCAAGGAAAAGAGTTTTAGGGCTGTTCACGAGTTGCAGGGGAAAAGAGAGTAGGTAGAACAAGATTTTCGAGTTTTAGAGACTCACTAGTAAACCTTTGTATCGATGTAAGGCTTGTAGTCGACCCAACTCCTTGAACTCGAGATAGTCTTGTGTTGTGGCCTTCCAACTTGCGAGCTCTTGAGATAGATATGGCTGGAAATCGTGGAGCTCTTAGGGAGGAGAAGAGAGAATGGAATCTTGAATTGTGAAGGAAAAGGATAAGTCGTGAGTGGGTTGGTGTTTGGTCGTATAAGAGAAAGAAGGGGAGAGAGAGATGTGGGTCAAAGGGTGTAAGAAAAAGGAATGGGGGAGATTGGGTAAAGTGGGTGGTGGTGTAAGAGATTTGTTTCTTGTGGGTGTATATAACCGTGTATATATGTGTATATATGTGATGGTGTATGTATGAAATTAGGAAATTATTCAATTGGGTGTAGTGGGAGGTGAGGCAAAAGAAAAGGATTATTTTGAACATATGGGTGTAGATATAACCGCATATATGCATGTTTTGTATGTGTGTGTGTGCCTAACTTACGTATATATATATATATATATATGTGTGTGTGTGTGTGTATACATATATTTTGTTTTAAATTTGTTGAGTCTTAGACATTCTATGCATGTATGCATGTATAATTGAAAGGTGAATCTATGAATATATGTATTAATATGTGTCGTGTACATATATGCACATTTTTAATATGATAAATATTTATTAGATGTAGTCTCGCATAGATAATTGATCATCAATAATTTAGGCATGCATATAATTATATATAATTAAGTGTAATCATTGTTTCGTTTTATTTTAGCACGTTGGGTCACAAAGGTATATATATCATTATGTTTCATAGAAAAATTTCTTGTTTCTAACCTTTATGGCATGTGTATTCTATTGTTCTCAATTAATGACATAATTTCTCTACTTAATGTTTCTAACAAGTGTGTTTCTCTAAACAAGATGCGTCGTAATTTAGAGTTTTGATGTAAACCTGATTCGCGTGTTGTCACAATCACTATAAGCAGTAAGTTCAAAGTTATCATCACTAGGGTACCATAAGCCTAGATCAGAAGTACCCTTCAGATAATGTAAAATCCTCTTCAAGCAATCAGATGGGAAACTCTTGGCTTGGATTGATAACGAGCACACAAGCATGTGGCAAACATGATGTCTGAACGAGAGGCAGTAAGATACATGAGGGATCCAATCGTATAGAGTGGCATCAATTAACTCCGCCTTTTCATCTGGCGTAATCCCGTGATTGACAGCCATTGGGGTACCAGCAAGGTTTTGCATCCAACATACTGAACCGGCTCAGAATGTCACCAACGTATTTGGTCTGATGAATAAAAATCCCTGCCTTAGACTGATCCACCTGTAATCCCAAAAAAAATTTCATCTCCCCCATAGAACTGATCTCAAACTTTTCTTTCATAACCTTCTCAAATTCCCAGCACAAAACATCATTTGTAGAACCAAAAATGATTTCGTCCACATAGACTTGCACCAAGAGTAAATCACCATCCTTTTCTTGAATGAACAACGTGCAGTCAATGACACCTCTTCTGAACCCGTTGTTCATAAGGTGAGTAGACAGTATCTCGAACCACGCTCGCGGAGCATGGTGCAATCCATACAAGGCCTTGTCTAGCTTGTAGACTTGGTCACGATGCAATGGATCTTCAAACCCGGGAGGTTGATTGACATACACCACTTCATTGATCACACCGTGAAGGAATGCACTCTTGACATCCATTTGATAGACTTTGAACTTTTTGAAGGATGCATATGCCATGAATATACGAATTGCTTCTAGACGAGCTACCAGTGCAAACACTTCATTGTAGTCAAGTCCTTCAATTTGTCTAAACCCTTGCACCACCAGACGTTCTTTGTTGCGAACCACATCCCATGATCATCTCGTTTGCAGCGCAGAACCCATCTGGTGCCAATAACTTTTGCACCTTTGGGTCAATCAACCAGCTGTCAAACACCCAGTTTCTTAAACTGTAGCAACTCCTCTTGCATGGCATCTACCCAAGATTCTTCTTTCAAAGCTTCAGTGTTGGTTATTGGTTCAACTTGGGGGATAGAACATGAATGGGCACAGAAGCTTACATGTGCAACACCAAGAATATCAGCAAGACCACCTGAAGACAACTGATTTCTGGTCTTCACTCCATCAGATGGACTTCCAATAATATTTTCATAAGGATGAATTCGGTTAATTCTGCCTACAGGATGAGTAGGGACCTCAACTTGTGGATCAAGATTGTTTATATTGAGTTCCTTAAGAGCAGGTACAATATTTTCAACATCTGGTTCTGGAACATCTGGATGAAAATGATTATCATCTGAGTCTAAGCTGTCATCATTTGCCTGTACTGGAGCTTGAACTGAGGAAGACTGTACATGTTAATCAGGTGCATTTTGTGCATGATACATCATCTGAACAACTACATCTTCATCAGAGTACATGGGAGGCATGTTGAACGAGTCAAATAAGTCTGAATAGTTGAACATCCAATCAGGACCCTTTCTTGGTGGTGGCATTGAATATTTTTGAACATCTACACGGTACCACTCCTCCACATTTTGAGTTGATCTGTTGTAGACCCGCTTGTTTGGAGTACTGTACCCGAGAAAGAAGCCTTGTTCCACCTTTTCATTGAACTTTGCCTTGCTCATGTTTCTTAAGCATCTTGCATGGAGCACCAAATGGTTCAACATACTTAAGATTTGGCTTTCTATTATGGAGCAATTCAAAGCAAGTTTTCCCATGCCTCTTAACAATCAAAACACGGTTCAAAGTATAGCACGCATTAGCAACAGCTTCATTCCAGAATTGAACCGGTAGGGAGGAATCAACAAGCATAGTCCAAGCAGCCTCAATTAATGTTCTGTTCTTTCGCTCAGCAACACCATTCATATGTGGGACATATGGAGCACTGAACTGCTGAATAATACAAACTTCATTGTAGAAAATCTCCATGATGTGATTCTTGAATTCAGTCCCATTATCAGTTATGAGCATGCGAACCATGAGCTAATACAGTGATTCATGCTTAGTGACAAGAACTTGAACACATTCAAACGTTTCAGATTTCTCCTTCATAAAGAACACCCAAGAGTATTCGGAGTACTCATCAGTGATAACTAAGCAGTATTGATCTCCAACAATGCTCTTGCGGCTGATAGGACCAAACAGATCCATGTGGAGAAGCTCAAGGGGAACAGTATTTGAATGGTATTTCTTAGGCTTGTGAGACTGCTTGGTTTGCTTTCCCTTCTTGCATGAAACATAGACATCAGATAGCTTGAAATTTTTCAAACTCACTCCCTCAACCAGATCATTGTGAACCTAATGATTCATCGTCCTCAAACTCAAATTACGCATCTTCTTATGCCAAACAATAGAATCTTTCTCATTAGCCTTTGACATAAAACATGAAGCTGTAAAAGATGTAGTTGAAGCTGTGGCCATGTTGAGTACATATAGATCTTACTTTCTTGGAGCAGACATCAGTATCTAGTCTTCAGGAATTTTAATGCCTTGCTTGAGAATGTAACAGCTGGAGTCATCAAAAAGAACTTTGTACTTCTTGTCACAAATCTGTGAAACTGACAGTAGATTGTTCTTCAGCTGCTTCATATATCTGACCTTGTCAAATGAAACTTTGTCATTTGAAAGAATACCCTCTCTTGTAATAAATCTGCCTTTGTCACCAACAAAGGCCACATATCCTCCTTTAATAGCATGAACATTAGAAAGAAGTGATATGTCTCCAGTCATGTGCCTTGATGCCCTACTATCAACAATCCAAGTGCTGTTAAGAGCAGCATTTGGGGCAACCTACACAAACACAAACTATTAGTTCAATTTGGGAACCCAAGCCTTTACAGTCTTGGGTTGACCCAATGAGTCACGTATTAAAACATGAATCCATTTTCCATCCGGGGTCACCTTATCTGGAGGATTTGAAACTGAAGTCTCAGAAGACTTAACTTTCCAGATTGTGTTTTTGCAAAATGAATTTTTCAAATAGATGGATGCTGGTGTGGATTGTTTGACATTAAAAACCTTTGGGACATCCAAATTAACAACTTTCCCTTTACCCTTGTCCAAAGATTTAATGGGAATGGATTGTTTGGATTTTCTATACTTAATATCTTTAACAACATGCTGATTTTGTTTTCTGGATGGTGCGACTTTTGGTTTGATCAGATGAGGACAAAATCTGACAACATGTCCGGGTGCACCACACTCAAAGCAAACTCTTTTGTCTTTGTAATGAAACTGTTTGGTTTTATAACATGACTATTTATTTTGATGAAAAACATTTGGTTTTGTCATGTTTTGCTTAAAACCCAACCCCTTAGTCCTATTAAAAACAAGGTTGTCAGCCATGTTGGACGCACTTATTTCACCCTCCTGTGAAGACTTCACAAAGCAGATGGATTTGGATAGCTTTGAAGACATGTTTGTCTTAGGTAAGATTGGGTCAACCTTTTTGACAACAGATGTCTGATTCTTAACACAAGATACTTGAGGAGAAACATCAAACTCATCCTCAGTATCAGAGACCGAATCTTCAACCACACCCTCCACGAAGGATTCCTCAGACAATGAGGAACCCTCATCAGAAATAATCCCAATAGGATCAATAACTGATGGATTTTTCACTTGAAAGTCTTTAATTTCTTTGTCATTTGGAGAATTGACAAAGCAATTCAAGACTGGTGGGGGCAATGATTGTACTTTGTTTATTTTCCCTTACCCTTATGATAAGTTCCTCTACAAATCATATGCTCAATGATATAAGAGGAGCTTTCATAGCTATTGAGCTTTTGACTTAAGGTTTCATAGTCACACTCGACTATAGCTAATTTCTTCTTTATCTCATTGATGGTAGCATCCTACTTATTCAGCACAACGATCTCAACCTCATGCAATTGCCTGTTCAAAAGCTCAATTTTAGCTTGAAAATCTTTTTCATTAGATTTTAAAACTTTGATTGCCTCAATGCACTGGTTGAGATCGCTAATCAAGTTAGCATTGTGTTGGTGAAAAGCCAAAACCTTACTTTCAAGATCAACACATTTAAAGCAATCAGAATGAGATGAGGAACAATCATCATATACCTGATCTGACTGAGATGAAACAGAGGTACTCACCATCAAAGCAAACTAAGTAGCAGATTGTTCTTCAAATTCAACATCTGACACTCCTTGAATTTCTGAATCTGAAGTACTTTCTGATTCTGATACTGAAGATTCATCCAGACTTGTCTTTGATTCTTCTGAATGATCTTCATCCCTAGATCCATCAGCTTCTTTAATATTTGCAACACAAGATTTATCTGCTCCACCCTTTTCATATTTGAATCTGAAGTCCCAGTTTTCTCCCTCATCATTCTGTACCATGAGTGCCTTGTTTGTATTGGATGAACTGGCTTGAGCAGGAGTGTCAATTAGTACTAGTCTCCTCTCTGGATTGGCAGCTGATGATCTCTGGTTCTGAAAAGGATTTTGATTACCCATCTTCTTGGGCTTGTTGCACTCTTTTGCAAAATGACCCTTGTCTCCACAGTTGTAGCAACTGACAGAAGACATGTCAAATCCAAACTTGGAATCTTTGTTCAGATTGATGTCTTTCCCAGTTCTTTTAACAAAATCTTTTTCTCTTCTAACTGCACTTGCAAGAGCCCACATAATGTCAATCCTTTCCATATCATCAGGGTCAATATGAGAATAATCTTCATTTGTAAGATGTGGGTTACCAATCTGCCCAGCTAACAGTCCATCATAAGAACTCACAAGTGTAGACAACAAAGCCATATCCTCCTTTGCAACCTCTACAGTTACTTTATCAAATTTTTCTGTCTTCAAACTTCTTACAGAGTGCCTTTCTTCATTCTGAGAGGCGGAAGTTGTAGATGACTGACTGAAGGATGTCTGGCCTGAAACAAGAGCTTCCTTCATCTGTGACACAAAAGCTGTCTTGAGTGGAGCATGAGAAGAAGCTCTTTCTACTGTGGGTGTAGAATAGTACAATGAAGGATCTTGAACTTGAGCAACTCTCTTTGCCTTGTACTTGTTCTCAATCTCTTGTTCTTTCAGCTTCTGAATGAAATCATTGATGTCCATATTAGTTATCATCTCACTCTGTTTCAAAACTATCAGAAAGGATTCCCACTTGGGAGGCAAGGCATCAGCCAGACACTAAATCTTCTCCTGTGTAGTAGTCTTGACTTGATGATTATATAGCTCACTCAACAGATGATAAAATCTAGCAATCAAGTCATCTGAAGATTCATTCCCCACATACATGAAACTCTTAAACTCTTTCCTCAAAGCTTTGGACTTCATATTCTTCAAAGCATCATTTCCCTCATATCTTTGTTGCAACGCATCCCAAAGTAACTTAGAAGAAGTGAACTGTCTGAACTGATGAAAGATATCAGTGGCAATTGATTGAGACAGAATAGCATAGGCTTTCTTCTCAAAGTCATATAACTTCCTTTGGGGTTCAGTCATCCGGGTGACTAACATGGGAGTTCCGTCTTCATTCAGAGGTCTCAAATAACCACTCTCTATCATCATCCACAAGTTTGTATCAACTCCATTGATGTGGATCTCAAATCTGTACTTCCAATAAGGGTAATCATCTAATGAAAGCAATTTAAGAGCTTTATTAGAGTTTCCTGTCTCAGTCTCAGTGAGTAGCAAGTTCTGAATCCTATGATTCTGGTTAGCCTTCAAAGCTAGTTCCTCCATTATTTCAAGAACAAATGTATCCAAATCTTAGAAAGATTTTAAAGCTGATGTCTGAATGATATTGACAGGGCCGAATGACGGGGGCCGAAAGAGTGGAAGACCGAAAAAGATCTATTCGGTCGAATGAACCTATTCGGCCGAAAGAGAGCTATTCGCACGATGAGTCAGATGATCGACTCATTCGTACAATCTGGGGTTTTCAGCAACAAAAATCGTGATAACTTTTGATTTAGAGTGAATCTAATCACCAAAATTGGTACATAACTTCAAGACATCATTACTAAGCAATTGGAATGATCGATTTGTCAGAACATCCACAAAAACCCACGGATCTATAATGAAACAATAACTTGAAAGGCATGAAAGTTAGGGTTTTTGAAAATCTCGAACAACCAATCTGCAATATAGTGATTTGGATTGAAAAATCGAGCAGAATCAAGAGCCAAAGCTCTGATACCACTTTGTAGGACCTATGGAACCCAAGGAATCAACTCGGTTCCTATGGAGATCTGCCCAACAGCCACTTAGAATAGTGCGGAATCCTATTCCAGGGTTTTCCAATCGAAAACACAAAGCCCCGTGGCGATCCGACGATGAGGTGTGAACGTTTTGATCGAAATCGAACACCACGGGGTGAGAATCGAAGTTGGACAGCAAGAGTTGGCTCAAAATCCTAAGGGTGTGACAGAGGAGTGCACATGGGTGAGAGGGAGCTCGAAGAGTTTTGAAAAATGTTGTTTGCAGCTATATATAAAAGATGTATTCATTCGGCCGAATGAGTGCTGTGAATCACTCATTCGGCGAATGGCTCAGCCGAATGAGCTGGTCAACCGAATGAGTCATGCGGATGACTCATTCATTCACCCCAGTCATTCGCTAGGCATTCCTTCGCCCGAATTAACTCATTATTAGGGTCATTCGCACGAATGGGTCTGTAACATATCCAAAGTCAAAGTCAAACATATATAAACACAACAAACTCAATTAAACATGTACGAACAATATAGAATGACTGATTTCATTAACAATATCCACTTTATACATCAAATCATACAAAATACTGAACTAGGGACATTCTATGCACTAACAGTGAGGTGTTCCCATTTCCATTCCAGTACCTCAAGACGGTGCACATATCCGTAGGGCTTCTGGTGTTCAGCCTTTCCTTGCACACAAGTAAGGCACCTGTTCACATACTCCATCACCTTAAACTTCATACCAGCTCACCAATAATGTTTTCTTAGATCTTGATACATCTCTCGCACTAAGATGCATGGAATAATGCGATTTGTGGGCTTCATCTAAAACCTTCGATCAGATGTCACCATTTTTGGGCACCCACATTCGACCAAATCGAACCTTCACGCCATAGTAATTGTCTTGCAAGTTCTTTACTTGTCCAAAGACACGTTCAATGCCCACATTTTTGGGCTCTAACCCTTTCTATTGCGCATGCTTGAGCTCGTCCAGGAAGTCATCACCAAACTATATGATTTTACTCGTATGGCACGATGCTCGGCCTTACGACTTAACGTATCTGCCACCACATTTGCCTTTACAGGGTGATAAAAATATCACAATCATAATCCTCTAGCAGCTCAAGCCATCGTCTCTGCCTCATGTTCAAATCCTTTTGTTCAAAGAAATACTTCAAGCTCTTGTGGTCGGTATAGATGGTACTTTTTACTCCATACAGATAGTGCCTCCATATTTTCAATGCAAACACCAGTTTAGTGAGTTCGAGATCGTGGGTTGGATAGTTAGCCTCATGAATCTATTTTTGGCGCGAAGCATAAGCTATCACCCTTCCGCTTTGCATTAGTACACATCCCAACCCTTGTCGTGATGCATCAGCATACACAACTAAATCATCATTTCCATTCGGCAATGCTCAAATAGTAGCATGGGTAATTTTCTCCTTTAGCACAGAAAACGTTTGTTCTTGGTTTTGACCCCATTTTTACTTTACAACTTTCTTTGTGAGCTTCGTCGGTGGCGTCGCTATCTTGGAGAAGTCTTGAATAAGTCTCTGATAGTAACCGACCAAACAAAGAGAACTGCGTACTTCAGTCGGTGACTTCGGATGGCTCCATTTCATAACCGTTTCCACTTTAGATGGGTCCACCATAATGCCTTTTGGGTTCAGCACGAGACCCAGAAACTGCACTTCCCGTAACTAGAAGGAGCATTTGGAAAGCGTAGCATAAAGTTTCTCTTTCTTCAGGATCTCCAATACCTCGCGTAGGTGACAAGCATGATCTCCCTCGTTCTTTGAATAAACCAAAATATCATCGATAAACACTATCACCGATCGGTCCAACATTGGTCGACATACCATGTTCATCAAATCCATAAATGTTGTAGGCGCATTCATCAATCCAATTGACATAACGAGAAACTCGTAATGTCCATAACATGTTCGAAATGCAGTCTTTAGAATATCCTGCTCTCGAACTTTCAACTGATGGTAACCGGATCGAAGATCCATCTTTGAGAACCAGCTTGCACCATGCAATTGATCGAACAAGTCATCAATTCAAGGTAGAGGATACATGTTCTTTACGGTCAATTTATTCAGTTCCCCGTAGTCAATACACATTTTCATGCTTCCATCTTTCTTCTTAACAAACAGCACCTGTGCTCCCCATGGAGAGACACTCAGTCATATAAAAACTTTATCAAGGATTTCTTGTAGCTGGGTCATCATTTCCTTCATTTCAGTTGGAGCCAAACGATAAGGTGTTTTGGTGACGAGTTGTGTCCCCAGCACTAAGTCGATTTGGAATTCAATTTTCCGCTCCGGTGCTAATCCATGCAATTTCTCAAGGAATACATCAGGGAAGTTACACCCCAGGGACACATCGTCAACCCCCCCTATATCCATACGTCCCTTAATCGCGTAGGCCAAGTAGGCTCCACAACCTCGGCTCATCATATCATTAGCCTTGATCATCGAAATGATCTACGGCGCATACATTGCTTTATCACCATAAACCGTTAAGCTCCCATCCATCGCACGTAAACATATAATCCTTCATCGACATACAATGTTAGCGTCATATATGGCTAACCAGTCCATACCCAAAACCACGTCAAAACAACCTAAGGTTATAAGAAACAATCGGACAGGGAACCTATGACCTTCTATTTCTATAGCCTCAGTCACCCTGGTCTTCTTACCAACGGCTGTCTCTACATCAAATACCCGATATATCTTCATAACATCCACAGATAACCCATCACAGAAGGTTGAAGATATAAAACTCATACTGGCACCCGAATCAAACAATACAGTAGCATGAATATTGTTGATAGAAAAGGTACCCGTGAACACATTAGGGTCCTCGATCGCATCATCCTTTGTCATCATGAAAACTCGGGCTTTAGCCTTACGCTTCTCCTTCCCTTTCTCCTCTTTCTTACCAAAGCCCGAAGCATCAGCCCTTGGTTTTCTGCAATCCTTGGACAGATGTCCAAACCCATTGCAATTGAAGCATCGAGTGGCACTAGGGTAGTTGCTAGAAAAAATGCCCCATCTTTCCGCATCTGAAAAATTGATTAGTGCCCACTGTCCCGTGTGACTCTTCCCACACTTGTTACATGAACCAGTCTCCTGTCATTTTGCCTTCTTACCATAAAATTCTCGTTTGTCTGTTCGACCTCTTTTGGTTCCAAGGGCTCCTTTCGCCTTTGAATCCTCCTTTACCGTCTCATCAGCCATCACGTCATCCCACACTATTCCACTGAGCTCCATAGTGGAATCGAAAGTCTTGGGAGCATTTGCCTTCAGATGAATCCGAACCTTTCGAGGAAAACCCTCCATGTACAACTTCACTATTCGCTCCTCTGAACCTATCAAATAAGGAACAAGCCTTGCTATTTCATTTAACTTTGACGTATACCGTCGATGATTCATATTCCCAGCTTTCAGGACTAGAAAATCCCCTTCTACTTTTTCTAACTCACTCTTCGGACATAATTGTTTCATGACTAGCTCCTTCAATTCCTCCCAACTCATCTTCTCCCTGTCTGCTGCAACCTTGGATTGTTTGACTGTATTCCACCAGTGAAGTGCCTCCTCAAAAAACGACTTTGGAACCTTCGGTATTATCCTTGAGTGCGTCCTTTAATGCTTTAGCAATCATTGTCGGTAACTTATCGTCTATAATCTTGTAGACGTTGTCAGAAATAGCCTTTATCACGATAGGCTCTAGTGTGAACTCTGGCTCTTCTACCGACCATTCACTGACCTCATTCTCTTCGTTGACGGGTTCTTGAGTCTCGACATGCGGCTCCTCAATAGCCTGTACCGGTTTCCATGGACTACCTTTTTGTGCAGCCATCTTAAATATCTACAGGATGCAACAATTGATGGGTTGGTACATGAATTAGTTAAGTAGGAAATAAGTGTTGTAAATCCTTACGGAAGTTGATCAGGTGTTATTAACCATTTATCAAACTCATAGGCTCAAAACGTTTCCCATCCCATCTCCTCAACGTACATGACACTATCTACCTTTCTAACCTTAAATTAATTTCTTAACTCATACATAAACATTTAGCTCGTGACATCCTTTCATCCGTGGTTGGCATTCCGCATCTATTAGTCTCATTTTCAGTTTAAGTCTTGGCATTTGGGATTCCAAGATCTCTCAAACTATGGCTTTGATACCAACTTGAGTGGCCCCGATCCTGGATACCTCCTAGAGTTGGTTTTCATCATTAACACATAGCTCTTAAGCCAAAAAGTTTCATAAACATGCAGCGTAAATTAAAGCATAAGTGGTCAAGTACAAATGTAAATAAAAAAATCATGTCTGAACACATATGATTGCCAAAACCATCGGACTTCATACACCGTGCCATGAGCTCCATGCATCCTCTTACCTTAGCTTTAACCAGACATACATGCTAAAATGTCAGCTTACGCTAATGAGTTCTAGTTTTATAAAACATTATAAACTTTTTAGTGAGTTAAAACATTATTTACATGAATCATCATTTCGTATACGTAAACCATAGCACATAAACCATCATTTTCATCATAACCATCATCACCATGCAACCACTGTCACTAACATGAGCAGTAGGCTTATGCCGACGCAAGGCTCCATACCATATTATGGTCAGTTGACACTCATACCCTTTTATAGTTAGGTTGACTTTCATACCATGTTATAGTTAGGTTCACTTTTATTACCCTGTTATAGTCAGGTCGACTTTCGTACCCTGTTATAGTCAGGTTGACTTTCATACTTACCTAGTACAAGTACTGGAGCATCATTTATGCACATCCCATGACATGTATGGGAACATCGTCTGTTCATCATAACATTATACACTAGCATTATATCATCATATCATCATTCATCATAACATCATGGCATCATAAACAAGTCATACTAGCATCTTGCCATTGTTACATCATAGTCTTATCCTAGTGGCTTAGGATTCATCATAACATATTATGCTAGTCTCATTTCATCCTATCATCATAGCGTCCTAACATCATGCCATCATATCATAACATCATGGCGTCCTAACATCATGCCATCATATCATAACATCATGGCGTCCTAAACAAGTCATGCTAGAATCTTATCGTCATATCATCATATCTTTATCCTAGCATTATAGGATTTCATCATAACCTAATATCTTATAACAATTATCATAGTTATTATCATAGCATGGCAGGATACAGTTATCATCATATCATATCATCTTGCTTTTCATTAACATAACCCATTATCATGCATTCATCATACTTAGCATATTCTCATGCATAAATGATCATACATATCATCAAGCATTCATCATCATAGCACATTCATATAACATCAGAAACACGAGTAACAACATGTATGTGAGCCGAAAACATATTTACACATGACATGTGAAAGTAGGGCATCTAGAACTCACCTGACAGTAATGTAGCTTCTTATTTTCTTAGCCAAACTCCCTTAGCTGAGACTCAAGAACTTATATCATTACATCATCTCGTTACATTTCATCCGTAGACTTAGAATTTATTTAAGTCCTCATAGCTTACTTAACCAGTTCCTAGTATTCGAAAACCATAGTGCTCTCAAAGTGGCTAAGTATTCGAAACCTCAAGTACACGAAATCATAGGGTTCACAAAATACTCAAAGTACTCGAACATAAGAGTTCACGATTCCCAGTTCCCGAACCCATGTTCACGAATCTGGGGTTCATGAACTAAGGATCTCGAACTGATGTTCTCCAACTGAGGTTCACGAACTGATGTTCTCGAACCGATGTTCTCAAACCGAGGTTCACGAACTGAGTTCGAATACCCCTATTTCGTGTAAAATTTCGAGTACTCATCTTTTCTACATAAAACTTCACAGAAAGCTATCCAAGACTTGGGGAGCTAGTTATAGGTTCACTATGGGCTTTCCAACACATTGGGACTAAAAAGTAACGAACTTTATGCATAAAGGTGTGAGATTTATGCATAAGTTCTCTTTTCCATAAAAATCCTATTTTTCTCGCGTAGAACATTTAATTGATGTTAGGTGATCCTTTTGATAGCTTCTCGCGTGTTTCCTCCTTCGTTTGGTTGCTCAAAATCCGTTTCTTGTAGTTCACGAACAACCCCTTCATGTACTTGAGAGAGTGTGCTTCCAGCCAAAGGTATGCACGTTTTCCAATGCACTCATATATATAGGCCAAGTTCACGAAACTGGTACTCAAAATGGAGTTCACGAAAACAATTTTGAATAATATGGTTGGAGTACTTCTCTTCGTGATCTTTAATTAGTTTAATTTTCATCCATTTTTCCTATATGTTTATTATTCGTTCGGCATTCGTAAATTCAAATAACTTGTATTAGAAAATTTGGGGTGTTACATTTATGCCTTCTGAATCATTTGGGGCTGAGAACATGAAACCTCTTATTCGAATGTTATCCAAATAAGAGTTATTTTAAACAAACATTAAAAGAGAAATCAAGCCACAACCACTTATCCGGATGATATACGAATAAGGGTATTTTATATAATTTTACTATGTGTTCATCGCATCATTATCACTTTTCAAATTCAAACAAGGATTTCAAGGATTCAGAACACAACTATAAGGAAGTGTCCGTTGATCATGACAGTTCGATGCTTTGTGCCCAACAAGAGGTGAACAGACACAGCTTGAGAGCTGATGTTACACATCTAAAGAAAACCAAAACAAGTACAATAGGGTATCTTTCTATGGTAAATCACTAGAACATGTGTCCATACAACATACACATCAATAATTCGCAGAGGAATTCTCAAGTAAGCCCCTTTCAAGAGCCATTTACCGTTCGTCGACGAGGGTCAATCGACGGTAACGTAGATGGTACCATTTGTATGTTAGGTTTAAATGATCATAAGGTTTTTAGTATTCTCACAATTAATTCAAAATATCATTTGTTTTAAAAATCATTTTAAAATAAGTCAAAATCATTTATTAAGAATGATTTATTAAAATGGTTTTGGTCTAAAATAACTTTTTTTTTACAATTTGGAATGTTAAAAGAATTATTATTGTGTGTGTATATAAATACATACATACATACATATATATATATATATTTAAAAATGCACTTATGTTTTGTGGATTTATTTTATCACCATAAAATTTTGGAAGATACCTCCTTAAATAAATTTTGTTTTTTTTGTAATTTATTTCTTAAGGAAATTATATTCCTAAAATTTTATTCAATCATTTATTATTTTTTATCATTAAAAGTAAGAAAAAGTGAATGAAATAATTTTCTAAAAATATTTAAAATAAAAAGAATATAGAGAAACTAGTTTTAGGATTTATGGGAATTTTTTTGTAATTTTTATATAAAAGAAAATAGATGGAATGGCTAAAAACGAAAAAACCGGTTTAAGGGGGTGGCTGACGAGGTTAGAAACCGGTTCGGTTCCATAGGCTCAACGGGTGTTTACCGCTGGGCTAGGGGTTAATTCACTGAAAGAAGTCCTCCCTTCCAATGGTTATATTCGTTTTCAAATCAGCCCCAAATGTTTGGATGAACCTGAACTGAGATGCGAGTCTAATTTGATTGTTCTGATGTTTTTGAGTCCCTTAAATGTTAGGGCTTTTGTTCTACATGACCAACCGAACGTCATGGATTTTGTGGTTACCTAGAAATGTCTCGTTTCGATAGGGATCGATTGATAGAATGGCCGACGACTATGGTTGTTCTTGATTTCTCGAAATAGGAACTCTCACAGTCGAATTTTGAGTTTGTAAGAACCAGAGGGAGATCGTAGAGAAAATATATTCGTTAATTTGATTCGGGATTACATGATATATGTCACACCCCCACCTCTCATCACCTGATGATAATGTCATTGATCACTCTGAGAAGGTTGCGGAAGCATAATGGTGATGTCTCAAAGATGGAGTGTAAATTACTTGATCCAGTATCATAGCACACAAGATTAACTTAAAGATAATACATTACAAGGATGATAACGTCATTACAAGCCACAAGTTCCTGTTCACAATTGAAAGACACTAAACAAATTTAGTTACTTAAGTACAAGTGCCTGATTGTGCAATTCTCACCCGTCATCACTGTCTACCTGCAAAAATTTGTAAGTTTGAAAAGTCAGCATAAAGCCGGTGAGTTCGTAATGAATGATCCAAGATGATGTGCTATGATATGCATGTTATTGACACACAGTGCCAAAGATAACCATGAGACCCATATCTAGTTCCTTTCGGACTGTATGTACTTGTTTGTGAAGATACTACCCGTCGGTAAATATCTTTGTGCCTCATTCTTAATGTCTATCACATACATTAAGCTGATATTGGAAATAGGTAACAAACATTTACACCATGGGGAGTTGTAAGCTCCCGGCATATTGGTTGTTAGACAATAGTACTATCTTTGTTTCTTGTTCGGCCCCACATGGGTTCACTAGGTACGATTCTAAAGATGAGTACTTTTTGATGTCGTGATAGAATGTTACGGGCAAAATCTCAAGAAATCACATGAAATCAGAAGAAATCACACAGATAATAGTGAATCATATCATATGATTAAGAACAGTTCCACAGTAATACCCCGATGTGTGTAAAACATGAAAAAGAAAAGGGGTTGTACGAAACTCACCTGAAGTGTTGGAATCAACTATCAATGCGCAAACTTGGGTTTGTAGTTCTGTTCTGCATTTATTAAGGTTTTATTAGTTATTTATGTCTTACTTTTCTTATTAGATTTTCTTTAACGTTCAAGTTCAATGACATTGCAATTTAAGTCATCAAACTGATACTAAATTCTTAATCAGTTGTTTTAATTGAGTATCAAACAATGTATGATAATATGGGAACCTGTACTGGTTTACATTACTCATACAAGGTTGATGGCTCATTGGATTAATCAGAATGTTCTTTGATTAACCAAATAGGTATTGTTGTTGATCATATTATTGGAACAGTTTCCTGATAGATTTCTGACCTAGGAACGTTCAGTCCTTGATATTGATCATTTGGATATCTTGAAACGTAGGAATATCATATTGGAATAGGTATAATAACCATATTCAATATAGAAATCTTACTGTTAACAAAAACATTAGATCGTTATTCCAATGATTATCTTAATGCTTGTCATTAGTTTAAAACATTTGGATTTAACCTAGCATTTCAAGGAATGATCAAGACAATCACAACCATTTTTACAATCAAATGGTTAAAACCATTATGATCTATGATATGGTTTAATGATAATCGAGCATTATAACCGATCAAAACAGGGATTTAACCATTAACATATCGAGTTCTTCTTTTCTAACCATCCCTAGCCATCATATAGGAATCAACAACAATAAGTATTTCATTACGATCAAAAACTAGATCTAATCCATACATTATCAAACTAGTATGAGATGTTGAATCGCTACCCGTTCGAGCGGATATTCGGTTACAAATGACGATCGGGTGTTTTTGACTTGATTTCTAAATTGATTGTGATATTCTTGTAGCTTGAAATCAAGAGATTGGTGGCTGAATTCGATTTGACGAGGGCTTGAAGGGTCTGTGTTCGAAGAAAGAAAAAAATACAACTTTTGCATGCAATACGATGTTTCTAGCTGACCTGACTGACATATCATCGCGTACCGCCAAGAAACTAGAAAAGGAGCTTGGTGTAACACGAAGAAATCTGGAGGATTTTAGATATTTTGGACTCTTCGCGTACCGCCAAGGGACCTCAAAATATCCTTGGCGTACCGCGAAGAGTTCCAGAGCAAAGTATCTTTGAATTTTCCTTGTTTTTACGATTCCGGAGAATCGGGAACTCCGTTTTTTGCACGGTTTTCACACAAGTTCACAATTTCTCACGTACTATCAAATCATGATGATCAAAATTGTTCTTTTAACGTGAATTTCAAATACGAGTCACGTGACTGTCACAGTATCCTCTTGTTAAAGAAATTTCGTCTCGAAATTTGGTGAAGACTTATCTATATAGACAATCGTTTATGAAACCATATGAGGATATTTTTCCTTCATATGATCCTAACATTCCCATGTGTATTCAGGTCCATGTTGAGAGTTCCATCTAACTTTAACGATTGGAATGCGGCTTCGTTTCAGTGCTTTGACTTCTTGATCTGTGACCTCTACTGGTTCATCAGTTTATTGGAGTTTATCATCAATCTGAATTTCTTCAAGAGGTACGATCAATTATTCGTCTGTTAAGCACTTTTGCATATTTGAGACATGGAAGACATCATGAATGTTGCTAAATTTAGGAGGTAATTCATGTCTGTAGGCTACCGTTCCAATTCATTCTAAAATTTTGAATGGTTCTACAAATCTCGATGAGAATTTACCTCGCTTTCCAAATCTGAAAATGCCTGTCCATGGTGAGAATTTCAACATGACTCGATCACCTATTTTGAATTCTAGTGGTCTCCACCGATTATCAACTTAACTGTTTTGACGACCGCAAGCAGCTTTGATATGTTCTTGAATAGGTGTAATCTTGTCTGTAGTTTCTTGTATAAACTCTAGGCCAATGATTTGACTTTCCCCTACCTCCAACTAGCAGATAGGAGATCGACATTTGCGTCCATAGAGTGCTTCAAATGGAGCGCATTGAATACAGGTATGGTAGCTGTTATTGTAAGAGAATTCAACAAGTGGAAGACGAATATCCCAGCTACCTCCAAAATCAATCACACGACTTCTAAGCATGTCATCAAGAGTTTGATTTGTTTGTTTTTTTCGTCCAGCCGTTTGTGGATGATAAGTTGTGCGCATATTGATTTGCGTGTCCAATGCACTTTGAGGAGTTTTCCAAAATCACGTAAGCCGACTATCTCTGTTAGAAATGATAGAGATTGGTACTCCATGCCGGGATACAATTTCATTGACATAAAGTTTAGCCAGTCGATCCATGGAATAATCTTCTCGAATTGGTAAGAAATGCGCGGATTTCGTAAGGCGATTAACTATAACCCATATACAGTCCTGGTTGCGTGACATTCTGGGTAGTTTAGTAATGAAATCCATAGAGATCTGATCCCATTTCCACATGGGAATCTCCAGTTGTTGTATTAACCTAGAAAATCGTTGGTGTTCTGCTTTAACCTTAAGACACGTTAAACATCTATCCACGTATTTTGCTATTTGTTTCTTCATCCTAGGCCACCAGTAGAAGTCCCTAAGGTCCTTATACATTTTATCGACACCTGGATAAATAGAATACCTGGATTTGTGTGCTTTATCCAATATAATTGATCTACCATTACCTAATTGAGGAATCCATATTTGGCTTCTAAAATACAACACTCCATCATTTTTGTTTCAAAGTGCGTGTCTAATCCTCTTAGCTTCTCAGCTGAGTAATTTGTTGCTTGTAAAGCTTGTTGCTGAGTGTCTCAAATTTGAGAAATTAGACATGTTTGAATAGTCATTGCTAACACTCTCACACGTAAAGGTTTGACTCGTTCCTTGTGACTCAAGGCATAGACTACAACATTAGTTTTACATGGGTGATAAAGAATTTCATAGTCATAGTTGTTTAGAAGTTCTACCCATTGCCTTTGTCGCATGTTTAACATCTTTTTATCTAGAATGTGTTGAAGACTTTTGTGTTCAGTGTATACAATACACTTTTCTCTGTATAGGTAGTGTCACCAAATCTTAAGTGAAATTGATTTACCAAAAAATAAGATCGAAATCAATTGTATTTTTTCATCTTTTTTTAAGAATAGGGCCAAAAATAGGTTTTAAATCTTTAGGACAATTCATATATTCGGAATCTGCTTAGGACAATTCATATATTTGGAATCAACATAGATTCATAATTTAATTGAATAGATGTATCTAGGGAGAATTCACTTTGAAGCGGCTGTTCCCTAGATACATACGCCTTGATATCTTATTTCACAATTGAAGCAATTTAAAAAACACCTAAAGTTAGGGATTTATCAATAGGTAATGTTGCACCAGTACCCAACCAAAGGGCCACTGCGGTACCAATAAAAATTACGATTGTCGCTACTAGACGACGAAATGGATTTTGGAATTTATTAACATTCTCTAAAAAGGGTACTGTTAATAATCCCGCGGGTACTGATACCATTAACAACACCACTACACCAAGTTCTAGATCGTGAGTAGTATAGTTCCTATCATGGATTTTTAATTGTCGAGAAGCATAAGCGATTACCTTGTCGGGAACCCCATATAAAATGTTGATTTTTCTGAATCAAAGTTGTTAGTGAGAAGGCTATTTTTGAAAAATTCTTGATGAATCGCAGTTAATAACCTGCCAGTCCTAAGAATTGATGAATTTCAGTTGGGGTTCATGGTGTCTCCCATTGTTTCATTGCTCTAAACTTATAAGGATCCACTTGTATACCGTTTTCATTTACAACATGTCCAAGAAATTGAATTTTCCGTAACCAAAATTCACATTTGGAAAATTTGGCGTATAGCGTCTCACATGCTAGAAGTTCTAAACTTAATTTCAAGTGTTGAGCATTTCTTGTTGGTTTCAGGAGTAAATAAGAATGTCATCAATAAATACAATCACAAACTTGTCCAGATAATGTCTACATACTCGATTCATTAGATCCATGAAAACTGCATGTGCATTTCTCAACCCAAATGGCATTACTAAAAACTCGTAATGTCCGTATCGGGTTCTGAAAGCTGTTTTATGAACATTTTTCATCATGAATCCGTAACTAATGATATCCGGAACTTAAATCAATTTTTGGAGACATAAGAAGCACCTTGCAATTGATCGAATAAATAATCGATACAAGGTAGTGGATATTAGTTCTTGATTGATAATTTCTTCAGTTCTTTGTAGTCGATACACATCCTAAATGAACCATCTTTCTTTTTCACAAAAAGAATTGGTGCTCCCTAGGGTCTGATAAGACCTTTGTCTAATAGTTCCTGTAATTAACCTGAAAGCTCTTGCATTTCTGAGGGTGCTAAACGATAAGGAGCACTAGCAACTTGCGCATTTCTACAAGCTCTTGCATTTCAGCTTGTCTCAATGGGGGTAATTCCAATATATCATCAAAAAAGAGTTCAGGAACATCCTTGACTATAGGAATATCTTTGATACATTAGAATTGTTCTAAGTTACATGTGCTATAAAGGCCTGAAAACCTTTCCTTAAGATTTTTTGATTGCATACATGACATGATACCAAGTTTTCTGCCAGCTTGTTCCCCTTGAACTATCAGTGTATTATCGTCAGCTAACGAAATACGAATCACCTTGTGCTGACACACAACTTCCGCTTGGTTATCTGAAAGCCAATCCATGCCGACAATGACATCAAAGCTTCCAAGTTCAATAGGAAGAATATTGATATTAAAAAGGTGATCATTTAGACTCAAGGAACATCCTTGAATAACATTATTAGTTTTGATCAACTTGCCATTCGCAAGTTCAATGACATAGGGATGTTCTAGGTTTACAGTTGGCAACAAAAGTAATAATGCAAATCCAGGAGAGATAAAAGTCTTATCTGCCCCTGTATCAAATAGAACTGATGTGTATAAATTATTGAGAAGGAATGTACAAGTGAAAACATTTGCATCATGCCTAGCTTATGTTACACCAATCTGGAAAGCTCTACACCCTAGCTTCTCTCTCTTTGCCCATCCGTTTGTGGATGATAAAAGGTGCTTAAATTCATGCTTGTCCCTAAGGATTGTTATAATGATTTCCAGAACATGGATGTAAATCGACTGTCCCGGTTAGAAATAATAGATAGTGGCATCCCATGCCGTACTACTATTTCATTCACATAAAGTCTTGCTAGTTTCTCCATCTTGCAATTCTCCCGAATTGGCAAAAATTGAGCAGACTTGGTCAATCGATCAATGATGACCCATATGGAATTATGTCCGCTGGAAGCACGGGGTAGTGATGTGTTGTAAAACACATCTATTTTCCCATTTGTTTTGTTTAAGTTTCTGTACAGTTTATTCAGTTTTGGAGTCGATTTAAGCTGGTTCTTCACAATTCTATGATTTTATGCTTGCAGGTTATAAACACATCATTTTGGCATAAAAGATCAAGAAAACGAGCTCCCGGTTGGAAAAGAACAAACCCAAAGATAAAAGAATGTAAAAACTGGAAAAAGACCTTCTCGCGATACGCGACGACCACAGGAAACCCTGTCGCGCTACGCGACAGGTGGAAAATACCAAAATGCCCTCACTTAAGAATGCCGGTTGACCCGACTATTTTGTCGGGTAGCGAAACCCGTCGCGCTACGCGACGGGTGTGGTTGTGTCTGTCGCGCTACGCGACAGGGTTAAAAACGCAGAAATTCAAGTTTTAAGTTTCTGAAACGGCTGGAGGCAAATTATTCGTGGTTGGACGATCAAAGACGACCTAGGAGGCGACCAAGAGGCTAGAGAACAAGATTGGAGTCGATCTTGATCATCGGAAGCCCTAGACGAGTGATCCGAAGGGTGTAACGTGATCGGTTTACTTTGTTTCTCTTGTTTCTCATGTTTTCTTACTTTAAACTTATTATGATTTCTGTTCATACAATGTTTCTTGGCTAAACATTTAGAACTATCTAGGTTGGATGATTATACATGTTTGATTTTGGTTTATTTCGGTGTTGGAACATTTTAATGTGATGGATTTATGATTTAAAGATTTGGTTTTGAATATTGGATGTGTATGTGTATCTTGGATTGTTAAATGATTGATATTATTTTCCTCATGTGTCTTGGTGATTGTCCGTCACATAATAGGTGCATGCTAGAATCAATTACTGTGTGTTTTTGATTAGTGGATGAGTTGCTTTGGCCGAGTGATTCATAGGAATGTTTTATTATGATTTAAATGATTAAGATGTGCAACTTGCTTCAACAGCCGTGAGGTGAGAAGTTGTCGATAAGTCTTGGATGTTGGATTTCTAGTTAGAGCCTTTGTGAGAAGATCTTTCTAGTATGTCTATCAAATCATGTTTATCGAGTCCAATAGGAAAATCCAAGTTATCCCTAGCATTTAAGTAAACTGTGACTTTCGCGCCGTGAGGTAGAGTGTTTAACAGTTATTTCTTAGGTGTTTTGAGATTATTGTACTGTGAGGTAGATAATTTAGCGGATATTTCATAGATAGTTGGATGACCTGTGAGGGAAATCCATGTATCCGGTGGTTAAACGGCTTTTAGGATCTTTGGTTGACTATCCTTGAGAAGGGTCGAGGGTGCTCTAGATTTCCTTTGAGTTTAGTATATAAAGATCCCGGTATCACTTTAGTTCCATTACCGATATAACCTTGTCAAGCATGTATATGATTCAAACCTAGGTAGTGCCTTTCCTCCTTTAATTTAGTCTTTGTTTGTTCGTCTGTTTTAGTTTATTTATGTTATTCTTAGTTTTGTTAGAAAACCCCCTCCTCATTATTATTTTATTTAAGTACAAATTTTGTATAGATAAGCATTTGAGTCTAGTTAGTACAGTCTGTAGAAGTATGTGGGTTCGATATCCGGACTTACTTTTGCCTTGCTACATACGATAGGTACACTTGCCTGTCGGTAGCTTAGGTTTTAGAGAGTCTAGAATTATTACTTTGTGTCTAGTTTATAGTCGGTTTTTAGTTAGTTTTATAGCTAAGCTCCGTCGACATCAAGTTTTTGGCGCCGTTGCCGAGGACTTCTTAGTCGATTGCGCTTACTAGTTCTTGTTCTTATTTGTGCACATTTGTGTTTATTTTCTTTTATTTTGTTTTATTTCTTTTTGATTTGCTTTTATTTGATTTGCAGGTTTGGTAGTGTATGCCACACCTACGCTCACACGGACCACCACCTGAGCTTTCTTTGCCCTTAAGGAGTGATTCGCGGGACTTCTCTGAAGGTTCTACGAGCAAGGTAAGTGTTCCTACTCCCAATTCTGCTGATCTTTCTGATTCCACACCTTCTTCTTCTTCTTCTTCTTCTACCCATTCTAGCCCCCGTCATCATTTAGACCCACCCATGGAGGCGCGTCGCACGGTTCACCAGCAGGCCACTGCTGGATTCACGGGACTTAACAATCCCATCACTGTGCCAAATATCACGAATGAAAATTCGTGGCAGATTCCTTCGTATATCATGACAGCCATTAATAACTCTCAGTTTAATGGCCGGGATGATGAGGATGCTCCAGCACATATAGCTCGCCTCACTCGCATCTGTGGTACCTTTAATCTTCAAGGTGCCACTGAAGATGCTATTTTTCTGCAGCTATTTCCCTTCTCACTTGCGGGAAGAGCAGCCACATGGCTTGACTCGCATCCTCCAGGCACCTTGATAACATGGGCCAGTCTTCGAGATGCTTTTCTTAAAAAGTATTTCCCACCTGCTAAGGCAGCCCGCTTGAGAGATGAGATCCATTCTTTCCGAATGGCCCCCGATGAGCCCTATTATCTTGCTTGGGAGAGGTTCCAAAACCTTCTTAGCAGATGCTCCCAGCATGGTCTTTCTGATTGGGCCCTTGTAGAGAAATTCTACAATGGTCTAACTTATAAGACCCGTGCTCGTTTTGACACTTCTGCGGGTGGTCATCTTATGGGAAAAAGGGATGTTGCTGAGTGCACCGATATGTTTGAGAGTTTTGCTCAGGCTGAATATGAGCAGAGGTCTGCTAATAGGAATTCCAATCCTATTTCTAGTTCCTCCTCTTCCACGAGAGGAGTTCACCACGTTAATGTGGATACTAGTGTGGCAGCTGCTCTAGAGGCTTTGGCGAGAGATGTGAAGGATCTGAAGATGAGAGTAGACAGATGTGAGATCTGTAGAGGTGGCCATGCCACTTCTGAGTGTTTAGTGAGCCAGGAGCAGGCTAATTATGTAGGAGGACAGGGTAGGTTTGGGCAATCTTATAACCCCAGTTGGGGAAATTCTCAGAACCAAACCTATAGATCTTCAGGCAATCCCCCTGGTTTCCATCATAGTTACCCTCAAAACCAGGGGCAGTCTAGTGGTAGTTCTGGTAGCACTTCAGGTGCTGGTGGTGGTTTGGGTAAGATAGAGGAGTTATTGACTCAGTTAGTGGCAAAAGATGCCACTACACAGAAGATCCTACATGAGCATGATGTTCTCCTCAAGAACCAGCAATCTGCGTTCTTGGATTTACAGCGAACGGTTGGTGACATCGCCAAACGGTTGGATGAACGGCCTCAAGGCCAATTCCCGGGTCAGCCCCAAACCAACCCAAACGCCCACGTTAAGGCGGTCACTACCCGTTCTAGAGGAGGTAGAGGAGAGGTGTTCATGCCACCCGTGTTAGTAGAAGTTGAGGAGAGTGAGAGGGTGATCCCACCGGTTGAGTTAGATGAGGAGGAACCGGTGGATGAGGAGATAGAGATGGAGACTCCTGGGAGGGTGCCCCCGACGCTAGTCCCAGCAAGTACCGCACCTAACAGTGAGTCTCCCGTTGAGAAGCCGGCAGTTGGTAAGCCGGTCAAGTTCAAACCCACCACGGAGATTGATCTTACCCGTGTTCCTTATCCGGCGCGCTTGACTAATCAAAAGCAAGCTAAGGAATATGGGCACTTTCTTGACATGTTTAGACAACTCAAGATCAATCTCCCTTTTATTGAAGCCCTTCAGCACATACCCAAGTATGTGAAGTTTCTGAAAGAGTTGTTGAAGGGTAAGGACCGTTTAGGAGAGGTCGCCAACATTCCATTGAGCGCGGGTTGTTCCGCGGTGATTTTAAACAAGCTTCCCGAAAAGCTTGCAGATCCGGGAATGTTTACTATCCCATGCTTATTTGGAGATGATGTGAGGAGGTATGCTCTAGCGGACTCAGGGGCTAGCATCAATCTGATGCCATATTCTTTATACGAGAAGCTAGCCCTTGGTGATTTGTCCCCCACACGCATGACTTTGTCGTTGGCGGATCGGTCGGTTAAGTGTCCACGGGGGATTTTGAAGAATGTGTTAGTCAAGGTGGATAGGTTTATATTTCCCGTGGATTTTGTTGTGATGGACATGGAGGCGGACACGACGGTTCCCATCATTCTTGGGCGCCCATTCCTGCGCACCGCTAAAGCTATCATAGATGTGTATGAGCGTAAACTCACTCTTGGAGTGGGTGATGAGAGTGTTTGTCTCAAGATAGCAAATTCTGTGAGAGCCGGTGGTGATTTAGTCCATCAAGTGGATGGTGTGATGTTGGTGAGTGATGAGTTAGGTGTAGATGAAGTTATGGGAGAAGGACCATGGGATGTTGGTGATCATGGTCATGATCGAATTGCAAGGGAGGAGGTTTCCCTTGATTCTCCCAGTTGAGATGAGTTTGAGTAAGCTCTTGGGTTAAACTCCCAAGTGTATAGTTTGTAGATTTTAGTTTTTCGTGTGTTCATTTTCGTTTTTTTGCTTTCGTTTTTGTGTGTTTTAATTTGTTTTGCAGGTTGTTAATCAATTTGATGCCATAATGATGAATTGGAGCCACCAGATCTTATGTTATTGTTTATAGCCAGTGGAGCAAACTTGTAGATTGTGGAGCTACGTGGAAAGATTGACACTCGACAGTCTTCTCTTCAACCAGCTAAGTCATTTTCAGTTTTTAGTTGTTAGTTTTTCTTTTGGGTTTCCTTTTTATCTACATTGGGGACAATGTAAAGTTTAAGTGTGGGGATGGGAAACTTAGTTTAAATTTGTTTCAGTAGTTAGTTTTTGAATTTTATTTTTAGTTTACTTAAGTTCTGGAGTCAAAATTTTTGAAAATTTTTATTTTTATTTCTGTTTCTACATCTTTGGCTTAGATCTTTCTTGTCTTTGTTTAAGTTGGTTGTAAAAGCATGATGGGAAATGATAGAAAAGTTGGGTTTTGTGGTTTCATTCATGGTTAACTTGTTGGTTTGGTTTTATGCTTTGGTCATGGGATGTGTAGGTAGGCTCAACTGATTGTTTTCATCCCGTGGGATTGGTAAAAATTTTACTTAAATGCATGAATTTCATGGGAAACATCTTGGGGATTTGGAATTAATGAAATTGTTTTCTAGTTAGAAATGAATCCTTGCATAATAACATATTAGAGTTTTGAAAATCTGATTTCTGTTTGGCACATAAGTATTCTTTTTATGAGAATAAATCCGAGTCTTATGGCGCCTCCATTTCACCAAATAAGCTGAGTAAAAAAAAATAAAAGAAAAGAAGTTGGATTAAAAACTTATGTGTCACACGCCGGGTTGCAGCCTGGTTGAAACACCACTAAGTTAAATTCAATGGATTGAAAAATAAAAGAAAAACGCTCACGCTTTCATCTGATTCCATTATAAAAATCTGATTTGAGAAATTTCTTGTTTGTTTATATGTAAGGATGACTTGAAAGCTAGAATCCAGGATTGAGTTGGTTTTAAATTACCTAAGTGTGGGTCAAATGAAATGAAATGTTGAACATGAACTTAATGAACCATGATTAAGGGGCATGAATAATCAGTATGGGTTTAAAAGGATAAAAATACTTGCAATCTTTTCCAAAGCATTGAATTTTGAATTAACTACTTTAATTGTGTAGAAACCGTTTTATCTAGCTATGATCCCAGAATTTTTGCATAAGCCTTTTTCAGGGACGAAAAAGGGATAAGTGTGGGGATGTGATGTGTTGTAAAACACATCTATTTTCTCATTTGTTTTGTTTAAGTTTCTGTACAGTTTATTCAGTTTTGGAGTCGATTTAAGCTGGTTCTTCACAATTCTATGATTTTATGCTTGCAGGTTATAAACACATCATTTTGGCATAAAAGATCAAGAAAACGAGCTCCCGGTTGGAAAAGAACAAACCCAAAGATAAAAGAATGTAAAAACTGGAAAAAGACCTTCTCGCGGTACGCGACGAACACAGGAAACCCTGTCGCGCTACGCGACAGGTGGAAATTACCAAAATGCCCTCACTTAATAATGCCGGTTGACCCGACTATTTTTCGGGTAGCGAAACCCGTCGCGCTACGCGACGGGTGTGGTTGTGTCTGTCGCGCTACCCGACAGGGTTAAAAACGCAGAAATTCAAGTTTTAAGTTTCTGAAACGGCTGGAGGCAAATTATTCGTGGTTGGACGATCAAAGACGACCTAGGAGGCGACCAAGAGGCTAGAGAACAAGATTGGAGTCGATCTGGATCATCGGAAGCCCTAGACGAGTGATCCGAAGGGTGTAACGTGATCGGTTTACTTTGTTTCTCTTGTTTCTCATGTTTTCTTACTTTAAACTTATTATGATTTCTGTTCATACAATGTTTCTTGGCTAAACATTTAGAACTATCTAGGTTGGATGATTATAAATGTTTGATTTTGGTTTATTTCGTTGTTGGAACATTTTAATGTGATGGATTTATGATTTAAAGATTTGGTTTTGAATATTGGATGTGTATGTGTATCTTGGATTGTTAAATGATTGATATTATTTTCCTCATGTGTCTTGGTGATTGTCTGTCACATAATAGGTGCATGCTAGAATCAATTACTGTGTGTTTTTGATTAGTGGATGAGTTGCTTTGGCCGAGTGATTCATAGGAATGTTTTATTATGATTTAAATGATTAAGATGTGCAACTTGCTTCAACAGCCGTGAGGTGAGAAGTTGTCGATAAGTCTTGGATGTTGGATTTCTAGTTAGAGCCTTTGTGAGAAGATCTTTCTAGTATGTCTATCAAATCATGTTTATCGAGTCCAATAGGAAAATCCAAGTTATCCCTAGCATTTAAGTAAACTGTGACTTTCGCGCCGTGAGGTAGAGTGTTTAACAGTTATTTCTTAGGTGTTTTGAGATTATTGTACTGTGAGGTAGATAATTTAGCGGATATTTCATAGATAGTTGGATGACCTGTGAGGGAAATCCATGTATCCGGTGGTTAAACGGCTTTTAGGATCTTTGGTTGACTATCCTTGAGAAGGGTCGAGGGTGCTCTAGATTTCCTTTGAGTTTAGTATATAAAGATCCCGGTATCACTTTAGTTCCATTACCGATATAACCTTGTCAAGCATGTATATGATTCAAACCTAGGTAGTGCCTTTCCTCCTTTAATTTAGTCTTTGTTTGTTCGTCTGTTTTAGTTTATTTAAGTTATTCTTAGTTTTGTTAGAAAATCCCCTCCTCATTATTATTTTATTTAAGTACAAATTTTGTATAGATAAGCATTTGAGTCTAGTTAGTACAGTCTGTAGAAGTATGTGGGTTCGATATCCGGACTTACTTTTGTCTTGCTATATACGATAGGTACACTTGCCTGTCGGTAGCTTAGGTTTTAGAGAGTCTAGAATTATTACTTTGTGTCTAGTTTATAGTCGGTTTTTAGTTAGTTTTATAGCTAAGCTCCGTCGACATCAAGTTTTTGGCGCCGTTGCCGGGGACTTCTTAGTCGATTGCGCTTACTAGTTCTTGTTCTTATTTGTGCACATTTGTGTTTATTTTCTTTTATTTTGTTTTATTTCTTTTTGATTTGCTTTTATTTGATTTGCAGGTTTGGTAGTGTATGCCACACCTACGCTCACACGGACCACCACCTGAGCTTTCTTTGCCCTTAAGGAGTGATTCGCGGGACTTCTCTGAAGGTTCTACGAGCGAGATAAGTGTTCCTACTCCCAATTCTGCTAAGCTCCGTCGACATCAGGTAGCTTGGTAATAAAATCCATAGCTATTTGTTCCCACTTCCATTGTGGTATCTCGGGTCGTTCCAGCAAACCTGACGGTTTCTGATGTTCAGCTTTGACTCTGGCACATGTGAGGCTCATACCAACATAAGTAGCCACATCCTTTTTGATACCTGGCCACCAATAAAATGACCGAAGATCTTGGTACATCTTATCAGCATCAGGATGAACAGAATAATGTGTTTTGTATGCCTCGTCAAGGATATGTTTCCGGAGTTCATCTACTTCCAGGATCCATACTTGGTCCTGGTAATACATAACCCCATCTTGTTTTGTCTCAAAATGTTTCTCGGCTACACAGTCGAGCTCGTTCCTCAAATTGTTTCTTGCCACTGCTACTTGCTGTGCTCGTAGTATTTGATCTCTCAAACTTGTTTTCACAGTCAAATCCATTGCTCTAACGCGCAAGGGTTTGACTCTTTCCTTCAACTCAAAGCATCAACAACAACATTAGCTATGTAACGTCAATGCCGGAAACGTTACCGGAACAGTGATCTGAACAGTAATACTGTTTTGGGATACTGAAAGCATGCTCCATAAACTGTTTATAAAATTATATTTATGTGATAATGAACATCCGTTTCAAATAAAATTGCTTCCCCTAGACATTAAACATAATTTACAACCATTAACTCATAAGGAGAGCCGGTGAGTATATGGGTAGTACTACTTGGGGAATCCCCCACACACAGTGGCCCGAAAGGGTGGCCTTATAGAAATAGGGTTGAAACCCCACTGAGGTTAATGTCAACCGTTGTGGCATATATTCTTTATGATACATTTACACCGAGAGCAGGAACGGGTCTCGGAATGGGAAGTTAAATTAGAATGACCATGTTATGGGCTAACATTGTATGAGGCAAACGCCCGAGTATGGAGCAGGGTTGGTTGTATTGTTTTTGAATTATCACATGTTATGCTTTATTGTACTATTGTTACTATCGTGTCATAATATTAAACTCATGATCTCACCAACTTTTTAGTTGACGTATTTTAGCATGTCTTTCAGGTTGAATGATAAGAGTAGGCGAACTGGATCAGCTTCTAGAGGCGTAGTGTAGCTTTTAGAATAAAGTTAATTGCAAACAATTTATGTTATTGGATAATGTTTTATTTGGCCCTACGTGGCAATTTAGACAATTGTTGTGTGTTTAGACCTTATTTGCTTTACTTTACTTTGGGCTATGGATTATTTATACTATGCTTCCGCCAAGTTAGTTAAATGATTTTGAGATCAATCGTTGTGCCCTATCTCCTTGAGTTGGGGTGTGACAGGTTGGTATCAGAGCCCAAGGTTATAGAGAATGAGGTGCCTTAGTATACCTAAGACTATGACCGAGAGATTGGGACAAGTAGAAAAATAGAATACTTAGGAAATAGGAAATATCGCTTTAGGAATCTAGGACAAATTAAATTATCAAATATTCTAACAAATTATTGCAGGAAAATGGACGCAAAAGGCAAAGGAATTAGCAAAGGAGCACCATCGAGCCGACCCAGGGTTTTCGCGAGAAGAGACTTTCCACCAGCAGTTCGTGAGGAATTGCACCGTCAGTTTCCTCAACACTACAGCCCTATGCCAGAGGATGCTTACATCACGTCTTCAGAGTCTGAGCCCATGGAACATGATGACGCTGCATCATCTACGCCTAGTAGATCCCGTTCTAGGTCTATGTCGCCCCTACTACCTCGTAGGGAGCCGAGTGATGTACCAGTGAGGAGGCCCACCCTAGTCATGGGGGCAAGGCCAGGAGCCTCTGCCTCATTTCGTATACCGAGGAGTGGGCCCCTTCACCCCAGCATGGGGGAGCCACACGTGACCCAACCCGCACGCCACAGCATTCACTCAGGGCACTCTGCGATATATGAAAGGGAGATGGTAGGACCGAGTAGAGAGAGAGCTTCGGAAGGTAACCCGCAACGGGAAGAGAATTTTATGCTATGGTCAGCCATGTTTGAACAGGAAAAGAGGGTGAGCCACCTGGCGAAGCAATTCCAGAGACACGTGGGAGCTGTAACCTTACAGTTAGAGATGACCCGTAAAAGGAGCTTAAGGAATCCCGAGAGGGTAATCAGACATCGAAGAAGAAGGGTTTCTTCTCATCCATATGGGACTCTATCCGTGGCAGGAAGAATTGAGGGCCTTATCACTTGTATTGGTTATGATTGATTATGAAACATTTTATTTTCGGGTCTGCGTACCCAGTATTTTTATTTTATGAAACAATGTTATTATTATGAGTGTTTCCCAAGAACTTTATGATTTGAATTATGGATGCAATGTTGATGGTTGATTATGAAACATTGAATTATGATGCATATGACTTGGTTGTTTGGTTGACATTATATGATTCATAATGATGGAAATTGTTAAGGTAATGTAATGGTATGATACAAGAATAGTGATTAAACTCATGGTTGGTAGAAAAATTTATACAATGCAGTGATTTATATTTATCTCTTGATTGGTTGTTTAAATAAATATTTTATATGCTAAATTGATACATTAGTATGCTTTAAATGATTGCTCAACAAAAAAATGAATGACAATAAATTTTCTCTATGTGTGAAACTTATAATATAGAATGCCTCCCCGACGTAGCCAACGACTGAACCGTGGTCAACCCAATACGGGAGCGAATCCGAACCCGTGAGCCGGACGAAGAAGGAATCCACCACCACCTCCCCCGGAAAACTCAGTTAACCATATTGAAAATAGGGAGAATACCCCGAAGGGCAACCTAAACGCAGGTGGAAATGAAGGAGATTGAAACATGGAGGATAGAATGACTAATCTTATTACTAGGCACATCCAGAATGCAATACCAATTATTGCAGCTCAGATCAGGGCGGATATGAATATCGACAACCAAAACGAAAATGCTCATGGAGCAGGAGGACCAGAGATCGAGCAGGCAGAGATGGAAGAACGGAAGGGGTGCTCATACAAGACTTTCATGGCGTGCAAGCCAAAAGATTTTGAAGGTTGGGATGGTGCTATATGGGCAATTAGATGGTTGGAGGATATGGAGGCAGTGTTAGACATCAGTGATTGCAAGGAGGATAACAAGGTGAAATATGCAACTCACTCTCTAAAGGGATCTGCATTAACATGGTGGAACACAATTGTCAAAACCAGGGGCCGAAACACCATTAAGGCCATGAAGTGGAAAGACTTTAAAGATCTGGTTACTGAAAAGTTTTGTCCAATTAATGAACTGGAAAGAATCGAAGCTGAATTTCTGGCACATGAAATGATTGGGTTGGATCATACCAAGTACATTAATCGATTCAATGAAATGGCATTGTTAGTTCCACACCTGGTTACCCCTGAGACTAAAAGAATAGGAATATACATCTGGGGATTAGCACCACAAGTTAGGGGGTTTGTTAGGACAGCAAGACTAGCTACTTTTCAGTCGGCAGTAGAGCTAGGAGAAACACTTACTGATGAAATAGTGAGGTGCGGGAAAATAAGTCAAGAAAAGGTGGGTGATAAGAGGAAGTGGCAAGACAACAAGAATGATAGGAAAGGGGATCAGAAGTTTAGGAGATTTGAGGGTAGGAGAAATGACTTTGGCAAAGCAAAGGAATCAACTGCACCCAGACCAGGAAGGAAATTATACATAGGAACTAGTCCATGGTGTGACAAGTGCAAGATACATCACTAAGGGGAATGCAACCCAAAGTACTGTTACAAGTGTAAGAAAGCAGGACATCTACTTAAGGATTGCAGGGTCAAGGACGTAACCAGATGCTACGAATGTGGGGACACCGGGCATTTAAGGAATGTGTGCCCAAAACTGAAAAGGGATAACCCACAAAAAGCAACGGGAAGAGCATTTGTACTCACTGCAACTGAAGCTCAGAAAGATCCGGAGATGATAACGGGTATGTTTCTTTTAAACAATCATGTAGCTAGTGTACTGATTGATACGGGTGCCACTTTTAGTTTTATATCAACAAAATTCAGATCCTTACTCGATAAACAACCTACTTGTTTGAAAGACATATGTCAAGTATGTTAGTACATATTTGTAATTGTTTGCTATTCAAAAGATGTATTTATTTTGAGTTTAGATAAAGGTTCGGCTAAAGTTTGCCTAAGGTTCGTCTGGCCCACGAACCTTGGCATGTTGGCGAACCTATTGGGTTGATAGGTTCGGCGAACCTATAACCTTGAGAAGGTTCGGCGAACCTTTTGGTAGGTTTACATAGGTTCGTCTAACGAACCTAAGGGTTCGCCCAGCGAACCTTAGGGTTCGGCTGGCAAACCTTAGGTTCGGCTATCTATAATAGGTTCGCTGGTTTTGTTTCTATAAATAGAAGATTTGTTTATAGAACAAAAAGAACTCTTAACAGATTGCTAGAAACCTTCTGTGTTTTCTCTGTGTGAGATTTGTATTTCTGATTGAGAACTTGTAATCATTTGTTGATAATACAAGAGTTGATTATTGAATTGCTTACGTTCTTTGTATTTCTACATATTGACTATGGATTCTGCACGTAGTTGATAGTTCGTAGGACTTCGTATTCGATCCTGATCGGTTTCAACCAAACAAACAGTGGTATCAGAGCGTTTGGTTGAGGTTCTACACTACAATTTCAAAGAAATCAAGCAATTGAAGATTTGAAGACATTTGATGGATCCAATTTTTTTCTTCTTGATTGATTTTCTGGTGATTTGAGACTGTTTTTATCATCAATTGTTGTTAAATTACAACAATTGAAGTTTTGGAGGTGTTTTGGTAGAGATTTGGAAGGATTTTTTGAAGTTTTGGAAGGTTTCCCGCCCAAAATTTTCAAAATCTGCGCTACAGGTTCGTGGGACGAACCTGTGACTTGTTGAACACAAAGGTTCGCTATTAGAAGGTTTTTCAGAGGGTTCATTTGATAGTTCGCTGAAGGTTCGGCAGAGGTTCAGCAAGAGTTCGGCTAAGGTTCGGCAAAGGTTCTGTCAAGGTTCGGCAAGTTTGGGTGATAGTTCGTCAAAAGTTCGCTGCTTACCGTTCATACTTCGGCTGAGGGTTCGCTTGAACAAAAGGTTCGTCAGTTTCTTGGTTCGTCTGTGTAAAGGTTCGTGAGTTTCAACGTTCGCTGCTCAAAGGTTCGCTGCTCAAAAGACAAATTTTGTCCATAGGTTCGGCTGAGGTTCGCCTGAAGGTTCGGCTAAGACAAAATTTAGTCCATAGGTTCGGCTGAGGTTCGTTTGAGGTTCGGCTAGTGATAATTTTGAAAAGGTTCGCTGTTAATCAACTCAGAAAATATGTCTGACATGTACGCGGCGATGGCAAGCCAGAATTCCAAACTTCAGAGCATTTTAATCAGTGAGAATGAAGTGGGTAGTACAAATAAAGTGCCAAAGCTATTGGATTTAGCTGATTTTGACAGTTGGAAAGGACGATTTGAGACTCATCTAAATGGCACATATACAAACTTATGGGAAAGAATCTTATCTCCTTATGAGAGACCAAGGGTAGTTGGTACTGATTTGTTTCAACTCTTGGAAAGATTGGATGTAGAGAAAGGAAAAAGTATGACTCAGAGAAAAAAGCTTATTGGTTATTGAGTCAAGTCATTCCCAATCAAATTCTGCATCAGTTTGATGAACACAAGATTGCTTAAAGTCTTTGGAATGCATTAAAGGCCAGAGTTGAAGGCAACACAAATCTGAAGAAAATGAAGGCTACTGACATCAGAAAGGAGTTTGAAAATTTTAACATCATCGGAAATGAAACTCTAGATGCCTTAATTACCAGATACAGACACTTGTTGACTGAAGTGAGGAAATATGGCATTGAGTATTCAGAGGATGAGAAGATTGATTGTTTGGCTGATGCACTACCTGATAAATGGAATTCTTTGGTGCTCATATTGAGAGAAAACCTACCTGGATTGACATTGGTAGAGTTTATTCAGAAACTGGAGGAATAAGAAATGAAGGACAAACGTAAAGCAAGACGGATAAATTTCACACAAGATCCTTCCTTATATGGTGGTTCAGTTGCTACACCTCCTGCAGCATCTACGAAGATACAGACTGCTTTCGTGTCAAGAACTTCTGAAACTACTCAGAGTTCTTCGGTGTCATCAAGTTCTAGTTCAAATTGTCCTATCAATGAGAAAAATTCTGAGTCTACACCAACTCCTGTACAGCTTAACACTACAAATTTGGGAAAAGTGACAGTTGAAGAAGTTAAAGACCATATGTCTATTTTGTCATGTGTAGTAAGTGCTTACGATGAACAAGTAGCTGGAAGAATTGGAAATGCAAATCTTACTTTTGAAGATTATGCACAAATTGATGAAGATGAGATGGAATTGATAGAAACACAGTGGGCTTTGGCGAATGTTATTCGCAGAATTAATAGATATGAGAAGAAGACTGGGAAGAAATTCACTTTTGACCGGAACACAAAGTTTGGATTCAATCCAAAATCTACTTAGTGTTATAACTGTGGTGAACATGGTCATTTTGCAAGAGAGTGCAAGAATCCCAAGAAGCAGGGAAATCTGAATCCATTCAAGCCTAAGGAAGATTATCAGAAAAAGAAAGAGAAATCTAAAGAATCGTCTTCAAAAGCTCTTGTAAGTCAAGCTGATGAGGGCTATGACTGGGGCAAACAATATGAAGATCTTATGGGTGCTTTTATGGCTTCATTGGAAGAAGAATCTAGCAAAGGAAAGGAGAAGGTTGATGAAATGAATGAGGTACATAATGATCTGCTTGAGATGATTGATAGACTGAAAGAGATGAACTCTCGGTTAACTTCGGATTTGAGAGAATGCACAGAAGCCAACAAAAAGTTGATTTCGAAAGAAAAAGCATTTGACAAAAAGATAATTGATCTTGCTAAGGAAAACGAAGATTTGAAAATCAAGGTTTTACAGAATAATCATGTTGTTTCTGTGCATTTGGATTCAGTTCAGAAGTTGAAAGTAGAGTTATGAGCCAACCTAGTTAACCACCTTATGTGTTTGCCGATACTACATTATACCTATGGTTTTTAACTTAAAATTACTCAAGTGTTTCAATCCATCTCATTAATAAAACATATGTTTATAAGTTTAAATAGTTTAGAAAATGTTAGTTTTCAAGAAAGCTTAGTATTGTTACAAGTTAAAATCGGTTAACACTTTTGAATACCATAATAGTATCACATCAGACATACCCATGTTCTAATTGATCCCTAGACTTCGTTTTAGATTTGATTCCAAGCCTGAATTACTTGGATTATAACAAGGTGTTAATATTGACAAGATTTTGAGTAACATCGATAGAATTTGTTAGGTAATATCGATGAATATACAGCCCCTAACCTGCCAATACTTATAGATTCGATGGTTTCACATTGGATAGCCCTTAGGCCATCAATACAGCCATTTTCTCAGGTTCTAACCATTCCCAGCCCTTTCAATCTATAACCCCTAATGTTTCTTGAGTTCCTAGACAAAATTAGTGCAGATCCTAAAGCTTTAGAGGGTCCAAAACTGTCTGAAAAAAGTGTTGTTCGTCGGAACAGTGACCGCACCTCAATAGCCCGTTTGAACTCGATTTTGCCACGAATTTGTTGATCCAAAACTCAAACCAACACAATCTAAGAGTTCCTAAGTAGTTTTTGTGCATATCCTAGCTGATTCGAAGTGATAAAAACGGATTTCAAGCTTACCTCGCCGGAATAGCACAAAACCCACAAAAATCGTTGTTTCTCTCTAAAACTGCAACCACATCAGCTCGTTTTAGCTTCGATCGTCTGTACTAGTAGAGCCGGATTTAAGCGTTGGCTAGGTAAGCGCAAATTTCATCCACGGAGGGTGAGCTGTGTTCCTCTCGTTCTCACGGTCGTTTTGACTACTAGAACGTCGAATTTGGTGGAGAAATGAGGAAGTTATGGTTATTTGAAGTTGGAAATGGGTGGTGAGATGGTAGAACCGGGATTCTTGAGGAAGAAGAAGATGTGGGTTGCCAAGAGTGGGAAAAAGAAGAAAGATAAGGGATTTTATAGCCCAAGTAAGTTCGAGTGCGTTCGGTTTCGGTTTCACGCTTCGTTTTCGTCGTTTTTCGTAACATTACGTAACTTAATAAAAATGGAAATTTTGAACCTTTTTAAGGTAGTAATTCCTATTAAATTAACTAAATATCTTTTATTTATATTTAAAATTTCAAAAACATTTATTTGTATTGTTTCACCGGATCGTATCGTTTTCGCGCGTATTCGTACGCATCGTCACCCGTTCAAACACGACGACAACGTTACTTGCCAATATGGTTTTTTTAATTATTAGACATCGTTTAGAACGTTAAACTTACAAGTATGTTCAAGCAAATCGTCACCCACACGAATACGCCGTATGTTTAATATTCATTTAATGACATCCGTTATGGTTTTAGTTTGGGTTTCCTCACATACGTTTATACATAATAAGGTCCTAACGAACATTCGTACATAATATCCTATCAGAGTTTTACATCTTTAGACATATCAGTTTTGTGGCTGTGTATGTTGTTTGTCAGTTTTGAGTTTTCGAACTCTTAACATCAGTTGTTTCATATTATATTAACACAGAATATTATACGAACATCTTCCGTACCAGTATCTACAGACCGTTCCAAACTACTGTTCCGGCACCGATGTTACAAAAACCAACTTCATAGTCAACGTTACGTTTACTATACCTGGGAAGATCCTGAAATAAACGTCGTGGAAGGCATTTTCTTCTGTCATCCAAAATCGTATTGCTGGTCGCGTGCATTTCCGCACGTACTGATGATGGACGCGACATATAAAATGAACCAGTACCGCCTTCCATTTATTCAAATTGTTGGTGTGACTTCCACACACCAGACGTTTAGTATTGCTCACGCGTTCGTAAGCAGAGAGCATGAGGAAAACTACGTATGGATTTTGTAAATGGTTAAGAGTATGTTGACTAAATGTATGGAGCCACGTGTTATCATAACAAATCGAGACCTTGTGATGTGTTGCAAAACACATCTGTTTTTCTAGTTGTTTTTAATTAGTTTTCGTACAGTTTTATTCAATTTTAGAGTCGATTTATGCTGGTTCTTCACATTTCCACAAATTGTTGCGTACAGGTAATAAACATGTTATTTTGGCATAAAAGATCAAGAAAACGAGCTCCCGGGTGGACGAGAACAAACTGAAGATCAAAGGGAGAAGATTTATGGAATTTCTCCTAGTCGCGTATCGCGACAACCACAGGAAACCCTGTCGCGTAGCACGACAGGTAGAAATTACAGTTGTGCCCTTTTTAATGATTGCGGGTTTGACCCGACTATTTTGTCAGGTAGCGGGTACCGTCGCGTAGCGCGACAGGGTTAAATTTTCAGAAAATCGAGTTTTATGCTATCGAAACGGCTGGAGGCGGATTCATTGAATTCTAGACGATCAGAGACGACTTGGGAGGCGATTAAAGTAAAGGACGAGATTGAAGTCGAGTTTGATCAACGGGAAGCCCTAGACGAGTGATCCGAAGGGTGTAACGTGATCGGTTCTTCTTTCTTTCTTGTTATTCTCATTTGAATGATGTTTGGGATGTGTTTTGACATTATTTATTACTGTTTATTTAGTATGATTTGTGGCTAAACCTTCTAGACCACCTAGGGTTTTTTAATTATGCATGTTTAATGTTTATAACGGTTGATTGTGGAACAAGTTTGGATTTTTCAATGGTTTAACAATTTGGTTTGGATTCTTGGATGTGTATGAATGTTTATGATGTTTGTGATCTGAATTATTGTTTCCTCATGTGCTTTGGCGAATGTCTTTCGTGTAATAGGCGCATGCTAGGTCATTTACTTGGTGTTTTTGATTTGTAGATGGATTGCTAGACGTAGTGGTTCATAGGAGGAATAATTAAGTCACAAATGAATTAGATGTTTAACCAAATTCAATAGCCATGAGGTGAGGGTTTGTTAGTATATCTTGCATGATTAAGAACTAGTAAAAGTCTTTGTGAAAAGACCAAGATTAGGTAATTTGAACATAGTCTTGTATGCTAAATCCAAGATGAATTACCTGTCTATCCCTTGCATATCATGCAGTGAGACTTTCCTTTCTGTGAGGTAGATGGTCTTTGGGATAAACCATTGATGGGTTGGTCAACTTGTGAGAGTAATTAATCTAAACCGGTGTTTAAGATACTTATAGACAATTTAGTTGAAATCTTTGAAAATGGTTAAAGAATCTCTAATTTGTTGATAAGCAAATATTTAAAGATCCCGGTTCCAAACATAAGTTTCATAATCAGTCTAAACACATTAGACATGTATAAAGTAAACCCTAGGTAGTCACTTCATCATTCGTGAGTTTTAGTTGCATTTGCCTGTTGGAGTCTTAATTTGATTTTCTAGATTTTATGAATTTCATTTTAATCAGTTATTTACAAAACCCCCCTTTCAAACATTTAATTTAATTTAAGCCTTTTGTATAGATAAGTCCTTGAATTTATTTTGCACTTTCTATAGGAGTCTGTGGGTTCGATATCCGGACTTGCTTTTCTGTACTACTTTTCGATAGGTTCACTTGCCTGTTAGTAGTTTAGTTTAGAGAGTCTAGAGTATTACTTAGTGTCTAGGTTAGTTTTGATTTGTATTAGTTTTAATTAAACTACTTTGCACACATCAAGTTTTTGGTGTCGTTGCCGGGGACTTCTTAGTCGATTGTGCAGTTTAGTTCTTGTGTCTTATCTGTGCATATTTGTTTTTAGTTTTAGTTTTATTTTGTTTTGTTTTATTTCTTTTTGATTCATTTGTATTTCGTTTGCAGGTTTGGTAGTGTATGCCACACCTACGTTTACACGGACCGCCACCTGAGCTTTCTTTGCCTTCAAGGAGCGATTCGCGGGACTTTTCTGAGGGTTCTACGAGTGAGGTAAGTGCTTCTACACCCATCTCTGCAGATTCTTCTGAGCACACACCACCGTCTTCTTTTTCTTCTGCTCATTCTAGTCCTCGTTTGCACTTTATTCCACCCATGGCTGAGCGTCGCACGGTTCACCAGCAGGCCACTGCAGGTTTTACGGGACTTAATAATCCCATCACTGTGCCAAATATCACGAATGAAAATTCATAGCAGATTCCCTCGTATATCATGACAGCCATTAGTAACTCTCAGTTTAATGGCCGGGATGATGAAGATGCTCCAGCACACATAGCTCGCCTCACTCGCATCTGTGGTACCTTCAATCTTCAAGGTGCCACTGAAGATGCCATTTTCTTGCAACTATTTCCATTTTCTCTTGCGGGTAGGACGCCACTTGGCTCGATTCGCATGCACCTGGATCTTTCACTACTTGGGGCAGTCATAGGGATGCATTCCTTAAGAAGTAATTTCCACCTGCCAAGGAAGCTCGCCGTCGTGATGAAATCCACTCTTTTCGTATGGCACCTGATGTGACAACACACGAACCAGGTTTATATTAAAACTTTAATTACGACACATCTTGTTAACGTGTTTAGATAAACACACTTTTTTGAAACATTAAGTAGAGAAAATATGTCATTAGTTGGGAACAATAAAGTACACATGCCATAAAGTTTAGAAGCAAGAGATTTTTCTATGAAACATAATGATATACCTTTATGACACCACGAGCTAAAATAAAACAAAACAATGATTACACTTATTTATATATATTTATATGCATGCTTAAATTTATGATAATCAAATTAGCTATGCGAGACTACAACTAATAAGTAATTATCTTATTAAAAATGTATGTATATAACGACATACATACATACATACATACATACATACATATATATATATATATATATATATATATATCTTTGTTAAGATTATTATAAGAACATGCAGCTATATATAATTTCATGCATATATTAACCCATTTAAAACAGCACTCCTTACATTTCGTACATATATACGCGTCACATATTAATATATATGTATACATGCACATGACGCACACATAAAAATTCAAACACAACTCTATACATATAAATTATACAAGACACTTACATACAAGCATACATATATACGGTATATACACACACTAACGACATATATACATATATTCAATCCCATATATCATCAAACACTAAAAGCCAAAAAGCCTTACACCACCTCCATAAAACCCCAATCCTAAACCTCCCACTTTTCCATAATACTTACCCACTCTCCTCCCTCTCTTTTCATACACCACCACCGCCCCATGTCTCTCTCTCTCCTCTCCCTATATAGGGCCAAGCACACACACATATCACCACTCTTCATTTGAACTTTTCCAACACAAAGAAAAACACTCTCCTTTCCGCTCCTCTCAAACCCGACGGGTTCCAACCATATTCATCTCAAGAGCTTGCGATTTGGAGGTCACAACACAAGGTTATCCCGAGTTCAAGTTCTACATTGACGCGAAGCTTAGCTTGTTAGTCTCAAATGCTCGAAAATCTTGTTCTATCTACTCCTCCTTTCACCACAACCCACGACAGCCCTAAACATTATTTTTTTTAACTCTTTTCCAAACCATACAAACATGGGTTATCACTCACATAAACGAAAAACACACATGCATGCACATGCATGTGTGAAAATTCGACTTTTCTAAGCCAAAAACCATGATTTTCACTACAATAACTCCTACACATTCAAAGAATCGATTTTATTCCAAATCCAAAACACTCAAAGCCATGGGGGATGAGTACTTGGAACAATCCATACACATGCAAGTCATGCATGTGTAATTTCATGGATTCGGAAACTCATAACTTCCATTTTCGTATGTTGCATGAACTCTAAATCCATTCAATGCCTTCTACATGTCTTATCAGCCCCACGAACATCTTGGAAACGTTGAACACGAGTTTTAAGCACACGAGTAAGAACCACATCTTTTGAAAAATTATTATATGTGCATGCATGTATGTAAAAATGAATTTACAACTCATAAAATGATAATGTATGCATCACGAAATTTTGAGCAGGTTTATTTGTGATAATATACTTGGAAATATTGCATAAAATATTGGATTTATGACAATAGTCAAATATGTAAGTGATTATAGTCAAAAACTACACTTTGTAGGCTTTAGATTCTCATAAAATGTTAGAAATTCCTTAATCAGCCTTCTGGCCTTGTGTATGGTCGAAATATGTTTATAATAATATAAGTATTGTACTCAAAAAGTTTGAGTATTTATTGATATGCCTAAAATAAGTTTTAGATTTATTAAAATCTCTATAAATGTTGATAAAATCAACAAAAAATAACACCTGAGTGATAAAAATCTTAAGTACAATTTATTTTTGTAAGAATATAGTTATAAGACCTGAGAAAAATATTGAAACTAAAAACAGATTGTGTAACCTAATTATTTGCCATTTAATATGATGAAATAGGCTAAAAATACGAATTTAATTTGTTACTGTCCAAAATACGAATTTAATACAGGGATGTCCCAGTAAAAATTCGGTAATTTTTAGTGACTGTTAAATATTTATATTGAAATTTTATATATTAATCAGTGCAAAATTCATTTAAAATAGTAAAAGACCTCTAAAAATCCTGATATTTTTACAGTAGCCTAAGGACATACTTATTTTACTATATAAAAATTTTTGGTATATCTTAGAGACCGAGAAATATTTATTATAATATTAAAGTTATTCATGATTTTTAAAACAGTTTAAAATAGTAAACGAGCTTTAAAAAATCTGAAATTTTTACAGGAAACTAATAATACATGTATGAGGCTATACAAATATTTTCGGAATTTTTGAGGATCAGAATCATTATCTGTGAATTTTTGAGGAATTTAAACATATGAAAACAATATTTGGTACAAGAGTTAAATATTGTAATAATAGTGAATGAATAAATAACAATCCTCCCAGACCCTTTACTAACAAAAATAAAAAGGAAAAAAAAATTATAAATTTATAAAACCTATATTAGGCATTACAATTTCCTATTAAATGATTTAAAATACAAATCATCATACAACCACTTATTTAAAACACTTGCAAACTATGATTACCTAAAACTAGTTATAATCATATGAGTATATATATGTATATATATAGATATATATACATATATATTTCTTAAACACTCAAACTCTTGAATATTGGCAAGTAAATAACTATACATTTTTATGAGGCGAATTAGAAATAATGCATGAGAAACAATATCAAATCAATATTTATGGCATGAATATTTACTAAAGAGTCTAAACATATATTAGGCAAGTGAACTAATTTAACATAATTTACAACCATTAACTCATTAGGAGAGCCGGTGAGTATATGGGTAGCACTACTTGGGGAATCCCCCACACACAGTGGCCCGAAAGGGTGGCCTTATAGAAATAGGGTTGAAACCCCACTGAGGTTAATGTCAACCGTTGTGGCATATATTCTTTATGATACATTTACACCGAGAGCAGGAACGGGTCTCGGAATGGGAAGTTAAATTAGAATGACCATGTTATGGGCTAACATTGTATGAGGCAAACGCCCGAGCATGGAGCAGGGTTGGTTGTATTGTTATTGAATTATCACATGTTATGCTTTATTGTATTATTGTTACTATCGTGTCATAATATTAAACTCATGATCTCACCAACTTTTTAGTTGACGTATTTTAGCATGTCTTTCAGGTTGAATGATAAGAGTAGGCGAACTGGATCAGCTTCTAGAGGCGTTGTGTAGCTTTTAGAATAAAGTTAATTGCAAACAATTTATGTTATTGGATAATGTTTTATTTGGCCCTGCGTGGCAATTTAGACAATTGTTGTGTGTTGAGACCTTATTTGCTTTAGTTTACTTTGGACTATGGATTATTTATACTATGCTTCCGCCAAGTAAGTTAAATGGTTTTGAGATCAATCGTTGTGCCCTAATCTCCTTGAGTTGGGGTGTGACAGGTTGGTATCAGAGCCCAAGGTTATAGAGAATGAGGTGCCTTAGTATACCTAAGACTATGACCGAGAGATTGGGACAAGTAGAAAAATAGAATACTTAGGAAATAGGAAATATCGCTTTAGGAATCTAGGACAAATTAAATTATCAAATATTCTAACAAATTATTGCAAGAAAATGCACGCAAAAGGCAAAGGAGTTAGCAAAGGAGGACCATCGAGCCGACCCAGGGTTTTTGCGAGAAGAGACTTTCCACCAGCAGTTCGTGAGGAATTGCATCGTCAGTTTCCTCAACACTACAGCCCTATGCCAGAGGATGCTTACATCACGTCTTCGGAGTCTGAGCCCATGGAGCATGATGACGCTGCATCATCTACGCCTAGTAGATCCCGTACTAGGTCTATGTCGCCCCTACTACCTCATAGGGAGCCGTGTGATGTACCAGTGAGGAGGCCTACCCCAGTCATGGGGGCAAGGCCAGGAGCCTCTGCCTCATTTCGTATACCGAGGAGTGGGCCCCTTCACCCCAGCATGGGGGAGCCACACGTGACCCAACCCGCACGCCACAACATTCACTCAGGGCACTCTGCGAGATATGGAAGGAAGATGGCAGGACCGAGTAGAGAGAGAGCTTCGGAAGATAACCCGCAGCGGGAAGAGAATTTTATGCTATGGTCAGCCATGTTTGAACAGGAAAAGAGGGCAAGCCACCTGGCGGAGCAATTCCAGAGACACGTGGGAGCTGTAACCTTACAGTTAGAGATGACCCGTAAGGAGCTTAAGGAATCCCGAGAGGCTAATCAGGCATTGACGAAGAAGGGTTTCTTCTCATCCATATGGGACTCTATCCGTGGCAGGAAGAATTGAGAGCCTTATCACTTGTATTGGTTATGATTGATTATGAAACATTTTATTTTCGGGTCTGCATACCCTGTATTTTTATTTTATGAAACAATGTTATTATTGGGAGTGTTTCCCAAGAACTTTTTGATTTGAATTATGGATGCAATGAATGGACTGGTTGATTATGAAACATTGAATTATGATGCATATGACTTGGTTGTTTGGTTGACATTATATGATGCATAATGATGGACATTGTTAAGATAATGTAATGGTATGATACAAGAATAGTGGTTGAACTCATGGTTGATAGAAAAATTTATACAATGCAGTGATTTATATTTATCTCTTGATTGGTTGTTTAAATAAATATTTTATATGCTAAATTGATACATTAGTATGCTCTAAATGATTGCTCAACAAAAAAATTAATGACAATAAATTTTCTCTATGTGTGAAACTTATAATATAGAATGCCTCCCCGACGTTGCCAACGACTGAACCGTGGTCAACCCAATACGGGAGCGAATCCGAACCCGCGAGCCGGACGAAGAAGGAATCCACCACCACCTCCCCCGGAAAACTCAGTTAACCATATTGAAAATAGGGAGAATCCCCCAGAGGGCAACCCAAACGCCGGTGGAAATGAAGGAGATCGAAAAATGGAGGATAGAATGACTAATCTTATTACTAGGCACATCCAGAATGCAATACCAACTATTGCAGCTCAGATCAGGGCGGATATGAATATCGACAACCAAAACGAAAATGCTCACGGAGCAGGAGGACCAGAGATCGAGCAGGCAGAGATGGAAGAACGGAAGGGGTGCTCATACAAGACTTTCATGGCGTGCAAGCGGAAAGATTTTGAAGGTATGGATGGTGCTGTAGGGGCATTTAGATGGTTGGAGGATATGGAGGCAGTGTTAGACATCAGTGATTGCAAGGAGGATAACAAGGTGAAATATGCAACTCACTCTCTAAAGGGATCTGCATTAACATGGTGGAACACCATTATCAAAACCAGGGGCCGAAACACCATTAAGGCCACGAAGTGGAAAGACTTTAAAGATCTGGTTACTGAAAAGTTTTGTCCGATTAATGAACTGGAAAGAATCGAAGTTGAATTTCTGGCACATGAAATGATTGGATTGGATCATACCAAGTACATTAATCGATTCAATGAAATGGCGTTGTTAGTTCCACCCCTGGTTACCCCTGAGACTAAAAGAATAGGAAGATACATCTGGGGATTAGCACCACAAGTTAGGGGGTTTATTAGGACAGCAAGGCCAGCTACTTTTCAGTCGGTAGTAGAGCTAGGAGGAACACTTACTGATGAAATAGTGAGGTGCGGGAAAATAAGTCAACAAAAGGTGGGTGATAAGAGGAAGTGGCAAGACAACAAGAATGATAGGAAAGGGGATCAGAAGTTTAGGAGATTTGAGGGTAGGAGAAATGACTTTGGCAAAGCAAAGGAATCAACTGCACCCAGACCAGGAAGGAAATTATACCTAGGAACTAGTCCATGGTGTGAGAAGTGCAAGATACATCACCAAGGGGAATGCAACCCAAAGTACTGTTACAAGTGTAAGAAAGCAGGACATCTACTTAAGGATTGCTGGGTCAAGGACGTAACCAGATGCTACGAATGTGGGGACACCGGGCATTTAAGGAATGTGTGCCCAAAACTGAAAAGGGATAAGCCACAAAAAGCAACGGGAAGAGCATTTGTACTCACTGCAACTGAAGCTCAGAAAGATCCGGAGATGATAACGGGTACGTTTCTTTTAAACAATCATGTAGCTAGTGTACTGATTGATAGGGGTGCCACTTTTAGTTTTATATCAACAAAATTCAGATCCTTACTCGATAAACAACCTACTTGTTTGAAAGACATATGTGAAGTAGAGATAGCTACTGGAAAAGTGATAAGTATAAAAGAAATATTGAAAGACTGTGAATTAGTTATGGAAGGACAAAAGTTTAAGATAGATTTACTGCCTATTGAATTAGGAGGCTTTGATGTAGTTATTGGAATGGATTGGTTAGCTATGAATAAGGTAGAACTTAACTGTGAACATAAGATTATGACAATTCCCTTAACTAATGATAAGAAAATGATAGTGATTGGGCATAAGGTTAGAGAATTACCGCGCATCATTTCGTATGCAAAGAAGGAGAAGTATTCAAGGAAGGGAAACATGATTTACTTAGCCTATGTGGTCACCGAGAAAGAAGAAGCAGTACCCAAGGAAATACCAATTGTATCTGAATATTTGGATGTATTTCCAGAAGAGTTACCGGGAGTGCCGGCACCGAGACAAGTGGAATTCCGAATTGATTTGATACCCGGGGCAGCACTAGTAGCTAAAGCACCTTATCGCTTAGCACCTTCCGAAATGCAAGAGATGGTGATTCAAATACAAGAGCTGATGGATAAAGGTTTCATAAGGCCGAGCTTTTCTCCATGGGGAGAAACCAGTATTATTTGTGAAAAATAAGGACGGGACGTTGAGAATGTGCATCGACTACCGAGAGCTAAACAAAGTTACTATAAAGAATCGTTATCCACTCCCAAGAATCGATGACTTGTTTGATCAACTGCAAGGGGCAAGCTATTTTTCAAAGATTGACTTAAGATCAGGATATCATCAATTGAGAGTTAGGGATGAGGATGTCCCTAAAACCGCTTTCAGAATTCGTTACGGATATTATGAGTTTATGGTAATGCCATTCGGGCTTACGAACGCACCTGCTGTGTTTATGGATCTCATGAACCGGGTGTGTAAACCATACTTGGATAAATTCGTGATTGTATTCATTGATGATATACTAATATACTCAAAGAGTGCAGAAGATCATGACGAGCACCTACGAAAGATGCTGGAACTCTTAAGGAAGGAAAAGTTATATGCTAAGTTGAGCAAATGTGAATTTTGGATGAGAGAAGTACAGTTCTTGGGACACATTATAAATGAGGACGGAATACAAGTAGATCCTTCAAAGGTAGAGGCTATTAAAGAATGGGAAATACCGAGAGCTCCTACCAAAATAAGGCAATTTTTAGGATTGGCCGGTTATTACAGAAGATTTATTGAGAATTTTTCAAAGATATCACTACCTATAACTACTTTAACACATAAGAAAGTGACCTTTGAATGGGGAGAAAAACAGCAAGAAGCATTTGACACACTTAAGCAAAAGTTGTGTAGTGCACCTATATTATCCTTACCAGAAGGGAACGAAGATTTCGTGGTGTACTGTGATGCTTCTAGATTGGGACTGGGTTGTGTTAATGCAAAGAAAGAAGGTAATTGCATATGCATCACGACAATTGAAAACACACGAGAAAAACTATACCACCCATGACTTAGAGTTAGGAGCTGTAGTGTTTGCTCTAAAGATATGGAGACACTACTTATATGGAACAAATTGTGTAATCTACACTGATCACAAGAGCTTACAACATATACTCGATCAGAAAATACTAAATATGAGACAAAGGAGATGGGTAGAGTTGTTAAGTGATTATGACTGTGAAATCCGGTATCATCCGGGAAAGGCAAATGTGGTAGCAGACGCCTTGAGTCGGAAAGAAAGAGTGATCCCATTAAGAGTAAAAGCCCTAAAGATGACAGTAGGAATTGACTTGAAGGAAAAGATCCATAAAGTTCAACAGGAAGCCTTTTCCAAGGAAAATTTAAAGGAAGAATCATTGACAAGAATCGAGAAACAATTTGATGAAGAATATCAAGGTAGATTGAAGGCATTCAAAGGAGATACCTCTGCATGGGGGTATGAGGGAAGTAATTTTAGAAGAAACCCATAGGTCTAGATACTCAGTACATCCCGGCAGTGACAAGATGTACCATGAGATAAAAGAAAAATTCTGGTGGCCTAGGTTAAAAAGATCAATAGCAGAGTATGTCAGCAAATGCTTGACTTGTGCAAGAGTAAAAGCGGAGCATCAAAAGCCATCTGGATTGTTACAACAACCAGAGATACCTGCATGGAAATAGGAACAGGTCACTATAGATTTTGTAACCAAGTTACCTCGGACCGCCAGTGGTCATGACTCGATATGGGTAGTTGTTGATAGATTAACAAAAACGGCACACTTCTTACCCATAAGGGAAGATTACAAAATGGATAAGTTAGCAAAGATATATATGAATGAAATTGTGTCAAGACATGGAGTGCCTATATCAATAATCTCGGATAGAGATAGCGTCAAGATTCTGGCAAACTCTTCAGGAAGCTCTAGGAACCAAATTAAAACTAAGTACAGCGTACCATCCCCAAACGGATGGGCAAAGTGAAAGGACTATCCAGACATTGGAAGACATGCTGAGAGCGTGTGTAATAGATTTTGGAGGAAGTTGGGATACACACTTGCCATTGGTTGAGTTCTCCTATAATAACAGTTACCATATTAGTATTCAAGCAGCACCGTTTGAGGCACTATATGGGAGAAAATGCAGATCACCGCTGTGTTGGAATGAAATAGGTGAAAGTAAATTAACCGGGCCTGAGATTGTTCAAGAAACTACTGATAAGATTCATAAAATCAAGGAAAGAATGAAGGCTGCTCAAGACCGACAGAAGAGTTACGCAGATAAGAGACGAAGGCTTTTGGAGTTCAGTGTGGGAGATAAAGTCATGCTAAAGGTTTCACCGTGGAAGGGTACGATACGTTTTGGAAAACATGGGAAGTTGAACCCCCTATATATTGGACCCTTCAAAATTTTGGCACGAGCGGGACTTGTAGCTTATCAGCTAGAACTCCCATTGGAATTAGAAGGAATACATGACGTGTTCCATGTGTCAAACCTCAAGAAATGTTTAGTGGACGAAAGTTTGATCATACCTTACCGAGAGGCAAAGGTCAATAAACAATTACAATTCATGGAGGAACCTATAGAAGTCATGGACAAACAAGTCAAGAAGCTGAGACGTAGTAAGATACCAATTGTGAAAGTACGTTGGGATTCCAAACGATGACCTGAGTTTACTTTGGAAAAAGAATCAGAGATGCGTAAGAAGTACCCTCAACTATTTAAAGCTACAAGTTAACTACGACCAATCAAATTTCGAGGACGAAATTTCTACAAGTAGGGGAGACTGTGACAACACACGAACCAGGTTTATATTAAAACTTTAATTACGACGCATCTTGTTAACGTGTTTAGATAAACACACTTATTAGAAACACTAAGTAGAGAAAATATGTCATTAGTTGGGAACAATAAAGTACACATGCCATAAAGTTTAGAAGCAAGAGATTTTTCTATGAAACATAATGACATACCTTTGTGACACAACGAGCTAAAATAAAACAAAACAATGATCACACTTATTTATATATATATTTATATGCATGCTTAAATTTATGATAATCAAATTAACTATGCAAGACTACAACTAATAAGTAATTATCGTATTAAAAACGTATGTATATAACGACATACATACATATATATATATATATATATATATATATATATATATATCTTTGTTAAGATTATTATAAGAACATGCAGCTATATATAATTTCATGCATAGATTAACCCATTTAAAACACCACTCCTTACATTTCGTAAAAATATACGCGTCACATATTAATATATATATATATATATATATGTATACATGCACATGACGCACACATAAAAATTCAAACACAACTCTATACATATAAATTATACAAGACACTTACATACAAGCATACATATATACGGTATATACACACACTAACGACATATATACATATATTCAATCCCATATATCATCAATCACTAAAATCCAAAAAGCCTTACACCACCTCCATAAAACCCCAATCATAAACCTCTCTCTTTTCCATAATACTTACCCACTCCCCTCCCTCTCATTTCTTACACCACCACTGCCCCTTGTCTCTCTCTCCCATCTCCCTATATTCGGCCAAACACACACACATATCACCACTCTTCATTTGAACTTTTCCAACACAAAGAAAAACACTCTCCTTTCCTCTCCTCTCAAACCCGACGGGTTCCAACCATATTCATCTCAAGAGCTTGCGATTTGGAGGTCACAACACATGGTTATCCCGAGTTCAAGTTCTACATTGACGCAAAGGTTAGCTTGTTTGTGACAATCCGATATTTTCGAATTAACTTCGTTAACCTTCGTAGGCCCAATTGTATTTTATGGGGCCCAATTGAATAGAAGTAGGCCCAATTGAATAGAAGTAGGCCCAATAAGGCCAAGGAAGGCCCAATAAGGCCAAGGAAGGCCCAATAAGGACAAGGTAGGCCCAATAAGGCCCAAGGTAGGACCAGTTATAGTTATGAGGCCCAAAAGGATTAACCTAGCCAAAAATAGTTCAATTGGCCTGATTAGTAACAATTCGGGATTTTTGGTGAAACTTTGTAAACCGAATTGTTATGTAATTGATCAAAATCAAACCCAAGGGATTAAAATTTTTAGAAATCAATCTCAATACACCTTAATTACAAAGTTTAGACTTGTAATTGATTTAAAAGTCCAATTTTGACTTTAGAAGTCAAAATACGCGTGAGTTAATCAAGATTAATTCGAAATCTGCATGTAACGGTTGAAATTGATCAAATTAAACCTCCCAATTATGTGTACTAATGATTCTTAACAGCAATCAGGCGTTATAGGACCCAACAACTTCGAATTAATCACGATTTGTAGGCTAAAGGTCGAAACCGTGAACTACAATCATTAAGATCATATAATGTGATTTTAATAGATCAAATTCTTGCTATAAAACCCTTAGTCGGTCCATTTAGAAGCTTTTGCATTCACCAATTCTTGCTCAGAAGCTGTGAATCGAAGAAACCAAGTGAGGGGTGGCCGAAGTACAAGTCTAACATCGATCTACTTCAATTTGGCATCAAAACAAGTAAGTGATCATTCCTATAGCACCTAAAATGGCCGACTAAAGTTAAAACTAAGCCAATTTTGATTTATAACAGCGAATACTTTGAATTTGAATTCTAGGGTTCTAAGTAAAAACGATTTGGGGGTTTCGATTGAAATGGATGTTAATATGAAATTAAACATCACCATTAGGTTCAGACAACTCCGATAATGCTAAACCACATTTCAATTTCAATAATCATACACGAATTTATTGATTTCAATTCTAAGGTTCTTGTAACAAAACGGTTTTGGGGATTTTTATCTAGATGTGTTCTAGAATCAAATTAATCGTTACTGATAGTTTCAGAAAACACCGATGAAGGAAAAACATATGATGATTTCATATAACAAACATGAATTTTATGATTTTAGGTTTCTAGGGTTTATGATATGAACGACGTGAGGGTTTTGTCTTAAACAATAACGAAGTTCAAATTAAATTATACAGGTAACTTCGGAAGTGAAAGTTTTATAAAACCCCTAACGAATTCCAGTCAAACACATAGGAATTTAGTGAAATTTAATGATTGGTTTGAAGATTCAAGTTCGAAACTATATAAGTCATGAATTGGAGTTTTAATATGATAGTTTATCAAATTAAGGACATGGTTGAGTTCGATTGGACTACTGGAACCATAACCCTATGGTTGCAGATTCGAAAGTATTTGAATTGCGGGTCAATTGTGGTGCAAATGCTTCGGCTATAGTAAGCTATGGGATCCATGGGCCGAATGAGTTTATAAGAATTAAAAACCATAGATGTTAACAAAATCTGGAATAGAGGAGATGGTATGGGTGTGGGAGTGTTGAGTTGGAGGTCACGGGTTCGAACCCGGTCCCAACAATTTTTAAGTTTTAATATTATTTTTGGTATTTTAAACCCTAACTTCTTCGTTTCAAGTCCGATTTAGCCCGTTCGAGTTGCGTTGGAAACGTAATGAGAATACGAATGTTTTAGAGTAATAAAATTCGTATTTTAATCCGAAAACGAAATCGTGTATAATTACGTCTATTTAAATAAAATCGTATACGGTCATGTGATTTTATTTAAACGATTTCAAAAGCATGTGTACATACGTATACACATTCTTAACAAATCTAACATACGAGTGTTGACACGTATGTGATTCCAAGCACAAAACGACATTCCGAATAACTTTAGGTTATTGTTTAATCACAGATTCTTCGTAGAGGATTTTCTACGCAAGTTTACGAGTGTTTGATCATTCTGCAAATAATCAAAGGTGCGTACACGGCCCCTTTCTTGTTTTAACTGTTTTGGGGGAGAAAACATGTGCAACAAATACTTTTTAGATACATATCACTTGCATGAGTTAGCTGTTTACATTAGGTGACAACATAGCATTTACAAGTCCTTACACACTTCGAACCGTTTAGTTTGCCGTAGCGCAAAGCGTGGTAGTTGGAAATAGATCTATTAGGTTTGACAAACCTCACTTGGTAGATGGGATCTACGCAGGTGTTTGACTGACCAAACACACATTACTATTGTTTATGCTAGACAATAGTGGCAAGGCAAAAACATGCTATAGCATGGCAATCGTCAGCTTCGGTGTCGACCACTTATGTAAATAGTACATATGACTAGCTATCATGACTATGCATGTGTGATTATGTTATCTGCAAGATTGAGTCGCATGCATGACTTTACATTTTAGTATTTGAATATTTGAAATTTTGTATTGTAATTTACATTTTACAATTGTTACTGGTTTTAAAACGCTTCCGCAAACTTTGAAAACTCTGATGTTATGTTTTTAGACCAAAGTATGTTTTGAAATCCATATAGAGGTCTTCGTTATGTCTAATGATCTGAGATCCTGGTTTGTCACGTTCCCAAACGGTATGATTCCGTTAGTTGAAAATTGGGGGTGTGACAGATTGGTATCAGAGACATTGGTTATAGCGAACTAGGTTTGCATTTGTAGACTTAGACTATGACTGTTAGACATTAGACACGTATGCTTACACATATTACTTAGAAATTACATATGGCATTATGTAATTGACTTGCTTACACATTCCATGGCACTGCACTTACATATGGTATTATGTAACAGGCATGGCATCTTCATCATCAGTACCGTATATCTACATTGATGATTCTGAGGATGAGGAGCCGATAGTTCCAGCACCATCATCATCACCAGCACCACCTATTCCATCTCCTCCACCTTCTGAGAGAGATTATTCAGATCCGGAGGAGGACCCGGAGGAGGATCCAGATGAGGACCCGGAGGAGGATCCGGAGGAGGATCCGGATGAGGACCCGGATGAGGATCCGGAGGAGGAGCCAGTGGAGGGTACTCTGGAAATCCCTGCTGAGGGACCTTCTACCCATTCACCACCTATATTAGATGTTCCTGAGCCTAAGAGGCAAAGGACTGATGCTGAGGAGATTGCCAAGCTGCGTGAGGACTTGTATTAGGCGAACGATAGGATTGAGTATAACGTTCGGGAACTCTGGGATGCGAACGAAAGACAAGATAATCTTGCCCATCTGGTCAATGATATACGGGATGAGATGATTCATTTAATTGGTCGTCTTGAAGCTTCAGAGAACCGAGCGGAGATTCTGGAAGGCAGACTTGTAGCCTTGGAGGATTTAGTTGTCTCGGAGAATGAAGAGGATGAAGACGATGAAGAGGAGGAAGGGGAGGAACCAGCACCAGCTGTTGATTCTGATCCTGAATCCACTGTTGAGGATGATTGATTTTAGTTGTTTTGCTTAAACTTATTAGGAACGGGTTGTGTTCCTACATTAGATGTTTGGAAAATTTATGTTTTGATTTCAAAAGTATTGTACTCTTAATCAGATTTCTATCTATTGAAAATTTCTACTTATTGCCAACAGTTGTGTTGATTTATACATTACATGTTGTGTTTGTTGTATTATTACACATGTCACATTGGATTTTGAAAACACTCTAAAATTTCATTTAACTAGGAAGATAATGGCTGAGGGGAACGTTCACATGACAGTTGCTGAGCTCAATGAGCTGATTAATAACAGGGTCGCGGAGGCTATCGCGAACTACGCTCAGACACACAACACAGGGCCACACGGTCTAGCTGGGGGATTAGTGAACCCACAGGCTTGCACGTTCAAGATGTTCTTGGACTGTAAGCCACACAATTTCAAAGGATCGGAAGGAGCCATTGGACTCCTACGATGGATTGAGAAGGCTGAATCTGTGTTTGAGATATGCAATTGTCCTGATGAGAACAAGGTGAAGTATGCTACGGGAACATTGGAGGGTCCAGCATTGACTTGGTGGAACTCGAATGTTCAGACCTTGGGATTGGGTGAGGCTAATGCCTTGACTTGGAATGGTTTCAAAACTTTACTGCAGGAGGAGTACTGCCCTCGTAGTGAGATGCAGAAACTAGAGGAAGAGTACTGGCACCTCAAGATGGAGGGATCAAACATCGAGGAGTACACGACTCGATCACACGAACTGGCCAGACTTCTACCTCACATGGCTACTCCCGCAAGCAAGTGGATAGAGAGGTACATCGGGGGATTGGTGCCTCAGATCCAGGGATTGGTCACTTCTGCAAATCCCACAACAATCCAACAAGCTGTGCGACTGGCGCACCAATTGACTGATCAGGCAGTGTTATAGGGAACTCTGCCTAAACGAACATCAGCTACTAAAGTAGGTGACCACAAGAGGAAGTGGGAAAGCAACTCCAGGAACTTCAACCAACAACCGTTTCAGCAGAACCGGAAGCAGGATTCAAACAAGTCTTATCACAATTCGAACAGTGGTCAGCAATCGTCATCATCAGGGGGTTATATTGGTAAACACCCAAAGTGCAACAGGTGTGGATTTCATCATGCGGGAAATCAGTGCGATAGAGCTAAGTGTCAAAGGTGTGGTAAGATTGGGCATGCGGCTAAGGATTGTCGCGGGGAGCTGCAAAACAATCACAACAATCACAATAACAATCAGAACAACGCACAGAAGGGTTGTTTTGAGTGTGGCAAGATGGGGCACTTTAAAAAGGATTGCCCACAACTCAAGAAAGGCGGGGATAAAAATGCAAATGGCAACGGCAACAGTAACGGCAATGGCACCAATAACAACAATAATAGCAACAACAACAATGGTGCTAGGGGCAGAGCGTTTGTGATTGGAGGACGTCAAGCACGGGAGGATCCCAACATTGTTACGGGTACGTTCCTCTTAAATAAATCACTATGCCTCTATGTTATTTGACACTGGTGCCGACCGGAGTTTTGTATCTAGTTCACTTGCTAAGTTGCTAAATGTTAGTCCCACTGCCTTAGATAGTCCATACACTGTGGAATTAGCTGATGGTAAGTTAATTGTAGTGGAACATATTCTTAAGGGATGTATCCTTGATTTGATGGGTCAAACATTAGAAATTGATCTTATGCCTATTGCCTTAGGCAGTTTTGATGTAGTCATTGGCATGGACTGGTTGTCCAAACACCAGGCTGAAATCGTATGTCATGAAAAGATTGTTCGCATACCTCTTTCGCAGGGAGAGACATTGTATGTACAAGGCGAGAAGAGCAGTACGCCACTGCGTCTCATATCTTGTATGAAAGCACACAAATGTCTGCGGAAAGGTCATACGGCAGTTATAGCACTTATAACTGAAAAACCAGTAGCTGAGAAGAAGATTGAAGATATACCAGTAGTTTGTGAATTTCCGGAGGTATTTCCAGAAGACTTGCTGGGATTACCGCCTATCAGACAGGTGGAATTCCGAATCGACCTTACACCAGATGCAACACCGATAGCTGGGCGCCTTATCGACTTGCACCGTCTGAGATGCAAGAATTATCTACACAACTGCAAGAATTGTTGGACAAGGGATTCATACGACCTAGTTTTTCACCGTGGGGAGCTCCAGTTTTATTTGTTAAGAAGAAGGACGGGGCTTTCCGTATGTGTATCGATTACCGGGAACTTAACAAGGTTACTATCAAAAACCGGTATCCGTTACCTAGAATTGACGATCTGTTTGATCAGTTGCAAGGTTCGAGCTACTACTCGAAGATTGATCTCAGATCGGGTAATCATCAACTAAGAGTTCAAGAAGAAGATATTCCGAAGACAGCATTCAGGACGCGCTATGGCCATTATGAGTTTTTGGTCATGCCATTTGGGTTGACAAACGCTCCAGCTGTATTCATGGATCTCATGAATCGTGTTTGTAAACCTTATCTCGATAAGTTTGTCATTGTTTTCATTGATGACATTCTCATCTATTCTCAGACCGAGGAGGAGCATGCTGAACATCTTCGATTGCTGTTGGAATTACTGAAACAGGAACAATTGTACGCTAAAGTTCTCGAAATGTGATTTCTGGATGCGAGAAGTACAATTCTTGGTTCATATAGTCAATGAAAAGGGCATACACGTTGATCCAGCAAAGATTGAAGCGATTAAGAATTGGGAAGCACCAAAGACCCCTACCGAGGTACGACAATTCCTTGGTTTGGCGGGTTATTACCGAAGATTCATTGAGGGATTCTCAAAGATCGCTCAACCACTTACAGCTCTTACGCACAAGGGAACGAAGTATAACTGGACGGATAAACAGGAAGCTGCATTCCAGTTATTGAAACAGAAACTGTGCAGTGCACCGATTCTGTCTTTACCAGAAGGAACAGAAGACTTCGTGGTGTATTGTGACGCATCTGCACAGGGTTTGGGATGTGTATTGATGCAACGTGATAAAGTGATTGCTTATGCTTCAAGGCAGCTACGACCACACGAAAAGAATTACACTACTCATGACTTGGAGTTAGGAGCAGTGGTTTTTGCTTTGAAAATTTGGAGGCATTACCTGTATGGAACTAAGTGTACCATTTACACTGATCATAAGAGTTTGCAACATATCTTTGATCAGAAGGAGTTTAATATGAGACAACGATGATGGGTTGAGTTGTTGAACGATTACGAATGCGCGATCAAGTATCACCCGGGAAAAGCTAATGTGGTAGCCGATGCTTTGAGCAGAAAAGACACTTCAACAAGATGGGTTCGTGCACTTATGATGACAATACATACTGACTTACCTGACAAGGTACGCAGTGCTCAGCTCGAAGCTTTGAAAAATGAAAACTTGGAACAGGAATCCTTACGAGGGATGGAAGAACAGTTGGATGTTAAGTCTGATGGAATTCGTTATTTCATTAATCGACTTTGGATACCTTTGTACGGAGGTTTAAGGGAACTCGTGATGGATGAAGCACACAAGTCCAGATATTCAGTCCATCCGGGATCAGACAAGATGTATCATGATTTGAAGGCACTGTATTGGTGGCCTCACATGAAAGCTGACATTGCTAGGTACGTTAGCAAATGTTTGACTTGTTCGAAAGTCAAGGTTGAATATCAGAAGCCATCTGGTTTACTGCAACAACCAGAAATACCGATGTGGAAATGGGAACAGATTTCGATGGACTTCATCACTAAGTTACCCCGTACACCGAGTGGTTGTGATACGATATGGGTAATTGTTGATCGATTAACGAAATCTGCACATTTCTTAGCAATCAAGGAAACCGACAAGATGGAGAAACTGACTCGCGTTTACATCAAGGAAGTGGTAGCACGGCATGGCATGCCAATCTCTATCATATCAGATCGGGATGCCCGATTTACTTCCAACTTTTGGAAGTCACTTCATAAGTCATTGGGGACTCGTTTGGATATGAGTACCGCATATCATCCACAGACCGACGGTCAAAGTGAACGTACGATTCAAACGCTCGAGGATATGTTACGAGCTTGCGTAATTGACTTTGGTGATAGCTGGGAAAATCACTTACCGTTAGTGGAATTCTCTTACAACAACAGTTATCATACAAGTATTCAAGCAGCACCGTTTGAAGCTTTGTATGGTCGCAAATGTCGTTCACCAGTTTGTTGGGCTGAAATTGGTGACAGTCAGATTACAGGTCCTGAACTCGTACACGAAACGACTGAGAAAATTGTACAAATCCGGAACCGTATGGCAGCGGCCCGGGATCGACAGAAGAGTTATGCTGACAAACGTCGTAAACCATTGGAATTTCAAGTAGGAGACCGAGTTCTTCTAAAAGTATCACCTTGGAAAGGTGTGATACGATTCGGTAAGCGCGGAAAGCTTAGCCCACATTACGTAGGACCTTTAGAGATCCTGAAAAGGATTGGTCCGGTTGCGTATCAACTCAAACTACCGGAGGAACTCAGTGGAGTTCATGACGTATTTCATGTTTCAAACTTAAAGAAATGTCTTTCTGATGAGACATTGATTGTACCTTTGGAAGAGATACAAGTAGATGAACAGCTACGATTCATTGAAGAACCAGCAGAAATCATGGACCGAGAGGTCAAACAACTTAAACAAAGCAAGATTCCGATAGTCAAAGTTCGGTGGAATTCAAGACGTGGTCCTGAATTCACATGGGAACGGGAAGACCAAATGATGAAGAAGTATCCTCATATGTTCAAAACAGCAACTACAAACACTGAGAGCACACGTTAAATTTCGGGACGAAATTTCCTTCAACAAGGGATGACGTGATGCTTCACACATCAACACTGCAAATTTCAAACTGTAAGCACAAACACTTTATTCAATTGGTTTTGTTTACAAACATTTGTGCAACATTACATTTTATATATTTGATGTGCTACATTTCATATGTTACATGTTATGGTAGTACATGCATGATTGGTTACACACAATTTGCTATGTGCGGGGTTGCATAGTACAAACAGTTACAGACACTCACTATGTGTGAGGTTACACAGCACAGTATGATCAAACACAAACAGTCACAGTTAGGTGAACTAACTAGTGTACACGCAAACAGTCACATTGAACGATCACACTTAGTTGTGATGTTGCAAGCAATAGATTTTGTGTGTGAGTACACACAAGCACACGGAATGATCAAACCACACTAACACGTACGATTTAAACTCGTATGTAGTTTCCTAACTACTCCCAACATTTGCTAATTTTCGGGACGAAAATTCTTTCAACAAGGGGATGATGTGACAATCCGATATTTTCGAATTAACTTCGTTAACCTTCGTAGGCCCAATTGTATTTTATGGGGCCCAATTGAATAGAAGTAGGCCCAATAAGGCCAAAGAAGGCCCAATAAGGCCAAGGAAGGCCCAAGGTAGGACCAGTTACAGTTATGAGGCCCAAAAGGATTAACCGAGCCAAAAATAGTTCAATTGGCCCAATTAGTAACAATTCGGGATTTTTGGTGAAACTTTGTAAATCGAATTGTTATGCAATTGATCAAAATCAAACCCAAGGGATTAAAATTTTTAGAAATCAGTCTCTATACACCTTAATTACAAAGTTTAGACTTGTAATTGATTTAAAAGTCCAATTTTGACTTTAGAAGTCAAAATACGAGTGAGTTAATCAAGATTAATTCGAAATCTGCATGTAACGGTTAATCAAGATTAATTTTAGGTTTCTAGGGTTTATGATATGAACGACGTGAGGGTTTTGTCTTAAACGATAACGAAGTTCAAATTAAATTATACAGGTAACTTCGGAAGTGAAAGTTTTATAAAACCCCTAACGAATTCCAGTCAAACACATAGGAATTTAGTGAAATTTAATGATTGGTTTGAAGATTCAAGTTCGAAACTATATAAGTCATGAATTGGAGTTTTAAGATGATAGTTTATCAAATTAAGGACATGGTTGAGTTCGATTGGACTACTGGAACCAAAACCCTATGGTTGCAGATTCGAAAGTAATTGAATTGCGGGTCAATTGTGGTGCAAATGCTTCGGCTATAGTAAGCTATGGGATCCATGGGCCGAATGAGTTTATAAGAATTAAAAACCATAGATGTTAACAAAATCTGGAATAGAGGAGATGGTATGGGTGTGGGAGTGTTGAGTTGGAGGTCACGGGTTCGAACCCGGCCCCAACAGTTTTTAAGTTTTAATATTAGTTTTGGTATTTTTAAACCCTAACTTCTTCGTTTCAAGTCCGATTTAGCCCGTTCGAGTTGCGTTGGAAACGTAACGAGAATACGCATGTTTTAGAGTAATAAAATTCATATTTTAATCCAAAAACAAAATCGCGTATAATTACGTCTATTTAAATAAAATCGTATACGGTCATGTGATTTTATTTAAACGATTTCAAAAGCATGTGTACATACGTATACACATTCTTAACAAATCTAACATACGAGTGTTGACACGTATGTGATTCCAAGCACAAAACGACATTCCGAATAACTTTAGGTTATTGTTTAATCACAGATTCTTCGTAGAGGATTTTCTACGCAAGTTTACGAGTGTTTGATCATTCTGCAAATAATCAAAGGTGCGTACACGGCCCCTTTCTTATTTTAACTATTTTGGGGGAGAAAACATGTGCAACAAACACTTTTTAGATACATATCACTTGCATGAGTTAGCTGTTTACATTAGGTGACAACATAGCATTTACAAGTCCTTACACACTTCGAACCGTTTAGTTTGCTGTAGCGCAAAGCGTGGTAGTTGGAAATAGATCTATTAGGTTTGACAAACCTCACTTGGTAGATGGGATCTACGCAGGTGTTTGACTGACCAAACACACATTACTATTGTTTATGCTAGACAATAGTGGCAAGGCAAAAACATGCTATAGCATGGCAATCGTCAGCTTCGGTGTCGACCACTTATGTAAATAGTACAAATGACTAGCTATCATGACTATGCATGTGTGATTATGTTATCTACAAACTTGATATTCAAACTGTTGTTTTAAACATTGTGAATGCTTAAACCTGTGTGATGCACCAACCTTTGTGTTGACTTGATTTACATGTTTTCTCAGGACGTTAAGGTGCACAAGAAAGCATGCATGGACTAGGAGATTGAGTCGCATGCATGACTTTACATTTTAGTATTTGAATTTGAACATTTGAAACTTCGTATTGTAATTTACATTTTACAATTGTTACTGGTTTTAAAACGCTTCCGCAAACTTTGAAAACTCTGATGTTATGTTTTTAGACCAAAGTATGTTTTGAAATCCATATAGAGGTCTTCGTTATGTCTAATGATCTGAGATCTTGGTTTGTCACGTTCCCAAACGGTATGATTCTGTTAGTTGAAAATTGGGGGTGTGACATTGTTAGTCTCAAATGCTCGAAAATCTTGTTCTATCTACTCCTCCTTTCACCACAACCCACGACAGCCCTAAACATTATTTTTTTAACTCTTTTCCAAACCATACAAACATGGGTTATCACTCACATAAACGAAAAACACACATGCATGCACATGCATGTGTGAAAATTCGACTTTTCTAAGCCAAAAACCCTGATTTTCACTACAATAACTCCTACACATTCAAAGAATCGATTTTATTCCAAATCTAAAACACTCAAAGCCATGGGGGATGAGTACTTGGAACAATCCATACACATGCAAGTCATGCATGTGTAATTTCATGGATTCGGAAACTCATAACTTCCATTTTCGTATGTTGCATGAACTCTAAATCCATTCTATGCCTTCTACATGTCTTATCATCCCCACGAACATCTTGGAAACGTTGAACACGAGTGTTAAGAACACGAGTAAGAACCACATCTCTTAAAAAATTATTATATGTGCATGCACGTATGTAAAAATGAATTTACAACTCATAATATGATAATGTTTGCATCATGAAATTTTGAGCAGGTTTATTTGTGATAATATACTTGGAAATATTGCATAAAATATTGGATTTATGACAATAGTCAAATATGTAAGTGATTGTAGTAAAAAACTACACTTTGTAGGCTTTAGATTGTCATAAAATGTTAGAAATTCCTTAATCAACCTTCTGGCCTTGTGTATGGTCGAAATATGTTTATAATAATATAAGTATTGTACTCAAAAAGTTTGAGTATTTATTGATATGCCTAAAATAAATTTTAGATTTATTAAAATCTCTATAAATCTTGATAAAATCAACAAAAAATAACACCTGAGTGATAAAAATCTTAAGCACAATTTATTTTTGTAAGAATATAGTTATAAGACCTGAGAAAAATATTGAAACTAAAAATAGATGGTGTAACCTAATTATTTGCCATTTAATATAATGAAATAGGCTAAAAATACGAATTTAATTTGTTACTGTCCAAAATATGAAGTAAATATTTTTCTCAGTATGCTTATAATACAGGGATGTCCCAGTAAAAATTCGGTAATTTTTAGTGACTGTTAAATATTTATTTTGAAATTTTATATATTAATCAGTGCAAAATTCATTTAAAATAGTAAAAGACCTCTAAAAATCTTGAAATTTTTACAGTAGCCTAAGAACATACTTATTATACTATATAAAAATTTGTGGTAAATCTTAGAGACCGAGAAATACTTATTATAATATTAAAGGTATTAATGATTTTTAAAACAGTTTAACGAGCTTTAAAAATTCTGAAAATTTTATAGGAAACTAATAATACATGTATGACGCTATACAAATATTTTGGAATTTTTCAGGATCAGAATCATTATCTATGAATTTTTGAGGAATTTAAACATATAAAAACAATATTTGGTACAAGAGTTAAATATTGTAATAATAGTGAATGAATAAATAACAATCCTCCCAGACCCTTTACTGATAAAAATAAAAAGGAAAAAAAATTATAAATTTATAAAACCTATATTAGGCATTACAATTTCCTATTAAATGATTTAAAATACAAATCATCATACAACCACTTATTTAAAACACTTGCAAACTATGATAACCTAAAACTAGTTATAATCATATGAATATATATACGTGTGTATATATATATACATATATATTTGTTAAACACTCAAACTCTTGAATATTGGCAAGTAAATAACTATACATTTTTATGAGGCGAATTAGAAATAATGCATGAGAATCAATATCACATCAATATTTATGGCATGAATATTTACTAAAGAGTCTAAACATATATTAGGCAAGTGAACCAATCAAGATTAACTACTGAACCATTCAATCACCAGATAACCAAGCACCAGAAATAGCAGGTGAGTTCATGTGATCCCTTTTCTTTTTACTGTTTGGGATACTGAAAGCATACTCCATAAACTGTTTATAAAATTATATTTATGTGATAATGAAAGTCCGTTTCAAATAAAATTGCTTCCCCTAGACATTAAACATAATTTACAACCATTAACTCATTAGGAGAGCCGGTGAGTATATGGGTAGCACTACTTAGGGAGTCCCCCACACACAGTGGCCCGAAAGGGTGGCCTTATAGAAATAGGGTTGAAACCCCACTGAGGTTAATGTCAACCGTTGTGGCATATATTCTTTATGATACATTTACACCGAGAGCAGGAACGGGTCTCGGAATGGGAAGTTAAATTAGAATGACCATGTTATGGGCTAACATTGTATGAGGCAAACGCCCGAGCATGGAGCAGGGTTGGTTGTATTGTTATTGAATTATCACATGTTATGCTTTATTGTATTATTGTTACTATCGTGTCAGAATATTAAACTCATGATCTCACCAACTTTTTAGTTGACGTATTTTAGCATGTCTTTCAGGTTGAATGATAAGAGTAGGCGAACTGGATCAGCTTCTAGAGGCGTAGTGTAGCTTTTAGAATAAAGTTAATTGCAAACAATTTATGTTATTGGATAATGTTTTATTTGGCCCTGCGTGGCAATTTAGACAATTGTTGTGTGTTGAGACCTTATTTGCTTTAGTTTACGTTGGGCTATGGATTATTTATACTATGCTTCCGTCAAGTTAGTTAAATGATTTTGAGATCAATCGTTGTGCCCTAATCTCCTTGAGTTGGGGTGTGACACCCGATGAGCCATACTACCTTGCTTGGGAGAGATTCCAGAATTTGCTTAGCAGATGCTCCCAGCATGGTCTCTCTAACTGGGCTCTTGTAGTGAAATTCTACAATGGTCTAACTTATGAGACCCGGGCTTGTTTTGACACTTCTGCGGGTGGTCATCTTATGGGAAAGAGGGATGTTGCTGAGTGTACTGATATGTTTTAGAGCTTTGCTCAGGCTGAGTATGAGCAGAGGTCTGCTAATAGGAATTCCAATCCTATTTCTAGTTCCTCCTCTTCCACGAGAGGATTTCACCACGTTAATTTGGATACTAATGTGGCAGCTGCTCTCGAGGCCTTATCGAGGGATGTGAAGGAGTTGAAGATGAAGGTGGATAGGTGTGAGATCTGTAGGGGTGGCCATGCCACATCTGAGTGTTTGGTGGTCAACCAGTAGCAGGTTGACTATTTTGGGGGTCAAGGTAGGGGTAGCACGAACCCTTTCAATAACTCCTACAATCAAAATTGGAGAAACCACCCTAATTTTAATTGGCGCTCTTCCGGTATGTTGGGTTTTTAACAAGTTTATCAAAGCCATTTTAACCATTTAAAATGTAAAAATGCAGCGGATATTAGTAATTTAAAACTTGTTTTAAAATGTTCATAAACCATTTTATGATTAACCCGAATCAAAGGATCAATATGAGGATGTTCATGCTTACAAACAAACATAGTTAGAAACAAGAAAACTACCTCCTCCTCTAGAGGGTGTGATTCTTGAAATAGATGATGATTCTTGAATGAAATCTCCAAAGGATGAAGACCACAAGCTTGTATACCCACAAACCTACAACAAACACCAAGGTGTGCTAGGATTGAACAACATAGAAGAACCACAAAACTCTTTTCTTCTCTTGCTCTTTTCTTGGCCGAAAATTCCACTCAAGAAGAGAGAGGATGATGGAGTTTTTATTGTGAGAGAGATTCTTGTATGAGAGAATGTGTAAATGCATGTCTCTTGATTCGTTAGATAAAAGGTGGAAAAGCATGTGGGGGATTGACCACTCTTGGGTCATGCATCTCTTCACCAATGAGATACCTCCCACTTTCCTTTTACCATTTCACCTTTACCATTTTACTTTTAACTAACTTAGTCATAGTAAAAACCATTTTAACTAGTGACATTTAATTAGTTACTTGTTACATTTTATTTAAACTTTATAAATGTTATTTAACCAATTAAATAACAAAATAAAGTTATCTCTCATAAATAAATTACCCAAGTAATCTATTAATTTCACAAGTGCTTCTATTTAGAAAACACAATTTTTCTAAGTGTTGTTATTTAATTAATTGATCATATCAATCAAATAAATATAGTAGGTGTCTGTCTAGTTTGTTATTGGGTATGACCCGACTTGGATCATAACATACTAGCCACATCAATTTATTATGTCTCTTGGGCAGATAGAACCAACAATCTCCCACTTGCACATGATACATAGAAAAATGATGCAAGCAGTAAATACTGCCTAGCAACGGTTTACTACCCCTAATACGTATGACTAAGTGCCATTCAATAACATCATCTTCTTCAAGTCCCTTACTTGTAATGTTTTAGATGAATCAATCATTTATCCTTTTGTCACAGATGTCATGTCAAAACCTAGAGACATAGAGTGATCATTCTCCTATGATTTGACTTTAACAGGCCTTAGACATCTTACTCTCAACGAATAAGAGGGACAAATTCCATCTTGACTACATACGTCTCTCACTATCACCTTGTACCACACCTGAGCTTAGCCTTCTGTACTGCCATGTTTCAGAACAGCGAAGAATTAAGTCAAGGTATAATACTTGATGAATATCAAGACCCAATATGTATCTCAGGTCTGAGGATACAAATGATATTCACCTTTACTCAAAATTACTTATGATCAAATCATTAAGATTCCATGTAGTAATGTTTGAGAGCGGGTCAGTCCAATATTTGTACCTCACAAATATCTATGAACATTGGTAGCAACTCTTGCTTTATATTCATACCTTATGGATATCCACCAATCCAGGTTCATAATAGTCTTACCGTCATGCTTGTTCCCACAAGTATGAATGACTACGGAAATTTAGAATAATTAACTTATTCACGGATTAAACATGCAAAATTGGAATATTATATGAAACATTATAACCAAATAATTAATTCAAATAATCAAAAGTTTCCAACATTTAAGTACAACATATGATCAAATCCAATCACTAGAATATCAAGTCCCTTGCCACAAGTATGACCCTCATGCTTTGGCCTTTCAAGGAGCTTCGTGAGTGGATCCGCATTGTTTTGATCGGTGTGAACTTTGCGAATACATGTCTTTCCTTTTTCAACTTCATCCCTTATGTAGTTGAATCTACGTTCAATGTGCCTTGTCTTTTGATGGCTACGAGGTACCTTGATTTGAGCAATCGCACCCTCGTTATCACAAAAGATCTCTAGGGGATCCTGAATGGAAGGAACAACCCCAAGATCGGATATGAACTTCTTCAACCAAGCAGCTTCCTATGCTGCTATTGAAGCAGCTATGTAATCTGATTCTGTAGTGGACAATGCTACCACGTCTTGTTTTGAGCTTTTCCAAGAAACAGCTCCTCCATTTAGAATGAAGACATAACCCGATTGCGATCGAGAATCATCTCGATCGGTTTGAAAACTCGCATCCGTGTAACCCTTTACCACGAGTTCCTCTTCACCAGATCCATAGATAAGAAACATATCTCTAGTCCTTCTCAGAACTTTAGTATGCTTTTGACAGCCATCCAATGACTATCACTAGGATTTTGCTGGTATCTACTTGTCATGCTCAAAGCGCATGACACGTCCGGCCTAGTGCATATCATTGCATACATGATGGATCCTATAGCCGAAGCATATGGGATTCCTTTCATTTTCTCTTGCTCATCCTTTGAGCTTGGGCATTGAGAAGCACTCAATATTGTCCCTCTTTGAATACCTACCAAACCTTTCTTAGAGTTTTCCATCTTGAACCTTTTCAAGATTTTGTCAATGTATGCACTTTGGTTTAAGCCTATCAACCGCCTAGATCTATCCCTATAGATCTTTATTCCCAAAATATAGGTGGCTTCTCCAAGATCCTTAATGGAAAAACGACTTCCAAGCCAGGTTTTTACACCTTCCATGGTTGGAATGTCATTCCCAAAAAGTAAAATGTCATCGACATATAATACTAGGAAGGTAATCATGCTCCCACTAGCTTTCTTATATACACATGCTTCATCAGCGTTCTTGATGAATCCATACTTTTGTATTTCCTCATCAAAACGTTGATTCCATCTCCTTGATGCTTGTTTCAATCCATAGATTGACTTCTTTAACTTGCATACCTTATTGGGATGTTTAGGATCGACAAAACCATCAGGCGGAGCCATATAGACATCTTCCTCAAGATGTCCATTTAGGAAAGCCGTTTTGTGAGGCCCCGAAACTGGGCACCTCACAGAGGTTGGTTTTCATCATAACACATAGCTCTTAAACTAAAAACTTTCATAATCATGCAGCGGAAATGTAAACATAGTCTGATAAACAGAAATCAATAACATGTATGTATCAAAATCTCATCGGATTGCCAAAACTACCGGATCGTATGACTCTATGCCCGAGCTCCATGCCTTCTCTTATCATACCTTCAACCTGACATACATGCTAAATCAAGTCAGCTTACACTGGTGAGTTCTGGTTTTCATGAAACAACATTTAACATACTTAACATATACATCATCTCATACTCATAGACCATAACCTTAGCACATAACATTCTTACATCATCATCATCATACATTCCACTGTTACCATTCGAACAGTGGGCTTATGCCGGCACAGGCTCCATAACCGTTGATCTGTCCCGCCGAAGCGTTCTACAGACCCATACTTACCCAGTAGCAAGTACTGGAGCAACCATACTTACCCCATATGAATATGGGAGCAACGTCATACTTACCCCGTAACGAGTACGGGAGCAACCATCATACTTACCCCGTAACGAGTACGGGAGCAACCATCATACTTACCCCGTAACGAGTACGGGAGCAACCATCATACTTACCCCGTAACGAGTACGGGAGCAACCATCATACTTACCCCGTAACGAGTACGGGAGCAACCATCATACTTACCCCGTAACGAGTACGGGAGCAACCTCATACTTACCCCGTAACGAGTACGGGAGCAACCATCATACTTACCCCGTAACGAGTACGGGAGCAACCTCATACTTACCCCGTAACGAGTACGGGAGCAACCTCATACTTACCCCGTAGCAATTACGGGAGCACCATCATTCATCATGACATGATACACTAGCACCATATCATCATTCCGCATAACATCGTATCATTATCCTAATAACATAGGATTTCACATACAGGGTATGCTAGTATCATATCATCATAACATCCTAGCACCATGCACATGTCATGCTAGCAGCACGTCATCATATCATTCATCATGGCAACATAAACACATTTTGCTAGCATGTAATTATCATAACACCATACTTTCATCATAGCATACCTAGGATTTCATTACCACATAACATCCATATTTATCATCGTAGCCTGATATCATTCAGGTTATCATCATAACTTACTAACATGCATTCATCATTCTTAGCATACTTTCATGCAATAGTCATATTAGTACCCTAACATGCATACATAGTCAGTGCATACCGTCATTCATTCATTATCATCATAGGCACATAACATCATAGACATAACCATAAGCATGTACGCCAGCCCAAAACATTAAACATAGAATAGGGCGTCTAGAACTCACCTGATAACGGCTCCTTGTCTTCTTAACCGAACTCCTTAGTTAAGACCTGGGAACCTACATCATTACATCGTCTCATCACATACCATTCGTAGACTTAGGATATATTCTAAGTCCTCATAACCTACTAGTTACTCCTCCTAACTACAAGTTCTCGAACCTGGATATTATTCGAACACTTGTAGTTCACGAACCACTCATGTACACGAAATCCTTGTATTCGAAATACCCATGTACTCGAAATACTCATGTACATGAAATGGCCCTGTACTCGAATTACCCATGTACTCGAAATACTCATGTACACGAAATTCTAAGTATGATTTCGAGTACCTTTAGTGTATAGCTTCGTGTACTCATCATTTCGTCATTAAACATCTCAGAAATTCATCTAAGACTTTGGGGAGCTAGTTCTAGGTTCCTTTGGTTGTCACCAATGTGTTGGAACCTCAAAGTTACGAGCTTTATGCATAAAGGTGTGAGCTTTATGCATAAGTTCACCCTTTGTTTAATCATCCTGACTTTTGCATAAAAATCCGGCTTTCTATACATGAATCACTTACTTGAAGGTAGCTGATCCTCCTGGTAGAATCCCGTGCGTTTCCTACTTCGTTTGGTCGATCAAAGTTTGATTCTTGAAATTCTTGGACTTAAACTTCGTGTACTCGAGAGCAGATGAGCTTCCAGCCAAAGGTTCGCACATTTCCCAAGGCACCACTATTTATAGGCAAGGCTGGTACTCGAAACCTGAGTACACGAAATCCAGTGTACTCGAAATTAGTGTACTCGAAACTGGAGTACTCGAAATTTTACTAGTTCGAGTACACGATCTGTAATCCTCGCCTTGGTTATTTTTCGTCTCTTTTCCTACAAGTTAATTGTTCGTCACGCATTCGTAAGTCCAAGTAACTTGTATTAGAAATTTGGGATGTTACACGTTTTGACATCCATTTGCCATACCTCATAATCATAATGTGTAGCTATGGCAAATAATATCCTAATAGACTTTAGCATCGCCACAGGCGAAAAAGTTTCATCATAATCAACCCCTTGAGTTTGAGTAAAACCTTTTGCAACAAGTCTAGCTTTATAAGTATCCAAGTTTCCGTGCATGTCCGTTTTCTTCTTGAAAACCCACTTACTTCCAACTAATTTGGAGTTAAGAGGTGGTACAACCAGTTCCCAAACTTGGTTGTCATACATAGATTGCATCTCAACGTTCATGGCTTCGAGCCATTTGTCACAATCTGGATTGGACATTGCATCTCGGTATGTGGTCGGTTCATCCTAATCTACCACATAGCATCCATCCATGAAAAATCCATATCTTTCAGGTGGATTGCTTATTCTACCAGATGTACGAACGTTTTGTGTACGTTTATCAACCATTTGATCATTTTCAACAACCTTTTGTTGAGTGCTAGTATCAACCAAACGTGTATCGGGTTGCGGTTCTTGATTCTCCTCAAGTTCCACTGTTCTACAACTAGTTTCTTCCATGAGAAACTTAGTTTCCATGAATTCCCCTTTTCGAGCAATGAATACTCTTTGCTCGGTTGGATCATAGAAATAATATACCATAGAATCTCTAGGATATCCAACAAAGATACACTTAGTGGATCGGGCTTCTAGTTTGTTTGGAACATGTTGTTTAACATAAACCTCACAACCCCATACCCTTAAATATGATAGCGATGGAGCCTTTCCATGCCATATTTCATAAGGTGTCCTTTCAACTTTCTTGGTTGGTGCCATATTTAAAATACGGGCTGCGGAGAGCAAAGCGAAACCCCAAAATGATAAAGGTAGTGTGCTTCTAGCCATCATAGAACGAACCATATCCAATAAGGTTCGGTTTCTCCTTTCAGACACACCGTTATGTTGTGGTGTTCCAGGTGGAGAGAGTTGTGAGATGATCCCAAAACTTCTTAGATGCTCTTGAAAGGCATCACTTAGGTATTAACCTCCTCTATCAGTTCGAAGAATTTTAATTGACTTATTGAGTTGATTTTCTACTTCATTCTTAAAGATTTTGAACGTTTCAAAAGCTTCATCTTTGTGTCTTAACAAGTACACATACCCATAACGACTATAGTCATCGGTAAAGGTAATGAAGTATCTTTCACCATTCCTACTTATTGGTTTAAAAGGACCGCATACATCCGAATGTATGATTCCTAATAAATCCTTGGCCCTTTCATTAATTCTATTAAAGGGGGCTTTGGTCATTTGGCCTTGTAAACAAGATTCACATATATCAAATGAATCATTTTGATTCGTTTTCAAGAGACCATTCACTTGAAGTGTTTCTATACGTTTCTTGTTTATATGTCCAAGGCGACAATGCCATAAATAAGTCTCACTCAAATCCATTTTAAGTTTCTTGGTGGTTGCTTGGTACAATGAGCTATCATTCAATGCATTATCATGAACCAATTCATAAATACCATTTAAAGGAATAGCCTTGAAATAAAACACATCATTTAAAGAAACATGAATATCATTTTCAATAAGTTTAAAACCATAACCATATTGTCTTAAAATGGAAACAGAAATAATGTTTCTAGTCAAACTAGGAGCATACAAAACATTTCTCAAAATTACTTCCAAACCACTTGGAATTTTTAATGTATAGTCTCCTCGGGCTTCAAGTTGAACTGTTGCTCCATTGCCCATGAAGAGGCTAACATCTCCTTTCTTGAAGTCCTTACTTCTTTTGAACCCCTACAACAAATTGCAAATATGAGTTCCACATCCGGTATCCAGTACCCATGTGTTAGAGGAAATAACATTAAGATCAATATGAATCATGAAAGTTGTACTTGAGGTTTGCCCTGCATCCCTCTTTTCTTTCAACTCTTTGAGATAGACTGGACAATTCCTCATCCAATGTCCTATCTCACCACACTTAAAGCATGGGTCATTTGCAGCAACCTTTTGCTTCTTTTCTTTGGGTTTTGGTGGTTCCACTTTAGCCTTACCCTTCCCTTTTCCCTTTGAGTACCCTTTACCTTTGGCAACATTTGCCTTAGGTTCGGGATGCTGCCTTTTCTTGTTAGCCCCTTCATTGATATTGAGAACGGGTAAAACTTTTTTACCCATTGCAGCCTCGGCAGTTTTGAGCATTGAGTGAAGTTCACCAATGCTCTTGTCCCATCCATTCATGTTATAGTTCATGACAAAGTTGTCAAACCTTTTTGTCAAAGAGTTGAGGATCAAATCCGTTGCCAACTCTTTCGAGACGGGACAATTTAGCCTTTCGAGGCGATCAATGTGGCTTTTCATCTTAAGTACATAAGATGAAACCGATTGGGTTTCTTCCATACGACATGCATGAAGTGCTCGAACCGTTTTGAACCTTTCTACCCTTGCTTGTTGAAGGAACGTTTCCTTCAATTGGGTAATCATGTCATAAGCCCCGTGGAGCTCATACTCCTTTTGGAGTTCGGTAGTCATACTTGCCAACATTAGGCAAGAGACTTGTACGGAATCCTCAACATATTTAACCCATTCGAGATAGGCATCCTCATCATCCTCGTTGGGTTCATCGGGGGATGGGATCGTCTAAAATGTAGGATAGTTTCTCTTGCTTGAGAACAATTCTCAAGTTTCAATACCAATCCATAAAGTTTGTGTGATTTAGTCGTTCTCTTTGGAGAATTGCTCTTAGTGATTGGCTATTACCGGTTGGGTTATCGTTATTAGCATCGTTTGCGGCCATCTACAAGAATTTAACAAAGTTTGATTTTAGTACTTTCATTATTACGTTTTAATTATTAATACCCTTTGTGTCTTAAAGACAATTAATCAATAAATAAATCTAGAATCCAACGTTACCTTCAAATAATGGTTAGGTGACCTTTATCCCATTTTTAAATTAACAAGGTAGTCAACGTTTGACAATTGCAACCTTTGCAACTTCTGGTGTATGGGATCGATTAAATATCATATATTTAGTTGGCATGTTTATCCCATCAACACCATTTGGAAACCCATGTGTTAGGTGATCCATTCCACACGGTTTGCAAATTAAGTTGTCCTACTTACACACTCGTGTGAGTTTACTTACACAAGTGGTTAGGTGACCTTTATCCCACAAGTATACTATTCCCACCTTAAAACACAAGTTTCCTCCAAGTGGTTAGGTGACCTTTATCCCACAAAGATTTTCCAAGTGATTCAAGTGTTGCGTAAAAGGATGGTGTTAAACTTGTTTTAAAAGGGAATTTTTCAAAGTTTTCTTAATTCTAGTTTAGAAAACTTTGTGTACCTTGCATTTGTATGCATCCAAATGAGTGGTACCCTTAGGTTCTTTTATAATAAAACCCATTTTATTATTAAATCATTATGTTTAATAAAATCAAAGTATTTTACCAATTTTAATGATTTTAAAGAACCGGTTTTAGTTTGTCGCGTTTATTTGTTTGTTAATCATGCATATCCAAATATGATACAAAACAATCATCAAATAAACATAAACTAAATAAGTGCATAACCATAGCCAACTAATCTTGTCACACTTGTTAGCCAAAACAAGTGTGCCAAAAGGTCTTTCCTAAGGGTGAAAATGACACAAGTGTTGTGTCAATGAACTCCCACTTGATCTTGCATCCAAATGCTTCAAGTGTCCATTTTTTTTGTGATTTCTCCATGTTGCTTTGGGCTTCAATTGGGCTTCATTTTTCAGCTCCAAAATCTAGTTGGGCCTCCAAGGTGTTATTTGGTTTTGGGCTTGAATCCCATTATGGACTATGAAGTCCTTTTGGACCCAAATTTGCCCAAACCAAAAACACCATTTTGTGTCTTCCATTTACAATTACAAAAAAAATATCCTAATACATTTTTATCTAATAAATGAAACCAACATACAACTAATCTATTTATTACATGCCAAATGAAATAAATAAATTACATGCCCAAATGAATAAAATAATTATTACAATCCTTTGAATAGTCAAATGCCAAAAACAACCAAATCAACCAAACACATCCACAAGGTCATGGCTAGGTTATGAACACCAAATATACAATCATACAAGTATTCAAAAAATGGTCCCCTTTTTGTGTTGAAACTTACGGCCAAACACAAAAAAAAATTCAACAAAACCGATTTTGTCCAAAATAACTATCATCCAAATGACTAATCTTTCAATGTTTCCACATGCATATTGTAAACTTTGAAAGACAAGGGTATAACCATTTTATCAAAACACATCAGCCCCTAGGCTCAAGTGTGTCAAAAATCACTTTTTTTCTTGGATTTTTGAAGCATGCATCCACATAAGTGGCTCTTGATGCCATTGTTGGGTTTTTAACAAGTTTATCAAAGCCATTTTAACCATTTAAAATGTAAAAATGCAGCGGATATTAGTAATTTAAAACTTTTTTTAAAATGTTCATAAACCATTTTATGATTAACCCGAATCAAAGGATCCATATGAGGATGTTCATGCTTACAAACAAACATAGTTAGAAACAAGAAAACTACCTCCTCCTCTAGAGGGTGTGATTCTTGAAATAGATGATGATTCTTGAATGAAATCTCCAAAGGATGAAGACCACAAGCATGTATACCCACAAACCTACAACAAACACCAAGGTGTGCTAGGATTGAACAACATAGAAGAACCACAAAACTCTTTTCTTCTCTTGCTCTTTTCTTGGCTGAAAATTCCACTCTAGAAGAGAGAGAGGATGATGGAGTTTTTATTGTGAGATAGATTCTTGTATGAGAGAATGTGTAAATGCATGTCTCTTGATTGGTTAGATAAAAGGTGGAAAAGCATTTGTGGGATTGACCACTCTTGGGTCATGCATCTCTTCACCAATGAGATACCTCCCACTTGCCTTTTACCATTTCACCTTTACCATTTTACTTTTAACTAACTTAGTCATAGTAAAAACCATTTTAACTAGTGACATTTAATTAGTTACTTGTTACATTTTATTTAAACTTTATAAATGTTATTTAACCAATTAAATAACAAAATAAAGTTATCTCTCATAAATAAATTACCCAAGTAATCTATTAATTTCACAAGTGCTTCTATTTAGAAAACACAATTTTTCTAAGTGTTGTTATTTAATTAATTGATCATATCAATCAAATAAATATAGTAGGTGTCTGTCTAGTTTGTTATTGGGTATGACCCGACTTGGATCATAACATACTAGCCACATCAATTTATTATGTATCTTGGGCAGATAGAACCAACACCGGTAATCCCCCTGGTTTCCAATCTGGGTCATCTCATAACCAGGGGCAGGGTCATTCTTCGGTTAGTCATCCGAGTCATACACCGGGGGCGGGTAGTAGTAGTGGTGGTAGGTCTGGGTAGCATGAGTAAGATAGAGGAGTTATTGACCCAGTTGGTTGCTAAGGATGCCAATACTCCGAAAACCCTTGTTGAGCATGACATTCTTCTGAAAAACCAACAATCTGCTTTTATTGATCTTCAAAGATCTGTTGGTGATATTATTAAGCGTTTGGATGAGAGGCTCCAAGGCCAGTTTTCGGGTAGCACTCAGCCTAATCCAAACGCTCATGTGAAAACAGTGACTACTAGGAGTGGTCGAGGGGGTGTGAGTGTAGAACCACCGGTTGAGGTAGATGATGAGGAACCGGTGGATGAGGAGATTGAGATGGAGACTCCTTGGGGGGGTGCACATGAGGCCAGTCCCAGCAAGTACAGTACCGACCAGTGAGTCTCCCGTAGTGGTCCCGGTTGAGAAGAAACCGGTTGAGGTTAGGCCGAGTCCTAAGATTGATCATGCACGACTTCCTTACCCTACTCGCTTAGCTCACCAAAAGCATGCTAAAGAGTATGGTCATTTTCTTGGCATGTTCAAACAGTTGAAGATCAATCTGCCGTTTATTGAGGCTCTTCAGCATATGCCCAATTATGCCAAATTTCTTAAGGATTTGTTGAAGAGCAATGATCGGCTAGGGGAACTTTCCAATGTTCCATTGAGTGGGGGATGTTCTGCGGTGATTCTGAACAAGCTACCGGAGAAGTTGACAGATCCTGGGATCTTTACAATCCCATGTTTGTTTGGTAGTGACACTCAGAGGCACGCGTTGGCAGATTCAGGTGCTAGCATCAATTTGATGCCCTATTCTTTGTATGAGAAGCTAGCACTTGGTGAACAAGCCTACGCGCATGACATTGTCCTTGCTGACCGGACGGTCAAGTGTCCACGGGGTATTGTTGAGAATCTGTTGGTGAAGGTGGACAAATTTGTGTTCCCCGTGGACTAGACATGGAGGCCGATGAGAGTGTGCCTATCATTCTAGGCCGTCCCTTCTTGAGGGCCACTAAGGCCATCATTGATGTGTTTGATGGGAAGCTCACTCTTAAAGTGGGTGATGAGACTGTCACATTTGAGGTGGTGAAGTCTATGAGGCATCCCGGTGATCATGATGACTTTAGTGGCCCATTTCATTCTGTTTACTTCATAAATTCATTCATGTCACACATAGATAGATGTCTTGAGTACGTGTGCAGGGCTGATTTGGTAGTTGAGAGGAGTGAGGAGGAGTTTAAGATAATTGATGAGGGTGTTGATGTTATTTCTGAGGTGTTAGAGATTGATGAGATGAGGGAGGAAAGTAAGAAGCCCTCTGTTGAGTCACCACCGACCCTAGAGCTTAAGGTTTTACCCTCCCACTTAGAGTATGCTTTTCTAGGAAAGGATTCCACCTTACCTGTTGTTATTTCATCTAGGTTGAGTGAGGAGGAGAAGAAGAGATTGCTAGGTGTGTTGAGGTTGTATAAGGAGGCAATTGCTTAGAGACTCTCCGATATCCAAGGCATTAGTCCTGCTTATTGCACACACAGGATACTCATGGAGGATGAGTATAAGCCGGTAGTCCAACCTCAAAGGCGTTTAAATCCCAATATGCAAGAGGTTGTGAAGAAGGAAGTGTTGAAGTTGATGGATGCGGGCTTGATTTATCCTATCTCGGATTCATCATGGGTGAGCTCGACTCAGGTTGTCCCTAAAAAGGGAGGGATGACGGTTATCACGAATGAGAAAAACGAGCTCATTCCTTCTCGCACTGTCACGGGGTGGCGAATTTGCATCGACTATAGGAAACTTAACGATGCCACCCGGAAGGATCACTTTCCCCTTCCTTTCGTTGACCAGATGTTGGAGAGATTGGTGGGTCAGCAGTTCTATTGTTTCTTAGATGGCTTTTCTGGGTATTTCCAGATCCCCATTGCACCGGAGGATCAGGAAAAGACCACATTCACGTGCCCCTATGGCACCTATGCTTACCGTCGCATGCCATTTGGGCTATGCAATGCTCCTGCTACATTTCAAAGGTGCATGGTAGCCATTTTCCAAGATATGATTGAATCATCCATGGAGGTGTTTATGGATGACTTTTCGATTTATGGCGCCTCATTTGATCAATGCTTGGTGAATCTTGAGAGGATGTTGAAGAGGTGTGTAGAGACGAAGTTGATGCTTAATTGGGAGAAGTGTCACTTCATGGTGACCGAGGGGATAGTGTTAGGTCATAAGATTTCGAGAGCGAGTATTGAGGTAGACCAAGCGAAGATAGAGACCATAAGAAAACTCCCACCACCTTCAAATGTTAAAGCCATTAGGAGTTTTCTTGGTCACGCGGGTTTTTATAGGCGATTCATTAAGGATTTTTCCAAAATCACTAGGCCTATGACCCATCTTCTAGAAAAAGATATCCCGTTTGTGTTTGATGAGGAATGCATGAAGGCATTCAAATTTTTGAAGGAGAGGCTTGTGAGTGCTCCTATTTTGGTTGCCCCCGATTGGAGCTTGCCCTTTGAGCTCATGTGTGATGCTAGTGACCAAGCCGTTGGGGCGGTCTTGGGGCAAAGAAGAGACAAGCATTTTCACCCGATATACTATGCTAGCAAAACTCTCAATGATGCTCAAGAGAACTACACTACCATCGAGAAGGAGCTTCTTGCGGTAGTGTTTGCTTTTGACAAATTCCGGTCTTACCTTGTACTTTCAAAGACCACCCTTTTCACCGACCATTCGGCTTTGAGGTTTCTTTTTGCAAAGAAAGATGCAAAACCTCGTCTCATTAGGTGGATTCTTTTGTTGTCGGAGTTTGACATTGAGATCAAAGATAAGAAAGGGGCTGAAAATGTGGGCGGCCGATCATCTCTCCCGGTTAGAAGACCCGGGGAGTAGTGAGATTCGTGAGGAAGAGATTGGTGATAGGTTCCCTCACGAGATGATTTGTAGAGGCGGAGAAGCAAGGAATGCCATGGTTCACCGACTTGGCAAACTTCCTTGCCCATGGAGTAGTGATTGAAGGGATGACTTCTCAACAAAAGAAGAAGTTTTTTAGAGATGCGGGTAAGTATATTTGGGATGACCCGTATCTTTATCGTGTGGGAGGTGATAGGATTCTTAGGAGGTGTGTGAGTAGAATGGAGGGCCTAGATATTTTAAGACATTGTCATGAAGGCTTGACGGGTGGACATCATGGACATCATTCCACCACCCAAAAGGTCTTCAGTTGTGGGTTTTATTGGCCTTCGGTGGTGAAGGATGCACTTGAGTTTGTGAAGAAGTGTGATCCTTGCCAACGCACCGGGAACATCTCTTCTAAGGATGAGATGCCTCAAAACCCGATTCAAGTGTTGGAGGTTTTTGATGTTTGGGGCATCGATTTTGTTGGACCTTTCCCTTTGTCCAAAGGGAATAGGTATATACTCGTGGCCATAGATTATGTCTCAAAGTGGGTGGAGGCTCAAGCTTTGCCTACAAATGATGCCCGAGTAGTTCTCAAGTTCCTTAACAAGTTGTTTAGTAGGTTTGGGACTCCTAGAGCTTTAATAAGTGACCGTGGCACGCACTTTTGTAACACAATGTTAGAAAAGGCATTACAATGCTACGATATCACTCATCATTTAGCGACCGCGTACCATCCTCAAACAAGCGGTCAAGTGGAGAATGCAAACCGAGGGGTGAAAAGGATACTTGAGTAGACCGTAGGGAAGACTCGGAAAGATTGGTCCGACAAGTTAGACGATGCATTGTGGGCATTTAGAACGGCCTACAAGACACCATTAGGAACCACACCATACATGCTCGTCTATGGCAAAGCGTGCCATCTTCCCGTTGAATTGGAACATAGAGCTTTTTGGGCTCTCAAGACGGTCAACCTTGATCTTACCGAGGCGGGTAAGAAGAGGTATTTCCAAATTCATGAGTTAGAAGCCCTTCGTGATGCGGTTTATGCACGTTCATTGAGCATTAAAGAGAAGACCAAGTCATTGCATGATAGGAGATTGAAGGGTTTAAAGGAGTTTAAGAAAGGAGATCGGATTTTACTTTATAATTCCCGATTGAAATTGTTTGGAGGGAAGTTGAAGTCCAAGTGGACGGGTCCATACGTGGTTGAAGAGGTTTTTCCATATAAAACTGTTGAGTTGCAAAACGAAGTTGACGGGAACACTTGGAAAGTGAATGGTCATAGATTGAAACACTACATCGGAGGACCAATAGATGAGAATGAGGAGGGGGAAGAGATCCTCCTAGAGAAACCCGAATGAAGAAAATGTTGAGGGGTTCTTGGGATGAAACCCAAGTGTATAGTTTGTAAATGGTAGGTTTTAGAGTTTTTGATGCATTTTTGGTGTGATTTTCGTATTTATTTTCCGTTTTTCGTTATCGTTTTTGTGTGTTTTCTTGAGTTTTGCAGGTGTTTAATCATTTTGAAGCATGAAAGATGGATTTGAGCTACCAGGTATGTATCCTTTGCCTTAGAATAAATTTTAGGTGTGTAGGAAGGAAAAAAGAGTTAGAAATTTGGCTAAGGCATGAAAATCCAGGAAACTCTCTGGAAATTTGACCCCGTCGCGTCACGTGACACCCACATGCCTAGTTGTCACGCTACACCACAGATCTGGTCAAACACGCGGGTCAACTAGTTGTCGCGCTACGCGACAACCTTCTGGTTACCTGTCGCGCTACGCGACGCGTGCCCAGACAGGTTTTATTTGATTTCAAGCCCTAGATTTCATTTCCATCCCCATTTATTCTTCTCCAAACTGTCGCCATCACCATCTTCACCACCATTTCTGTTTCTTACCACCATCTTACCACCAATTTCATCAACCAAAACCTTAAACTATCACCACAACCTTCAATTTCACCCATTTCTTCCACCATTTCTTCCCCATCTCACCATTTCACCACCTCCATCCTCCATTAACGGGTCCAAGGAAGAAGAAGAGGGATTTTCCTCAAAGCTTCAATTTTTCTTCTTAATCTCATCTTATAAGTCGTTTCTAAGGTAATGTGACTAACTATTTTAAATTTTTCTTGCATCTTGATTAATTTTTGTCAATTTCTAGTTTAGCCTAAGTTTAGATTTTTAGTTGTGAATTTTTTTGTGTTGATTTTAGTGTCGTTTTAGTTTGTTTAGTCTTGTTGAATGCTTCTAGGCTTTCCATTGTGGTTGAATGTGTTGTTTGATGTCCAAGAACCATACATTGTAGTTTGAGTAAAGGCTTTAAATTTGAAATTGGTTCTTTTGATCTTGACAAGTTAAACAAATTGATTTGTGGAATGAAATTTGAGAAAATGATGTTCATTTAAGCTTTAAAATCAGTTTTTGGGATGGTTTGTTTATGGGTTTGTTCTTGGAACTTAAAGTGTATTATTGGTTAACCGCGAATGAAATGCTATACGGTTACAATTCTTAATTTCCTTACTAACTTGGTAGCTTGTGTTTGATTTTGATGTTGTTTCAGGATGTCTGGAGCAAGCTCATCAGGTACAGGGGGAAAAAAGAAGGGGACCAGTTCCAAGGCCCCGGGGAGAACCTAGTTCCCCAGTCCAGCCACAAAGAGATAAAAGGACAATCCGATATCTTGAAGCTGAGCGGATACCTGTTATCAAAACTAGAAGACTGAAGGACCACACCCTCTTGATGTTTGACATGGGCACCTTCGAAAGTGATAGGCTGGATAGGTTTGTATCTCTCGAACTCCTACACCATAGGAATATCAATTGGGAGTTAGTTGACCAATTAGGTCAGAGAGATAGGTTGGAGAGGCTATTAGGGCCTAGATGGAGGAGGGTATTAGCTTGTGATTGGCCTCAGTATAAGGAGTTGACCATGGAGTTTCACTCCACTTTTATGTATGATGATTCTGAGTTCGACTCCTTAGATGCTGTTTCTTTCTCGTTAGGTAGGCGAGTTTATGAGATGTCTATCCCACAGTTTGCTGTTGTTTGTGGGTTCTATACTGAGGACGAGGTCTTATCACCTGATTTTGTGCAGGCTTTAAGGGGACCCACCAAGAAGAACAGAGATTTCTGTTTTACTGAGGTGGATCTGAGTGAGTTTTGGGCTACAATTGTTGATGCCCCGTTTTCCACTAGTATGCTAGAGTCGAACATCAGGGATCCCTTGTTGAGATACCATAGGGTGTTAGCATGCACTGTTGTAGGAAGGAGTTCCGGGGAAGAAAAGGTCAACTGGATTGATCTTTTCTGTTTGTACTATATGGTGACACGGAGAGAGGCCAATGTGGCTTGTGTGTTGGCTAATTCTTTGGCTAGAGCTAGGCGGGGGGCGGACGAGCTAGGTTAGACATGGGCCCTTATATCTACCGTATGGCCGAATATTTGGGAGTTTTTGATAGATATCGTCCTGATTTGATGATCTTAGGACCGTTGACCACACCTATAGACTTGAGGGACTTGCAGAGAGCAGGGATTATAGAGAGAGGTGACCCACCAAGGTGGGCAGGTTTTGTGGTTGGGCCCCAGGTGATGCCTCCACAGGGTATACCTGCAGCAGATGTGGTCATGGGCTCGGTCCCAACTCATAGGCAGAGGCCTGTTTTTAGGTTAGATTTCCCCACCAGACAGTACCCACTCCGGGAACCTATACCTGACCCACTTACCTTAGAATCCTTATGCCATAGGATGGATGGATACCACGATCAGTACCGAGAATGGAGGGAGCATGATCAGAGGAGGCAGGAGGATGCCATGAGGTACTTTATGACCTCGCTTCACATCGACATACCAGAGTTTTACAGGGCTCCGGAGGAGCATGATGGGGGAGATGATGAAGAGTTAGTGTGGGGAGGTGTTAGCATGATGGTTTGATGCAGTTGTGTATGATTATTGAACATTTGTACTCTTTGACATTTGTGGTTGGGTTGGTTATGGGTTGGTGGATTTTTTTTAACTTATTTTGGTTGTGGTACTTTTGTATTTGAACATATGGTTGTTTATCTTGATCTTTGTGGTGCTGGTTTCATATGTTTGTTTATGGCTTGTGGAGCAATTTGTAGAGTGAAGAGCTTACGTGGAAAGACTGGCACACGACAGTCTTCTCTTTAACCAGCTAAGTCATTTTCATTTTTCACTTTCTTTTTATTCTTAGTTTTCTTTTGGGGTTTCCTTTTTCTCTACATTGGGGACAATGTATAGTTTAAGTATGGGGATGGGAAACTTAGTTTAGTTAATTTTGTTTTTAGTTTAATTTTGCTTTATTAGTAGTTTTTGAGTCAAAATTTTTTTTTTTACATCTCTAGCTTAGTTCTTTTTGTTCCTTGTTAAAGTTGGTTGCAAAAAGCATGATGGGAAATGATAGGAAAGTTGGGTTTTGTGGTTTCATGCAGGGTTAACTAGTTGGTTTGGGTTTATGCTTTGGTTATGGGATGTGTAGGTAGGCTCAACTGATTGTATTTGACCCGTAGGATAGGTAAAATTTTACTTAAATGCATGAATTTCATGGGAAACATCTTGGGAATTTAGAATTAATGAAACTGTCTTCCAGTCAGATAGAAGTCTTTGCATAATAACAGATTAGAGTTTTGAAAATCTGATTTTTGTTTGGCACATAAGTACTCTTTTTATGAGAATAAATCCGAGTCCTATGGCACCTCCATTTCACCAAATAAGCTGAGTAAAAAGGAAAATAAAAAGAAAAGAAGTTGCATTAAAAACTTATCTGTCACACGCCTGGTTGCAGCCTGGTTGAAACACCACTAATTTAAATTCAATGGATTGAAAAATAAAAAAAAATGCTCACGCTTCCATCTGTTTCATTTGAAAAATCTGATTTGAGAAATTCATAGTTTGTTTATATGTAAGGATGACTTGAAGGCTAGAACCCAGGTTTGATTTAATTTTAGGTTTCCTAAGTGTGGGTCTAATGAAATGAAATGTAGAACATGAACTTAATGGACCATTACTAAGGGATAGGAATAATCAGTATGGGTTTAAAAGGAAAAAAATACCTGCAATCTTTTCCAAAGCATTGAATTTTAAATTGACTCTGTTAATTGTGTAGAAACCATTTTTTTTCCAGCTATGTTCCCAGATTTTTGCATAAACCTTTTTCAGGGACGAAAAAGAAATAAGTGTGGGGATGTGATGTGTTGCAAAACACATATGTTTTTCTAGTTGTTTTTAATTAGTTTTCGTACAGTTTTATTCAATTTTAGAGTCGATTTATGCTGGTTCTTCACATTTCCACAAATTGTTGCGTACAGGTAATAAACATGTTATTTTGGCATAAAAGATAAAGAAAACGAGCTCCCGGGTGGACGAGAACAAACTGAAGATCAAAGGGAGAAGATTTCTGGAATTTCTCCTTGTCGCGTATTGCGACAACCACAGGAAACCCTGTCGCGTAGCGCGACAGGTAGAAATTACAGTTGTGCCCTTTTTAATGATTGCGGGTTTGACCCGACTATTTTGTCGGGTAGCGGGTACCGTCGCGTAGCGCGACAGGATTAAATTTTCAGAAAATCGAGTTTTATGCTATCGAAACGGATGGAGGCGGATTCATTGAATTCTGGATGATCAGAGACTACTTGGGAGGCGATTAGAAGCACAAGGACTAGATTGGAGTCGAGTTTGATCATCGGGAAGCCCTAGAGGAGTGATCCAAAGGGTGTAAGGTGATCGGTTCTTCTTTCTTTCTTGTTATTCTCATTTGAATGATGTTTGGGATGTGTTTTGACATTATTTATTACTGTTTATTTATTATGATTTGTGGCTAAACCTTCTAGACCACCTAGGGTTTTATAATTATGCATGTTTAATGTTTATAACGGTTGATTGTGGAACAAGTTTGGATTTTTCAATGGTTTAACGATTTGGTTTGGATTCTTGGATGTGTATGAATGTTTATGATGTTTGTGATATGAATTATTGTTTCCTCGTGTGCTTTGGTGAATGTCTTTCGTGTAATAGACGCATGCTAGGTCATTTACATGGTGTTTTTGATTTGTAGATGGATTGCTAGACGTAGTGGTTCATAGGAGGAATAATTAAGTCACAAATGAATTAGATGTTTAACCAAATTCAATAGCCGTGAGGTGAGGGTTTGTTAGTATATCTTGCATGTTTAAGAACTAGTTAAAGTCTTTGTGAAAAGACCAAGATTAGGTAATTTGAACATAGTCTTGTATGCTAAATCCAAGATGAATTACCTGTCTATCCCTTGCATATCATGCAGTGAGACTTTCCTTTCCGTGAGGTAGATAGTTTTTAGGATAAACCATTGATAGGTTGGTTAACTTGTGAGAGTAATTAACCTAAACCGGTGTTTAAGATACTTATAGACATTTTAGTTGAAATCTTTGAAAATGGTTAAAGAATCTCTAATTTGTTGATAAGCAAATATTTAAAGATCCCGGTTCCAAACATAAGTTCCATAATCAGTCTAAACACATTAGAGATGTATAAAGTAAACCCTAGGTAGTCACTTCATCATTCGTGAGTTTTAGTTGCATTTGCCTGTTGGAGTCTTAATTTGATTTTCTAGATTTTATTAATTTCATTTTAATCAGTTATTTACAAAACCCCCCTTTCAAACATTTAATTTAATTTAATCGTTTTGTATAGATAAGTCCTTGAATATATTTTGCACTTTCTATAGGAGTCTGTGGGTTCGATATCCGGACTTGCTTTTCTGTACTACTTTTCGATAGGTTCACTTACCTGTTAGTAGTTTAGTTTAGAGAGTCTAGAGTATTACTTAGTGTCTAGGTTAGTTTTGATTTTTATTAGTTTTAATTAAACTACTTTGCACACATCACCTTGCTGTTATGAGTGTGTGTCGTAAGGTATTTCCAGAAGCTGCAAAATATCTCTGCAGATGGCACATAGACGAAAAGATTGCCAAACATTGCAAGGACAGCTTTTCGGATGCAGACTGGAAGAAATTCAAAGGTCGTTGGCCGAATTTGTGTAACTCTCCGACAGCAGGGTTATACGACTATAACTACAACCGTCTGTACGAAAGACTTATTAAAGACAACAAAAAAAGTAAGCATCATATACCATCATCATTGTCATCATATCATCATTGGTTTTTTGTTTCATTTCAGGGGTTCTGAAATATCTGACGCACTCATGGTTACACAGTTACAGAGATATGTTTGTAACAGCATGGAGAAATAGAACGCGCAAATTTGGTCAAAGTACAACAAACCGGGTGGAAAGTCAGCACTCAAACCTAAAAAGATACCTCAGATCAACAAACAAGACGCTTGCCTCGCTTGTCGGTTTCGTAAATGAAATCGTACAATCATAGGAGGTAAAAATGAATCACAATTTTAAAACGAGCTTGATTAAAACTATGTGTCATCATAAACTACCAATATTTGATAACCTTTGAGGAAAGTTGTCCCATAAAGCTCTTGATTTGTCGGTCGAGGACAAAGACAAAGTAAGGGTTATGCGCGACTCAAATATGTCGTGTGGCCACCAGCTTTGGACGAGTTGTGGGTCGCCGTGCGCTTGTCATATATCAAAATACTTAAACACAGGTTCGTAATACTAAATCTACATCTTACATGTTTCACACATAGTTACTGATGTATTATTATTAATTATAAATTATGTAGATATGAAGATACCACTTTCAGAGATAGACATATTTTGAACAAAACTAAACACAAATAACCCAACACTATTAGAAGAAGAAGAAATTGATATTATAGGACAAACGAGTTTGGTTACAGAAGATATAAATTCCAAACCTCCTGAAGTAAAAAAGAGTCTAATAAAGAAGCACCTGTCGCAGGTATTTCAAATAAAAGCGACAAAAAGACAACTTTAGTTCAAAAAGATACACATGGTCATCCAACTTTAAAAGCACAGAAACTAAAAGAGCAAGACGTTGTAAAAGATAGCTTAGCGTCCCAACATAGTACGTTAGAACTTTCAAGGCATAGTTTGTTACAGTTACGACCGAGAAGAGTCAGAAACCCGTATTTCGGTGCAGTCGTTCCACATCAGGGATTTACTATGAGCCAGAGACCATGACAGAGGCATTCACCCAGGGGCTGACGCAGGGAGAAGACAGGGTGATGAGGGCTTGGTGGCCTCATATTTTTGACACACCGTTCACTAGCCACCGATTACGTGCGTCAACCATAGGAGATCCTCTGATTCTATACGTCCACAGGTGCATAATTACGATGATATCAGCACGTGGATAGAGCCAGGATTGGGTGACGACGATAGATTTATTCTATTTTCACTCCTTGATGACTGGCAGGCCGTGCAACCTTGCACGGTGTTTTGCCTTGTACTACGCCTCCTTCTACCACCGTCAGGATCGCGGTACACTGTGGGGAGGCACCTTTGTCACCCACCTCGCACACAGCAGAGGCATGTTTCATTTGCTTCAGGATCTGCAGGCGATCCCGCCACGTAAGTTGGATCGTCTAACGCTCCTGAACATGAAACTTGCCGCTGACATCCCGGGTCTACGATTACAGTTTAATGGATCCGATGGTCGTATCCGGCAGCAAGCCCAGTTGGCCGTCGTGTAGCAGTAGTAGCAACAGTAGCCCAAGGACCATGTTGAGGGGCAGATGACACAGCATGAGCCAATTCGATAGGAGCCCGTCCAGTCACCACCACATGAGGACCCATCGCAGCATCCACCACACGTCTACTGTGCGGTGCGCCTAACCGAGCCACTAGAGGAGTTGTTGCACCGTGTTGTGGTCCAGTCTAAGAGATTTTACAGGTCACTCGTCGTCAGGCCGAATGGGAGACACGCATTGAGTGACGGCTCGATCAGCTGGGGGATATGGTCCAGTTCACGAAATATACAAAGATTGCATTTTTACATCTTTTCTGTTGATTCTAATCTGGATTCCGCTCACTTTAGAGTCATTCGGTGTCGATTGGAGCCATAAAGCTCAAGTCTTGATCGAGATCTGGACCTACAAGTGGTATTAAAGCCTTCGAGCTCTTTTCTACACCAAGGTAACAACTTTTTCGTTTAAGTTTGATACTTTCTTGATCGTCTCTTCATCATCTAGCTGCTGACAAAATTTGGGGCTCTAAATCTTGAAGAATTTTTCTGTGGAAAAATTTCAAGTATCATCGACTTCTCAGTTTCGAGAACACCTTTCCAAGCACATCATTTCGAGATCTGGTCTTCGGGTACAACACTTCGAGTTCAACAGCTTAGCAGAATTGTTTCTGAGTTTTTGAGGTTCGGGTACTATATTTCGAGAAGAAGTTTTCGTGTACAGGTTATCAAACACTTGGATTTCGAGATCTCATTTTCGATAACCACATATCGAGTACAGTCTTTCGAACACTTGGAGTTCCTGAACAACTGTTCGAATACTCTACTTCGGGTACTGGGTCTCAAATACTCCTGGATCATCGAGTACAGCTTGGACTTCGTGTATTGCTTGGGATTTCGAATACTTAAGGATTTCGAGTAACACAGGGGCTTTAGGAACTTGTTAATTTTGAGAATTTGTACTTAGAAAATTTTCGGTTCATCATGCCCTCTAAGAATCGTACCAGCTTATCCAACTTGCTGAATTTGGATAATGAAATAAGCACGGGAACTAAGCCACCAAGGCTCGTATCAGGAGACAACTTTCAAGACTAGAAATTCATATTTCAGTCTTTCATCAAGTATACAGATCCGAAATTATGGAGATCGATATAGGAGGGGCCTTATGTGCCGATAGAGGGAGATTCCTTAGAAGCCCAACTCAACAGATTCACTCACCTTATGAAAGAGATGACAAGTGCTGGGATTGAAATGTTAAAGGGAGAAGTTCACAAGAAACTCTTAAATTCACTGCCATACAACTGGAACTCCAACTGCACAACAATCAAGAGGACAAAAGACATGTACAAGACTACTCTCAGTGAGTTAATCTCAATCATCAACTCATATGACATGGATGACAAACAAAGGGCGCTTAATCATGCTAATTCCATGGGCATTACTCCTGTATCTGAGAATGATACTCTCTTGTCTGCCATCAATTATCAAGCTTCTGGTTCTCAGCATTACCAGACCTCTTCATCTCAGTCTGTTCCTTTCGAGACTGCATTCATTTCATCAGGGCAAGTCAGTTCAGTGCCCAAAATCAGCCTGGAGAGTGAGGAGATTCCGCTACTATTCAAAGGATTCATGAACAGTTACAATGCATTTATTGCTGGAGAATTGGCCCTGGCGAATCTCACTCAAGACAATCTAGAGCAGATCAACCCAGCTGATGTGGAGAAATGGATATCTCATGGCAGATGGCCATGGCGGTCTTTCAGGAAAAGAAGTTAATCAAGAATTATGGCAGGAACAGTTTTGGGAAAAACCTAGGAAGGAAGTGGGGATTTGACAAGTCAAAGCTAAGGTGCTACAACTGTGTCCAGCCGAGTCACTTTGCTCGGGAATGTAAGCTGCCCAAGGTTGTGAATGAGGCAGACAAGAAGCCTGATGAAAAGGGGGGAGCTGGAGGTGGAGCTAGCACATCCAAGGCATTGGTCACTCAAGAGCTTGAGATGACTATGACCATGCTTTAATGGCTGAGTTGGACGACAAATGCAATGAGGTAACAGAAAATCCATGCTCTACTTCTTGCATTGAGAAGGTTTTTAAGTACCGTTCGCCTAATGAGGACTTAATCAAAGAACTCACCAAACTTAAATATTTTAACTCTGAATTTCTTAAAAATGAAGAGCTTTTCAAAAGGAAACTTGACACTGAAAGGCGTGATATTTCACAATTAAAAGAACTTTTAAGTGATAAAGAGTCCAACTATCGAGACGCCAGGCGTCGGATAGATGAACTCTCCTTAGAGTTAGAACACGTTAAGACACAGTTGTCCAAAACTAAAACTAAAGCTGATAAATATGAGTATTAGAGTACTGTGGTGGCTAACATGATTGATGTCCAGAGTAGGAGAAAAGAGAAAATTGGGCTTGGTTTTACTGAGGTGAAATCTGCATTTAACCATAACTACTCCATCATGCCTAATACCAACACATCTGTTAAATGATCTGCTGTTGAAGTCAGACCAACGATTTGAGTTCACCACTGGTTCTAACAAACCAGTCCCTGTTACCGCAGATGCAGTTGTGACTGACCTTAATGATTATGATGGTTCTTAGGCTTGTGCAGAATGTTTGAGTGTTTCAGGTTCAAGGCTAAAGAAGGAGAAATGAAGTGCTGGCAGGAGCACATATTGTTCAACTTCACATAGCAAATCACATTTTGTTCCAATAGTTGATTTTGTTAGGAGATTTGAATCAATCACATATCGCTTTACATGGGTAAACTACGAAGAACACGTGGTCCTTGTTGACCCCTCAATAGAATGGACTATTAGACCAAATGAAATGATTAAGGATTTTAAGACTAAGTTTGCTAAAATTAATGATAATGTTAAAAACAAAATTGTCTTAGAATCAGATCCTTCTCCTTTGACTGAGCAGGTAACTCTGAGGCGGGTTCAAAGTTAAACACTAACTCTGAACCTTATTTTCCAACTGGGTCATTGGAACAAGCCTCCATAAGTTCTATCTCTGGTATGAGTGACTGTGATGTAAAGCCATTTGACCAAAAGGAGTTTCATGAAAAAGTTTGTTGCTATGCATGTGGAAGACCAGGCCACATTGCTAGACACTATCTGCATCGACCTACTAAATTCTTCTATGGGAAGAATCAGAAGGTCAAACCCAAGGCTAAACCTGTTAAAAGACCAATGAGGACTGATCAATCCTCCAAGCCTAGGGTAAAACCTCAGAAGGTAAATCCGAATCATCCCACTGCCAAATGTGCCAAACCAGCAAAACAAAATCAATCTGGTTTTCATAAACAAAAGTCAAAGGATTTCAAATCTAAAAGCAAACCACAATGGAAAAATAAGCTACATTTGAAACCTCAAGTAAAACTAATTGATTATGGCAGTGGTGTCAGGCCCATGAATGTCAGGGCTAAATCAGACAAGCTCAAGGGAATTATCAAGAAAGGGCCCAAAGTTGCACAAGTACCTAAATCTGTTATAATTTGGGTACCCATTTCTAATTAAATGTGTGTGTGTTATGCAGGGACGACCAAATAAACAGAAGAATTTTTGGTACGTTGATAGTGGTTGTTCCCGGCATATGACTGGGGAATTTTCTTAGTTGCATGAAGTCACACCATTTAATGGAGGATATGTCTTGTTTACTGGAGACAAAGGTGGGAAAATCAGTATGAAGGGCACGGTTACAAATGGAACTCTAAGTTTTGACGATGTGTACTATGTTGAAGAACACAACCACAGCTCGTTGAGTGTTTCTCAGATCTTTGACAAGAGCTTTTTAACACACTTCACAAACAAAGGGTGTCTTATCTTGAAGCCCGGATTTGTAGTACCAAAGAAATGGATCTTGATGAGGACTCCAAGAATCAACAATGCCTATATCATCAACATGAATTCTGATTCATACACAGAAAACACCTGTTTGTTTTCTAAGGCATCAGATACTGACTGTTTGCTGTGGCATCGCCGACTGGGTCATGTCAATTTGAAGAATCTCAACCGACTAGCTAAGGCGGATCATGTGATTTTCCTACCTTCTAAGGACTTCTCCAAAATTGAGAAGTGCAGCGCATGTGCCAAGCGGAAGCAACACAAGAGACCCCACAAGCCCAAATTGTTCAACTCAATTTCATCAATTTTGCAGCTTCTTCATATGGATTTCTTTGGACCGGTTAATGTCATAAGCATCGGGAAGAAGTCATATTGTCTTGTTCTAACAGATGATTATTCCAAATTCACATGGGTGTTCTTTCTGGCCAAGAAAGATGAGACACCAGAGATTCTGAAGAAGTTTATCACCCCGATCGAGAATCAGAATAATTTAAAGGTTAAGGTGATCAAAAATGACAACGGCACCGAGTTCAAAAATCAGACACTCATTGATTTCTACAATGAGAAGGGACTTGCTCGACAGTACAGTGCAGCTCGTACACCACAGCAAAATGGAGTTGATGAAAGAAGGAACAGAACGCTTATCGAGGCTGCACGGACCATGCTGTCAGAGTCTAAGCTACCAATCTTCTTGTGGGCTGGAGCTATTAACACGGCTTGATATGTTCAAAATCGAGCTCTATTGAACAAGCGCCATCAGAAGACTCCCTACGAGATTTTCTTCAATCAGAAGTCGAAGGTTGGTCACTTCAAGTCATTTGGTTGTCCTTGCACTCTCCTCCACACTGAGGCAAATCACAAGTTTGATGACAAGGCAGATAAGTGTTACTTCGTGGGCTATTCATCTGAGAAAGCTGCTTACCGAGTATACAACAAGAAGACCCGGATGATTATGGAGTCATACTACATTGATTGGCTAGAAATGAACAACATCGATGCTAGTTCTAGTCCAAACTGGTTATTTCAGTATGATTCTACATTTGAGCCCTTCAACTCTTCATCTGAGAATGCAGGACCGTTTGAACCTAACGACAGTTTCTACAAGAGTGATGACGTGGACTACAGGGTTGACTATGTTCCGTGTGATCCCAAGCTTCTGACAGTTGACCCGCCAGGGATGTATGATCGAGTTCCACCCGTTCAGCCAACTCCAACAATGAAGTCATCCCACAGATCCAGAGAATTCACAATCTGTTCAACCTACTCCAGAGATAGATCAAGCCTCATCCTCTTCCCACCAGACTTTTGACAATCCACTGTTCTCAGACCACATCCCTGAGGAACGTTGTGTGGATAATGGAGCTGAAGCAAGTGAAATCGCTCCCGTTGACAACACCTCTTCCTCTAGTGAGGATCAACTAACTCACATCTGAAATCTGATCGATAATTTAGTTGTGGAGGAAGTGCCTACTTTAAGCACCAAAAAGAATCATCCAGTGAAGAATATCATTGGACCTCTTTCAGAAGGAGTTCTTACTAGGAGCAGATCCATTCCAGTTCAGACACCTTGCCTGAAGGAACTATAATACGAAGTCAATCAGGTCCAATTAATTATTGTTTATATTCATATTTTATTTCGCTGGTAGAACCCAAGAATGTCAATAAGGAGTCAAGCTGGGTTGAAGCAATGCAGGAAGAATTGATGCAGTTTCAGAAGCTCAAGGTGTGGAATCTGGTTCCATTGCCCAAAGGGAAACTTCCAATCAGAACCAGATGGGTCTTCAGAAACAAGAGAGATGATTCGGGCATGATCATTAGGAATAAAGCAAGGTTGGTAGTACAGGCCTTCTACCAACAGGAGGGGATTGATTATGAAAAAGTCTTTGCACCGGTCGCAAGATTTGAACCTATCCGCATCTTCTTGGCCTATGCTTACTGCATGAACTTCACTATTTATCAGATGGATGTGAAGACAGCCTTCTTGTATGGAAAGGTCAAGTAAGAGATCTATGTGTGTCAGCCCCCGGGGTTCGAGGATTCGCAGTATCCCGACCATGTCTACAAGCTAGACAAAGCCCTTTACGGTCTTCATCAGGAACCGTGAGCATGGTATGCAACACTTACAAATCATTCATTCACAGAGATAAGGACGATTTTATTCTCTTTCAAATCTATGTGGATGACACATTTTTGGTTCCACAAGCTCGGTGCTATGCAAAGAATTTGAAGCTGTGATGAAGAAGAAGTTTGAGATCAGTGCAATGGGGGAAATGACCTACTTCTTGGGTCTTCAGGTAAAGCAAGATTCTAAGGGTGTGCTGATTCATCAGGGCAAGTACGTTACCGACATTCTCACAAAGTTCAACATGTTGGAATCAAATCCCGCATCCACTCCTATGGCTACACATCCCAGGGCAGAACAGGAAGAAATACAGGATATGGACTACGTTCTCACTCCTAAGTCATCCCCGAAGAAAAAGAGTTTAAAGATGATGTCAAAGAGGGCAAAGGACCCTAGGCTCAGAAAGAAGAATGTAGGCACATCATCATTGTCACACCCCGAGCCGGCGGGTTGGATCGACATCCCCGTCAGGCGGAAGGTTCCCGGGGCGCGATATCGTGAGTGATAATCGTGAGGATCAGATTGTTTACATAGCATCAATGTTAAGAATAACTAAAGCACAATGACATTAAACTAGAATTTACAAAGTTAAATTACAATTGTTAACGTTTGATAATTTAACCAAGTAAATCTACAAATGAATCATAAGTCTACTATCTTGTAACCGTACAAGATATCAAAAGTGATTCACAGTAGTCAACAAAATAGGTGCTTCCCGAAAACTACTAGGTCCTCTAACTGACATCCTAGCATGCATTCCTGAAACCTTAGCTTAACCCTGTCCATCACCTGAGAAAGCATGAAAGAAAACAAAGTCAACACGATGGTTGGTGAGTTCATATAATTTAGTTGTTGAAAAATAGCTTTTACAAATCCCTTTTTAGATAACAACCTTAACCTCATTAACATCACCTGTATCATCCAACTTGGTATGCTTATGTATAGGGCATACGAAAGGGTCGAGCCTACAACCCGCCCAGACGCCATCCCACCACATACTAAGTCATATAGGACATTGCTGTTAACGATAATTAAGCATTTTATCTACCTTTCAATTCCATTTCAAAAGAATAGCCTTATTACAAATCTTTTAGGTAACAACCTTAACTTCATTAACATCACTTATATCATCCAACTCGGTATGCTTATGTATAGGGCATACGAAAGGGTCGAGCCTACAACCCGCCCAGACGCCATCCCACCACATACTAAGTCAAATAGGACATTGTTGTTAATGATAATTAAGTGTCTTACCTATCATACAGTTTCATTCCCATTCTAGTGTGACAACACACAAACAAGGTTTATATTAAAACTTTAATTACGACGCATTTTGTTAACATGTTTAGATAAATGCACTTCTTAGAAACATTAAGTAGAGAAATTATGTCATTAGTTGAGAACAATAGAGTACACATGCCATAAAGGTTAGAAACAAGAGATTTTCTATGAAACATAATGATATACCTTTGTGACTCAATGAGCTAGAATAAAACGAAACAATGATTTCACATGTTCATATATTTATATTTATATACATGCTTGAATTAATGAAAAATTTTATTATCTAATACAAAACTACTTCTAATAAATAATTATCATATTAAAAGGTATGTGTACCACGACATACATACATACATACTTGTATATCCTTGTTGAGATGATTATAGGAATACGTCACTACTTATAATTGCATGCATAGATTAACTCTTTTGAAACACCACCCCTTTACATTACATACATATATTCACGACACATAGTAATATATATATATATGCTCATATTTCGGTTATACATACATTCATGCATAGGGGTATTAATTTAAAGGCTCAACAAAAATATATGTACATAAATACATATATACACATACGTTAGACACACACACATACAAAACATATACATATGTGGTTATAGCTACAACCGTGTATTTAAAAGAATCCTTTTCTTTTACCACACCTCCCACTATCACCAATAGAATTAATTCTATGTCTCTTACAAACATCACCATCATATACACACACACACATACACGACCACACATACATTTCGGTATACATATATACACTATCACAAGACAACAAAAATCTTACACTATCCCACACCCTCACCTCACTTTCAACCAATCCCTTCCTTCTCTCTATCCCAAAAACCGGTTCCCCAATCCCTCTCCTCCCTTTTTCTTTTCTTCTCTTGACCGGCTCACTCTCTCCCTCTTTCCCTTCTCTATAATCGACCACATCTACCCACATCACACTTTACCTCATTTGAAAATACACAAGTCTCACTCCCTCTCTTCCTTTTCTCTTGTCATCAACGAAGACCAGCCCCTTGACACTAAAACTCGACGGGTTCCAGCCACATCCACCTCAAGAGCTCACAACTTGGAAGGTCACAACACAAGACTATCCCGAGTTCAAGGAGTTGGGTCGACGACAAGCCTTACATTCGACACAAAGGTTAGATAGTGAACTTCTAAAACTCGAAAATCTTGTTCTACCTACTCTCTTTTCCCCTACAACTCGTGAACAGCCCTAAAACTCTTTTCCTTGACACTTTGAACCGTTAAAATGATGGCCAAGAACTTCTAAGTTGCGAAAACACACATGCATGTACATGCATGTGTGCAAATTCGACATTTTCTAAACAAAAGCCATGATTTTCGTTACATGAACCTTTACACATTCTTAGAATCGATTTCATTATAAACAAAAACACTCACAACTATGGGGGATGAGTACCTAGACGTATCCATACACATGCAAGTCTTGCATGTGTAATATCATGATCTTGGAAACCCACAACTTTCATTTTCATGTGTAGCATGAACTCTAAATCTATTCTATGCATTCTACACTTCTTAACAGCCCTAATATCCTCTTGGAACGTGATTCACAAGTTCACAACATAAGGGTATGACTCACAACTCTTAAAAAGTGTAATATCTATGCATGCATGTATGTAAAAATGGAAAATACAACTTTAAAATGCTAATGTATGTATCACGAAATTTTGAGCAGGTTTAGTTGTGATGATATTGCTGGGGAATATTGTATAAAAGTTTGGGTTATAATGATAGATATGTTATATTGATAATCTTGACCCAAAAACCCAGTTTTTAAGGTTTATAAGCATGTAAAATATCAAAAAAATTATGTTAATAACCTTCTGGACAGAATGTGTAAATAAAATAGGCTCATAATAATGTTAGAATAACACTCAAAAAGTTTGAGAATTTATTGTTATGTCTAAAATAAGTTATAGAATTATTAAAATCTCTATAAATCTTGATAAAATCATCAAAAATAGCTCCTGAGTGATAAAATTCCTAAGAACACTTTATATCTTTATTAATATAGTTATCAGACCTGGGAAAAATATTGAAACTTAAAATTGATAGTTTAAACTAATTATTTGCCATTTAAAATATTTGTAAAGGTTAAAAATACGAATCAAATTTGTTACTGTCCAAAATATGAAGTAAATATTTTTCCCGGTATTCTAATAATACATAGAGGTCTCAGTAAAAATATGGTAATTTTTAGTGACCGTTAGGTATTTAATTGATATTTAAAGTATTAAATAGTGCAAAAATCGTTTTATATAGTAAACGACCTTTTAAGATTCTGAAATTTCTACAGTAGACTAAAAACATGATTTTTTTACTGTATAAAAATTTTAGTAATTTTTAGATATCGGGAAATATTTATTATAATATTGATGTTATTTAAAATGTTTAAAACAGTTTAAAATAGTAAACAAGCTTGAAAAATTCTGAAAATTTTACAGAAATCTAATAACACCAGTATAAGATTACACAAATATTTTCGGAATTTTTAGTGATCAGAATCGTTATCTGTGAATTTTTGAGGATTTTAAACACTTAAAAACAATAATTAATACAAGAGGTTAAACATAATATTAATAGGGAAAGATTAAATAACATTTTCCCAGACCCTTTATTGATAAAAATTAAATATATAAAACTTATTTGATAATGTGTTTTAAATTTATATATTTTTTAAGAGCCAAATTGTGTAAAAATATATTTAATTATCCAACAAATTTGACTTATAAAAGTCAAGAACATACAAGATACTTATGTATATACCTATATACATGCAAGACATAATATGAATTATGATATATAACCAAATAAGGCATGGCTACCCATCAAAAGTGCTTTAGTAAGAAAACAAAGTTTTTAAAACATGGAACAATTAAACAAATGCATAATATGATACATCAATATATTGATGGCATGAGTAAGTGCTAAAAGTTTAAAAATAAATTAGGCAACGGAATCAATCAAGACTAAGCTTCAATCAATCATCAGTCGGTTTAACCAAGTATCATCAATAGCACAGGTGAGTTCATGTGATCCCTTTTCTATTTACTATTTTAGGATACTGAAAGCATGCTCTAAACTGTTTATTTAACTTTATATGTGATAATGAACGTACCGTTCAATTTAATTGCTTCCCCTAGACATGAAGCATAATATACAACCATTAACTCACAGGATGAGCCAGTGAGTATATGGGTAGTACTACTTGGGGAATCCCCCACGCACAGTGGCCCGAAAGGGTGGCCCTACATAAATAGGGTTGAAATCGCACTGAGGTTAATGATAACCGTTGTGACATATATTCATCATGATACATTTATACCGAGGACAGGAACGGGTCTCGGAATGGGAAGTAGATTGGGATGGCCATGTCACGGGCTAACAGTGTATGAGGAAGACGCCTGGTCATGGCACAGGGTTGGTTGTATTGTTTTGAATTATCACATACTCTTTATTATGGTGTAATGTTGTGTCTTAATATTAAACTCATGTTCTCACCAACTTTAGTTGACGTATTTTAGCATGTCTTTCAGGTTGATGCTAGAAGTAGAAGAATGGAACAACTTCTAGGAGTAGCCTAGCTTTGAAACTGGAGTTGTTAAAGACAAGTTTATGAATTATGAATAATGTTATATTTAGCCCTGCGTGGCAAATTAGACAATTTGTTGAATGTTTTAGTTTGAATTGCTTTGGGCTATGAGATATTTATGCTATGCTTCCGCTTTGCTAGTTTAAATTATGTTTATCAATCATTGCGCCCCGGTTCCCCGAGTTGGGGTGTGACAGGTTGGTATCAGAGCCCAAGGTTATAGAGAATGAGGTGCCTTAGTATACCTAAGACTATAACCGTAGGATTAGGGACAATTTAGAGTAGGATGCTTAGGAGGAAGAGATAAGTATTTTAGGATTAAATAATAAATTGAACTATGTGATGTTACTAACAAGTCATTGCAGGAAATGGACGCTAAAGGAAAGGGTCTCAGCAATGGAGGATCGTCCAACCGACCTAGAGTATATGCCAGGAGGGATTTTCCACCTGCGGTACGTGAAGAGCTACACAGACGCTTCCCTCAACACTATAGTCCGCTGCCAGAGGATGCATACTTCTCTTCATTAGAGTCGGAGCCAATGGAGTATGATGATGCTGCATCTACTACGCCTAGTAGGTCTCGCACTAGATCTATGTCTCCTCCTTTACCCCGTATTGAGCCTAGTGACGGACCTGTTAGGAGACCCACACCTGTTATGGGAGCGAGGCCGGGAGCCTCCATGTCTTTTCGCATGCCCAGGAGTGGACCCCTTTACCCTACCATGGGAGAGCCTGATCTGGTTCAGCCCGCACGTCATAGCATGCATTTAGGGCACTCCGCTCGCCATGGGATAGATATGGCAGGTCCTAGCAGGAGTAGAGCTGCAGATGTCAACCCACAGAGGGAAGAGAACTACATGCTGTGGTCTGCCATGTTTGAGCAGGAGAAGAAGGAAACTCAACTATCTGAACAATTCCAAAGGCAAATAGGAGCAGTCACTCTGCAACTGGAAATGACACGCAAAGAATTGAAGGAGTCCCGTGAGGCCCGACAAGCAACAAAGAAGAAGGGATTCTTTGCAACTGTGTGGGATTCACTACGTAGGAAGAAGACTTAGGGGACTGATTTTTATTCTTACTTATCATTATGAATTATGTCATTTGATGTATTATGAGACAATATGTTTAATGGGATTGCATACCCAAATTTTGATGTATTATGAAACAATTGGGATTGATAGGGATATTTTCCCTGATGGTACATTGGAAACATGATGGGTGAATCCTTTTTATTTATGTAATGAATGGGTTTGAGACATTGAGAAATTTGGTTACTATGATTTATTGCTTGGTTGCCATGATGAATGAATGTAATGATATGATACATTATGAGCTATTCTGGATGCATGATTTTAATTGTATGAATTTGAATTGGTTGCCTAAAATATATTTTTGTTTTCTCTTTAATATATGTTAACTATGAAAATGATACAATATTAAAACTTAATTAATTGCTCAATAAAGACAAATGACAATAATTTTCTCTATATGTGAAACATATGAAATAGAATGCCTCCCAGACGTAGTCAGAGATTGAATCGGGGTGAACCCAATGTGGAAGCACAAACAAACCCTCGAACCGGAAGAAGAAGGAACCCAAGGAATCCGCCACCACCACCTCCCCCAGGAGACCCAGCAAATCGTTTAGAAAATCCAGAGGATCCCCAAAATGCCAATGCAAATGTTAATAGAAACATGGGAAACCGTAATATGGATGACAGGATGGCTGAGCTGATTACCGGACACATACAGAATGCAATACCAACCATAGCAGCTCAAATTCGGGCTGATATGAATGCTGAGAATCCAGATGGAAACGTACAAGATGGAGAAGGACCAGAAGTAGAACAAGTAGAAACAGAAGAACGAAAGGGATGTTCATATAAGACTTTCATGGCATGTAAACCAAAGGACTTTGAAGGAAAGGATGGTGCTGTAGGAGCCATTAGATGGCTAGAAGATATGGAGTCGGTTCTAGATATTAGTGATTGCAAGGAAGAGAATAAGGTCAAGTATGCCACACACTCCTTGAAAGGATCTGCACTGACATGGTGGAATACCATCATCAAAACTAGAGGCCGAAATGCAATTAAGGTCATGACTTGGAAGACTTTTAAGGATCTAGTTACTGAGAAGTTCTGTCCAATTAATGAATTGGAACGAATTGAAGCTGAGTTTCTGGTGCATGAGATGGTTAACTTGGACCATACCAAGTACATTAATAGGTTCAATGAGCTGGCATTGTTAGTACCACATCTAGTTACCCCGGAAACCAAAAGGATTGGAAGGTATATCTGGGATTGGCACCTCAGATAAGAGGGTATGTCAGGACTGCTAGACCCACTACTTTTCAGTCTGCGGTGGAGTTAGGAGGAACACTCACAGATGAAATGGTAAGGTGCGGAAAGATAAACCGAGAAAAAGTAGGTGACAAGAGGAAGTGGCAGGACAATAGGATGGAAGGAAAGGGAGAGCGGAAGTTTAAAAGATTTGAGAATAGGAGAAATGAGTTTGGTAAAGCAAAGGAAACAACTGTACCCAGAACTGGTAGAAAATTATACCTAGGAACTAATCCTTGGTGTGATAAATGCAAGGTTCATCATCAGGGGGAATGTAACCCTAAGTATTGCTACAAGTGTAAGAAGCAAGGACATCTCCTCAAGGATTGCAAAGCTAAGGACACGACCAGATGTTACGAATGTGGGAATACGGGGCACTTGAGGAATACATGCCCAAGACTAAATCGGGACAACCCACCCAAAGCAACAGGAAGGGCGTTCGTGCTCACTGCTACTGAAACCCAAAAGGACCCTGAATTGATAACCGGTACGTTTCTATTAAACAAACATGTAGCTAGTATATTGATTGATACAGGTGCCACTTTTAGTTTCATAGTTTACTTAGCATATGCGATAACTAACAAGGAAGATGATATACCTAAGGAGATACCAGTAGTGTCAGAATACTTGGATGTATTTCCTGATGAGTTGCCAGGATTGCCACCACGGAGACAAGTGGAATTTAGAATTAATCTAATTCCAGGAGCAGCACCAGTAGCTAAAGCACCCTATCGCTTAGCTCCATCAGAAATGCAAGAAATGGTATTGCAGATACAAGAATTAATGGATAAGGGATTTATAAGGCCAAGTTTCTCGCCATGGGGAGCCCCAGTGTTATTTGTGAAAAAGAAGGACGGAACATTAAGGATGTGCATCGATTATCGTGAGCTAAACAAAGTTACAATAAAGAATCGGTATCCACTGCCAAGAATTGATGATCTGTTTGATCAGCTACAAGGGGCGAGTTAGTTCTCTAAGATTGATTTAAGATCCGGATACCATCAACTACAAGTTAGAGATGAGGATGTCCCAAAAACAGCCTTTAGGACGCGTTACGGACATTACGAATTTATGGTAATGCCATTTGGGCTTATTAATGCACGTGCGGTGTTCATGGACCTCATGAACCGTGTGTGCAAACCATACTTGGATAAATTTGTAATTGTTTTCATTGATGATATATTGATATACTCTAAGAATGAGAAGGACCACGAGGAGCATCTACGAAAGATGCTGGAGTTATTAAGGAGTGAGAAGTTATATGCTAAACTAAGCAAATGTGAATTTTGGATGAGAGAAGTACAATTCTTGGGGCACATTATCAATGGACAGGGAATACAAGTAGACCCTTCAAAAATAGAAGCTGTGAAAGAATGGGATACGCCAAGGACACCCACGGAAATAAGACAATTTCTGGGATTGGCCGGCTATTACAGGAGATTTATAGAAAATTTTTCTAAAATAGCATTACCCTTAACTACTTTAACACAGAAGAAAGTGACCTTTGAATGGGGAGAAAAACAACAGGAAGCATTTGACATACTTAAACAAAGGTTGTGTAGTGCACCTATATTATCTCTACCAGAAGGGAACGAAGACTTCGTGGTGTACTGTCATGCTTCTAGAATGGGACTGGGTTGTGTGTTAATGCAAAGGAAGAAAGTAATTGCGTATGCATCACGACAATTGAAAACAAAAGAGAAAAACTACACCACCCATGACTTAGAGTTAGGAGCGGTAGTGTTTGCTTTAAAGATATGGAGACACTATCTATATGGAACAAATTGTGTAATCTATACTGATCACAAGAGTTTACAACATATACTCGATCAGAAAATACTAAATATGAGGCAAAGGAGATGGGTAGAGTTGTTAAGTGATTATGATTGCGAGATCAGGTATCATCCGGGTAAGGCAAATGTGGTAACAGACGCCTTGAGTCGGAAAGAAAGGATGGTTCCATTAAGGGTAAAAGCCCTGAAGATGACAGTAGGAATTGATTTGTAGGAAAAGATCCATAAAGTTCAACAAGAAGCCTTGTCCAAGGAAAATTTAAAGGAAGAATCATTGACAAAAATCGAGAAACAATTTGATGAAGAAGATCAAGGTAAATTAAAGGCATTCAAAGGGAAAATATGGATACCTCTGCATGGGGGTATGAGGGAAGTAATTTTAGAAGAAACACATAGGTCTAGATACTCAGTACATCCCGGTGGTGATAAGATGTACCATCAGATAAAAGAAAAATTCTGGTGGCCTGGGTTAAAAAGATCAATAGCAGAGTATGTCAGCAAATGCTTGACTTGTGCAAGAGTAAAAGCGGAGCATCAAAAGCCATCTGGATTGTTACAACAACCAGAGATACCTGCATGGAAATGGCAACAGGTTACTATGGATTTTGTAACCAAGCTACCTCAAACCGCCAGTGGTCATGACTCAATATGGGTAGTCGTTGATAGGTTAACAAAAACAGCACACTTCTTACCCATAAGGGAAGATTACAAAATGGATAAGTTAGCAAAGATTTATATGAATGAAATTGTGTCAAGACACGGAGTGCCTATATCAATAATTTCGGATAGAGATAGTCGCTTCACCTCAAGATTTTGGCAAACTCTTCAAGAAGCTCTGGGAACCAAATTAAAACTAAGTACGGCTTACCATCCTCAAACGGATGGGCAAAGTGAAAGGACTATCCAGACATTGGAAGACATGTTGAGAGCGTGTGTAATAGATTTTGGAGGAAGTTGGGACACCCACTTGCCATTGGTTGAATTCTCCTATAATAACAGCTACCATACTAGTATTCAAGCAGCACCGTTTGAGGCATTATATGGGAGAAAGTGTAGATCACCGCTGTGTTGGAATGAAATAGGTGAAAGCAAATTAACCGGGCCTGAGATTGTGCAAGAGACTACTGATAAGATTCATAAAATCAAGGAAAGGATGAAGGCTGCTCAAGACCGACAGAAGAGTTACGCAGATAGGAGACGAAGGCCTTTGGAGTTTAGTGTGGGAGATAAAGTCATGCTGAAGGTATCACCATGGAAGGGTACGGTACGCTTTGGTAAACATGGGAAGTTGAACCCCCGGTATATTGGACCCTTCAAAATTGTGGCGAGAGTGGGACTTGTAGCTTATCAGCTAGAACTCCCATTGGAATTAGAAGAAATACATGACGTGTTCCATGTGTCAAACCTCAAGAAGTGTTTGGTGGACGAAAGTTTGATCATACCTTACCAAGAGGCAAAGGTCAATAAACAATTACAATTCATGGAGGAACCTGTAGAAATCATGGACAGACAGGTCAAGAAGCTGAGACGTAGTAAGATACCTATTGTAAAAGTACGTTGGGATTCCAAACGAGGGCCTGAATTTACATGGGAAAAAGAATCAGAAATGCGTAAGAAGTACCCTCAACTATTTCAAGCTACAAGTTAACTACGACCAATCAAATTTCGAGGACGAAATTTCTACAAGTAGGGGAGACTGTGACAACACACAAACAAGGTTTATATTAAAACTTTAATTACGACGCATTTTGTTAACATGTTTAGATAAATGCACTACTTAGAAACATTAAGTAGAGAAATTATGTCATTAGTTGAGAACAATAGAGTACACATGCCATAAAGGTTAGAAACAAGAGATTTTCTATGAAACATAATGATATACCTTTGTGACTCAATGAGCTAGAATAAAACGAAACAATGATTTCACATGTTCATATATTTATATTTATATACATGCTTGAATTAATGCAAAATTTTATTATCTAATACAAAACTACTTCTAATAAATAATTATCATATTAAAAGGTATGTGTACCACGACATACATACATACATACATACATACATACATGTATATCCTTGTTGAGATGATTATAGGAATACGTCACTACTTATAATTGCATGCATAGATTAACTCTTTTGAAACACCACCCCTTCACATTACATACATATATTCACGACACATAGTAATATATATATATATGTTCATATTTCGGTTATACATACATTCATGCATAGGGGTATTAATTTAAAGGCTCAACAAAAATATATGTACATAAATACATATATACACATACGTTAGACACACACACATACAAAACATATACATATGTGGTTATAGCTACAACCGTGTATTTAAAAGAATCCTTTTCTTTTACCACACCTCCCACTATCACCAATAGAATTAATTCTATGTCTCTTACAAACATCACCATCATATACACACACACACATACACGACCACACATACATTTCGGTATACATATATACACTATCACAAGACAACAAAAATCTTACACTATCCCACACCCTCACCTCACTTTCAACCAATCCCTTCCTTCTCTCTATCCCAAAAACCGGTTCCCCAATCCCTCTCCTCCCTTTTTCTTTTCTTCTCTTGACCGGCTCACTCTCTCCCTCTTTCCCTTCTCTATAATCGACCACATCTACCCACATCACACTTTACCTCATTTGAAAATACACAAGTCTCACTCCCTCTCTTCCTTTTCTCTTGTCATCAACGAAGACCAGCCCCTTGACACTAAAACTCGACGGGTTCCAGCCACATCCACCTCAAGAGCTCACAACTTGGAAGGTCACAACACAAGACTATCCCGAGTTCAAGGAGTTGGGTCGACGACAAGCCTTACATTCGACACAAAGGTTAGATAGTGAACTTCTAAAACTCGAAAATCTTGTTCTACCTACTCTCTTTTCCCCTACAACTCGTGAACAGCCCTAAAACTCTTTTCCTTGACACTTTGAACCGTTAAAATGATGGCCAAGAACTTCTAAGTTGCGAAAACACACATGCATGTACATGCATGTGTGCAAATTCGACATTTTCTAAACAAAAGCCATGATTTTCGTTACATGAACCTTTACACATTCTTAGAATCGATTTCATTATAAACAAAAACACTCACAACTATGGGGGATGAGTACCTAGACGTATCCATACACATGCAAGTCTTGCATGTGTAATATCATGATCTTGGAAACCCACAACTTTCATTTTCATGTGTAGCATGAACTCTAAATCTATTCTATGCATTCTACACTTCTTAACAGCCCTAATATCCTCTTGGAACGTGATTCACAAGTTCACAACATAAGGGTATGACTCACAACTCTTAAAAAGTGTAATATCTATGCATGCATGTATGTAAAAATGGAAAATACAACTTTAAAATGCTAATGTATGTATCACGAAATTTTGAGCAGGTTTAGTTGTGATGATATTGCTGGGGAATATTGTATAAAAGTTTGGGTTATAATGATAGATATGTTATATTGATAATCTTGACCCAAAAACCCAGTTTTTAAGGTTTATAAGCATGTAAAATATCAAAAAAATTATGTTAATAACCTTCTGGACAGAATGTGTAAATAAAATAGGCTCATAATAATGTTAGAATAACACTCAAAAAGTTTGAGAATTTATTGTTATGTCTAAAATAAGTTATAGAATTATTAAAATCTCTATAAATCTTGATAAAATCATCAAAAATAGCTCCTGAGTGATAAAATTCCTAAGAACACTTTATATCTTTATTAATATAGTTATCAGACCTGGGAAAAATATTGAAACTTAAAATTGATAGTTTAAACTAATTATTTGCCATTTAAAATATTTGTAAAGGTTAAAAATACGAATCAAATTTGTTACTGTCCAAAATATGAAGTAAATATTTTTCCCGGTATTCTAATAATACATAGAGGTCTCAGTAAAAATATGGTAATTTTTAGTGACCGTTAGGTATTTAATTGATATTTAAAGTATTAAATAGTGCAAAAATCGTTTTATATAGTAAACGACCTTTTAAGATTCTGAAATTTCTACAGTAGACTAAAAACATGATTTTTTTACTGTATAAAAATTTTAGTAATTTTTAGATATCGGGAAATATTTATTATAGTATTGATGTTATTTAAAATGTTTAAAACAGTTTAAAATAGTAAACAAGCTTGAAAAATTCTGAAAATTTTACAGAAATCTAATAACACCAGTATAAGATTACACAAATATTTTCGGAATTTTTAGTGATCAGAATCGTTATCTGTGAATTTTTGAGGATTTTAAACACATAAAAACAATAATTGATACAAGAGGTTAAACATAATATTAATAGGGAAAGATTAAATAACATTTTCCCAGACCCTTTACTGATAAAAATTAAATATATAAAACTTATTTGATAATGTGTTTTAAATTCATATTTTTTTAAGAGCCAAATTGTGTAAAAATATATTTAATTATCCAACAAATTTGACTTATAAAAGTCGAGAACATACAAGATACTTATGTATATACCTATATACATGCAAGACATAATATGAATTATGATATATAACCAAATAAGGCATGGCTACCCATCAAAAGTGCTTTAGTAAGAAAACAAAGTTTTTAAAACATGGAACAATTAAACAAATGCATAATATGATACATCAATATATTGATGGCATGAGTAAGTGCTAAAAGTTTAAAAATAAATTAGGCAACGGAATCAATCAAAACTAAGCTTCAATCAATCATCAGTCGGTTTAACCAAGTATCATCAATAGCACAGGTGAGTTCATGTGATCCCTTTTCTATTTACTATTTTGGGATACTGAAAGCATGCTCTAAACTGTTTATTTAACTTTATATGTGATAATGAACGTACCGTTCAATTTAATTGCTTCCCCTAGACATGAAGCATAATATACAACCATTAACTCACAGGGTGAGCCAGTGAGTATATGGGTAGTACTACTTGGGGAATCCCCCACGCACAGTGGCCCGAAAGGGTGGCCCTACATAAATAGGGTTGAAACCCCACTGAGGTTAATCATAACCGTTGTGGCCTATATTCATCATGATACATTTACACCGAGGACATGAACGGGTCTCGGAATGGGAAGTAGATTGGGATGGCCATGTCACAGGCTAACAGTGTATGAGGCAGACGCCTGGTCATGGCACAGGGTTGGTTGTATTGTTTTGAATTATCACATACTCTTTATTATGTTGTACTGTTGTGTCTTAATATTAAACTCATGTTCTCACCAACTTTTAGTTGACGTATTTTAGCATGTCTTTCAGGTTGATGCTAGAAGTAGAAGGATGGAACAACTCCTAGGAGTAGCCTAGCTTTGTATTTGGAGTTGTTTAAAGACAAGTTTACAATTTATGGATAATGTTATATTTAGCCCTGCGTGGCAAATTAGACAATTTGTTGAATGTTTTAGTTTGAATTACTTTGGGCTATGAGATATTTATGCTATGCTTCCGCTTTGCTAGTTTAAATTATGTTTATCAATCGTTGCGCCCCAGTTCCCCGAGTTGGGGTGTGACAGGTTGGTATCAGAGCCCAAGGTTATAGAGAATGAGGTGCCTTAGTATACCTAAGACTATAACCGTAAGATTAGGGGCAACTTAGAGTAGGATGTTTAGGAGGAAGAGATTAATATTTAGGACTAAATAATAATTTGAATTATGTGATGTTACTAACAATTCATTTCAGGAAATGGACGCTAAAGGAAAGGGTCCCCAGCAATGGAGGATCGTCCAACCGACCAAGAGTATATGCCAGGAGGGATTTTCCACCTGCAGTACGTGATGAACTACACAGACGCTTCCCTCAACACTATAGTCCGCTGCCAGAGGATGCATACTTCTCTTCATCAGAGTCGGAGCCAATGGAGTATGGTGATGCTGCATCTACTACGCCCAGTAGGTCTCGCACTAGATCTATATCTCCTCCTCTACCCCGTATTGAACCTAGTGACGGACCTGTTAGGAGACCCACACCTGTTATGGGAGCGAGGCCGGGAGCCTCCATGTCTTTTCGTATGCCCCGGAGTGGACCCCTTTATCCTACCATGGGAGAACCTGATCTGGTTCAGCCCGCGTGTCATAGCATGCATTTAGGGCACTCCGCTCGCCATGGGATAGATATGGCGGGTCCTAGCAGGAGCAGAGCTGCAGATGTCAACCCACAGAGAGAAGAGAACTACATGTTGTGGTCTGCCATGTTTGAGCAGGAGAAGAAGGCAACTCAACTATCTGAACAATTCCAAAGGCATATAGGAGCAGTCACTCTACAACTGGAAATGACACGCAAAGAATTGAAGGAGTCCCGTGAGGCCCGACAAGCAACAAAGAAGAAGGGATTCTTTGCAACTGTGTGGGATTCACTACGTAGGAAGAAGACTTAGGGGACTGATTTTTATTCTTACTTATCATTATGAATTATGTCATTTGAGGTATTATGAGACAATATGTTTAATGGGATTGCATACCCAAATTTTGATGTATTATGAAACAATTGGGATTGATAGGGATATTTTCCCTGATGGTGCATTGGAAACATGATGGTGAAACCTTTTTATTTATGTAATGAATGGGTTTGAGACATTGAGAAATTTGGTTACTATGATTTATTGCTTGGTTGCCATGATGAATGAATGTAATGATATGATACATGTATTATGAGCTATTCTGGATGCATGATTTTAATTGTATGAATTTGAATTGGTTGCCTAAAATATATTTTTGTTTTCTCTTTAATATATGTTAACTATGAAAATGATACAATATTAAAACTTAATTAATTGCTCAATAAAGACTAATGACAATATTGACTATGGATTCCAAGCCCATCATGTTAATTATACCCTACTTTTAAATAAATTACGTTTTAATAAAATAAATTAAATTGTAAACTTTATTAAATTAAATTAAATGGTTTTTAAATAAATGCCTAACTTAAAAATGTTGAATTAAAGACTTGTAATGTAATTAGAATAAACCCTACTCATCTAGGGTTTATTGATGAATAATCTTGAGACTTGGGAGACTTACGGGTAATAAGTTAGATTAAGTTAGATGAATCCTAGAAACACATTAGCATCTAGGACACGTAGTTGCACACCAAGACCAAACCCTAGATACGATGACTACTATATATATATACTTATCGTATTCGAATTCTCTTAAAACAAATCAGGTACTAAAGATACATAAGCAACCATCAAAGAGCGCGCATTATCTTTTGTGATTCAATTGTACAGCAACACAAGTGAGTTCATTGCCCCTTTTCTAACATTTTTGTTTTAAAACGCGGGGCTGAGAAGCATGCGTAAACTGTTTCATTTAAACTGTTTATTTAAATGCTTTTATTTATTATATGTTTTACATATATATGTTTGTTGATATTCCTAGACTCCTGTCTAGGTAATTATTAAACAGATCAAATTATCAAGTTAATTAAAGTACTATTATGAGTAATACTTTAAATTTAAACTCTAAACAAACCCTTAGGCCATCAAGCTCAAATTCAAGAATCTAAATTCAAAATGAAATCAAATGAACTAAAACAGAAGATCATATCTTAAAGGAAATCTAGTTCAGTGTGGGATCTGAGAACAAAGAATCATAATCAAGAATCAATTATCGTTGTGAATCATGGAAATTCTAAAGATCAAGATCAAGAGACTCAAGGAATCAGAAATCATAAATGTGTGTGAATCATTGTAATAATGAAATCATTACAATCTAATGAAATCATTAATACTCAAGTTAAGGTGGATGTCAGTTGTATAGGGAATCAAGACCACGTGTAACACACATAAAGTCCCTTCAAGTATAGTAGACTCTTGTAGTCAAGCTATATGGGCAATAACGTGAACTATCAAATGAAATCAATATCAAAAATCAAGAGAATCAAGGAGATCAAGAATCAAAGGATATCCATAAAGTCCCTTCAGGTACAGAAGACCATTGGGTCAGGCTGTACGGGCATCATTAAAATCCCAGCAAGATCAAGAATGCCCAATCATTTTATTTCTAATTGATTGTGGGTCACGTGTGAGAGGTTACAACTTGGACAACCACCAACAACTAAGTCTAATTGATTGAGCCAAATAATGCCCAATCATCATGTCTTAGTTGTATTTAGATGTTTTAATTATTTATTAAATTAAATATTTAACATTTTATTTCTATCATTGACATTTGGGAGATCATTTAACTATGATGAGCTCAAGAGAATCAAGGTTAAATCAAAGTTTGGAAAGCATAATCTAAATCAGAGGTGTGTTAGGTAAAAATGCTTAATTATCATTAATATCATTGTCCTATGTGGCTTAGTATGTGGTGCGATGGCGTCTGGGCGGGCTTGTAGGCTTGACTCAGGGGTATGCCCTATACATAAGCATCCCGAGCTGGATGATACAGGTGATGTTAATGAGGTTAGGGTCTTTATCGAAAGAGGTTTTCAAATCATTTTCAAATACTAAATTAAATGAACTCACTCACCAACCATGTGTTGACTTGATCTTTTTGCATGACTTCTCAGGTGACGAACAGGACAGTTAAGAAGTCATTTCTTTTGGACTAGGACTGCCGATAGAAGACTTAGTATTTTGGACCTGCATACTTTTGAAGACATCATCATACAAATTATTTTGTATATCTTGTGTAAATACAAGATAGAAATTTATGATGTTGATGGTAGATTTACATTGTTAAATTATAAACAATACTGATGTAATTTAACTTTGTAATTCTATTATATTTAGCATTTCTCATTTATATCATGTGCCATGTAAACAATCTGATCATTACGATTATCACTCACGATATCGCGCCCCCGGAACCTTCCGCCAGACGGGGAATCCGATCCAACCCCGCCGGCTCGGGGTGTGACAGATTGGTATCAGAGTCATGGTTATAGAGAAATATAGGTCACGTATTTAAACGGTTTGGCCTAGACTATAACCTAGGGACCCTGCATATAGAGAACACAGCACTTAAGACTATACTTGCATGTTGTCTTCTGTATTCGATCATTGCACTAACCAATAATTTTATTGGTTATGATCAGAATGCCGCCACGAAGACAACCTCCCCTGTTGACATCAACACAAGACCAAGCTCCACACTCTTCGACACCATCACCACCTGATTCACCACCGCCACCTCCTCCACCGCCTCCTCCTCCTCCGCTGCTAACCCAAACTTCTGGCCCGAGCACAACACCAATGCTGGATCCTGCCACTATCGCATTGGTGACTTTTCTGAGCAGTCAAATGACCAGTCAGATGAAAGAAGCACTACTGGAAATGTTCAGTCATTTCCGTAATGAGATCAACAATACTGCAACTCATCAGGAGAAGCCAGTGGTAATACTGGAAGTTCATCGCATTACTCCTACAAATCCTTTGTAGGATGTAAGCCACCCAGCTTTAGCGGGTCTGAAGGAGCCGTTGGATTAATCCAATGGATTGAAAAGATAGAAGCCACTCTGGATCTTTGTAGCTGCCCAGAGCACCACAAAGTCCGCTATTCAACAAGCGGGCTTTGACTTGGTGGAAAGGTCAGGTTAATGCTAGAGGAAGAGAGGAAGCTATGGCCATGCCATGGGAAGACTTCAAGACACTGCTGAGAACGGAATTATGTCCCAAGAATGAGCTGCAAAACTGGAGGTTGAATTATCCAAGCATGTGATGAAGGGGCAGATCATATGGGGTACACTACTCGTTATCACGAGTTAGTTGCTTTGGTGCCAGACATTGTACCAACTTTAGAGAAGAGGATAGACAGATATGTAGGGGACTTCCCGCCTGCATTCAGGGCATGGTTGTTTGAGCCAACCCTACCACTGTCGAGTCTGCAGTGAGATTGGCTAGAAAACTCACTGATCTGATGGTAGCTTTAGGAGTTTTAAAGAAAGAGGCAGACTCCTGCAAACGCAAGGAAAAGTCTTCAAAGAAGCCACTTCACCAGCAACAACCGAAGAAGAAGCAGAAATTCATCAAGAACTACACTATGGCTACTCCCCTCAATCAAGTAGCAGCGGCACAGCAAAATGTGCCCAAGAAACTGTATACTGGCCCACATCCTCTATGTACTAAGTGCCAGTACCACCATGCTGCAAGCAATCAGTGCCGTCAATGCACAGGTTGTGGAAGAAAAGGGCACTGGGTCCAACAGTGCAGATTCACACCAAATTCAGCAGTCAACAATGCTGCTCTAGCTCTCCCTCCACCAGCCAATCAGAACAATGGTGGATGTTTCAACTGTGGCGAACAAGGCCACTTTGCAAAGAACTGCCCGAAGAAGGCTCAACAGGCAGTCCAAGCTCCTCGTGGAAGAGCCTTTGTTATCGGAGCACCAGCTGCACGCCAGGACCCAAATGTGGTCACTGGTACGTTTCTCTTACATGACTTTTATGCATCTGTTCTATTTGACACTGGTGCGCATCAGAGTTTTATCTCTGCTGATTTTGCATGCCAACTAAATTCTATAGAAGAACAGTTAGACTCCCCTTATATCATAGACGTAGCTAACGGAAAACAGACCACAGTTAGAACAGTATACAGGAATTGCCCATTGACACTTAATGGTCATACATTTGCTATCGATTTGATACCGATGGAGTTGGGTAGTTTCGACATCATTGTTGGAATGGATTGGATTTCTTCTAACCGATTGGAAGTCATCTGTTCTGAGAAGCTGCTTCGAGTTCCATTATCAGATGATTGTGTATTGGAAGTCAGAGGGGATCAAGCAAAACGAAGTGTCAAAATCATTTCTTGCATGAAGGCACGTAAGTGTTTACAGAAGCAGTGTGTAGCTTTCCTGGCTCACGTGGTGGAAAAGGAGAAAGACAAGAAAAAGATACAAGACGTATTCGTAGTGAAGGAATATCCAGAAGTATTCCCTGAAGACCTACCCGGTTTGCCACCTGCGCGACCGGTAGAGTTCCAAATTGATTTAGTTCCTGGAGCAACACCAGTTGCTAAATCTCCTTGCAGGCTAGCACCTTAGAAGATGCAGGAATTGTCAAACCAGTTACAGGAGTTACTGGATAAAGGGTTCATCAGACCGAGCTACTCACCTTGGGGAGCTCCGGTCTTGTTCGTGAAGAAGAAAGGCGGATCGTTAGAATGTGCATCGACTATCGAGAACTAAACAAGTTAACTATCAAGAATCGGTATCCATTGCCGAGGATTGATGACTTGTTTGATCAACTACAAGGAGCTCAGTATTTCTCGAAGATCGATCTACGGTCCGGTTATCATCAACTTAGAGTTCAAAACGAAGACATACCGAAGATGACTTTCCGAACCAGATATGGGCATTACGAATTCCTGGTGATGCCTTTCAGATTGACGAATGCACCAGCGGTTTTCATGGACCTCATGAACTGAGTGTGTAAACCATATTTAGATCAGTTTGTCATTGTCTTTATTGATGACATACTGATTTATTCCAAGACCAAAGCAGAGCACGAGCAACATCTCAAAAAGATCTTGGAGCTGTTGAAGGAAAAGAAACTTTATGCCAAATTCTCAAAATGTGAATTTTGGCTAAGAGAAGTTCAATTTCTGGGTCATGTGGTTAACAGCGAGGGAATACACGTAGATCCCGTCAAGATTGAAGCGATAAAGAACTGGGACACTCCGAAGACGCCAACGGAGATACGGTCTTTTCTGGGATTGGCAGGTTATTATAGGAGGTTCATCTCGAACTTTTCTAAGATAGCTTTGCCTCTCACTAAGTTAACTAAGAAGAGTGAACCGTTTGTCTGGGAGCAGAAACAAGAAGATGCTTTTCAGACATTGAAACAGAAATTGTGTGATGCTCCAATCCTATCTCTCCCAGAAGGATGTGATGACTTTGTCGTGTATTGTGATGCATCCCATCAGGGACTTGGTTGCGTATTAATGCAACGGGACAAAGTGATCGCGTATGCATCGAGACAGTTGAAAGTTCATGAGAAGAATTACACTACTCATGATCTTGAACTGGGAGCTGTAATCTTCGCTCTGAAGATTTGGAGACATTAGTTATATGGCACTAAGTGTACCATATTTACGGATCACAAGAGTCTGTAGCATATCTTTGATCAGAAGGAGCTCAATATGCGACAACGCCATTGGGTTGAACTTCTGAATGATTACGATTGTGTGATCAAGTATCATCCGGGAAAGGCGAATGTTGTAGGTGATGCCTTGAGCCTGAAGGAACGGGTCAAACCCTTGCGCGTTAGAGCAATGGGAATGACTGTGCAGACCAGTTTACAAGACAAGATAGTTCAAGCACAACAAGATTCAGTTGACAGAGGAAATTTGAAGAAAGAACTTGACTGCGGAGCAGAGAAACAATTTGAGACTAAGTCCGATGGGATGATCTACTATCAGAACCGGATATGGATTCCGACGGTAGACGAATTGAGAAAACTTATCTTCGATGAAGCGTACAAGACTAAATACTTTGTTCACCCAGGCGCTGATAAAATGTACCAAGACTTGCGTGGATTTTATTGGTGGCCTGGAATGAAGAAAGACATAGCCGAGTATGTTGGTAAATGTCTTACGTGTGCGAAGGTAAAGGCGGAACACCAGAAGCCGTCTGGCTTACTGGAACAGCCTGAGATTCCGCTCTGGATGTGGGAACAAATAGGTATGGATTTCATTACCAAGCTACCCCGCACTTCAAGTGGTCACGATACAATTTGGGTGATCATTGACCGTTTAATAAAATCTGCTCACTTTTTGCCTATGCGCGAGACATTCACGATGGATAAACTGGCAAGATTGTACATAAACGAGATAGTAGTACGCCACGGTGTGCCATTGTCTATTATTTCGGATCGAGACAGCAGATTCACATCAAGGTTCTGGCAATCACTACAGAAATCTCTAGGGACACAGTTAAATCTGAGTACAGCTTACCACCCACAAACGGATGGTCAAAGCGAACGTACTATTCAAACCCTAGAGGACATGTTAAGAACTTATATATTAAACTTCGGTGGGAACTGGGATTCCCATTTGCCACTGATCGAGTTCTCCTAAAATAACAGTTATCAGAGCAGTATCGGATGTGCACCATTCGAGGCCCTCTATGGTCGGAAATGTCGATCACCGATCTGTTGGACTGAAGTCGGAGACAATCGAATAACTGGGCCAGAACTTATTCAGGAAACCACTGACAAGATAGCTCAGATTCAAAGAAGACTACAAGCTACAAGGAGCAGACAAAAGAGTTACGCCGACAAGTGGCGTAAGCCGTTGGAATTCCAAGTGGGAGATCGTGTAATGTTGAAGGTATCCCCATGGAAAGGCGTTGTTCGGTTTTGGAATAAAGGCAAGTTAGCACCAAGGTACGTAGGGCCGTTCGAAATCATCGAACGTATTGGTCTTGTAGCGTATGACTGAGACTACCAGATGAACTCAGTGGTGTGCATGACGTGTTTCACGTCTCAAACTTAAAGAAATGCCTTACTGACGAGTCTCTCGTCATTCCAATCAAAGAAATTCAAGTCGACGAACTGTTACATTTTATCGAGGAACCTTCGGAGGTTATAGATCGCAAGGTTAAACAACTGAGGCGAAGCCGTATTTTTTTGTAAAGGTTTGATGGAACTCAAGACGCGGACCCGAGTTTACTTGGGAACGTGAAGATCACATGAAGTTAAAGTATCCCCAACTGTTTGAAGAGGACACTGTAACCGGTAACACTTCTTAAATTTCGGGACGAAATTTCTCTAACAAGGGGAGACTGTAACATCAGTGCCGGAACCGGCACCGGAACAGTGATCGCTACAGTAAAACGAACAGTAATCAGGTACGAATTATACGTGTTTTCATTATTTATCATATTCATATCATGTTTCATTGTCATTTCATGTCATCAACGAGCAAATTCAGAATTTGTTCTGAAAACAAAGTTCAAAACAGTGGTTCGTAAGTCAGATAATTATCTGACGACACAGAACCATCATGTGATTATGTGTTAGGATTCTATTATGTATAAACGTATGTGAGGCTTTACAGAACAAAATAACAACGGATGTCGTTACGTGAACGCTAAACTGACGGATTACTCGTATAGGTGACGATCTGTACGAATATATCTAAAGGTTTAACGTTCTGAATGATGTCTAATAATTAGAGAACCATATCGAAAAGTGTAATTATCGTCGTATTTGATCGGGTGACGATTCGAACAAATACGCGTGATGATCGCGCGATTCGATTTAAACGTTAATTAAATATTTTTGAAATTTTAATAAATTAAAAGATATTTAGTTAATTTATTAGGAATCACAACCTAAAATAATTTTATAACTTCTATTTTTAAAACCGAGTCGTTTCGTTTCGAAAACGACGAGAAAACCGACATTTTACGTGAAACCGAGCAAAACCGAACGAACCTGAACGAACCCGGGTATTTCCCTATCATTTAATGTGGCATTTATGGTCACACCAAACCCCACCAACCAGAAATTTCCACCATTTTCGTTCACCTCCTCCTCCCCTAATCTCTCACTAGAATCCACACTCTCTCTCTAAGCTTTCTTCTTCAATTCTTCACGAAATCTTGCATATTTGGTGTCAAAACGACCTTTGTAACACGTAGAACACGAAAGTACAGTGGATCTAAGCTATCATCCATCTGAATCGAGGTAAAATCACGATCTTGGTTCGGTTTTAGGGTTTTCAAAAACCCTAGGTTCGAACCCCTTGAAACCGAGTAAACCATTCTCAAAACCTTAGGAAAACCCTACCACAAACACTTAGGAAAGTGTAGGAACTATCCCCCTTAGTTTCTGGTCGATTAACTTCGAAAATCATGGCAGCCACCACCATGCCTTCGAGCGGCCGAATGACCAGAACCACCAGGCCGCCGAATGAACTCCAACCTCCTTCGGCCGAATGAGACAACCACCGAAGCAACACCAGCCTTCATTCGCCGAATGAGTCCCCACCGAACCAACTGCCCATTCGCCGAATAGCCCAGGACCCTTTCGACCTTCTCATTCGCTGGTAGCCTTTCGGCGTTGTCCCAATCGACCACCAGTTTCATTCGACCATCCCTATTCGGAGTATTCTCATTCGGCTTTGGCCTCCTCATTCGCCTACTTCCCTTCGGCCATGCCCCATACGACCCAGCAATCCGGCCCAGCACCTCATTCGGACCCATGACGGTTCGGTCAAGTTGATGCGGATTGGTTTGCATACATGGGGGCCTAAGGTGTGTGAGTGCATGGGTGTGAGCATGGATTTGGGCCACTTAAGCCATGCATGGGTGATAACATGGAGGAATGAGCACGTAAACCTTCATGTGTGAGTATGCATGGATTGGGATTCCTTGTGAGTGCATGGGAACATTAGGGTCATGGCATACACCCGATTAGGGGTATCAAGGAAACAAACATAGAATTAGCATGTAATCAAGAATTAGGGTTTCTTAGCTATGCAACCACACATGAGTGAACTAAGGACCCTCTCAATGACTATGAGAACCATTACAATTGAGATGGCCTATATCACATGAGTTATCTAATGAAAACATAATTGGGATTGTGTTAATGAGAAAGCTATAAAGACATACAACTAAACTAGATGGTTTTCATAAACTATCTAGGCTTAGTTTAGCAAATAATTATCAAGAAATCGTTTAAAGAGCAAAGTCTAATACATGGGCCCGAGAGTGGCCCAATGGGCTTAACCCAAGCCCATCATGTTAATTATACCCTACTTTTAAATAAATTACGTTTTAATAAAAGAAATTAAATTGTAAACTTTATTAAATTAAATTAAATGGTTTTTAAATAAATGCCTAACTTAAAAATGTTGAATTAAAGACTTGTAATGTAATTAGAATAAACCCTACTCATCTAGGGTTTATTGATGAATAATCTTGAGACTTGGGAGACTTACGGGTAATAAGTTAGATTAAGTTAGATGAATCCTAGAAACACATTAGCATCTAGGACACGTAGTTGCACACCAAGACCGAACCCTAGATACGATGACTACTATATATATACTTATTGTATTCGAATTCTCTTAAAACAACTCAGGTACTAAAGATACATAAGCAACCATCAAAGAGCGCGCATTATCTTTTGTGATTCAATTGCACAGCAACACAAGCGAGTTCATTGCCCCTTTCTAACATTTTTGTTTTAAAACGCGGGGCTGAGAAGCATGCGTAAACTGTTTCACTTAAACTGTTTATTTAAATGCTTTTATTTATTATATGTTTTACATATATATGTTTGTTGATATTCCTAGAATCCTGTCTAGGTAATTATTAAACAGATCAAATTATCATGTTAATTAAAGTACTCTTATGAGTAATACTTTATACTTAAACTCTAAACAAACCCTTAGGCCATCAAGCTCAAATTCAAGAATCTAAATTCAAAATGAAATCAAATGAACTAAAACAGAAGATCATATCTTAAAGGAAATCTAGTTCAGTGTGGGATCTGAGAACAAAGAATCATAATCAAGAATCAATTATCGTTGTGAATCATGGAAATTCTAAAGATCAAGATCAAGAGACTCAAGGAATCAGAAATCATAAATGTGTGTGAATCATTGTAATAATGAAATCATTACAATCTAATGAAATCATTAATACTCAAGTTAAGGTGGATGTCAGTTGTATAGGGAATCAAGACCACGTGTAACACACATAAAGTCCCTTCAGGTATAGTAGACTCTTGTAGTCAAGCTATATGGGCAATAACGTGAACTATCAAATGAAATCAATATCAAAAATCAAGAGAATCAAGGAGATCAAGAATCAAAGGATATCCGTAAAGTCCCTTCAGGTACAGAAGACCATTGGGTCAGGCTGTACGGGCATCATTAAAATCCCGTCAAGATCAGGAATACTCCTTGTGAGTTATACCTGATTATGGGTCACGTGTGAGAGGTTACAACTTGGACAACCACCAACAACTAAGTCTAATTGATTGAGCCAAATAATGCCCAATCATCATGTCTTAGTTGTATTTAGATGTTTTAATTATTTATTAAATTAAATATTTAACATTTTATTTCTATCATTGACTTTTGGGAGATCATTTAACTATGATGAGCTCAAGAGAATCAAGGGTAAATCAAAGTTTGGAAAGCATAATCTAAATCAGAGGTGTGTTAGGTAAAAATGATTAATTATCATTAATATCATTGTCCTATGTGGCTTAGTATGTGGTGGGATGGCGTCTGGGCGGGCTTGTAGGCTCGACTCAAGGGTATGCCCTATACATAAGCATACCGAGCTGGATGATACAGGTGATGTTAATGAGGTTAGGGTCTTTACCGAAAGAGGTTTTCAAATCATTTTCAAATACTAAATTAAATGAACTCACCAACCATGTGTCGACTTGATCTTTTTGCATGACTTCTCAGGTGACGAACAGGACAGTTAATGTGACAGTTGCGTACGAAGAGTTCGGCATTAATGACGTGAGCACATTTGGTCGTGCTTGAAATCCACGAGGATTTAGTAACTTTTGTTATTGGGGATTGATAGTATGTGAAAAATGATGAACGTGGGCGAAAACCGGGCGCAAAACGGAGTTCGTATGCTCCCGGAATCGCGAAACAAAGTTTAAATCAAATATTGGAAGAAAAACACGCTAGGCGCATAGCCTAACTCCCAACCCTCGAGAGCCAGGCTATGCGCCCAGGGACTATGTCGGTTAAAAATTGATTTAATCGCTCAGAATCGTCCAGAACGCAAAAATCTCATCCATTTCGACCTTAAGCACCCACCAGACGCCATTTCTTCCTTCTTTCACCTTCAATCTTCATTTTAAAGCCCCTTAAACATCCGGATCATCCCAGGAATCATATATACAAGTCCTGATCGTTGTTATACGCGCAGAAATTCGTCAGAACAGGTAACGGTTCATTTTAACCTTCTAGTTTGATTTTGATTGATTAGATCTTGATTTTGAACGTAATGAGATAGTTAGGATTGTTGATTATTGCCTAGATGATGGCTAGGATTGATTATAAACGAAGAACACGAAGTTCTAACGGTTAAATCCTTGTTTTGATCCGTTGTAATGCCCGATTTTCATGAAATCATACCCATGATTATAATGGTTTAAACCATTTGATTATGACAATGTAGGTGATTAGTTTGATTAATCTTTGAAATGTAAAGGTTAAATCCAAGTGTTTCAAACTAATCATAATCATTAACATACTCATTGGAATGATTATCTGATGTTTGTGATAACAGTCAGATTAGTATGTTAAATCTGGTTATTTCACCTATTCTAATGCTACATTGTGATATTTCATGATATTTGGGTAATCAATAATAAGGATTAATCACTCCTAAACCATTAAATTATCTAGAAACTATTTTAGCATTATAATCAACAACATTAACTATTTGGTTAATCTGAGATTATTCTGATTAATCTAGAGTGTCATCAACTTTGTGTTAGGAATCTAATGCAATGTAGGTTCCTACATTATCATACATTGTATGATATAACCTTAAATTAATTAATTATATAATTAATATCAAGTTGATGATTTACTAAGCAATGTCTTTGACATTGAACGTTCAGAAGGATCTAATCAGTAAACTAGAACATAAATAACTTATTAAATATAAATAAATGCAGAATCACTTCTCTATTATCAGTTTTGAGATATTCTGCTACATCTATACTACCAGGTGAGTTTCGTACAACCCCTTTTCTTTTTAATCTTTTATAAACATCGGGGTAGCATTGTAAAACTTTTCAGAACTATATGATATGTATCACTGTTATCTGCGTGATTTCATGTGATTGTTGAGAACTTTTGGATTTCATGGGATTTTGCCTATAGAACAGAACTCTATCATAGAACTCAAAAGTCCTCATTCCTTGAACTGTATCTAGTGAATCCATGTGTGGCCGAACGAGGAACAATGATAGTACTATCGGCTGACAACTTATTCACTGGGAGGTTTGTTTCTCCCCTGGTGTGAATGTTTACTGCTGTTTTCAAAACACCTTCTTAATGTTAGTGATAGACATTAAGATAATGAGACATTAAGATATTACCAGTGGGTAGTGTCTTCAAAAATAGTAGAGTCTCGTCTGAAAGGAAGTAGATACAGGTCCCATGGTTGTCTTGAACTGTATATCTATTGAACAATTGCATATCATATCATATTGTTTTAAATTGAACTGTCGATCTCACCAGCTTTGTGCTGACGTTTTCAAATTAAATCTTTTTGCAGGGAGACAGTGACCACCGGGTGAGGATGCACTTTTGAGTTATTTGCACTTTAATAATAGTATTGTAATTAAATAAATATAGTTGTAATGTGATTGTGATTGCGACACCCTGATAATGTAATTACTTTAAGTTAATCTGTGTGCTTATGATATTGGTTCAAGTAAGTCACCCCTCACCTCGGAGACATCACCACTATGCTTCCGCAACCGTTTCAGTGACGTCAGACCAGACACGAGGTGACGAGGGGTGGGGGTGTAGCACCTTGCAATTGATCAAACAGATCATCAATACGAGGTAATGGATAACGGTTCTTGATTGTCAGTTTATTGAGTTCCCTGTAGTCGATACACATCCTGAATGATCCATCTTTCTTTTTCACAAAAAGAATTGGTGCTCCCCAGGGTGAAAAACTGGGTCGAATGAAACCTTTATCAAGAAGTTCCTGTAATTGACCTGAAAGTTCTTGCATTTCAGATGGCGCAAGCCGATACGGGGCTTTAGCAACAGGTGCAGCGCCAGGAATCAAGTCAATACGAAATTCAACCTGTCTTGTTGGGGGTAATCCTGATATATCTTCAGGAAAAACTTCAGGAAAATCTTTGACTACTGGGATATCAGTGATACGTGTAGGTGAAGAATTGTGCTCGGTCACATGTGCCAGGAAAGCATAACAGCCTTTCCTTAAAAATTTCTGAGCCCGCATACAAGATATGAGACCAAGTTTTCTACCGGCTCGTTCTCCTTGAACTACCAGTGTATTACCGTTAGGTAATGGAATACGGATCACCTTAGTTTGACATACAACTTCCGCTTGGTTATCAGAAAGCCAATTCATGCCTACCACGACATCAAAGCTACCAAGCTCAATAGGAAGTAAGTCGATACAGAAAAGGTGATCATTCAGATTCAAGGAACATCCTTGAATAACACTGCTAGTTTTGATCATCTTGCCGTTTGCAAGATCAATGACATAAGGAGTTTCTAGTTCTACCGTAGGCAATGAAAGTAATGATGCAAATTCAGGAGAAATAAAACTCTTATCTGCTCCTGTGTCAAATAAAACTGATGCACAAAGATTATTGAGAAGGAACGTACCAGTGACAATGTTTGCATCATGTCTTGCCTCGGCTGCACCAATCTGAAAAGCTCTGCCCCTAGCTTGATTCCCTGGATTGGTGTTATTGGTTGGACAATTGCGCATGAGGTGATCAGGGCTTCCACAAGTGTAACATGACCGGTTTGTTTGAGCAGTGGGTCGTGGAGCTTGGTTTGGTTGACGAGCAGGAAAGTTGCAGTATTTAGCATAGTGTCCTACCCGATTACATTTTGCACAAACAGGACATGGTCCTGTGTGATGGTAGGGACACCTATCACATTTGGGCGCCGGCCCAGTGTAAACTTTCCTCTCCGGTACCGCCGCTCCATAGTTTTTCACGGTTGGTTTGTTCTGACTGGTTTCAGCTGGAGCTTTGGTCTTGGACTTGCCAAACAATTTACGTTTGGTACCTTTAGAAACGTTCGAGGTACCAGCTTCACTACGGCCCACGGCCGTCTGAGATTTTGAGATCAATGTACCACTTCTTACCGCCTCATCGGTAAGCTTGGTGGTCAACAGAATGGTTCTTTTGAGGGTTGTGGGTTCAGCAGCAGTTACATTTCCCCGAATCTGGGGAACCAACCCTTTGATATACTTCTCAATCAATGCTGCCTCAGTTGGAAACATATTGGGAAGTAGGCAAGTAAGTTCATGAAAACGATCGGTGTAGGCTAAACAATCAGCACCGACCATTGAGTGACTCCAGAATTCCTCCTGAAGTTTTTGGATTTCAGTGATTGGGCAGTACTCTGACATAATCAGAGTTTTGAATTCATTCCAGCCCATAGAATCAACTGTAACAGAACCCAAAGTTTTAGCCTGGGTATTCCACCAGGTAAGAGCTGATTCTTTCAAAGAACAGGCAGCATAAGACACCTTATGCTCCTCCAGACACTGGCTGATTTTCAGTTTTGTTTCCATCTCCTCGATCCACCTAAGGAGTCCAGCCGCTCCTTCCCTACCTGTGAAAGTAGGTGGGTTACAGGAAGCAAAGTATTTATACGTACATCCCTGTCGTGGTGGATCAGGAGCAGTAGTAGTTGTGCCTGTGGTATGAACAGTTTCAACGTGTCCACCTGTGGCATTATGTTCCACATGACCAGACCCAGAAGTGACATGTGGCTGTGGTGGTATTACAATGCCAGCAGCCGATAACTGTTCCTTTACGATTCGGGCTATAGCTGCTTCATTCAATACCGATCCACTAGGAGCTGCCATTGGTGTCGGGTTTGGGTCCTGGTTCACCAGAGGAACGGTATTTGTTTCAGAAACAGGTGGTGGAACTGGATTCGGTTCAGGGGGAGTAATATTCTCGGTAGCTTTCTTAGCTGGACGACCTCTTTTCGGAGCCATAGTTCTGCTCACATGCAGACAAACTCAGGTCAGTTCAAGAATATTAAAGATATAACCCTTTTTAATCACATAACTCAACCATGTTCAGACATGCTGACAATTTCATGTTGAAATGTGATCATTCAAGTATTCAAGTATAACTATATTGAAAAGATCCAGATACGTTCTTAGTTCACACTAGTCATTCAGATATTCGTAGTTATACTTAGTCCTGTTATTTTAAAACATGTGTAGAGTATAACCCAACTCATTGCCTCGCAATACATGTTTTTAGAGATATGTTCATACAGGACTAGGATATGTTCTCACACAGGATTTTGATATGTTACCACACAGGATTTTGATATGTTACCACACAGGATTTTGATATGTTACCACACAGGATTTTGATATGTTACCACACAGGATTTTGATATGTTACCACACAGGATTTTGATATGTTACCACACAGGATTTTGATATGTTACCACACAGGATTTTGATATGTTACCACACAGGATTTTGATATGTTACCACACAGGATTTTGATATGTTACCACACAGGATTTTGATATGTTACCACACAGGATTTTGATATGTTACCACACAGGATTTTGATATGTTACCACACAGGATTTTGATATGTTACCACACAGGATTTTGATATGTTACCACACAGGATTTTGATATGTTACCACACAGGATTTTGATATGTTACCACACAGGATTTTGATATGTTACCACACAGGATTTTGATATGTTACCACACAGGATTTTGATATGTTACCACACAGGATTTTGATATGTTACCACACAGGATTTTGATATGTTACCACACAGGATTTTGATATGTTACCACACAGGATTTTGATATGTTACCACACAGGATTTTGATATGTTACCACACAGGATTTTGATATGTTACCACACAGGATTTTGATATGTTACCACACAGGATTTTGATATGTTACCACACAGGATTTTGAAATAATACCACACAAGGTACTCAGAGATGATACCGTATCTAGAACATTCACCTACTTCATAAGAAACAGGTATGACATAAGTATCTCTAATACGGTAGTACCAATGTTCTTTAGAATAATACGGGACCGCTGTATCTCATGGCGTATAGTCTGTAGATCCTAGCTAACCTGCTAAAGTTGTTCTCATAGCTCCGCCTGGTGGGAGAATTCTCTTAACTCATGAGTAATGTTAAGCACATCTCTCGGTGTCCGCTGTCATCTTGGGGGAAGACCGGTAGTCTTGAGAGCTTGAACTCACATGTGTCAAAGTCCATCACATGCCTGAATCCTCTGAAGTGATGAACTCTGTTTCTTCCCTACATAAGCATTCTTACCTGGTGCTTAAGAATGTCTGGGTGAAGCAATTAGTGCATGGGGTGATAACGTAGCTGGTACATGTGATACAGACTGGGAAGTAGCCAAAGATGCTTCCAATGAATTGAAATCCGAGCTCAATCTAGTGCGAGGAGTATCACCAATTATCACGTATAAAAATATCTGATCAGTATCATGGAATAAATATTGAATAATAAAATTCAACATAACCATGATATGATGTCTCTTCCTATCTCAAAGCACCTAATCGTCCTTATAGTTATTAATGTTCAGCTTGAATCAAATCAAACTAGAATGCACACGTGTTGCAAATTTCAGTTATGCTGGCCACTCATAACTGGAATTTGTACCACCTGATTATCCTGGCTTAATTCAAAACAAGTTTTGTTCAATATTAATGTTCGGTGCTCTCTGTGTAACTATACGAGCCTATGGTTATAGTCTAGGTCTCTAAGTCAACCTAATTCTCTATAACCTGTGGCTCTGATACCACCCTGTCACACCCCCACCCCTCGTCACCTCGTGTCTGGTCTGACGTCACTGAAACGGTTGCGGAAGCATAGTGGTGATGTCTCCGAGGTGAGGGGTGACTTACTTGAACCAATATCATAAGCACACAGATTAACTTAAAGTAATTACATTATCAGGGTGTCGCAATCACAATCACATTACAACTATATTTATTTAATTACAATACTATTATTAAAGTGCAAATAACTCAAAAGTGCATCCTCACCCGGTGGTCACTGTCTCCCTGCAAAAAGATTTAATTTGAAAACGTCAGCACAAAGCTGGTGAGATCGACAGTTCAATTTAAAACAATATGATATGATATGCAATTGTTCAATAGATATACAGTTCAAGACAACCATGGGACCTGTATCTACTTCCTTTCAGACGAGACTCTACTATTTTTGAAGACACTACCCACTGGTAATATCTTAATGTCTCATTATCTTAATGTCTATCACTAACATTAAGAAGGTGTTTTGAAAACAGCAGTAAACATTCACACCAGGGGAGAAACAAACCTCCCAGTGAATAAGTTGTCAGCCGATAGTACTATCATTGTTCCTCGTTCGGCCACACATGGATTCACTAGATACAGTTCAAGGAATGAGGACTTTTGAGTTCTATGATAGAGTTCTGTTCTATAGGCAAAATCCCATGAAATCCAAAAGTTCTCAACAATCACATGAAATCACGCAGATAACAGTGATACATATCATATAGTTCTGAAAAGTTTTACAATGCTACCCCGATGTTTATAAAAGATTAAAAAGAAAAGGGGTTGTACGAAACTCACCTGGTAGTATAGATGTAGCAGAATATCTCAAAACTGATAATAGAGAAGTGATTCTGCATTTATTTATATTTAATAAGTTATTTATGTTCTAGTTTACTGATTAGATCCTTCTGAACGTTCAATGTCAAAGACATTGCTTAGTAAATCATCAACTTGATATTAATTATATAATTAATTAATTTAAGGTTATATCATACAATGTATGATAATGTAGGAACCTACATTGCATTAGATTCCTAACACAAAGTTGATGACACTCTAGATTAATCAGAATAATCTCAGATTAACCAAATAGTTAATGTTGTTGATTATAATGCTAAAATAGTTTCTAGATAATTTAATGGTTTAGGAGTGATTAATCCTTATTATTGATTACCCAAATATCATGAAATATCACAATGTAGCATTAGAATAGGTGAAATAACCAGATTTAACATACTAATCTGACTGTTATCACAAACATCAGATAATCATTCCAATGAGTATGTTAATGATTATGATTAGTTTGAAACACTTGGATTTAACCTTTACATTTCAAAGATTAATCAAACTAATCACCTACATTGTCATAATCAAATGGTTTAAACCATTATAATCATGGGTATGATTTCATGAAAATCGGGCATTACAACGGATCAAAACAAGGATTTAACCGTTAGAACTTCGTGTTCTTCGTTTATAATCAATCCTAGCCATCATCTAGGCAATAATCAACAATCCTAACTATCTCATTACGTTCAAAATCAAGATCTAATCAATCAAAATCAAACTAGAAGGTTAAAATGAACCGTTACCTGTTCTGACGAATTTCTGCGCGTATAACAACGATCAGGACTTGTATATATGATTCCTGGGATGATCCGGATGTTTAAGGGGCTTTAAAATGAAGATTGAAGGTGAAAGAAGAAGAAGAAATGGCGTCTGGTGGGTGCTTAAGGTCGAAATGGATGAGATTTTTGCGTTCTGGACGATTCTGAGCGATTAAATCAATTTTTAACCGACATAGTCCCTGGGCGCATAGCCTGGCTCTCGAGGGTTGGGAGTTAGGCTATGCGCCTAGCGTGTTTTTCTTCCAATATTTGATTTAAACTTCGTTTCGCGATTCCGGGAGCATACGAACTCCGTTTTGCGCCCGGTTTTCGCCCACGTTCATCATTTTTCACATACTATCAATCCCCAATAACAAAAGTTACTAAATCCTCGTGGATTTCAAGCACGACCAAATGTGCTCACGTCATTAATGCCGAACTCTTCGTACGCAACTGTCACAGTCTCCTCCTGTTAGAGAAATTTCGTCCCGAAATTTAATGAAGACTTACATTAATACAATTGTTTACAAGAATAGATGTGGGTACTTTGCTTTCATTTGATCTTCACGTTCCCACGTATATTCGGGTCCTCGCTGCGAGTTCCACCGCACTTTAACAATCGGTATGCGGCTACGTTTTAGTACTTTCGTTTCTCGATCCATTACTTCTACCGGTTCTTCGGTAAATTGAAGTTTATCATCGATCTGAAGTTCTTCGAGAGGTACGATCAAAGATTCATCGTTTAAACACTTTTTCAGATTTGATACGTGAAAAACGTCATGAATGTTACTGAGTTCAAGAGGTAATTCGAGTCTGTAGGCTACAGATCCAATTCGTTCAAGAATTTTAAATGGCCCTACAAACCTCGGTGAGAGTTTACCTCGTTTACCAAATCTGAAAATGCCCTTCCAGGGTGATACTTTCAACATTACACGATCACCAACTTGGAATTCTAGTGGTCTACGACGGTTATCAGCATAACTCTTTTGACGATCGCGAGCAGCTTTAATTCGTTCTTGAATCAGTGCGATCTTGTCAGTGGTTTCTTGGATGAATTCTGGGCCAATGATTTGATTTTCTCCTATTTCCGACCAGCAAATAGGAGATCTGCACTTGCGCCCATACAGTGCCTCGAATGGAGCGCATTGTATGCTGGTATGGTAGCTGTTATTGTACGAGAATTCCACAAGTGGAAGATGAATATCCCAGCTACCTCCAAAATCAATCACACAGCTTCTGAGCATGTCTTCTAACGTTTGATTTGTTCGCTCCGTTTGCCCATCCGTTTGTGGATGATAGGATGTGCTCATATTGATTTGCGTGCCCAGAGCATTCTGAAGAGTTTGCCAAAATCGTGACATAAATCGACTATCTCTGTCAGAAATGATAGAGATCGGTACTCCATGTCGAGATACAATCTCATTAACATAGAGTTTAGCCAGTCGATCCATAGAGTAATCTTCTCGGATGGGTAAGAAATGCGCAGATTTAGTAAGGCGATCAACGATAACCCATATCGAGTCATGGTTACGTGACGTTCTGGGTAGTTTTGTAATGAAATCCATAGAGATCTGATCCCATTTCCACATGGGAATCTCAGGTTGTTGGAGTAACCCAGAAGGTCGTTGATGTTCAGCCTTCACTTTAAGACACGTTAAACATCGGTCCACGTATTCTAATACGTTTCTCTTCATCCCAGGCCACCAGTAAAAATCTCTAAGATCTTTATACATTTTATCGGCACCTGGATGAATAGAATACCTGGATTTGTGCGCCTCATCCAAGATGGTTGTTCGAGAGTTACCGAACAGAGGAATCCAGATTCTGTTCTTGAAATACAAAACTCCATCAGCTTTAGTTTCGAGTAATTTGTCTAATCCTCTTAGGTTCTCAGCTGGATAATTCGTTGTTTGTAAAGCTTGTTGCTGAGCATTTCTAATCTGAGGAATTAGACTGGTTTGGATAGTCAAACCTAACGCTCTCACACGTAGGGGTTTGACCCGTTCCTTGCGACTCAAGGCATCGGCCACAACATTTGCCTTGCCTGGGTGATAACGGATTTCACAATCATAATCGTTCAAGAGTTCGACCCATCGCCTTTGTCGCATGTTCAACATTTTCTGATCTAGAATATGTTGGAGACTTTTGTGATCCGTGTACACAATACACTTGGTTCCGTACAGATAATGTCTCCAAATCTTGAGTGCAAACACAACTGCACCAAGTTCTAGATCGTGAGTGGTATAGTTCTTCTCGTGTACTTTCAACTGCCGAGAAGCGTAAGCGATCACCTTATCGTTCTGCATTAAAACACACCCAAGTCCCTGACGGGAAGCATCACAATAAACCGTGAAGTTATCTGTACCTTCCGGTAGTACTAAGATAGGTGCATTGCAGAGTTTATGTTTCAACAGTTGGAAAGCCTCCTCCTGTTGAGAACTCCATATAAACGGTTGATTTTTTTTTTATGTCAATGTAGTCAGTGGCAAGGCTATCTTTGAAAAGTTCTTGATAAACCGACGATAATAACCTGCCAACCCCAAGAATTGACGTATTTCAGTCGGGGTTCGTGGTGTCTCCCATTGTTCTACCGCTTTGATCTTACTGGGATCCACTTGAATACCATTCTCATTCACAACATGCCCCAGAAACTGAACTTCTCGTAACCAAAATTCACACTTGGAAAATTTGGCATATAGCTGTTCACGTGCTAGAAGTTCTAAGATGAGTTTCAGATGTTGGGCATGTTCCTGCTGGTTCCGGGAATAAATGAGAATATCATCAATAAATACAATCACAAACTTATCCAGATAAGGTCTACATACTCGGTTCATCAGATCCATAAAACTGCAGGTGCATTGGTTAAATCAAACGGCATTACTAAAAACTCGTAATGTCCGTACCGGGTTCGGAAAGCAGTTTTTGGAACATCATTGTCATGGATTCGCAACTGATGATATCCAGACCTCAAATCAATTTTTGAGAAATATGTAGCACCTTGCAATTGATCAAACAGATCATCAATACGAGGTAATGGATAACGGTTCTTGATTGTCAGTTTATTGAGTTCCCTGTAGTCGATACACATCCTGAATGATCCATCTTTCTTTTTCACAAAAAGAATTGGTGCTCCCCAGGGTGAAAAACTGGGTCGAATGAAACCTTTATCAAGAAGTTCCTGTAATTGACCTGAAAGTTCTTGCATTTCAGATGGCGCAAGCCGATACGGGGCTTTAGCAACAGGTGCAGCGCCAGGAATCAAGTCAATACGAAATTCAACCTGTCTTGTTGGGGGTAATCCTTATATATCTTCAGGAAAAACTTCAGGAAAATCTTTGACTACTGGGATATCAGTGATACGTGTAGGTGAAGAATTGTGCTCGGTCACATGTGCCAGGAAAGCATAACAGCCTTTCCTTAAAAATTTCTGAGCCCGCATACAAGATATGAGACCAAGTTTTCTACCGGCTCGTTCTCCTTGAACTACCAGTGTATTACCGTTAGGTAATGGAATACGGATCACCTTAGTTTGACATACAACTTCCGCTTGGTTATCAGAAAGCCAATTCATGCCTACCACGACATCAAAGCTACCAAGCTCAATAGGAAGTAAGTCGATACAGAAAAGGTGATCATTCAGATTCAAGGAACATCCTTGAATAACACTGCTAGTTTTGATCATCTTGCCGTTTGCAAGATCAATGACATAAGGAGTTTCTAGTTCTACCGTAGGCAATGAAAGTAATGATGCAAATTCAGGAGAAATAAAACTCTTATCTGCTCCTGTGTCAAATAAAACTGATGCACAAAGATTATTGAGAAGGAACGTACCAGTGACAATGTTTGCATCATGTCTTGCCTCGGCTGCACCAATCTGAAAAGCTCTGCCCCTAGCTTGATTCCCTGGATTGGTGTTATTGGTTGGACAATTGCGCATGAGGTGATTAGGGCTTCCACAAGTGTAACATGACCGGTTTGTTTGAGCAGTGGGTCGTGGAGCTTGGTTTGGTTGACGAGCAGGAAAGTTGCAGTATTTAGCATAGTGTCCTACCCGATTACATTTTGCACAAACAGGACATGGTCCTGTGTGATGGTAGGGACACCTATCACATTTGGGCGCCGGCCCAGTGTAAACTTTCCTCTCCGGTACCGCCGCTCCATAGTTTTTCACGGTTGGTTTGTTCTGACTGGTTTCAGCTGGAGCTTTGGTCTTGGACTTGCCAAACCATTTACGTTTGGTACCTTTAGAAACGTTCGAGGTACCAGCTTCACTACGGCCCACGGCCGTCTGAGATTTTGAGATCAATGTACCACTTCTTACCGCCTCATCGGTAAGCTTGGTGGTCAACAGAATGGTTCTTTTGAGGGTTGTGGGTTCAGCAGCAGTTACATTTCCCCGAATCTGGGGAACCAACCCTTTGATATACTTCTCAATCAATGCTGCCTCAGTTGGAAACATATTGGGAAGTAGGCAAGTAAGTTCATGAAAACGATCGGTGTAGGCTAAACAATCAGCACCGACCATTGAGTGACTCCAGAATTCCTCCTGAAGTTTTTGGATTTCAGTGATTGGGCAGTACTCTGACATAATCAGAGTTTTGAATTCATTCCAGCCCATAGAATCAACTGTAACAGAACCCAAAGTTTTAGCCTGGGTATTCCACCAGGTAAGAGCTGATTCTTTCAAAGAACAGGCAGCATAAGACACCTTATGCTCCTCCAGACACTGGCTGATTTTCAGTTTTGTTTCCATCTCCTCGATCCACCTAAGGAGTCCAGCCGCTCCTTCCCTACCTGTGAAAGTAGGTGGGTTACAGGAAGCAAAGTATTTATACGTACATCCCTGTCGTGGTGGATCAGGAGCAGTAGTAGTTGTGCCTGTGGTATGAACAGTTTCAACGTGTCCACCTGTGGCATTATGTTCCACATGACCAGACCCAGAAGTGACATGTGGCTGTGGTGGTATTACAATGCCAGCAGCCGATAACTGTTCCTTTACGATTCGAGCTATAGCTGCTTCATTCAATACCGACCCACTAGGAGCTGCCATTGGTGTCGGGTTTGGGTCCTGGTTCACCAGAGGAACGGTATTTGTTTCAGAAACAGGTGGTGGAACTGGATTCGGTTCAGGGGAAGTAATATTCTCGGTAGCTTTCTTAGCTGGACGACCTCTTTTCGGAGCCATAGTTCTGCTCACATGCAGACAAACTCAGGTCAGTTCAAGAATATTAAAGATATAACCCTTTTTAATCACATAACTCAACCATGTTCAGACATGCTGATAATTTCATGTTGAAATGTGATCATTCAAGTATTCAAGTATAACTACATTGAAAAGATCCAGATACGTTCTCAATTCACACTAGTCATTCAGATATTCGTAGTTATACTTAGTCCTGTTATTTCCAAAACATGTGTAGAGTATAACCCAACTCATTGCCTCGCAATACATGTTTTTAGAGATATGTTCATACAGGACTAGAATATGTTCTCACACAAATCCTCTGATATGTTCTCAGTTCATGTACTAGATATGTTTTCACACAACAACAGATATGTTCACGTGTTCTCGTACAGTATGGCTCTCGTACTGTACTTTAGTTACAGATATGTTCTCATTAGATATGTTCTCGTTCAGATATGTTCTCGTTCAGATATGTTCTCGTACAGTATGGCTCTCGTACTGTACTTTTAGTTAATATATTCGCATACAGTATGGCTCTCGTACTGTATTTTCGCGCAATATATGTTTTTAGTTAAATATATTCGCATACAGTATGGCTCTCGTACTGTATATCAGCGCAATATATTTTCAGTTAGATATATTTGCATACAGTATTGCTCTCGTACTGTATTTTCGCACAATATATATATTTTTAGTTCGACATATTCGCATACAGTATGGCTCTCGTACTGTATATCAGCGCAATATGTTTTCAGTTAGATACGTTCCCATACTGATATGTTCATAGATACGTTCTCATACTGATATGTTCATAGATACGTTCTCATACTGATATGTTCATAGATACGTTCTCATACTGATATGTTCATAGATACGTTCTCATACTGATATGTTCATAGATACATTCTCATACTGATATGTTCATAGATACGTTCTCATACTGATATGTTCATAGATACATTCTCATACTGATATGTTCATAGATACGTTCTCATACTGATATAGATATAGTGTTCACATAACATACAACATATATACAGAAACAAACGTTTGATTAAAACAACACTATTATTATAGAACCATAAAGTTTATGATACAAAGAGTGCCCTCATAATATATCCATACAAACAACCTATCCGTCTATGAGATGTACAATGAAAATCCCAAAAATGTGGGTCAACTGATCTGACTTACCGTAAGAAATACGGTAAACAGGCTAGCACTATAGCTATAGTAGCAAGTACTATAGCTAACCAGATAAGTCTTTACAAAATAAATAAAACTATAATATGGTTCGGTATAGGTCGGTTCTATGTCGGTTTTCATTTTATTTGAATATGGTTAATTATGAGTGTTAGTCGAATTATATTTAATTAGATATTATCAATTTAATCAAGTGATGTTTAAAATGAATTTTTACTATTGTAAACAATAGGTGTATGATTAGATCATTCGTTTCGGTTTGTTTAAAATAACTGGGTCGAAGGTTGTTAATTTAAATAGTTCAGTTATCCCAGTTGTCTAAATGTTCGGCAATTAAGTTGCCTTGCTACTTCATCGAAACCTGTAATTAAATTTGTTGGAATGTTAATAATTTATATTTATCATTTAATTTTGTTTATTAAGTTTTAATTAAATTAATATTTAGTATTTTATTTATTTATTTAATTGTCACGTTTTTACGGGTATTATAATTCTACCCCTCTTAGAAAAATTTCGTCCTCGAAATTGTAAAGTTAACTGATCACGAATACAAGTTCCTAAGTTTTACAACAAGTCGAATATCAAAAACAATTCATGGAATTTCAAAGATAACACACTTTTAACGACTATCAAATAACGGTTCTTACACAAAAAGTAAAACGATGGAAACTTGCTACAAACTACTTCGTTATTTATTGACATCTTATTCTCTTACTATCTTATTCATGGAGAACTATTTGGAGCGTTGATGGTCTAGTCAGATGTCAATGTAAATACTCGCCCACCAATATTACGAGGTGTGGTAGTCCCTCCAGCATTCCCATTATGTCGAGGTTTTGGATTTTTACAGTCTTTAGCGAGATGGCCAGTTTGCCCACATTGAAAACACGCTCCCGTAAGTCGATAGCACGTGCCTCGATGCGTTTTTCCGCAATGTTTGCATACCTCAATAAAATTGTTGTTTCTTTCTTGGTTTGGTGGTTGATACATCTGCATTTGGGTCTGACGGTTAGGGCCATTTGATTGAACCTTTTTGTTTCCAGAAAAGGGATGATTGTTATCATCACGATCCCTTTTTCGGTTCTCTACAGTAGGAATCATCTTCTCCGCTAACTCTAGCGTCTGAACTGCATCAGCAACCTCTGTGATGTTATTAAACTTACTCATCACAATTAACTTTCTAAATCTTTCACATACTGCCCACTTAATTTTGTTAGCTTGGACCTGTTGTTTTCCCGCAGCCTCTCCCAGAAAACTAGCCAGACGTGTGAATCGAGCCATAAATTCCATCATCGGTTCGTCATCCCTTTGTGCAATCATAGCATATTCTCGATAATATTTTTCTTGGTGCGAGGTAGGGAAATATTGTCGATAAAATAATTCCTTGAATCCAATCCAAGTTAGTGTAGCTGCATAAACATCTCCACCTTGAGCATGTTTGATTCCCCTCCACCAGGATTGTGCATCATCTTCAAGCTTGTAAGCTGCTAACCTCACCTTAAATTGTTCTTCAACTCCCAAGACTTCAAATTTTGATCCGTTATAATGCCCGGTTTCCACCAAATCATAACAATGATTATAATGGTTTAAACCATTTAATTATGACAATGTAGGTGATTATTTTGGTTAATCTTTGAAATGCAAGGTTAATCCCAGGCATTTCAAACTAATCACAATCATTAACCTACCCATTGGAATAACTGTCTGGTATTTATGATAACAGTCAGATTAGTATTTTAAACATGATTGTTTAACATATTCCAATGTCACATTGTTATGTTTTGTGATATCTGGATAACCAGTAACCAGAATTAATCATTCCTAAGCTGTGATTTCGTCTGAAAACTGTTTCAGGAGCATAATCAACAACATTACCTAACTGGTTAATCAGAGATTATTTTGATTAATCAAGCATGTCATCAACTTCATATTAGGTATCTAAATCAGTCTAGGTACCTACATTATCATACATTGTATGATATTAGATTCAATAACTAATTAAACACCGAATATCGGTTTGATGACTTTTCATTACAATGTCTATGACATTGAACGTTCAAACAGATTTAATCAGCAGGTTAGAACATAAATCATTAATCAAATATAACCTAATGCAGATTTACATTATTAGCACCAGTTACGCGAGATCTTAGCACTCATCTGAACTCAGGTGAGTTTCGTACCACCCCTGTTCTTTCAATGTTTTATAAACATCGGGGTATAACTGCTAAACTTTTCTTGATCATATGATATGTGTCACTGTTATCTGCGTGATTTCATGTGATTAACTGAATTTGTGGATTTCATGGGATTGTTGCCGTTAGTATCTCTATCATGATATCAAAGTCCTCATTCTTGAACTGTATCTAGTGAACCCATGTGTGGCCGAGCAGAAAACATTGATAGTACTATCGGTTGACACCCCATTCACTGGGAGGATTGCATCTCCCCTTGGTGTGAATGTTTGTTATCTGTTTCCTGAACTTCTTAATGGTGTGATAGACATTAAGATAATGAGGCAATAAGATATGTAATGTGTGGTATTATTTCAAAATCCTGTGTGGTAACATATCAAAATCCTGTGTGGTAACATATCAAAATCATGTGTGGTAACATATCAAAATCCTGTGTGGTAACATATCAAAATCCTGTGTGGTAACATATCAAAATCCTGTGTGGTAACATATCAAAATCCTGTGTGGTAACATATCAAAATCCTGTGTGGTAACATATCAAAATCCTGTGTGGTAACATATCAAAATCCTGTGTGGTAACATATCAAAATCCTGTGTGGTAACATATCAAAATCCTGTGTGGTAACATATCAAAATCCTGTGTGGTAACATATCAAAATCCTGTGTGGTAACATATCAAAATCCTGTGTGGTAACATATCAAAATCCTGTGTGAGAACATATCTAGTACATGAACTGAGAACATATCAGAGGACTTGTGTGAGAACATATCCTAGTCCTGTATGAACATATCTCTAAAAACATGTATTGCGAGGCAATGAGTTGGGTTATACTCTACACATGTTTTAAAATAACAGGACTAAGTATAACTACGAATATCTGAATGACTAGTGTGAACTGAGAACGTATCTGGATCTTTTTAATATAGTTATACTTGAATACTTGAATGATCACATTTCAACATGAAATTGTCAGCATGTCTGAACATGGTTGAGTTATGTGATTAAAAAGGGCTTATCGCGGTACGCGGAGGTGGGCTTGAGAGTCCTCCGCGGTACGCAATGATTGTAAAATATCTCAGATTCCCGAAAAACTTCGCGATACGCGAAGCCAAAATAGACTCTCCGTCGCGGTACGCGACGGATGAGGCGGTGGAATGATCTGATCCTTTTAATCAGATTTCATGCAAGAAAGAAGTTTATTCTTCTTCTTCGCTTCTGCTCCGTTCCCAGACGAAAGCACACACACATACACCATCAAAACACCATCTTGAAGCCACCAGATCGCATCTTTGAAGCCAGAAAACGTGTATACAAGTACTGATCGTAGTTTCATCCGCAGATATCCGTCTGTTTAGGTAATGATTCGTTTTAACCTTCTAGTTTGATTTTGATTGATTAGATCTTGATTTTGAACGTAATGAGATAGTTAGGATTGTTGATTATTGCCTAGATGATGGCTAGGATTGATTATAAACGAAGAACACGAAGTTCTAACGGTTAAATCCTTGTTTTGATCCGTTATAATGCCCGGTTTCCACCAAATCATAACAATGATTATAATGGTTTAAACCATTTAATTATGACAATGTAGGTGATTATTTTGGTTAATCTTTGAAATGCAAGGTTAATCCCAGGCATTTCAAACTAATCACAATCATTAACCTACCCATTGGAATAACTGTCTGGTATTTATGATAACAGTCAGATTAGTATTTTAAACATGATTGTTTAACATATTCCAATGTCACATTGTTATGTTTTGTGATATCTGGATAACCAGTAACCAGAATTAATCATTCCTAAGCTGTGATTTCGTCTGAAAACTGTTTCAGGAGCATAATCAACAACATTACCTAACTGGTTAATCAGAGATTATTTTGATTAATCAAGCATGTCATCAACTTCATATTAGGTATCTAAATCAGTCTAGGTACCTACATTATCATACATTGTATGATATTAGATTCAATAACTAATTAAACACCGAATATCGGTTTGATGACTTTTCATTACAATGTCTATGACATTGAACGTTCAAACAGATTTAATCAGCAGGTTAGAACATAAATCATTAATCAAATATAACCTAATGCAGATTTACATTATTAGCACCAGTTACGCGAGATCTTAGCACTCATCTGAACTCAGGTGAGTTTCGTACCACCCCTGTTCTTTTAATGTTTTATAAACATCGGGGTATAACTGCTAAACTTTTCTTGATCATATGATATGTGTCACTGTTATCTGCGTGATTTCATGTGATTAACTGAATTTGTGGATTTCATGGGATTGTTGCCGTTAGTATCTCTATCATGATATCAAAGTCCTCATTCTTGAACTGTATCTAGTGAACCCATGTGTGGCCGAGCAGAAAACATTGATAGTACTATCGGTTGACACCCCATTCACTGGGAGGATTGCATCTCCCCTGGTGTGAATGTTTGTTATCTGTTTCCTGAACTTCTTAATGGTGTGATAGACATTAAGATAATGAGGCAATAAGATATGTACCGACGGGTAATATCGAGAACTGAACATATCGTCCGAAAGGAACTAGATACGGGTCCCATGGTTATCCGGAACTGTGAACATGTATTTGAACTTAACTGTCATATCATATGATTTAACTAAACTGTATGAACTCACCAGCTTTGTGCTGATGTTTTCGAAACTAAAACTTTTGCAGGCAATCAAGGACAACGGTGAGGATGCACTCACAGCACTAGCAATAACTGTAATTAAATAAATTGTAATATGTATAAACTGTAATAATATTTGTAACCACGAACCTTGTAATGTAAGTTTTACTTTTCGTAATCTGTGTGCTATGATGATACCGGATCAAGTAAGTCACCCCTCATGCTCTGAGACATCACCACTATGCTTCCGCTACCCTTTTGATGACATCATTCTCAGGTGAAGAGAGGTGGGGGTGAAATCCTGTGTGGTAACATATCAAAATCCTGTGTGGTAACATATCAAAATCCTGTGTGGTAACATATCAAAATCCTGTGTGGTAACATATCAAAATCCTGTGTGGTAACATATCAAAATCCTGTGTGGTAACATATCAAAATCCTGTGTGGTAACATATCAAAATCCTGTGTGGTAACATATCAAAATCCTGTGTGGTAACATATCAAAATCCTGTGTGGTAACATATCAAAATCCTGTGTGGTAACATATCAAAATCCTGTGTGGTAACATATCAAAATCCTGTGTGGTAACATATCAAAATCCTGTGTGGTAACATATCAAAATCCTGTGTGGTAACATATCAAAATCCTGTGTGGTAACATATCAAAATCCTGTGTGGTAACATATCAAAATCCTGTGTGAGAACATATCCTAGTCCTGTATGAACATATCTCTAAAAACATGTATTGCGAGGCAATGAGTTGGGTTATACTCTACACATGTTTTAAAATAACAGGACTAAGTATAACTACGAATATCTGAATGACTAGTGTGAACTGAGAACGTATCTGGATCTTTTCAATATAGTTATACTTGAATACTTGAATGATCACATTTCAACATGAAATTGTCAGCATGTCTGAACATGGTTGAGTTATGTGATTAAAAAGGGTTATATCTTTAATATTCTTGAACTGACCTGAGTTTGTCTGCATGTGAGCAGAACTATGGCTCCGAAAAGAGGTCGTCCAGCTAAGAAAGCTACCGAGAATATTACTCCCCCTGAACCGAATCCAGTTCCACCACCTGTTTCTGAAACAAATACCGTTCCTCTGGTGAACCAGGACCCAAACCCGACACCAATGGCAGCTCCTAGTGGGTCGGTATTGAATGAAGCAGCTATAGCCCGAATCGTAAAGGAACAGTTATCGGCTGCTGGCATTGTAATACCACCACAGCCACATGTCACTTCTGGGTCTGGTCATGTGGAACATAATGCCACAGGTGGACACGTTGAAACTGTTCATACCACAGGCACAACTACTACTGCTCCTGATCCACCACGACAGGGATGTACGTATAAATACTTTGCTTCCTGTAACCCACCTACTTTCACAGGTAGGGAAGGAGCGGCTGGACTCCTTAGGTGGATCGAGGAGATGGAAACAAAACTGAAAATCAGCCAGTGTCTGGAGGAGCATAAGGTGTCTTATGCTGCCTGTTCTTTGAAAGAATCAGCTCTTACCTGGTGGAATACCCAGGCTAAAACTTTGGGTTTTGTTACAGTTGATTCTATGGGCTGGAATGAATTCAAAACTCTGATTATGTCAGAGTACTGCCCAATCACTGAAATCCAAAAACTTCAGGAGGAATTCTGGAGTCACTCAATGGTCGGTGCTGATTGTTTAGCCTACACCGATCGTTTTCATGAACTTACTTGCCTACTTCCCAATATGTTTCCAACTGAGGCAGCATTGATTGAGAAGTATATCAAAGGGTTGGTTCCCCAGATTCGGGGAAATGTAACTGCTGCTGAACCCACAACCCTCAAAAGAACCATTCTGTTGACCACCAAGCTTACCGATGAGGCGGTAAGAAGTGGTACATTGATCTCAAAATCTCAGACGGCCGTGGGCCGTAGTGAAGCTGGTACCTCGAACGTTTCTAAAGGTACCAAACGTAAATGGTTTGGCAAGTCCAAGACCAAAGCTCCAGCTGAAACCAGTCAGAACAAACCAACCGTGAAAAACTATGGAGCGGCGGTACCGGAGAGGAAAGTTTACACTGGGCCGGCGCCCAAATGTGATAGGTGTCCCTACCATCACACAGGACCATGTCCTGTTTGTGCAAAATGTAATCGGGTAGGACACTATGCTAAATACTGCAACTTTCCTGCTCGTCAACCAAACCAAGCTCCACGACCCACTGCTCAAACAAACCGGTCATGTTACACTTGTGGAAGCCCTGATCACCTCATGCGCAATTGTCCAACCAATAACACCAATCCAGGGAATCAAGCTAGGGGCAGAGCTTTTCAGATTGGTGCAGCCGAGGCAAGACATGATGCAAACATTGTCACTGGTACGTTCCTTCTCAATAATCTTTGTGCATCAGTTTTATTTGACATAGGAGTAGATAAGAGTTTTATTTCTCCTGAATTTGCATCATTACTTTCATTGCCTACGGTAGAACTAGAAACTCCTTATGTCATTGATCTTGCAAAAGGCAAGATGATCAAAACTAGCAGTGTTATTCAAGGATGTTCCTTGAATCTGAATGATCACCTTTTCTGTATCGACTTACTTCCTATTGAGCTTGGTAGCTTTGATGTCGTGGTAGGCATGAATTGGCTTTCTGATAACCAAGCGGAAGTTGTATGTCAAACTAAGGTGATCCGTATTCCATTACCTAACGGTAATACACTGGTAGTTCAAGGAGAACGAGCCGGTAGAAAACTTGGTCTCATATCTTGTATGCGGGCTCAGAAATTTTTAAGGAAAGGTTGTTATGCTTTCCTGGCACATGTGACCGAGCACAATTCTTCACCTACACGTATCACTGATATCCCAGTAGTCAAAGATTTTCCTGAAGTTTTTCCTGAAGATATATCAGGATTACCCCCAACAAGACAGGTTGAATTTCGTATTGACTTGATTCCTGGCGCTGCACCTGTTGCTAAAGCCCCGTATCGGCTTGCGCCATCTGAAATGCAAGAACTTTCAGGTCAATTACAGGAACTTCTTGATAAAGGTTTCATTCGACCCAGTTTTTCACCCTGGGGAGCACCAATTCTTTTTGTGAAAAAGAAAGATGGATCATTCAGGATGTGTATCGACTACAGGGAACTCAATAAACTGACAATCAAGAACCGTTATCCATTACCTCGTATTGATGATCTGTTTGATCAATTGCAAGGTGCTACATATTTCTCAAAAATTGATTTGAGGTCCGGATATCATCAGTTGCGAATCCATGACAATGATGTTCCAAAAACTGCTTTCCGAACCCGGTACGGACATTACGAGTTTTTAGTAATGCCGTTTGATTTAACCAATGCACCTGCAGTTTTTATGGATCTGATGAACCGAGTATGTAGACCTTATCTGGATAAGTTTGTGATTGTATTTATTGATGATATTCTCATTTATTCCCGGAACCAGCAGGAACATGCCCAACATCTGAAACTCATCTTAGAACTTCTTGCACGTGAACAGCTATATGCCAAATTTTCCAAGTGTGAATTTTGGTTACGAGAAGTTCAGTTTCTGGGGCATGTTGTGAATGAGAATGGTATTCAAGTGGATCCCAGTATGATCAAAGCGGTAGAACAATGGGAGACACCACGAACCCCGACTGAAATACGTCAATTCTTGGGGTTGGCAGGTTATTATCGTCGGTTTATCAAGAACTTTTCAAAGATAGCCTTGCCACTGACTACATTGACATAAAAAAAAAATCAACCGTTTATATGGAGTTCTCAACAGGAGGAGGCTTTCCAACTGTTGAAACATAAACTCTGCAATGCACCTATCTTAGCACTACCGGAAGGTACAGATAACTTCACGGTTTATTGTGATGCTTCCCGTCAGGGACTTGGGTGTGTTTTAATGCAGAACGATAAGGTGATCGCTTACGCTTCTCGGCAGTTGAAAGTACACGAGAAGAACTATACCACTCACGATCTAGAACTTGGTGCAGTTGTGTTTGCACTCAAGATTTGGAGACATTATCTGTACGGAACCAAGTGTATTGTGTACACGGATCACAAAAGTCTCCAACATATTCTAGATCAGAAAATGTTGAACATGCGACAAAGGCGATGGGTCGAACTCTTGAACGATTATGATTGTGAAATCCGTTATCACCCAGGCAAGGCAAATGTTGTGGCCGATGCCTTGAGTCGCAAGGAACGGGTCAAACCCCTACGTGTGAGAGCGTTAGGTTTGACTATCCAAACCAGTCTAATTCCTCAGATTAGAAATGCTCAGCAACAAGCTTTACAAACAACGAATTATCCAGCTGAGAACCTAAGAGGATTAGACAAATTACTCGAAACTAAAGCTGATGGAGTTTTGTATTTCAAGAACAGAATCTGGATTCCTCTGTTCGGTAACTCTCGAACAACCATCTTGGATGAGGCGCACAAATCCAGGTATTCTATTCATCCAGGTGCCGATAAAATGTATAAAGATCTTAGAGATTTTTACTGGTGGCCTGGGATGAAGAGAAACGTATTAGAATACGTGGACCGATGTTTAACGTGTCTTAAAGTGAAGGCTGAACATCAACGACCTTCTGGGTTACTCCAACAACCTGAGATTCCCATGTGGAAATGGGATCAGATCTCTATGGATTTCATTACAAAACTACCCAGAACGTCACGTAACCATGACTCGATATGGGTTATCGTTGATCGCCTTACTAAATCTGCGCATTTCTTACCCATCCGAGAAGATTACTCTATGGATCGACTGGCTAAACTCTATGTTAATGAGATTGTATCTCGACATGGAGTACCGATCTCTATCATTTCTGACAGAGATAGTCGATTTATGTCACGATTTTGGCAAACTCTTCAGAATGCTCTGGGCACGCAAATCAATATGAGCACATCCTATCATCCACAAACGGATGGGCAAACGGAGCGAACAAATCAAACGTTAGAAGACATGCTCAGAAGCTGTGTGATTGATTTTGGAGGTAGCTGGGATATTCATCTTCCACTTGTGGAATTCTCGTACAATAACAGCTACCATACCAGCATACAATGCGCTCCATTCGAGGCACTGTATGGGCGCAAGTGCAGATCTCCTATTTGCTGGTCGGAAATAGGAGAAAATCAAATCATTGGCCCAGAATTCATCCAAGAAACCACTGACAAGATCGCACTGATTCAAGAACGAATTAAAGCTGCTCGCGATCGTCAAAAGAGTTATGCTGATAACCGTCGTAGACCACTAGAATTCCAAGTTGGTGATCGTGTAATGTTGAAAGTATCACCCTGGAAGGGCATTTTCAGATTTGGTAAACGAGGTAAACTCTCACCGAGGTTTGTAGGGCCATTTAAAATTCTTGAACGAATTGGATCTGTAGCCTACAGACTCGAATTACCTCTTGAACTCAGTAACATTCATGACGTTTTTCACGTATCAAATCTGAAAAAGTGTTTAAACGATGAATCTTTGATCGTACCTCTCGAAGAACTTCAGATCGATGATAAACTTCAATTTACCGAAGAACCGGTAGAAGTAATGGATCGAGAAACGAAAGTACTAAAACGTAGCCGCATACCGATTGTTAAAGTGCGGTGGAACTCGCAGCGAGGACCCGAATATACGTGGGAACGTGAAGATCAAATGAAAGCAAAGTACCTACATCTATTCTTGTAAACAATTGTATTAATGTAAGTCTTCATTAAATTTCGGGACGAAATTTCTCTAACAGGAGGAGACTGTGACAGTTGCGTACGAAGAGTTCGGCATTAATGACGTGAGCACATTTGGTCGTGCTTGAAATCCACGAGGATTTAGTAACTTTTGTTATTGGGGATTGATAGTATGTGAAAAATGATGAACGTGGGCGAAAACCGGGCGCAAAACGGAGTTCGTATGCTCCCGGAATCGCGAAACGAAGTTTAAATCAAATATTGGAAGAAAAACACGCTAGGCGCATAGCCTAACTCCCAACCCTCGAGAGCCAGGCTATGCGCCCAGGGACTATGTCGGTTAAAAATTGATTTAATCGCTCAGAATCGTCCAGAACGCAAAAATCTCATCCATTTCGACCTTAAGCACCCTCCAGACGCCATTTCTTTCTTCTTTCACCTTCAATCTTCATTTTAAAGCCCCTTAAACATCCGGATCATCCCAGGAATCATATATACAAGTCCTGATCGTTGTTATACGCGCAGAAATTCGTCAGAACAGGTAACGGTTCATTATAACCTTCTAGTTTGATTTTGATTGATTAGATCTTGATTTTGAACGTAATGAGATAGTTAGGATTGTTGATTATTGCCTAGATGATGGCTAGGATTGATTATAAACGAAGAACACGAAGTTCTAACGGTTAAATCCTTGTTTTGATCCGTTGTAATGCCCGATTTTCATGAAATCATACCCATGATTATAATGGTTTAAACCATTTGATTATGACAATGTAGGTGATTAGTTTGATTAATCTTTGAAATGTAAAGGTTAAATCCAAGTGTTTCAAACTAATCATAATCATTAACATACTCATTGGAATGATTATCTGATGTTTGTGATAACAGTCAGATTAGTATGTTAAATCTGGTTATTTCACCTATTCTAATGCTACATTGTGATATTTCATGATATTTGGGTAATCAATAATAAGGATTAATCACTCCTAAACCATTAAATTATCTAGAAACTATTTTAGCATTATAATCAACAACATTAACTATTTGGTTAATCTGAGATTATTCTGATTAATCTAGAGTGTCATCAACTTTGTGTTAGGAATCTAATGCAATGTAGGTTCCTACATTATCATACATTGTATGATATAACCTTAAATTAATTAATTATATAATTAATATCAAGTTGATGATTTACTAAGCAATGTCTTTGACATTGAACGTTCAGAAGGATCTAATCAGTAAACTAGAACATAAATAACTTATTAAATATAAATAAATGCAGAATCACTTCTCTATTATCAGTTTTGAGATATTCTGCTACATCTATACTACCAGGTGAGTTTCGTACAACCCCTTTTCTTTTTAATCTTTTATAAACATCGGGGTAGCATTGTAAAACTTTTCAGAACTATATGATATGTATCACTGTTATCTGCGTGATTTCATGTGATTGTTGAGAACTTTTGGATTTCATGGGATTTTGCCTATAGAACAGAACTCTATCATAGAACTCAAAAGTCCTCATTCCTTGAACTGTATCTAGTGAATCCATGTGTGGCCGAACGAGGAACAATGATAGTACTATCGGCTGACAACTTATTCACTGGGAGGTTTGTTTCTCCCCTGGTGTGAATGTTTACTGCTGTTTTCAAAACACCTTCTTAATGTTAGTGATAGACATTAAGATAATGAGACATTAAGATATTACCAGTGGGTAGTGTCTTCAAAAATAGTAGAGTCTCGTCTGAAAGGAAGTAGATACAGGTCCCATGGTTGTCTTGAACTGTATATCTATTGAACAATTGCATATCATATCATATTGTTTTAAATTGAACTGTCGATCTCACCAGCTTTGTGCTGACGTTTTCAAATTAAATCTTTTTGCAGGGAGACAGTGACCACCGGGTGAGGATGCACTTTTGAGTTATTTGCACTTTAATAATAGTATTGTAATTAAATAAATATAGTTGTAATGTGATTGTGATTGCGACACCCTGATAATGTAATTACTTTAAGTTAATCTGTGTGCTTATGATATTGGTTCAAGTAAGTCACCCCTCACCTCGGAGACATCACCACTATGCTTCCGCAACCGTTTCAGTGACGTCAGACCAGACACGAGGTGACGAGGGGTGGGGGTGTGACAGTTAAGAAGTCATTTCTTTTGGACTAGGACTGCCGATAGAAGACTTAGTATTTTGGACCTGCATACTTTTGAAGACATCATCACTCAAATTATTTTGTATATCTTGTGTAAATACAAGATAGAAATTTATGATGTTGATGGTAGATTTACATTGTTAAATTATAAACAATACTGATGTAATTTAACTTTGTAATTCTATTATATTTAGCATTTCTCATTTATATCATGTGCCATGTAAACAATCTGATCATTACGATTATCACTCACGATATCGCGCCCCGGGAACCTTCCGCCCGACGGGGAATCCGATCCAACCCCGCCGGCTCGGGGTGTGACAGCGGCCTAGTCAGATTTTTTATTTTTTTCGAATTTTTTGACTTTTTTTTTGACTTTTTATGGTTAAAAGAGACCAACTTCATGATTATTTAGACATTTTTAACCCAAAATCATTAATATGTCTCTGAAACATCGAATCTAGCCACTTAACATCGATATTCATATCTAAACTTTGAACTTTGAGTTTAAGTTTGAACTTTAAAATACTTGACTTAGTATGTTTAAGTTTTTATTTTTTAAATTATTTGAAGTATTATATTAAATTATTGATATTGATGTGTATATATAATACATATTTGTAAACTTACATATAAAAACTCCAATCCGCCTAGCGCCGATTAATCCCTAGACGGTACCACGTTGTCTGACTAGTGCCTAGCGACTTCTACAACCATGAGTAAAACCAACACATGAGATAACCCATCATGGGCTAAATTTGCACAATTTCCAAATATTGATTAATTGTCCCAAATCGAATTGTTTTCAAAATTTGTGGGTTTGTGTAGAGGTGTGCAAATCGGGTTTTTTTGGAACCAGTTCGGGTTTCAACCGATTGCAGTTCCGGTCAAGAAAGTCAAGACCCGGTTTCAGTTTCGGGTTTCGACCGGTTCCAACCCGTTTTTGGCCGGTTCCGGTTCGGGTATAGGTGGAACCAATTCCGGTTTTGGTTTCGGTTTCAGTTCCAGTTTGTCTGAAAAACCGGACTCGTTTGTACCCATCGGTTCGGGTATGACCGGTTCCGGTTCTGGTTCAGTTTGCTGGTTCCCTTTTTTTGCCCACCTCTACAAATGGTTTTAGTCAAAACAGCCACTAACAGGGCACTGCTCATCAAACCCAACATTATACAATATTCGCACAAAAAAGGTGGGCAAAACCGGTTTTTTTTTAACCGATTTTGGTTGTGGTCAACAAAGTCATTAACCAGCTCAAGTTTCGGTTTTCGATCAGTTCCGACCAACTTTTGGCCGGTTTCGGTTCAGATTTTGGCCGGACAAAAGGTGGAATCGGTTCCGGCTTTTCCTGTTCCGATTTCTCTGAGAATTCGGAACCATGTATACCCAGATATGACCGTTTTCGATTTAGGTTTTCTGTTCCGGCTTTTTTGCTTACCTCTATTCGCACACATTGATAAATAGGCCGATGTTAATGCAATTTACTTGTAATTAAAAAAAAACTCACTTAACACATAACACAATCAATGAAGGCCCGCAATGTTTATTATGAACACACATGGTGGACATTAGTTTCTAATAAAAATTTCAAATTCTTTTTGCTTCGGTTTTAGCATTTGTTTTGACATTAGTTCATGCATTTGTTGTTGCAACTCTTTCCTTGCTTTCATCTCAGATTCAAATAAAACTATCCAGTCTTGCACTTTGGATCCAAACTTCTACCTAAAAATTTGTTAAAACATACATAATAATTAGAAAATAAACAAAAAATGATCTATTGAAGCATTTTTTTAACATACCAGGTTGATATGATAATTATAGAAACATATTAAAAGTATCGCAGTTAATTTCAAAACTCCATCCTCTCCAAGTTGTGAATGTTAAAATATCCAACCCCACTTCGTGTAATATACCGGTTTTCTAATTAACCAAGTCATTATATAAAACAAAAACATAAAAGAAAAACACAAATCAATTAAGACTTAAACATACACTTATGGTTAAACATTTCAAACCATCAAAACGAAAGTCTTCATTCAAGAAACAAAGTTGAATTTTCTAGGTAGCATTTCTTAATTAATTAGATATTGTGGTCTAGGACCCTGAGTGACATACAAATTATGTTTCAGTTGATCTTTGATCGCTTGCATCTCCTACTTTTTCACGCAACAAGGAAGAGTTGCATAAAACACTTCCCCTTTCATATGTCTCTTGATCATACTATTTCTCTTATGGATGCCCTCTGGTAAATGTATGCATGTGATATGGTGCTGCTTCTTTGATTTTCCTTCAATGAAGAAAGTATCATAATCAAAAAATGCCTTCTCATCCTCTCTCTTCACTCCATTCATATCTAAGCACACACTTAGACCTTGCGTCGTTAACTTCATTGTCTCGAGTCTAGGCATACTCATTTTAATGCGAAGTTTCGAAGCACTCTCTTCCTTATAGAATGAGAATGAGTTAATCGAAGAAAGCGTAGCTATTAGAGGGCATAATCTCTTGCTTAGAATCGATCGATCATAGAACAAATCTAAAATCATCAATAACAAACAAACAAGTTATATAATCAAAATATAAATGTATATATGCGATCATTTTCAACTATTTTTTTTTGTTGTAAAGTTGGATGTTTTAGGAGAATAATAAAGGTTTTTTTGGTATTTTTTCACAAGACTTAAAAAGAGACAAATCTTTTTTTTTTCTCACTAAATTAAGTTAGAAGAAGATCTCTTAGAAAAATCAATTAGCCTCTTATTGTCACCCCAAAAACACACCACTTTACCCAAAATAGATATGGGTTTTGTTGTACGTATTGCATGCATAATTAAGAGTGAAAGCATTAATTACCATAGTAAGCCCAAGATCGTTGTGTGGTGATGTCGCGGAAACTAGAGATGATTTCATTGGCAATGATGTTAGTGATGAAGCCATCTTTCTGTTTCTGTTGGTTAATATCATCCAAGTCAAAGTGTTCATGTGTTTTGCCTTGGATGAACAACAAGTTTTTGTTGCGTTCACTCATCATCATCATCTCCTCCTTCTTTATTCCACACATATTCAGATCTACATTCACGCCTTGATCCGGCATTTTCAGTTTTAATCTTCTGCTTTCATCACTCAACTCCATAGAAAATGAGAATGAAGACATTTTGGGACATTGGATTCTTAACTCATACATACCTGAAATTAAATGAAACAACAATCAATCATCTACCTAGCTATGATCATTTTTTAAGGACTAATTAACTGCGTCAGAAAACAAATTAATAAAAAGAATCTTATCTTATCTTAATTACTATACTAATAATCCTTATTCTAATAAAAGAACAGCTATATTTGACACATGTCACTTTCTTATGAATTTTAGAAAAAAATTTACCGCTTATCTCTCTTATTAAATACCAATTGTCTTTTATATTATTTAAATATTAATGATTTTAAATAATTAAATTATAAAATTAAATCATTTTTATTCTAATAAAAGGAAAGTTAAGTTGGACAGATGTCATCTTCTTATAAACTCTAGAAATTTTTTGCATTTATCTCTCTTATAAAATACTAATTGTCTTCTATATTATTTAAACATTAACGATTTTAAATATTTAAATTATACAATTAAATCATCTTCTACTACTAATAAAAGAGTAATAAAGAGTAACTCTAATGTCACATGTCACTTAACTAGGATGCCCGGCCACCTAACTAAGAAGACACATGTCACTCTAACAATTATGCAATGTAATGCCATTTTACACATGTCAATACCCACACACATTCACATAATTGATTTATCATAAAAATCCATTTAACACTTTCCCAAACAAATTATCCGTTACATAGTTTTTTGAATTATATACATTAAGTGCAACTTTAGTTACTTTTTAAATTGCTATCATAATCAAAAACAAATTATCCGTTACTTTCATACTCTATGTTTATTTTATATTATATAAATATATTATAATACAGTCAACCTAATAAGATATTTATTAATTAAAAAATGTTAATAAAATTTAACGTATTTACTATTTTGATGTACACATTTAATCTAATATGAACTAAATAAATGTCTTATACTTTTAAATACTTTGCTTATTTTTTATCCCAATTTATTGATTATTGATAATTGATTGTTCATCATATAACTACCTCAAAACTTTCCTAATTAAATTTTAAAAATTTACAACATATTGAAACATTCTATATTCTTCATAATCATACTTCATTATATTGTCTCCTTAATGATTTTTCACCCTTTATGCATTCTTCATACTAGGTACGTCAAGACATTTCATTCAATCTTAAGCTTATTTTATATTAATACGAAAACTTTAATATTTATGTATTTATATTAAATTGATATAAATTGAAATAAGGGTGTAATACTTAGTGTAATACGTCTATTTTATTAATTATATTGCTTGACCTCTGTTAATACACATACATCAATTATTGAAATCAACAATATTCTCAATTAAATTGTTTGATATATATCAAACAAATAAAAAACGTTAACATCAAACAACAAAGTTGTTATAATTATTTAAAAAATTTATGTTTCTTAATTTTTTAATTATAATTTAATTAAACATCTTTATATCCTTGATAGGACAAAATGAATAAGAAGAAACATTCCGAAAATAGTCAACCTATTTTACCATCATATCCTAATTCCCAAAATTACAATTTAAATGGTACCATTTAGAAAACCTTAATAACTAATCTTTTCATAATTATTGTAATTATAAACTGTTCTAAGTAATGTTGTATGACTTATATAGTTTGGAACATAAGAAATCCTTTGTCAAAAGTTTCAAATGGTATAATTCTTTTTAACTCGATTTAATTTGACACCGTCTGATAAAAAGATCCATTTTAAATTTAAAAGCAGACAATATCCACTATCTTTATGTTTCGCGTTAATAATCAACAAAAGTCAAGGGCAATCATTATTAAAAGTTGTGTTGTATTTAATACATCCAGTTTTTACATATATTCAATTATATGTTGCATTATCCATAGTGAAAAGTAGGGATGAAGTAAAGCTTCTGAATTTAGATAAAGAGGGGAAAGTTTCAAATACAACAAAAAAGTTGTATACAACGATATACTTGAAAACTTAAAAACAAATTTTTGTGACTTTTTATTCTAATTTAGCATGTTTTGTGTGATATATAACTTTATATGTTCAAGTTTCCTATAAATGGTTGAATTCTTGATTTTTATGTTTCACTGCATATGATAGATATATAGTTTCAAATCATACTTTCACATTTTATTTTTATGTATGTTTAATGATTGAAATATTAGTGTTATACGTCGATTGTAATTATATCATTATATTAAAATCTTTTTTATTTTCTTCTTAACTTAAAGTCAGCCCGTGAGTTACACGGGTTACTCACCTAGTAATAATAATAAAAGAGTACGTACATACAAGAGACATGTGGTGAATTCTGAAACAAAATACCAAACAAGAAATTAAAGATGTGCGTATATTAATTACCATCATGTGCTGTAGTAGTGTAAGTTCGGATGCGAAGAAGGCGAGATACCGAAGAAACAAGTGTTGAGATGAAGGATCTTGTGAGGAGGTTGGAAGTAATTGTGGAAGCCATATAGCTAGCTAGTATCAATCAATGTAGGCTAATGATATGATCACGATTAGAAGATCAAAGTTTAATATATCAGGGAAGTTTTAGGGTTTGTGAAATTTCTTGGAGAAGAAGGTGATATTTTCATATTCATATTTAAATAAAAATAAAATTAATGCTTTACTTATCTAATTAACTTCACGAAACCAATTTAAAATTTAAATTACCCACCTAATCAAATTAAAATAATTTCCATGACCGTATATGGTAACCAAAAATCACGTCCCTTAGCGTAATTCATCATCTTTTGTTTCTCAAATTGGGATTATTAAAAAAAAAAAAACTTTTTGCAAATCTCATTTTTAACGACTTTAATTTAGTGATAATTTTTTAAAATTTTGTTAAAACATAAATGCTTACCGATTTTTTTTTTCTCAACAGAAAATAAAACTAATATTATGTGTATAATTAATTTTGATACTTTAAATCAATTGTTTTTGCATTTATAATTGTTTTTAGTATTAGTAGGCAGGCTTACGGAGAGCATGGGACATGACTATTTAAACTTGTCATGAGCATGAAAAGCATTGAAGTATATATATAATCATGAAAACATATTGTATTAAAAACAGTGGTGTCTTAAAGTACGTGGGGAGGTGCAACCGTACCGAGCCATTTTTAGGGCCCTAATTGTTTAAAAAAATTTGTATATATTATATATGTTAATTTATTTTACAACAAACATATATAATTTGCATTCCAATTTTTTAATATATTTAACTCAATTACGAACTTTAAAAATTAAAAAAAACATTTTCCATAAACATTTGATCGAATAACTTATTAAAATTTAAAATTTAGTTCAAACAACCAATTAACTCACTTTATAATTAATTACAAACTAATTACGACACACTCACATATAGGGGCTCATTTTTAACATTCGCATATGCCACCTAATCTCTTATACATGACCCTGATTAAAAAGAAATGAATTTTCTTAAGTTCGATGCATGTCGTCTGGAAATATTTCAGTGCTCCCAATTTTCATCTATCATGACGAATTGCTCGGTGAAAATTTTAAGACGTAAATGCCAACTACATGTCATCATAATCGATTAACCATTACTGACTACAAAAATCATCTAGACATGGTTAAATTCTTGTGCTAAGGCTAGGGGCATGATGTTTTGGATATTAACATAATTCTATTTCAATTGAATTCGAGAGTTTTTAATCAAAACGAAAGATGCAACTATTAATAAGGTTATAAATGAATTAAGCCGGCTCGTAAAATACTCGAGATCAGATCGCTAAAATCTCGAACAAGTCGAGCCTAAACTAGCCTGTGCCCGAGCTTCTGCGTAGAGATATGACTCGTTTGGTTATCAAAGTGGTTGCAACCACCATCATATTAGATAGTGTTCGAGACTACTTCCGTGCGGTTTCGCTCGACTATCAAACAGAAAGCTATCTTTGACGTTCTTGGGTTCTTCGGCGCCCCATAGTTTCGGCAGCCAAGCTGAAATATGATAGGGCTATTGTGTGTGACTACTTCTCATCGTGATTCCTGCCTAGATAGAATGAAGAAGTTCGCGGGCCTAAACGAGCTTTCTATTTATATGATTATTATTAATTCTATTAAGTGTATATTTATAAATTAATTACTTTTTTATATGAAATTATTCCAAATGTATTTAAATCATATATTTTATATTAAATTTGGAGAGTATAATACTTAATATGTACTAAATTAGTACTTGAAATAAATAAGTTAGACAATCAAAAGATAAACGAGCCGAGCTCGAGCCCGGAATTTTTCTAACAAAGCAAGCTCGAGCTTTGAAAATAAATATTTTAACGAGCCAAGCTCGAGCTCAAGCGCAATTTTGGCATAACAAGCTCAGCACAAGCCTTTAAAACTCAAGTTCGGCTCGTCTCGTTTACACCCTTAGTTTTTAATTGTCACACCCCGAGCCGGCGGGCTGGATCGACTTTCCCGCCGAGCAGAAGGTTCTCGGGGCGCGATATCTTTGTGATAATCGAAATGATCAGATTGTTTACATGGCACATGATATGTAATGAGAAATGCTAACATGACATTTAATACATAGAATTACATAGTTAAATTACACAGTATGCGTTCATAATTTAACTAAGTAAATCTACTTAAAAGAATCATATAGTTTCTATCTTGTATCTGCACAAGATATACAAAAGATGATTCAAAGTTTTGTCATTCAGAAATATGCACAATGCAAAATGAAGCTAGGTCTTCTAAAAGTCCTCTAGCTTAAGTCCTGAATGCTGGGTGATTAAACATGTTCGTCACCTGAGAAAACATGCATTTAAACAAGTCAAAACTAGGTTAGTGAGTTCATAAGTTTAGTAATTGAAAACAATTGATTTATTGTCATTCACAATCACAATGTTACACACAAGTGTTATTGATAATTGTGTCATTTGTCTCACACAATGTCCTCTCCATAGTTATACTTACAAATAGTATTTCAGCCAAATCAAGCATGCTTATATATAGGGCTTACGTAGGGGAACAAGCCCCAGCCGACATCCCACCACATGCTCAACATAATTCAACACCACATGCAATACAACCATGGATACCCATTTCTATCTCCCATGTGTTCACCCATTTGATATTCACCCATAAATTGTGTTCATCATCCGTAGTGTTATAAGTATAGAAAAAAAGAGTATGAGGGAAGTAAGTTATCAAAACCTAAGTGATGATAAACCCCCAATGTGTCACACCCCGAGCCGGCGGGGTTGGATCGGATTCCCCGTCGGGTGGAAGGTTCCCTGGGCGCGATATCGTGAGTGATAATCGAAATGATCAGATTGTTTACATTGCAACATGATATATAAATGAGAAACTGCTAAAATAAAATAGAATTACAAAGTTAAATTACATCAGTTAAGTTTATAATTTAACAATGTAAATGTGACACCGGGCAATTTCAGGTAAATTGCAACTCTTACAACTTTACATTTCACATTCATACTCGTTGCATTTCATTTAATTATGGTTAATTAGATGAACTGCAACAAACACAAACACAATTGAATTGTGCATCACACGTTGATTAGGATTAATCAAGCGTGCAAACACTTCGTAAAACACGAACACAAACTATCAAAGATAATTCAAGGAATTATCGAAACACACATATGAGTCTCACGAACGTTGGTGATCAAACCTATGTGCTATTATACGATTATGTGCTAAACATGTATTAGATGCTTTGGATAAACGTTAGGGATCGAGTACGAGCGAAATCGTATCAACGAAATCGAAAAACAAGAAAATGGAACCATCACGGTACGCGACAACCACATCGCAAAAGGCTTCGCGGTACGCGAAGCAAACCGGGAGTCGGGACTCCCGAATTCCATCGCGGTACGCGGTAAAGGATTTTGATCGGCCTCCGCGGTACGCGAAGGTCATGCAGATCAAAATTTTTATAAAACTCAATCCCATTCATTCTGTTCGATTTCTTCACACCTTCTCCGATCTTCTACTCATCTTCTCGACCCTAAACCTCTGCCAAACTTGTTCCAAGCCCTTGGTAACTCTTTTGGAAGTATTTTCCTCATCCTTGGCAAGCTTGAAGACCTTAGAGCTTGGAGAGGAAGCTAGGAGGATAGAAGTTACGATCCACGCACCGAATCACCATCACCAGGAGCTGTTACTACTGAATCTCATCGTCAAGGAGCTTCTAAGGTAGTTTTACTTGTTTATTAATGGTTAGATCGCACATGCAATGGGTAAAAACCCACATGCAACTCCATACGGTTATAGTGCACGAATGTGTTGGTGATTTGATGAGTATTTGTTGTAGATCTACTGATTTTATAATTTAGAAATGATAGATTTGAGTTTTGGTTAAGTTAAGTTTGATTTTGTGATGACTTGGGCAAACTTGCCATAAAAGGAAACTTTTATGTGCAAGTCTTGGATTTGTAATGATCTAGACATGTTAGACATGTCTAGATGTTGTTAAATGTGTATTGGAGTGTTTAGAAACACATTGGGATATTTGATTTTGTCAAAAACTTGGTTTTGTAGAAACTTACTATTTATGGAAAACTTTTGTAAATCAAAAGAGGGCTTTTGATGTTTTAAACGTTTTGATGAACTTGGATTATTGAAATATGTTTAGAAATGGTTTTTTAACATATTTGGAAACTTGGATTTGTGAAAACGAACTTTTAAACGGATACTTTCCAAATAAGGAAACTTTATTTGGGCAAAACGGCATAAATGATGATTTATGCGCAAACGACATGTTTTAAGGGTCTAAATGTATTTTATAAACATATTAAAGGTATTAACATCATGAAACGGAATTTCATAACCACACCTTCTTAAATGGGAAACTTTCTAAAAATGGTAACTTGTGCGAGTAGAGTCATAGGATGCATTTTGATGTCTTATGTGCATTGAGACACATAAACACAACAATCGTGTCACCAACGATTCGTCGAGTCTCACTAGTCACACACACACACTCGGTTGAGCACACCGACACTTGGAGTTGTATGGACTACAATGCACCACAGGACACATACTTACTCCTATACGATTATAGGTGCTTACTAGCAGGACTGCTAGCTTTCGCAGTCGCGAACACCACATAAGACCGGAACTACTTCATCAGGTGAGTTCACGGCCCCTTTTTACGTTTTCTACCTTTGGGGGAGAAAACATTGCATACAACTGATTTTGATCAACATACACACTTTTGGTTTCTTTTGTACATGCTAATATCATATATGCATATGTGTGGCATTCATCCACAACACTGATAAGTCCTCATTAAACACACCTCGAACCGTTAATAACGCGTTGCGCTCAGCGTGGTAATTCTGAATAGTACTATTTGGGCCTGACAAGCCCCACTGTTGTGCGCCGTATCGCCACCCCGACTGGAGGTTGGAACAGTGCATAATTGACCAATAAACATTGTCATTGTCTAGTTGGATGGACATGGCGGGAGCCAGCATGTAAGCTTCGGTTTCGAACTCGCATATGATATATAAAACTGCAAAACATTTACTTTAAACATTTTGATGTTTACTGCTGATACAAACCTGTGCTCTCACCAACCTTTGTGTTGACCCTTTTACTCGCATTTTTCTCAGGTAACTAAGGCACGCACACAAGGATAGGATGCTAGGATGGAGTCCCATGCATCAGCTTTAGTGTCTTAGGCAATTTGATAACGATTGACAATTGTTTTGTTATGTAATGTTAAATACTTAAACCGCTTCCGCAATACTACTCTTTAAGTTTTCAAAAGTGATTAAACTTATGCTTCCGCAACTTATAATTACACTGTTGTTTTGACAACTTAAACTTTTTACTTCCGCAACTCTGATTCTACTAAACTGTTTTATCCAAGTTATTGGATGTACGTATGAAACCAGACATGTAGGTCTCGCAACATTGTGTGACCGGAGACTGCGATCCTGACTGGTCTTTCTCGCGCCCCGTTCGGGACGGGATTTCTCGGGGTGCGACAGATTGGTATCAGAGACTCCGGTTATTGCGAATTAGGTTTGCATTTAGTGAACTTAGTCTATAACCACTAGTCTCCACACAACGCATAGTGCTTACTATTAGTTCCACTTGCATACATTATCGTACATATACACAATTCACACATTTAGATGTGGAGTCACTGTCATCACCATCTATGCTTACATTCGATGAGAAGAAACAGATTGTTCCTACACCTTCAGTATCAACACTACTGGTAGCAGTTGAGTCACCGAACCAAGCACCAACTATCACCCGAAGACAGCACGTCTGAGCCATCGTAGGAGGAGCAGCCGGTACACATACGCTATATCACCGGTGCCCGAATCGAAGAGGCGACGGCAAAAGCTGATCGGGGATGAAACTAAAGAAAGTCCAGGGATGAAATAGGCCCTATGGCTCAACAACATTCTTGTAACCCTTTGGTACTGCTACACATACTGCTTACAAGGACCATATGAGGAGATTCCAAACTCAACTCCTTGTCACTCATAGAATATCACCGAACGAACATGGTCGCTCGAGTTAAAAAAAAAAAACTAGAGTGACCATGCGGAGAGATTTCATTAAGGGTGCTAGGTGGTCATCCAGAAGCATCAATACTAACACTCGCACAATTAGTGACTCAACACGAAGTGACTTGAGGAAAGCACGCTCAAGCCACGTAGCTATCGTTATAGGACCTATGAAGGATCCTATAATATTATTCAACTCACACAACTATCCCAAGTATTAGCTTCGGTAGGCTATTCAGCCATACCTCATATGACTCTTGTTTGAATCTCGATGCCATCCAGTGAAACCTAATAGCTCTAAACAGGAGGAACCAGAATTCTTATGTAAGGTAAATTGACGATCATGGTGCGCAACATAATCGTGAATTTACAGGTACGCATGAATTTTGGCAAATTCTATTGTGAGCCTATTTTTGAAAACACATACATTGATATTCGATTACCCTGATGGTTGCAACAGAATTCAAGCAACGTACCAAGACTTCAACATAATGTTCATCAAATTTCCAGCTGTAGTTAGGATTACCACGTATCCATGAAAACCTCATGTTGCGACTTTACACTTCACATGAAGCAACAAATTTTTCGATGAAGAGTCACCCGAAAATGCATCACCCATACTAGATCCGCACGAGCCTGAGAGGCGGTATCTTGAGTCGGATTGACTCAGGACCTGACCTCGGCAGACGACCGAATCAAGTGTCTTACAGAGGAACTAAGATATACAAATACCCGACATGCAGAGCTATGTAGCATAGTCAATAAGATGGACCGGGATATAACCCAGTTGATTTCACCATAACAGGCGGCCGAAGACCGGGCTGCCATCGCAAAAGCTAGAACCGAAGAGCTAGAAAACAAGGTCGCCGATCCAGTCCCAAAAGAACTTGACACTGAGGAAAAGGAACCAGCAGCGAGTGCTGATTCTGCTTCCACTATCGATAATGCCTTCGGTTTACTTAGCATAGACCTGGTAGGGACAAGTTGTACCTCTGTACTCGAAATTTTGGAATTTTAGTGACTTGGGTATTAAATAAATTGTAATCAGTACAATTTATTATATATCGAGACTAATATATGTTATTGAAAATTTTGTCTATGACAATCAATACATGTTTTCTTCTCATACCAATTATGTGCTACTTTAGTCATTAGATCTACACTAACGCTTATTCTCGCTATGAAGATCATGGCTGGAAGAAGCGGAGAATGCAAGAATGCGGGAGGGCGTGGAAACATTAACCTCACCGCAACGAAGCTGAACGCACTAATCAGCAAACGAGTTGAGGAGGAAATCGCTGCACGTGAAGCTGCACGTAACCAGAATCAACTGACTCAAGGGACAAACCCTAATCCACCCCACTGCACATTCAAAACATTCTTAGACTGCAAACCACCTTCTTTCGATGGTACGGAGGGTGCTGCCGGCCTCCTCCGATGGATTGAGAAAATGGAAACAACTTTCATCATGAGCAATTGTAGGGTTAATGACCGCGTGAAGTACGTAACAGGAACCTTAGAGGGAGCAGCGCTCACTTGGTGGGACACAAATGTTCAAACCATAGGACGAGAAACATCTGAGGCTATACCTTGGGAGGAATACAAAAGAATGATGAACCACAAATATTTCCCTCACGACAAAGTTCAGAAATAGGAAATGGAATTTCGGAACCATAGGATGATTGGTTCAGAGATCGAGGCATACACTACTCGATCTTATGAGTTGGCACACATGTGCCCAGAAATGGTGACCCCAGCCTACAAACACCTCGAAAGATACATTGAGGGATTGACACCGCAGGTTTGGGATATGGTACTATTCGCTGACCCCACCACCTTACGACAAGCCGTATACTTAGCTCATGAACTGACCGATACCGCGGTTATTCAAGGATTGTTACCTCCACGTGGCTCAATAATCAAAACCACCGATAACAAACGCAAATGGGATAACACTCAAAACGAAACCCCCACTCTACAACCACCAAGGCGACGTAAGGGTGCCTATGCTGGCAAAAACCCAAGGTGCAACAAATGTGATTATCATCATAAACGGGGACCGTGTGAAAGATACCGATGCCAATGGTGCGGAAAGCGAGGCCACACAACTAAAAACTGCAGGGGTGAACTGGTGACCAAAATTCCACAGCCTCAACCGCAACAATACAAAGCACCAAAAGGTTGCTTCGGATGTGGCAAGCCAGGGCACTTCAAAAGGGACTGCCCCCATGCGGAAAACAATGGGGACGAAGCACCGGAGATTTGCTTCCAATGTGGAAAACCAGGGCACTTCAAGAAGGACTGCCCACATCTGAAGGACAGTAATAATAACGAAAACAACAACGATCCGAAGGAACGACCCCTCGTGATTGGGGTTAAGAAAGCCAGAAATGATCCTAATCTTGAAACAGGTACGTATCTCTTAAACGATCATTACGCTTCTGTATTGTGTGGTACTGGAACTGAGAAAAGTCTTATATTTAAGCACCTTAGCAAATACTTGTCGTAACCCTAATATCCTTAAAGGCTGAGTGCCCCCGTAGAGTTAGATGATGGTGAACTGATTGTAACTAAACACATTCTAAGAGAATGCGCTTTAGAGCTAGCAAACCATAAATTTAGGATCGACCTCATGCCAAGTTACACTAAGCAGTTTTGATGTTGTAGAGGGCATGGAATGGTTGTCTAAAAACTAATCTAAAAACCATTTGCCACGACAAGGTTGTGCGCATATCTCTTCGTAGTGGGGAAACCCTAGACATCAATGGTGAAAGAAGCGACACTCCTCTATTCCCACGTGGAAGCCGGGACAAATACCAATGTATTTCATTACCAAGATACCCCGTAATCCTAGTGGATGTGACACTATCTGGGCAATTGTGGACCGACTGACCAAGCCAGCACATATCCTTGCACCCAAGGAAAACCAGAGGATGGAAGAGCTAGCCAAAATTTATGTCAAGGATGTAGTCTCGCGACATGGAGTGCCAATCTCCATCATTTCGGATCGAGACGCTCAGTTCACTTCCAACTCTTGGATAGCATTGCAAAAATCGCTTGGTACGCGGTTGGATATGAGTACAACATACCACTTACAAACCGATGGCCAGAGCGAACGCACTATACAAACCCTTGAAGACATACTACGAGCGTGCGTAGTAGATTTCGGCAATAGTTGGGAAACTCACCTGCCATAGGTGGAGTTCTGCTACGGCAACAACTATCGCACCAACATCGAAGCTTCGCCCTATGAGGCACTCTATTGTAGGAAATGCTGATCACTTATCTATTGGGCGGGAGTGGGTGACAGTCAGCTCACTGGCCCAAAACATACACATGAAAAAACCGATAAGATAGTACAGATTAGAAACCGTATGGCAGCAACTCGCGATCGTCAAAAGAGCTATGCCGAACACCCCTCTGTTTTGGTGAACGAGGAAAACTGAATCCACTGTATATTGGGCCATTCAAAATCCTAAAGCGGATCGGCCCAGTAGCATACCAACTTAACCTACCAACCAAACTCGATGGAGTTCACAACGTATTCCATGTCTCAAATCGGAGGAAGTGTTTATCAGATGAGACACTTGTGATTCCACTGGATGAAATCCAGGTGGATGAACGACTACGGTTCGTGGGAGAACCTGTAGAGATCATGGACCGAGAGGTCAAACGACTTAAACAAAGTCGGATTTCGATTGCCAGGTTTCGATGGAACTCGAAACGAGGACCTGAATGCACGAGGGAACGTGAAGATCAGATGATGCGCAAATATCCCCATCTCTTCAAACAGTCAACGTCGAACGCCGACAACAACGAATAAATTTCGGGACGAAATTCCTTTCAACAAGGGGATGATATGACAACCGAAAAATTTTTGTTTCTCAAACATTCTTGCAACTCAAACACTACCAACAACAACCAAATTTCGGGACGAAATTTCTTTCAACAAGGGGATGATGTGACACCCGGCAATTTCAGGTAAATTGCAACTCTTACAACTTTACATTTCACACTCATACTCGTTGCATTTCATTTAATTATGGTTAATTAAATGAACTGCAACAAACACAAACACAATTGAATTGTGCATCACACGTTGATTAGGATTAATCAAGCGTGCAAACACTTCGTAAAACACGAACACAAACTATCAAAGATAATTCAAGGAATTATCGAAACACACATATGAGTCTCACGAACGTTGGTGATCAAACCTATGTGCTATTATACGATTATGTGCTAAACATGTATTAGATGCTTTGGATAAACGTTAGGGATCGAGTACGAGCGAAATCGTATCAACGAAATCGAAAAACAAGAAAATGGAGCCATCACGGTACGCGACAACCACATCGCAAAAGGCTTCGCGGTACGCAAAGCAAACCGGGAGTCGGGACTCCCGAATTCCATCGCGGTACGCGGTAAAGGATTTTGATGGGCCTCCGCGGTACGCGAAGGCCATGCAGGTCAAAATTTTTATAAAACTCAATCCCATTCATTCTGTTCGATTTCTTCACACCTTCTCTGATCTTCTACTCATCTTCTCGACCCTAAACCTCTGCAAACTTGTTCCAAGCCCTTGGTAACTCTTTTGGAAGTATTTTCCTCATCCTTGGCAAGCTTGAAGACCTTAGAGCTCGGAGAGGAAGCTAGGAGGATAGAAGTTACGATCCACGCACCGAATCACCATCACCAGGAGCTGTTACTACTGAATCTCATCGTCAAGGAGCTTCTAAGGTAGTTTTACTTGTTTATTAATGGTTAGATCGCACATGCAATGGGTAAAAACCCACATGTAACTCCATACGGTTATAGTACACGAATGTGTTGGTGATTTGATGAGTATTTGTTGTAGATCTAATGATTTTATAATTTAGAAATGATAGATTTGAGTTTTGGTTAAGTTAAGTTTGATTTTGTGATGACTTGGGCAAACTTGCCATAAAAGGAAACTTTTATGTGCAAGTCTTGGATTTGTAATGATCTAGAAATGTTAGACATGTCTAGATGTTGTTAAATGTGTATTGGAGTGTTTAGAAACACATTGGGATATTTGATTTTGTCAAAAACTTGGTTTTGTAGAAACTTACTATTTATGGAAAACTTTTGTAAATCAAAAGAGGGCTTTTGATGTTTTAAAACGTTTTGATGAACTTGGATTACTGAAATATGTTTAGAAATGGTTTTTTAACATATTTGGAAACTTGGATTTGTGAAAACGAACTTTTAAACGGATACTTTCCAAATAAGGAAACTTTATTTGGGCAAAACGGCATAAATGATGATTTATGCGCAAATGACATGTTTTAAGGGTCTAAATGTATTTTATAAACATATTAAAGGTATTAACATCATGAAACGGAATTTCATAACCACACCTTCTTAAATGGGAAACTTTCTAAAAATGGTAACTTGTGCGAGTAGAGTCATAGGATGCATTTTGATGTCTTATGTGCATTGAGACACATAAACACAACAATCGTGTCACCAACGATTCGTCGAGTCTCACTAGTCACACACACACACTCGGTTGAGCACACCGACACTTGGAGTTTTATGGACTACAACGCACCACAGAACACATACTTACACCTATACGATTATAGGTGCTTACTAGCAGGACTGCTAGCTTTCGCAGTCGCGAACACCAAATAAGACCGGAACTACTTCATCAGGTGAGTTTACGGCCCCTTTTTACGTTTTCTACCTTTGGGGGAGAAAACATTGCATACAACTGATTTTGATCAACATACACACTTTTGGTTTCTTTTGTAAATGCTAATATCATATATGCATATGTGTGGCATTCATCCACAACACTGATAAGTCCTCATTAAACACACCTCGAACCGTTAATAGCGCGTTGCGCTCAGCGTGGTAATTCTGAATAGTACTATTTGGGCCTGACAAGCCCCACTGTTGTGCGCCGTATCGCCACCCCGACTGGAGGTTGGAACAGTGCATAATTGACCAATAAACATTGTCATTGTCTAGTTGGATGGACATGGCGGGAGGCAGCATGTTAGCTTCGGTTTCGAACCCGCATATGATATATAAAACTGCAAAACGTTTACTTTAAACATTTTGATGTTTACTGCTGATACAAACCTGTGCTCTCACCAACCTTTGTGTTGACCCTTTTACTCGCATGTTTTCTCAGGTAACTAAGGCACGCACACAAGGATAGGATGCTAGGATGGAGTCCCATGCATCAGCTTTAGTGTCTTAGGCAATTTGATAACGATTGACAATTGTTTTGTTATGTAATGTTAAATACTTAAACCGCTTTCGCATTACTACTCTTTAAGTTTTCAAAACTGATTAAACTTATGCTTCCGCAACTTATAATTACACTGTTGTTTTGACAACTTAAACTTTTTACTTCCGCAACTCTGATTCTACTAAACTGTTTTATCCAAGTTATTGGATGTACGTATGAAACCAGACATGTAGGTCTCGCAACATTGTGTGACAGGAGACTGCGATCCTGACTGGTCTTTCTCGCGCCCCGTTCGGGACTGGATTTCTCGGGGTGCGACAGATTGGTATCAGAGACTCCGGTTATTGCGAATTAGGTTTGCATTTTGTGAACTTAGTCTATAACCACTAGTCTCCACACAACGCATAGTGCTTACTATTAGTTCCACTTGCATACACTGTCATACATATACACAATTCACACATTTAGATGTAGCGTCACTGTCATCACCATCTATGCTTACATTCGATGAGAAGAAACAAATTGTTCCTACACCTTCAGTATCAACACTACTGGTAGCAGTTGAGTCACCGAACCAAGCACCAACTATCACCCGAAGACAGCACGTCTGAGCCATCGCAGGAGGAGCAGCCGGTACACATACGCTATATCACTGGTGCCCGAATCGAAGAGGCGACGACAAAAGCTGATCGGGGATGAAACTAAAACAAGTCCAGGGATGAAATAGGCCCTACGGCTCAACAACATTCTTGTAACCCTTTGGTACTGCTACACATACTGCTTACAAGGACCATATGAGGAGATTCCAAACTCAACTCCTTGTCACTCATAGAATATCACCGAACGAACATGGTCGCTCGAGTTAAAAAAAAAACTAGAGTGACCATGCGGAGAGATTTCATTAAGGGTGCTAGGTGGTCATCCAAAAGCATCAATACTAACACTCGCACAATCAGTGACTCAACACCAAGTGACTTGAGGAAAGCACGCTCAAGCCACGTAGCTATCGTTATAGGACCTATGAAGGATCCTATAATATTATTCAACTCACACAACTATCCCAAGTATTAGCTTCGGTAGGCTATTCAGCCATACCTCATATGACTCTTGTTTGAATCTCGATGCCGTCCAGTGAAACCTAATAGCTCTAAACAGGAGGAACCAGAATTCTTATGTAAGGTAAATTGACGATCATGGTGCGCAACATAATCGTGAATTTACAGGTACGCATGAATTTTGGCAAATTCTATTGTGAGCCTATTTTTGAAAACACATACATTGATATTCGATTACCCTGATGGTTGCAACAAAATTCAAGCAACGTACCAAGACTTCAACATAATGTTCATCAAATTTCCAGCTGTAGTTCGGATTACCACGTATCCATGAAAACCTCATGTTGCGACTTTACACTTCACATGAAGCAACAAATTTTTCGATGAAGAGTCACCCGAAAATGCATCACCCATACTACCTTTAGGGGAGAAAACATTGCATACAACTGATTTTGATCAACATACACACTTTTGGTTTCTTTTGTACATGCTAATATCATATATGCATATGTGTGGCATTCATACAGAACACTGATAAGTCCTTATTAAACACACCACGAACCGTTAATAGTGCGTTGCGCTCAGCGTGGTAATTCTGAATAGTACTATTTGGGCCTGACAAGCCCCACTGTTGTGCGCCGTATGGCCACCCCGACTGGAGGTTGGAACAGTGCCTAATTGACCAATAAACATCGTCATTGTCTAGTTGGATGGACATGGCGGGAGGCAGCATGTTAGCTTCGGTTTCGAACCCGCATATGATATATAAAACTGCAAAACGTTTACTTTAAACATTTTGATGTTTACTGCTGATACAAACCTGTGCTCTCACCAACCTTTGTGTTGACCCTTTTACTCGCATGTTTTCTCAGGTAACTAAGGCACGCACACAAGGATAGGATGCTAGGATGGAGTCCCATGCATCAGCTTTAGTGTCTTAGGCAATTTGATAACGATTGACAATTGTTTTGTTATGTAATGTTAAATACTTAAACCGCTTCCGCATTACTACTCTTTAAGTTTTCAAAACTGATTAAACTTATGCTTCCGCAACTTATAATTACACTGTTGTTTTGACAACTTAAACTTTTTACTTCCGCAACTCTGATTCTACTAAACTGTTTTATCCAAGTTATTGGATGTACGTATGAAACCAGAGATGTAGGTCTCGCAACATTGTGTGACCGGAGACTGCGATCCTGACTGGTCTTTCTCGCGCCCCGTTCGGGACGGGATTTCTCGGGGTGCGACAGTAAATCTACTATCACATCATAATCTTCTATCGTGTATCTGCACAAGATATACAAAATAATTTTGTAATGATGTCCAAAAGTATGCAGGTCCAAAAGCTAGGTCCACTATCGGATATCCTAGTCCAAAGAAATGACTCTTTAGTTGACCTGTTCGTCACCTGAGAAGTCATGCAAAATAAAGTCAACACATGGTTGGTGATTTCATTAAGTTTTATTAAAATGAATTTGAATAACCTGAATGACAACCTTAACCTCACCATTAACCACCTATACTATTCAGTTCAGTATGCTTATATATAGGGCATATGTAGGGTCGAACTTACCGCCCGCCCAGCCACCGTCCCACCACATACTAAACCACGTGATATATTGTTCCTGGTGATAATTAAGCATTTCATCCCACTTCTTTGATTCCATAACCTTTGATTCATAGAATTCGATTACCCTAGAAATGTTTACCTTGATCCCCCGGAATGACAACCTTAACCTCATCAACAACACCTATGCTATCCATTCAAATATGCTTATATATAGGGCATATGTAGGGTCGAGCTTACCGCCCGCCCAGCCACCGTCCCACCACATACCGGACTGCTTAGCATATTGTTGTTAATGATAATTAAGCATTTCACTCCATTCACCTTCAATTTAGATTTTGATTTCCACAAATAGATTTACCTTTGATCTCTTGAGTTTACCATGTATTCATGATTTCCCAAAAGCAATTGTAGAAATATAACATTAAATGTTTAATTAAACTAATAACTAAGCATTTAAATACAACTAAGACATGATGATTAGGCCTTATTTGACTCAATCAATTAGACTTAGTTGTTGGTGGTTATCCAAGTTGTACCCTCTCACACGTGACCCATATCAGGCATGACTCACAAGGATTCTACCTGTGTGTGCCGGGATTTTAATTATGCCCATATCAGCTTGACCATCTAGTCTACTGTACATGCCGGGACTTTACGGATATCCTTTGATTCTTGATTTCTTTGATTCTCTTGATTTTGATTTTTGATTTCATTTGATAGTTCACGTTATTGCCCATATAGCTTGACTACAAGAGTCTACTATTTATGCCGGGACTTTATGTGTGTTACACGTGGTCTTGATTTCTATACAACTGACACCCACCTTAACTCAAGTATTAATGATTTCATTAGATTTTATTGATTTCATTATTTCAATGATTCACACACATTTGTGATTTCTGATTCCCTTGAGTCTCCTGATTTTGATCTTTAGAATTCCCATGATTCCACAATGATAATTGATTCTTAATTAAGATCCTTTGTTTTCAGATCCCACACTGAATTAGATATCTTGAACATGATCTTTAGCTTTAAATCCTTTGATTTCACTTTGAATTTAGGTTCTTGAATTTGAGCTTGATGGACTAAGGGTTTGTTTAGAGTCTTAGAATTAAAGTGTTACTCATAAGAATAATTTAATTAACTTGATAGTTAGTTCTGCGTAGTAATTAACTAGACAGGAGTCTAGGAGTATCAACAAGCATAAAAATATAACATATAATGAATAAAAGCATTTAAGTAAACAATTTAAATAAAACAGTTTATGCATGCTTCTCAACCCCGCGTTTTAAAACAAAAGTGTTTAGAAAAGGGGTAATGAACTCACCTGCGTTGCTCCGTACTGTACCATCACAAAATGCGCGCTCTTTGGTTGTAGCTTAGGTTTCTTCAGTTCCTGAGTTGTTTTAAAATAATTCGAATGCGATAAGTACACGTATTAGTCGTCGTATCTAAGGTTGGTCTCGGTGTGCAACTAAGTGTCCTAAGTTACTAAAGTGCTTCTATGATTTAATCTAGCTAGTCTAACTTTAAATACCCATTTGTAACCCCGTATCCCACAGTTAGTCATAACAAGTCTTATTTAACATGTTTTAATTAAATTCATTTTAAGTTAAAACATAATTTAGAAAAACATTTAATTAAATTTAAAACAAGTTTACATTTACATTTTCTTTTATTAAAGCATCATAATTTTAGAGAAGTAAAGCTTACTCGTGATGGGCTTGGGTTAAGCCCATTGGGCCCGACTCGGCTCATTGCTAGTCTTTGATAGTCCAATGATTATTAATCACTTTCTTTGATTAATCCAACATAGATGATTCAACCATCATGTTAATTATCCGTATTAGGACTTTTCCTAAGATTTGTGTTAATAATTAAATGAATACTACATCCTTTACGCCTTTGTTTTGATCCACGTGAGCCCATATTAATTTCCCCAAGTGTTAAACAATTTACAAGCCCTTTATCATTACTTCTTGTAAAGGACACCCCTAGTTTGTCACCCCATGCTTAATTCATAGCCCATTCGAAGTTGACACTAGTTAGATAAAACCCTAATACAATTTTCCATGCATACACAAGAAAATTTCCATTTTATGCATACACCCACACACACCTTCATAAGATTATTTCCCATACATAATGCCCTAGAACCAACCTTCCCTTGTTCATTAGTAAATAGATTCAGTGTGCAGGGGATCAACGAACCTATGGAAGTTGGTTCGGCTAGATCAAGCATCTCAGTGAGGTTCGCCTAGAGGGGTAGGTTCGTTCAAGGGGATGGTTCGCCGGACTCCTATGGTTCGGCTGACATGGTTCGGCAATGGTTTCTTGTCAAGCAAGGTTCGCTGTATTCCTGTAGGTTCGCTGTTCCTAAGTCCCTAGGTTCGTGAACATCAATAGGGTTGAACTAGTCTAAGGTTCGGCTGAAAGGAGTTCGCATGGTTCCACGGTTTTATCCCAACAGATTCGGCTGAGGGTTCGGACTAAAGGACAGGTTCGGGACTTGTAGGGTTCGGTTGATGCAAGGTTCGGCTGCCATGCAAGAGGTTCGTGATTCCCAGGAGCAAACTGATAGAGGTTTGGCTGGGTTAACAGGGTTCGGCCATGGCTGGGTGGTTGAGGCAACAGGTTCGGCTGCAGGTGGCTGCAGGTTCGCTGCAGAGCACCACATGGTTCGTGGCCTGTATAGGTTCGGCTCACCAGGAGAGGGGTTCGGCTAAAGCTTTGCCCAGCTCCATAGGGTTCGGCCGTTCACCTACTCATCACCATCATTGTTTCTTTGAACTCTAATCTGTTGCATGTTAGTTCTAAGCTTACCAGTAGTTTATAAAAGTCTACCCCATGGTTTCTAAGTGTTTAACTTGGTTAAAACCATAACAGACTAAAGGTTTAGTGATACACACCAAGAACTGAAATAAAATTGGAGTTTTACCTCAAAAGTGGCGGGGGAAAGCTTATACTCCTTGTACTTTCGTGGCCTACGTGACAAGATGGTCGTTTTGGTTCCAAGAACACTTAGAATGGATGAAAATTCACTAAGAAATTGTAGAGAGAAGGAGGAGAATTCTTTTCTAGAGAGAGAGAGGGTTAGAACGAAAACGGTGAGAAAAATGGGTTTGGTGGTGGTGGGGGGTACATTAAATGACCACATTTAACGTTTCAAAGATACCCGATGTTCGGTCTCACTCGGTTTCGCGTAAAATATCGGTTTCTCGTGTTTTTATAACGAAACGAGACGGTTGATAAAATAGGATTTATAAAATTAATTTATGTGGTTATTCCTAGTAAATTAACTAAATATCTTTTATTTATTTAAAATTTTAAAAAATATTGAAGTTACTATTTAAAATTGAATCGTACGGTCGTCGCGCGTATTCGTTCGAGTCGTCACTCGTACGAAGTCGACGATAACTATACTATTCAATATTGTTTTCTAATTATCGGATATCATTCAGAACGTTAAACTTTCAGGTTTATTCGTACAGATCGTCACCTATACGAATAATCCGTCAATTTAGCATTCAAGTAACGGCATCCGTGTTGTTTTGTTCCGTAAAGCCTCACATACGTTTAAAAATAATAAAATCCTAGCACATAATTACATGATGGTTCCGTGTTGCCAGATAATTATCTGACTGATGAACCATGTTTACTTAGTTTAGTTTCTCTGAAATGATTTGAATTCACTGTTTGTTACATGAAATGATAATGATATCTGTTATTGAATCATGACATACAACTAAGTGTTGTAAGAGTCAATCATACAACTATGTTATTCTATTGTATTGATGAGTTATGATATTATAATATCATCATCATCTTATTTTTCCCTGTCATCGTGTAATCATACAAGCATGCATACAATGATATATGATAATAAGCAATTTAATATCATTTAATCAAAGTATTAACAATATGTAAGCAAAACTTTTAAATAATTAAAAGTAAAGCATGTTTCTCAGCCCCGAGAGTTTAAAATCAATAAAGATTAATGTAAAAGGGGCATATGAACTCACCTTGTAGTGGTTGTAGTTGACTAAGTCTAAACAAAAATGCACGCGCTCTTTGTTGTTCTTGTTGTTGTATTCACGATCCTGTATTGATCTCACGTTGTTCTTAGCTTATAATTATACATTTGTAGGGATTCTTGTGTGTGTGGGTAGGTGTTAGTCATAATTTTGTCTAACACTCGTAGGTCTCGGTCGTTATTCGGCCCTATTCCGATTGTTATAGCTCATTAGTATCCCATGTCTTGATGTTGTGTAGTTGATTTTAACCCATTCTTGAATCTTAAATCTTATCATCATTTGCCCATTAATTATTGTGATATGAGGCTTAATAAGTAACCTTACGAATGAACTTAGGTTTATGTTTTAAAGTCATCATAAATGTTGTCTGACCAAACTCATTACCACTTTTATAGTAACGTAGAATTACCCATGCATGTTATCTTTACAACTTAATTTATTGTGTTAGTTACAACCCATCCCATGTGGGCCAAATGTTAATCTAGTCCAATTAAAGAGTGGGCCGAATGTAAGTGGACTAGCCCAAACGATTGGGCCGCAATTCAGTACTTGGACCGTGTGGGTGTGTGGGGGCCTAATGTATGGTGTTGTTGGCTAGTTCCTTGGGCCACCTAGAAATGTGGTTTGGGCCTAATTATCCAATTGGGCCGTTTAGAATTTGTGGGCTGTTTTAGGTAGACTTCTGGCTGGCTAGTAGGCTGTGGGCCGAGGGAATGTCGTTGGGCCTGCTTAATGCTATTGGGCCTAGAGGAGCCTGAGTAAAAGTGGCCGTATGAATGTGAGTTGCGAATGGTGATAATCGAATAATCATGCTTGGCCGAAGCAAAGTGATTCGACGAATGGGGAAATTCCAGCGACTGGCCATCACCGAATGAGAACTGACCACCGAATGAGTACATATCCGAAAGGTGGTCGAATGGGTCCATTCAGCGAATAAAACGGAGGCGAAGGAGTGGTGGCCAGCGAGTGATACAGTCGTGAGCATGGAGGTGGCGAATGGCAGCAGCCGAATGAAGGTAACCAGCAAATGGAGGTGGGCGAAGGGAGGCCTTGCCTAATGAACACTGATCGAATGGCACTATGGCCGAAAGAGAGCCATTCAACTCTAGCCATTCGTGGATCTGGGTATACCATTCGGCCGCAGTCGGCTTGGCCCAACATCATCCCCATTTCAAGGCTTGAGGTGGTTTCGAAGGTGGGATGTGCTATGGTGGTTCTTGTGGTCGTAGTATCTAAGGTAGAAGATGGTTACTCGGTTTAGGTTAGTGGTGTAACAAAGGGTCCGAAAACCCTAGTTTTTGAAAGATTTATAGCTTCATACCTCGGTTTAGGATGGATTTGGCTCTAGATCGGTTGTACTTTCGTGTAGTAGAGGTCAAGAGCTTCGTGTAGGTTCAAAAATGGAGTGATTTGATGAAGAAATGAGGGAGATATGGAGGAGAGAAGGTTGTAGATGGTGGTGGGTTTTCAAATCCGGAAATAGGGTTTTTGAGGAAGAAGATGAAGTGAAAAATGATAAAAGTGGACTCATTCATGGTATTTATACCACGAGTGAGTTCGGGTTCGTTTTTGTTGCTCGGTTCGCGTTTTCGTTACGTTTCCGGAAAGTTACGCGCAATTTAAATGAAATAAATAAAAGAATGTTATTTAAATTATTTTGATGAGTTTCAAAATTGTAAAACATTAAAATGTTTTATATTCTTTATTTATTGTCGTTCGTGCCGTTTTTCGTTTTCGTTTCGTCAGATCGCGTCACCTTCGCATGTAATTCGTTCGAATCGTCACCCGAACTAATACGACGATGGTTTTGCTTTCTGACTTTTGTTTTCTACTTTTCAGTCATTATTTCAGAACTCTAAACTCACAGATATGTTTGTGTGAATCGTCACCCACGCAAGCAGACTGTCAGTTTGTTATTCTGAAATAACACTTTATTTGTGTTTGAATTGTGTTTCCTCACCGTCGGACTCAACTAAACGTCCTGTTTTCACCTTGTTCTTGTATTGACTTGTCGGCCATCTGATTCCTGTCATTCTATGGACATCAGATCGCAACCGATATGTTTTCATTGTCTACTTGCATACTGTTGTTTCCCGTGATTCGTTGTGTCAACTGTACTTAAATTTTCACTTAAATACACACAACTATTGTTTCAAATGTATGTTGTGCTTACTGTATTTAAGTTCACACAAAAATACGTACAACTGTGTATTGTATTTTGAATTCTGTTAATACAATAACTGCTCATGTACATGTATTTACACATACTATAAAGTGAAAGTACGCATACCGTACGGATTTGCCGGACGATCTGGCACTTGATGTTACAGGTTTATGTGAGTAAACTCATTAAGAAGGTGTATGGGTCGAAAAAGAGATGTTTAAAACCGGTTAAAACCTCGGTTTCGTCGGGTTACGAGAAAACCCTAAAAACCGAAACTTCTCTCTTAGATTTTAGGAGTTTAAGATGGAGATAGGGCTGATCCTTGGTACCTTTGTGTAAAGAATGTCAAGATGTTCATTTTGATACCAAGATTGCACGATTTGGTGAAGATTTGAGAGGGTAACTTGTTGATTTTGTGTAGAAATTGTAGAAAGAGAGAGTTTGGAAGGGAGTTAGAGAGAGAGAGAAGGTGGGTGGGTATTAAATGAGAATTAATTGCTTGGTTAAGGGTTTTTATACCTCAAGTGAGTTCGGGTTCGTTTCGGTTGTTCGGTTTTTATGTTTTCGTTGCGTTATTTCGTTACGTAACGTTAATTACCTCTAGTTTTATAAAAATAGTTTAACTTGAATCTTTTTAGGTTATAATTTCTAATAAATATTATTTTTATTTTTATTATTTTAAAGTTAGTAATCGTTTTTTTTCTCTATTTCGTCAGAAAACGTACCTTAGGCGCGTTTTCGTACAGAGCGCTAACTGTACGAATACGATTGTACGTTTCACATTCTGATTTGGTTTTCTACTTGTCAGATGTCATTCAGAATGTTAAACCCACAGATTTGTTTTTGTGAATCGTCAACCACACATACACACTGTCAGTTTATTATTCCGAAACGATACTGAATTAGTGTTTTGCATTGATTTTCCTCACTGACGGACTCGACTAAACACACCTAATTGCACATAATCACACTTGTTTCACCTTGTTTACTCATAAAATTATCGGCCATCTAATTTCTGTTATTTGTGAAGATCAGATTGCAACCGATATGTTTTCGTTACTTGTTCTCACACTGTTGTTTCACATGAATTGTTGTATTTACTATATTTAAATTTTCACTGAAACACATACAATTGTTATTCACATTGTATTCGCGCATAGTAAAAGGTGAAAGTACACTTACCATACGGATTGCCGTACGATATGGTACTGGTTGTCACATTAATGAATAAAGAAGTTGTTATAGACTAGCATGGCTATTCTAAACCCAGCCATACGAGAGCAACCCTGAAACTAAACTAAACTAAACAATTCACCTAGCTTAATGGCTCATCCGTCGTCATTGGAAAACATGTCCAATCTCCAATGAAGATAACTCACTGCTCACTGAAGAATTCGATGAAGGATCTCACCGTGGTCGTTTTTCCGGTTGTTGTTGATTGATTATTTAGGGTAGAAAACCACCCAGATCATAGCTCTACACCATGACCTGGATCTGCATAAGATTAACTAAGGCACTCATCCGAGTCACTACAACGGTAGATGGAACATCTCCTTACAAAGTTTATAAACAATGGTTTCACCAAGATTGACTTCTCTTGGGTGCTTCAGTTGGAAACCTATCACCTCAAATAGTTCTCTCTTGTTAGGGGTGTGCTCACTTCACTTCGTTTTGGTTTTTAACATCCACCAAAATCAATTACTAGGTTTTCTTCAGCGATTGGTTCTTCGGTTTTTTATGGTTTCAGTCCGGTTACGGGTCAGTTTTGGTCTTTTTTGGCAAAAGCAAAAAATAAAAATAAAAAACTAAATTTAGTGATAGATAATGCATAATTTAGTTGATGTGATAAATAAGAAACCATCATGTCCTGCATTTACAGAGTAAGAAAATAAAATTTCAAAATTATTTAATAATCAATGTCAATCTTCAATGATAGTCTTTATAGTTCCAAACTTTATCACAACAGAGTTTTTGAATGTTTTCTTCCCGTTTTACAAATTTGAAAATAATATACATATGTTATTAGTTAAATAAAAAAGTTAAAAAAACAATGACTTACACAAAAAATAACAATATTACCCACCTTATATTTTCTCCAAATTTCAATTAAGTCTTTTAGTTGTTGACTATGCACCCTGGAATCTTGTAATTTAAACGTGTAGGTCGTAGTTAATCTTGTACATAAATCAATGCTTATGTCGTCTTAGGAGTAACAGAGGTCCTATATTTATCAATTGCCATACCACCAGTACTAAAAGCCGACTATGATGCAACAGTTTAGATTGACATTACTAAAACATGTTTTGCGATCTAAAAGAGAATAACAAATTTTATTGAGTTTATCTTCCACCAACCTAAAACGTCAAGTTTATTTTCTTTGTTTTTTCATCCTATCATTCAAATAAATATCTACTTTATTATTAACTACTTTAGCTTCACCTTCTTCTCAACACAATTTTTTCTCATAATACAATCTTTGAAGGCTTGAAATCTATAAGAAGATGATCTAAAATATCTCATCACATTTCGAATTTTAGATGTGGAAAAATTTATTCTTCTAAACCATCCTTGATCACAAGATTTATAATATGAGCATTATATATTAAATGCAAAAACTTGCAATCCAACACAAAATGGGGACCCTTGAGCATTCTACTTAAAAACCTAATTGTTCCATGGTTAGATGAAGCATTATCGATGGTTACTAAGAAAATCCTATCAATACTCCATTCTTCTAAGCAACGATATACCAATTTTCCTGTAGTCTTAGCCCTATGATATATTATTAGACATTAATTATTAAAACTTTCTTTCTAAGAACCCAATCATCATCAATATAATGCACAATAATAAAGATGTAATTAATTTTTGTACTGATGTCCATATGTTTGTTGAAGAGACACCATTTGATCTTTTAAAATAACTTTTAGTTTCTTTCTTTCTTTACACAATATGTCAACCCCACCTTTCGTCACTTAATAATGTCACTATGATGATTTGAAGATTTGCGGAAGCATAGTGGTGATGTCTTAAAGATGGCGTTTTACTTGTACTGGTATCAGAACACATATATTTATCAAAAAGGTATCATACATAAATTACCTTGAAGTAGTCATTACACAACATTAGTCATTGTTTACAAATTTAGAATATAGGTATGAGTCCAAAAAATTTCTATTCCAAAGTATGTTCATAAGTGTACCCCCACTAGTCGTCACTATTTACCTGTGAAAGTTTTAAAGATTGAAAAGTTAGTATAAAACTGGTGAGCACATAATAAAGACTCGATACATTTATAATATAATAAGCAAAGTCAATCGTACGCATTGACACGATTGTAATACTCGTGTGACCCATATCTTGTTCCTTTCTGACTAATAGTGATGTAATGTGATCTTACTGAAGGTAAATTTCTTAGCCTCATTCTTAATATCCCACTGCATTAAGTTGATATAGGAAACGGTGATAAGCATTCGCCCGAAGGAAGAAGCAAACCTAACAATGAATGGGGTTGTCTGCCCGATAGTATTACCTTTGTCTACTCGTTCGGCCTCACGTTGTCTCACTAGATACGGTTTGATACGCGTGGACTTTTGATATTTACATTGCTACCGTACCGTAATACCATGATATCCACAATTAAGCAGTCATATATATATATATATATATATATATATATATATTACTTAAACATATCATAAATTTGGAAAGATTTCATAATGATTTCCTGCTTTAGTTCTTGCGTTTCAATTCTGCAATTGGATAAAGTTCTGTTAGTTGTTTTTAATCGATTTGGTTTATCGAATCATTCTTTGATATTCGATGTCAAATATATGAATAACTGAGTGATCGTACTGATCTTGAACAACACGTGTGTTCAGAATCGGTTTGATACAATTATAATCAAATTGTGTTGTTAAAATCATCGATTTGTATCAATAATGTATAACATGGAGTATTAACCGCTTCATCCCAAAAACTTATCGGAAGATGAGAGTCTGCAAGCATAGTTCTTGAAATTTCGATCAAAGTACGATTCTCTATAACTCTGGCTTTGATACCAATCTGTCAAACCCCAGGCTGGCGGGCTAGATCGGAGACCTGTCAGGCGGAATAGTCCCAAGGCGTGATTGAATCGGAGTGATCAGATTGTTACGTTGCACATCATGATATGAGAAATACTAAAGTACAATGATAAAATTAAATTATTACAACTGTTTTATAATTTAATTCTATTACAGCTTGACTTGGAAATTTAGGATGCGATCCAGATGTCTCACAAGAATTGCTTGCAAAAGTGCAAGTCTTGAATCTTGGAGCCAATGTACCTGATGAGATTCCATACAGTAGTTGTAGGTTCCTGTAAGGGATCCTATCTTTTTCTCTCTAAATGTCATCCTGCTTTCACCTGTTCTTCACCTGAGAACATTCAAAATCTGTCAACACTAGGTTGGCGAGTTCAAGCAAGTTTAAAATATTAGATTTTGTAAAAAAGTTTGATGAAACTCGTTCCATTTACATCGGTTTGGAAATGGTGTTGAAAAAACAAATGAATTACACAAGTGCATCAGTCTAAGCATCACTACTGACACCATCCCAAATCACCGAAGGTAGTTTATATATAGGGAATATGTAGAGCCAAGGCTCGGCCGCCCGCCCACCACCCCTTTGATGATCCACGAGGATATCCTTAATGGAAATTAGACCTCGTCACTTCTTATCATCTATTCGACACGACAAATGTTTTGAAAAAAAGGACAAAAAGACGAAAAAAAAGAAATGTCTTGAGAAATAAGTGTATGCTTTGTCTCCTGATATAGGAAAATCTTGTGTTGTTTGTTTATTTGAAAATCACAAAGTTTACACTCCTTTCTTGTTTGTTTAACATTGTTTGTTGTGTACTCGTTTGAAAATCGTTCAAGACCAGGTATTGAACATTTGTTTGTTTTGAAAACTCGAAATTGTTATTGGTGTGGTCTATCTGTAATGTCACCCATGTGATCATTTACCAAACCTAATTGATATGCCCTTGTTGATCAGTTCCCATGGAACTGATCCGAGCATTTGTCCATTGTATGTATGCGTGTAATGTACCAGCCTCATCGTTGGAGATTGGTTAGACCGATGGTACCATCTACATTACTGTCGGTTGTCCCACGTCAACTAATGGTAAATGACTCTAAAAGGGACTTACTTGAGAAGTCCTCGGCAAATTCTTGATGTGCATTTTGAGTGGACACGTGTTCTAAGTGAATTACCCTAGACAGATACCATGCAAATTGTTGTTTTGGATGTGTAACATCAGCTTTCGAGTTGTGTCTGTTCCCCTCTTGGTTGGGTACAAAGCCTCGTATGAGTCCATTTCATTCGTGGGGTTGCTCATTCGTCCAGAGGTTCATTCTGGTGACTTTTCTTTGCGGATGAGGTATCTCATTCGTACGAATGAGTCCTTTGTACGACTCATTCGCCTGCAGATTCACCAAGAACGCCATTTTTGAAATCGGTGGTTGTTTATGGTGTTTTACTATCGAAAGTGATGTTAATACGTTTTGGAGTGTTTTGGTACAAAGGATTGGTGCTAATACTCACTTTGGACCTCGTATTTGACCAGAATGGGTTGAAAATGGTTGAGATCTTTGTTAGTACATATTTGTAATTGTTTGCTATTCAAAAGATGTATTTATTTTGAGTTTAGATAAAGGTTCGGCTAAAGATTGCCTAAGGTTCGTCTGGCCCACGAACCTTGGCATGTTGGCGAACCTATTGGGTTGATAGGTTCGGCGAACCTATAACCTTGAGAAGGTTCGGCGAACCTTTTGGTAGGTTTACATAGGTTCGTCTAACGAACCTAAGGGCAGCGAACCTTAGGGTTCGGTTGGCAAATCTTAGGTTCGGCTACCTATAACAGGTTCGCTGGTTCTGTTTCTCTAAAAAGAAGGTTTGTTTATAGAACAGATATAACTCTTGACAGATTGCTAGAAACCTTCTGTATTTTCTCTGTGTGAGAATTGTATTTCTGATTGAGATCTTGTAATCATTTGTTGATAATACAAGAGTTGATTATTGAATTGCTTGTGTTCTTTGTATTTCTACATATTGACTATGGATTCCGCACGTAGTTGATAGTTCATAGGACTTCGTATTCGATCCTGATCGGTTTCAACCAAACCAACAGTGGTATCAGAGAGTTTGGTTGAGGTTCTACACTACAATTCCAAAGAAATCAAGCAATTGAAGATTTGAAGACATTTGATGGATCCAATTTTTTCTTCTTGATTGATTTTCTGGTGATTTGAGACTGTTTTTATCATCAATTGTTGTTAAATTACAACACTTGAAGTTTTGGAGGTGTTTTGGTAGAGATTTGGAAGGATTTTTTGAAGTTTTGAAAGGTTTCCCGCCCAAAATTTTCAAAATCTGCGCTACAGGTTCGTGGGACGAACCTGTGACTTGCTGAACACAAAGGTTCGCAGTTAGAAGGTTTTTCAGAGGGTTCGTTTGATAGTTCGCTGAAGGTTCGGCAGAGGTTCGGCAAGAGTTCGGCTAAGGTTCGGCAAAGGTTCTGTCAAGGTTCGGCAAGTTTGAGTGATAGTTCGTCAAAGGTTCGCTGCTTACTGTTCATAGTTCGGCTAAGGGTTCGCTTGAACTAAAGGTTCGCCAGTTTTTTGGTTCGTCTGTGTAAAGGTTCGTGAGTTTCAAGGTTCGTTGCTCAAAGGTTCGCTGCTCAAAAGACAAATTTTGACCATAGGTTCGGCTGAGGTTCGCCTGAAGGTTCGGCTAAGACAAAATTTAGTCAATAGGTTCGGCTGAGGTTCGTTTGAGGTTCGGCTAGTGATAATTTTGAAAAGGTTCGCTGTTAATCAACTCAGAAATTATGTCTGACATGTACGCGGCGATGGCAAGCCAGAATTCCAAACTTCAGAGCATTTTAATCAGTGAGAATGAAGTGGGTAGTACAAATAAAGTGCCAAAGCTATTGGATTTAGCTCATTATGACAGTTGGAAAGGACAATTTGAGACTCATCTAAATGGCACAGATACAAACTTATGGGAAAGAATCTTATCTCCTTATGAGAGACCAAGGGTAGTAGGTACTAATTTGTTTCAACTCTTGGAAAGATTGGATGTAGATGAAAGGAAAAAGTATGACTTAGAGAAGAAAGCTTATTAGTTATTGAGTCAAGCCATTCCCAATCAAATTCTGCATCAGTTTGATGAACACAAGACTGCTTACAGTCTTTTGAATGCATTAAAGGCCAGAGTTGAAGGCAACACAAATCTGAAGAAAATGAAGGCTGCTGACATCAGAAAGGAGTTTGAAAATTTTAACATCATCGGAAATGAAACTCTAGATGCCTTAATTACCAGATACAGACACTTGTTGACTGAAGTGAGGAAATATGGCATTGAGTATTCAGAGGATGAGAAGATTGATTGTTTGACTGATGCACTACCTGATAAATGGAATTCTTTGGTGCTCATATTGAGAGAAAACCTACCTGGATTGACATTGGTAGAGTTTATTCAAAAACTGGAGGAACAAGAAATGAAGGACAAACGTAAAGCAAGGCGGATAAATGTCACACAAGATCCTTCCTTATATGGTGGTTCGGTTGCTACAACTCCTGCAGCATCTGCGAAGATACAGACTGCTTTCGTGTCTAGAACTTCTGAAACTACTCAGAGTTCTTCGGTGTCATCAAGTTCTAGTTCACATTGTCCTATCAATGAGAAAAAGTCTGAGTCTACACCATCTCCAGTACAGCTTAACACTACAAATTTGGGAAAAGTGACAGTTGAAGCAGTTAAAGACCATATGTCTATTTTGTCGTGTGTAGTAAGTGCTTACGAGGAACAAGTAGCTGGAAGAATTGGAAATGCAAATCTTACTTTTGAAGATTATGCACAAATTGATGAAGATGAGATGGAATTGATAGACATACAGTGGGCTTTGGCGAGTGTTATTCGCAGAATTAATAGATATGAGAAGAAGACTGGGAAGAAATTCACTTTTGACCGGAACACAAAGTTTGGATTCAATCCAAAATCTACTCAGTGTTATAACTGTGGTGAACATGGTCATTTTGCAAGAGAGTGCAAGAATCCCAAGAAGCAGGGAAATCTGAATCCATTCAAGCCTAAGGAAGATTATCAGAAAAAGAAAGAGAAATCTGAAGAATCATCTTCTAAAGCTCTTGTAAGTCAAGCTGATGAGGGCTATGACTGGGGCAAACAATATGAGGATCTTATGGGTGCTTTTATGGCTTCATTGGAAGAAGAATCTAGCAAAGGAAAAGAGAAGGTTGATGAAGTGAATGAGGTACATAATGATCTGCTTGAGATGATTGATAGACTGAAAGGGATGAACTCTCAGTTAACTTCTGATTTGAGAAAATGCACAGAAGCCAACAAAAAGTTGATTTCAAAAGAAAAAGCATTTGACAAAACGATAATTGATCTTGCTAAGGAAAACGAAGATTTGAAAATCAAGGTTTTACAGAATAATCATGATGTTTCTGTGCATTTGGATTCAGTTCAAAAGTTGAAAGTAGAGTTATCAGCTGCAAAATCTGAAGCTGAGTTGAACAAAGCCAAGCTTGAAAACTACCAGAATTCAACATATGTCATTGATTACTTTGCGGCTATGCAAAGATCTTCCCGTGATAATTCTCGTATTGGTTTTCATGCTGTGCCAAATCCTCAAAGTTATGTATGAAGACCACAATTTGATCCAGAATTGGAAGTTAATCCAGTTTCTTTAAAGGAAAGTGTGTCTCATCAAGTGTCTGAGGATATGGAAAGTTCATCATCTCATGAGAGTGAATTTGTTGATAATGATGCTCCTATCATCGAGGACATCACTGATTTAGAATATCCAGAGGATATTCTAAGAATGATTGGTCATCAACAAGCTAAAAATGTTGAAAAGATGAGTTCAGTTTTCCAGAAACCAAAATCTGAAGTAAAATCAGCTGGGAAAACAGTGGCTAAACAAAAGTTTGTTTTCAAACCAAATCTAAAAGTCAAGACTAATTCTACTCTAAAGCCAATTGTGTTTGTTGAGTCTTCTACCACACAAAAAGGAGAGTCAAGCAAAGTTTGTCAAAAACAAAAAGATTGACAAGTTTATCAAAGTTGGTGAAAAAGTTAATCAAAGTGGGGATGGAAACAAGGGCAAGTCAAAGATTTCTCAAAAGAATGTCAAGACTAAAGTTACGGGTTTGAAAAATAAGGTTTTATCTCCATCTGTAGCATCCAAATATTTGGGTTCATCTAAGAGGTGTGATGAATTAAAACCAAAGACTGTGTCATCAAGGAAATGCTACAGATGTGGGAAAGTGGGTCATGTCATTGCCGAATGTGATTTGGATACTTGTAACTGATTTCATACTTTTACTCCACGTGAAACAAGACAGTGTTTTACTTGCGGAGGAAAAGGACATATTTCAGTCAATTGTCCAAATCACAAGGTCAAGAAGAAAACTTCTGTTAATGACAGTAATGTGATCCATTCTGGTGGGAGTCCTAGGAGGGTAAAGCCTAGTGAAGAGGAGATGAGAATACTCAGAAAATTTGATCCTGAGTGTGTCTGGGTCAAGGAGGACAAGGTTCATGAAAGACAATTTTTTGAAAACCAACAAAAGGTTAAAAGAGTTTTGAAAAAGACATCATCATCTGATGATGAATTTTTTGACAATTTTTCTCCTAAAAGATTTTCAAAACAAAACGTTAAGTCTAGTTCTTTTTGGAAATCTAGACCCAGGTCAGATGATTGATTTTTTGAGAGGAAGGATGAACACTTGGAAGAAGAGTCTTCAAGTAGTTCATCGAGATCGAATGGCAGGAGGCTGTTCGGGGAGACTCAACGCCGGAATGGCGGGAGTCATCCCTTTTGGTACTGATCATTTTTTTGTTTTAATTTATTGTGCAGGTGGCATTCACGGGCCATATCAACAGTCGATGGATTGTTGATAGTGGATGTTCACGGCACATGAAAGGAGAGATCAGTTTGTTGAAAGATTTTCGGGAGATGAACGGATGTTATGTTAACTTTGCAGGTGACAAAGCTGGTCAGATTACCGGGAGTGGTAGTTTGACTAATGGTAAAGTTTCCTTTAACAATGTGAATTACTGCAAGGAGTTAACTAATAATCTTTTGAGTGTGTCGCAGATAAGTGATAAAGGTTATAAGGTTTTGTTTGATGATAAGAAATGCTATGTGCTCAAACAAGGAATTAAGATTCCAGATGACTGGATTTTGATGACTGCTGACAGGTGTAAAGATTTGTATGTTTTAGACATGGCTAATGTGGAGACGGTAAACAAAGTTGAGACGTGTATGGTGTCGAAGGCCACAGAGCAGGAGACTCGGTCTTGGCACAGACGAATGGGTCATATACACATCAGAAAGATGAATCATCTTGTACACAATCACTTGGTTGATGGTGTACCTGTTAAACATTTCAAATTACCTGATGTGTGTGTTTTCTGTAAGAAGGGAAACAGAAAAGGAGGTCACATAAGTCCAAAACAGTGTTTTCTATTGATAAACCATTGGAACTACTTCATATGGATCTGTTTGGACCGATTAATGTGAAGAGTATCAGTGGTGAATCATATTGTTTTGTTGTGACCGATGATTTTTCTATATTTTCATGGGTAATGTTCTTAAAGTTTAAATCTAAAACTTATGAAAATTTTGTTTTGTTGGTAAACAGATTGGAGACTTTGTACAAGTTGAGGGTTAGGCGAGTTCGATCAGACAATGGGACAGAATTCAAGAATCAGAACATGGAAGCATTTTGTAATTCAAAGGGCATCCAGCAGCAATTTAGTGCACCGTATGAACCACAGATGAACGGTGTAGCTGAAAGGAAGAATCGTACATTGATAGAGTCTGCTCGAACGATGCTCGCAGATTCGAAGCTGCCCATTACTTTCTGGAGTGAAGCCGTAGCGACCGCCTGTTTTACTCTCAACCGAGTGCTGATTGTCAAACGACATAACAAGACTTGTTATGAACTTCTTCAGAATCGGAAACCAAATTTGGAACACTTGGAACCTTTCGGGGCTCCTTGTACCATGCTCAAGAAAGATGCTAAATTCAACTCTAAGTTTGAAAAAGGTTTTTTTTCTGGGCTATAGCCTTCCCAACAAACGTGTGTTTAACAAACACACTGGTGGTGTGGAACTCTGGTATAATGTGGATGTTCAAAGACATACACCTATACTTGAAGGCAAAGGTCCAAATTGGTTATTCGATTATGATAAACTTTTCGAGTCTTTTAATTTGTCTCCTAATGTTACTGATGATGAAATTTCTTCGCAGATGTTATATGACTTACAAAATTCTGAAGATCAAGGAGTTTCTCATCAGGTTGATGATAATCATCCAACTGAGGAAGGCATTTTTGGAGCAGATAATGATGACTGGTCATCGGAGGATGATCAGGATGTTTTTGAAGATGCCGTTTCTCAAGATCAAGATGAAGATCAAAATATCACAAATCTTGATCATGGTGTTGGAGTCCCGCAAGTGCCAGTGTCCAGAGTTCATGTAAATCATCCTGTGAAGCAGATTATTGGAGATCCGTCTGTTGGAGTACAGACGAGAAGGCAAGTTGCAAACGAGGAGAGTTTGTACGTTGAGCTGGAGCGAAATCATGGGACTCAAGAGTTATGGATGCATTCTGCATTTGTTTCTCAGATTGAGCCTAAATCTGTAACTGAAGCCCTGCGTGAGCCTGCCTGGTGGAGGCCATGCAAGAGGAGCATAATCAGTTTCAGAAACTGGGAGTTTGGCATTTAATGGATTTGCCAAAAGGTGAGAAGAAGATTGGCACCAGGTGGGTGTTGAAGTGTAAGCGAGACGATAGAGGCGTGATTGTTCGAAAAAAGGCGCGTTTGGTTGTTCAAGGGTTCAAACAAATAGAAGGAATTGATTATGACGAGGTACTTGCACGTGTGGGGCGGGTTGAAGCGATTAGATTATTTCTATCTTTTGCTGCCCCCAACAAATTTAAAGTGTTTCAACTGGATGTTAAGTCTGCATTCCTTTATGGGTCTTTGAAAGAGACAGTGTATGTTTGTCAGCCACCGTGCTTTGAGGATCCGATCCACCGGGATCAGGTATATATCCTTGACAAAGCACTGTATGGTCTTCATCAGGCTCCTCGAGCTTGGTATGAGACTCTCTCGACTCACCTTCTTGAACAGGGGTTCAGGAGGGGTCATATAGACAAAACACTATTTTATCGGGAAAAGGACAAGGACATTCTCCTTGTTCAGATCTATGTAGATGACATCATCTTTGGGTCTACTAATGAACAGTTGTGCTTGGAATTTAAAGAGGTTATGATTGAGAAGTTCGATATGAGTGCTATGTCAGACATTAATTTCGTTTTGAGTTTACAAATAGATCAGACTGATGATGGCATTTTTATTCATCAGACCAAATACATTCAAGATGTGCTAAAACGGTTTAGCATGCTTGATTGTAAACCCATTTCCACGCCCATTCAGCCCAATCACGGGATTAAGCCTGATCTTAAGGGGGAGTTAATTCATCCTACATTATATCGTGGAATGATCGGGAGCTTAATGTATTTGACATCCTCAAGACCGGATATTATGTTTGCTACAAGTATCTGTGCTCGCTATCAATCAAAACCTAAAGTTTCTCATCTGATTGCAGTCAAGAGGATTTTACGTTATCTGAAGGGTACACCGGTCTGTGGTATCCTAAGGATGATAACTATTCCTTTCATGCTTATAGTGATTCAGACTATGGAGGATGCAAGACTGATTCCAAATCAACTACTGGAGGTGCACAATTTCTGGGGGAGAGATTAGTCTCATGGCAGTGTAAGAAGCAAAAATATGTTGCTACATCTACATGTGAAGCTGAATATGTAGCTGCTGCTAGTTGTTGTTCCCAAGTCTTGTGGATACAACAACAGATGAGAGACTATGGATTGAACTTTCTATCTACCCCGATTCATGTAGATAATGAGGCTGCCATTGCAATTACTAAGCATCCAGTGTATCATTCACGTTCCAAACACATTGATATTCGATTTCATTTCATACGCGATTGTTATGAAATGACATCGATTGATTTGGTGAAGATACACACAAACGAGCAAAGGGCAGACCTTCTCACCAAGGCCTTTGACAAACAACGTTTTGAGTATTTACTCAAATTAAATGGGATCAGGGTCATGGGTGAGGTAATCAAGAATCAATTTCCTTCATAATCATTTTTTTATTGAATTAACATCAGATTTTTTATTTTTTATTTTGTGTTTTTGTTTTTAGGGGGAGAAAATTTTGAAAAAATACAAAAACATTTAAAAAAATCAAAAATACAAAAACATGAAAAAATTAAAAATCTGAGAAATTGATTCGACCTAATGAGAAATGATTGTACATTATTTGCATTTGGAAACATATGTGTATGTTTTATTAAAAATTTAATAAATAATTACAAGTATTAAGTATGATATGAAAGTAGGTTTATAACTTAGTTAGGATAAGTTTAAACAAAGTTTTGATTATACTTTATAAGAAACATATGCTTAGAATGCAGTACTTAGTTTTGTCCTGAAACAGTGGTAATTTTTTCTGACAAAATGTTCTTGAACAAAAAGTCAAAGTACTAGTTTGATCATGTGTTTAATTTTTAGAAGAAATTCTGATTTTGTTTTTTTCTTTTATTTTAGTTTAAATCTGAAACATTCTTTGTGTATACTTACGTATCGACCTGATTGTTATAGCTTTAAACAATTCAAATTTGTTTTCTTGGTTCTGATTAAGATTTGGACAATCTCTGCGCATATGAAAATATCGAACTGATTGTTAAAAGTTTAATCTTAAATTATTGTTTCGTTATTTTCTGGATCATTTGAGCATACGTAAGTATCAACCTTGATTCCAAGATTTTGAACAATTTCAAATTGTTTTTTATTTTGTTATTTTCATAAAGAAATTCTGCTTTATTTTTGCATGATCAGATTAGTTGAAATTGAAATCATAAGTTTTAAGAACATTTTTGTTTGATTAGTTATTCACAAATCGGGGATGTGTTCAAATAAATGGATTATTGTAAAGTGTTCTCATAATCTTGTTTTAAACTGATTTCTTGACTAAATGATAAATTTAAAAGGATAAGTATACTGACAATCATCTTAGACTTGTAATTTGCAGATAATATTTGAAATAATACAAACAGATGTGTTGAAAATTGAAAAATAATATGATCTCATGTCAGGATCTTTCTCAAACAAAAGGATAGTTCTTTTATTAAATTTGTAGTTTAATTGTTTAAAAAAAATTTTTAAAAAAATGACAAAAAGATTTTAATTTTTCATCTGATGTTAAATCAATAATTTTTGATTATTTGTTTGACTTTGGAATGATTAAACATGTTTGTGTTTTGAAATTTAAAGAAAAATTCAAAATTTTTCAAAAGGTTCGTCTGGTTTGAGAAGGTTCGCTGATAAGGTTCGTTAGGTAAGGTTCGCTGGTTAGGTTCGCTGACTAGGTTCGCTTACTAGGTTCGTCTGAGATGGTTCGGTGAAATGGTTTGTTTGAATGGTTCGCTGCAAAAGGTTCGTAGCAAAGGTTCGTGAAAGGCTCGTCTGAAAAGGTTTGTGACATATATATAAAGGGTTCGCCAGAAGGGTTCGTCACTCTCATCTTTTTCACGATTAGCGAACCTGCAAGAAGAGATTTTTCGATTTCCATTCTAGAGCATCCCAGAACTTTTTATTGATTTCATTAGATTCAGAATCATCTTGTGATAATTTCTAGGTAGAAATTGCTGAATTTGATCGGTTAATTTGAGAGATCTGAGTGTTTTTTAAGAATTTTAGATCGAACTTGTAAATTGGATTAAAACTGGTTAAAATTTAAAAATTTGGACAAACCATCTTCATTAATATTGTTCATCGGCATGTTTCGAACCTGGGTATATGATTTTTATCATCAAATTCAAAGTTTTAAAAATTTGATTTGAAAAGTGGAAAAAGGTTCGCTGTTGAACAGGTTCGTTGAATGAACAAAGGTTCGCCGAACCTTGAGGGTTCGTCTGAATATGAAAGGTTTGTGGCGAACCTTTGGATTTCAAAAGAACCGAACCTTTTGGTAAAGGTTCGTCTGACCAACAATGTTCGTTCATTTGAAGGTTCGTTCATTCTGAGGTTCGTTCATTCTGTGGTTCGTTCATCAGAAGGTTCGTTCATGATAAGGTTAGTTCATCAAAGGTTCATTCAAAAGGTTTGTCTGGTTAACAGGTTCGTCTGAATTAGGTTCGCCTAGCATTAGGTTCGTCTAAGGGGATAGGTTCGCTGGTCTACTTAGGAATTTTTTAATTTTTTTAATTTTTGATTAATTTTGTTTCTAATTGTTTTTATTTCTAATTGTAGAAATGGCAAACTTAACCTTCGGAGACAAGCATAATGTTTGTGCATATCTAGATCCGACAACACGGAACGGTCAAGATTTCCGGCCTATGATGGAGTTTCTCAGGAGATCGAGGATTTATTATGCGATTTCCAACTCAGTCCAGATTTATCGTTCTCATATTCAGAGTTTCTTGGAATTTCCTCGTGTTATTTCAGTTGATGAGGATTATGTCATAGATGCGAATGTGCTTGGACAAGCAATTCGTATATCTGAGGCTGATATTAGGAGGGTGTTGCAGTTTGGGGGAGAACCGAATGGTGTGACTCTCATTCCTGAGAGGTGCATCAAAGGTTGTTTTCTACGTATTCGTTACTTTGGAGCTTATAACTCCATATCAGTGAAGAAGGGAAAGTTACCTCTACAATACAAGTTTTTGGCTCATGTTCTTCTTCATTGTCTAAGTACGAGGAAGGGAACTTTTGATGAGCTAAGGGATTTCATGAGGTCAGCTATGGTAGCTCTTATATTGAACAAACCGTTCAATTTCTCTGGCATGATCTTCTGTTACGTGTGTGACAACATCACGAAGGCTAAGGATAGATTCTACATGTATCCTAGGTTCGTGCAGATGTTGATAGATGAGAAGTTGCCAGAAGGACAGTTACCCAGGGAAGCTGGAGATCTATTGAAGCTTAAACACATGACTGATTCTAGCTTGGGTCAGGTCAGAGTGTATCAAAGGACTGGGGATGCTGTTCTTGAGAAAGAGTTGATTGGTCATTATGCCAGGGCAAACTATGTTGCTCCTGATGAGGATGCCTGGAGACATGCTGACTCAGGATCCGACACTGAAGAGTTTGTTGTAGATGATGATCAAGCACCATCTCCACCTCCTCCAAGACAACAAGTTAGGAAGACTACTGGACAATCGTCCCGATCTACTCCTAAAGCTAAATCTTCTCAAGGGCAGAGCTCACAGGAGCCATTAGAGGTTGATATGTCTGAACAGCAGACAGAGGCTGCTGTTGCTAGAAATGATGAAGAAGAATCTTCTGACTCTGAGTCAGAATATGAAATGGTTCAGGAAGGGAACCAGATGGTTAGAAGACTCAAGAAAAAATTTGCTCAACAGGCTGCAGAAGAAAGGGATGAAAGAGCTGATCCCAGTTTTATTCCTGAAGAGCCAGAGTCTTCTAAACCAAAGAAGCTGAAGAGAATGGCCAGAGGAGGGCCTTATGAAAGAAAGAAGGCCAAAACTACTAAAACCGTTTTGTCTTCACCTGTTATGCCTACCTCAGTTTCTGTTTCTGCTTCACCAGTTGTTACTTCTTCAGTTTCAGTTTCTACTATTCATGCTTCTACTTTAAAAACTCCAGAGTTTGTAAATGTAGCATCTTTTGTTTCATCTTTTACTGAGACTACTACTGTCACCACTTCTTTGCTAGAGACTTCTATTCATCATGATGATCTTCCCAGAGATGATTTATTTTCAGGATTAGATTATTTGGGAGACATTAACTTCACTGTTAATTATGATGACTCTGATCTTAAGAGAAGATTATCTTTATTATCAAAAGAATTTGAAGATTACAAGAAGATCAAAGAAAAAGATGTTGCTGATAAACCATCTTCTTCCACTTCTGAATTAGATGAGTTGAAAGCTCAAATGGATTTGATGATAAAATGGAGAGAAGAAGAACTTGCTGAGAAAAAGAAGTTGAATAAAGAGATTTCTGATCTAAAGTTCTTTATTAAACTTCAATCTGAAGATATTGTTGTGTTGAAGAATGAAAACACTGATTTGAGATTCAAAATGAAAGAGTTAGAAGAGAAGATTTCAAAGACTGATGCTTCTGGTTCAAACTCAAGAGTGGAGAAGATAGTGGTGGATGTGGATGTTGATATTGAAGAGAAGGCAGAGGAGAAGGTAGAGGAGGAGAAGAATGAAGAAGAAGAAGAAGCAGTTGACTATGGGGATATTGATGAACATCCTGATGATTTTGATCTTGGTGGTGATGATGGAGCAGGTGGTGGTGCTGGTGGAGTTGCTGGAGGAGATGGTGGTTTGAATGCTGTGACTGGAGCTATCAGTGTTTATACTCCTTCAAAGGTTACTACAGATGCTGTTCCACTTTCTTTTGTATCTTCTGATAGAGCTAAGGATTGTACTTCTGTTGAATTTGAAGATTTGGATTCAATAGAATATCCTGAAAGGATTCTTGATTACTCCTTGCCTACATTTCTTGATTTGTTTAAAATGAATTCTAACATAGACTTGCAGAGAAATATTCTTGAAGTTCAACTGTATCAAGAGATAGAAGAAGGAGAGATTGTAGGTGATTATTCTATTCAAGATTATCAAGATTTACTTGAAGATGATGATGATTTGATGTTTGATTTTGAAGAAGATGAAGATACTGATTTATCTGATTATGATAAGGATGTCATTGATGAAGAGTTGTTGAATTTAAATATGATGAAGAAAATGTTTGAAGCTAGTAGTATGTCAAGAACAACTTTAGATCCAGTTAAAGCTAAGACAAATTTGGATTATTGGAAAGCATTTCAAGATGAGACAAAGTACATCATTGATCACTTACATTCTTTCAAGATTATGACATAAGCGTTTGAAGATAATGATCCAGAAAACCTAACTAAACAATCCAATAAGTTCAAGATTGGATCTAAATCCAAGATGATCGGAAGGATTATTAGTTATGGTTATTTTCATAACATTTCAGGAAGTTTGATGGATAAGGGATGTTATGTGGTGAAAAGAATAGATGGATGCCAATACTTTGGCAAGGCTACTAATCTAATGAGCTTACCAGCATTTGAGTGCAAAGATCTTTCAAGATTAAGGATGATAAAGCCTATTCAGACTCGACACAATGAAATTTTTGAGAATCTGTTGAAGAAAGAAGCCCGAATAGGATGGAGTTTGTTAACACCACAGTTCAGAGAAAGATTCAAAGATTATGTGAAGCCTAAAGTCTTCAAGAGACCAAGACTCAGAAAGATTGAACAAGATTGGAATCCATTCTTCAAATTTTGGTTTTATGATGATAGAACTTCTGAAGGTGTGATTGTATTGAAGCAGGATGATAATTGGAGAGTGATCCGGATGCTTGATCCTATTTGGATTGTAAACTGTTCAAAGGTTGATGTGGATTTACTTAACACTGCTGAAATATATGCTGAAGAAGGATATCATGATGTTGGAGTAAGTTTCAAAGATATGGCAATTCAATTTCAAACCATTGCACGAATGTGTTTTACATTGGGTATTCATTCGGGATGCAAGTGGGAAAATGTGAACTATCTTTATACAGAGTTGATGCAAATTCAGAAGGAGAGAGATGAAAGAGATGCAAAGATTGAAGCTGAGAAGTTGGCGAAGATACCATGTTCTGTAGTTATACGAGCGGTGGATAATGTTGTTGTTGAAGAAGTTGGAGAATCTAGTGGAGTAATTGACAGAGCTGAAGATAAAGCTGAAGATAAAGGTGAAGAAAAAGACTGAAGACTTTGATAGCAAACATATAGGGGGAGTTTGTTAGTACATATATGTAATTGTTTGCTATTCAAAAGATGTATTTATTTTGAGTTTAGAGAAAGGTTCGGCTAAAGATTGCCTAAGGTTCGTCTGGCCCACGAACCTTGGCATGTTGGCGAATCTATTGGGTTGATAGGTTCAGCGAACCTATAACCTTGAGAAGGTTCGGCGAACCTTTTGGTAGGTTTACATAGGTTCGTCTAACGAACCTAAGGGTTCGGCTGGCAAATCTTAGGTTCGGCTACCTATAACAGATAGAACAGATAGAACTCTTGACAGATTGCTAGAAACCTTCTGTATTTTCTCTGTGTGAGAATTGTATTTCTGATTGAGATCTTGTAATCATTTGTTGATAATACAAGAGTTGATTATTGAATTGCTTGTGTTCTTTGTATTTCTACATATTGACTATGGATTCCGCACGTAGTTGATAGTTCGTAGGACTTCGTATTTGATCCTTATCGGTTTCAAGCAAACCAACAATCTTGAAATGAAAGTGTTGGGTTTGAAATACACATGATTTGGATGTTGAAATAGACTGATTTCGTGTGGAATTGGCAGAAAAATCGAGAGGGCGAAAGAAGGTTTCGGTTGAGAGACTTTGGTGAAAATGGGTTTGAAAAACGTAAGTGTTGCTTTTATACTTGTGTTGTCGCACGAATGAGTCATTCGTACGAATGAATCCCATTCTTCCGAATGACTCTGTGGTTCAAAAGCTTCACCGATTGTGTCTATTTGTACGAATGAGGGTCCATTCGTACGAATGAGTGTGTGTGCTAAAATTTTTGTTGTTTATTAAATTGTTTTGGCGAAATTTTATTAAATTTTTTATTATTTTATATGAGCGCTATAAGACTCATGTTGGCATTTGTATGAATTGTCACTCATACAAAAGTAGCGTTTGTGTAAGTTGCTGACATTGTATTGTACTTTAAAGATATCATTTGGTGTATCAAATCTAACAACATATCCACATGGATCGTCACCCATGCCGATATCTTGTTGGATCAATACTCCAAATGTTATCCATTCAGATTTTGTTCATTCTTTTCCCTCACAAGGTGTTTGTCTTTTCTTCTGATTCATGTTTGTGTGATTCAATGGATTTTCCTAACTGTTTTAGGAATAATCCGTGTATTTTGATTGTTTTTTATTATTGTTATCGTCACTCTCGTAACACAGTCTTCTACAATGTTTTCGTGTACACCCTTGGATTTTAGGATCATGGTAGCTCGTATACCGGTTGTCACAGTACCCCTAACTTCACACACATGTGACACGTGTTTAAAAGCCACATCAGATTTAGGACCTAGAAAAATCCCCATACTTGTTTGGTTTGCAAAACATGTTAACCACTTACGACTTAAAAAAATGCATGGTTTAAGGTTTTCACAACATATAAAAACATTACATACAACCCAATATGTAATCTACACCAAACCATATGTTTTACTTAAGATGGTTCGATCCGTTCCTTCCAATCTCGAGCTCGCGTCACCAATTTGAATCTAATTAAAACCTGAAAACACACCCAACAATCAAGTGTTAGTTCATAGAACTAAGTGAGTTTCCCCCAAGATTCCTCGAAGCTTAAGCACACTTTAACATCACCTAATAACTCCCATTAGTCCATAGGAACTGAGTAAGTTAATCCCTAATGTTCACCAAGTAAAGAGGTCAAAAAAACTCATATATTTAGTCTTGTCCGTAACCTGGGCTGTAAACCCGAGAATTCTGGTCGTAACCCCATTTGTTCAGCAGCCCAGGTCGTAGCTTACGGCCCCCTTTCCGTAACTTACGGCCACCTGCACATTAGTTGCAGAATTTGTCTTGTTTTGTGAAATTTTGACCATTCGAAGCCTCGTTTTTGTTCCCGATCGTTTCCATCCATTATAATAACCCCATAAACCTTTCATAACACCATATGCCACACCCCGAGCTGGTGGGATGGATCGACTTTCCTGTCGGGCGGAATGGTCCCGGGCGCGATATAGGGTGATAATCGAATTGATCAGATTGTTTACATGGCGCATGACTTATAATTAGAAAAATACTAAATTGAAATAGAATTAGAAAGTTAAATTACATCAGACTTGTTCATAATTTAACATTGTAAATTTACAAAAAAAGAATCATAACTATTGCGTATCTGCACAAGATATACAAAATGATTCGTTTGTTGATGTCCAAAAGATATGCACATCCAAAGGTTACTAGGTCCTCCATCTGGGCATCCGATTAGTAACATAAGCTCCAAAATATTAGACATGAAGTCAAGAAAAAAGATCAAGTCAACACATGGTTGGTGAGTTCATATTGTTTCGTATTTGTAAAACGATTTGAAGTTGTTTCGTCATACCAAACCTGTCAAAGTCTCAACCTTAAACCTCAATACTGACATCATCCCATCATATCAAGAATTCTTATATATAGGGCATACGTAGGGTCAAGCTTACTGCTAGCCCAGCCGCCAGCCCACCACATGCTTGACATGACACGACTTTGTCATTAATGGAAATTAAGATTTCACCCTAGTCCAACACGACACTTGATTCTTTGAACTGTCAATGTATCTACCTATCCATTGACTGGTCAACCCCATGATCCCACTGTGGAAGTCACAAAATGTAAATATCATCAAATATGTAAATATCATCAAATATGTGGCCTATAAAACTAACGGTCTAGCTAGGACTTCTTGAATTATACGACTTTTGTTTCGCTCTTGATTCGTCTTGATTTGTTCTTGTTTCGTCCGCACATGTTATCTCTAATTTTTCCCAGATATTCCACCAAAAAGGTTTTCTTTTTTTTGTACTTGATTCGTTGAAAAATTGTGATTGACTCGTTGAAGAACGAATACTTGAGTCGTTGAAGAACGAATACTTGAGTCGTTGAACGTGAACACTTGTTTCGTTGAAAATGGATACTTCATTCGTTGAAAATGAAGACTTGATTCGTTGAAAATGAACACTTGCTTCGTTGAAAATGAATAATTGTTTCGTTGAAAAACTTGTACTTGAAAACTTATATTTAATAACATGCGTTTGATTATTCGAAAACTTGTATTTGATTCTTACCATTGATTTACATATGGAACAATCTATTCGCTTATTATATAAGTAGACAACTGATCTTTAAGACAGCCGCATAAATTTTACCTAGAGATCATCTAGGATAGCATTCATACAAACAAAACATATTGAATTTAAAACATATCATGCAAATTATAATCAATAGAAAAAATCTGAACATGCTTCTCAACCCCGTAGTTATAAAACAAAATGTTTACAAAAGGGGCAATGAAGTCACTTGTATTGTTGTGTGATTGACCGAATTCAAAAATGCGCACGCTCAGTTGTTGTGATTTGGATGGCTTCAACACCTGATCTAATTGATTATGCTTTTATATTGTAAGTACTTGGTATTCGTCTATCGTTGTGTTTAAGACGAGGTTTAGACTAGGTTTCCTAATTGTATTTCTAGTGTTTTTACTATATTTCTTAGGACTAGAGGAGAAATTGAGATGACCTCCTTGTCACCACTAGGTAATGAGGGCATGAGGAGATACGCGAATGTAGGAACGAACACAGGGTCTGCTAATGTGTCCTCTGATGCAATTGGCGTACTTTTCTGATCAACGAGACATCGGAAATTACAATGATGACCTAACATCTACGATGGTTAGCACTCCTGAAAGAGCAAGATTTATTCAAACAGACATGAGAGAGTCATTAGAGCCCGATATCCATTCAATTGGGCTCCTTAGCATTGGAAACTTCAAGCCTCTTTTTTGCAAGAGCCGGAGTTTGAACTGACGCGCGATGATCACAGCAAACTCGACAAATGGACTATCAAGAACTAGTATCCAGTACCGCACGTCCTCGGAGTTCATCTGACGACATTTTTCGCTCTATACGACATACACCTCTTCCCTTGGTCTGTGGAATTGAAAGCTCAAAAGAACTTCATTTCCATACGAATATGAAAATGTCTCTACCACAATACACTATGACTTACCCAATTAGTTATGGACAAGAGAATGTAGAGTGAAACCAACTCTAAGTGACTCCAACACTAGTGAGAAGAGATAGTAATGACCCCCTCAAAACACAAGGTCTTCCATCCTTTTGAGGAGGTAATTCTAGTTCTACAGTATACCGAGGGAAAGAAGTGAATACCTACATGCCTGTGACGACCGGCATCCGAGCAACCATGGGTCGGAGATCCAAGGGTGTAAACAATCACAGTGTAAGGCATAGTGTTACAAGAGTAAAGACGACAATAAAAATACACGGGTTTTGATAAATAGTCGGGAACATGAATAAGAAGAAAAGAAAAACAGCCTGTTAGGGAAAACAATGAACAAAACCTAAATAGATGACACTTGGAGTGTCGATCCAACGAGATATCGACATGGGTGACGATCCATGTGGATATGTTGTTAGAATTGAATTCCCTAAATGAAATCTTTACAGGTACAAACAATGTCAGCAGTTAAATACGACGCAACTTTTGTATGGGTGACGGTTCATACAGACATCAACGTAAGTCTTTAACGCTGATATAAAATAAAAACACCTTTAATAAAATTACACCAAAACGATTTAATAAACAATCTAAACGTTTTACCATCAATTTCGACCATAAAAACACTAAAAACAACCCTCGATTTTAAAAACGGCGTTTTTGGTGAATCCGCAGGCGAATGAGCGATACGAAGGGCTCATTCGTGTGAACGAGAAGCCTCGTTCGTTGAATAAGAGTCACAGGAACGAGCTGCCAAACAATGAGCAATCATACGAACGACATGGGTTCATTCGTGTGGAACAACCATACAAATAAAGGCCCATTCGCACGAATGGATAACAAGAACGAGAGTATGCATTCTCATCATTCCATTCGTGTGAAGGAAGGTCGGTCGCACGAACCAGCCATTCGCATCAGGAACAGCCCAAAATGGCTAAGTGTTGAAAGTCTTATCTTATACCATTCGTATTGATAAGACTGAACCTTAGACCAAATTTTAACTCTAATCAAGATAAAACAAAATAAAAATACATTTTCCAAAATCACATCAAAACACCGAACACAAAACCATTCAACACCTAAGTAACTAATATTTAGCACATGATCCAAATTAAGGGAACATACATAGTGAGTGCATTGACGACCCTTAACCTTAGTTCACGGGCCCCTTGCTTTTAATTTTCTTGCTTCCAAATCATTTGGTGCTGAGAACATGAAACCTCTTATTCGAATGATTTTAATAAAAAAGGATTAACTCTCAACCTCTTATTCGAATCTTATACGAATATGTGTCTTTTCAATCATTTTTACAAAGTGTTCATCGCTTCATTTAAATTTCATCAAAACAACAACAACAACAAACTAGTTTCGAGAGTTCAAAACACAAATCATCGAGTTTATAAATTCTGTTTATAAAATAAGTTTAGATTTTCGTTGCCCCTTTTCTAAACATTTTCTAAACATTTTCTAAACATCGAGTTTAGATCAGTTACACAGCAATACAGGTGAGTTCATTGCCCCTTTTCTAAACATTTTCGTTTTCAAACGCGGGGTTGAGAAGCATGCGTAAATTATTTTCTTTGGATTATATTTTACTTAAATGCTTTTACTTAACATATTTTTTATATGTGGAATTGTATCCTAGATTATGTTTAGGTATGCAATATACTGGAATTCAAAGTAAGTTGTTTATTCATTATGAATAGATAACCGTTTCAAATCAAAGAACTACTTTCAAAGAACTATTTTCAAAGAACTAAAGATCTAAAAAAAAGAACTATTTTCAAAGGTCTATTTCAAAGAACTAACGATCTATTTCAAAGAACTATTTCAAGGGTGTGTTGTCAAAGAACTAACGATCTATTTCAAAGAACTATTTCAAGGGTGTGTTGTCAAAGAACTGACGATCTATTTCAAAGAACTAAGTACAAAGAACTATTTCAAGGGTCTAACTGGGAAATATCAAAGATAGCATGTGCCATTCTCAGGTTTGAAAGATGTTCTAGTAGACTGATCGAATATGAGACGCATGTTTGATGATATTTACAGTATTCCCTAACTGCTTTGAGGAACATCTAGGAAATGCTCAAAGCTAACATGTGCCAAAGAACTATACGAACTATGGACGGTCTAAAGAACTATAAAAGCCTATATATGAAAAGATGTCCTAGCTAGACTGATTGACTATAGGTCACATGTTTGATGAGGTTTACAGATCTCCTTTACTACTAAGTACCTGATTGCTATATTAGTCTACTCGAGTTGACCAAGACCCAATCATTAGGACTTAGATTTTATCAAATGTTTATTTATTTATTTAATTAAGCATTTATTTCACTGTTTGTACAATTGTTGTGGTTGATCATACTTGTGTGATGAACTCAAAGGATCCATAGAGATCTCAAATCGTTGTATTTACAGGAACAAAGAACTGAAGAACAAATGGGTTAATGGTAGGGGTAAAATGCTTAATTATCATTAACACCAATGTCCTATGTGGATTAGTATGTGGTGGGACGGCGTCTGGGCGGGTTGTAGGCTCGACTCAGGGGTATGCCCTATATATAAGCATACCGATCTGGATGATACATGTGATGTAATGAGATTAAAGTTGTTACCCGAGGGTTTAACAAATGTTTTGAGTGTATATTAGAACTATAGTGGAATGGAAGTGTATGGTAGGTGAAAATGCTTAATTATCATTAAGAACAGTGTCATATGCATATTAGTATGTGGTGGGACGGCGTCTGGGCGGGTTGTAGGCTCGACTCAGGGGTATGCCCTATATATAAGCATACCGATGTAGATATTACATGTGATGTTAATGAGGTTAGGGTCTTTACTAAAAAATGGTTTACAAATCATTTTCAATTACTAAATCTTATGAACTCACCAACCATGTGTTGACTTTATTTTTGCATGACTTCTCAGGTGACGAACAGGTCAATTAAGAAGCTTATGCTTTTGGACTAGGACTTCAGATAGAAGACTTAGTATTTTTGGACCTGCATACTTTTGGAACATCATTATACAATTATTTCGTATATCTTGTGCCGTTACAAGATAGAAACTATATGATGTTTGTGATAGATTTACATTGTTAAATTATAAACGATACGGATGTAATTTAACTTTGTAATTCGATTCTATTTAGCATTTCTCATTTGTATCATGTGCAATGTAAACAATCTAATCATCATGATTATCACTTACGATATCGCGCCCCCCGGGAACCTTTCGCCCGACAGGGACTTCGATCCAACCCCGCAGGCTCGGGGTGTGACAGTATTTCTCATATTATCATGTGCAATGTAACAATCTGATCACTCCGTTTACGATCATGCCTCGGGACTATTCTGCCCGGCGGGTCTTCGATCCAGCCCGCCAGCCCAGGGTGTGACAGATTGGTATCAGAGTCATAGTTATATAGAATTACGTCATTTACTTAAACGGTTTGTGTGACATCTAGTACCAGATCGTCCGGCAAGTCCGTACGGTATGTGTACTTTCACTATTTATAGTGTGTAAATACAGGTATATGAACAGTGTATGTGATAACAGAATTCTGAATACAGTAAATAGTTGTACGTATTTAGGTGAAAACTTAAATACAGTAAGTACAACAACTCATGATAAACAATAAGTTGTATGTATGTAGGTGAAAACCTAAGTACCGTTAATACAACGAATCCAGAGAAACAACAGTGCACACGTAAACAACAAGAACATATCGGATGCGATCTGATATCCATATATGAAAGGAATCAAATGGCCGACGATTCAGTATGAAAACAATATGAAAACAGGAAGTTTAGTTGAGTCCATCAGTGAGGAAACACAATTCAAACACAATTGCAGTGTTATTTTAGAATAACGAACTGACAGTGTATTTGCGTGGGTGACGATTTACACAAACATATCTGTGAGTTTAGCGTTTTGAAATAATGACTAGAAAGTATAAAACAAAAGTCAGAAAGCAAAACCATCGTCGTGTTCGTTCGGGTGACGATTCGAACGAATACGCGCGAAGGTGACGCATTTCGACGAAACGAAAACGAAAACGACACGAACGGAAATAATTTAAGAAAATAAAATATTTTAATGTTTTACAAATTTGAAACTCATCAAAAATAAATAAAAGCAATTCTTTTATTTAAAAAGCGTAAGTTACGCGTTACGTTCCGGAAACGCAACGAAGACGCGAACCGAGCAACAAAAACGAACCCGAACACACTCGGGGTATAAATACCCAAAGTGAGCTCATTTTCCTCATTTCTCTCTTCTCCCTCTCTCTCTAAAACCCTAGATTCGGCACCCACACTCTCTCTAAGATTTTGAACTTCAAATCACCATAACTTGCTCATTTCTTGATGAAATTGAGCGATTCTTGAGCCCAAACGAAGGTAATGATCTCCTCTACACGAAAGTACAACTGATCTAGAGCCAAATCCACTGAGAATCGAGGTACTTGAGCTTGAATATGTCGAAAATTAGGGTTCTTACACCCTTTTATTTGAACCCAACCCTAACCGATTTTAAGTTCATTTTCTTCGACATCTACACTCTTGAAACTAGTCCTGATACACACATCACATAAACCATCATGGATCTTGGCTTGGCACATGGTTAGAACTACCATCGGCCGAATGGGGACCGAAGGGCCAAGGACCGAGGGGGGGTATGACTCATGACCGACCGAACAAACTCCTTGGGCCATTATGCGGCCACACTCATTCGTCCCTAACCATTCGGCAGTTAACCTAACTCATTCAGCCATCACCATTCGAGAGAATTGATTCGGCCATTGTCACATTTGGTCGGCCTAGCTGGCTGCAACCCAAGTCCCTTCGACCACCTTCATTCGATGGACATTCTCATTCGGCCCAAGCACTATTTCATTCGGCCCACAGAACCAGCCCAGTAGCATACCCTGGCCCAACAGTATCACACAGCCACCCTTTCGGCCCACCTATAGCAAGACCCACACATACGGCCCAAGGCCATTAAATTGGCCCAACAGTTGGCCCACACACAAAATTATGGTCCAAGAATGTGGTTTGACCCAAGGGTGATGGTATTCGGCCCAATAACAATTGGTTAGGCCCAACATCATGTATTTGATCCATGTGTTGGAGTTGACCTAGAAGAAATATAAAAATCAATTTGTGAATTCATACGTTATGGGATAATATGCAAGTAGTTATGTAACATTAAATTCAAAAATAACAAGAACGACAAGTGAGGTTTAAACCATAAACCCAAGTTTATTCTCGGGTTTATTTACTAAGCTTCATATCAAAACAAATGATTATCACATTATGACAAGGTTTATCGATTTCAAAGGTGAAATAAGGCTAAAAACACAACATAAAGACACATAGTAACAATAACCTATGACAATTGAAACAAGGGCCGAATGACTACCGAGACCCACGAGTGTTAGCCAACTTTATGGCTAACACATACATACACACAAATCTCTATAACTCATACTTACAAGTTACAAAAAACGTGAAATCAATACAGGATCATGCATTCTTGTTTAGGCTAAGTCAACCACAACAGTTACAAGGTGAGTTCATATGCCCCTTTTTCTTTAATCTCAACTGAATTTAAACCCTTGGGGCTGAGAAACATGCTTAACTTTTAATTATTTAAAAGTTTTATGTTTAACATATTGTTATACTATGATTAGATAATATTGCTTGCTTTATTATCATTTATCATTGTATGCATGTTTGTATGATCATGATATGATAGGAACAATCAAGATGAATATGATAATATAATTTCATAATTCATCAACGCAATAGAATAACATAGTTGTAAGATTACATCTTATAACACTTAGTTATTCTTAGAAGTATAAACATGGAGATAATTACAAATAAACATGATGACAAGAACAAAACACAAGAATGATATGAAGATAACACATCTTCTTAACATCATTCAACACCAGAGTTAAGTAAGTTTAACAGGACAAGTTCTTATAACACTTAGCTTTACAACTCAATACATATTGCAAGATAACATGGAACAAGAATCATCCACCACCAGAGTCGACTAAGTGTAATAAGACTAGTTCTTATCACAGCTTAGTGACAACATGGTGATTAAATGGGATAACAAGGAATGATAATCATGATAATATAACTTCATGATAACAACATCATTCACACAATACTTAACATAATGTAATAAGACAAGTTCTTATTTAACTTTGTTAATAATAATGAGAACATATAACATTGAGAACAATAACACCGATGAACACGCAATACAATTGATTACCATTGCACTGTCTGCATTATATCATTTCAATCATGTGCCATGTACTTAAATAGATCACTGTAAGCCCCTTATAATTCGCTGACCAGTTAGTTTGACGTGACTAAACCGACGATAGCATAGTGGTACCATAGGTCTGACAAACCTCTTGCTTGTAGGGCTAGTATGTTGATCGTATTGATACATTGGCCAGTAACGTATGACCGATGACAGGGCGACTCAAGTCAGGTTTCGGTAAGCGACACATGGTGATATTAATCTGCAGTGAAATTGTAATTAATCCAGCGGGATCCTATTGCCCAGTAGTTTGAGAAATTGTTCTCTCATGTCATACTACTGGTAATAGATTTCGTTGAGGTCTACGGATACACAAGGTGGTAGAGGTAAATCGGATGCATTGTAATCTGACTACGTGAGGATTGCAATGGATTCCTTTTCGGCTCTATGCGCTACAAGCTGAGAACAAATAACAATTGGTTAACTAACACTCTTAATATTTAAAAGTGATTAACAGTTAACCCCACAAGTAATAGAATAATACAAGGATCAGATTAAATTAATCTAATATCCTTAATACATAAAAAGGGTTATCAATACTTTAGGTTGATAACTAAACCCTTATTATTATATTATTCTACACGTGATGCTACAGGGGATTAACAAACGAGATCAACAGGAGAAATGGATATGAATATCAATAGTTGTGCAAGTAGTGTGGAGTTCTAGTAGTGATGTGGTGGGATGTTGGCCGGGGCTTGGTTCCCCTACATATGCCCTATATATAAGGATAACTACTAGGATAAAATATTACCTGTAAATATAACTATTGAGAGGCCATTGGGTGAACGGGTGAATCAAACAACATACAAGTAACATGAATGACATTGTGAATGTGCATGTGAACAAATCAAGGTTTTCAATTATCAAATCTATGAACTCAGCAACCTAGTGTTGACTTTGTTTTAAATGCATGTTTTCTCAGGTGACAAACAGGTTTAGTCACCAGACATAAAGGATATAACTAGTGGACTTTCAGAAGACCTAGCTACATTTTGTGTGATCATACTTTTGGAAATGACAAAACAATGAATCATGTTTTGTAGATCTTGTACAGCTACAAGATATAAACACATTGATTCTTTTGGATAGATTTACTTGTTAAATTATGAACGATACATTGTAATTTAACTTTGTAATTCTATATCATTGTCATGTTAACATTTCTCAATTATATATCATGTGCTATGCAAACAATCTGATCATTTCGATTATCACAAGATATCGCGTCCCGGGAACCTTCCGCCCGGCGGGAAAGTTGATCCAGCCCGCCGGCTCGGGGTGTGACAGTTTGGCCTGGACTATAACCTAGGGACCTCATGTAGAGAAATTAGGATAGGAACAATTGCACATATTACTTGTGTTCAAGCACATGTACTAATCGTTTCCACTTTGGGGGTAATCAGAATGCCTCTAAAGAAACTACCACGCGTCAACCCAGAGACCGCAGCCCTAGCCTCACTCATTGCAGAGCAGCTCATTGCTACCATTCCCGACATCTTGACTCATATCAACCGCGGCACGCATCAGTCAGAAAACGCCCACGTGGTGCTGAAGACCGAAGACGGAGCGAGACAAAGGGAATTGACGGACGAATCCAGCTACCCTCCTCCGAAAAGACAAAGAGCCGACTTTGCTGATCAAGCGGGTCCCAGCCACCGAGGCGAACCTCTCAGTTCATACACGGGAACCTTTCCCTTTTGCACTAAATGTCAGTATCATCACCCTGATGGCAGAAGATGCAAGTTGTGCTCAAATTGTGGGAAGCCGGGTCATTGGGCTCAGCACTACAACTCAACAGTGGGCCCAGCTCGTAGCGGTATGTTGGCAACTCTCCTAAGTGTACCCACTACAAACACCATCATGTTGCAAACCAACTGTGTAAACATTGCACCACATGCAGTATGATGGGCCATGAAAGCCAGAGCTGCCAGACTCCAACTGGTCAATGTCCAGGTGATGTTGCAACGACCTGCCCTCCGCCATGCAATGTCAAGCATTGCTACACATGTGGTGAACCTGGTCACGTAGCCAAGAAGTGCCCCAAGAGAGTGTGAATCACCACAAATGACTATTGCAAGGTGCTGGCCATGCCCATATGCACGAGACACCGTCAAGGTGGCACAAACACACGTACGTTCTCTTACACCCTTCATAGGCGTAGTGTGTATAATTTAAATGTATGCATTACCATATGCCCCCCATTCCTTGCCTTGTAGCAACACGAGACTCTAAGAGGCCAATGGGCGAGACACATTCTAAAGTCTTGGTTAGGAATAGAGGGAAGAATGCAAGGATAACCTCAGTCACCACTAGGTAATGAGGGACATGAAGAGGAGGGAAGCAACAACTCGCCCAACGAGCAGAGAGTTGGTAAGAGTGTTTCTTCGAGCATCTTGAGTAATGTCGAGCCAATGAGACTCCAAAACTCGACCCTGATCATTTGGCAACTATAAGGAAACCAATACTCCACAGAGAGCAAGAGTTATTTCAGGAATTAAGAGAACTCATGCGGTCCTGATATCCCTTCAATTGATTTTTCTAACCCTAGGTAATGAGGGACATGAAGAGGAGGGAAGCAACAACTCGCCCAACGAGCAGAGAGTCGGTAAGAGTGTTTCTCGGAGCATCTTGAGTAATGTCGAGCCAATGCGACTCCAAAACTCGACCCTGATCAAATCAATAAGATTGATGAAGTAGCAATTAATGCAAAAACAGCCAATTGGAAAGGCGCGAATCCTCTTGAAAGAGAGGGGTGCCTTCGGGGCTATTAGCAGCCGTTTCCGGACGGGAAGTGGTGTTTCCAGTGGCATACAACTGTAAGGAAACCAATACTCCAGAGAGAGCAGGAGTTATTTCAGGAATCAAGAGAACTCTTGCGGGCCTGATATCCCTTCAATTGAGTTTTCTAACCCTGCAAACTACAGGTTTTATTCGTGTGATACGGCGAAATCCAAATTCGTCAAATGATGAGCACGACAACACAGACGAAGAAAGTGACAAGAGGAGTGTTCAATAATTGGACAGTCAAACTGGTTAAATGAGAGACTTTTGACCACTTCCGCCTAGTTTTGAATAGTCATTTCCTACAAGGTCAAAGTTCGTTCGATGACTGAACACCTTCGTGTTCATGAGACCTGACCATTAATTTTTGGATTTGAGAGCATAGTAACGCATCAACTCCATTCAGTCACGACCACTTCTCTACCACAATACACTATGACATACAAAGTAGGCATAGGTCGAAGAAAGTGGAGAGAAACAAATTCCAAATGGTCTAAAATTAGTGAGAAGAGATAGTAATTATCTCACTCCAAAACACATGAACTTTTGTCCTTTTGAGGAGGTAGTACTAATTTTACAATGCGTCAAGGAATAAGGCATAGACCACTGTACGCCTTAGTAGTATAGTTAGGGTGGAGATAACACCGCACACCATCGGCATATTGGAAACAAGAAGTCCCTTGGGATTTTCTGATGAGCCATCTCACAGACCAGAACGACTGCAATGGGACCAGAGCGAGAAGTGAACCCAACACCCTTCATTGGGAAGGCCGTGAGCAACAGCAATAGTTGAAATCCAACAGGAAGAGCTTACATGTGTAGGATTCAGTCTGCCCAAGATACATATTAAATTGATGTGGCTAGTGTGATATGATCCAAGTCAGGTCATACCCAATAACAAGCTAGACAAACACCTGCAATATTTATTTATTGATTTGATCAGTTAAATAAATAACAACACTAAGAACATTTAGAAAAATGGTTTTCTAAATAAGATTCACTTAAGAAATTAATAAATAACATGGGTTTATTTATTTTGAGAGATAATTTTATAATTGTTATTTAATGGTTAAGTAACATTTATAAAAATATAACATGACTTGTAATGTATTACAAATTAATTAAATTGGTTTTAAATAGTGTCATGTTAAAGTTAGTTGTAAATACAATATAATTTTGTAAGTGTTACAAATTTATTTTGGGTATTAATTTAAAACAAATGGGTTGGAAATCATGGCAAGCAAGCCCCTTCCATTGGGGCAGAATTTTCAGCAAAAAGGGGCTGCCATAAACCCCTCCCAATGTTTTAAAAGATGCTTATATACACATACAAGCAAGCCCCATGCAATAAACTTAATCTCTCAAGTTCAAGAGCATCTCTCTCTCTTTTTTCTCCCTTGTTTTTCTCGGCAAAAACAGAAAAAAAAAGTAGCAGATTTTCAGCAACTTCAAGAGGTTTTAAAAGCTGAAATTTGTGTTGTTGAATCCTAGCATTCAAGGGTGGTTGTTGGTGGCATGGGGTATACAAGCTTGAGGTTTTCTTGGTTGAAGACTTAGCATTCAAATCATCATCTTTATCTTCATTCTTCACGTGTTCTAAGAGGTACTTAATGTTGTTCTTGAATGTTTTGATAGTATGTTCTTCCATATAAAGATCCTTGTTCATGGGTTTTGGTTTTAATCAAATGTATATGATGCATAAACTAACTAAACTCAAAATGGTTTTTGATATAAACTCCGCTGCGTTTTACATGTTAAATGGTTAATATGGCTTTGATAAACATCTACAAAACCCTACAATGGCATCAAGAGCCGGTTATATGGATACATGCTTCAAAAAATCGAAATTTTCGGGTCCTTTTTGATAAAAGTGGGCTGGAAATTTCACACATGGAAATCCCTTTGTTTTTCAAGATATTCTTTTATATGCATGTAAGAATCTTGAAAAATTAAAATCATAAGATGGTTTGTTTGTTTGGACAAAAACCCACTTGGATTTGGTTTATGTTGGCCGAAATTTTGGGTTAGAAAAGGGACCATGTTTACGTTTTTTTTGGTATATACAGTTGAATGTATTTTAGTTCATAAACCTAGCCATGACCTTGTGTTTGAATATTTGTGGTTGTGATTTTATTTGGTTGAAATAAAGGCATGTAATTTATTTGTTTCATTTGGCATGTAATAAATAGATTAGTTGCACTTTATTTTTCTAGAAAAATGTATTAGGATTTTTCTATGTAATTGTACTTTGGGGCTGATTTGGATGACCAAGAAGGTGCCTAAAGAAGATGGAGAAATCACAACACAAAAGGGTCACTTGAAGCATTCGGATGCAAGGTCAAGTGGGAGTTCATCAACACAACATTGTATCATGTTTTACCCTTAGGAATGACCTTTTGACACACTTGTTATGGCAAACAAGTGTTGTCAAAATAGTTGGCTATGGTTATGCACTTATATTTTATGTTTGGTTGATTATTTGGTTGTTTGGATGAGCTTGACTTTTAATTGAAAAATTGCATAAACTAGTTAAACAACTAAAATAAAACAAGCATAAAAATTGGTTCTATAAAAATCATTAAAGGAATTAATAAAATGCGTTTATTAAAGGTTAATGATTTAATAAAAATGAGTTTTATTTAAAGGAATCATAAAAATTGTTTTTTTCATAAAATACCATGCATTTGAATGCATACAAATAGTATGGTATAAAAGGTTTTTCTAAAAACTAGAATTTTAGATACTATAAAAACCCTTTACAAAACAAGTTTTAACACCATCCTTTTAAACAACACTCGATTCACTTGTAACTCGTTTATGGGATAAAGGTCACCTAGCCATAAATGCCGAAACTTGTGAAGTTGAGGTGAAATTACCGTATTTGTGGGATAAAGGTCACCTAACCACTTGTATTTGTAAAATCACACGTGTGTTTAAGTAGGACGACTTGATTTGGAAATCATGCATTAGGATCTCCGAAGCATGACGTACAAACGGTGTTGATGGGATAAACATGCCAAACAAAACATAAGATGCTTAAAACCGATCCCATACACTAGAAATTGTAATAGGTTACAATTGTCAAACGTTGACTACCTTGTTAATTTAAATAAAGGGATAAAGGTCACCTAACCGATATTTAAATATAACGTTGGATTCTACATTTTAATTTCTAATTGTCTATGAAATATAAAAGGGTATTAATAATTAAAATACATTGATATTAAAAATACTAAAATTGAACTTTGTAAAATTGTAGATGGCAAACAACAACAACGCAATCCCGACCGTCCATAACTTATCACTAAGAACCATCCTCGAGAAGGAACGTCTTAACAATGGGAACTTCATGGATTGGTACCGAAACTTGAGAATCGTTCTCAAGCAAGAAAAGAAGTCCTATGTGTTAGACGATCCCATTCCCAATGAACCCGATGAGGATAACGTGGAGGCCTTTAACGATTGGGTCAAGTACGTCGAGGACTCCGTGCAAGTCTCATGTCTAATGTTGGCGAGTATGACTCCCGATTTATAAAAGGACTTTGAGAACCACAATGCTTATGATATGATCACCCAGTTGAAGGAAATGTTCCAACAACAATCTAGGGTGGAACGGTTCGAGCACTTCATGCATGTCGGATGGACGAGACCCAATCGGTTTCATCTTATGTTCTCAAGATGAAAAGCCACATTGATCGCCTCGAGAGACTTAACTGCCGTGTCTCCACTGAGTTAGCTACGAATTTGATCCTTAACTCCCTATCCAAAAGGTTTGAAACCTTTGTTACGAATTATAATATGAATGGATGGGACAAGAGCATTGGTGAGCTTCATGCAATGCTCAAAACGGCCGAGGCGGGCATGGGTAAAAAGGTTTTACCGGTCCTAACGATCAATGAGGGTGGTAGTAAGAAAAGGAACCACCCCGACCCCAAGGCAAGTGTTGCCAAAGGGAAGGGACACGTTAAAGGGAAAGGGAAGGGTAAGGCTAAAGTGGAACCCAAAGAAAAGAAGCAAAAGGTAGCTAAAAATGATCCATGTTTTGAGTGTGGTGAGATAGGCCATTGGAAACGAAACTGTCCGGTCTATCTCAAAGAGTTGAGAGCCGAGAGGGATGCGGGGCAAACCTCAGGTATGACTTTTATGATACATGTTGAGCTAAATATTATTTATTCTAACACATGGGTATTGGATACCGGATATGGAACTCATATTTGCAATTTGTTGCAGGGGTTCAAAAGAAGTAAGCATTAAAGCAAAGGGGAAATTAGTCTCTTCATGGGCAATGGAGCAATGGTTCATGTTGAAGCCTAAGGAGACTATATTTTGAAGCTTCCAAGTGGTTTGGAAGTTATTTGAAAGAATGTTTTGTATGCTCCTAGTTTGACTAGGAACATTATCTCTGTTTCCCGTTTAAGACAATGTGGTTTTAATTTCAAGTTTGTTGACAATGATATCCATGTTTCTTTAAATCATGTGTTTTATTTTAAGGCTATGCCTTGCAATGGTATTTATGAATTGGTTCATGATAACACAACATATGATAGCTCAATGTACCAAGCTACCACCAAAAGGCTCAAATTAGATTTGAGTGATTCCTATCTTTGGCATTGTCTCCTTGGACACATAAACAAAAATCGCATGCAAAAACTTCAAAAGAATGGTCTTTTAAAAACAAATGAAAATGATTCATTTGATGTATGCGAGTTTTGTTTACAAGGTAAGATGACAAAGGCCCCTTTTAGTGGGACTAATGAAAGGGCAAAAGATTTATTAGGGATCATACATTCGGATGTATGTGGACCTTTTAAACCGATGACTAGGAATGGTGAAAGATACTTCATTACCTTTACCGACGACTATAGTCGTTATGGGTATGTGTACTTGTTAAGGCACAAACATGAATCTTTTGAAATGTTCAAAATCTTCAAGAATGAAGTAGAAAATTAACTCAACAAAACGGTCAAGATTCTTCGTACCGATAGAGGAGGTGAATACCTAAGTAGTGAATTTCAAGAGTATCTTAGAAGTTATAGGATTGTCTCACAACTTACTCCACCTGGAACACCACAACATAATGGTGTGTCTGAGAGGAGGAATCAGACTCTATTGGATATGGTTCGATCTATGATGGCTAGAAGTACACTACCTCTATCATTTTGGGGTTTCGCTTTGCTCTCCGCGGCCCGTATTTTAAATATGGCCCCAACCAAGAAAGTGGAAAGGACACCTTTCGAAATATGGCATGGAAAGGTTCCATCATTGTCATATTTAAAAGTTTGGGGGTGTGAGGCTTATCCTAAGCAATACACTCAAAACAAACTGGAAGCCCGATCCACTAAGTGTATCTTTGTTGGATATCCTAGAGATTGTATGGGATATTATTTCTATGATCCAACTGAGCAGAAAGTGTTTATTGCTCGAAAGGCAGAGTTCTTGGAAACTAAGTTCCTTTCGGAAGGAACTAGTGGAAGAACAGTGGAACTTGAAGAGGTTCAAGATTCACAAGACGATACACATTTGGTTGATACTAGCAATCAACATGAGGATGTTGAGAATGATCATGTGGATGATCAAGATACACAAAACGTTCGCAGATCTGGTAGAATTAGTGTTCCTCCTGAGAGATATGGATTTTTCATGGATGGATGCTATGTGGTGGATTCCGATGAACCAACCACATACCGTGATGCAATGTCAAAACCTGATTTTGACAAATGGTAAGAAGCCATGAACGTTGAGATGCAATCCATGTATGATAACCAAGTTTGGGAATTGGTTACCCCACCTCTTAAATCCAAGGTAGTTGGAAGTAAGTGGGTTTTCAAGAAGAAAACCGATATGCATGGAAACTTGGATACTTATAAAGCTAGACTTGTAGCAAAAGGTTTCACTCAAACTCAAAGTGTTGATTATGATGAAACTTTCTCGCCTGTGGCAATGCTAAAGTCTATCAGGATATTGTTTGCCATAGCTGCATATTATGACTATGATATTTGGCAAATGGATGTCAAAACCGCTTTCCTTAATGGATATCTTGAGGAAGATGTCCATATGGAACAGCCTGAAGGTTTTGTCGATCCAAAACATCCTAATAAGGTATGTAAGTTAAAGAAGTCAATCTATGGATTGAAACAAGCATCGAGAAGTTGGAATCATCGTTTTGATGATGAAGTAAAGAAATCTGGCTTCATCAAAAACGCTGACGAAGCTTGTGTATATAAAAAGGCTAGTGGGAGCATCATTACTTTCCTTGTATTATATGTCGATGACATTCTACTATTTGGAAATGACATTCCAACCTTGGAAGGTGTAAAAACCTGGCTTGGAAGCTGTTTTTCCATCAAGGATCTTGGTGAAGCCGCCTATATTTTGGGAATAAAGATCTATAGGGATAGATCAAGGCGGTTGATAGGTTTAAACCAAAGTGCATACATTGACAAAGTCTTGAAAAGGTTCAAGATGGAAAATTCTAAGAAAGGTTTAGTACCTATTCAAAAGGGGACTATATTGAGCATGTCTCAATGCCCTAGTTCAAAGGTTGAGCAAGAAAGAATGAATGGAGTCCTGTATGCATCTGCTATAGGATCCATCATGTATGCAATGATATGTACAAGGCCGGATGTGTCATGTGCTCTAAGCATGACAAGTAGATATCAACAGAATCCTGGTAATAGTCATTGGATGGCTGTTAAAAGTATTTTGAAATACCATAGAAACACTAAGGATATGTTCTTAATATATGGATCTGGTGAGGAGGAACTCATTGTAAATGGTTACACATGTGCGAGTTTCCAAACTGATCGAGATGATTCACGATCACAGTCGGGATATGTCTTCATTATGAATGGAGGAGCGGTCTCTTGGAAGAGCTCAAAGCAAGATGTAGTGGCACTATCTACAACAGAATCAGAATACATCGCCGCTTCATTGGCAGCTCAAGAAGCTGCATGGCTAAGGAAGTTCATTGCCGATCTAGGGGTTGTTACTACCATTCAAGACCCCCTAGAGATCTTTTGTGATAACGAAGGGGCCATTGCTCAAATCAAGGAACCTCGTGCTCATCAAAAGACTCGGCACATCGAACGGAGGTTCAACTACATAAGGGATGAAGTTGAAAAGGGGAAGATATGTATTCGCAAAGTTCACACCGATCAAAACATTGCAGATCCATTCACGAAGCTCCTTGAAAGGACAAAGCATGAAAGTCATACTTGTTCCTTAGGACTTCGATATTCTAGTGATTGGAGTTGATTAAATTTTGTATTTGGATATCGGAACTTATGTAATTTGACTTGATTATATGGTTATAATTTTCATTTACTGTTCCATTTTAGCATGTTTAAATCCATGAATAAATGAGTTATTCTAAACGTCCGTAGTCGGTCATATTTGTGGGAACAACTATGAATGTAAGACTATTATAAACTTGGATTGGTTGATATTCACAAGGTATGAATATAGAGCAAGAGGTGCAGCCAAGGTTCATTGATATCTATGGGATATAGATATAGGACTGGCCCACCAACTAAGACATTTCCCGAAACATGAAGGTTCAGAGGGAGTACGCTTAGTATATGCAGTACCGATCACTGAAAAAGACTATGAATAAGTCAATCTGTGACAGTTGCGTACGAAGAATTCGGCATTTATGACGTAAGCACATTTGGTCGTGCATGAAATCCACGAGGATTTAGTAACTTTTGTTATTGGGGATTGAAAGTATGTGAAAAATGATGAACGTGGGCGAAAACCGTGCGCAAAACGGAGTTCGTATGCCCCCGGAATCGCGAAAAGAAGTTTAAAACCAAAATGGTGACGCAGGATGACGTGGGGCGGTACGCCCCATCGCGGCCCTCCAGTTGGGGCGATACGCCCCAGGACCTATGTCGGCTAAAAATTGCTTTAAGCAATCAGAATTGTCCAGAACGCAAAAATTTCATCCACTTCGATCCCAAGCAACCACCAGACGCCATTTCTTCATCCTTTAACCTCCAATCTTCATTTCAAAGCCCCTCAAACATCCGGATCATCCCACAGATCATATATACAAGTCCCGATCGTTGTTTTAACCGCGGAAATTCGTCAGAACAGGTAACGGTTCGTTTTAACCTTCTAGTTTGATTTTGATTGATTAGATCTTGATTTTGAACGTAATGAGATAGTTAGGATTGTTGATTATTGCCTAGATGATGGCTAGGATTGATTATAAACGAAGGACACGAAGTTCTATCGGTTAAATTCTTGTTTTGATCCGTTGTAATGCCCGATTTTCATGAAATCATACCCATGATTATAATGGTTTAAACCATTTGATTATGACAATGTAGGTGATTAGTTTGATTAATCTTTGAAATGCAAAGGTTAAATCTAAGTGATTCAAACTAATCACAATCATTAACATACTCATTGGAACGATTATCTGATGTTTATGATAACAGTCAGATTAGTATGTTAAACCTGGTTATTTCACCTATTCTGATGCTACATTGTGATATTTCATGATATTTGGGTAATCAATAACAAGAATTAATCATTTCTAAGCCATTAAATCATCTAGGAACTGTTTTAGCATTATAATCAACAACATTAACTATTTGGTTAATCTGAGATTATTCTGATTAATCTAGAGTGTCATCAACTTTGTGTTAGGAATCTAATGTAATGTAGGTTCCTACATTATAATACATTGTATGATATAACCTTAAATTAATTAATTATATAATTAATATCGAGTTGATGATTTACTAAGCAATGTCTTTGACATTGAACGTTCAGAAGAATCTAATCAGTAAACTAGAACATAAATAACTTATTAAAGATAACTAAATGCAGAATCATCTCTGTACTATCAGTTTGGTGATACACTGCTACACTTATACTACCAGGTGAGTTTCGTACAACCCCTTTTATTTTAATCTTTTATAAACATCAGGGAACATTGTTGAACTTTCAATGAACATATGATATGTATCACTGATATCTGTGTGATTTCATGTGATTGTTGTGACTTTTGTGGGATTTCATGGGATTTTGGCCTGTAGACTGAACTCTATCATGACACTGAAAGTCCTCATTTTGAACTGTATCTAGTGAACCCATGTGTGGCCGAGCAGAAAACATTGATAGTACTATTGGTTGACACCCCATTCGCTGGGAGGATTGCATCTCCCCTTGTGTGAATGTTTGTTATCTGTTTCCTGAACTTCTTAATGGTGTGATAGACATTAAGATAATGAGGCACTAAGATATGTACCGACGGGTAATATCTTGAGACAGACTAGACGTCCGAAAGGAACTAGATACAGGTCCCATGGTTATCCAGAACTGAACTTTTGAGAACGTGCTTATCATATCATATTGTTTTAAATTGAACTGTCGATCTCACCAGCTTTGTGCTGACGTTTCAAACTCAAACCTTTTTGCAGGTAAGCAGGAATAGCCGGTGAGGATGCACTTTGAGTTATTTGCACTTTAATAATTAGTATTATAATTAAATAAATATAGTTGTAATGTGGTTGTGATTGCGACACCCTGGTAATGTAATTACTTTAAGTTAATCTTTGTGCTTATGATATTGGTTCAAGTAAATCACTCCTCACCTCAGAGACATCACCACTATGCTTCCGCAACCGTTTCGGTGACGTCAGACCAGACACGAGGTGACGAGGGGTGGGGGTGTGACAGGGTGGTATCAGAGCCACAGGTTATAGAGAATTAGGTTGACTTAGAAACCTAGACTATAACCATAGGCTCGTATAGTTACACAGAGAGCACCGAACATTAATATTGAACAAAACTTGTTTTGAATTAAGCCAGGATAATCAGGTGGTACAAATTCCAGTTATGAGTGGCCAGCATAACTGAAATTTGCAACACGTGTGCATTCTAGTTTGATTTAATTCAAGCAAAACACTAACAATAGTAATGACGAATAGTTGCGTTAAGATAGGAGGATGTCTCATATCATGTGTATGTTGAATTTTATTATTCAATATATTTCTTTCATGATAGTGATTAGAGATTTTTATTGTACAGCAATGGCAGATCGAGGCGAACAGTATCAGCTAGCTCCTCATGATATGAGGGATGGTACTCCGAGCTCTAGCTCAGCACCGGATTCAGATTCTTCGGAGGCATCGACTGCAGCCTCACGAGCTCCATCTGTAGTGCCACAGGCACAACCAGCATTACCACATTCACCATTAGAGCCTAGACCAGTTACACCACCACCACCAGCACTTCCTATCATACCTAGTCCTCCTCACTCACCTCCGGTTGATCCCGTTGCGGATCGGATGCAGAGTATATCACCTCCTAGGGAACCCGTTTGGGACGGGTTGCGGCGTATGCGGGGTCAAGCCCGCAAGACCATAGGACTACCTCCCCGGAAGCAGCTGGCTCCCAGGGACGAGTTTCATGCCATACACGAGATGGGAGAATCCTCCCATCAGGCAGAGCTGAGAGCACAGTTGCAGCAAGTTACTCAGAATTTGCAGGGGACACAGCAGAGTCTACAGCAGTGTCAGGCTACGGTTGAGGATACACGTATGACCATATTAGATATCCTCACTTCTCACTTGACCCTGATGGATCAAGTGAAGGCGTTGGACACCGATACTCGAGCCTGGAGAACCGCGATGGATGATAGACTGAGGATGACATGGGGACAGATTATGCTTGCTGCATTTTGGCGGCAAGTGGCATGGATGACTGAGGGATGGAGTTGGGTGAGAGAGAGAGAGTGACAGAGTTTTTGGCATGGTTTGGAGCGGCGAGTACCGAGACCAGGATGATGATCCTGGCAGTAGTCATGGCAATAGTGGCCATGATACTTTCCTTCTTATCATACTTTATGCGATGAGTATGTACAGAAGATCAGTTTGGGATTTTCAGAGCATCAGGGTGTAGATAGGGGAGTTCTTTTCTGTTCTTTTCTTTATCTGATGGTAGTATTTTGTGTTGTTTGGTGGTCTGTATAAAATCAATAATAATGATGGAATAAAATGGGTGTTTTGTGTATCGATCTGTGTGTAATGTACTATTTGGGTGTTGTGTGAATTATGTTTTTCTAATAACCTTGTGTGGACTATAAACAATTCTGTGTGAGAACATGTCAAACTAATATATATTTCGCTGAAATACGGTACGGGAGCAATACTGTATGCGAATATATCGAACTAAAATATATATTTTGCTGGAATACAGTACGGAGCAATACTGTATGCAAATATATTTGTTACTAAAGTACAGTACGAGAGCCATACTGTACGAGAACATATCTATTGGTTATATGGGAACTTAGTGTATGAACTGAGAACATATTAGAGAACTTGTGTGAGAACATATCCTAGTCCTGTATGAACATATCTTTAAAAACATGTGTTGCAATGCAATGAGCTGGGTAAGACTCTAACATGTTTTTGAAATAACAGGACTAAGTATAACTACGAATAATTGTGTGATCTATGTGTAATGTGAACATGTCTGGACTAAATTCATGTAGTTATACTGTATTCTTATAATCACCTTTTAATACAAATTTTCAGTGTAACTGAATGGGATTGTATTTATGTGATAGAACGGGTTATATCTTTAATGTTCTTGAACTGACCTGAGTTTTGTCTGCTTGTGAGCAGAATAATGGCTCCTAAACGAGGTCGACCAGCTAAGAGAGCTACTCAGAACATTACAAACCCTGAACAGAATCAAATTCCACCTTTGAATGTTGACTCAAATCCAGATCCGCATGTTAATCCGGAAGCGAACGTAGTTCCACCTGGGAACTTGGAAACGCATACTACTCCACCAGTGAACCCTGGAGCAGGCATTGTTCCACCTGCTGGTACAAGCGGATCTGAAACAAATGAGGCTATGATAGCTCGTATTGTGCGTGAACAACTATCTGCTTGTGGTGTTCTGACATAACACCAACCACATATCACTGCAGGTTCTGGTGGGGAACACGATCATGTTGAACATAATGCTACTGGTGGTCACGTTGAAACTCATACCACTACCGGTACAACTACTATTGTTCCTGATCCACCCCGACAGGGATGTACTTACAAGTATTTTGCTTCCTGTAACTCTCCTACTTTTACTGGCAAAGAAGGAGCGGCTGGTCTAATAAGGTGGATTGAGGAAATGGAAACTAAGCTCAAAATCAGTCAGTGTTTGGAGGAGCATAAGGTGTCTTATGCTGCCTATTCTTTGAAAGATTCTGCTTTGACCAGGTGGAATACCCAGGCCAAGACTTTGGGTTCAGCCACAGTTGACTCGATGGGCTGGAACGATTTCAAAACTCTGATTAGATCAGAGTACTGTCCCATCACTGAAATTCAAAAACTCCAGGAAGAATTCTGGAATCACTCGATGATCGGTGCTGACTGTCTTGCTTACACCGATCCTTTTCATGAACTTACTTGTTTGCTTCCCGACATGTTTCCTACGGAAGCCGCTTTAATCGAGAAGTACATTAAGGGTCTGATTCCTCAAATACGAGGAATGGTGACTGCTGCTGAACCTACAACCCTGAAACATACGATTCTTTTGACCACTAAGCTTACCAATGAGGCGGTAAGGAGTGGTACTCTGTCTTTGAAACCTCAGACGGTTCATAATCGTAGTGATGTCGGTACCTCGAATGTGTCAAAAGGTACCAAACGAAAGTGGTTTGGCAAAACCAAGGCGAAAGCTCCGGCTGAGATCACCCAGAGCAAGCCAACTGTGAAAAACTATGGTGCAAATGTTCCTGAGAGGAAAACTTATACTGGGCAGGCGCCCAAATGCAATAAGTGTCCACTACATCACACGGGACCATGTCCTGTTTGTCTGAACTGTAACCGAGTTGGACATTATGCTAAATATTGCAACTTTCCTGCTCAGACACCAAACCAAGCACCACGACAAACCACTCAATCCAACCGGTCATGTTACAAATGTGGAAGCCCTGATCATCTCATACGAAACTGTCCGAACAATAACACCAATCCGGGAACTGAAGCTAGGGGAAGAGCTTTTCAGATTGGTGCGACCGAGGCGAGACATGATGCATATATTGTTACTGGTACGTTTCTTCTTAATAATCTATACGCATCAGTTTTGTTTGACACAGGAGCGGATAAGAGCTTTATCTCTCCTGAATTTGCATCATTAATTTCATTGCCTACGGTAGATCTAGAAACTCCTTATGTTATTGAACTTGCTAACGGCAAGTTGATCAAAACTAACAGTGTTATTCAAGGATGTTCCTTGAATTTGAATGATCATCTTTTTAAAATTGATTTACTTCCTATTGAGCTTGGGAGCTTTGATGTTGTTGATTGGTATGGACTGGCTTTCTGATAACCAAGCGGAAGTTGTGTGTCAAAACAAGATGATCCGTATTACATTACCTAACGGTAATACACTGATAGTTCAAGGAGAACGAGCTGGTAGAAAACAAGGTATCATATCTTGTATGCGAGCTCAAAAATTCTTAAGGAAAGGCTGTTATGCTTTCCTGGCACATGTGACTGAGCACAATTCTTCACCTAAACAAATCACAGATATCCCAATAGTCAAGGATTTTTCTGAAGTTTTTCCTGAGGATATATCAGGATTACCCCAGTGAGACAAGTTGAATTTCGAATCGACTTGATTCCAGGTGCAGCACCTGTTGCTAAAGCCCCGTATCGGCTTGCACCATCCGAAATGCAAGAACTTTCAGGTCAATTGCAAGAACTGTTAGACAAATATTTTATCAGACCTAGTTTCTCACCCTGGGGAGCACCTATTCTTTTTGTAAAAAAGAAGGATGGTTCATTCAGAATGTGTATTGACTACAGGGAACTCAATAAACTGACAATCAAGAACCTTTATCCACTACCTCGTATCGATGATCTGTTTGATCAACTACAAGGTGCTACTTATTTTTCAAAAATCGATTTGAGATCTGGATATCATCAGTTACGTATTCATGATGGTGACATTCCTAAAACTGCTTTCAGAACTCGATACGGACATTACGAATTTCTAGTAATGCCGTTTGGTTTAACAAATGCACCAGCAGTTTTCATGGATCTGATGAATCGAGTATGTAGACCTTATCTGGATAAATTTGTGATTGTGTTTATTGATGATATTCTTATTTATTCTCGAAATCAACAAGAACATGCTCAACACTTGAAATTAATTCTAGAACTTTTGGCACGTGAAAAATTATATGCCAAATTCTCCAAGTGTGAGTTCTGGTTACGAGAAGTTCAATTTCTTGGTCATGTAGTAAATCAAAACGGTATTCAAGTGGATCCCAGTAAGATTCAGGCGGTGAAACAATGGGAGACACCACGAACCCCGACTGAAATACGTCAATTCTTGGGGTTGGCAGGTTATTATCGTCGGTTTATCAAGAACTTTTCAAAGATAGCCTTGCCACTGACTACATTGACACAGAAAAATCAACCGTTTATATGGAGTTCTCAACAGGAGGAGGCGTTCCAACTGTTGAAACATAAACTCTGTAATGCACCTATCTTGACACTACCGGAAGGTACTGATAACTTCACAGTGTATTGTGATGCTTCACGTCAAGGTCTTGGGGGTGTTCTAATGCAGAAGGATAAGGTAATTGCTTATGCTTCTCGACAACTGAAAATACATGAGAAAAATTATACCACACATGATCTGTTCCCCCTTTCAGCAACTCCATTTTGCAGTGGTGTATGTGCTGAACTATACTACCGCGCAATCCCCTTCTCATTGCAGAAATCAAAAAGAGTCTGATTTCTAAATTCGGTGCCGTTGTCGGTTCTGATCACCTTAACTTTTAAATTCTTCTGATTTTGGATCAAGGTGATAAAACTTCTTTAGAATCTCTGGTGTCTCATCTTTCTTGGCCAGAAAGAACACCCAAGTAAATCTGGAATAATCATCTGTCACAACCAGACAATATGACTTCTTCCTGATGCTCATAACGTTGACTGGTCCAAAGAGATCCATATGAAGAAGTTGTAGAATCGACGAAATAGAGTTGAACAACTTAGGCTTGTGGGGTCTCTTATGCTGCTTCCCCTTGGCACATGCGACGCACTTTTCAATAGTGGAGAAGTCTTTAGAAGGTAAACTGATAACGTGATATCCCTTAGCAAGTCGTTTGAGATTCTTCAGATTGATGTGACCAAGTCGGCGATGCCAAAGTAAACAGCCATGCTCCGATGCCTTTTAGAACAGACAGGTGTTCTCAGTGAATGAGTCTGAATTCATATTAATGATGTAGGCATTATTGATTCTTGAAGTCCTCATCAAGATCCACTTCTCAGGCACAACAAATCCAGGCTTTAGAATAAGACACTCCTTGTTTGTGAAGTGTGTTGAGAAGCACTTGTCACAAATCTGAGAAACACTCAATAAGCCGTGATTGAGCTCTTCAACGTAATACACATCCTCAAAACTGAGAGTTCCATTAGTGACTGTGCCCTTAATGCTTATCTTCCCTCCCTTGTCTCCAGTGAATGAGACGTATCCTCCATTGAAAGGTGTGACTTCATGCAACTGAGAGAAATCCCCAGTCATATGCCAGGAGCAGCCACTATCCACATATTTGGCCATCCCTGCATTACACACACAATTAATGAGAGATGGGTACCCAAACCATAACGGGTTTCGGTATAGGTGAAACAACGGGTACTTTCTTAAGAACCCCTCTAGGTTTGACTGATTTGGCCTTAACAATTTTTGGCCTTGCACCATTGCCATGGTCAATTGGTTTTAAAGGTGGTTTCATTGGTGGATTGTTCTTCCACTGTGACTTGTTTTTAGTTTGTTTTTGAAAACCAGATTGATTTTGTTTAACTGATTTGGCCTTCTTGGCAGTGGAAGGCTTCTGAGATACCTTCTGAGGTGTCACCCTAGGCCTTGAGGGTTGGTCAGTCCTCATTCATATGATAATAGGTTTGGCTTTGGGTCTGACCATCTAATTCTTCCATAGAAGAATTCAATAGGTCTGTGCAGACAATTTCTGGCAATATGGCCTGGTCTACCACATGCATAACAACAAACCTTCTCATCAAATTCCATAAGGTCAAAAGGTTTTACATCATAATCACTATGACCAGAGGAAGAACTTGTAGAGGCTTGCTCCAATGACCCTGTTGGAAAAAAAGGTTCACAGTTAGGGTTCAACTTTGAACCTGCCTCTTTGGTGATTGTGGAATGACCTTTGTATTCCTGATGCAAAGAAGAAGAAATTGATTCCAAAATAACATCATTCTTAACAAAAGTAGAATTAAAGTTTTTAGACATCTCATTAGGTTTGATTTTAATTTCATCAAATCTTCCAACAAAATCAGTTTTTGGAATAAAAGGTGATGTTCTAAATGATGTTGAACACTCTGTGCTCCTCCCGGCACTCCTTTCTTCATTCTTCCCCCTCAGACCGATGTCATTTAAACTATCTACAAGCACCTCAGAATCATCAGAAATATTGGGGCTGGTCTCAACTGGATCTGTTGTCAAAGGAACTGGTTTGCTAGAACCAGTGTTGAAATCAAACCTTCAGTCGGATTTCAACAATAGATCATCAACAGGTGTGTTGATATTGGGCATGATGGATTAGTTGTGGTTAAACGGAGGTTTCACCTCAGTAAAACCAATCATAAGTTTTACCTTTATCCTAAACTGGACATCAATCATATTGGCCACCGCAGTACTAGCATACTCATTTATCGGCTTGAATTATTTTTTAGACAACTGAGACTTAAGATGCTCCAACTCTGAAGTGAGTTCATCTATCTGACGCCTTGCGTCTCGATAGTTTGACTCTTTATCACTTAATAATTCGTTTAATTGTGAAGTGTCACGCCTTTCAGCATCAAGTTTCTTTTAGAAAAAGTGTTTCATTTTTTAGAAATTAAGAGTTAAAGTACTTAAGTTTGGTGACCTCCTTGATTAATTCCTCATTATGAGAACGGTATTTAAAGATTTTATCAATGCAAGAAGTGGAGCAAAGATTTTTGGTTACCTCATTTTGCTTCTCATTCACATATGCCATAAAAGCATGACTCAGTGTCAACTCCAGTTCCTGCATTTGATCACTCCAATCATAGGAGTCTGTCTCTTGAGTCGCCAGTGCTTTAAACGTGCTAGCACTCCCCCAGCAGCAACAGCCTTCTCATCTGGCTTCTTCTCACCTTCCTTAGCCACCTTTGGCTGTTTGCACTCCCATGCAAAGTGACCCGGCTGGTCACAATTGTAGCATCGCATCTTTGATTTATCAAAACCGAGCTTCCTCCCCGGGTTGTTGCCGAAACTGTTCCTTCCATATTTCTTGATGAGTTTCTTTGCACGAAAGACTGCCATTGCCATTTTCTTTGAAATGTCCATTTCTTCAACATCTGCCGGGTTAATCTGCTCTAGGTTATCTTGAGTGAGATTGGCTGGTGCCAACTCTCCAGCAATAAAAGCATTGTAGCTATTCATAAACCCCTTGAAAAGCAGCAGATTTTCTTCACTCTCCAGACTAACCTTGGGCACAGAACTAACTTGCCCTAATGAAAAAAAAAAAGCAATCTCAAATGCAACAGACTGTGATGAAGGAGCTTGATAATGCTACAACCTGGATGCTTGAAAGTTGATGGCTGACAGAAGAGCTGCATTCTCTGATGCATGAACAATTCCCATAGCACTGGCATGATTGAGGGCTCTTTGGTTGTCATCCATGTCATAGGAGTTGATAATTGAGATCTACTCGCTCAGAGAGGTCTTGTACATGTCTTTGGTTCTCTTGATGGTGGTGCAATTTGAATTCCAATTATATGGCAATGAGTTCAAGAGCTTTTTGTTGACCCATCCTGTGGACATCTCAATCCCAGCACTAGTCATCTCAGTCATTAGATGTGTGAATCTGTTCAGTTGAGCTTCCAATGATTCTCCCTTGAGATGGTTGAACATATTGAACCTTTGCCTTAGCATTTCCTTGCGAATCTCTCGCTTGTCTTCATTGCCTTCAAACTGTAGGACCTATTAGGAGATCGGAAACAATCCGGTTCCTATGGTTATCTACTCGACAGCCTCTGGAATAGTGCGGAATCCTATTCCAGGGTTTTACAATTGAAACCAACAGCAACCGTGGCGATCCGAAGGTGAAGGATGGACGTTTGATCTAGAATCGAACACCACGGGTTGAGAATCCAACTTGGACGTGCAATGGCCGCTCTAATCTCCTAGGGTTTTGACTCTAGGTTCTCAGGGAAGAAAGAGGGCTCAAAAAGTTAGGTTTGAAACAGATTTGGTTGGTATTTATAGACTCTTGTCATTCGGCCGAATGGACATGTCATTCGAATGAGTCATTCGGCGAATGACTCATTCGTTTGCCTATGTCATTCTCTACTTTGTTCATTCGGCGAATGGCTTCATACTTAGAGTCATTCGCCCGAATGTGTCTGAAAACATGTAACTTCAACTTTAAACATAATCAAACACTTATAATCAATAATAAACATTAAGAACAATATAGAAAGACAACTTCGATTAATATAAAAAACTTTATACATTAAGAACAGTACAAAATAGAACTAGGGACATTTAATGCATCTACAAACTCTCCCTTGGACCTAGTTCATCCTCTGGAAGTGTCTTTCTTGAAATATTTGTCGGTGATAGCTTTCCAGTCTGATCCTGCATGAATCCCCATAACCATACAAATCCTGATTACCCTCATGAATTGCAATGCTTGCTCCATATCTTGAACGTCAAAGAAAATCTGATGAACATAAAGAATCTTGGTATCGCTGCGTGACAAGTTTGTCAACCACATCGGATCAAAAATACGTTCAGTCTCCCATTTGTTCTCTTTGCACATAAAAATCATGGCTTCTCCAGTACGCCCGTCATAGTACCTGTAGATTTGAAGAATCGATCACGAAATTCTACGATTCGATCATAAACGTGCGGAATCTGTTTACAACTATATTTGAATCAACAATGACAATGTAATAGATCATGAATCTGAATTCTTCATTGATATCCAAGTGTTTACAAACAATAAACGTGAAAATACAACACTTGAACGATCAAAAGAAACAAAGATGAAGAGAGTCTTGATCTTGAGCTTGAGAGAGAATTTGACTTTGTGTGTGTGAATTGTGAGCTCTAAATCTCCAAGTCTTCCAAGTCTACCTATATATAGGTTTCAAAAGGTTTGCCAAAGGTTTGCCAATAGGTTTGCCAAACCTTAAACCATGTGACCACCAAACCTTTTAGCCATCAATCATAGCCAAACCTTCTTGGATCTTTAGCCGAACCCTTAATCATATTCAACAGACTATGATTTCATATACAACAAGCCAGGTTCACACATTAAATGCAGCTTTCACACAGAAAATGCACTAACATACTCCCCCTTGAACCTTGCTGTTGTATATGCTCAAACATTTTGTGCATCAGGGAACATATATGCATCATCATATGCCCCTACAACCTTGCTAACAACATACTTCCCTTCAGTTGTAGCTGTTATATTTTCACCCAGAAAATACATCAGTCTCTTTGTTTCTACTTCACCCTCTCAATCTTAATTTCATTCTCTCTCTCTCTCTCTCTCTCTCCATCTTATGTCATTCTTTTTCAAGATTCACTTGCTGAGGACTGCAGTGATATCTTCAACACACAGTTCTTCATCACTCTTATCACCTGCATCAGTTGATACATAATCAAAACTAAATTTTTTGCTTCACATGTGATCATACTAGATGCCTCATCACAATTCCAATTTCTCTTTGTCACTTATTAACAGTAAATCAATTATAGTGTTTACAAAGAATTAGTAAGTCACATCGATTAGTCTAAAAGAAAATAGAAGAAAATTTTTGTAGATTTGAAGAATCGATCACGAAATTCTACGATTCGATCATAAACGTGCGGAATCCGTTTACAACTAGATTTGGATCAACAATGACATGGTAATCTATCATGAATCTGAATTTGTCATTAACATTCAAGTGATTACAACGAATCAAACGTGAAATACAACACTTGAATATACGAAGGAAGTTAAGATGAAGAGAAGTCTTGATCTTGATCTTGAGAGAGAAGTCTTGCACTTGAGAGAGAAAGTTGCTTTTGTGTATGTGAAATTATGTGCTCTAGATCTCCAAGTCTTCCAAGTCTACCTATATATAGGTTTCAAAAGGTTTGCCAATAGGTTTGCCAAACCTATAGGTTTGCCAAACCTTAAACCATGTGACCACCAAACCTTATAGCCATCAATCATAGCCAAACCTTCTTGGATCTTTAGCCAAACCTTAATCATATTCAACAGACTATGATTTCATATACAACAAGCCAGGTTCACACATTAAATGCAGCTTTCACACAGAAAATGCACTAACATACTCCCCCTTGAACCTTGCTGTTGTATATGCTCAAACATTTTGTGCATCGGGGAACATATATGCATCAACATACTGTAGGTTTGGTGAAACCGTTCAGGATCGAAATACAAGTTCTACAAACTATCTACTACGTGCGGAATCCATAGTTGATATGTATGAAATTCAAGAACACAAGCATTTCAATAAAAACTTCTTGTATTATCAACAAATGATTACAAGATCACTCAATCTAACAAACTTCTCACACAGAGAATATCAGCAGATCTCTCTAAAGCACTCAGCAAAAAACTACTGAAATAACAAACAAAACAACTATATATAGTAACAAAACCAGCGAACCTTAGGTTCGTGAGCCGAACCCTAAGGTTTGCTAGACGAACCTTTAGGTTTAACAAACGAAACTATTCCAGGTTATAGGTTCGCCGAACCTTTAGACACAATAGGTTCGCCGAACCTGCCTAGGTTCGTGGGCCAAACGAACCTTGACAAACCTAGCCGAACCCTTTACAATTCAAAATAAATACAACTTTTGAATAGCAAACCATTTCAAATATGCACTAACAAACTCCCCCTAAATGTTTGCTATCAAAATCTTCAATCTTTGACTTCAGTTATATCTTCAACTTTATCTTCAATTGATTCTTCAACTTTGTCTTTTAATCCACTCGATTCACCAACTTCAGCAACCACATTATCCACCGCTCGTATCACCACCGAACGTGGTATCTTCGCAAGTCTTTCTGCTTCCAATCTATAATCTCTAGCATCTCTCTCCTTTTGCACTTGCATGAACTCAGTATAAAGATAATTCACATCATTCCAATTGCAACCAGAATGTATTCCCAAAGTAAAACACATTTGTGCAATGGTTTGATATTGAATTGCCATGTCTGTAAAACTTACTCCCACATCATGATATCCATCTTCAGCATATATCTGAGATGAATTCAACAAAATAATATCATCTCTAGAGCAATTCACAATCCATATAGGATCAAGCATTCGTATCACCCTCCAGTTATCTTCCTGCTTCAACACAATCACACCTTCTGAAGTTCTTTCATCATAAAACCAAAATTTAAAGTATGGATTCCAATCTTGTTCAATCTCCTTTAATCTTGGTCTTTTGAAAACTTTTGGCTTTTCATATCTTTGAATCTTTCTCTGAATTGAGGAGATAACAAACTCCATCCAAAACGGGCTTCTTTCTTTAACAAATTCTCAAAAATTTCATTGTGTCGAGTCTGAATAGGCTTTATCATTCTTAATCTTGAAAGATCTTTGCATTCAAAAGCTGGTAGACTCATCAAATCAGTAGCCTTTCCAAAATATTGGCATCCATCAACCCGTTTTACTACATAACAACCTTTATCAGACAAACTTCCAGGAATGTAATGAAAATAACCATAACTAAAAATCCTTCCAATCATCTTGGATTTAGATCCAATCTTAAACTTTGTAGATTGTTTAGTTAGGTTGTCTGGATCTTTATCTTCATACACTTCCCTCATAATCTTGAAAGAATGCAAGTGATCAATAATATATTTTGTTTCATCTTGAAACTCATTCCAAAAATCCATGTTTGTCTTTACTTTAACTGGATTCAGAGTTGTGCTTGACATACTTCCAACTTCAAAAATTTTCTTTAAAGTATTCAAATTCAGCAACTCTTCATCAATAATATCTTTATCATAATCAGAAACCTCATCATCTTCATCTTGTTCAAAATCAAAAATCAAATCATCATCATCTTCTATAAACTCTTGAAAATCTTGAACAGAATAATCTCCAATAATTTCTCCTTCTTCTATTTCTTGATTCACTTGAATTTCAACAATGTTTCTCTGCAAATCTATATCAGAATGCATTTTAAATAAATCAAGAAAAGTGGGCAGAGAGTAATCAAGAATCCCTTTAGAATATTCTATTAAGTCCAAATCTTCAAATTCAACAGTCATACAATCCTTAGCCCTATCTGAAGCTACAGAAGAAACTGGAACAGCATCAGTAGAAAGCTTTGGAGGAGTATAAACAATGATAGCTCCAGTAATTGCATTCAAACCACCAGCACCTCTATCAACACCATCAGCACCATCACCATCAATCTCATCATCACCATGATAATCAAAATCATCTGGATGTTCATCAACATCAGTATCTCCATAATCAACCGCTTCTTCATCCTCTTCTTCTTCTACCTTCTCTACCTTCACAACCTTTTCTTCTTCTGCATCAATATCAACAATCACTTGATCAACTTTTGAACTAGATGCTTCAGACCTTGTGACTTTTGATTCCAACTCTTTGGTCTTGAATCTTAAATCTGTGTTTTCATTCTTCAGATCAATAATATCTTCATATTGTAGCTTAACCAAAAACTCCAACTCAGAAATTTTATCTTTCATCACTTTCTTCTCAGCAACCTCTTCTTCTTTCCACTTCATCATCAAATCCATTTGAGTTTTTAACTCATTCAGCCCAGAACTAGAAGAAGATGATTTGTTCTTCTTATACTCTTCAAATTCCTTTGAAAGCATAGACAATCTTCTTTTAAGATCTGTATCATCATAATTCACAGTGAAATTGATATCACCCAGATCATCAAATCCTGAAAATAAGTCATCTCTAGGAATTGAATCCTGAGGAATAGAAGTCTCTGGCACTGAAGTAGATACAGTAGTGGCCTCTACAAAAGATGGTGTGAAAGAAGCTACATGTACAAACTCAGAAGTTTGTACAGTAGAAACATGAATAGTAGACACAGAAGCTGAAGTAATGACTGGTGAATCAGAAACAGAAGCTGAAGTAGTCATAACAGGTGAAGACACATTGGTCTTATCAGTCTTAGTCTTTTTCTTCTCATAAGGCCCTCTCTTGGCCATTCTTTTTATCTTCTTTGGCTTTGAAGATTCAGGCTCATCAGGTATAAAGATAGGATCGTCTTTTTCTTCCCTTTCTTCTGCAGCCTTTTCAGCAAATTTCCTCTTCATTCTTTTCACCATCTGGTTCCCTTCTTGAACCATTTCAAATTCTGACTCTGTGTCAGAAGATTCACTTTTATCATCATCAACAGCAACAGTCTCTGTCTGCATCTCAGACACATCAACTTCTAATGGTTCCTGAGAACTCTGTTCTTGTGATGATTTGGCTTGAGAAGTAGAATGAGAAGATTGACCAGGAGTCTTCTTCTTTGGTTGTTGCCTTGGAGGAGGTGGAGGTGGTGATTGATGATCATCAACTGCAACATCTTCAGTATCTGATTCTGAATCATCATGTCTCCATGCATCACCCTCAGGAGCAACATAATTTGCCCTGGCACAATGAGCAATCAAATCTTTCTCTTGTACAGCATCCCCAGTCCTTTGATATACTCTGACTTGACCCAAACTGGAATCAGTCATGTGTTTAAGCTTCAATAAGTCTCCAACTTCCCTGGGTAACTGACCTTCAGGAAACCTCTCATCAATCAACATTTGCACAAATATAGGATACATGTAAAACCTATCCTTAGCCTTTGTGATGTTGTCACACATATACCTAAAAATCATGCCGGAGAAATTGAACGGTTTGTTCAATATAAGAGCAACCATGGCAGATCGCATCAAATCCCTCAACTCATCAAATGTGCCTTTCCTCATGCTAAGGCAATGCAACAACACATGTGCTAGAAACTTGTATTGCAGAGGTAGCTTTCCCTTCTTGACTGATATGGAGTTGTAAGCTCCAAAATATCGAATGCGTAGAAAACAACCTTTGATGCAACTCTCAGGGATAAGAGTTACACCATCTGGTTCACCTCCAAGATGTAGTACCCTCCTAATATCAGCCTCAGTTATACGAATTGCTTGTCCAAGCACATTCGCATCTATAGTATACACATCATCAACAGAAATAATCCGAGCTGATCCCCAAAAACTCTGAATATGAGATCTATATATCTGAACTGAACTAGAAATAGCATGATAAACTCTTGATCTTCTGAGAAACTCGATCATCGGTCGAAATTCTTGACCATTCTTGGTTGTAGGATCCAAGTGTGCACAAATATTGTGTTTGTCTCCGAAAACTAAGTTCGCCATTTCTACAAATAGAAATAAAAGAAATTAGAAACAAAATTTAAGTAAAATTAACAAAATAAAAAATAAAAAAATTTCTAAGTAAAAAACAGCGAACCTATCCTTCTTAGACGAACCTTACTGCTAGACGAACCCTATTGCAAGATGAACCCTACAATGACCAAACCTTGCAATGACCGAACCTTGTATTGAACGAACCTTTTAAATGAACGAACCTTGTTAGTCAAACGAACCTTGACCAAAAGATTCGTTGCTTTTAAAAGTCAAAGATTCGCCACGAACCTAAACAAATCCAACGAACCCTCAAGGTTCGACGAACCTAAGGTTCGTTCAGCGAACCTGTTCATCGTCCCAGTTTCAACACTTGAATCAAAAAATTTAATCTGATGTAAAACAAATCATACACCTTGGTTCGAAACTTATCGATGAACAACTTTAACAAAGATGATTTATCCAATTTTTAGATTTTAACCATATTAAAGTCAAATTACAAATTCAAACTTAAAAATTCTAAAAACTCTCAGATCTCTCAAATTACTCGGTCAAATTCCAAAATTTTTACCTAGAAATGTTCACAAGATGATTCTGAATCTAATGATAACAACAAAAAGTTCTGGGAGTTCCAAGATCGAAAATCGAAAAAAAAAATTCTCTCGAGGGTTCGTCGTCTGTGAACAAGATGAAAGTGACGAACCATTTTCGCGAACCATATATTTATACCTCACGAACCTTTCCAGCGAACCATTGGAACGAACCATCTTGCGAACTATCTCCACGAACCCTAACTCACGAACTATCATCACGAACCTTACCAACGAACTATCTCAGCGAACCTTACCAACGAACCCATTCAACGAACCTTCTCAAAACATGATTTTTCTTCTAAAATCCAAAACAAAATTCATATTTAATTGTTCCAAAGTCAAACAAATAATCAAACATTATCAATTTAACATCAGATTTGAATTTTTAAATTTTTAGAACAATTAAAATGCAATCTAACACAATTTACTAAAAAAATCTTTTTGTTTGAGAAAGATTCAGACATGAGATCATATTATATTACAATTTTCAACATATCTGTTTATATTATATAACAATTATTTGTAAATTACAAGTCTACAATGATTGTTAATATACTTCTCCTTTTAAATTTAATTACTTAGTAAAGAAATCAGTTTAAACAAAATTATCAAACATTTTATAATGATCCAATTACTTGAACACATCCCCAATTTGTGAATAATTATTCAAACATAAATGTTCTCAAACTAATACTATCAATTATACCTAGTCTGATCATGCAAAAATAAAGCAGAATTTTTTTTTGAAAAAAAAATAGAAAAACAATTTGAATTTGTTCAAGATCATGGAATCAAGGTTGATACTTACGTATACTCAAATGATCCAGAAAATGAACTAAACAATAATTTAAGTTTAAGATTTAACAATCAGTTCGATATTCACATATACACATAGATTGTCCAAATCTTAAACAAAACCAAGAAAAACAAATTTGAATTGTCTAAAGCTAACACAATCAGGTCGATACGTAAGTATACACAAAGAATGTATCAGCTTTAAACTAAAATAAAAGAAAGACCAAATCAGAATTTCTTTATTAAAAAAAATTAAAGACATGATCAGCTAGAAATTTGACTTTATGTTCAAGAAACATTTTGTCAGAAAATTACCACTCTTTTAGGACAAAACTAAGTACTGCATTCTAAGCATTTGTTTCTTATAAAATATTATCAAAAATTTATTCAAACTTATCTTTACTAAATTATAAACCTATCAACACATCATTTATAGCACTTGTAATTATTTTATAAATTTTAATAATACAAACAGATATATTTCCAACTGTAAATAATGTACTATCATTTCTCACATAAACAAATCAATTTCTCATATTTTTAATTTTTTCTTGTTTATGAGTTTTTGATTTTTAATATTTTTTATTTTCTAAAACTATTCTCCCCCTAAAAACAAAAACACACAAAAAATGAATAAAAATCTGATGTTATTTCAATAAAGTTGATTACGAAGGAATGTGATTCTTGAGTACCTCACCCATAACCCTGATTCCATTTAATTTGAGTAAATACTCAAAACGTTGTTTATCAAAGGCTTTGGTGAGAAGGTCTGCCCTTTGATCGTTTGTGTGTATCTTCACAACATCAATCAGCTTCTTTTCATAACAGTCTCTTATGAAATGAAACCGAATGTCAATATGTTTTGAACGTGAATGATACACTGGATTTTTGGTAATCGCAATCGCAACCTCATTGTCGACATGAATCGGGGTAGTTAGGAAATTAAGTCCATAGTCTCTCATCTGTTGTTGTATCCACAAAACTTGAGAACAACAACTGGCAGCTGCTACATATTCAGCTTCACATGTAGATGTAGCAACAGAAGTCTGTTTCTTGCACTGCCATGAGACTAACCTCTCCCCCAGAAATTGAGCACCTCCAGTAGTTGATTTGGAGTCAGTCTTGCATCCTCCATAGTCTGAATCACTGTAAGCATGAAAGGAGTAGTTATCATCCTTAGGATACCACAGACCGGTGTCTGGAGTACCCTTCAGATAACGTAAAATCCTCTTGACTGCAATCAGATGAGAAACCTTTGGTTTTGATTGATAGCGAGCACAGATACTTGTAGCAAATACAATATCTGGTCAAGATGCAGTCAAATACATTAAGCTCCCAATCATTCCACGATATAATGTAGCATCAATTATCTCTCCCTTAATATCCGGCTCAATCCCGTGATTGGGCTGGATGGGCGTGGAAATGGGTTTACAATCAAGCATGCTAAACCGTTTTAGCACGTCTTGAATGTATTTGGTCTGATGGATAAAAATACCAGCATCAGACTGATCAATCTGTAAACCCAAAAAGAACTTAATGTCAGACATAGCACTCATCTCAAACTTCTCAATCATAACCTGCTTAAATTCTAAACACATCTGCTCATCGGTAGATCCGAAGATGATGTCATCCACATAGATCTGAACAAGGAGAATGTCCTTGTTCTTTTCCCGATAAAACAGAGTTTTGTCTATCTGACCCCTATTGAACCCGTGTTCAATAAGATGAGTCGAGAGGGTCTCATACCAAGCTCGAGGAGCTTGATGAAGACCGTACAGTGCTTTGTCGAGGATATAGACCTGATCCCGGTGGATAGGATCCTCAAAGCCCGGTGGCTGACAAACATACACTGTCTCCTTCAATGATCCATAAAGGAATGCAGACTTGACATCCAACTGGTATACTTTGAACTTCTTGTGGGCAGCAAAAGATAGAAATAATCTAATCGCTTCAAGCCGCGCCACAGGTGCAAAAACCTCGTCATAATCAATTCCTTCTATTTGTCTGAACCCTTGGACAACCAAACGAGCCTTGTTTCGAACAATTACGCCTCTATCGTCTCGCTTACACTTCAACACCAACCTGGTGCCAATCTTCTTTTCACCTTTTGGTAAATCTACCAAATGCCATACTCCAAGTTTCTGGAACTGATTAAGCTCCTCTTGCATGGCCTCCACCCAGGCAGGCTCACGCAAGGCTTCAGTTACAGATTTAGGTTCAATCTGAGAAACGAATGCAGAATGCATCCACAACTCTTGAGTCCCATGATTTCGCTCCAGCTCAACGTACAAACTCTCCTCGTTTGTAACTTGCCTTCTCGTCTGTACTCCAACAGACGGATCTCCAATAATCTGCTTCACAGGGTGATTCACATGGACTCTAGACACTGGCACATGCGGTACTCCAACTCCATGATCAAGATTTGTGATATTCTGATCTGTATCTTGATCTTGAGAAAGAGCATCTTCAAATATATCCTGATCATCCTCCGATGACCAATCAACATTAACAGCTTCAGAAGTGCTTTCCTCAGTTGGACCAACTTCTTCAGATGATTGAGAAACTCCTTGTCCATCAGAATTTTGAAGATCATATAACATCTGCAAAGAAATTTCATCATCAGTAACAGTAGGAGACAAGTTAAAAGACTCGAAAAGTTTATCATAATCGAATAGCCAATTTGGACCTTTGCCTTCCGGTATAGGTGTATGTCGTTGAACATCCACATTATACCAGAGTTCCACAACACCTGTGCGTTTGTTAAACACACGTTTGTTTGGTAGGCTATAACCCAGAAAGAAACCTTCTTCAACCTTAGAGTTGAATTTAGCATCTTTCTTGAGCATTGTACAAGGAGCCCCAAAGGGTTCCAGGTGTTCCAAATTTGGTTTCCGATTCTGAAGAAGTTCATAACAAGTCTTTTTATGTCCTTTGACTATCAGCACTCTATTAGGGGTAAAACAGGAGGTCGCTACGGCTTCACTCCAGAATGTAATGGGCAACTTCGAATCAGCAAACATCGTTCTAGCAGACTCTATCAATGTACGATTTTTCCTCTCAGCTACACCGTTCATTTGTGGTTCATACGGTGCACTAAACTGCTGCTGAATCCCTTTAGAATCACAAAAAGCTTCCATATTCTGATTCTTGGATTCTGTCCCATTGTCTGATCGAACCCGCCTAACCCTTAACTTGTACAAAGTCTCCAATCTGTTCACAAGCAACACAAAATTTTCATAAGTTTCTGATTTAGTCTATAAAAATAAAACCCATGAAAATCGAAAAAAATCATCGGTCACAACAAAGCAATAAGATTCACCACCAATACTCTTCACATTAATCGGTCCAAACAGATCCATGTGAAGGAGTTCTAATGGTTTATCAATAGAAAAGACAGTTTTAGACTTATGCGACCTCCTTTTCTGTTTTCCTTTTTTACAAGAAACACACACATCAGGTAATCTAAAATGTTTAACATGTACACCATCAACCAAGTGATTATGTACAAGATAATTCATTTTTCTGATGTGTATGTGACCCATTCGTCTATGCCAAGACCAAGTATCCTGTTCTGTGGCCTTCGACACTAGACATGTTTCAACTTGATTTACCGTCTCCGCCTTAGCCATGTCCAACACATATAAGTCCTTATACCTGTCGGCAATCATCAGAATCCAGTCATCAGGAATTTGAATACCTTGTTTGAGCACATAGCATTTCTTGTCATCAAACAACACTTGATAACCTTTATCACATATCTGTGATACACTTAAAAGATTGTTAGTTAACTCCTTGCAGAAATTGACATTATCAAAGGAAACTTTACCGTTAGTCAAACTACCACATCCAGTAATCTGACCACCCTTATCTCCTGCAAAGTTAACGTAACATCCTTTCATTTCCTTGAAATCTCTCAACAATACTAACTCTCCTGTCATATGCCTGGAGCATCCACTATCAACAATCAATCGACTGTTGATATGGCCCGTGAATGCATCCTGCATAATAAATTAAAACAAAATTTGATTAGTACCAAAAGGGATGACTCCCGCCTTTCCGGCGTTGAGTCTCCCCGAACCGCCTCCTGCCGTTCGATCTTGATGAACTACTTGAAGAACCATCTTCCAAGTATTCATCATCTCTCAAATCAAATCTATCTCCTGACCTGTATCTGGATTTCCAATAAGAATTTGAATTTGAATTTTGTTTTGAAAATTTTTTATGATGAAAGTTATCATAAAATTCATCATTAGATGATGATGACCTGTTCAAAACCTTTTTACCTTTTTGTTGATTATCAAAAACTCTTCGTTTATGAAATTTTTCATCCTTAACCCAGATACACTCAGGATCAAATTTCCTGAGAATTTTCATCTCATCCTCACTAGGCTTTACCCTCCTAGGAGTTCTATCAGAATGAATTACCCGACTGTCATTAGAAGAGATTTTCTTCTTAACCTTGTGATTTGGACAATTAACAGAAATATGCCCTTTTCCTCCACAAGTGAAACACTGTCGTGTTTCTCGTGGAGTAAAAGTATGAAATCTGTTACAATTATCCATATCACATTCAGCAATGACATGTCCCAGTTTCCCGCATCTGTAGCATTTCCTTGATGACACCTTCTTTGGCTTTTCATCACACCCCTTAGATGAATCCAAAGATTTGGATGCTACAGATGAAGATTGAATCTTTTTCTTCAAATCAGTGACTTTGGTTTTAACATTCTTTTGAAAATTCTTTGAAGTTCCCTTGTTTCCAACCCCACTTTGATTAACATTGTCAACAACTTTGACCAACTTCTTGTCAATTTTTTTAACAAATTTCTCTGGTTTTTGAAAAAAATTGCTTGACTCTCCTTTTTGTGTTGTTGATGACTCAACAAACACAATTGGCTTAACAGTAGAAGTAGTCTTGACTTTTAGGTTTGATTTTGAAACAAACTTGTGTTTAGTCACAGAATTCCCAATATTTTTTATTTCAGATTTTGATTTCTGAAAAACTTGACTCTTCTTATCCACAGACTTGTTCTTTTGATGACCAATCATCCTTAGAATATCATCTGGATATTCTAAATCAGTGATGTCCTCATTGATAGGAGCATCATTGTCAACAACATCCCTCTCATGATCAGATCCACTCTTCTTTAATGAAATAGGATCAACTTCTAAATCAGGCTCAAGTTGTGGTCTTGGTACAAAACTAGAAGGAGGTGGAAAACCGTTTAATGACATATGCGGAATTCTGATAGTTTTCAAGCTTGGCTTTGTTTAATTCAGCTTCAGCTTTTGCTTCTGCCAATTCCACTTTTAACTTCTGAACTGAGTCTAAATGTACAAAAACTGCATAATTGTTTTGCAAAACCTTGATTTTCAAGTCTTCATTTTCTTTGCTAAGATCGATTATCTTCTTATCAAATGCCTTTTCTTTAGAAATCAACTTTTTGTTTGCCTCTGTGCATTCCCTCAGATCAGAAGTTAACTGAGAATTCATTTCTTTAAGTCTATCTATCATCTTATACAAATCACTTTGTACCTTAGTCATCTCATCAATTTTCTCTTTTCCTTTGCTAGATTCTTCTTCCAAAGAAGCCATGAACGCACCCATAAGATCATCATACTTGACACCCCAATCATAACCTTCATCAGCTTGACTCACAAGTGCTTTAGACGTTGATTCCTCAGATTTCTCTTTCTTTTTCTGATATTCTACCTTTGGCTTGAAAGGATTCAAATTTCCTTGCTTCTTGGGATTCTTACATTCTCTTGCAAAATGACCGTGTTCACCACAGTTATAACACTGTGTAGATTTTGGATTGAATCCAAACTTTGTATTTCGGTCAAAAGTGAACTTCTTTCCAGTTTTCTTCTCATAACGATTTATTCTTCGAATAACACTTGCAAGAGCCCACTGAGTATCAATCAATTCCATCTCGTCCTCATCTATCTGCGCATAGTCTTCAAAAGTCAAATTGGCATTTCCAATTCTTCCAGCTACTTGCTCATCATATGCACTCACTACACATGATAAAATAGACATGTGATCTTTTACTGCTTCAACTGTTACTTTTCCCAAATTTGAAGTATTCAGCTGTACTGGTGGTGATGCAGATTCAGACTTTTTCTCATTGATCGGACAATGTGAACTAGAACTTGAAGGTACAGAAGAACTCTGAGTAGTTTCAGAAGTTCTAGATACAAAAGCAGTCTGTATCTTTGCAGATACAGCAGGAGGTGTAGCAACTGAACCACCATATAAAGAAGGATCTTGAGTGACATTTACTCTTCTTGCTTTACGTTTGTCCTTCATTTCTTGTTCCTCCAGTTTCTGAATAAACTCTACCAATGTCAATCCAGGTAGATTTTCTCTCAATATGAGCACCAAAGAATTCCACTTATCTGGCAATGCATCAGCTAAACAGTCTATCTTCTCATCTTCAGTATACTCAATGCCATATTTCCTTACTTCAGTCAACAAATGTCTGTATCTGGTAATCAAGGCATCTAGAGTTTCATTTCCGATGATGTTGAAATTCTCAAACTCCTTTCTGATGTCAGTAGCTTTCATTTTCTTCAGATTTGTGTTTCCTTCAACTCTGGCCTTCAATGCATTCCACAAACTATATGCAGTCTTGTGCTCATCAAACTGATGCAAAATTTGATTTGGAATAGCTTGACTTAATAACCAGTAAGCTTTCTTCTCTGAGTCATACTTCTTCCTTTCATCTACATCTAACCTTTCCAAGAGTTGATACAAATCAGTTCCAACTACCCTTGGTCTCTCATAAGGAGATAAAATCCTTTCCCATAAATTTGTATCTGTGCCATTAAGATGAGTCTCAAATCTTCCTTTCTAGTTATCATAGTCAGCTAAATCCAATAACTTTGGCACTTTATTGGTACTGCCAACTTCAGTTTCACTGATTAAAATGCTTTGAAGTTTGGAATTCTGACTTGCCATAGCCGCGTACATGTCAGACATAATTTCTGAATTTGAAATCAGCGAACCTTTTCACACTTTGAACTAGCCGAACCTTCAACTAATCCTCAGACGAACCTTTAGACAAAATTCTATCTCAGCCGAACCTTCAGACGAACCTCAGCCGAACCTATGGACTAAATTTTGCTTCAGCCGAACCTTCAGACGAACGAACCTATGGACTAAATTTGTCTTCTGAGCAGCGAATCTTTGAAATTCACGAACCTTTTCACAGACGAACTCTTAATACTGACGAACCTTTAGTTCAACCGAACCCAATCAGTGAACCTTTTGCCGAACTATCAAACGAACTATTACCACAAACAAGCGAACTATATTGACGAACCTTGCCGAACTATCACCCAAACTAGCGAACTATATTGACGAACCTTGCCGAACTATTACCCAAACTAGCGAACTATATTGACAAACCTTGTCGAACCTTCAGCCAATTGTCAAACGAATCCTCTGAAAACTCAAAATAACAGCGAACCTTTGTCTTCAGCAAATCACAGGTTCGTGGAACGAACCTGTAGCGCAGATTTGAAATTTTTGAGCGGGAAACTTTTCAAAACTTCAAGAAATCCTTCCAAATCTCTACCAAAATACTTCCAAAACTTCAATTGTTGTAATTCAACAACAATTGACAATATAAACAACCTCAAACACCAGAAAATCAGTCAAAAAGAAAATAGAAAGTAGCCATTGATGATCTTCATATCTTCAAATCTTCAAATGCTTGAAATCCTTGAATTTGTAGTGTAGAACTTCACCAAACTCTCTGATACCACTGTAGGTTTGGTGAAACCGTTCAGGATCGAAATACAAGTTCTACAAACTATCTACTACGTGCGGAATCCATAGTTGATATGTATGAAATTCAAGAACACAAGCAATTCAATAAAAACTTCTTGTATTATCAACAAATGATTACAAGATCACTCAATCTAACAAACTTCTCACACAGAGAATATCAGCAGATCTCTCTAAAGCACTCAACAAAAAACTACTGAAATAACAAACAAAACAACTATATATAGTAACAAAACCAGCGAACCTTAGGTTCGTGAGCCGAACCCTAAGGTTTGCTAGACGAACCTTTAGGTTTAACAAACGAAACTATTCCAGGTTATAGGTTCGCCGAACCTGCCTAGGTTCGTGGGCCAAACGAACCTTGACAAACCTAGCCGAACCCTTTACAATTCAAAATAAATACAACTTTTGAATAGCAAACCATTTCAAATATGCACTAACACATACTCCCCTACAACCTTGCTATCAACATACTTCCCTTCAGTTGTAGCTGTTATATTTTCACACAGAAAATACATCAGTCTCTTTGTTTCTACTTCACCCTCTCAATCTTAGTTTCATTCTCTCTCTCTCTCTCTCTCTCCATCTTATGTCTTTCTTTTTCAAGATTCACTTGCTGAGGACTGCAGTGATATCTTCAACACACAGATCTTCATCACTCTTATCACCCGCATCAGTTGATACATAATCAAAACTAAATATTTTGCTTCACATGTGATTATACTTGATGCCTCATCACAATTCCAATTTCTCTTTGTCACTTATTAACAGTAAATCAATTATGGTGTTTACAAAGAATTAGTAAGTCACATCGGATAGTCTAAAAGAAAATAGAAGAATATTTTTATGAATTTTTTCAATGATTTGAATAAACTCCCCCTAAAGCTATGAATTACAAAATTGTATAATCTAGAATCCTTCAAAATTTGTATTCTAACTAAAAAATAAATATGTTTTTGATGAGAAAGATCCAAACATGAGATCATATTGTAATCATACCTCTGCATTACTTGTTGATGATTAATGATATTTATTTATTCAATGCACAAGCCCAGGACGATTGCCAGTATATGGATCCACTTTAAATCTTACCACTTGTTGTGAATTTGGATTAATGAAAACCAATCACAAGACTTTGTGTTCCCCACTCACTTGAACACATCCCCGCTTTGTGAAACATCAACCAACAGCGATGCCATTATAAATTCTAAATTCAAATTCTTTCTTAGTTTGATCATACAAAAATAAAGCAGAATATCTTTTGTGAAATAACAAAGTGTAAAATAAAACAGAATGTTCAAAATCCGGTAACAAGATTGATACTTCCGTATGCGCAGATGAAACCAGGTTATTGAACAAAAAAAATAACTTAAGTTTAAAACCTAGCAATCAGATCGATACTTCTGTATACACATAGAATGCCCAAGTTTTAAACAAGCCAAGAAAATAAAAGCAGAATGTTCAAAACATAACAATCAGGTCGATACGTAAGTTTACGCATAGAATGTCCATGTTTTGAACGAAAATAAACAAAAAAAAATGAACTCAGAATTTCTTTAAAAAATAAAACACATGATCAAACTAGTATATGTACTAATACAATTAGCAATCACTGAGGCAAATGGCCAAGCACTCAGGACAAAGATCGAACACTGTGTTCTAAGTAATGTGTCCCACAAAGAATGATTATGGCATTAGTCTACAGAAATCACAACTAAATGAAAGACCTACCAACATATCATACTGAGTGCATTGTGATCGCTTTGTATTTGATCTTGTATGATACAAGTAAGCTTTAGAATGTTACAATGTACAATCATATCTCAAAGGTCAGATCAATTTCTCAATTTTCTAATTTTATATTGTTTTTGATTTTTTTTTAAATTTTACTCCCCCTAAAATGCTAAAAATGAAAATCTTTTTGATTTTTAGAATTTTATAAGTACATAGAAAAATCAAACTTCCCGGAAAATTGACAACCGATATGATTTACCATCTTTGTGAAACATTATGTTCAAAGTGACTTGAAAACATCAAGAAAATATGACAATGTAATTCCAAACCTCTCAAGTTCTCCAGAATAATATGACAGTTAAAGAATTAGAACGATTTTACCAAATACACGCCAGGAAGTTTCACTATCAATGAGCTCTCCTCCAATTGATAGGTCCTCTTGAAATCCTCCTGCACACACTCACAAACCATTAGATATCATTAGTCACCCAAACCTTCGAGGTCTTGAGTTTTCCATGAAAATCCATAGACCGAAATTTAATCCATTTTCCAGTTGAAACTAAAGAAGTTTCCTTTGAAACTTTGTTTGTTTTTGGTATCCACAACTGTTCCTGTTCAGGTGCATTTTTAAGATAATACTTATCTAGAATCACCACATTGTTGTTAAACACCAAATTAGTCATTAAAGGTTTTGAAAGTTTCAACTTTTCTTCATCCGAGGCTTTCACAAGTTCTTCCTTATTTTGATTTGGCATTTTATGTCTTTTAGGAATGAACTTTGAAACCTCTGTGACACAAGACTTGGCATTACTAACTTGTCCTTGTAACTCACACAGATAAGGACAATTAGCAATGATATGCCCTCTTGTTCCACACTCAAAACATATTCCCCTCTCCACAAACCTAGGAGAATAGTTTTGTACAAACCTATGGTTTTGGTGATTTACCACTGGTGAACCATAAACCAATCTTTGATTACTTGTTGAACCCATATGAGTCAAATGTGACTTCTTATCACTTGACGTGAGAGACTCAAAGTTCAACTTTTCACATCTTGTGAGACTGAGTGAAATCTTGTCTTTTTTCCAAGACTTTGAAGTATCACACTTTGATTCCACTTTGTTTGATGCACATGATGATTTCACAACCCATTTTGATTGAATTTGACGTTTAGGTTTTGAACTTGAAAAACCATTTTGTTTTGAAAAATTCATATTTTCATTCTTTGAAAACTTTTTAATTTCAACCAATGGGGTTTTGAAAGAAACTTTCTTTTTGGATGATGATGCAGAGTTTGAAACACATGATTTCACATCATCAAAGATATTATTGTGAGAATCATCATAATCCTTATGTACATTCATCAACCCACATCTGTACAACGTCTCCTCATCATATTCCTCAAAAGTACAATCTTCAATGATAGGAGAAAATTGTCATAAGCACAAATTGGAGACTTTCCCTTATTGAGAGTGTTATCTATTGAAATTTCACTATCACTTGATTTCTCAATAAGAGGACTTGAAGAAATTATAGAATCATGATGATTCTCCAATTTGTGCATGATTCTGTCAAAGTCCCTTTTTGCCTTGTCCATTTTGATTTTAATTTTATTTACTGCATTTGTCAATTCAACATTTACTTTGCTCAAAATGTCAAGTTTTTGTTCAGAAACACTTTCATTGGCATTTGACTTTGACAAATCATCAGTCAACATTTGAACCTGTAACTTCAAATCTGCAATATCTTTATCTGAAATGGTATGACAATGGTCTTCACTAATGATGGTAGTTGTTTCAGACAAATCATCAGAGGCATCCTCATATCATCCTCTGTTAACACCTCTTCAACACTTGAAGTTTCGTCCTTTGACTTCAAAACATCATCTTCAAATTTCTTCATCTCACTTGTGATTTCAGAATCATCAAGAATGTGTGTGTCTTCTGTTAGTGCATTTTCTGTGTGAAAGCTTAATTTACTGTGTGAACCTCGCTTGTTGTATATAGTCTGTTGTAGATGATTAGAAGATAAAGACACAAAGGGTTCAGATAGGTTCGTCCAGCGAACCTATTGGTTTGTCTGGCAAACCTAATGATCTAAGTAGGTTCGGCACTTACATGTTCTAAGGTTCGGCTGTCACAAGGTCACGAACCTTATCAAAGGTTCGTGTAGATAGAGGTTCGTGAAAGGGTAACATGGACGAACCTTACTTAAGTTTCGTCTACATTGGAGGTGCGTGAATGTTTACAAGGGCCGAACCTTTGCATTTGGAAACCTATAGGTTTGGCAAACCTATAGGTTTGGCAAACCTTTTGACAAACCTATTGGCAAACCTTTGGCAAACCTTTTGACAAACCTTTGGCAAACCTATGAAACCTATATATAGGTAGACCTTTGAAGACTTGAAGGGTTAGAGCTTACAATTCACACACACGAAGTCAAATTCTCTCTCAAGCTCAAGATCAAGATTCTCTTCATCTTTGTTTCTTTTGATCGTTCAAGTGTTGTATTTTCACGTTTATTGTTTGTAAACCCTTGGATATCAATGAAGAATTCAGATTCATGATGTATTAGATTGTCATTGTTGATTCAAATCTAGTTGTAAATGGATTCCGCACGTTTATGATCGAATCGTAGAATTTCGTGATCGATTCTTCAAATCTACAGTGGTATAGCTTTAGGCTCGATTCTACGAGTATTTGGACATCAATTTCAAGTAATTTGATCAGATTCTTCATCATATTGAAGGTTTTCTTGAAGTTCTTGAATGTAGATTTGAAGAATCGATCACAAAATTCTACGATTCGATCATAAACGTGAAAAACCTCAAAAGGTTCGTGAAAACCTCAAAAGGTTCGTGAAAAGGTTTGGGAGAACCTCTAATTGGTTTGTTCGAAGAGTTTTGCAAGAACTAGAATGTGGAATGGTTGGCTAACAATGGACTTGTGTTGTACAATTTGGACAATTATCCGAACTGGAGATCCACATTCGAAATGTTTATTACCAAAGCGGATGACAATTACCAGAAGTTATTGTACCAACAATACAAGAAACCATGTCTGAAATCAAATGATAATTTTGGGAAATCAAAACTGAATGAAGATCAAATGTCTGAATTTAATCAAGAAAGAGAATTGTGTGACTTGTTTTCGGTGATCATTTCTAAAGATATTAAAAAGACTGATTTTGAACAAATGCCACATTCATGTGCAAAGTGGAGTTTGTTACAACTTGCATACAACAATCATGTTGCGAAGAAGATCAATGATGCTTATGATCGTCTTTTACCACTTATGCAAGAATTGAAATATTTTCAGTTTGATATCACTGATGGACAAATCATTGAGAAGTTTACGCAATTTTTACCTTATCGCTGGAGTGATTTTGTTGAAAGAATGAAGGAAACAGAAGTTATTCATCATGTCAAATTAATGAACTTCAAAGATGTGGTTGATAAAATGGAATCGAAGATAAGGAGAACCGGAAAATGGATTGTGAAAATTGTTGATTTCTCGTGGATTGATGAACAAAGAAACATGCTAAAGGCAAGTATGAGTGCTGAGAAAGAAAAAGAAGATGTTGATGAAGAAAAGGAAGATGATCTGAAAACTAAAGATTGTATTGAGACAAGTGTGAATTTGAGGATGGAAGGTAGTGTTGAAGAGAAGAGTGAGGATTATTCAATGTCAGAATCTGATAAAACAATTGAACCTGAAATGTCTGAAGATAGCAAACAGATGAATGAAGTTATAGATAAGAGATGTAATGTAACTGAAGATACACACATTCTTGATGATTCTGATATCAAAAGTGAGATGAAGAAGTCTGAAAATGATGTTTTGAAGTCAAAGGATGAAATTTCAAGTGTTGAAGTGGTGTCAACAGAGGATGAGAGTGTTTATGAGGATGCCTCTGATGATTTGTCTGAAACAACTACCATTATTAGTGAAGACTATTGTCATACCATTTCAGATAAAGAGGTAAGTTCAGGTACATTTTCTAAACTCTCATGCTCTAAATGTTTAAATCTTGAGGGAAAAATTTGGAGTTTGGAGGAAGAAAACATGAATTTGAAATGTGACTTATCAAACTGCAATAAAGCATACATGGATTTAATATCAAATGAAAAGTTTTCTTCAAAACAGATTGCAGATTTGAAGTTACAGGTTCAAATGTTGACTGATGATTTGTCAAAGTCAAATGCCAATGAAAGTGTTTCTAAACAAAAACTTGACATTTTGAGCAAAGTAAATATTGAATTGACAAATGCAGTAAATAAAATTAAAATCAAAATGGACAAGGCAAAAAGGGACTTTGACAGAATCATGCACAAATTGGAGAATCATCATGATTCTATAATTTCTTCAAGTCCTCTTATTGAGAAATCAAGTGATAGTGAAATTTCAATAGTTAACACTCTCAATAAGGGAAAGTCTCCAATTTGTGTTTATGACAATTTTTCTCCTATCATTGAAGATTGTACTTTTGAGGAATATGATGAGGAGACATTGTACAGATGTGGGTTGATGGATGTACATAAGGATTATGATGATTCTCACAATAATATCTTTGATGATGTGAAATCATGTGTTTCAAACTCTGCATCATCATCCAAAAAGAAAGTTTCTTTCAAAACCCCATTGGTTGAAATTAAAAAGTTTTCAAAGAATGAAATATGAATTTTTCAAAACAAAATGGTTTTTCAAGTTCAAAACCTAAACGTCAAATTCAATCAAAATGGGTTGTGAAATCATCATGTGCATCAAACAGAGTGGAATCAAAGTGTGATACTTCAAAGTCTTGGAACAAAGACAAGATTTCACTCAGTCCCACAAGATGTGAAAAGTTGAACTTTGAGTCTCCCACGTCAAGTGGTAAGAAGTCACATTTGACTCATATGGGTTCAACAAGTAATCAAAGATTGGTTTATGGTTCACCAGTGGTAAATCACCAAAACCATAGGTTTGTACAAAACTATTCTCCTAGGTTTGTGGAGAGGAGAATATGTTTTGAGTGTGGAACAAGAGGGCATATCATTGCTAATTGTCCTTATCTGTGTGAGTTACAAGGACAAGTTAGTAATGCCAAGTCTTGTGTCACAGAGGTTTCAAAGTTCATTCCTAAAAGACATAAAATGCCAAATCAAAATAAGGAAGAACTTGTGAAAGCCTCGAATGAAGAAAAGTTGAAACTTTCAAAACCTTTAATGACTAATTTGGTGTTTAACAACATTGTAGTGATTCAAGATAAGTATTATCTTAAGAATGCACTTGAACAGGAACAGTTGTGGATACCAAAAACAAACAAAGTTTCAAAGGAAACTTCATCAGTTTCAACTGGAAAATGGATTAAATTTCGGCATATGGATTTTCATGGAAAACTCAAGACTTCGAAGGCTTGGGTGACTAAAGATATCTAATGGTTTGTGAGTGTGTGCAGGAGGATTTCAAGAGGACCTATCAATTAGAGGAGAGCTCATTGATAGTGGAACTTCCTGGCATGTATCTGGTAAAATCGTTCTAATTCTTTAACTGTCATATTATTCTGGAGAACTTGACAGGTTTGGAATTACATTGTCATATTTTCTTGATGTTTTCAAGTCACATTGATCATAATGTTTTACAAAGATCGTAAATCATATCGGTTGTCAATTTTCCAGGAACTTTGATTTTTCTTTATACTTATAAAATTCTAAAAATCAAAAAGATTTTCATTTTTAGCATTTTAGGGGGAGAAAATTTAAAAAATCAAAAACAGTATAAAATTAGAAAATTGAGAAATTGATCCGACCTTTGAGATATGATTGTACATTGTAACATTCTGAAGCTTACTTGGTTCATACAAGATCAAATACAAAGCGATCACAATGCGCTCATTATGATATGTTGGTAGGTCTTTCAATTTGTTGTGATTTCTGTAGACTAATGCCATAATCATTCTTTGTGGGACACATTACTTAGAACATAGTGTTCGATCTTTGTCCTGAGTGCGTGGTCATTTGCCTCAGTGATTGTTAATTGTATTAGTACATATATTAGTTTGATCATGTGTTTCTTTTTCAAAAGAAATTCTGAGTTCATTTTTTCTTTTATTTTAGTTCAAAACATGGACATTCTCTGTGCATATTTACGTATCGATCTGATTGTTATGTTTCGGACATTCTGCTTTTATTTTCTTGGTTTGTTTAGAACTTGGGCATTCTATGTGTATAAGGAAGTATCAATCTGATTGCTAGGTTTTAAACTTAAATTATTTTTTGGTTCAATATCTTGGTTTCATCTGTGCATACGGAAGTATCAATCTTGTTACCGGATTTTGAACATTCTGTTTTATTTTACACTTTGTTATTTCACAAAAGATATTCTGCTTTATTTTTGCATGATCAAACTAATCAAGAATTTGAACTTATAATTTACAATGGCAACTCTGTTGGTTGATGTTTCACAAAGCGGGGATGTGTTCAAGTGAGTGGGGAACACAAAGTCTTGTGATTGGTTTTCATTAATCCAAATTCACAACAAGTAGTAAGATTTAAAGTGGACCCATATACTGGCAATCATCCTAGGCTTGTGCATCGAATAAATAAATATCATTAATAATCAACAAGTAACGCTGAGGTATGATTACAATATGATCTCATGTTTGGATCTTTCTCATCAAAAGCATACTTATTTTTTAGTTAGAATACAAATTTTGTAGGATTCTAGGATATACAATTTTGCAATTCATAGCTTTTGGGGGAGTTTATTCAAATCATTGAAAAAATTCATAAAAATTTTCTTCTATTTTCTTTTAGACTATCCGATTTGATTTACTAATTCTTTGTAAAAATTTTAATCGATTTACTGTTAATAAGTGACAAAGAGAAATCGGAATTGTGATAAGGCATCTAGTTTTGATTATGTGTCAACTGATGCAGGCGATAAGGGTGATGAAGATCTGTGTATTGAAGATGTCACTGCAGTCCTCAGCAGGTGAATCTTTGAAAAAGAAAGACATAAGATGGAGAGAGAGAGAGAGAGAGAGAATGAGATTAAAATTGAGATAATGAAGTAGAAACAAAGAGACTGATGTATTTTCTTTGTGAAAATATAACAGCTACAACTGAAGGGAAGTATGTTGATAGCAAGGTTGTAGGGGAGTATGTTGATACATATATGTTCTCCGATGCACAAAATGTTTGAGCATATACAACAGCAAGGTTCAAGGGGGAGTATGTTAGTGCATTTTCTGTGTGAAAGCTTAATTTACTGTGTGAACCTCGCTTGTTGTATATAGTCTGTTGTAGATGATTAGAAGATCAAGACACAAAGGGTTTGGATAGGTTCGTCCAGCGAACCTATTGGTTTGTCTGGCAAACCTAATGATCTAAGTAGGTTCGGCACTTACATGTTCTAAGGTTCGGCTGTCACAAGGTCACGAACCTTATCAAAGGTTCGTGTAGATATAGGTTCGTGAAAGGGTAACATGGACGAACCTTACTTAAGTTTCGTCTACATTGGAGGTTCGTGAATGTTTACAAGGGCCGAACCTTTGCATTTGGAAACCTATAGGTTTGGCAAACCTATTGGCAAACCTATAGGTTTGGCAAACCTTTTGACAAACCTATTGGCAAACCTTTGGCAAACCTTTTGACAAACCTTTGGCAAACCTATGAAACCTATATATAGGTAGACCTTTGAACACTTGAAGGGTTAGAGCTTACAATTCACACACACGAAGTCAAATTCTCTCTCAAGCTCAAGATCAAGATTCTCTTCTTCTTTGTTTCTTTTGATCGTTCAAGTGTTGTCTTTTCACGTTTATTGTTCGTAAACACTTGGATATCAATGAAGAATTCAGATTCATGATGTATTAGATTGTCATTGTTGATTCAAATCTAGTTGTAAATGGATTCCGCACGTTTATGATCGAATCGTAGAATTTCGTGATCGATTCTTCAAATCTACATCTTCAGTTACATTACATCTCTCATCTACAACTTCATTCATCTGTTTGTTAACTTCAGACATGTCAGGTTCATCTTCTGTTCCTCCATCAACATCTTCTTTTTCTTTCTCAGCACTCATACTTGCCTTTAACATGTTTCTTTGTTCATCAATCCACAAGAAATCAACAATTTTTACAATCCATTTTCCGGTTCTCCTTATCTCCGATTCCATTTTATCAACCACATCTTTGAAGTTTATTAACGTGACATGATGAATAACTTCTGTTTCCTTCATTTTTTCAACAAAATCACTCCATCGATAAGGTAAGAATTGCGTAAACTTCTCAACTATTTGCCCATCAGTAATATCAAACTGAAAATATTTCAATTCTTGCATAAATGGTAGAAGACGATCATAAGCATCCTTGATCTTCTTTGCAACATGATTGTTATATGCAAGTTGTAACAAACTCCACTTTGCACATGAATGTGGCATTTGTTCAAAATCAGTTTTCTTAATATCTTCATAAATGATCACCGAAAACAATTCACACAATTCTCTTTCTTGATTAAATTCAAACAATTGATCTGAATTAAGTTTTGATATCCCAAAATTATCCTTTGATTTCAGACATGGTTTCTTGTATTGTTGGAATAATAACTTCTGGTAATTGTCATCCGCTTTAGTTATAAGCGTTTCGAATGTGGATCTCCAGTTCGGATAATTGTCCAAATTGTCCAACACAAGTCCATTGTTAGCCAACCATTCTACGTTCCAGTTCTTGTATGTCATATTTAATTTTTATGTTCAGAACTTGAAAGTTTAACTTCTCAAAACAAAACAGCTCAAACCTCGTCTTAACGTCCGAATTAGGTCTTGAAACCTATCCCAAATGATCCGGAAGGCCCAAAATAGGTAAACAAGGTTTACTTGAACTTTTAAAATGGTATATTTCTTGCAAAACTCTTTGAACAAACCAATTAGAGGTTCTCCCAAACCTTTTCACGAACCTTTTGAGGTTTTCACGAACCTTTTGAGGTTTTTCACGAACCTATTGAGGTTTTGGTGAACCTATGAAGGTTTTGGCGAACCTATGACGTTTTTGGCGAACCTAGAGGTTCCCACGAACCTATTTCTCACGAACCTATGTAGGTTCGGCTCTTAGGTTCGTCAAAGGTTCGGCAGATCGCACGAACATATCTGCAAATCACTAAAATGGCTCTAGAATCTTCATTTTTTGGAGTTAGAAGGCCTATGAGTAGTCAAAATCTTCGTTTTTTCGAGGCGCATCTTTCTATCGGATCAAAACTTGCAAAAACTTGATAATTTTTCGTAGATCTGGCTTTTTGTTGACAAAAACGTGAAGAACTTCAAGAACACCTCCAAGATGATGAATTTTCTGATCAAATTACTTGGGATTGATATCCAAATAGTCGTAGAATCGAGCCTAACGCTCTGATACCACTGTAGATTTGAAGAATCGATCACTAAATTCTACGATTCGATCATAAACGTGCGGAATCCGTTTGCAACTAGATTTGGATCAACAATGACATGGTAATCTATCATGAATCTGAATTTGTCATTAACATTAAAGTGATTACAACGAATCAAACGTGAAATACAACTCTTGAATATACGAAAGAAGTTAAGATGAAGAGAAGTCTTGATCTTGATCTTGAGAGAGAAGTCTTGAACTTGAGAGAGAAAGTTGCTTTGTGTATGTGAAATTATGAGCTCTAGATCTCCAAGTCTTCCAAGTCTACCTATATATAGGTTTCAAAAGGTTTGCCAATAGGTTTGCCAAAAGGTTTGCCAAACCTATAGGTTTGCCAAACCTTAAACCATGTGACCACCAAACCTTTTAGCCATCAATCATAGCCAAACCTTCTTGGATCTTTAGCCAAACCCTTAATCATATTCAACAGACTATGATTTCATATACAACAAGCCAGGTTCACACATTAAATGCAGCTTTCACACAGAAAATGCACTAACAATTTTTATGAATTTTTTCAATGATTTGAATAAACTCCACCTAAAGCTATGAATTGCAAAATTGTATATCCTTGAATCCTACAAAATTTGTATTCTAACTAAAAAATAAATATGTTTTTGAAGAGAAAGATCCAAACATGAGATCATAATGTAATCATTCCTCAGCATTACTTGTTGATTATTAATGATATTTATTTATTCGATGCACAAGCCTAGGACGATTGCCAGTATATGGATCCACTTTAAGTCTTACCACTTGTTGTGAATTTGTATTAATGAAAACCAATCACAAGACTTTGTGTTCCCCACTCACTTGAACATATCCCCGCTTTGTGAAACATCAACCAACAGCGATGCCATTGTAAATTATAAGTTCAAATTCTTGATTAGTTTGATCATGCAAAAATAAAGCAGAATATCTTTTGTGAAATAACAAAGTGTAAAATAAAACAGAATGTTCAAAATCCGGTAAAAAGATTGATACTTCCGTATGCGCAGATGAAACCATAATATTGAACCAAAAAATGAGTTAAGTTTAAAACCTAGCAATCAGATTGATACTTCCGTATACACATAGAATGCCCTAGTTCTAAACAAACCAAGATAATAAAAGCAGAATGTCCAAAACATAACAATCAGATCGATATGTAAGTATGCACAGAGAATGTCCATGTTTTGAACTAAAATAAAAGAAAAAAATGAACTCTGAATTTCTTTTGTAAAAGAAACACATGATCATACTAATATATGTACTAATACAATTAGCAATCACTGAGGCAAATGGCCACGCACTCAGGACAAAGATCGAACACTATGTTCTAAGTAATGTGTCCCACAAAGAATGATTATGGCATTAGTCTACAGAAATCACAACTAAATGAAAGACCTACCAACATATCATACTGAATGCATTGTGATCGGTTTGTATTTGATCTTGTATGATACAAGTAAGCTTTAGAATGTTACAATGTACAATCATATCTCAAAGGTCGGATCAATTTCTCAATTTTCTAATTTTATATTGTTTTTGATTTTTTTTAATTTTACTCCCCTAAAATGCTAAAAATGAAAATCTTTTTGATTTTTAGAATTTTATAAGTACATAGAAAAATCAAAATTCCCGGAAAATTGACAACCGATATGATTTACTATCTTTGTAAAACATTATGTTCAATGTGACTTGAAAACATCAAGAAAATATGACAATGTAATTCAAAACCTGTCAAGTTCTCCAGAATAATATGACAGTTAAACAATTAGAACTATTTTACCAAATACACGTTAGGAAATTTCACTATCAATGAGCTCTCCTCCAATTGATAGGTCCTTTTGAAATCCTCCTGCACACACTCACAAACCATTAGATATCTTTAGTCACCCAAGCCTTCGAAGTCTTGAGTTTACCATGACCATCCATATACCGAAATTTAATCCATTTCCCAGTTGAAACAGATAAATTTCCTTTTGAAACTTTGTTTGTTTTCGGTATCCACAACTGTCCTGTTCAAGTGCATTCTTAAGATAATACTTATCTTGAATCACCACATTGTTGTTAAAAACCAAATTAGTTATTAAGGGTTTTGAAAGTTTCAACATCTCATCATCCAATGCTTTCACAAGTTCTTCCTTGTTTTTATTTGGCATTTTATGTTTTTTAGGAATGAACTTTGAAACCTTTGTGACACAAGACTTGGCATTACTAAAATGTCCTTGTAACTCACACAGATAAGGACAATTAGCAATGATATGCCCTCTTGTACCACACTCAAAACATATTCTCCTCTCCACAAACCTAGGAGAATAGTTTTGCACCAACCTATGGTTTTGGTGATTTGTCACTGGTGAACCATAAACCAGTCTTTGATTCTTTGTTGAACCAATATGAGTCAAATGTGACTTCTTACCACTTGACGTGGGAAACTCAAAGTTCAACTTTTCACATCTTGTGGGACTTAGTGAAATCTTGTCTTTGATCCAAGACTTTGAAGTATCACACTTTGATTCCACTTTATTTGATGCACATGATGATTTCACAACCCATTTTGATTGAATTTAACTTTTAGGTTTGTAACTTGAAAAACCATTTTGCTTTGAAAAATTCTTATTTTCATTCTTTGAAAACTTTTTAATTTCAACCAATGGGGTTTTAAAAGAAACTTTCTTCTTGGATGATGATGCAGAGTTTAAAACACATGGTTTCACATCATCAAAGATATTATTGTGAGAATCATCATAATCTTTAAGTACATCCATCAACCCACATTTGTACAATGTCTCCTAATCATATTCCTCAAAAGTACAATCTTCAATGATCGGAGGAATGTCGTCATCAGCACAAATTGGAGACTTTTCCTTATTGAGAGTGTTATCTATTGAAATTTCACTATCACTTGATTTCTCAATAAGAGGACTTGAAGAAATTATAGAATCATGATGATTCTCCAATTTGTGCATGATTCTGTCAAAGTCCCTTTTTGCCTCCATTTTGATTTTAGTTTTATTTACTGCATTTGTCAATTCAACATTTACTTTGCTCAAAATGTCAAGTTTTTGTTCAGAAACACTTTCATTGGCATTTGACTTTGACAAATCATCAGTCAACATTTGAACCTGTAACTTTAAATCTGCAATCTGTTTTGAAAAAAACTTTTCATTTGATTTTAAATCCATGTATGCTTTATTGCAGTTTGATAAGTCACATTTCAAATTTATGTTTTCTTCCTCCAAACTCCAAATTTTTCCCTCAAGATTTAAACATTTAGAGCATGAGAGTTTAGAAAATGTACCTGAACTTACCTCTTTATCTGAAATGGTATGACAATGGTCTTCACTAATGATGCTAGTTGTTTTAGACAAATCATCAGAGGCCTCCTCATAAACACTCTCATCCTCTGTAAGCACCACTTCAACACTTGAAGTTTCGTCCTTTGACTTCAAAACATCATTTTCAGACTTCTTCATCTCACTTTTGATATCAAAATCATCAAGAATGTGTGTATCTTCAGTTACATTACATATCTTATCTACAACTTCATTCATCTGTTTGCTATCTTCAGACATTTCAGTTTCAATTGTATTATCAGATTCTGACATTGAAAAATCCTCACTCTTCTCTTCATCACTACCCTCCATCCCCAAATTCACACTTGTCTCAATACAATCTTCAGTTTTCAGATCATCTTCCTTTCCTTCATCAACATCTTCTTTTTATTTCTCAGCACTCATACTTGCCTTTAGCATGTTTCTTTGGTCATCAATCCACGAGAAATCAACAATTTTCACAATCCATTTTCCTGTTCTCCTTATCTCCGATTCCATTTTATCAACCACATCTTTGAAATTCATTAATTTGACAAGATGAATGATTTCAATTTCCTTTATTCTTTCAACAAAATCACTCCATCGATAAGGTAAGAATTGCGTAAACTTCTCAACTATTTGCCCATCAGTGATATCAAACTGAAAATATTTCAATTCTTGCATAAGTGGTAAAAGACGATCATAAGCCTCATTGATCTTCTTCGCAACATGATTGTTGTATGCAAGGTGTAACAAACTCCACTTTGCATATGAATGTGGCATTTGTTCAAAATCAGTCTTTTTAATATCTTTAGAAATGATCACCGATAACAAATCACACAACTCTCTTTCTTGATTAAATTCAAACATTTGATCTTCATTCAGTTTTGATATCCCAAAATTATCCTTTGATTTCAGACATGGTTTCTTGTATTGATTGTACAATAACTTCTGATAATTTTCATCCGCTTTAGCAATAAACGTTTTGAATGTGGATCTCCAGTTCGGATAATTGTCCAAATTGTACAACACAAGTCCATTGTTAGTCAACCATTCCACGTTCCAGTTCTTGTGTGTCATATTTAACTTTTATGTTCAGAACTTGAAAGTTTAACCTCTCAAAACAAAACAGCTCAAACCTCGTCTTAACATCCGAATTAGGTCTTGAAACCTATCCCAAATGATCCGGAAGGCCCAAAATAGGTAAACAAGGTTTACTTGAACTTTTAAAATGGTATATTTCTTGCAAAACTCTTCGAACAAACCTATTAGAGGTTCTCCCAAACCTTTTCACGAACCTTTTGAGGTTTTCACGAACCTTTTGAGGTTTTTCACGAACCTATTGAGGTTTTGGCGAACCTAGGAAGGTTTTGGCGAACCTATGATGTTTTTGGCGAACCTAGACGTTCCCACGAACCTATTTCTCACGAACCTATGTAGGTTCGGCTCTTAGGTTCGTCAAAGGTTCGGCAGATCGCACGAACAGATCTGCAAATCGCTAAAATGGCTCTAGAATCTTCATTTTTTGGAGTTAGAAGGCCTATGGGTAGTCAAAATCTTCGTTTTTTCGAGGCGCATCTTTCTATCGGATCAAAACTTGTAAAAACTTGATAATTTTTCGTAGATCTGGCTTTTTGTTGACAAAAAACGTGAAGAACTTCAAGAACACCTCCAAGATGATGAATTTTCTGATCAAATTACTTGAGATTGATGTCCAAATAGTCGTAGAATCGAGCCTAATGCTCTGATACCACTGTAGCTTTGAAGAATCAATCACGAATATGAATTCTTCATTGATATCCAAGTGTTTACAGCAATTAACGTGAAAATACAACACTTGAACGATCAAAAGAAACAAAGATGAAGAAAGTCTTGATCTTGAGCTTGAGAGAGAATTTTATTTTGTGTGTGTGAATTATGAGCTCTAGATCTCCAAGTCTTCCAAGTCTACCTATATATAGGTTTCAAAAGGTTTGCCAAAGGTTTGTCAATAGGTTTGCCAAAAGGTTTGCCAAACCTTAAACCATGTGAACACCAAACCTTTTAGCCATCTATCATAGCCAAACCTTCTTGGATCTTTAGCCAAACCCTTAATCATATTCAACAGACTATGATTTCATATACAACAAGCCAGGTTCACACATTAAATGCAGCATTCACATAGAAAATGCACTAACATACTCCCCCTTGAACCTTGCTGTTGTATATGCTCAAACATTTTCTGCATCGGGGAACATATATGCATCAACATACTCCCCTACAACCTTGCTATCAACATACTTCCCTTCAGTTGTAGCTGTTATATTTTCACAGAGAAAATACATCAGTCTCTTTGTTTCTACTTCACCCTCTCAATCTTAATTTAATTCTCTCTCTCTCTCTCTCTCTCTCTCTCTCTCCATATTATGTCTTTCTTTTTCAAGATTCACTTGCTAAGGACTGCAGTGATATCTTCAACACATAGATCTTCATCACTCTTATCACCTATATCAGTTGATACATAATCAAAACTAAATTTTTTGCTTCACATGTGATCATACTAGATGCGTCATCACAATTCCAATTTCTCTTTGTCACTTATTAACAGTAAATCAATTATAGTATTTACAAAGAATTAGTAAGTCACATCGGATGGTCTAAAAGAAAATAGAAGAAAATTTTTATGAATTTTTCAATGATTTGAATAAACTCCCCCTAAAACTATGAATTACAAAATTGTATATCCTAGAATCCTACAAAATTTGTATTCTAACTAAAAAATAAATATGTTTTTGATGAGAAAGATCCAAACATGAGATCATATTGTAATCATACTTCAGCATTACTTATTGATTGTTAATGAGATTTATTTAGTCGATGCACAAGCCTAGGACGATTGCCAGTTTATGGATCTACTTTAAGTCTTACCACTTGTTGTGAATTTGGATTAATGAAAACCAATCACAAGACGTTGTGTTCCCCACTCACTTGAACACATCCCCGCTTTGTGAAACATCAACCAACAGCGATGCCATTATAAATTCTAAATTCAAATTCTTTCTTAGTTTGATCTTGCAAAAATAAAGCAGAATATCTTTTGTGAAATAACAAAGTGTAAAATAAACAGAATGTTCAAAATTCGGTAACAAGATTGATACTTCCGTATGCGCAGATGAAACCAGGTTATTGAACAAAAAAAATAACTTAAGTTTAAAACCTAGCAATCAGATCGATACTTCCGTATACACATAGAATGCCCAAGTTTTAAACAGAATGTTCAAAACATAACAATCAGTTCGATACGTAAGTATACGCATAGAATGTCCATGTTTTGAACGAAAATAAACGAAAAAAATGAACTCAGAATTTCTTTAGAAAATAAAACACATGATGAAACTAGTATATGTACTAATACAAATAGCAATCACTGAGGCAAATGGCCACGCACTCAGGACAAAGATCGAACACTGTGTTCTAAGTAATATGTCCCATAAAGAATGATTATGGCATTAGTCTACAGAATTCACAATTAAGTGAAAGATCTACCAACATATCATACTGAGTGCATTTTGATCGCTTTGTATTTGATCTTGTATGATACAAGTAAGCTTTAGAATGTTACAATGTACAATCGTATCTCAAAGGTCGGATCAATTTCTCAATTTTCTAATTTTATATTGTTTTTGATTTTTTTTTTAAATTTTAAAATGAAGAATCGATCACGAAATTCTACGATTCGATCATAAACGTGCGGAATCCGTTTACAACTATATTTGAATCAACAATGACAATGTAATAGGTCATGAATCTGAATTCTTCATTGATATCCAAGTGTTTACAAACAATAAACGTGAAAATACAACACTTGAACGATCAAAAGAAACAAAGATGAAGAGAGTCTTGATCTTGAGCTTGAGAGAGAATTTGACTTTGTGTGTGTGAATTGTAAGCTCTAGATCTCCAAGTCTTCCAAGTCTACCTATATATAGGTTTCAAAAGGTTTACCAAAGGTTTGCCAAAAGGTTTGCCTAGCCAACAGGTTTGCCAACAGGTTTGCCAAACCTATAGGTTTGCCAAACCTTAAACCATGTGAGCACCAAACCTTTTAGCCGTCAATCAATGCCAAACCCTCTTGGATCTTTAGCCGAACCCTTAATCATATTCAACAGACTATGATTTCATATACAACAAGCCAGGTTCACGCATTAAATGCAGCTTTCATACAGAAAATGCACTAACAGTACCACCATCGGAAGCCCTCAATAAAGTGTTGACGCATCTTCCTTAACGGAATCTTCTTCATGACTTTAGGAGGAAGCAACTTCAGGATAACCTTATTCTTCCGGGTATCTCCATCTATTTCTGGCAAGTAGTATCGTTCAGGTTGCTGAGGCCTGAAGTTCACCCACCTCTTCCTGTACGGTACTAGATTTGTCTGGAGAACCAAGCTGACATCCCTGAGCCATCGCTGTATAACATCTTCAAGCGTGCAATCTGATTGACTTCAAATCCTGGCAGCGTCTTGAAGTCATGTGGATGTTTGAAGTAATCAACTCCCCTTTCTCTTTTTACTGCGTAGCATCCTAAGTTATGAAAGTATGCAGCTTTATAGCCTTTGGTCCTGTAGACTTTTGTGTGTGTAGCTGGCATCTTTACATTGCTTTCCCTCTTTAGGATCTCCCAGTATGCTTTCCATTATTCTTTTCTCTGTTTGATGTCATCAGCTGCAGTCTTACTACTCTTAACTTGTTCTTCTAAGTATCGGCTCAGCATTTCTTCAGTAGCTTGATCAAACAAATCAGTAAAAGTTGGTAGCTCGTCTTCAGCCGATGCATACTTTGGATATTCTTCCTCTGTTATGTCCTCCAAAATGACTTCATCAACGTCATCAAAAGTTTCTGGAGACGGCTCATCATCAACCGGAGCTGAGGTATCATCGATCACAACCTCGTCAGGATTTAACCTGAATAGCTCGGCGATCTGCTCCTTTGATAAACAATGAATAATCTCTCCTTCCTCTTTATCGTAGCTCACTGAGTGCTGTATAATGCCCTGAACGTCAAGAATCATAGTAAGTGTCTCATCCAGTTGAATTCTCAGTGGCACAGCTTCGACTTCCTCAGCGACTGTAGGTTCTTCAGTCTGAGCAGGAGGAGGAGAAGGAGCTTTAGCACTCTTATCGTGCTTTGTCTTTGTATGAATCTCAGGAGGAAGAGCAGCAGACCCCTCTATCCTTGGAGTGCCCTCCTTAAGACTCTTAGTCTATTCTGAAAGCCGGGCGTTCTCCTCTTCCAAGGATATGATCCGGTTACTGAAATCAGTGGCAGTCAAAGCCAACTGATTATGCTCATCAATGTACTTCAGGAGCTGTTCTTCTTGTTGAGTAGAGAGGGCTCTCAAATCAGCTCGTTGATCAGTAGCCTGGAGCAACAAGGCATCCTGATCGTTCACCCGCTATGTGAGCAGGGCAATCAACAACTCCTGCTCCTTGCTCTTCTTCTCCTGTTCCAGGTTCCTTTCCATCAATCTAAGAACCATACTGTTCAGTGTGCTCAGCTGCTCGACAACTGAAACAGTAGGTATGATAAGATCAGATCGTGTGATGGAAGGACCAGTAGATGCAGTAGTATATATGGGAGTCTGAACAGCGGAGGTGGTCAGAGGGACGATAGTAGAACGAGTCAGAACAGCCCTTGACTTAGTCAGTGAAGAAACTGTGACTGCTGTTACTGATGTAACTGTAGTTGTAGCAGAAGCCGACAGTTCTGACCTCCTTTGGAAAAGGAACATAGCTCTTTTCCTCCTGCCAACTTGAGATGTTGTGGCCTGAGTAGCAGCAACAGAAACATCTGTAGTGGCTGGAGCAGAGGAACGTGAAGGAGGTGAGATATCAAACTCAGGAACAAATGAAGGATCTGTGATCTCATCAAGCTCTGCCTCACTTCGTTTTCTCTTTCTCTTCACTAATCTTCCACTTATCCATACACTCTCAAACTCATCATCAGGAGTATCTTCCGAGCCTGAACTCTCAGCACCCTCATCACCAGCCTCACCACCTTCATCACCTGAGTCATCTGACTCATCCCTGTCTTCAGCAGAAGTGGTGCCTGTCATATCAAGTGGAGCAGTCACTGTGGAGGTAGTAGTGGCCATGAAGTCCAACTCCAACAGTGAATCAATATCCACATCATCATCATTAACAACAGATGTACTGACACCAGCACCTGTGCCAACATCAGCTGCACTAACACTTGTCACTCCAACCTCAATTGTGCTAACACTAGCAGTAGTAACAGTGACATCAACAGTCAAGCTAACATCAATACTAACATCACCAGCCCCAGTTCCTGCATCACCTTCACCATCATCTCCATCATCACCCTCATCACCAGGCACAACTATATCCTCTATGTCCGAATCCGAATGATCATGCCTCCATCTCCTACTAGCTGGAGCTATGTAATCAGGCCTCAAAAGATGGCCAAACAAATACCGTACTGTAGGCTTCCTATCCTTTCCTCTGTATGACATCACTCTGTTGAGAGAATGTCATTCATATGCTCCAAGCGAATAATGTCAGCATTGATCTTCGGTAAATCTGGTAACTGAGCATCGATCAACTGCTGGAGGAACTGAGGATACATAAGGAACTTCTTATCTCCCTTTAGTGCCACATTCTCCTTCATGTGCGTGAAGATCATCTCTGAGAAATTGAAGGGCTTGTTCAGCACTAGGGCAACGAAGGCACACTGTATAGTCTCCCTCATATCATCGAAGCCACCTCTCCTAGCACATGGGCTAGATACTTGAATTGCGGAGACATATACGCCTTGTTGAGGATCCCTGCTCCTAGATCACCTTCGTACTTGCACCGCATAAAACATCCACGAACTAAATAGCGGTCAAGCAAATATGGCTGATCTGGTGAATCCCAGAATCCAAAGACTCTCCTGATGTGCTCAGCAGAAATAATCACATCATGACCGTGTACCTTCCCTCGAATAACAGGAGGCTCAGCCTCACAGTCAATATCAGCAGATGCCTAGAAGTCCTGCTAATGAGAGTGATAGGGCACATGCATAGTAGAAATGGCAGCAAATATCCTGGAATGCCTCAAAAATGTGATAATCTCTGTGAAGTGTCGAGCATTCGGCGTTGTAAGATCCAGGTAAGCACATATGTTGTCCTTGGTCATTGACATGTATCCAGCCATACTGAAAAACATAGAAATACACATGTTAGTACAATTCAGTTGCTCAATAGAATCAAATCAGAACAATTAACAGATAGATCATTTGGCCAAATGTAATTGATTTGGCCGAATGACCATTGGTCGAATAAGTATATTGACCGAATGAGTCATTCTGTCAAATGAGTCACCCTGTCGAATGAGTCATCCTTTCGAATGAGTCATCCTGTCGAACGAGTCATTCGCCGAATGAGCCATTCGCCGAATGGCGTCATTCGTCTGACTATTGGGATTCATACACCAGTTGATGATTCTTCAAATCAGTCCATAAAAATTATACTCCCATACTCAGAAACGACCGACTAACAACATTAGAACTGACATCTTTTTATTTAAAGGCCATTTTGATTATTTATTTAAAGGGCGATTTAAAAAACCCTAAATCACGAACGGTTTGCAATGATTTCACGGTCAAAAATCGACAATCTTTGATCTCCAAGTACCTTAGATGATAAGAAGACGAAAAATCAGTATCTGGATCAAGAAAGATGATGAAAAATCGATGGACAGAGGAGAGAGGTTGTTTCGGGCGAATAGGACACACACAATGGCGAGCGAATGAAAAAGGAGAATGAGGGTAGTTTGGCCGATTGAATGTTTAAATAGTGTCAGTCATTCCCCGAATGACTCCAGCGAATGACCTGGTTCTCCACAAACTCATTCGCCAAATGAGTTTCATTCTCAATGTTCATTCGGTGAATGAACCAATCGAATGGCTTCATTCGACCAAGCTTGATTCGGTTGAATGAGTCATTCGAGCGAATGACTTCATTCTCACGAATGAGCCATTTGTTCTACCCATTCGTGCGAATGAAGTCATGCACTTATAAAAACAAGTTAATTTTAAAAATGAACATTATGATGTGTTAAATAGATGCCATTTATGAAGATAAGTCTGGTTGGTTTAGGATTCAGAGGTGACAGACATCTAAACTTACAAATGATCATCTAAAATAAAATTGAAAACATAAAATCTTTTTGTAATTTTTCTGAAATAAAATACAACTGTACAGCTAGCAACTAAAGACAAAGAAAGACATATTTTTGTGAGAGGCCTGTTGAGAAACTAGTGCATACTCCTAATCATATCAAATCAGCATTACTGAATGTTTCACTTCAGACACATTTGTCTTGTGATACGATTACTGATATATTTGTCCAATTTAAGCTTTTCAATACAAAATCATTAAACTCATTTGATGATCACTTATGTTTTCTGACTAAGTTACCCATTTTATCTAACCAACAAAGATTAAAATCAGTTTGTAACTCATCTCTGCACATCTTAATACCCAACATCATAAATTCCATAAGGTTCCAACTTATTTTCTTTTTGTATTTTTTATTTATTTTGATTTGTCTCTCATAACCAACACATTCTCGTGGACGGCTTCAGCTAGGTCTTTACAAAGCAATATGGCACGTATACAGACCTGTGTTGACATGATTGACTTGTTCTATCCAAATGGACGGCTTCAGCTAAGTCTTTACAAAGCAATATGGCACGTGTATGGAATCAAACTTATTTTATTTTTGTATTTTTACAAGCTTAATACCAGCTTGATTTTTATTTTATTGTGATTCAATCATTCTTATCTGAATGGACGGCTTCAACTAGGTTCGTCCCAGTAATTTGGCACGTATACAGACTTGAATTCATGAATCATTGGAAACCATATTAGATCCTATGATATCAGGTGTATGCCTGATTTGAGTCATAAACTATTTCTCACTTAGCTGATTTTCTAAAACAGATACCACAAATCAGATTTTCTAAGTTATCACAAACTGTCTATGCATTTTGTAAAGTCAGCCTATCAGTTCATCTGTTCACAATTCTCATGTGTTTTCGGTTTACACATTCAACTTAGCTTCTAAGACATAAAAGGTTAACACATCACTTTCTCAAAGATGACTTTCTCAGTTTTATGATTTTTTAATTGTTTTTGTATTTTTCAAATTTTTAGATGTTTTTGGTTTTTCAATTAACTGACTATTTCTCCCCCTAAAAACCAAAAAAAAAAAAAAATCTTTTTGAGTTTTTGATATATATTAATAAAAGAAATACTTAACAATGAAAAAAAAACTAAATAAAATTATCTAAGGAAACTGATGATCATTTGTTAGTGTCAGATGAAGGAAGGACTTCATCCTTTAGAAAAACACCATTAGCCGATAACATATATAAAAATCTGGGTTTATCAAAAGATTTTTGTAAAAATATCGGCTTTCTGGTGATCAGTTTGAATTTTAACAACATTGATGAGTTTCTTTTCAAAACAATCACGTATGAAGTGATATTTAATATCGATGTCTTTGGTTTTCGAGTGCTGGACTGGATTCTTAGTGACAGTTATGGCGGCAGTATTATCAACATAGATAGGAGTGTTAGAAAAATGTAACCCATAGTCCCTGAGTTGCTGTGTATCTAGATGATTTGTGAACAGCAACTAGCAGCAGCAATGTATTCAGCTTCACAGGTTGAAGTAGACACCGACATTTGCTTCTTGACTTGAAATCTATCTTGCATCCGCCATAATCTGAATCACTATATGCAGTAAGCCCAAAGTTATCATCATTAGGGTACCATAAGCCAACATCCGGTGTACCCTTCAGATAACGCATAATCCTCTTCACAGCAATGAGATGTGATACTCTTGGTTTTGATTGATAACGAGCACACAAGCATGTGGCGAACATGATGTCTGGCCAAGAAGCAGTGAGATACATCAGAGATCCAATCATTCCTTGGTATAGAGTGGCGTGGATTAACTCCCCCTTTTCATCTGGTGTAATCCCGTGATTAACAGCCAGTGGGGTACCAACAGGCTTTGCATCCGACATACTGAACCGTCTTAGAATGTCATCAACATATTTGGTCTGATGAATGAAAATCCCTGCCTCAGACTGATCCACCTGCAACCCCAGAAAAAATTTCATCTCTCCCATTGAGCTCATTTCGAACTTCTCCTTCATAACTGTCTCAAACTTCTTGCACAGACTATCATTCGTGGAACCAAAAATGATGTCATCCACATAAACTTGCACTAAGAGTAGATCACCATCCTTCTCTCGAATAAACAGTGTACAGTCAATGACACCTCTTCTGAACCCATTGTTCAGAAGGTGAGTAGATAGTGTCTCATACCATGCTCGCGGTGCTTGGTGTAATCCATATAAGGCCTTGTCTAGCTTGTAGACTTGGTCACGATGCAATGGATCCTCAAACCCGGGAGGTTGACTGACATACACTGTTTCACTTATCACACCGTGAAGGAATGCACTCTTGACATCCATTTGATAGACTTTAAACTTCTTGAAGGATGCATATGCCAAGAAAATACGAATTGCTTCAAGTCGAGCAACCGGTGCAAACACTTCATTATAGTCCAATCTTTGAATCTGTCTAAATCCTTGAACCACCAGACGTGCCTTGTTTCGCACAATGATCCCGTGATCATCCTTTTTACAACGAAGAACCCATCTGGTGCCTATGACTTTTGCACCTTTTGGTCTGTCAACAAGTTGCCAGACACCTAATTTCTTGAATTGTAGGAGTTCTTCTTGCATGGCATCAACCCATGATTCTTCATTTAAAGCTTCAGTGACGGTTCGCGGTTCAACTTGGGAGATAAAACAAGAATGGGCACAAAAGCTTACATCTGCAAAATCAAGAATGTCTGCAAGTCCCCCTGAAGAGAGCTGATTTCTTGTCTTAACCGCATCCAACGGACTTCCAATGATGTTTTCTTGAGGATGAATACAATTAATTCTCCCGAAAAGATGAGGTGGAACTTCAACCTGTGGATCTAGATTGTTCAGATTCAAATCCTCAAGATCCGGTACAAGATTATCAACATTTGGTTCGGGGGCAGCAGGCTGAATGAGATTGTCATCTGTGTCTGAGCTATCATCATTTTTCTGTACTGTGGGAATTGAAGTGGATGAAGGTTGCACTGGTTCATCAGGTGCATTTTGTGCATCATACATCATTTGAACAGCAACATCTTCATCTGAGTACATGGGAGGCATATTGAATGAGTCGAAAAGGTCGGAATAGTCAAACATCCAGTCTGGACCCTTTCCAGGTGGGGGCATAGTGTGTCTTTGAACATCAACATGGTACCACTCCTCTACGTTCTGAGTTGATCTGTTGTAAACTCTTTTATTAGGAGTGTTGTACCCAAGAAAAAACCCTTCTTCCACCTTCACATTGAACTTGCCATGCTCTTGTTTCTTAAGCATTGTGCAGGGTGCACCAAAAGGTTCAAGATACTTAAGATTAGGCTTTCTATTGTGGAGCAGTTCAAAGCAGGTCTTCCTATGTCTCTTCACTATCAAAACCCGGTTCAATGTGTAGCAAGCATTTGCTACAGATTCATTCATGAACTGAACTGGAAGAGATGAATCAGCAAGCATCGTTTTAGCAGCCTCAATCATTGTCCTGTTTTTCCTCTCAGCAACACCGTTCATTTGAGGGACATATGGAGCACTAAATTGTTGAACAGTGCCCCGTGCATTACAAAAGTTCTCCATGTTGTGGTTCTTAAACTCCGTCCCATTGTCAGTTCTGAGCATTCAAATCTTAAGCTTGTAAAGTGACTCAAGTTTGGTAGTCAACACTTGAATGCACTTAAACGTTTCAGATTTCTCCTTTAGAAAGAAAACCCAAGAGTATCTTAAATATTCATCAGTGATGACTAACCAATATTGATCTCCAGCTATACTCTTGCGGTTTACTGGACCAAATAAATCCATATGGAGAAGCTCAAGAGGAACATTGATTGAATGAAACTTCTTCAACTTGTGAGGCTGCTTGGTCTGCTTACCTTTCTTGCAGGATACACAGAAATCAGACAGTCTAAAATTCTTCAGACTAACCCCCTCAACCAAATTGTTGTGTACTAAATGATTCATCTTGCGTAGACTCAAATGACCCATCCTCTTATGCCAAAGAATTGAATCTTTCTCAGTTGCCTTTGACATAAAACATGAAGCTGTGAAGGATTGTTGAAGCTGTGACCATGTTGAGTGCAAACAAGTCCTGCTTTCTGGGAGCTGACATCAAAATCCAATCTTCAGGAATAGTCACACCTTGCTTGATAATGTAGCATTTGGAATCATCAAAAAGAACTTTATACTGCTTGTCACAGATCTGTGACACTGAAAGTAGATTATTCTCCAACATCTTGACATATCTGACTTTGTCAAAAGAAACTTGGCCATTTGACAAAATGCCCTCTCCTGTTATGAACCCACCTTTGTCACCGGCAAACGCTACAGAACCACCTCGAACAGAATTAACGTTGGTGAGCAGCGAAATATCACCAGTCATGTGCCTGGAAGCCCCACTATCAACGATCCAAGAGCTGTTAAGAGTAGCTGTTGGGGCATCCTGCACAAACACAAACAATTAGTTTGTTTTGGAAACCCAAGTTTTTACAGTCTTGGGTTGACCCAAAGAGTCACGGATCCAAACATCGATCCATTTACCATCAGTGATAGCCTTATCTGGGATGGGTGAAACTGATGTCTCAGAAGACGTGACTCTCCAGACAGTGTTTTTGCTGAAAGAGTTTTTCAGGTAAATGGATGATGGCTTTGTTTTATTGACATTAACAACTTTGGGAACATCCAAGTTGGTTTAACCTGATTTGGTTGTTTGGATTTTGCTTGAGTTGACTTAGATTCCGATTTAACAACTTTGATAAAAATCTGATTTAGTTTGCTGGGTGGTACAACCTTTGGTCTTATCAACTGTGGACAAAATCTAACTATGTGTCCAGGTGTACCACACTCAAAACAAACTTTGTCACCCTTTTTATGAAAATGTTTTAATTCAGATAAGGATTGCCTTTATGGTTTAAAAACATTTGTTTTAGGCTTGTTCTGATTAAAACCCAAACCATTTTTCCCATTAGGAACAAGATTGTCAATCTTGTTAGATACACAAGCTTCATTTTCTTTTGAAGCTTTCACAAAGCCTAAAGCTTGATAAATTTTTGAAGATGAGATTGGGTTGCCTCTCATGACAATTGGTGGCCGATTCTAAACAGTAACACAATCTGATGAATCATCAGATTCATCCTCAGAATCTGAGACCCAATCTTCAACAATCCCTTCCACAAAAGATTCCTCTGACAAGGAGGAACCCTCATCAGTAATCATCCCAATTGGATCAATTACTAATGGAGTTTTAACTTGGAAATCTTTAACATCTTTGTCATCTGGTGAGTTGACAAAGCTGTTTAAGATTGGTGGAGGACATTGTTGATAGTTCACTTTTCCCTTACCCTTCTGATCAGTACCCCTATTGATCATATGCTCAATGATGTATGAGGAGCTTTCATAGCTCTTTAGCTTTTGACCTAATGTCTCATAGTCACATTCGACTATGGATAACTTCTTCTTTATCTCATTGATGGTATTGAGATAAGAAGTGATAGCATCTTGCTTGTTCAGAACAGTAATCTCAGCCTCATGAAGTTGTCTGTTTAAAAGTTCAATTTTAGCTTGAACATCTTTCTCATTTTAAAACTTTGTTTGCCTCAATACAAAGGTTGAGATCACTAATCAGATCAGCATTGTGCTTCTGATAAGCAAGGACTTTGCTATCAAAATCAACACATTTAAAGAATTTAAAATGAGAAGATGAGCAATCATCAGATACCTGATCTGATTGTGAAGATGTAGAAGGAGTAGCAGATGAGTTTACCATCAAAGCAAACTGAGTAACAGGTTCTTCAAGATCAGCATCATAATCAGTTTGAGTGTCTGAGTCTGACAAACTTTCTGACTCTGAACCAGATGTTTCTTCTATCCTGATTTGTGCTTCTTCAGAATTGCTCTCTTTACTTGAATCATCAATCTTCAGAATCTCAGCAACACATGCTTTATCCTGTCCCCCTTGTTCAGAATTGAATCCGAAATCCCAATTCTCAAATTCATCTTGCTGTACCATCAATGCTTTACCTGCATTTGAAGAACTTGTTTGAGCAGAAGAATCAATAGGGACAAGTCTTCTCTCTGGATTAGCTGTAGCACGTTTCTGGTGCTAAAAAGGATTCTTGTTCCCTGCTTTCCTTGGGTGCTTGCACTGCCTGGTAAAATGACCTTTCACCCCACAATTGTAGCAGGTGACAGATGCCATATCAAATCCAAACTTAGACTCCTTGTTTAGACTGATGTCTTTTCCTATTCTTTTCACAAACTCCTTTGCCCTTCTCACAGCACTGGCAAGAGCCCACATGATATCTATCCTTTCCATATCATCTGGGTCTATCTGAGAATAATCATCATTGGTCAGATAAGGATTGCCAATCTGTCCAGCTACTAAACCATCATAGGAGCTGACAAGAGTAGACAAAAGACCCATGTGCTCCTTGGCAATCTCTACAGTCACTTTATCAAAGTTGTCTGTCTTCAGACTGGTGACCGGTTGATGATGTTCCTTCTGAGAGCTGGATGAGGAGGAAGACTGACTAAAATGAATCTGATTGGAAGATGGAGCTTCAGTAGTCTGAGAAACAAAGGCAGTTTTTAGTGGAGCATGAGAAGATGATTTCTCGACAGTTGGAGTAGAATAATACAATGAGGGATCCTAGACTTGAGCAACTCTCTTAGCCTTCCACTTGTTCTCTATTTCTTGCTCTTTCAGCTTCTGGATGAAATCATTTATGTCCATATGTGCCATCATCTCATTCTGCTTAAGTACCATAAAAAATGACTCCCATTTTGGAGGCAAGGCATCTGCCAAACACTGGATCTTCTCCTGAGTAGTAGTCTTGACTTCATGGTTGAACAACTCACTCAAAAGATGGTAGAATCTAGCAATCAAATCATCCAATGATTCATTCCCCACATACATGAAGCTGTTGAATTCCTTCCTTAATGCTTTTGACTTGATGTTCTTTAGTGCAACATTCCCCACATACCTCTGCTGCAAAGCATCCCACAAATACTTCGAGGAAGTAAACTGTCTAAACTGATGGAAGATATCAGTAGCAATGGACAGAGACAGAATAGCATAAGCTTTCTTCTCGTAATCATAAATCTTCCTCTGAGGCTCACTCATCCGTGTGACTAGTATAGGAGTACCATCTTCATTCAGAGGCCTCAGATAACCACCTTCAATCATCATCCATAAGTTAGTGTCTACTCAATTTATGTGAATCTCAAATCTTTATTTCCAGTGCGGATAATCATCTAAGGACAGTAACTTGGGATCTTTATTGGAGTTCCCTGTCTCAGTTTCAGTCAGCAGCAAAGTCTGAATACGATGGTTCTGGTTAGCCATCAATGCTAAATCCTCCATAGAATCAAGAACTATAATATCCAACACTTAGAAAAAATTTCAATCCGATGGCCGAATGAAGACAATTATGGCGAATGTCGGGGACCGAATGTGATGAAACTGGCGAAAGAGAAAATGAGTGTGACAGTTGGGTGAATGAGCAGGGCGATTGAACCTATTCGGCGAATGAAAGGATCGAATGAGGCTATTCGCCGAATGAGAGGTCGAAAGAAGCTATTCGCCAAATGAGTGGTCGAATGGAGCTATTCGGCGAATGAGTGTGATTCGGGCAAACTTATTCGGCCGCCCAACTCATTCGGGCTATCTGGGGTTTTCAGCAACTAAAATCGCGATAACTCTTGATTTAGACCAAATCTTTGCACCAAATTAGGTACATAACACCATGTCAAGATTACCAACCAAATGAGATGACCATTTTGACAAAAACACCACAAAAACTTGCTGATTTTGAATGAAACAGTGACTTGGGGAACAAGAAAATCAGGGTTTTTGCAAGTTACGAAAATCCAATATGAGATCTGATGATTTTGAATGGAAATCGAGTAGAATGAAGAGCCAAAGCTCTGATACCACCTGGTAGGACTTATTAGGAGCTCGGAAACAATCCGGTTCCTATGGATATCTACTCGACAGCCTCTGGAATAGTGCGGAATCCTATTCCATGGTTTTCCAATCGAAGCCAACAGCAACTGTGGCGATCCGAAGGAGATGGATGGATGTTTGATCGAGAATCGAACACCACGGGTTGAGAATCGAACTTGGACGTGCAATGGCCGCTCTAATCTCCTAGGGTTTTGACTATGGGTTCTCAGGGAAGAAGGAGGGCTCAAAAAGTTAGGTTTGAAACATATTTGGTTGGTATTTATAGACTGTTGTCATTCGGCCGAATGAGAGGCCGAAGCAACTCATTCGGCGAATGTCAGAGTCGAATGGACAAGTCATTCGAATGAGTCATTCGGCGAATGACTCATTCGTTAGCCTATGTCATCCTCTAGTTTGTTCATTCGGCAAATGGCTTCATACTTAGAGTCATTCGCCCGAATGTGTCTGAAAAACATATAACTTCAACTTTAAACATAATCAAACACTTATAATCAATAATAAACATTTAGAACAATATAGTAAGACAACTTCCATTAATATAATAAACTTTATACATTAAGAACAGTACAAAATAGAACTAGGGACATTTAATGCATCTACACAAACCTTTCAAGCAAAGCATCCCACAACTGCTTAGCTGTCTGATGTTCCTTGAAACCATGAGCAACATCAGTGGACAGAGCCATTGTGATTGATGCGTATGCCTTATCATCTTTCTCTTTCAAAAGAATGTCAGCTTCGGTATACAGTTCAGGGTCCTTGGGAATTAATCCATTTAGCTCACTCTGGTACATGGGCACGTGAGGCCCGTCTTCAATTGACGTCAATAGCTTCGGGTCAGTGTACTTGTTGAGTGATTGGAACCTGAATTTCCAATCCTGAAAGTTATCTCCCGACACGAGCCTTAGTGGCTTTGTTCTGGTGCAGATCTCATTATCCAAATTGATCAGGTTAGACAGGTTGGTCAGGTTCTTTGATGCCATGATCAATCAGAAAATTTGCTAAGTCTATTTCATGAACTTTCCAATAGTGCTAAGTACCAAACAATACTCGAAACAATCACAGCTACCCGAACTTGGCAACATACTTGAACCTCTGATGTATTCGAAAAACTGTGTATTGGAAAATCTCAAATGTATTCGAACTCAAGACCTGTAGTCGAAACTTGACCCTGTATTCGAAATCAAAATGTAGTCGAAATCTCCAAATACTCGAAATCACCAAAACTGTTGTTGAACTACAATTGTATTCGAACTCTAGTATACTCGAAGAGACTGTATTCGAAATTTCAACTTGAAAATACTTGAAAATTTTCCGGAGAAATATTTCTCAAGATTCAGAGTACCAAATTAGAATAGCAACTAGAAGGAATAGAGTAGAACAATAAAGCAATGAACTTGCATTGAAAAGCTTGTACCTTGATGTAGAAAAGAGCACTAAGTCTCTGATACCACTTGTAGGTCCCAAAACAGATCAAGAACTAAGCTTTAAGCCTCCAATCTGCATCAAATGTATCTACAACGTGCGGAATCCGAAATAGAAACACAAGAACAAGAAGAAAGTTCAAAACTTCGATATATTTTAGTGAAGTACATGATGTAATGCCTCAATACGTCTAGAGAGCGTTACTCGGGAATCCAACCCTATAATACTGCAAAATACGTCTATTTATACTACTTCTAGGTATACTCGAACCACTATACACGAAAATGTTCGAGTACACGAATTACTAGTGTAAACGAAAAACTAAGTACACGAATATCAAAACAAAATCTTCTCTGGTTGGCTTTGTCAGTCCTTATCTTCAATTAGGGCTCTACAATACATGCTAAAATATCAGGTTACGCTGGTGAGTTCTAGATTTATAAAACATTATAAACGTTTTTGTGAGTTAAAACAATATTTGCATGAATCATCATTTCATATACATAAACTATTGCACATAAACCATCATTTTCATCATAACCATTGTAACCACCATCATCATGGAACCGCTGTCATTAACATGAGCAGTGGGCTTATGTCGGCACAATACTCCATACCTTGTTATGGTCAGGTTGACCCTCATTCCCTGTTATCGTCAGGTGGACTTTCATACCCTATTATAGTCAGGTTGACTTTCATACCCTGTTATAATCAGGTGGACTTTCATACCTTGTTATAGTCAGGTTGACTTTCATACCTTGTTATAGTCAGGTTGACTTTCATACTTACCGGTGAGCATCATTCGTACATATCCCATGAAAAGTATTGGAACATCATCCGTTCATCATAACATGATACACTTGCATCATGTCATCATACCATCATTCATCATAACGTCATGGCTTCATAAACAATTCATACTAGCATCTTGTCATCGTTACATCATACTCTTATCCTAGTGGCATAGGAGTCATCATAACATATTATGCTAGTATCATTTCACCCTATCATCATAGCATCCTAGCATCATATAGATGTGTGACAACACGCGAATCAGGTTTATATTAAAACTTTAAATTTCGATGCATTTTGTTAATATGTTTAGATAAACACACTTCTTAGAAACATTAAGTAGAGAAATTATGTCATTAGTTGAGAACAATAGAACGCCCATGCCATAAAAATTTAGAAACAAGAATTCTCCTACGAAACATAATATATCCTTGTGACACAACGAGTGAAAATAATGTGAAACAATGATTTCACATATCCATATATGTATGTATTTATTTTTAAGCTTGTTTAAAAATATGATAATTATAATGTCTAATGTTAAATTAATTCTAATAAATGATTATCATATTAAAAAAAAAAAAAAAAAAAAAAAAAAAAAAAAAAAAAACTTATATGTATGTCACGACATACACACATAGTAACATATATGTTCACATTTTGTTTATACATACATACATGCATAGGTGATTTAAATAAATAAAGCACAACTCTTTATAGTATCTACACATAACATCATGTTATGTATATAGAATAATTGTCCCTACATGCATGGGTATATCATGACTCACATACCTACATATATTCGGTATATATATATATATACACACACGGTTACATTTCATATATATATAAACATATATACATACGTTAGACACACACATACAACAAACAAAAACCTTACACCACCTTTTAATTTACCCAATCCCTTCCCATGCATTAGCATCAAATCAAAGAAAATATATATATGTAATACTATCTTTAAACTTTGACATCCTCACACACATATACACGATACATATATATATATATCAAAGGTGTGCATATATACGTATGATACACATACATATACATGCCTCTCTCCTTGTTCTCGACACACACACATTCTTATACATATATGTATATATTCGACACATATACACACACACTACAAACACTAGAAAACAAAACCCCACATATTCCCATCTCTTCACCTCTTCTACACCCAATCCACTCTTCCTCTCTACCCCAAAACCGACCCCCCAATCCCTCTCCTCTCTTTTTCTTACACCCTTGACCGAGCACCCTCTCTCTCTCTCTCTCCTTCCCTTTAATCGGCATCCCACACACACATTTCATTCTACCACTTAACACTTTAACTACTCAAGATTCACCCTCCAATTCCCTCTCTGGTGGTCGACGGTTTTCATCCCTCTCTCTCAAGTCTCTCGACGGTTTAGAAGCCACAACACGACACCATACGAGTCCAAGGTTTACATTGACACAAAGGTTAGTTGGTTAGTCTCAAACTCTCGAAAATCTTGTTTTATCTACTCCTCTACTCGTCGCCATTCTTAACAGCCCCTAAACATCCATTCTCATCGTTTTTAAACCATAAAAATGGAGGTGTTATACGGCTAGATCGCAAAAACACACATGCATGTACATGCATGTGTGCAAACTTGACTTTTTCCTAACAAAAACTATGATTTTCGTTACAAGAATCTTTGCACATTCATAAAATCAATTTTATTCCCATCTAAAACACCCAAAACCATGGGGGATGAGTACCTAGAACGATCCATACACATGCAAGTCTTGCATGTGTGATATCATGATCTTGGAAATCCATAACTTCCATTCTCGTATGTAGCATGAACTCTAAATCCATTCTATGTTTTCTACAATTCTTAACAGCCCACAAACCCCTTGGAAAAGTTGCCTACAAGTGTTAAGCACAAAGTGTAAGAACCACACTCCTTAACAAATAGTTATATATGCATGCATGTATGTAAAAATGAAAAACTACAACTTAAAATGTTAATATATATACATCGAAATTTTTATCAGGTTTAGATATGATTTTATTGCTGGAAATATTTTATAAAAGATTGGGTTTTGATGATAGGAATGTTATATTGTAATTTTTGCCCCAAAAACCCAATTTTTAAGACTTGTAAGTGTTTAAAATATCAAAATGCATGTTATTAGTTTTCTGGACAGAATGTATAGTTAAAATGAACTTATAATAATGATGGTATAACACTCAAAAAGTTTGAGTATTTATTTTTATTTCTAGAATAAGTAATGAATTTATTAAGATTCTTATAAATCTTGATAAAATCATCAAAAATAGCTCCTGCGTACTAAAAATGCTAAGTATAATTTATTCCTGTATGAATATAGTTAGGAGATCTGGGAAAAATATTGAAACTAAAAATTTATAGTTTAAACTATTTATTTTCTATTTAAAATGTTTGTAAAGGCTAAAATACTAATAAAATATGTTACTGCTCAAAATATGATATAAATATTTTTCCCAGTATTCTAATGATACTGGGAAGTCTCAGTAAAAATATGGTAAATTTTAGTAACTGTTAGGTATTTATTTGATATTTAATATAATAAATAGGTCAAAAATCATTTTATATAGTAAATGACCTCCTAAAATTCTGAAATTTCACCAGTGACCTTAGAACGTGATTTGGTTACTGTATAAAAAGTTCTGTAATTTTTACATATCGGGAAATATTTATTATAATATTAATGAAATTTAAAATGATAAAACTGTTTAAAATAGTAAACGAGCTTTAAAAATTCTGAAATTTTTACAGGAGTTAAATAACATGATTATGAGACTGTACGAATATTTTCGGAATTTTTAGTTAACAGAATCATTTTCTGGGAATTTTTGAGGATTTTAAGCATACAAAATCAAATTTTGATACAAGTAATTGATATAAAAAATAATAGGGAATGTGTAAATAAAAAATTTACCCAGACCCTTTACTGATAAAAAGTAATGGGTAAAAACATATAAATATGTAAACTTATATTCTCATGTAATTTTGAATACTTGAAAATAAAGTTAAATGGGAAACAATATCACATCAATGTTTATGGCATGAATATTTACTAAAATCTAAACATACATTAGGCAAGTGAACCAATCAAGATTTACCATCAATCCCTTCATTCGACAGATAACCAAACATCAGTAACAGGTGAGTTCATGTGATCCCTTTTCTTTTACTGTTTTGGGATACTGAAAGCATGCTCCATAAACTGTTTATAAAATGTTATTTATGTGATAATGAACGTCCGTTTCAATAAAATTGCTTCCCCTAGACATTAAACGTAATTTACAACCATTAACTCATGGTAGAGCCGGTGAGTATATGGGTAGTACTACTTGGGGAATCCCCCACGCACAGTGGCCCGAAAGGGTGGGCCTTATAAAAGTAAGGTTGAAACCCCACTGAGGTTATGGCAACCGTTGTGGCATATATTCTTATGATACATAAATGACCGAGGGCAGGAACGGGTCTCGGAATGGGAAGTAGATTTAGTGGACCATGTTGCGGGCTAGCATTATAAGAGGCAAACGCTCGGCATGGCGCAGGGTTGGTTGTATTGTTATTGAATTATCACATGTTATATTATTACTGATTGTGTCATATTATTAAACTCATGTTCTCACCAACTTTTTAGTTGACGTATTTTAGCATGTCTTTCAGGTTGAATTGGTAAGAGTAGGAGAACCGGATGAGCACTTAGAGGAATAGTGATGGCTTAGAGTGGAGTGGACTTTAAAAACAATTTTATGATTATTGAATAATGTTTGATTTGGGCCCTGCGTGGCAATTTAGACAATTTGTGATGTGTTGGATATTTTATTTGCTTTAGATTGCTTTGGGCTATGGATTATTTAAACTATGCTTCCGCAAAGTTAGTTAAATGATTAAATCAATCGTCATACCCTCAATCTCCCAGGGTTGGGGTGTGACAGGTTGGTATCAGAGCCCAAGGTTATAGGGAATGAGGTGCCTTAGTATACCTAAGACTATAACCGAGAGAATTGGGACAAATAGGTAGGAAAAATAAGGAACTTAGGAATTAGGAAATATTGCTTTAGGAAATCTATGACAAGTTAAATTATCAAATATTCTAATTAATTTATTGCAGGAAAATGGATTCAAAGGGTAAGGGAATCAACAAGAGCGGACCATCAAGCCGACCACGAGTTTTCGCAAGGAGAGATTTCCCACCAGCGGTTCGCGAGGAGTTACATCGACAGTTTCCGCAACACTATAGTCCGCTGCCAGAGGATGCATACTTCTCTTCATCAGAGTCGGAGCCAATGGAGTATAATGATGCTGCATCTACTACGCCCAGTAGATCTCGCACTAGATCTATGTCTCCTCCCTTACCCCGTATTGAACCTAGTGACGGACCTGTTAGGAGACCCACACCTGTTATGGGAGCGAGGCCGGGAGCCTCCATGTCTTTTCGTGTGCCCAGGAGTGGACCTCTTTATCCTACCATGGGAGAACCTGATCTGGTTCAGCCCGCGCGTCATAGCGTGCACTTAGGGCATTCTGCTCGCCATGGGATGGATATGGCGGGTCCGAGTAGGAGCAGAGCTGTAGATGTCAACCCGCAGAGAGAAGAAAACTACATGCTGTGGTCTGCTATGTTCGAACAGGAAAAGAAGGCAACCCAACTAGCGGAACAATTCCAAAGGCATGTCGGAGCAGTCACACTGCAACTGGAAATGACACGCAAAGAACTGAAGGAGACCCGTGAGGCTCGACAGGCAACAAAGAAGAAGGGATTCTTTGCAACTGTGTGGGATTCACTACGTGGGAAGAAGACTTAGGGACTGATTTTTTTTTATTTTTCATTATGAATTATGTCATTTGATGTACTATGAGACAATATGGGATTGCATGCCCAAATCTTGATGTATTATGAAACAATTGGGATTGATAGGGATATTTTCCCTGATGGTGCATTGGAAACATGATGGTGAAACATTTTGAATTATGTAATGAATGGGTTGAAACATTGAGAAATTTGGTTTCTATGAATTATTATTGGTTGTCATGATGAATGAATGTGATAATATGATACATCATGAGATATTTTGGATGTATGATTTTAAATGTATGGATTTGAATTGGTTGCCTAAATATATTTTTTTTGTTTTCTCTTTAACAATTGTTATCTATGAATATGACACAATAGTGAAACTAAATTAATTGCTCAATAATGACTAATAACAATAATTTTCTCTACGTGTGAAACTCATGATATAGAATGCCTCCCCGACGTAGCCAACGACTAAACCGTGGTCAACTCAATGCGGGAGCAAATCCAAATCCGCGAGCTGGACGAAGAAGGAATCCACCACCACCTCCCCCGGAAAACTCAGTGAATCACGCTGAAAATGAAGAAAACCCCTTGGAGGGCAACCCAAATGCAGGAGGAAATGAAGGAGACCGGAACAGGGAAGACAGAATAACTGATCTTATCACTAGACATATCCAAAACGCGATACCTACCATCGCCGCGCAAATCAGGGCTGATATGAATATAGAAAATCAAAACGAAAATGCCCACGGAGCTGGAGGGCCAGAAATCGAACAAGTAGAAACAGAAGAACGTAAGGGATGTTCATACAAGACCTTTATGGCCTGCAAACCCAAAGATTTTGAAGGAAAGGACGGTGCAGTAGGAGCAATAAGGTGGTTGGAAGACATGGAGTCAGTGTTAGATATCAGCGACTGCAAGGAAGAAAACAAGGTGAAATATGCGACTCACTCACTTAAGGGATCTGCGTTAACCTGGTGGAACACCATTGTCAAGACAAGGGGACGAAATGCCATTAAGACCATGAAATGGAAGGATTTTAGGGATATTGTTACTGAAAAATTCTGCCCGATTAATGAACTGGAAAGAATCGAAGCAGAATTTCTAGCACATGAAATGGTTGGATTGGACCACACCAAATACATCAATCGATTCAATGAGATGGCGTTACTCGTACCACACTTAGTTACCCCTGAGACTAAAAGGATTGGAAGATACATTTGGGGTTTAGCACCACAAATTAGGGGATATGTCAGGACGGCAAGGCCAGCTACTTTTCAGTCTGCAGTAGAGCTGGGAGGAACGCTTACTGATGAAATTGTGAGATGTGGGAAGATAAACCAAGAAAAAGTGGGAGATAAGCGGAAGGGGCAGGATAACAGGAATGATAGGAAAGGAGATCACAAGTTTAGGAGGTTTGAAGGAAGGAAAAATGATTTTGGCAAGGTAAGGGATTCGACTGTACCCAGGCCCGGGAGAAAGCTATACCTAGGAACAAATCCTTGGTGTGACAAATGCAAGATACATCACCAAGGAGAATGCAATCCAAAGTATTGCTTTAAGTGCAAGAAAGCAGGACATCTCCTTAAGGATTGTAGGGCCAAGGATATAGCTAGGTGTTATGAATGCGGAGACCCTGGACATTTGAGGAATGTGTGCCCGAAATTGAAGAAAGATAAGCAGCAGAAAGCAACCGGAAGAGCATTCGTACTTACCGCAACAGAAGCGCAGAAAGATCCGGAAATGATAACGGGTACGTTCCTTTTAAACAATCATGTTGCTAATGTATTGATTGATACGGGTGCCACATTTAGCTTTATATCCACAAAATTCCGATCCTTACTCAATAAGCAACCTACTAGATTGAAAGATATATGTGAAGTAGAGATAGCCACTGGAAAAGTGATAAGTATAAAAGAAATGTTTAAAGAATGTGAATTAGTTATGGAAGGACAAAAGTTTAAGATTGATTTACTGCCTATAGAATTAGGAGGCTTTGATGTAGTTATTGGAATGGATTGGCTAACCCTGAATAAGGTAGAGCTTAACTGTGAACATAAGACTATGATAATTCCTTTAGTCAACAATAAGAAGGTAATCGTGATTGGACATAAGGTGAAAGAATTTCCACAAATCATTTCGTATGCAAAGACGAAGAAGTATTCAAGGAAGGGAAATATGATTTACTTGGCCTATGTAGTCATCAAGAAGGAAGAAACAGTACCTAAGGAAATACCAATCGTATCTGAATATATGGATGTATTCCCTGAAGAGCTGCCAGGAATGCCGGCACCAAGACAGGTGGAATTCCGTATTGATTTGATACCAGGAGCAGCACCCGTAGCTAAAGCACCATATCGCTTAGCGCCATCCGAAATGCAAGAAATGGTGACTCAAATACAAGAGCTGATGGATAAAGGCTTTATAAGACCGAGCTTTTCTCCATGGGGAGCCCCAGTGTTATTCGTGAAGAAGAAAGATGGAACGTTGAGAATGTGCATCGACTACCGAGAGCTAAACAAAGTTACTATAAAGAATCGTTATCCACTCCCCAGAATCGATGATTTGTTTGATCAACTTCAAGGGGCAAGCTATTTTTCAAAGATAGATTTAAGATCGGGATATCATCAATTGAGAGTTAGGGATGAGGATGTTCCTAAAACCGCGTTCAGAACTCGTTACGGACATTACGAGTTTATGGTAATGCCTTTTGGGCTTACAAACGCACCTGCTGTGTTTATGGATCTCATGAACCGGGTGTGTAAACCATACCTGGATAAATTCGTGATAGTATTCATTGATGATATACTAATATACTCGAAGAATGCGAAGGATCATGAAGAGCACCTACGAAAGACGCTAGAACTCTTAAGGAAGGAAAAGTTATTTGCTAAGCTGAGCAAATGTGAATTTTGGATGAGAGAAGTACAATTCTTGGGGCACATTATAAACGAAGAAGGAATACAAGTAGACCCTTCAAAGATAGAGGCAATTAAGGAATGGGAGACACCCAGAACTCCTACCGAGATAAGGCAATTTTTAGGATTGGCCGGTTATTACCGAAGATTTATTGAGAATTTCTCGAAAATGGCACTACCGTTAACTACATTAACTCAGAAGAAAGTGACTTTTGAATGGGGAGAAAAACAACAAGAAGCATTCGACACTCTAAAGCAAAGGTTATGTAGTGCACCCATATTATCCTTACCAGAAGGGAATGAAGATTTCGTGGTGTACTGTGATGCTTCTAGAATGGGACTAGGTTGTGTGTTAATGCAAAGGAAGAAAGTAATTGCATACGCATCACGACAATTGAAAACACATGAGAAAAACTACACCACCCATGACTTAGAATTAGGAGCGGTAGTATTTGCTCTAAAGATATGGAGACACTACTTATATGGAACGAATTGTGTAATCTATACGGATCACAAGAGTTTACAACATATACTCGATCAGAAAATACTGAATATGAGACAAAGGAGATGGGTAGAATTGTTAAGTGATTACGACTGTGAAATCCGGTACCATCCGGGAAAGGCAAATGTGGTAGCAGACGCTTTGAGTCGAAAAGAAAGAGAGATTCCACTAAGAGTAAAAGCCCTAAAAATGACAGTAGCGATTGACCTAAAAGAAAACATACTTAAAGTGCAACAGGAAGCCTTAACCAAGGAAAACTCAAGGGAAGAATCACTGACAAAAAGTGAGAAGCAATTTGATGAAGAAGATCAAGGTGGGTTAAAGGCATATAAAGGGAGGATATGGATACCACTGCATGGGGGTATGAGAGAAATAATTTTAGGAGAAGCCCATAAGTCCAGATACTCAGTGCACCCCGGTGGTGACAAAATGTACCAGGAGTTAAAAGAAAAATTCTGGTGGCCGGGATTAAAAAGATCAATAGCAGAATACATCAGCAAATGCCTGACTTGTGCAAGAGTAAAAGCAGAGCATCAAAAGCCATCTGGATTGTTACAACAACCCGAAATACCTGCATGGAAATGGGAACAAGTTACTATGGATTTTGTAACCAAGCTACCTCGGACCACCAGTGGTCATGACTCAATATGGGTAGTCGTTGATAGATTAACAAAGACGGCACACTTTTTACCTATAAGGGAAGACTACAAAATGGATAAGTTAGCGAAGATTTACATGAATGAAATCGTGTCGAGACACGGAGTGCCAATATCAATAATCTCAGATAGAGATAGTCGCTTCACCTCAAGATTTTGGCAAACACTTCAAGAAGCTCTGGGAACCAAATTAAAACTAAGTACGGCTTACCATCCTCAAACGGATGGGCAAAGTGAAAGAACTATTCAGACATTGGAAGACATGTTGAGAGCGTGCGTAATAGATTTTGGAGGAAGTTGGGACACCCATTTGCCATTAGTTGAATTCTCCTATAATAACAGCTACCATACTAGTATTCAAGCCGCTCCGTTTGAAGCATTATATGGGAGAAAGTGTAGATCACCCCTATGTTGGAATGAAATAGGTGAGAACAAATTAACAGGGCCTGAGATCGTGCAAGAAACTACTGACAAGATCCATAAAATCAAGGAGAGGATGAAAGCAGCTCAAGACCGACAAAAGAGTTATGCAGATAAGAGACGAAAGCCGTTGGAGTTCAGTATAGGAGATAAAGTCATGCTAAAGGTATCACCATGGAAGGGTACGGTACGCTTTGGTAAACATGGGAAGTTGAACCCCCGGTATATTGGACCCTTTAAAATTTTAGCAAGAGTGGGACTTGTAGCTTATCAGCTAGAACTTCCATTGGAATTAGAAGGAATACATGATGTGTTTCATGTGTCAAACCTCAAGAAATGTTTAGTGGACGAAAGTTTGATCATACCTTACAAAGAAGCAAAGGTCAATAAACAATTGCAATTCATGGAGGAACCTGTAGAAATCATGGACAAGCAGATCAAGAAGTTGAGGCGTAGTAAGATACCAATTGTAAAAGTACGTTGGGATTCCAAACGAGGGCCTGAGTTTACTTGGGAAAAAGAATCGGAGATACGTAAGAAGTACCCTCAACTATTTCAAACTACAAGTTGACTATGACAAAGCAAATTTCGAGGACGAAATTTCTACAAGTAGGGGAGACTGTGACAACACGCGAATCAGGTTTATATTAAAACTTTAAATTTCGATGCATTTTGTTAATATGTTTAGATAAACACACTTCTTAGAAACATTAAGTAGAGAAATTATGTCATTAGTTGAGAACAATAGAACGCCCATGCCATAAAAATTTAGAAACAAGAATTCTCCTACGAAACATAATATATCCTTGTGACACAACGAGTGAAAATAATGTGAAACAATGATTTCACATATCCATATATGTATGTATTTATTTTTAAGCTTGTTTAAAAATATGATAATTATAATGTCTAATGTTAAATTAATTCTAATAAATGATTATCATATTAAAAAAAAAAAAAAAAAAAAAAAAAAAAAAAAAAAAAAAAAAAAAAACTTATATGTATGTCACGACATACACACATAGTAACATATATGTTCACATTTTGTTTATACATACATACATGCATAGGTGATTTAAATAAATAAAGCACAACTCTTTATAGTATCTACACATAACATCATGTTATGTATATAGAATAATTGTCCCTACATGCATGGGTATATCATGACTCACATACCTACATATATTCGGTATATATATATATATACACACACGGTTACATTTCATATATATATAAACATATATACATACGTTAGACACACACATACAACAAACAAAAACCTTACACCACCTTTTAATTTACCCAATCCCTTCCCATGCATTAGCATCAAATCAAAGAAAATATATATATGTAATACTATCTTTAAACTTTGACATCCTCACACACATATACACGATACATATATATATATATCAAAGGTGTGCATATATACGTATGATACACATACATATACATGCCTCTCTCCTTGTTCTCGACACACACACATTCTTATACATATATGTATATATTCGACACATATACACACACACTACAAACACTAGAAAACAAAACCCCACATATTCCCATCTCTTCACCTCTTCTACACCCAATCCACTCTTCCTCTCTACCCCAAAACCGACCCCCAATCCCTCTCCTCTCTTTTTCTTACACCCTTGACCGAGCACCCTCTCTCTCTCTCTCCTTCCCTTTAATCGGCATCCCACACACACATTTCATTCTACCACTTAACACTTTAACTACTCAAGATTCACCCTCCAATTCCCTCTCTGGTGGTCGACGGTTTTCATCCCTCTCTCTCAAGTCTCTCGACGGTTTAGAAGCCACAACACGACACCATACGAGTCCAAGGTTTACATTGACACAAAGGTTAGTTGGTTAGTCTCAAACTCTCGAAAATCTTGTTTTATCTACTCCTCTACTCGTCGCCATTCTTAACAGCCCCTAAACATCCATTCTCATCGTTTTTAAACCATAAAAATGGAGGTGTTATACGGCTAGATCGCAAAAACACACATGCATGTACATGCATGTGTGCAAACTTGACTTTTTCCTAACAAAAACTATGATTTTCGTTACAAGAATCTTTGCACATTCATAAAATCAATTTTATTCCCATCTAAAACACCCAAAACCATGGGGGATGAGTACCTAGAACGATCCATACACATGCAAGTCTTGCATGTGTGATATCATGATCTTGGAAATCCATAACTTCCATTCTCGTATGTAGCATGAACTCTAAATCCATTCTATGTTTTCTACAATTCTTAACAGCCCACAAACCCCTTGGAAAAGTTGCCTACAAGTGTTAAGCACAAAGTGTAAGAACCACACTCCTTAACAAATAGTTATATATGCATGCATGTATGTAAAAATGAAAAACTACAACTTAAAATGTTAATATATATACATCGAAATTTTTATCAGGTTTAGATATGATTTTATTGCTGGAAATATTTTATAAAAGATTGGGTTTTGATGATAGGAATGTTATATTGTAATTTTTGCCCCAAAAACCCAATTTTTAAGACTTGTAAGTGTTTAAAATATCAAAATGCATGTTATTAGTTTTCTGGACAGAATGTATAGTTAAAATGAACTTATAATAATGATGGTATAACACTCAAAAAGTTTGAGTATTTATTTTTATTTCTAGAATAAGTAATGAATTTATTAAGATTCTTATAAATCTTGATAAAATCATCAAAAATAGCTCCTGCGTACTAAAAATGCTAAGTATAATTTATTCCTGTATGAATATAGTTAGGAGATCTGGGAAAAATATTGAAACTAAAAATTTATAGTTTAAACTATTTATTTTCTATTTAAAATGTTTGTAAAGGCTAAAATACTAATAAAATATGTTACTGCTCAAAATATGATATAAATATTTTTCCCAGTATTCTAATGATACTGGGAAGTCTCAGTAAAAATATGGTAAATTTTAGTAACTGTTAGGTATTTATTTGATATTTAATATAATAAATAGGTCAAAAATCATTTTATATAGTAAATGACCTCCTAAAATTCTGAAATTTCACCAGTGACCTTAGAACGTGATTTGGTTACTGTATAAAAAGTTCTGTAATTTTTACATATCGGGAAATATTTATTATAATATTAATGAAATTTAAAATGATAAAACTGTTTAAAATAGTAAACGAGCTTTAAAAATTCTGAAATTTTTACAGGAGTTAAATAACATGATTATGAGACTGTACGAATATTTTCGGAATTTTTAGTTAACAGAATCATTTTCTGGGAATTTTTGAGGATTTTAAGCATACAAAATCAAATTTTGATACAAGTAATTGATATAAAAAATAGGGAATGTGTAAATAAAAAATTTACCCAGACCCTTTACTGATAAAAAGTAATGGGTAAAAACATATAAATATGTAAACTTATATTCTCATGTAATTTTGAATACTTGAAAATAAAGTTAAATGGGAAACAATATCACATCAATGTTTATGGCATGAATATTTACTAAAATCTAAACATACATTAGGCAAGTGAACCAATCAAGATTTACCATCAATCCCTTCATTCGACAGATAACCAAACATCAGTAACAGGTGAGTTCATGTGATCCCTTTTCTTTTACTGTTTTGGGATACTGAAAGCATGCTCCATAAACTGTTTATAAAATGTTATTTATGTGATAATGAACGTCCGTTTCAATAAAATTGCTTCCCCTAGACATTAAACGTAATTTACAACCATTAACTCATGGTAGAGCCGGTGAGTATATGGGTAGTACTACTTGGGGAATCCCCCACGCACAGTGGCCTGAAAGGGTGGGCCTTATAAAAGTAAGGTTGAAACCCCACTGAGGTTATGGCAACCGTTGTGGCATATATTCTTATGATACATAAATGACCGAGGGCAGGAACGGGTCTCGGAATGGGAAGTAGATTTAGTGGACCATGTTGCGGGCTAGCATTATAAGAGGCAAACGCTCGGCATGGCGCAGGGTTGGTTGTATTGTTATTGAATTATCACATGTTATATTATTACTGATTGTGTCATATTATTAAACTCATGTTCTCACCAACTTTTTAGTTGACGTATTTTAGCATGTCTTTCAGGTTGAATTGGTAAGAGTAGGAGAACCGGATGAGCACTTAGAGGAATAGTGATGGCTTAGAGTGGAGTGGACTTTAAAAACAATTTTATGATTATTGAATAATGTTTGATTTGGGCCCTGCGTGGCAATTTAGACAATTTGTGATGTGTTGGATATTTTATTTGCTTTAGATTGCTTTGGGCTATGGATTATTTAAACTATGCTTCCGCAAAGTTAGTTAAATGATTAAATCAATCGTCATACCCTCAATCTCCCAGGGTTGGGGTGTGACAAGATGTCATGCTAGCATCACGCCATCATATCATAACATCATGGCGTCCTAAACAGGTCATGCTATCATTTTATCGTCATATCTTTATCCTATCATTATAGGATTTCATCATAACCTAACATCTTATAACTATCATCATAGTTATAATCATAGCATGGCATGATATAGTTATCATCATATCATATCATCCTGTTTTTCATTGACATAACCCATTATCATGCATTTATCTTTCTTAGCATATTCTCATGCATAAATCATCCTACATATCATCAAGCATTCATCATCATAGCACATTCATATGACAACATAAACACAATAACAACATGTATGTTAGCCCAAAATATAGTTACACATAACAAGTGAAAGTAGGGCATCTAGAACTCACCTAACATTAATGTAGCTTCTCATCTTCTTAGCCGAACTCCCTTAGCTAAGACACAAGAACCTATATCATTACGTCATCTCGTTACATTTCATTCATAGACATAGAATTTATTCTAAATCCTCATAGCTGACTTAACAAGTTCCCAGTATTCGAAACCTAAAGTACTCAAAATCATAGGGTTCACAAAATACTCAAAGTACTCGAACCTAAGAGTTCATGACTCCTAGTTCCCGAACACATGTTCACAAAACCAAGTTCACGAATATGGGGTTTACAAACAAAGGTTCTCGAACTGATGTTCTCCAACTGAGGTTCACGAACTGATATTTTGAAACTGATCTTCTCGAATTGAGGTTCACGAACTGAGTTCGGACACTCCTATTTCGTTTAAAATTTTGAGTACTCATCTTTTCTGCATAGAACTTCACAGAAAACTATCCAATACTTTGGGAGCTAGTTATAGGTTCACTATGGCCTATCCAACGCATTATGACTAAAAAGTATCAAAGTTTATGCATGAAGGTGTGAGCTTTTTGCATAAGTTCTCTTTTCCAATTGAAATCCCAACTTTCTTATATTAAACACTTACTTGATGTTAGGTTATCCTTTTGATAGCTTCTCACATGTTTCCTCCTCCGTTTGGTTGCTCAAAAGCCGTTTCTTGTAGTTCACGAACAACCCCTTCTGGTACTTGAGAGAGAGTGTGCTTCTAGCCAAAGGTGTGCACGTTTCCCAAGGCACTCATATATATAGGCCAAATTCATGAAACTGGCACTCGAAATGGAGTTCACGGAAACAATTTCGAGTGCTATGGTTTGAGCACTTCTCTTCATGATCTTTACTTAGTTTATTTTTCATCTTTTTTTCCTATATGCTTATTATTCCTTCCGCATTCGTAAATTCAAATAAATTGTATTAGAAAATTTGGGGTGCTACAAGTCTCCCCCTTACAGCAGGTTTCGTCCCGAACCATTCCTCGTTACACAACGAACAAATCGAGGACCCAACCTCCTAATTTCTTCTTTCATTTCCCACGTAGCATCTGAACCCTTCCTATGCTTCCACTGAACGTTGACTTTACGAACCGTTTTATTCCGTAGTTGCTTCTCTTGGGTATCCATGATCGAGACTTGTTCTTAATGTAGTTCAGTCGGTCATCCACCCCGATGTCATCCAAAGGAATACGTGCTTGCTTGTCTGCCAAACACTTCCTAAGATGTGACATGTGGAAAGTAGGATAAATCCCATTTAGCTCCTCTGGTGGGTCCAGTCGATACGCAACTTTCCCTACCCTTGCCTTTATCTGAAACGGTCCGATGTACCTTGGACTCAGCTTCCCTTTTTTTTCTGAATCGAATGATCCCCTTCCATGGTGATACCTTCAACAACACTCGATCGCCAACATTGAACTTGATAGGTCTTCCGCGCTTGTCAGCGTAGGAATTTTGGCCATCTTGTGCTGCCTTCATTCGTACTTTTATCACCCACAGCTTTATGCCATATCAATCACCACAACCTTGTTTCCCATCTCTTTCCGTCCAACTTCAACCCAGCATACCAAGGTTCTACATCGTCTTCCGATACTACAGTGGTAGCTGTTATTGAACGAAAATTCCACTAATGGCAAGTGGTCATCCCAGCATCCTCCAAAATTGATAATGCACCCTAAGCATATCCTTCAACGTTTGGATAGTCCTTTCAGACTGTCCATCTGTCTAGGGGTGACAGGCGGTACTGATGTTCAGTCTCGTTCCCATGGCATCATGAAATTGCTTCTAGAGTGTGGAAGTAAATTTCTTATCCCAATCTGACACAATGGAGACAGGAAATCCATGTCGGGTAACAATCTCTTTCACGAACAACCAGACAACCTTTCGGACGTATACTTTCCCCTGATAGGAAGAAAGTATGCACTCCTCATAAGTCGGATCACAATCACTCATATGGTATCATGTCGTTGAGATGTTCTCGGTAGCTTGGTGATGAAATCCATAGTGAGTGTAGGACCTATGGACCCCAAGGAATCAACTCGGTTCTTATGGAGATCTGCTCAACAGCCCCTGGAATAGTGCAAAAACTTATTCCAGGTTTTTCCAATCGAAAACACCAAGCCCCGTGGCGATCCGTCAATCAGGAGTGAACGTTTTGATCGAAATCGAACACCACGGGGTGAGGATTGAAGTTAGACTGCAAGAGTTGGCTCAAAGCCCTAAGGGTATGACAGAGGAGTGCACAGGGGTGAGAGGGAGCTCGGAGAGTTTTGAAAAATGTTGTTTGCAATATATACAAGCAATACCCCATTCGGCCGAATGAGTGGTGCGAATCAATCATTCGGCGAATGGCTCAGGCTAATGAGATGTTCAACCGAATGAGTCATGCGGATGACTCATTCGTTCGCACCAGTCATTCGCTAGGCGTTCATTCACCCTAATGAAATCATTCTTAGGGTCATTCGCACGAATGGGCCTGTAACATATTCAAAGTCAAAGTCAAACATATATAAAAATAACAAACTCAATTAAACATGTACAAACAATATAGAATGACTGATTTCAATAATAATATCCACTTTATACATTAAATCATACAAAATACTGAACTAGGGAGATTCTATGCACTAACATAATCCCCCTTGGACCTAGTTCTTCATTTGTCAGCATCTTTCTTGAAATACTTGTCTGAGATAGCCTTCCAGTCAGTGCCGGCATCAATTCCAAACACTATGCATATCTGGATGACTCTCATGAATTGTAGAGCTTGCTCCATGTCTGCCACTTCAAAGGAAATCTGACATGTGCACAAGGCTTTCACATCGTTGTGTGACAGATTGGTCAGCCACATGGGATCAAATATATGTTCCGTATCGCATTTGTTGTCTTTGCATAACACAATCACTGCTTCTGCAGTTCTCCCATCATAATATCACCATCGGAAATGTCCAAAAAGTCTTGACGCATCTTCCGTAATGGAATCTTCTTCATGACTTTTGAAGGCAACCACTTTAGGATAACTCTATGTCTGCGGGTATCTGCATCAATTTCCGAAAGATAGTACCTCTTCGGTTGCTGAGGTTTGAAGTTGGTCCATCTCTTCCGGTACTCATACTGAATATGTCTAGAGAACCAAGAAGACATCCATGAATCTTCACTATAAAGCATCTTCAGAAGTGCGAGATGATTAATTTCGAATCCCGGCAGCGTCTTAAAGTCATGGGGATGCTTGAAATACTGTATCCCTTTTTCCCTCTTGACAGCATAGCATTGCAGATCATGAAAGTATGCCCAAATCAGAATTTGACCTCCAGCCTTATATCCTTTGGTCCCGTATACTTTGGTCTGTGTAGCTGGCATCTTTGCAACACTTTCCTTCTTCAAAACATCTCAATAAGCTTTCCATTCTTCTTTTCTTTTCCGAATGTCTTCTGCTGAAGACTCACTGCCACTGACCTTTTCGTCTATTTTGCGATTCAGCTCTTCCTCAAAATGTAGACCAAATAAGTCAGTAAACGTAGGCATCTCCTCTTCAGCTGAAGTATACTTTACGCCCTCTTCCTCGGTGATATCCACCAAGATCACCTCATCAACATCAACAAACATCTCTGGAGTAGGAATATCTGAAATAGGAGTAGAGGAGTCATCGATGGCAACCTCGTCAGGATTTAACCTGAAAAGCTCAGCAATCTATTCCTTTGTCAAGCAATGGATAATCTCTCCTTCCTCCTTGTCATAGCTAACTGAGTGCTGTATGATGCCTTGAGCTTCCAAAATCATGGTCAACGTCTCATCCAAACGACGTCTCAAAGGCAAAGCATGAACTTCCTCAGTAGCTTTAGGCTCTTCGGTTTGAGGAGGAGGAGGCTTGGCACCTTTATCGTGCCTTGTCTTTGTCCGGATTTCAGTGGTAGGGGACTGCTGCCCTGATGCACTAGATGAACTGGCAGACCCACTTCCAGCACCATCATCATCCTCATCTGAATCATCATCTTTTTTAGTATCCTCGTAATCAACCTTCTCCTCATTAGATTCGTCTTCTTCTTCTTCATCTTCTTCTTCTTCATATTTATTTGAATCATTGAAGGCAGTCTCAGTGCCCTCGATCCTAGGAGTAGACTGCTTGAGGCTTTAAACTTGCTCATCTAGTCACAAGTTTTCAGCCTCAAGAGCTGAAATCCTATCATTTAGGCCAACATCTGTTAGGGTCAGCTGGTTGTAATCATCTACAGACTTGAGTAGCCTCTCCTCTAAGTCAGCAGATCGAGCCCTCAAATCCGCCCATTGGTCAGCTGCTTGTAGCAGTAGAGCATCCTGCTCACTGACCCTTTGTGTCAGTTGGGAGATAGCCAAGTCCTGCTTGTGGTTCCTCTCCACAAGTCGAAGAACCAAACTGTTCAAAGTGCTGAGCTATTCAGCAACTGAAACAGTCGGTATATACGAATCAGCACGTGTGGTGGAGGGACCGGAGGAAGTTGTAGTGAAGACAGCAGTGGGAGCACCAGAGGAGGTCAGTGGGGCAATAGTGACATGTGTATGAGTTGCCCTTGACCTGGTCAGTGAAGAAGTTGGAACTGTTGCAGCTGATATAACAGTGGTTGCTACAATAGAAGACAGCTCTGACCGCCTTTGTAGGACAAACTTAGTCCTTCTTCTTTTGGCCGGAGGAGAGGTAGACTGAGCAACAGTAGCAGCATCAGTAGATGTAGCAACGGAAGTACATGGGGGAGGAGAAAAATCAAACTCAGGAATAAACGATGGATCCCTGATCTCCTCCCTCTCAAACTCTGTCACACTGGGCCTCTTCCTCTTCTTCACTAGCCTTGTCCCTACCAGAATGTTCTCCAACTCATCATGTGGCTTATCAGAATCTGAACTATCGGAATCCTCTTCATCATCATCTTCACCACCATCTTCATCTGATTCATCTCACTCATCTCTCTCCTCAGCTGAAGTGGTACCACCCATCTCTAGTGGAGTGGAGACGGTGGCCTCAGTGGAAGTCATGAAATCTAAATCAAGTAAAGCACCAATATCTACATCACCTTCACCGGCAAAAGAAACACTAACTCCAGCACTAGTACCAACATCAGAAACATCACCACCAGCTCCAGAAACAACACCATCACCACCACTAGCACCTGCACCACTACCAATATCAGCACCACCACTAGCACCAGCAACACCTTCATCACCATCAATACCTCCCGACACGATTATATCTTCTAAGTCTGAATCTGAATCTTCATGTCTCCATCTCCTCCCAACAAGTGCAACGTAATCAGGGTTGAGGAGATGGCCGAATAAAGTACGAGTGGGAGGCTTTGTCTCCTTTCATCTGTATGATAAAACTCTGTTAAGAGTTATATCATTCATGTGCTCCAATCTAATAATGTCTGATCTGGCCTTCGGTATATTAGGCACTTGTGCATCAAAGATCTGCTGGAGAAATCTCGGGTACATAAGAAACTTCTTGTCTCCTTTAAGATAGACATTCTCCTTCATATGCGTGAATACCATCTCCGAGAAGTTGAATGGTATATTCAGTACCAAGGCCACAAAGGCACCCTGTAATGTCTCTCTGAGTTCATCAAATCCCCCGCGCCTAGAACCCAAGCAGTGAATGAGTACATGAGCCAAGTACTTGAACTGCGGAGATAGAAAAGCCTTGTTCAGAACTCCGGCTTCTAAGTCATCATCATACTTGCATTGCATAAAGCATCCTCTAACAAGATAGCAATCAAGTAGGAAAGGTTGATCAGGTGCATCCTGGAATCCACAAACCCTCCGAATGTGTTCAGCAGAGACTATGACATCATGTATTCGCACCTTTCCTCTAATCACAGGAGGTTTGACATCACAGTCTATGTCTGCAGATCTCCAGAAATCCCTATGGTGTGACAGATATTGATCATAGACGGTGGATATAGCAGTAAAGATCTTAGAACGCCTCTAGAAAATTAATAATCTCTCTGAAATGTGTGGCATTCTTGGTAGCAAGATCTAGATGAGCACAAATGTTGTTCTTCGTTACAGCTTTGTAATCTGCCATACTGAAAACAAAGAAATTAACCTGTTAGTTCAACTTAGTCAAACATTTGAGCAAAATCAAAAATTTTACACAAGTATACAACTTGTGTGAATGAGACAACAATGCCCGAATGAGGCTTGCGCGAATGAGGTGAAATGACCGAATGGGCTATGTTACCCATATGACAAGCGAATGAGTCCAATGGCCGAAAGAGTCTCATTCGGTCGAATAGCTTCATTTGGTCGAGACATCTCATTCGGTCGACCTTGAAGTCCGAATGATCGACATTCGGTCGACCGAAGGATTTCAAAAATGCAACTTCTCAAAACCATAAATAAAACCATAAAATTTACACAATCTAGTTCATAAACATCCGATTAAGGTTTTAGAACAACTTTTATGTGTTTATAGACCATTTTGATCGTTTATTTGACAGCCACAGTTACAAGCCCTAAAAACCCTAAACCATGAACTGTTCTTGACGAATCTACGGTCAAAACTTGAAAATCTTGGTCCAATAAGTACATGTAACAACCACAAGTTGGAATACGTTCCGTATTACAAGATTAATCGGTGAGAATCATAGAACAATGGAGAGAGAGTGAGTCGGGGGAAGGAGAGCACACAGTAAGCCGAGCGAATGAGTTTGGGAGAATGAGTTGGTTCGGCCGAAAAAGCCCAATAAATAGGAAAACTCATTTGGCTGAGAGATCAACCGAACGAGTTGCTTCTGTAACATCAGTGTCGGAAACGTAACCGGAACAGTGATCTACACAGTAACATACATAGTAAATTAGGTACAAATTTCAGTTGTTATTCATATATCATTATCATTTCATATTTATCATAGCATAATTTCAGATACATTGTAGAAACGTAACTCAGAACTATGGTTCAACAGTCAGATATCTATCTCACAACACAGAACCATCAAGAGATTGTTATTTAGCATTCTATTACGTATAAACGTATGTGAGGATTTACAAAACAAAACAACAACGGATGTCGTTACGTGAATGCTAAATTGACGGAATATTCGTAGAGGTGACGATCCGTACGAATGTATCTGAAAGTTTAAGGTTCCGAATGATGTCCAATACTTAGAAAACCAAATTAAAAAGTGTAGTTATCGTCGTATTCGTACGGGTGACGATTCGAACGAATACAAGCGAAGACTGTACGATTCGATTTAAACAGTTAAATTTAATGTTTTCAGAAAATTAAATAAACGGAAGATATTTAGTTATTTACTAGGAATTACCAGCTGAAATAAATTTACAAATCCTACTTTTAAAACCCCGATGTTTCGTTACGAAAACGAAAGGAAACCGACGCTTCTACGCGAAACCGAACGAGACCGAACGCACCCGGGTATTTTGAAAGCATTAAATGGCAATTAATACCCATTTCATTCCCCACCTACCATCTTCATCATCACCAAACCCATCTCTCTCTACTTTCTCTCTCTAGAAGCCACAACCCTAAATCCTTCATTTATCAACGAGATCGAGCCTTCTTGATGTCAAAACGACCACTACCACCTGTAGATCACGAAAGTACAAACGATCTGATCTTGGAATCATTCAATTTGAGATAAAAATGAGTTAGATCTCACGATTTTAGGGTTTCTAAAACCCTCTTGTTCGACCACCTTTCTAGCCGGTTAAAACCCTCAAAAACTTAGGGAAACTACACCAAACCACCGTAGAATGAGTTAGGAACTGGTTACATATCATGGCTTGGTCACAAAACTCGAAATCAGGGGGCTGCACCCATGGGAGATCGAATGGCCGAATGATGGCGCAACAGATGGGCCGAAAGGCCATGTGGCCGAGTGAGCCGCCCCCTAGGCCGAGTGACCTCAAAGCCGAAGGAACCCATTCATTTGGTCCAAATTTCGTTCGGGCACATCCTTCATTCGACCATGTTACTGACATTCGCCTGCTTCCCTTATTTGGCCAAAGCTCATTCAGGCCATGTCACTTTCGGCTGGCTAAGCCTCACTCGCACCAACCCTCCTTCGGCCATGTTGATTCCATTCGCAGGCTTCATCATTTGGCCAAGCTACATTCGGATAAGTTGAACCTCTAGTCGGCCGATTTCATGGGGTTTGAGTGTATGATTGAGTGCATTGGGTTACATGGGCCTTGTTTGTGGTATGCATGCATGGGGAGGAAATCTACTAGGGTTTAATACTAATATCTCATAAGTAACAATGGGGTGAAATCATGGATCCTTGAATATAAATTGGAAGTGAAAACACATGGTTTAACTACATGAAATCATATTAGGATTTGTAGTACAAATCGGTTTTTGTGTATCACCTAAGCCATGGATTTCAATATCCATCTCTATAAACTAATACAAACTACAAACATAGGTTTTAATCTATCAAATGGGAATTTATGTTAATCAAGGATTAAAGCTTCAACATCAAAGTTTCTAACTACATTAATTTCAATCATGGGTGACAAGGAATCAAGAACTTAACCTAACTATGTGTAGGTGTTAATTTCTTTATTAACAGTCAATACTTAGTAAAATTTTACACGAATATACAACTAAGCTAGATAGCCTTATTGAACTTTCTAAGCTAAGTTGTACACACGGACGATCAAAGAACCATGGGAAAAATCAAGATCTAGTAACGAGCTTAAGGTTAATTGAATGAAACTAACCTAAATCTAATCATGTCAAGTTATATTTTCTTGAAATAATTTCTGTTTTTAATAAAAGAAATTGATTTTAAACTTCTTTAGATCAAATTAAATGATTTCTAACTTATTGATTTAATTTAAAAATGAATTATTTAAATTTTTTTACTTAAACAACTTTGAATGTAAACAACATAAACCTTACATAACTTAGGTTTAATAATTCACGGGATAAGGGTTTATAAACGGGTAATACATTAACTAAAGGGATATAGAAACACACTAGTAACATAAGGACACCTAGTTGCACATCGAGACCAAAAACCCTAGATACGTCTATTATAAATATTTATAGTATTCGAATCTCCTTAAAACAACTCAGGTATTGAAGATACTTAAGCTGCCATTCATGAGCACGCATTATCTGTTGTGAATCCATTCTTAGCAACACAGGTGAGTTCATTGCCCCTTTTCTCAACATTTTTGTTTTCAAACGCGGAGATGAGAAGCATGCGTAAACCTTTTTCTTTAAATATGTTTTACGTAAATGCTTTTACTTATTGTATGTTTTATATACATGTTTGTATTCCTAGACTCCTGTCTAGGTAAATTATGTACAGGTTTAACTAACGAATTAACTAATTACTCTTACGAGTAGGACAATAATTCTAAATCAAACAATGGCTATATCAAAGTTCAAATTCAAAGAATCTAAAATCAGTATGTGTGATCAAGAGAACTAAAACTGAAGATCAAATCCAAGGAATCTAATTCAGTGTGTGTTCAATAAAACTAAGGATCAAATTCAAGAATCTAAACTCAGTGTCGTAGCCATGGAATTCTAAGGATCAGAATCAAGGAAATCATATCCGTGTGTGAATCAAAAATCATTAACGATCAAATTAAGGTGGATGTTAGTTTTATGCAGATCGAGACCGCGTGTTAACACACAGAAAGTCCCGTCATAAATAGTAGACTTTCGTAGTCAAGCTATATGGGCATAAATCAAATGATCAAACGAATTCTAAAGAACAAAGGCGATCAAAATCAAAGGATATCCTAAAGTCCCGACATGTATAGTAGACCTGAAGGTCAAGCTGATATGGGCACATCATGAAAGTCCTGACACATACAAGTAGACTCATTTGAGTCATGCCTGATATGGGCCATATGTGAGAAGGTACAACTTGGACACCACCAACAACTAAGTCTAATTGCTTGAGTCAAATAAGGCCCAATAATCATGTCTTAGTTGTATTTAAATGATTAATTATTCATCTAATTAAGCATTTATTATCATGTTTCTACAAGTGCTATGGGTGATCATGAATACGTGATGAACTCAAGAAATCATTTGTATTTCAATCTGTGGAAATCAAAATCTAATATGACGATGGATGGAATGAAATGCTTAATTATCATTAACAACAGTATGTTAAGTAGTCTGATATGTGGTAGGACGGTGGCTGGGTGGGCGGTAAGTTTGACCCTACATATGCCCTATATATAAGCATACTGAATTGGATAACATAGGTAGTTTTTGATGAGGTGAAGTTGTCATTTCGGGGGATCAAGGTAAACAGATTTCAGGGTAATCAAACATTGTGAATCAGAGGTACGGGATGAAATGCTTAGTTATCTCCAGGGAAAATATATCATGTGGTTTGGTATGTGGTGGGACGGTGGCTGGGCGGGTGGTAAGTTCGGCCCTACATATGCCCAATATATAAGCATACTGAACTAGATGGTATATGTGGTTAATGGTGAGGTTAAGGTTGTCATTCGAACGGTTTATTCAAATTCATTTTTAAATAAAACTATATGAACTCACCAACCATGTGTTGACTTGATCTTTTTGCATGATTTCTCAGGTGATGAACATGTCTAAATAAGAAGTTATTGCTTTTGGACTAGGATGCCAGATAGAGGATCTAGTATTTTGGACACGGATACTTTTGAACATCATTTTACGAATTATTTTGTATATCTTGTGCAGTTACAAGATAGAAGAATTATGATTTTGATAGTGGATTTACATTGTTAAATTATGAACAAAAGTGATCTAATTTAACTTTGTAATTCTATCGCGCCCAGAGACCTTTCCGCCCGACGGGACACACGATCCGACCAGCCGGCTTGGGGTGTGACAGCTTTGCGTCAGGTGATTCGGCCGAATGACCCATTCGCTTGAATGAAGTCATTCGTTCATTTGATCCTTTCCCTTGCTTCAATCGGATGAATGAAGTCTAGCACTCAAAAACACAACTCATTTTCAAATTTTACATTTTGATCATTAAAAGAGCATTGTTATGATGTTCAGTCTGGTTAGGTGATAGGCAAGGATGATTGAATATCCAAACAAACAAATGATCATTTAAAACAATTTCAAATGAGAATCTTTTTGTATTTTCTGATGAACTAACAACTGTACAAACTGAAACTGAAATAGACAAAATGCACTTATTTTTGTGAGTAGTCTTTCAAGAAAATAACCCATGCACCACATCATCTCAAATTAGCATTCAAGAATTTTTATACTTCTGACACATTTGATTTATGAAATGATTACTGATATATTTGTCCACTTTAAACCTGACAATTCTTTGCTTTTAAACTAGTCAATGATTACCCATATTTTCTGACTGAGTTACCCATTATAGTCAACCAATCTAGATCAAAACTAGTTTATAGCTCATCTCTGCATAACTTAGTACCTAACATCATAAGTTCTATAGGGTTCAAATTTATTTTCTTTTTGTATTTTTCTTTTTGATTTGTCTCTCATGTTCAACACATTCTCATGGACGGCTTCAGCTAGGTCTCTACAAAGAAATATGGCACGTATACAGAACTGTGTTGACAAGATCAACTTGTTCTATCCAAATGGATGGCTTCAACTAGGCTGCAACCCAGTAATATGGCACATGTATGGAATCAAATTTATTTTATTTTTGTGTTTTTCTTAGCTTATCCTATCTGAATGGACGGCTTCAGCTAGGCTGCAACCCAACAATATGGCACGTGTACATAATCGGATTTACTTTTTATTTTCTTGTGATTCAATCATTCTCATCTGAATGGACGGCTTCAGCTAGGTCTTTACAAAGCAATATGGCACGTGTACAGACTTGAATTCATGAATCATTGGAAACCTCATAAGATCCTATGATAACAGGTGTATGCCTGATTTGAGTTAAAAACTGTTTATCTCTTAACTAGTTTTCTAAACTGGATCCCACAAATCAGACTTTCTAAGCAATCACTAACAGTCTATTAACTTTGTAAAGTCGACCTATCAGTATATCAGATCATAATTCCCATGTGCTATTAGTTTATGCATTCAATCTTGCCTTTAAGACATGATAGGTTAACACATCACTTTCTCTAATCAGACTTTCTCATTTTTACAAGTTTTAAAATGTTTTTGGTTTTTAAGTTTTTTAAATGTTTTTGAATTTTCAATAATCTCTTTTTCTCCCCCTAAAAACCTAAAACGGAAAATCTTTTTGAGTTTTTGATTAAGTGAAAGAAAAGTAATATAAGTACTGAAAAAAGGAAAAAGAAAACACAAGAAACTAACTAAGAAAAACAATGATCATTTGTTTGATTCAGATGAAGGAATGACTTCATCCTTTTGAAAAACACCATTAGCCAATAACAGATATAAAAATCTGGGTTTATCAAAAGCTTTTGTGTAAAGATCGGCTTTTTGGTGATCGGTGTGAATTTTAACAACATCGATTAGCTTCTTTTCAAAACAATCACGTATGAAGTGATATTTTATATCGATGTGTTTGGCTTTAGAATGTTGGACATGATTTTTAGTGACAGCTATGGCGGTAGTATTATCAACATATATAGGAGTGTTAGAAAAATGTAACCCATAGTCCCTGAGTTGTTGCTGAATCCAGATGATTTGTGTGCAACAACTCGCAGCTGCAATGTATTCTTCCTCACATGTTGAAGTAGACACCGACGTCTGCTTCTTGCACTGGCAGGTAACTAATTGGTTTCCAAAGAACTAACATCCTGCAGATGTTGATTCGAAGTCTCTTTTGCATCCACCATAATCTGAATCACTATAAGCAGTAAGTTCAAAGTTATTATCACTAGGGTACCATAAGCCTAGATCAGGAGTACCCTTCAGATAATGTAAAATCCTCTTCAAGCAATCAGATGGGAAACTCTTGGCTTGGATTGATAACGAGCACACAAGCATGTGGCAAACATGTTGTCTGAACAAGAGGCAGTAAGATACATAAGGGATCCAATCGTATAGAGTGGCATCAATTAACTTCGCCTTTGCATCTGGCGTAATCTCGTGATTGACAGCCAGTGGGGTACCAGCAGGTTTTGCATCCAACATACTGAACCGGCTCAGAATGTCACCAACGTATTTGGTCTGATGAATAAAAATCCCTGCCTCAGACTGATCCACCTGTAATCCAAAAAAAAATTCCATCTCCCCCCATAGAACTGATCTCAAACTTTTCTTTCATAACCTTCTCAAATTCCCAGCACAGAACATCATTTGTAGAACCAAAAATGATTTCGTCCACATAGACTTGCACCAAGAGTAAATCACCATCCTTTTCTTGAATGAACAACGTCCAGTCAATGACACCTCTTCTGAACCCGTTGTTCATAAGGTGAGTAGACAGTATCTCAAACCACGCTCGCGGAGCATGGTGCAATCCATACAAGGCCTTGTCTAGCTTGTAGACTTGGTCACGATGCAATGGATCTTCAAACCCGGGAGGTTGATTTACATACACCACTTCATTGATCACACCGTGAAGGAATGCACTCTTGACATCCATTTGATAGACTTTGAACTTATTGAAGGATGCATATGCCATGAATATACGAATTGCTTCTAGACGAGCTACCAGTGCAAACACTTCATTGTAGTCAAGTCCTTCAATCTGTCTAAACCCTTGCACCACCAGACGTTCTTTGTTGCGAACCACATCCCATGATCATCTCGTTTGCAGCGCTAAACCCATCTGGTGCCAATAACTTTTGCACCTTTGGGTCAATCTGGTTAGCTGTCAAACACCCAGTTTCTTAAACTGTAGCAACTCCTCTTGCATGGCATCTACCCAAGATTCTTCTTTCAAAGCTTCAATGTTGGTTATTGGTTCAACTTGGGAGATTGAACATGAATGGGCACAGAAGCTTACATGTGCAACACCAAGAATATCAGCAAGACCACCTGAAGACAACTGATTTCTGGTCTTCACTCCATCAGATGGACTTCCAATAATATTTTCATAAGGATGAATTCGGTTAATTCTGCCAACAGGACAAGTAGGGACCTCAACTTGTGGATCAAGATTGTTTATATTGAGATCCTTAAGAGCAGGTACAATATTTTCAACATCTGGTTCTGGAACATCTGGATGAAAATGATTATCATCTGAGTCTAAGCTGTCATCATTTTCCTGTACTGGAGCTTGAACTAAGGAAGACTGTACATGTTAATCAGGTGCATTTTGTGCATCATACATCATCTGAACAACTACATCTTCATCAGAGTACATGGGAGGCATGTTGAACGAGTCAAATAAGTCTGAATAGTTGAACATCCAATCAGGACCCTTTCCTGGTGGTGGCATTGAATATTTTTGAACATCTACACGGTACCACTCCTCCACATTTTGAGTTGATCTGTTGTAGACCCGCTTGTTTGGAGTACTGTACCCGAGAAAGAAGCCTTGTTCCACCTTTTCATTGAACTTTGCCTTGCTCATGTTTCTTAAGCATCGTGCATGGAGTACCAAATGGTTCAAGATACTTAAGATTTGGCTTTCTATTACGGAGCAATTCAAAGCAAGTTTTCCCATGCCTCTTAACAATCAAAACATGGTTCAAAGTATAGCACGCATTAGCAACAGCTTCATTCCAGAATTGAACCGGTAGGGAGGAATCAACAAGCATAGTCCAAGCAGCCTCAATTAATGTTCTGTTCTTTCGCTCAGCAACACCATTCATCTGTGGGACATATGGAGCACTGAACTGCTGAATAATACAACGTTCATTGTAGAAAATCTCCATGTTGTGATTCTTGAATTCAGTCCCATTATCAGTTATGAGCATGCGAACCTTGAGCTTATACAGTGATTCAAGCTTAGTGACAAGAACTTGAACACATTCAAACGTTTCAGATTTCTCCTTCATAAAGAACACCCAAGAGTATTCGGAGTACTCATCAGTGATAACTAAGCAGTATTGATCTCCAACAATGCTCTTGCGCCTGATAGGACCAAACAGATCCATGTGGAGAAGCTCAAGGGGAACAGTAATTGAATGGTATTTCTTAGGCTTGTGAGACTGCTTGGTTTGCTTTCCCTTCTTGCACGAAACATAGACATCAGACAGCTTGAAAGTTTTCAAACTCACTCCCTCAACCAGATCGTTGTGAACCTAATGATTCATCGTCCTCAAACTCAAATGACGCATCTTCTTATGCCAAAGAATAGAATCTTTCTCATTAGCCTTTGACATAAAACATGAAGCTGTAAAAGATGTAGTTGAAGCTGTGGCCATGTTGAGTACATATAGATCTTACTTTCTTGGAGCAGACATGAGTATCCAGTCTTCAGGAATTTTAATGCCTTGCTTGAGAATGTAACAGCTGGAGTCATCAAAAAGAACTTTGTACTTCTTGTCACAAATCTGTGAAACTGACAGTAGATTGTTCTCCAGCTGCTTCACATATCTGACCTTGTCAAATGAAACTTTGCCATTTGAAAGAATACCCTCTCTTGTAATAAATCCGCCTTTGTCACCAACAAAGGCCACATATCCTCCTTTAATAGCATGAACATTAGAAAGAAGTGATATGTCTCCAATCATGTGCCTTGATGCCCTACTATCAACAATCCAAGTGCTGTTAAGAGCAGCATTTGGAGCAACCTGCACAAACACAAACTATTAGTTCAATTTGGGAACCCAAGCCTTTACAGTCTTGGGTTGACCCAATGAGTCACGTATTAAAACATGAATCCATTTTCCATCTGGGGTCACCTTATCTGGAGGATTTGAAACTGAAGTCTCAGAAGACTTAACTTTCCAGATTGTGTTTTTGCAAAATGAGTTTTTCAAATAGATGGATGATGGTGTGGATTGTTTGACATTAAAAACCTTTGGGACATCCAAATTCACAACTTTCCCTTTACCCTTGTCCAAAGATTTAATGGGAATGGATTGTTTGGATTTTCTATACTTAATATCTTTAACAACATACTGATTTTGTTTTCTGGATGGTGCGACTTTTGGTTTGATCAGATGAGGACAAAATCTGACAACATGTCCGGGTGCACCACACTCAAAGCAAACTCTTTTGTCTTTGTAATGAAACTGTTTGGTTTTAAAACATGACTATTTATTTTGATCAAAAACATTTAGTTTTGTCATGTTTTGCTTAAAACCCAACCCCTTAGTCCTATTAAAAACAAGGTTGTCAGCCTTGTTGGGCTCACTTGTTTCACCCTCCTGTGAAGACTTCACAAAGCAGATGGATTTGGATAGCTTTGAAGACATGTTTGTCTTAGGTAAGATTGGGTCAAACTTTTTGACAACAGATGTCTGATTCTTAACACAAGATACTTGAGGAGAAACATCAAACTCATCCTCAGTATCAAAGACCGAATCTTCAACCACACCCTCCACGAAAGATTCCTCAGACAATGAGGAACCCTCATCAGAAATAATCCCAATAGGATCAATAACTGATGGAGTTTTCACTTGAAAGTCTTTAATTTCTTTGTCATTTGGAGAATTGACAAAGCAATTCAAGACTGGTGGGGGCAATGATTGTACTTTGTTTATTTTCCCTTACCCTTATGATCAGTTCCTCTACAAATCATATGCTCAAAGATATAAGAGGAGCTTTCATAGCTCTTGAGCTTCTGACTTAAGGTTTCATAGTCACACTCGACTATAGCGAATTTCTTCTTTATCTCATTGATGGTAGCATCCTGCTTATTCAGCACAACGATCTCAACCTCATGCAATTGCCTGTTCAAAAGCTCAATTTTAGCTCGAAAATCTTTTTCATTAGATTTTAAAACTTTGATTGCCTCAATGCACCGGTTGAGATCGCTAATCAAGTTAGCATTGTGTTGGTGAAAAGCCAAAACCTTACTTTCAAGATAAACACATTTAAAGCAATCAGAATGAGATGAGGAACAATCATCATATACCTGATCTGACTGAGATGAAACAGAGGTATTCACCATCAAAGCAAACTGAGTAGCAGATTGTTCTTCAAATTCAACATCTGACACTCCTTGAATTTCTGAATCTGGTGCTTTCTGATTCTGATACTGAAGATTCATCCAGACTTGTCTTTGATTCTTCTGAATGATCTTCTTCCCTAGATCCATCAGCTTCTTTAATATTTGCAACACAAGCTTTATCTGCTCCACCCATTTCATAATTGAATCTGAAGTCCCAGTTTTCTCCCTCATGATTCTGTATCATGAGTGCCTTGTTTGTATTGAATGAACTGGCTTGAGCAGGAGTGTCAATTAGTACTAGTCTCCTCTCTGGATTGACAGCTGATGATCTCTGGTTCTGAAAAGGATTTTGATTACCCATCTTCTTTGGCTTGTTGCACTGTTTTGCAAAATGACCCTTGTCTCCACAGTTGTAGCAACTGACAGAAGACATGTCAAATCCAAACTTGGAATCTTTGTTCAGATTGATGTCTTTCCCAGTTCTTTTAACAAAATCTTTTGCTCTTCTAACTGCACTTGCAAGAGCCCACATAATGTCAATCCTTTCCATATCATCAGGGTCAATCTGAGAATAATCATTATTTGTAAGATGTGGGTTACCAATCTGCCCAGCTAACAGTCCATCATAAGAACTCACAAGTGTAGACAACAAAGCCATATCCTCTTTTGCAACCTCTACAGTTACTTTATCAAATTTTTCTGTCTTCAAACTTTTTACAGAGTGCCTTTCTTCATTCTGAGAGGCAAAAGTTGTAGATGACTGACTGAAGGATGTCTGGCCTGAAACAGGAGCTTCCTTCATCTGTGACACAAAATTTGTCTTGAGTGGAGCATGAGAAGAAGCTCTTTCTACTGTGGGTGTAGAATAGTACAATGAAGGATCTTGAACTTGAGCAACTCTCTATGCCTTCTACTTGTTCTCAATCTCTTGTTCTTTCAACTTCTGAATGAAATCATTGATGTCCATATTAGCTATCATCTCACTCTGTTTCAAAACCATCAGAAAGGATTCCCACTTGGGAGGCAAGGCATCAGCCAGACACTGAATCTTCTCCTGTGTAGTAGTCTTGACTTGTGATTGTATAGCTCACTCAACAGATGATAAAATCTAGCAATCAAGTCATCTGAAGATTCATTCCCCACATACATGAAACTCTTAAACTCTTTCCTCAAAGCTTTGGACTTTATATTCTTCAAAGCATCATTTCCCTCATATCTTTGTTGCAACGCATCCCAAAGTAACTTAGAAGAAGTGAACTGTCTGAACTGATGAAAGATATCAGTGGCAATTGACTGAGACAGAATAGCATAGGCTTTCTTCTCAAAGTCATATAACTTCCTTTGGGGTTCAGTCATCCGGGTGACTAACATGGGAGTTCCGTCTTCATTCAGAGGTCTCAAATAACCACTCTCTATGATCATCCACAAGTTTGTATCAACTCCATTGATGTGGATCTCAAATCCGTACTTCCAATGAGGGTAATCATCTAATGAAAGCAACTTAAGAGATTTATTAGAGTTTCCTGTCTTAGTCTTAGTGAGTAGTAAGTTCTGAATCCTATGATTCTGGTTAGCCATCAAAGCTAGTTCCTCCATTATTTCAAGAACAAATGTATCAAAATCTTAGAAAGATTTTAAAGCTGATGTCCGAATGATATTGACAGGGCCGAATGATGGGGGCCGAAAGAGTGGAAGACCGAAAGAGATCTATTCGGTCAAATGAAACTATTCGGCCGAAAGAGAGCTATTCGCACGGTTAGTCGGATGATCGACTCATTCGTACAATCTGGGGTTTTCAGTAACAAAAATCGTGATAACTTTTGATTTAGAGTGAATCTAATCACCAAAATTGGTACATAGCTTCAAGACATCATTACTAAGCAATTGGAATGATCAATTTGTCAGAACATCCACAAAAACCCACGGATCTATAATGAAACAATAACTTGAAAGGCAAGAAAGTTAGGGTTTTTGAAAATCTCGAACAACCAATCTGCAATATAGTGATTTGGATTGAAAAATCGAGCAGAATCAAGAGCCAAAGCTCTAATACCACTTTGTAGGACCTATGGAACCCAAGGAATCAACTCGGTTCCTATGGAGATCTGCCCAACAGCCACTGGAATAGTGCAGAATCCTATTCCAGGGTTTTCCAATCGAAAACACCAAGCCCCGTAGCGATCCGACGATGAGGTGTGAACGTTTTGATCGAAACCGAACACCACGGGGTGAGAATCGAAGTTGGACAGCAAGAGTTGGCTCAAAATCCTAAGGGTGTGACAGAGGAGTGCACATGGGTGAGAGGGAGCTCGAAGAGTTTTGAAAAATGTTGTTTGCAGCTATATATAAAAAATGTATTCATTCGGCCGAATGAGTGCTGTGAATCACTCATTCGGCCGAATGAGTGGCGAATGGCTCAGCCGAATGAGCTGGTCAACCGATTGAGTCATGTGGATGACTCATTCGTTCACCCCAGTCATTCGCTAGGCATTCCTTCGCCCGAATTAACTCATTATTAGGGTCATTCACACGAATGGGTCTGTAACATATCCAAAGTCAAAGTCAAACATATATAAACACAACAAACTCAATTAAACATGTACGAACAATATAGAATGACTGATTTTATTAATAATATCCACTTTATACATCAAATCATACAAAATACTGAACTAGGGACATTCTATGCACTAACAGTGAGGTGTTCCCATTTCCATTCCAGTACCTCAAGATGGTGCACATATCCGTATGGCTTCTGGTGTTCAGCCTTTCCTTGCACACAAGTAAGGCACCTGTTCACATACTGCATCACCTTAAACTTCATACCAGCTCACCAATAATGCTTTCTTAGATCTTGATACATCTCTCGCACCTAGATGCATGGAATAACGTGATTTGTGGGCTTCATCTAAAACCTTCGATCATATGTCACCATTTTTGGGCACCCACATTCGACCAAATCGAACCTTCACGCCATAGTAATTGTCTTGGAAGTCCTTTACTTGTCCAAAGACACGTTCAATGCCCACATTTTCGGGCTCTAACCCTTTCTATTGCGCATGCTTGAGCTCGTCCAGGAAGTCATCACCAAACTATACGATTTTACTCATATGGCAGGATGCTCGGCCTTACGACTTAACGTATCTGCCACCAATTTGCCTTTACAGGGTGATAAAAATATCACAATCATAATCCTCTAGCAGCTCAAGCAATCGTCTCTGCCTCATGTTCAAATCCTTTTGTTCAAAGAAATACTTCAAGCTCTTGTGGTCGGTATAGATGGTACTTTTTACTCCATACAGATAGTGCCTCCATATTTTCAATGCAAACACCACTTTAGTGGGTAGTTAGCCTCATGAATCTATTTTTGGCGCGAAGCATAAGCTATCACCCTTCCGCTTTGCATTTGTACACATCCCAACCCTTGTCGTGATGCATCAGCATACACAACTAAATCATCATTTCCATTCGGCAATGCTCAAATAGTAGCATGGGTAATTTTCTCCTTTAGCACAGAAAACGTTTGTTCTTGGTTTTGACCCCATTTGTACTTTACAACTTTCTTTGTGAGCTTCGTCGGTGGTGTCGCTATCTTGGAGAAGTCTTGAATAAGTCTTTGATAGTAACCAACCAAACAAAGAGAACTGCGTACTTCAGTCGGTGACTTCGGATGACTCCATTTCATAACCGTTTCCACTTTAGATGGGTCCACCATAATGCCTTTTGGGTTCAGCACGAGACCCAGAAACTGCACTTCCCGTAACTAGAAGGAGCATTTGGAAAGCGTAGCATAAAGTTTCTCTTTCTTCAGGATCTCCAATACCTTGCGTAGGTGACAAGCATGATCTCCCTAGTTCTTTGAATAAACCAAAATATCATCGATAAACACTATCACCGATCGGTCCAACATTGGTCGACATACCATGTTCATCAAACCCAAATGACATAACGAGAAACTCGTAATGTCCATAACATGTTCGAAATGCAGTCTTTGGAATATCCAGCTCTTGAACTTTCAACTGATGGTAACCGGATCGAAGATCCATCTTTGAGAACCAGCTTGCACCATGCAATTGATCGAACAAGTCATCAATTCAAGGTAGAGGATACATGTTCTTTACAATCAATTTATTCAGTTCCCCGTAGTCAATACACATTTTCATGCTTCCATCTTTCTTCTTAACAAACAACACCTGTGCTCCCCATGGAGAGACACTCGGTCATATAAAAACTTTATCAAGGATTTCTTGTAGCTGGGTCATCATTTCCTTCATTTCAGTTGGAGCCAAACGATAAGGTGTTTTGGTGACGAGTTGTGTCCCCAGCACTAAGTCGATTTGGAATTCAATTTTCCGCTCCGGTGCTAATCCATGCAATTTCTCAAGGAATACATCAGGGAAGTTACACCCCAGGGACACATCGTCAATCCCCCCCGTATCCATACGTCCCTCAATCGCATAGGCCAAGTAGGCTCCACACCCTCGGCTCATCATATCATTAGCCTTGATCATCGAAATGATCTACGGCGCATACATCGCTTTATCACCATAAACCGTTATGGAGCTCCCACCATCGCACGTAAACATATAATCCTTCATCGACATACAATGTTAGCGTCATATATGGCTAACCAGTCCATACCCAAAACCACGTCAAAACCACCTAAGGTTATAAGAAACAATCAGACAGGGAACCTATGTCCTTCTATTTCTATAGCCTCAGTCACCCTGGTCATCTTACCAACGGCTGTCTCTACATCAAATACCTGATATATCTTCTTAACATCCACAGATAACCCATCACAGAAGGTTGAAGATATAAAACTCATACTGGCACCCGAATCAAACAATACAGAAGCATGAATATTGTTGATAGAAAAGGTATCCGTGAACACATTAGGGTCCTCGGTCGCATCATCCTTTGTCATCATGAAAACTCGGGCTTTAGCCTTATGCTTCTCCTTCCCTTTTTCCTCTTTCTTACCAAAGCCCAAAGCATCAGCCCTTGGTTTTCTGCAATCCTTGGACAAATGTCCAAACCCATTGCAATTGAAGCATCGAGTGGCACTAGGGCAGTTGCTAGAAAAAATGCCCCATCTTTCCGCATCTGAAATATTGATTAGTGCCCACTGTCCCGTGTGACTCTTCCCACACTTGTTACATGAACCAATCTCCTCTCATTTTGCCTTCTTACCAAAAAATTCTCGTTTGTCTGTTCGACCTCTTTTGGTTCCAAGGACCCCTTTCGCCTTTGAATCCTCCTTTACCGTCTCATCAGCCATCACGTCATCCCACACTATTCCACTGAGCTCCATAGTGGAATCGAAAGTCTTGGGAGCATTTGCCTTCAGATGAATCCGAGCCTTTCGAGGAAAAACCTCCATGTACAACTTCACTATTCGCTCCTCTGAACCTATCAAATAAGGAACAAGCCTTGCTATTTCATTTAACTTTGACGTATACCGTCGATGATTCATATTCCCAGCTTTCAGGACTAGAAAATCCCCTTCTACTTGGTCTAACTCACTCTTCGGACATAATTGTTTCATGACTAGCTCCTTCAATTCCTCCCAACTCATCTTCTCCCTGTCTGCTGCAAGCTTGGATTGTTTGACTGTATTCCACCAGTGAAGTGCCTCCTCAAAAAACGACTTTGGAACCTTCGGTATTATCCTTGAGTGCATCCTTTAATGCTTTAGCAATCATTGTCGGTAACTTCTCGTCTATAATCTTGTAGACGTTGTCAGAAATAGCCTTTATCACGATAGGCTCTAGTGTGAACTCTGGCTCTTCTACCGACCATTCACTGACCTCATTCTCTTTGTTGACGGGTTCTTCAGTCTCGACATGCGGCTCCTCAATAGCCTGTACCGGTTTCCATGGACTACCTTTTTGTGCAGCCATCTTAAATATCTACAGGATGCAACAATTGATGGGTTGGTACAGGAATTAGTTAAGTAGGAAATAAGTGTTGTAAATCCTTACGGAAGTTGATCAGGTGTTATTAACCATTTATCAAACTCATAGGCTCAAAATGTTTCCCATCCCATCTCCTCAACGTGCATGACACTATCTACCTTTCTAACCTTAAATTAATTTCTTAACTCATACATAAACATTTAGCTCGTGACATCCTTTCATCCGTGGTTGGCATTCCGCATCTATTAGTCCCATAAGTGGTCAAGTACAAATGTAAATAAAAAAAATCATGTCTGAACACATATGATTGCCAAAACCATCGGACTTCAGACACGTGCCATGAGCTCCATGCATCCTCTTACCTTAGCTTTAATCAGACATACATGCTAAAATGTCAGCTTACGCTAATGAGTTCTAGTTTTATAAAACATTATAAACTCTTTAGTGAGTTAAAACATTATTTACATGAATCATCATTTCGTATACGTAAACCATAGCACATAAGCCATCATTTTCATCATAACTATCATCACCATGCAACCACTGTCACGAACATGAGGAGTAGGCTTATGCCGACACAAGGCTCCATACCATGTTATGGTCAGTTGACACTCATACCCTTTTATAGTTAGGTTGACTTTCATACCATGTTATAGTTAGGTTCACTTTTATTACCCTGTTATAGTCAGGTCAACTTTCTTACCCTGTTATAGTCAGGTTGACTTTCATACTTACCTAGTACAAGTACTGGAGCATCATTTATGCACATCCCATGACATGTATGGGAACATCGTCTGTTCATCATAACATTATACACTAGCATCATATCATCATATCATCATTCATCATAACATCATGGCATCATAAACAAGTCATACTAGCATCTTGCCATTGTTACATCATAGTCTTATCCTAGTGGCATAGGATTCATCATAACATGTTATGCTAGTCTCCTTTCATCCTATCATCATAGCGTCCTAACATCATGCCATCATATCATAACATCATGGCGTCCTAAACAAGTCATGCTAGAATCTTATCATCATATCATCATATCTTTATCCTAGCATTATAGGATTTCATCATAACCTAATATCTTATAACAATTATCATAGTTATTATCATAGCATGGCAGGATACAGTTATCATCATATCATATCATCTTGCTTTTCATTAACATAACCCATTATCATGCATTCATCATACTTAGCATATTCTCATGCATAAACGATCATACATATCATCAAGCATTCATCATCATAGCACATTCATATAACATCAGAAACACGAGTAACAACATGTATGTGAGCCGAAAACATATTTACACATGACATGTGAAAATAGTGCATCTAGAACTCACCTGACAGTAATGTAGCTTCTTATTTTCTTAGCCAAACTCCCTTAGCTAAGACTCAAGAACTTATATCATTACATCATCTCGTTACATTTCATCCGTAGACTTAGAATTTATTTAAGTCCTCATAGCTTACTTAACCAGTTCCTAGTATTTGAAAACCATAATGCTCTCAAAGTGGCTAGGTATTCGAAACCTCAAGTACACAAAATCATAGGGTTCACAAAATACTCAAAGTACTCGAACATAAGAGTTCACGATTCCCAGTTCCCGAACCCATGTTCATGAAACCATGTTCACGAATCTGGGGTTCATGAACTAAGGATCTCGAACTGATGTTCTCCAACTGAGGTTCACGAACTGATGTTCTCGAACCGATGTTCTCAAACCGAGGTTCACGATCTGAGTTTGAATACCCCTATTTCGTGTAAAATTTCGAGTACTCATCTTTTCTACATAAAACTTCACAGAAAGCTATCCAAGACTTGGGGAGCTAGTTATAGGTTCACTATGGGCTTTCCAACACATTGGGACTAAAAAGTAACGAACTTTATGCATAAAGGTGTGAGATTTATGCATAAGTTCTCTTTTCCATAAAAATCCTAATTTTCTCGCGTAGAATATTTAATTGATTTTAGGTGATCCTTTTGACAGCTTCTCGCGTGTTTCCTCCTTCGTTTGGTTGCTCAAAATCCGTTTCTTGTAGTTCACGAACAACCCCTTCATGTACTTGAGAGAGTGTGCTTTCAGCCAAAGGTGTGCACGTTCTCCAATGCACTCATATATATAGGCCAAGTTCACGAAACTGGTACTCAAAATGGAGTTCACGAAAACAATTTTGAATAATATGGTTAGAGTACTTCTCTTCGTGATCTTTAATTAGTTTAATTTTCATCCATTTTTCCTATATGTTTATTATTCGTTCGGCATTCGTAAATTCAAATAACTAGTATTAGAAAATTTGGGGTGTTACATTTATGCCTTCTGAATCATTTGGGGCTGAGAACATGAAACCTGTTATTCGAATGTTATCAAAATAAGAATTATTTTAAACAAACATTAAAAGAGAAATCAAGCCACAACCCCTTATCCGGATGATATACGAATAAGGGTATTTTATATAATTTTACTATGTGTTCATCGCATCATTATCACTTTTCAAATTCAAACAAGGATTTCAAGGATTCAGAACACAGCTATAAGGAAGTGTCCGTTGATCATGACAGTTCGATGCTTTGTGCCCAACAAGAGGTGAACGGACACAGCTTGAGAGCTGATGTTACACATCTAAATAAAACCAAAACAAGTGCAATAGGTTATCTTTCTATGGTAAATCACTAGAACATGTGTCCATACAACATACACATTAATAATTCGCAAAGGAATTCTCAAGTAAGCCCCTTTCAAGAGCCATTTACCATTCGTCGACGAGGGTCAATCGACGGTAACGTAGATGGTACCATTTGTATGTTAGGTTTAAATGATCATAAGGTTTTTAGTATTCTCACAATTAATTCAAAATATCATTTGTTTTAAAAATCATTTTAAAATAAGTCAAAATCATTTATTAAGAATGATTTATTAAAATGGTTTTGGTCTAAAATAACTTTTTTTTTACAATTTGGAATGTTAAAAGAATTATTATTGTGTGTGTATATAAATACATACATATATATATATATATACATATATATATTTAAAAATGCACTTATGTTTTGTGGATTTATTTTATCACCATAAAATTTTGGAAGATACCTCCTTAAATAAATTTTGTATTTTTTTGTAATTTATTTCTTAAGGAAATTATATTCCTAAAATTTTATTCAATCATTTATTATTTTTTATCATTAAAAGTAAGAAAAAGTGAAAGAAATAATTTTCTGAAAATATTTAAAATAAAGAGAATATAGAGAAACTAGTTTTAGGATTTATGGGAAATTTTTATAATTTTTATATAAAAGAAAATAGATGGAATGGGGGTGGCTGACGAGGTTAGAAACCGGTTCGGTTCCCTAGGCTCAACGGGTGTTTACCGCTGGGCTAGGGGTTAATTCACTGAAAGAAGTCCTCCCTTCCAGTGGTTATATTCGTTTTCAAATCAGCCCCAAATGTTTGGATGAACCTGAACTAAGATGCGAGTCTAATTCGATTGTTCTGATGTTTTTGAGTCCCTTAAATGTTAGGGCTTTTGTTCTACATGACCAACCGAACGTCATGGATTTTGTGGTTACCTAGAAATGTCTCGTTTCGATAGGGATCGATTGATAGAATGGCCGACGACTATGGTTGTTCTTGATTTCTCGAAATAGGAACTCTCACAGTCGAATTTTGAGTTCGTAAGAACCAGAGGGAGATCGTAGAGAAAATATAATCATTAATTTGATTCGGGATTACATGATATATGTCACACCCCCACCTCTCATCACCTGATGATAATGTCATTGATCACTCTGAGAAGGTTGCGGAAGCATAATGGTGATGTCTCAAAGACGGAGTGTAAATTACTTGATCCAGTATCATAGCACACAAGATTAACTTAAAGATAATACATTACAAGGATGATAACGTCATTACAAGCCACAAGTTCCTGTTCACAATTGAAACACACTAAACAAATTTAGTTACTTAAGTACAAGTGCCTGATTGTGCAATTCTCCCCCGTCATCACTGTCTACCTGCAAAAATTTGTAAGTTTGAAAAGTCAACATAAAGCCGGTGAGTTCGTAATGAATGATCCAAGATGATGTGCTATGATATGCATGTTATTGACACACAGTGCCAAAGATAACCATGAGACCCATATCTAGTTCCTTTCGGACTGTATGTACTTGTTTGCGAAGATACTACCCGTCGGTAAATATCTTTGTGCCTCATTCTTAATGTCTATCACATACATTAAGCTGATATTGGAAATAGGTAACAAACATTTACACCATGGGGAGTTGTAAGCTCCCGGCAAATTGGTTGTTAGACAATAGTACTATCTTTGTTTCTTGTTCGGCCCCACATGGGTTCACTAGATACGATTCGAAAGATGAGTATTTTTTGATATCGTGATAGAATGTTACGGGCAAAATCTCAAGAAATCAGAAGAAATCACACAGATAATAGTGAATCATATCATATGATTAAGAACAGTTCCACAGTAATACCCCGATGTGTGTAAAACAAGAAAAAGAAAAGGGGTTGTACGAAACTCACCTAAAGTGTTGGAATCAACTATTAATGCGCAAACTTGGGTTTGTAGTTCTGTTCTGCATTTATTAAGCTTTTATTAGTTATTTATGTCTTACTTTTCTTATTAGATTTTCTTTAACGTTCAAGTTCAATGACATTGCAATTTAAGTCATCAAACTGATACTAAATTCTTAATCAGTTGTTTTAATTGAATATCAAACAATGTATAATAATATGGGAACCTGTACTGGTTTAGATTACTCATACAAGGTTGATGGTTCATTGGATTAATCAGAATGTTCTTAGATTAACCAAATAGGTATTGTTGTTGATCATATTATTGGAACAGTTTCCTGATAGATTTCTGACCTAGGAACGTTTAGTCCTTGATATTGATCATTTGGATATCTTGAAACATAGGAATATCATATTGGAATAGGTATAATAACCATATTCAATATACAAATCTGACTGTTAACAAAAACATTAGATCGTTATTCCAATGATTATCTTAATGCTTGTCATTAGTTTAAAACATTTGGATTTAACCTAGCATTTCAAGGAATGATCAAGACAATCACAACCATTTTTACAATCAAATGGTTAAAACATTTATGATCTATGATATGGTTTAATGATAATCGAGCATTATAACCGATCAAAACTGGGATTTAACCGTTAACATATCGAGTTCTTCTTTTCTAACCATCCCTAGCCATCATATAGGAATCAACAACAATAAGTATTTCATTACGATCAAAAACTAGATCTAATCCATACATTATCAAACTAGTATGAGATGTTTAATCGCTACCCGTTCGAGCGGATATTCGGTTACAAATGATGATCGGGTGTTTTTGACTTGATTTCTAAATTGATTGTGATATTCTTGTAGCTTGAAATCAAGAGATTGGTGGCTGAATTCGATTTGATGAGGGCTTGAAGGGTCTGTGTTCGAAGGAAAAAAAAAATACAACTTTTGCATGCAATACGATGTTTCTAGCTGACCTGACTGACATATCATCGCGTACCGCCAAGACACTAGAAAAGGGGCTTGGTGTAACACGAAGAAATCTGGAGGATTTTAGATATTTTGGACTCTTCGCGTACCGCCAAGGGACCTCAAAATATCCTTGGCGTACCGCGAAGAGTTCCAGAGCAAAGTATCTTTGAATTTTCCTTGTTTTTACGATTCCGGAGAATCGGGAACTCCGTTTTTTGCACGGTTTTCACACAAGTTCACAATTTCTCACGTACTATCAAATCATGATGATCAAAATTGTTCTTTTAACGTGAATTTCAAATACGAGTCATGTGACTGTCACAGTATCCTCTTGTTAAAGAAATTTCGTCCCGAAATTTGGTGAAGACTTATCTATGTAGACAATCGTTTATGAAACCATATGAGGATATTTTTCCTTCATATGATCCTCACATTCCCATGTGTATTCAGGTCCATGTTGAGAGTTCCATCTAACTTTAACGATTGGAATGCGGCTTCGTTTCAGTGCTTTGACTTCTTGATCTGTGACCTCTACTGGTTCATCAGTGTATTGGAGTTTATCATCAATCTGAATTTCTTCAAGAGGTACGATCAATTATTTGTCTGTTAAGCACTCTTGCATGACATTATGAATGTTGCTAAATTTAGGAGGTAATTCAAGTCTGTAGGCTACCGTTCCAATTCATTCTAAAATTTTGAATGGTTCTACAAATCTCGATGAGAATTTACCTCGCTTTCCAAATCTGAAAATGCCTGTCCATGGTGAGAATTTCAACATGACTCGATCACCTATTTTGAATTCTAGTGGTCTCCACCGATTATCAACTTAACTGTTTTGACGACCGCATGTAGCTTTGATATGTTCTTGAATAGGTGTAATCTTGTCTGTAGTTTCTTGTATAAACTCTAGGCCAATGATTTGACTTTCCCCTACCTCCAACTAGCAGATAGGATATCGACATTTGCGTCCATAGAGTGCTTCAAATGGAGCGCATTGAATACAAGTATGGTAGCTGTTATTGTAAGAGAATTCAACAAGTGGAAGACGAATATCCCAGCTACCTCCAAAATCAATCACACGACTTCTAAGCATGTCATCAAGAGTTTGATTTGTTCGTTTTTTTCGTCTAGCCGTTTGTGGATGATAAGTTGTGCGCATATTGATTTGCGTGTCCAATGCACTTTGAGGAGTTTTCCAAAATCACGTAAGCCGACAATCTCTGTTAGAAATGATAGAGATTGGTACTCCATGCCGGGATACAATTTCATTGACATAAAGTTTAGCCAATCGATCCATGGAATAATCTCCTCAAATTGGTAAGAAATGCGCGGATTTCGTAAGGCGATTAACTATAACCCATATAGAGTCCTGGTTGCGTGACATTCTGGGTAGTTTAGTAATGAAATCCATAGAGATCTGATCCCATTTCCACATGGGAATCTCCAGTTGTTGTAATAACCTAGAAAATCGTTGGTGTTCTGCTTTAACCTTAAGACACGTTAAACATCTATCCACGTATTTTGCTATATGTTTCTTCATCCTAGGCCACCAGTAGAAGTCCCTAAGGTCCTTATACATTTTATCGGCACCTGGATAAATAGAATACCTGGATTTGTGTTCTTTATCCAATATAATTGATCTACCATTACCTAATTGAGGAATCCATATTTGGCTTCTAAAATACAACACTCCATCATTTTTGTTTCAAAGTGTCTGTCTAATCCTCTTAGCTTCTCAGCTGAGTAATTTGTTGCTTGTAAAGCTTGTTGCCACGTGTCTCAAATTTGAGAAATTAGACATGTTTGAATAGTCAGTGCTAACGCTCTCACACGTAAAGGTTTGACTCGTTCCTTGTGACTCAAGGCATCGACTACAACATTCGTTTTACATGTGTGATAAAGAATTTCATAGTCATAGTTGTTTAGAAGTTCTACCCATCGCCTTTGTCGCATGTTTAACATCTTTTTATCTAGAATGTGTTGAAGACTTTTGTGTTCAGTGTATACAATACACTTTGCTCTGTATAGGTAGTGTCTCCAAATCTTAAGTGAAATTGATTTACCAAAAAATAAGATCGAAATCAATTGTATTTTTTCATCTTTTTTTAAGAATAGGGCCAAAAATAGGTTTTAAATCTTTAGGACAATTCATATATTCGGAATCTGCTTAGGACAATTCATATATTTGGAATCAACATAGATTCATAATTTAATTGAATAGATGTATCTAGGGAGAATTCACTTTGAAGCGACTGTTCCCTAGATACATACGTCTTGATATCTTATTTCACAATTGAAGCAATTTAAAAAACACCTAAAGTTAGGGATTTATCAATAGGTAATGTTGCACCAGTACCCAACCAAAGGGCCACTGCGGTACCAATAAAAATTACGATTGTCGCTACTAGACGACGAAATGGATTTTGGAATTTATTAACATTCTCTAAAAAGGGTATTGTTAATAATCCCGCGGGTACTGATACCATTAACAACACCACTGCACCAAGTTCTAGATCATGAGTAGTATAGTTCCTATCATGGATTTTTAATTGTCGAGAAGCATAAGCGATTACCTTGTCGGGAACCCCATATAAATTGTTGATTTTTCTGAATCAAAGTTGTTAGTGAGAAGGCTATTTTTGAAAAATTCTTGATGAATCGCAGTTAATAACCTGCCAGTCCTAAGAATTGACGAATTTCAGTTGGGGTTCATGGTGTCTCCCATTGTTTCATTGCTCTAAACTTATAAGGATCCACTTGTATACCGTTTTCATTTACAACATGTCCAAGAAATTGAATTTCCCGTAACCAAAATTCACATTTGGAAAATTTGGCGTATAGCATCTCACATGCTAGAAGTTCTAAACTTAATTTCAAGTGTTGAGCATTTCTTGTTGGTTTCGGGAGTAAATAAGAATGTCATCAATAAATACAATCACAAAGTTGTCCAGATAATGTCTACATACTCGATTCATTAGATCCATGAAAACTGCATGTGCATTTCTCAACCCAAATGGCATTACTAAAAACTCGTAATGTCCGTATCGGGTTCTGAAAGCTGTTTTATGAACATCGTCATCATGAATCCGTAACTAATGATATCCGGAACTTAAATCAATTTTTGGAGAAATAAGAAGCACCTTGCAATTGATCGAATAAATAATCGATACAAGGTAGTGGATATTAGTTCTTGATTGATAATTTCTTCAGTTCTTTGTAGTCGATACACATCCTAAATGAACCATCTTTCTTTTTCACAAAAAGAATTGGTGCTCCCTAGGGTCTGATAAGACCTTTGTCTAATAGTTCCTGTAATTAACCTGAAAGCTCTTGCATTTCTGAGGGTGCTAAACGATAAGGAGCACTAGCAACATGCGCATTTCTACAAGCTCTTGCATTTCAGCTTGTCTCAATGGGGGTAATTCCAATATATCATCAAAAAAGAGTTTAGGAACATCCTTGACCATAGGAATATCTTCGATACTTTTGTGCAGAATTGTTCTAAGTTACATGTGCTATAAAGGCCTGAAAACCTTTCCTTAAGATTTTTCGAGCTTGCATACATGACATGATACCAAGTTTTCTGCCAGTTTGTTCCCCTTGAACTATCAGTGTATTATCGTCAGCTAACAAAATACGAATCACCTTGTGCTGACACACAACGTCCGCTTGGTTATCTGAAAGCCAATCCATGCCGACAATGACATCAAAACTTCCAAGTTCAATAGGAAGAATATTGATATTAAAAAGGTGATCATTTAGACCCAAGGAACATCCTTGAATAACATTATTAGTTTTGATCAACTTGCCATTCGCAAGTTCAATGACACAGGGATGTTCTAGGTTTACAGTTGGCAACAAAAGTAATGATGCAAATTCAGGAGAGATAAAACAGTTATCTGCCCCTGTATCAAACAGAGCTGATGTGTATAAATTATTGAGAAGGAATGTACAAGTGAAAACATTTGCATCATGCTAGCTTATGTTACACCAATCTGGAAAGCTCTACACCCTAGCTTCGCTCTCTTTGCCCATCCGTTTGTGGATGATAAGAGGTGCTTAAATTCATGCTTGTCCCTAAGGATTGTTATAATGATTTCCAGAACATGGTTGTAAATCGACTGTCCCGATTAGAAATAATAGATAGTGGCACCCCATGCCGTACTACTATTTCATTGACATAAAGTCTTGCTAGTTTCTCCATCTTGTAAATCTCCCGAATTGGCAAAAATTGAGCAGACTTGGTCAATCGATCAACGATGACCCATATGGAATTATGTCCGCTGGAAGTACGAGGTAGCTTGGTAATAAAATCCATAGCTATTTGTTCCCACTTCCATTGTGGTATCTCGGGTCGTTCCAGCAAACCTGACGGTTTCTGATGTTCAGCTTTGACTCTGGCACATTGAGGCACATACCAACATAAGTAGCCACATCCTTTTTGATACCTGGCCACCAATAAAATGACCGAAGATCTTGGTACATCTTATCAGTATCAGGATGAACAGAATAATGTGTTTTGTGTGCCTCGTCAAGTATATGTTTCCGGAGTTCATCTACTTCCGGGATCCATACTTGGTCCTGGTAATACATAACCCCATCTTGTTTTGTCTCAAAATGTTTCTCGGCTACACAGTCGAGCTCGTTCCTCAAATTGTTTCTTGCCACTGCTAATTGTTGTGCTCGTAGTATTTGATCTCTCAAACTTGTTTTCACAGTCATTCCCATTGCTCTAACGCGCAAGGGTTTGACTCTTTTCTTCAGCTCAAAGCATCAACAACAACATTAGCTATGTAACGTCAGTGCCGGAAACGTTACCGGAACAGTGATCTGAACAGTAATATGAACAGTTAATCAGGTAGACATTTCAGTTGTTATTCATATGTCATCATCATTTCATGTCATCATAGAACAGTTTCAGATTCATTTCAGAAACGTAACTCAGAACTATGGTTCATTAGTCGGATAATTATCTGCCGACACAAAACAAAACAACAACGGATGTCATTACGTGAATGCTAAATTGATGATTATTTATATAGGTGACGATCTGTACGAATACATCTGAATGTTTAATGTTCTGAATGATGTCCAGTAATTAGAAAACCATATTGAAAAGTGTAGTTATCATCGTATTCGTAAGGGTGATGATTCGAACGAATACGCGCGACGACTGTACGATTCGATTTAAACTGTAATTAAATAATTTTTAGAAAATTTAAAATAAACGGAAGATATTTAATTAATTTACTAGGAATTACCACCTACAATAAATTTATAAACTTTACTTTAAAACTGTGATGTTTCATACGGAAACGAAATGAAACAGACACTTCAACGCGAAACTAAGCGAAGCAGAGCGAGACTTGCACGACCAGAACCGGATTGGGTTGCTTATTTAAATGTATTAATTAAAGACTTGTAATGATTAATTGCAGGATAAAGGGTTATTTTTGGGTAATACGTTTAGATTAGTTAGATGGAATCCTTGAAACACATTAGTAACATAGGACACTTAGTTGCACACCGAGACCAAAACCCTACTTGCGTCTATTATAAATACTTATATTATTCGAATCCTCTTAAAACAACTCAGGTACTGAAGAAACACAGTTTAAAAGTAACGAGCGCGCATTTTGTAGTAAACCAATACAGAGCAACACAGGTGAGTTCATTGCCCTTTTCTAAACATTTTTGTTTTCAAACGCGGGGCTGAGAAGCATGCGTAAACTCTTTTTCTTTAAAATGTGTTTTACGTAAATGCTTTTACTTATTGTATGTTTTATATGCATGTATGTACTCCTAGACTCCTGTCTAGGCAAATTATATACATGTTCAACTAACGAATTAATTAATTACTTTCACGAGTAAGACAATAAATTCTAAATCAAACAATCATTCTATCAAAGTCTAAATCAAAGAATCTAAATTCAATGTGTGATCAATAGAACTAAAACTAAAGAATCAAATCCAAGGAATCTAATTCATTGTACGTTCAAGAAAACTAAGGATCAAATTCAAGAATCCAAACTCAGTGTTGTAGCCATGGAATTCTAAGGATCAGACTCAAGGAAATCATATCCGTGTGTGAATCAAAGAACTAATGAAATCATTAAGAACTAATGAAATCATTAACGATCAATTTAAGGTGGATGTCAGTTGTATGAAGATCGAGACCATGTGTTAACACACGAAAAGTCCCATCATAAATAGTAGACTTTTATAGTCAAGCTATATGGGCATAAATCAAACGATCAAACGAATTCTAAAGGGCAAAGACGATCAGAATCAAAGGATATCCTAAAGTCGCGACATCTACAGTAGGCCTAAAGGTCAAGCTGATATGGGCACATCATCAAAGTCCCGACACATACAGGTAGACTCATTTGGGTCATGCCTGATGTGGGCCGCATGTGAGACAATACAACTTGGACACAACCAACAACTAAGTCTAATTGATTGTTTCAAATAAGGCCCAATCATCATGTCTTAGTTGTATGTAAATGATTAATTATTCATTTAATTAAGTATTTAATATCATGTTTCTACAAGTGTTATGGGTGATCATGAATACGTGATGAACTCAAGAAATCAGTAGTATTTCAATTTGTGGAAATCAAAATCTAATATGATGATGGATGGAATGACACGCTTAATTATCATTAACAACAATATATTAAGCAGTCCAGTATGTGGTGGGAAGGTGGCTGGGCGAGCGGTAAGTCGACCCTATATATAAGCATACTTGATTGGATAACAAAGGTGGTTGCTGATGAGGTTAAGGTTGTCATTTCGGGGGATCAAGGTAAACAATTTTCGGGGTAATCAAACGTTATGGATCAATGGAATGAGATGAAATGCTTAATTATCACCAGGAACAATATATCATGTGGTTTGGTATGTGGTGGGATAGTGGCTGGGCGGGCGGTAAGTTCGACCCTACATATGCCCTATATATAAGCATGCTGAACTAGATGGTATAGTGGTGAATGGTGAGGTTAAAGTCAAAGCTGAACACCATTCAAACTCATTTTTAAATAAAACTTATGTTGGTAAGTGCCTCACATGTGCTAAAGTCAAAGCTGAACACCAGAAACCGTCTGGTTTGCTGGAACAACCAGAGATACCACAATAGAAGTGGGAACAAATAGCTATGGATTCTATTACTAAGCTACCCCGTACTCTTAGCAGACATTAATCCATATGGGTCATCATTGATCGATTGACCAAGATCGTTCACTTTTTGCCAATTCGGGAGAATTACAAGACGAAGAAACTGGCATGACTTTATGTTAATGAAATAGCAGTACGGCACGGTGTGCCATTATCTATCATTTCAGACCGGGACAGTCGATTCACATCGCGATTCTGGCAATCATTGCACCAATCCTTAGGGACAAGTGTGAACTTGAGCACCTCTTACCATCCCCAAACGGATGGCCAAAGCGAGCAAACAATTCAAACCCTAGAGGATATGTTGAGGACATGTGTCTTGGACTTCGGTGGAAGTTGGGAAAATCATTTACCACTCAGTGAATTCTCCTACAACAACAGCTACCACAGCAGTATCGGATGTGCATCGTTTGAAGCACTGTATGGTTGGAAATGTCGGTCTCCAATTTGTTGGACTGAAGTGGGAGATAACAGGATCCGGGGCCTAAACTTATTCAGGAAACTACTGATAAGGTTGCCCATATCCAGCAAATATTACTAGCAGCTTGTAGTCGCCAAAAGAGTTACGCAGAAAAACGGCAAAAGCCTATGGAATTCCAGGTGGGTGACCGAGTCATGTGGAAAGTGTCCCCATGGAAAGGTGTGGTTTGTTTTGGGGCTAAGGGCAAGTTAGCACCAAGGTATGTCGGACGTTCGAGATAACACAACGGATTGGTCCTGTGGCAAACAAACTCAGTCTCCCTAATGAACTCAGCAGGGTACACAATGTGTTTCATGTGTCAAATCTCAAGAAATGCCTCACTGACGACTCGTTAGTCATACTATTGAAGAAATACAAGTTGAGGAACAACTACATTTTATTGAGGAACCCATAGAGATTATGGATCGTGAAGTCAAGAGACTGAAATGAAGCTGAATCCCCATCATGAAGGTTTGTTGGAATTCCAAGCGCGGACCAGAATTTACCTGGGAGTTTGAGGATCACATGAAGAACGATATCACCACTTGTTTACGGAAAAGTAGTACCCGACAATGATGCTTAAATTTCAGGACGAAATTTCTTTAACTAGGGAGACTGTGACAACTAGTACCAGATCGTCCGGAAAATCCATACAGTATGTGTACTTTCACCTAATACTATGTGTTAAACAGTTGTGTGACAACAAGACTATAAAACATATAACAGTTGTGTCACACCCCGAGCCGGAGGGTTGGATCAACTTCCCCGACTGGCGGATGGTTCCCGGGGCGCGATATCGAGAATGATAATCAGAATGATCAGATTGTTTACATTGCACATGATATATAAATGAGAAACTGCTAAATGAAAATAGAATTACAAAGTTAAATTACATCAGTTTAGTTCATAATTTAACAATGTAAATCTACTATCAACATCATAATTCTTCTATCTTGTATCTGCACAATATATACAAAATAAATCTGTAAAATGATGTTTCAAAAATATGCAGGTCCAAAAACACTAGGTCCTCTATCTGGCATCCAAGTCCAAAAGTAATAACCTCTTAGTTGACTGTCACCTGAGAAGTCATGCAAAAAGATCAAGTCAACATATAGTTGGTGAGTTCATATAGTTTTATAAAAATGATTTTGATTAACCTTTTGAATGACACCTTAACCACACCATTAACAACCTATACCATCCAGTTCAATATGCTTATATATAGGCATATGTAGGGTCGAACTTACCGCCCGCCCAGCCACCGTCCCACCACATACCAAACCACATGATATATTGTTCCTGGTGATAATTAAGCATTTCATCCCACATCATTGATTCCATAACTTTTGATTCATAGCATTTGATTACCCTGAAAATGTTTACCTTGAACCCCCGAAATGCCAACCTTAACCTCATCAACGACCACCTATGTTATCCAATCAAGTATGCTTATATATTGGGCATATGTAGGGGACAAGCCCCAGCCACTGTCCCACCACATACCGGACTGCTTAGCATATTGATGTTAATGATAATTATGCGTTTCACTCCATTCACCTTCATTTTAGATTTTGATTAATTTCCACAAATAATCAACTCTGATCTCTTGAGTTCACCATGTATTCATGATTACCCCAAAAAAACTTGTAGAAGTATAATATTAAATGTTTAAATAAATTAATAATTAAACATTTAAATACAACTAACACATGGTGATTGGGCCTTATTTGACTCAATCAATTAGACTTAGTTGTTGGTGGTTGTCCAAGTTGTACCATCTCACATGTAGCCCATATCAGGCACGACCCAAAATGAGTTACCTGTATGTGTCGGGACTTTCATGATGCCCATATCAGCTTGACCCTCTATCCTACTATACATGTCGGGACTTTAGGATATCCTTTGATTCTTGATCGTCTTTGTTCTCTTGATTTCGTTTGATAGTTTTAGTTTTGCCCATATAGCTTGACTACAAGAGTCTACTATTGTGCCGGGACTTTCCGTCTGTTACACATGGTCTTGATTGACATACAATTGACATCCACCTTAACTTAAGCATTAATGATTTCATTAGATCTTAATGATTTCATTAATTCAATGATTCACACATGGTTATGATTTCCTTGATTCTCTTGATTCTGATCTTTAAAATTCCATGATTTCCACAACGATTATAGATTCTTGATTAGGATCCTTAGTTTTACTGATCACACACTGGATTAGATTCCATTGGATTTGATCTTTAGCTTTAGTTCTTTTGATTTCACTTTGAGTTTAGATTATGGAATTTGAACTTGATGGACTAAGGGTTTGTTTTAGAATTTTAGAATTACTCATAAGAGTAATTGATTAATTCATTAGTTAGTTCTGCGTAACAATTACCTAGACAGCAGTCTTGGTGTATAAAAATGTAATAATAAACATACAATAAGTAAAAGCATTTACGTAAAACATATTTAAATAATGAAAGTTTACGCATTCTTCTCAGCCCCGTGTTTGAAAACAAAAATGTTTAGAAAAGGGGCAATGAACTCACCTGTGTTGCTGTGCAAATGATTTATCCCAAAATGCGCGCTCTTTACTTGTGGTTTATGTGTCTTCAGTACCTGAGTTGTTTTAAGAGGATTCGCATACGATAAGTATTTATAATAGCCGCATCTAGGGTTTGGTCTCGGTGTGCAACTAAGTGTCCTATGTGCTAATGTGTTTCTAAGATTCCATCTAACTAGTCTAACTCATTACCCATTAGTAACCCTTATCCCATGATTAATTATTACAAATCCTTATGTAAAAGTTTTTAACTTAATTCAGTTTAAGTTAAACATTTAATAAAAATCATTTAATTTAATTTAATAAAGTTTACAATTTAAGTTCTTTTATTAAATACATAATTAAATTTAAAAGAATTATACTTCAACATGATGGGCTTGTGTTAATCCGATTAGATTAACTTTAGGCTCATTTCTAGTCATCGATTATCCATGATTCTTCGATTGTTTACTTGCGCCGCCCATCCTAGGTTGTTCAAAAGAACCACCCCATGTGGTTGCATGTCCTCATAATATGTCTAAGTGTTAGGTGTTAATATTATTAACACGATCGTGAGCTTAGACTAAAACCTTTGATTCTCAATGAATTCTCAAATGAGTTTAACTCAAATAAGATCCACGACTTATATTTAGTTGTTGATATGCTTTTATGAAACCCTTATTATTGCAAACCTAGCTCATGGTTTCCTTAATTTTTTTTTTAGACCAAACTTCACATCCACGATGTAATCCCCATACTATGCGCAACTCGTATCCAACACTCTATGGTTACATCCATTACCATTTAGAATAATCATAGTAGTTTTTCCCATGCACTCTCATACACTTGATTCCCATGCATGTAACCTTGTCACCCTATGCATGCACACACACATTTTTCGGCTCCCATGCATGCATATCCATTCTCTCTAGCTCATGCCCATGATTACTTAGTCCCCAATCCATGAGTCCAACCAATTGGTCTAACCAAAAGGGACATGACCCGAAGGACGGTGAACCGATCGAATTGCTGCTGGCCCAAAGAGATGGGCCGATCGAATGGAGCTTGTGCCGAAGAGGGAGTGCGAATGAGTTGGGCCGAATGGGTGGGTCAAGGCCGACCGAATCAAGGGATGGGCCGACAGAATGGCCAGGGGAAGACCGAAGGAACGAGGCCGATTGAGTGACTGCTTTGGTCGTAGGACATTCGGTGAAGGAGAAGGATGGTTTGGCTAAGGCCATTCGGCCAGCTGGTGTGTGCCATTCGGCAGCCACGACATAGGGTGTGCAACCCAAGTTTTTCAAGCCAATCGACTAGAGAACGAGGTAGACCTTGTTCCTATTACGTTCTAGGGTGTTTTAGTGTAAATCCTATGGTTCAAGAGAAGGTGAAACCAGCTCTAAAGTGTTTCGAACCTAGGGGTTAGAAAACCCTAGAAATCACAACAAAAGACTGATTTTTACCTCGATTCAAACGGCCCAAAGCACTTCTATTATCTACAAGTTATAAGGGTCATTTTGACACCAAAACCGTTCGATTTCGTGAAGAAACGAGAGAGATATGGTCTGTGAGAAGGTCTAATTTCTAATTTTGTTTTCTATTTATTTTATTGTTTTCTGTAAATGTTCTGAATGATAACTGAGAAGTAGAAAACAAAATCAGAAATTTAAGCCGTCGTCGTGTTTGTTCAGGTGACGATTCGAACGAATACGCGCGAAGGTGATACTATCTGACGAAACATATTAAATAAACGTTTTCAAAACAATAAAATAAGAAAAATAAATAGAAAACATTTACTAGGAATAACCACTTTAAGAATTATCAGGTACTGCTTCCTCTGTAAACAGTTGGGGATGCTTGGACTTCATGTGATCTTCGTGTTCCCAAGTAAACTGTTGGTTTGGTTTAAACCGATTAGGATCGAATACGAAGTCCTACGAACTATCAACTACGTGCGGAATCCATAGTCAATATGTATGAATACAAAGAACACATGCAATTCAATAAAAACCTCTTGTATTATCAACAAATGATTACAAGAAGACAATTCTTACACAGAGAAAATACAGAGAATTTCTAACAATCTGTCCAAAGTTCTACCAGATCTACAAACAAACCTGCTATATATAGAAACTGGTACCAGCGAACCTTTACTGCTAGCCGAACCTATGGTTTGCCAGCCGAACCCTTAGGTTTGTTAGACGAACCTATGAAAACAATCAAAAGGTTCGCCGAACCTTTGCCAGGCTATAGGTTCGCTAAATCTATCAACTCAATAGATTCCCCAATATGCTAAGGTTCGTGGGCCAGACGAACATAAAGCATAATCTAGCCGAACCTTTATACAAACTCAAAATAAATACAATTTTTGAATAGCAAACAATTACAAACATGTACTAACAAACTCCCCCTAAATGTTTGCTATCAAAATCTTTAATCTTTGCCTTCAGCTCTTTCTTCAGCTTTATCTTTAACTGTATCTTCAACTGTTTCTTCAACTCTGTCTCTAACTCCACTCGATTCTCCAACTTCAACAACCACATTATCCACCGCTCGTATAACAACCGAACGTGGTATCTTTGCCAACCTTTCTGCTTCAACCTTAGCATCTCTTTCATCTCTTTCCTTCTGAACTTGCATCAATTCAGTATAAAGATCATTCACATCTTTCCAATTGCAACCAGAATGTATACCCAATGTATAACACATTTGTGCAATGGTCTGATTTTGAATTGCCATATTTTTGAAGCTCACTCCAACATCATGATAACCATTTTCGGCATAAATCTCTGCAGTGTTGAGTAAATCAATATCATCTTTTGAGCAATTTACAATCCAAATAGGATCAAGCATTCGAATCACCCTCCAATCATCATCTTGCTTCATTTCAATTACACCTTCAGAAGTTCTCTCATCATAAAACCAAAATTTAAAGAATGGATTCCAATCTTGTTCCATCTTTCGAAGTCTTGGTCTCTTGAATACTTTAGGCTTTACATAATCTTTGAATCTCTCTGAATTGTGGTGTCAACAAACTCCATCCCATTCGAGCTTCTTTCTTCAACAAATTCTCAAAAATTTCATTATGTCGAGTCTGTATAGGCTTTATCATCCTTAATCTTGAAAGATCTTTGCATTCAAATGCTGGTAGATTCATCAGATCAGTAGCCTTGCCAAAGTATTGGCATCCATCGATTCTTTTCACCACATAACATCCCTTATCCATCAAACTCCCTGAAATGTTATGAAAATAACCATAACTAATAATCCTTCCAATCATCTTGGATTTAGATCCAATCTTGAACTTCTTGGATTGTCTAGTTAGGTTTTCTGGATCTTTATCTTCAAACACTTCTGTCATAATCTTGAAAGAATGTAAGTGATCAATGATGTACTTTGTTTCATCTTGAAATGCTTTCCAATAATCCAAATTTGTCTTAGCTTTAACTGGATCTAATGTTGTTCTTAACATACTTCCAGCTTCAAATATTTTCTTCATCATGTTTAAATTCAACATATCTTCATCAATGACATCCTTATCAAAATCAGATAAATCAGTATCTTCATCTTCTTCAAAATCAAACATCAATTCATCATCATCATCATCAAATAAATTTTGATAATCTTGAACTAAGTAGTCACCCATAATTTCTCCTTCTTCTCTTTCTTGATAAACTTGAACTTCAACAATATTTCTCTGCAAATCTATATCAGAATGCATTTTAAATAAATCAAGAAAAGTAGGCAGAGAGTAATCAAGAATAGCCATGGGATGTTCTATTGCATCTAAATCTTCAAATTCAACTTCAGTACAATCCCTAGCTCTATCAGATGACACAGAACTAATCGGAACAGCTTCAGATGGCACCTTTGAAGGAGAATAAATCACTAAAGCACCAGTAACAGAGTTCAACTCTCCAGATCCTCCAGTCACACCTCCAGCACCAGCACCATCATTATGATCTCCACCATAATCATAATCATCAGGATGTTCATCAATATCAGAATCACAATAATCCAATTTTTCTTCTTCTTCTTCTTCTTCCACTTTCTCTTCCTCTACCACCTTCTTTTCCTCTTTTTCAATATCTACATCAATCACCACCTTTTCAACTTTAGAACTTGAAGCTTCTGGCTTTTCAGTTTTTGACTCCAACTCTTTGATCTTGAATCTTAAATCAATATTCTCATTCTTCAACACAAGTATATCTTCTGATTGTAATTTGATTAAGAAATCCAACTCAGATATTTTGTCTTGCATCTTCTTCTTCTCTATCATATCCTCCTCTCTCCACTTCATCATCAAAGCCATTTGAGCTTTAATCTCATCAATCTCAGCAACCTTTTGCTCTTTTTCTTTCCTGTAGCTCTCAAACTCCTTAGAAAGAATAGACAATCTTTGCTTGAGATCAGTATCATCATAGTTCACGGTAAAATTGATGTCTCCAAGCTCATCAAGTCCCGAAAATAAATCATCTCTAGGAATTGAATCCTGAGGAATAGAAGTCTCTGGCAAGGAAGTAACAGTAGTAGTCTCCACAAAAGAAGGCATAAAAGTAGCTACATTTACAAACTCAGGAGTTTGCAAAGTATATGCATGAATAGTAGAAGCAGAAACAGAAGAATGAATAACAGGTGAAACAGGAACAAAAACTGAAGTAGGCATAATAGGTGAAGACACAGTGGTCTTAGCAGTTTTTGCCTTTTTCCTCTCATACGGTCCTCCCTTAGCCATTCTTTTCATCTTCTTAGGCTTAGAAGACTCAGGCTCCTCAGGAATAAAGCTAGGATCAGCTTTTTCTGCCCTTTCTTCTTCAGCCTTTTCTGCCCTTTCTTCTTCAGCCTTTTCTGTAAACTTCTTCTTCAGTCTCCTCACCATCTGGTTCCCCTCCTGAACCATCTCATACTCTGACTCTGTGTCAGAAGATTCAACTTCTTCATCACCAGCAACAACAGTCTCTGTCTGATGCTCAGACATATCAACCTCTAAAGGTTCCTGAGAACTCTGTTCTTGTGATGATTTGACTTGAGGAGTAGATCGAGATGATTGACCAGTAGTTTTCCTTGGTTGTTGCCTTGGTGGAGGTGGAGGTGGTGCTTGATCTTCATCAGCTGCAAATTCTTCGTTGTCAGATCCTGAATCAGTATGTCTCTAGGCATCCTCCTCAGGTGCAACATAGTTTGCCCTGGCACAGTGACCTATCAGATCCTTTTCCAGAACAGCATCCCCAGTTCTCTGGTAAACTCTGACCTGACCCAAGCTGGAATCAGTCATATGTTTGAGTTTCAGAAGATCTGTTGCTTCCCTAGGTAACATATCTTCAGGCAACCTCTCGTCCATCAGCATCTATACAAATCTAGGATACATGTAGAATCTATCCTTAGCCTTTGTCACATTATCACACATGTAGCGGAAGATCATGCCAGAAAAATTGAACGGTTTGTTCAATATAAGCGCCACCATAGCTGATCGCATGAAATCCCTCAGCTCATCAAACGTGCCTTTCCTCATGCTAAGGCAATGAAGTAGAACATGAGCTAGAAATTTATACTGTAGAGGTAGCTTTCCCTTCTTCACAGAAATGGAGTTATAAGCTCCAAAATAACGAATGCGAAGAAAGCAACCTTTGATGCACCTCTCAGGAATGAGAGTTACACCTTCAGGTTCACCTCCAAACTGTAAAACCCTCCTTATGTCAGTCTCTGATATACGAATTGCTTGTCCAAGCACATTCGCATCAATGACATAGTCCTCATCAACTGAAATAACACGAGCTGATTCCCAGAAGCTCTGGATACGAGATCTATATATCTGGCTAGAGCTGGAAATAGCATGATAAATCCGTGATCTCCTGAGAAACTCTATCATAGGCCTGAAATCTTGACCGTTCCTTGTTGTTGGATCCAAGTAAGCACAAACATTGTGTTTGTCTCCAAAAGTTAGATTCGCCATATCTACAATTAGAAATAAAAACAATTAGAAACAAAAATTAATCAAAAATTAACAAAAATTTGAAAAATTTGAAAAATTTCTAAGTAGACCAGCGAACCTATTCCCTTAGACGAACCTAATGCTAGGCGAACCTAATTCAGACGAACCTGTTAATCAGACAAACCTTTTGAACGAACCTTATCATGAACGAACCTTTTGATAAACGAACCTTTTGAATGAACGAACCTTCTGAATGAACGAACCTCAGAATGAACGAACCACAGAATGAACGAACCTCAGAATGAACGAACCTTCACATGAACGAACCTTGTTGGTCAAACAAACCTTGACCAAAAGGTTCGGTTCTTTTGAAATTCATAGGTTCGCCACAAACCTATCAGATTCAGACGAACCCTCAAGGTTCGGCGAACCTTTATTCATCCAACGAACCTGTTCATCAGCGAACCTTTTTCATATTTCAAATCAAAATTTAAAAACTTTGAATCTGATGATAAAAATCATACACCCAGGTTCGAAACATGCCGATGAATAACTTTAATGAAGATGGTTTGTTCAATTTTTAGATTTTAACCAGTTTTAAGTCCAAAAACAGATTCAATCTTAAAAATCCTAAAATCGCTCAGATCTATCAAATTAACCGTTCAAATTCAAAAATTTCTACCTAGAAATGTTCACGAGATGATTCTGAATCTAATGATATCAATGAAAAAGTCTAGGTTTTCCAGAATCAAAAAATCTAAAAATTCCGTCTTGCAGGTTCGTGAGTCGTGAAACAGATGAGAGTGACGAACCCTTCTGGCGAACCCTCTATATATATGTCACGAACCTTTTCCAGACGAGCCTTTCACGATCCTTTGCTGCGAACCTTTTGCAGCTAACCTTTTCACCGAACCATTTCAAACGAACCTAACCAGCGAACCTTATTCCACAAACCTTCTCAGCGAACCTTCTCCAAACCCAGACAAACCTTTTTTTTAAAAAAAAATTTGAATTTTTATTAAATTTCAAAACAAATTCATGTTCAATCATTCCAAAGTCAAACAAATAATCAAAAATTATTGATTTAACATCAGATGAAAAATTAAATTTTTTTTTTTTGGAATTTTTTCAAATTTTTAGAACAATTAAACTACAAAAATTAACAAGAGAACTACCCTAAATAAAATCTTTTTGTTTGAGAAAGATCCTAACATGAGATCAAATTATTTTAGAAATTTCAACACATCTGTTTGTATTATTTCAAATATTATCTGAAAATTACAAGTTTAAGATGATTGTCAGTATACTAATCCTTTTAAATTTATTACTTAGTCAAGAAATCAGTTTAAAACAAGATTATGAAAACACTTTATAATAATCCATTTACTTGAACACATCCCCGATTTGTGAATAACTAAACAAACATAAATGTTCTCAAACTTATAATTTCAATTTTAACTAATCTGATCATGCAAAAATAAAGCAGAATTTCTTTTTGAAAATAACAAAATAAAAAACAATTTGAAATTGTTCAAAATCTTGGAATCAAGGTTGATACTTACGTATGCTCAAATGATCCAGAAAATGAACGAAACAATAATTTAAGATTAAGCTTTTAACAATCAGTTCGATATATTCATATACGCAGAGATTGTCCAAATCTTAATCAGAACCAAGAAAATAAATTTGAATTGTTTAAAGCTATAACAATCAGGTCGATACGTAACTATACGCAAAGAATGTTCCAGCTTTAAACTAAAATAAAAGAAAAACAAAAACATAATTTCTTTTAAAAATTAAACACATGATCAAACTAGTACTTTAACTTTTTGTTCAAGAACATTTTGTCAGAAAAATTACCACTCTTTCAGGACAAAACTAAGTACTGCATTCTAAGCACCTGTTTCTTATAAAATATAATCGAAACTTTGTTTAAACTTATCCTGACTAAGTAATAAACCTACTTTCATATTATACTTAATACTTGTAATAATTCATTAAATTTTAATAACACATACATATATGTTTCCAAATGCAAATAATGTGCTATCATTTCTCATTAAGTCGAATCAATTTCTCAGATTTTTAATTTTTTTATGTTTTTGTATTTTTGATTTTTTAATGTTTTTGTATTTTTCAAAATTTTCTCCCCCTAAAAACAAAAACACAAAAGAGAAAATAAAAAATCTGATGTTAATTCAATAAAAAATGATTATGAAGGAAGTTGATTCTTGATTACCTCACCTATGACCCTGATCCCATTTAATTTGAGTAAATACTCAAAACGTTGTTTGTCAAAGGCCTTGGTGAGAAGGTCTGCCCTTTGCTCGTTTGTGTGTATTTTCACCACATCAATCAGTTTCTTTTCATAACAGTCACGTATGAAATGAAACCGAATATCAATGTGCTTGGAACGTGAATGATACACTGGATTCTTGGTAATTGCAATGGCAGCCTCATTATCTACATGAATCAGGGTAGATAAAAAATTCAGTCCATAGTCTCTCATCTGTTGTTGTATCCACAAAACTTGGGAACAACAACTGGCAGCAGCTACATATTCAGCTTCACATGTGGATGTAGCAACAGATGTTTGCTTCTTACACTGCCATGAGACTAATCTCTCCCCTAGAAACTGAGCACCTCCAGTAGTTGATTTGGAATCAGTCTTGCATCCTCCATAGTCTGAATCACTATACGCATGGAAGGTATAGTTATCATCCTTAGGATACCACAGACCGGTGTCTGGTGTACCCTTCAGATAACGTAAAATTCTCTTGACTGCAATCAGATGAGAAACTTTAGGCTATGATTGATAGCGAGCACAGATACTTGTAGCGAATACAATAGCTGGTCTTGAGGCTGTCAAATACATCAAGCTCCCGATCATTCCACGATATAATGTAGCATCAATTAGCTCCCCCTAAAGATCAGGCTCAATCCCGTGATTGGGCTGAATGGGCGTGGAAATGGGTTTACAATCAAGCATGCTAAACCGTTTTAGCACATCTTGAATGTATTTGGTCTGATGAATAAAAATGTCATCATCAGTCTGATCCATTTGTAAACCCAAAAAGAACTTGATGTCAGACATAGCACTCATCTCAAACTTTTCAATCGTCACCTCTTTAAACTCGAAACACAATTGCTCATCAGTAGATCCGAAGATGATATCATCAACATAGATCTGAACAAGGAGAATGTCCTTGCCCTTTTCCCGATAAAACGTTGTTTTGTCTATCTGACCCTATTGAACCCGTGTTCAATAACGTGAGTCGAGAGGGTCTCATACCAAGCTCGAAGAGCCTGATGAAGACCATACAGTGCTTTGTCCAGGAGGTATACCTGATCCCGGTGGATCGGATCCTCAAAGCCCGGCGGCTGACAAACATACACTGTCTCCTTCAATGACCCATAAAGGAATGCAGACTTAACATCCAACTGGAACACTTTGAACTTCTTGTGGGCAGCAAAAGATAGAAATAATCTAATCGCTTCAAGCCACGCCACCGGTGCAAACACCTCATCATAATCAATTCCTTCTATTTGTTTGAATCCTTGGACAACCAAACGCGCCTTGTTCCAAACAATTACGCCTCTATCGTCTCTCTTACACTTCAACACCCACCTGGTGCCTATCTTCTTTTCACCTTTTGGCAAATCAACCAAATGCCAAACTCCCAGTTTCTGAAACTGATTAAGCTCCTCTTGCATGGCCTCCACCCAGGCAGGCTCACGCAGGGCTTCAGTTACAGATTTAGGCTCAATCTGAGAAACGAATGCAGAATGCATCCATAACTCTTGAGTCCCATGATTACGCTCCAGCTCGACATACAAACTCTCCTCGTTTGCAACTTGCCTTCTTGTCTGTACTCCAACAAACGGATCTCCAATGATCTGCTTCACAGGGTGATTCACATGTACTCTAGACACTGGCACTTGCGGGACTCCAACACCATGATCAAGATTTGTGATATTCTGATCTTTATCTTGATCTTGAGAAACGATCTTCAAAAACATCCTGATCATCCTCCAATGACCAATCATCATTAACTGCTCCAAAAATGCCTTCCTTAGTTGGATGATTATCATCAACCTGATGAGAAACTCCTTGATCTTCAGAATTTTGTAAATCATATAACATCTGCAAAGAAATTTCATCATCAGTAACAGTAGGAGACAAGTGTAAAGACTCGAAAAGTTTATCATAATCGAATAACCAATTTGAACCTTTGCCTTCTGGTATAGGTGTATGTCGTTGAACATCCACATTATACCAGAGTTCCACAACACCCGTGCGTTTGTTAAACACACGTTTATTGGGAAGGCTATAGCCCAGAAAGAAACCTTCTTCAACCTTAGAGTTGAATTTAGCATCTTTCTTGAGCATGGTACAAGGAGCCCCGAAAGGTTCCAAGTGTTCCAAATTTGGTTTCCGATTCTGAAGAAGTTCATAACAAGTCTTGTTATGTCGTTTGACAATCAGCACTCGGTTGAGTGTAAAACAGGCGGTCGCTACAGCTTCACTCCAGAAAGTAATGGGCAGCTTAGAATCAGCAAGCATCGTCCGAGCAGACTCTATCAATGTACGATTCTTCCTTTCAGCTACACCGTTCATTTGTGGTTCATACGGTGCACTAAATTGCTGCTGGACGCCCTCTGAATCACAGAATGCTTCCATGTTCTGATTCTTAAATTCTGTCCCATTGTCTGATCGAACTCGCCTAACCCTCAACTTGTACAAAGTCTCCAATCTGTTCACAAGCAACACAAAGTTTTCATAAGTTTCAGATTTAAATTTTTAGAACATAACCCATGAAAATCTAGAAAAATCATCGGTCACTACAAAACAATATGATTCACCCCCAATACTTTTCACATTAATCGGTCCAAACAGATCCATATGAAGAAGTTCTAGAGGTTTATCAATAGAAAAAACAATTTTAGTCTTATGTGACCTCCTTTTCTGTTTGCCTTTCTTACAAGAAACACACACATCAGGTAATTTGAAATGTTTAACCGGTACACCATCAACCAATTGATTGTGTACAAGATGATTCATCTTTCTGATGTGTATGTGACCCATTCTCCTGTGCCAAGACCGGGTATCTTGTTCTGTGGCCTTCGACACCAAACACGTCTCAACTTTATTAACTGTCTCCGCCTTAGCCATGTCTAAAACATACAAATCTTTACACCTGTCAGCAGTCATCAAAATCCAGTCATCTGGAATTTGAATTCCTTGTTTGAGCACATAACATTTCTTCTCGTCAAACAAAACCTTATAACCTTTATCACTTATCTGAGACACACTCAAAAGATTATTAGTTAACTCTTTGCAGTAATTCACATTGTCAAAGGAAACTTTACCATTAGTCAAACTACCACTCCCGGTAATCTGACCACCTTTGTCACCTGCAAAGTTAACATAACATCCGTTCATCTCTCGAAAATCTTTCAACAAACTGATCTCTCCTGTCATGTGCCGTGAACATCCACTATCAACAATCCATCGACTGTTGATATGGCCCGTGAATGCCACCTGCACCATAAATTAAAACAAAATATGATCAGTACCAAAAGGGATGACTCCCGCCATTCCGGCGTTGAGTCTCCTTGAACAGCCTCCTGCCGTTCGATCTCGATGAACTACTTGAAGACCCCTCTTCCAAGTATTCATCATTTCTCACATCAAATCTATCACCCGACCTGTATCTGGATTTCCTACAAGAATTAGAATTAAAATTTTCTTTTGAAAATCTTTTATGAGGAAAATTATCATAAAATTCATCATCAGATGATGATGACCTGTTCAAAACTCTCTTACCTTTTTGTTGATTATCAAAAACTTGTCTTTTATAAAATTGTTCATCCTTGACCCAGCTTCTTGACTTTGTGATTTGGACAATTAACAGAAATATGCCCTTTTCCTCCACAAGTGAAACACTGTCGTGTTTCTCGTGGAGTAAAAGTATGAAATCTGTTACAATTGTCCATATCACATTCAGCAATAACATGACCCAGTTTCCCGCATCTGTAGCATTTCCTTGATGACACTTTCTTTGGCTTTTCATCACACCCCTTAGATGATTCCAAAGATTTGGATGCTACAGATGGAGATAAAATCTTTTTCTTCAAACCAGTGGCTTTAATTTTGTCATTCTTTTGATAAATCTTTGATTTTCCCTTGTTTCCAACCCCACTTTGGTTAACCTTGTCAACAACTTTGACAAACTTCTTGTCAATCTTTTTAGAAAATTTCTCTGGTTTTTGAAAAACTTTGCTTGACTCTCCTTTTTGTGTAGTTGAAGATTCAACAAACACAATTGGCTTGATAGTAGAAGTAGTCTTGACTTTTAGGTTTGATTTAGAAACAATCTTTTGTTTAGCCACTGAATTCCCCACAGATTTTACTTCAGATTTTGATTTCTGAAAAACTGGACTCTTCTTTTCAACAGAATTGGCCTTTTGATGACCAATCATCCTTAGAATATCATCTGGATATTCTAAATCGGTGATGTCCTCGATGATAGGAGCATCATTGTCAACAAAATCACTCTCATGATCAAATCCACTCTCCTTTAATGAAATAGGATCAACTTCTAAATCCGGTTCAAGCTGTGGTCTCGGTACAAAACTAGAAGGAGGTGGAACAGAATGAAAACCAACCCCAGAGTTATCACGAGATCTTTGCATAGCCGCAAAATGATCAATGACATATGCGGAATTCTGATAATTCTCAAGCTTGGCTTTGTTCAGCTCAGCTTCAGCTTTTGCAGCTGATAACTCAACTTTCAACTTCTGAACTGAATCCAGATGCATAGAAACAGCGTGGTTATTCTGTAAAACCTTGATTTTTAAATCTTCATTCTCTTTACTAAGATCAATTATCTTCTTATCAAACGCCTTTTCTTTTAAAATCAATTTCTTGTTTGCTTCTGTGCATACTCGCAGATCAGAAGTCAACTGTGAGTTCATCTCTTTGAGTCTATCTATCATCTCATACAAATCACTATGTACCTCAGTCATCTCATCAATCTTCTCCTTTCTTTTTCCTGATTCTTCTTCCAAAGAAGCCATGAAAGCACCCATAAGATCATCATACTTAACACCCCAGTCATAGCCCTCATCAGCTTGACTTACGAGTGCTTTAGAAGATGATTCTTCAGATTTATGTTTCTTTTTCTGATAATCTTCCTTAGGCTTGAATGGATTCAGATTTCCCTGCTTCTTGGGATTCTTGCACTCTCTTGCAAAATGACCATGTTCACAACAGTTATAACACTGGGTAGATTTTGGATTAAATCCAAACTTTGTGTTCCGGTCAAAGGTGAATTTCTTCCCGGTTTTCTTCTCATATCTATTAATTCTGCGAATAACACTCGCCAATGCCCACTGCGTATCTATTAACTCCATCTCATCCTCATCAATTTGTGCATAAACTTCAAAAGTCAGATTTGCATTTCCAATTCTCCCAGCCACCTGCTCATCATAAGCACTCACTACACATGACAAAATAGCCATATGATCTTTAACGGCTTCAACTGTCACTTTTCCCAAATTTGTTGTGTTAAGCTGAACTGGAGGTGGTGTAGACTCAGACTTTTTCTCATTGACAGGACAGTGTGAGCTAGAACTTGTAGGCACTGAAGAACTCTGAGTAGATTCAGAAGTTCTAGACACGAAAGTAGTCTGTATCTTCGCAGATGCAGCAGGAGGTGTAGCAACTGGACCACCATACAAGGAAGGGTCTTGAGTGACATTTACTCGTCTTGCTTTACGTTTGTCCTTCATTTCTTGTTCCTCCAGTTTCTGAATAAACTCTACCAATGTCAATCCAGGTAGGTTTTCTCTCAATATGAGCACCAAGGAGTTCCATTTATCTGGTGATGCATCAGCTAAACAATCAATCTTCTCATCTTCTGAATACTCAATACCATATTTTCTCACTTCAGTCAACAAGTGTCTGTATCTGGTGATTAAGGCATCTAAAGTCTCATTTCCAATGATGTTAAAGTTCTCAAAGGTGAATTTCTTTCCCGTCTTCTTCTCATACCGATTGATTCTGCGGATAACACTCGCCAGTGCCCATTGCGTATCTATCAGTTCCATTTCATCCTCATCAATTTGTGCATAATCTTCAAAAGTCAGATTTGCATTCCCAATTCTACCTACCACCTGTTCATCGTATGCGCTGACAACACATGAAAGAATAGACATATGATCTTTAACAACTTCGACAGTAACTTTTCCCAAATTGTTAGTGTTGAGCTGTACTGGAGGTAGTATAGTGTCAGACTTCTTCTCATTTTTAGAATATGATGAACTTGTACTTGTAGTTGTAGAAGCAGAAGGAACATTAGTACGTTATGAAGTACTAGAGACAAAAGCAGTCTGAATTTTGGCAGATGATGCAGGTGGTGTAGCAACAGAACCACCATACAAGGAAGGATCTTGTGTGACATTCACTCGTCTCACTTTTCTTTTATCTTTCATTTCTTGTTCCTTAAGTTTCTGAATAAACTCTACCAATGTTAATCAAGGTAGATTCTCCCTCAATTTCAGTACCAAGGAGTTCCATTTATCTGGTAAGGCATCAGCTAAACAATCAATCTTCTCATCTTCTGAATACTCAATGCCATATTTTCTCACTTCAGTCAACAAGTGTCTGTATCTGGTAATTAAGGCATCCAAAGTTTCATTTCCTATGATGTTGAAATTCTCAAACTCCTTTCTGATGTCAGTAGCCTTCATTTTCTTCAGATTGGTATTTCCTTCAACTCTTGCCTTTAATGCATTCCAAAGACTGTAAGCAGTCTTGTGTTCATCAAATTGATGCAAAATTTGATTGGGAATGGCTTGACTCAATAACCAATACGCTTTCTTCTCTGAGTCATACTTTTTCCTTTCATCTACATCTAATCTTTCCAAGAGTTGAAACAAATCAGTACCAACTACCCTTGGTCTCTCATAAGGAGATAAGATTCTTTCCCATAAGTTTGTATCAGTGCCATTTAGATGAGTCTCAAATCGTCCTTTCCAACTGTCATAATCAGCTAAATCCAATAGCTTTGGCACTTTATTTGTACTACCCACTTCATTCTCACTAATTAAAATACTCTGAAGTTTGGAATTCTGACTTGCCATCGCAGCGTACATGTCAGACATGATTTTAGAAATGTAAGCAGCGAACCTTTTTCCAAAATACCACTAGCCGAACCTCAAACGAACCTCCGCCGAACCTCCAGACAAAATTTTGTCTTAGCCGAACCTTCAGGCGAACCTCAGCTGAACCTATGGACTAAAATCCGTCTTAGCAGAACCTTCAGGCGAACCTCAGCCGAACCTATGGACAAAATTTGTCTTTTGAGCAGCGAACCTTTGAGAAGCGAACCTTGAAACTCACGAACCTTTGCACAGACGAACCAAGAAACTGGCAAACCTTTAGTTCAAACGAACCCTCAGCCGAACTATGAACAGTAAACAGCGAACCTCGGCCGAACTATCACCCAAACTTGCCGAACCTTGACAAAATCTTTGCCGAACCTTCACCGAACTATTGCCGAACCTCTGCCGAACCTTCAGCGAACTATGAAACGAACCCTCTGAAAAACCAGAATAACAGCGAACCTTTGTCTTCAGCAAGTCACAGGTTCGTCCCACGAACTTGTAGCGCAGATTTTGAAATTTTTGAGCGGGAAACTTTCCAAACCTTCAAAAAATCCTTCCAAATCTCTACCAAAACACCTCCACAAATTTAATTGTTGTGATTCAACAACAATTGATGATAAACACAGTCACAAATCACCAGAAAATCAAACAAGAAGAGAGAATTTGATCCATCAAATATCTTCAAATCTTCAATTGCTTGAATTCTTTGAAATTATAGTGTAGAACCTCAACAAAATGCTCTGATACCACTGTTGGTTTGGTTGAAACCGATCAGGATCGAATACGAAGTCCTACGAACTATCAACTACGTGCGGAATACATAGTCAATATGTATGAATACAAAGAACACATGCAATTCAATAAACACCTATTGTATTATCAACAAATGATTACAAGAAGACAATTCTCACACAGAGAAAATACAGAGAATTTCTAACAATCTGTCCAAAGTTCTACCAGATCTACAAACAAACCTGCTATATATAGAAACTGGTACCAGCGAACCTTTACTGGTAGCCGAACCTATGGTTTGCCAGCCGAACGCTAAGGTTCGCTGAGCGAACCCTTAGGTTTGTTAGACGAACCTACGAAAACAATCAAAAGGTTCGCCGAACCTTTGCCAGGCTATAGGTTCGCTAAATCTATCAACTCAATAGGTTCGCCAATATGCTAAGGTTTGTGGGCCAGACGAACCTAAAGCATAATCTAGACGAACCTTTATACAAACTCAAAATAAATACAACTTTTGAATAGCAAACAATTACAAACATGTACTAACATAAACTCGGGTCCACGTCTTGAGTTCCAACGAACCTTGACGATCGGAATACGGCTTCGCCTTAGTTGTTTAACCTTGCGATCCATAATCTCGAAAGGTTCTTCTATGAAATGCAATTGCTCGTCCACTTGTATTTCTTCGATCGGTATGACGAGTGACTCGTCAGCAAGGCATTTCTTTAAGTTTGAGACGTGAAATAAGTCATGCACACCACTGAGTTCATCTGGTAATCTCAGTCTATACGCCACAGGACCAATACATTCGATGATCTCGAATGGTCCCACGTATCGTGGTGCTAATTTGCCTTTCTTTCCAAAACATACTACACCTTTACATGGGGACACCTTCAACACGACACGATCTCCCACTTGGAATTCCAACGGCTTGCGTCGTTTGTCGGCATAGCTCTTTTGTCCGCTCCTTGTTGCTAAATTATACAAGACACTTACTGTGACAATCCGACTTTTCGGATTAACCTTGTTAACTGAAAATGGTGTGATCACAGGCCCAACAAGACATGGAAGGCCCAGTAAGGCCAAGGAAGGCCCAGTAAGATCAAAGTAGGTCCAATTGAGCCAAGATAAGCCCAATCACAAACCTGAGGCCCAAGGGAGGCCCAATTACAAATTCAAGGCCCAAGATAGACTCAACTATATTTTGTGAGGCCCAAGTGGACAGAAGGTAGGCCCAATGAGACTAATGTAGGCCCAATTGTATTTAAGAAGCCCAATTGGGTTAATTTAGCCAAAAATGTTCTAATTGGTTTAATTGGTGAAAATCCGGCAATTCGCGGTTAACTTCGTTAATCAGAAATTAACCGAAATGATGTGAAATCATTTAAAATCAAATTGGAAGGATGGAAATTGATCAGAAACAGTCTTAGAATGTTAAAACTTCAAGGATTAGGATTACAATTCAATAAAAGACTCAATTTTGACTTTGAGAGTCAAAATTAGGCCGTATAAGTGGGTAAATTCGAAATTCTTATTAAATCATTGTAATTAATCGAAATTATCATTCATAACTGTCATGTTAATGATGAATATCAATGATCATCGGTTATTAGGTCCATAAATGATCGAATTTAAACCAATTAAGGGCCAAGAGTCGTAACCGACCCCAAATCGCATTCAAATGTGTATAAACCGAGCATCAATTGCACAATTTCACTTTCCTAATCAGTAATCGACATCTTCTGAAGAAGTTTTAAGCTGCAATTTGATCTTGGAAGCTCTATATCGAAGAATACAATATTGGGTCGGCCGTAGTTCAAGCAAAGTGAGGGTTTTAACAATTCGACATAGAATCAAGTAAGTTTTTACTCCTAAACCTTCTAAACATGCCGACTAAACAAATTCCCATGATGAATCCAAGTTCTAATATCGAATTAATCAGTTTCTATTTCTAGGGTTCATCATGAAAACTGTTTTGGGGATTTTGTATAAAATGAATTTAAAAATTCAATTGATTGTTGCAGATAGTTTCGTGGGATCATAATAAACGAAATCCCCATGTCAATTGCTAATAATAGAATCGGATTATAGCATTTCGACTGCTAGGGCTTGTTCTAAGAAATGTTTTGGGGATTTCTATACAAATGGATTTAAGAATCGAATTAAATAGCATGGGTAGATTCAGAAGAGGTCGACTAAGGTTAAACCTAAGTTAATTGTGACTGATAACAACGAATTGATTGAATTCTAGTTTCTAGGACTTGTTATAAGAACGAAACTAGGACTTTGATTCTGAAGAGTTTAAGAATGAAATTATTTGTTACAGTTAGCTTCAGAAAATCTCGATGATGCATAGCCATATGTTAATTTCATCAAATAGCAAAGAATTGAATGATTTTGGGTCTAGGGTTCTTCGGTTAGAATGAAATTGGGGAATCTGAACTAGATGAGCTTGATAATCAAATCATTTAGTACAGAAGGATTCGAAGTTCTATGATAAAGGAAAACTCTAGGAATTCAAGAACAATTGATCATGAATTTAATCAATTTGAATTGGAAATGGATAAACCCACGTTCGGATGTTTACACCTTCAATTAAAAGAGTTATAGTAGTTTATTTTTGAATTAAACTCACCTACTTGGTCGATAAGATCCCAGAAATGAAAACCCTATTGTCACACCCCTGCGCCGCGTGCGGAATCCACGGCGCGGTGACGTATGATCAGTTGAATCATGCACAAGTATTGAATAAGAACAACCACAATGGATTACTACATTCCATAATGTTTAGACAGTTGATTTGTTACAGACAATCTATCTATCAAAAGTAAGACAACTACAGACCCAAAATATAGTTTACAAAATAAGACTCCAAACAAGACAATTAAACATTTAGGATTTAGTGTGTTTCTAATCCATCCTAGCATGTTTCTTCATCTTGTTCTATCTTAGTATGGTCTCCTTAGTTGTCTCTGAGAATGTCTTAAACCTGATTACCTGAAACACGTGAAAAGTAACTGTCAACTACAGACGTAGTTGGTGAGAACAATAGGTTTAAGCATTTGTAAACATGAGTATATGATATAAGACATAGGTAAGTTAAAGCATCATAAGATTCACACGGATGAGCTGCAACCCAAACTAACATCAAGTAAGAAAATGAGTGTAAACAGTCCAATCACTGTTTGCACATGAGTCAACATATAATATCAAGTCCCAAACCACGTTTGGAGTTAGATAATATGTCAACAGTTTTGAATAAACCATATGTAACCGAAATCTGCAGTTAGTTTATAAAACAGATTTAAAAACTAACTGCAGCAATCGGTCTGCCCCAATGTATGTGTCCGCTTTCCCTTGTTGTGATCACCCAGTACTAACGCTAATGAATATGATACTTGATGGGTTTATAAGTTTGTTTACAACAATGGACACCATGTTTTCTGAATCTTACTTTAACCGGATGTGTTAATGTCTTATTGAAAACCTGGATTTAACTCCACGAGTTGAATCCTTTGTTTATGTAACATGAAATGAATCTCTTGATTTGAATACCATGTTGTGAACAACTTGACTTGAATACCATGTTTTGAACCAATGAATTTGAATACCATGTTTTGAACCAATGAATTTGAATACCATGTTATGAACCACTTGTTTTGAATACCATGATGTGAACCACTTGTTTTGAATACCATGATGTGAACCACTTGTTTTGAATACCATGATGTGAACCACTTGTTTTGAATACCATGATGTGATGACCTTGTGTAATAACAAGGTTTATAACAAAAGGGTTTGTAAAATCCTTTATCAAAAGTGTTTATCCTTCATAAATACATTTGAGTAAATAATTTCAAACAGTTCAAAAGTCCCTTATAAAACCTTTTTAATGAAAAGAGTTTAGTAATTGACAAGTAAATTAAAACAGTTGACAATTTCTTTAAACAATTGATGAATCCCTTGGATTCGTAAGATGAACCTGAAATGTTTATGACTTACACATAACTTGTGTAATGAAACAAGATTTAAATAGCGATTTTGATCACGTGTTCCACCCCAAAACAGTTATAAAACAGTAAAAGAGGGGCTAAAGTTCTCACCTGTCTGCAGTAGACTCTGAACTAAAACAGTTAGCAAGTAGCAAACAGGACTTCTAACTTGTTCCTATAACATTGTAATCATACATAAGATATAGGATTTATAATTGTATAACTTGATTCATTGATTGACTTGTGTTCTCATGATTTGATTGTTGTGAAAACTTGAATGTTATGCTTTGTATCATTTGATTGATCATGGGTCCAAGAAACTTATGAAATGCTCTTTGATGCATAATTCTTATGCATAAATGATATTTGTTCAAGAATTTGAGAGCCATTGATTACCATTAGTTGTGAAAAGATGTTCAATTGTTTTCAAGTCTTGTGATTGTGAATTTATCTTCATGATTGTTATTAAGTTATAACTTAACCAATTCATGATCAATTCACAAGTATTATAAATCGAAGGTCTCACATTGGGCCTTAAGCCCATGAAACCATGATGGTCCTTAAACCGAGTCCATGGGCCAATTAGGTTAATGGTGAGCCTAATGGGCTTAGATTAGGCCTAAGAATTTAATTGGGCCCACTAATGTGTATGTAACCCACACAAGTTTCTAAGATAATATCGGGCTAATTAGACCATAATGAGCCAATTTAACCCTATTGTGCTTAGTTGAAACCTATGGGCCAAGTGTTAATGAAATTGGGCCTTGAAGAACCGGATTGGGCCGAATAGGTTTGGGCTGCCATCTTAGGCAGCGAACCCTTCCTGTTGGTGGCCTAAGGTTCGGCTACAAGTGATGGTTCGTCCCTACAACCAAATGGTTCGGTGAGGATAAGATGTTCAAGGGTTCGGCCAAGTCATAAGGCTCATGATAGTTCGCTGCTAGTGCTGACTGGACAAGGGTTCGCCTAAACCGATGGTTCGTCTGCATGGGCATGATCTAGAGAGTTCGTGGTATGCACAGGGGTTCGCCACACTGACCAACGAACCATACAAGGTTCGTTTGCAAGCACAGGGTTCGTGGATGTGATTAGGGTTCGCTGTGCATGCCACGAACCATGCAAGGTTCGTGTATGATCTTCATGTAGGGTTCGTGGGAGAGAGCTGGTTCGACAAGGGTTCGTGATGGCTTGATGATTCGACACAGGTTCGTGAGATCCTTCCCTAAGGGTTCGGCAGAAGGTTGACGAACCATGCTGGTTCGTGGGGATCCATTAGGGTTCGGCCGGCTGTGAATGCAGGTTTGGCCGCCGAACCTGCTATCATCATCATCACCATCATCGATCACTTGTATCCAGACCTCGATCTAATCTAAACCAGCATCAGGAAATGTTTCTAGGGTCTCGAAAATGAGTGTGGATGACTAGATCCGGCTAAGGGTCGGGTTTAAACAAACCCACGTTTGAAAACCCTAAACTCGTGATCTTTCAAGCTTCATTACCTCGCGATTTGCTGGATGGATCTGCGAAAATCTTGTACTCCCGTGTAGAGAATGTCGAGAGCTTCGCGTGGGTTCGAGAATCACCGAAATCCGTTGAGAAACGAGCGAGATATTCACGTTTGAAGGTCGGTTTTCTAGAGAGAGAAAGGGTGAACGGTTTTGTAGTGAGAGAAAGGGTTGTTGAGGAATTAAATGAGGTTTTAAGCCTTGTTCAAGGCTTTTATAGTCCGGGTAGTATCCGGGTTCGTTTCGGTTGCTCGGTTCGCGGTTCCGAAACGTAACGCGTATTTTACGCGGTTTTAAAATAAAAATAGATGTTAAACTCATTTAAATGATGAGTTTCAAAATTGTAAAAATATAAAATAATTAATTTAATTATTTTACTCTTCGTGTGTTGTCGGATCGTTAAAACATTCACAATTACGTGTATACCCGCAATCGCGTACGTTTTCCGATCGTATTAAAATATTTAAAGTCGTTTAATCGTAATTATAAGTTCAACATTCGTATTATTATGGATCGTCACCCATAACTATACTCAGTCTCGCTTACAGATTACGATCTTGGTTGAATTAATTAATTGTCATAGTATTCGTCTCAACACTACGCACTAACACTAACCTGTTACACCGAACGCAGTATATGTATAGGGCTCACTCTCGCTGCCCACCACTGTTTCGATATAACAAGTTACTGTTCTTGCTTAGTGAAATCGACTGTAAATAGATAATACATACTTGTTTTCTGACTACTAAGATCCTGTAACACACAAGCACACATTATGAACATACTGAAACACATTGATGAACTGAACCATGAATAGACACTTTTCTAACACTGTTTACAACTACATGACTATATGCACAAATGTTACAGTCTCCCCTAGTTAAGGGAATTTCGTCCCGAAATTAACTAGCCGAAGATACTGTAAAAAGATGAGGGTACTTAAGCTTCATCTGGTCTTCACGTTCCCAGGTGAACTCAGCACCGCGTTTGCCCTCCCATCGCACTTTCACGATCGGGATACGGCTGCGTTTAAGTTTCTTGACCCCATGATCCATGATCTCAACTGGACGTTCAATGAATTGCATGTTGTTCTGAATCTGTATGTCTTCCAGTGGAATCTGAACATCATGATCCGCCAAGCATTTCTTAAGATTTGATACATGAAAAGTATCATGAACATTGCTTAGCTCCACTGGAAGTTTGAGTTTGTAGGCTACGGGACCAATCCGTTCCAGGATCTCAAAAGGTCCAACGTACCTTGGTGCAAGTTTCCCTTTCTTCCCGAATCGGACAACGCCTTTCCAGGGAGAAACTTTGAGTAAGACTCGGTCACCCACTTGAAACTCAAGAGGTTTCCGACGACGATCAGCATAACTCTTCTGCCGATCTCGTGCGGCCTTAAGCCGTGACTGAATGATTGTGATCTTGTCTGATGTTTCCTGAATGAGTTCTGGTCCTACGACCTGTGAGTCACCAATCTCGGTCCAACAGACCGGTGATCGGCACTTTCTACCATATAGAGCTTCGAATGGTGCACATTGAATGCTCGTATGATAACTATTGTTATATGAAAACTCAATGAGTGGGAGATGAGTGTCCCAACTTCCACCGAAGTCAATGACACAAGAACGGAGCATGTCCTCAAGTGTTTGGATAGTCCTCTCACTTTGGCCATCGGTTTGGGGATGATACGCCGTGCTAAGATTAACACGCGTTCCCAAAGCCTTTTGCAATGATTGCCAAAAGCGAGAAGTGAAACGACTATCACGATCAGATATGATTGATGTTGGTGTACCATGACGTGCAATGATTTCGTTGATGTACAATGTGGATAACTTCTCCATCTTGTAATCCTCTCGGATAGGGAGAAAATGAGCAGATTTGGTGAGTCGATCAACGATCACCCAAATCGAATCGAAACCTCGCGGAGTTCTCGGCAACTTGGTTATGAAATCCATGGAAATTTGTTCCCATTTCCATTGAGGAATTTCAGGTTGCTGCAGAAGTCCCGAAGGCTTTTGATGTTCTGCTTTGACCTTTGAACAAGTAAGACATTTTCCCACGTACAGTGCTATGTCTTTCTTCATCCCCGGCCACCAGTAAGATGTCCTCAAGTCTTGATACATCTTGTCGGCTCCAGGATGAACTGAGTATCGCGACTTATGGGCCTCATCACAGATGAGTGTGCGCAATTCTTCAGACTTTGGAATCCAAATGCGGCCGTTGAGATATAACAACCCATCAGCTCGAGGTTCTAGTTTCTTCTCAATACCACAATCCAAGTCTGTCTTGAGTTGATTATCTGTTACTACTTGTTGTTGTGCAATACGAATCAAGTCTTTCAAGTTTGGCTGTGTGTTGATCTCCATGGCTCTTACACGAATCGGTTTGACTGGTTCCTTGCGACTGAGAGCATCCGCCACCACATTGGCTTTACCCGGATGGTAACGAATCTCGCAGTCGTAATCAGTTAGAAGCTCAACCCAACGTCGTTGTCTCATGTTGAGTTCTTTCTGATTGAGAATGTGTTGAAGGCTCTTGTGGTCTGTATAGATGACACATTTAGTACCGTACAGGTAGTGTCTCCAAATCTTCAGTGCAAAGACCACAGCCCCTAACTCAAGGTCATGAGTAGTGTAATTCTTCTCGTGAACCTTAAGTTGTCTTGAAGCATAAGCAATGACCTTGTCCCGTTGCATAAGTACACAACCGAGACCAAGGTTTGAAGCATCACAGTAGGCAATGAAATCATCACTGCCTTCTGGAAGACTAAGGATAGGGGAATTGCATAACTTCTGTTTAAGAAGTTGAAATGCATCTTCTTGTTTCTGTCCCCATATAAAAGCTTGACTTTTCTGAGTCAATGTAGTGAGTGGCAAAGCTATCTTAGAGAAGTTTGCAATGAATCTTCTATAATAACCTGCCAGACCCAGAAATGAACGAATCTCTGTTGGAGTAGATGGAGTAGTCCAGTTCTTAATCGCCTCAATCTTGGCTGGATCTACATGAATTCCATCTTTGTTTATGACATGTCCTAAGAAGTGAACCTCCTTTAGCCAAAATTCACACTTTGAGAATTTAGCATAAAGTTGTTCCTTTCTTAGTAGTTCCAAGACTTTCTTCAAATGATCCTCATGTTCTCGTTCTGACTTGGAATAAATCAGTATATCATCAATAAAGACGATAACAAACTGATCCAAGTAAGGCCTGCAGACTCGATTCATCAAGTCCATGAACACTGCGGGTGCATTGGTCAGCCCAAATGGCATAACCACAAACTCATAGTGTCCATATCGAGTCCTAAACGCAGTCTTTGGTATATCCTCATCATTTACTCTTAACTGATGATACCCGGATCGTAAATCAATCTTAGAGAAGCAAGTTGCTCCCTGCAATTGATCAAATAGATCATCGATCCTGGGCAGAGGATATCTATTCTTGATTGTCAACTTGTTCAGCTCACGATAGTCTATGCACATACGAAATGAACCGTCTTTCTTTTTGACAAAGAGAACCGGAGCTTCCCATGGAGAGAAACTCGGTCTTATAAAACCTTTGTCTAAAAGTTCCTGAAGCTGACTAGACAGTTCTTGCATCTCCGACGGTGCTAATCGATACGGTGATTTCGCCACTGGGTTTGCTCCAGGGACGAGATCAATTCTAAACTCCACTTGTCGGACTGGTGGTAGTCCAGGCAAGTCTTCTGGAAATACGTCTGGATAGTCTTTGATAACCGGTACGTCTCCAACTGCTTTCTTGTCAGGTTTCTTTTCCACCACATGAGCTAAGAATGCATAATATTTCTTCTTCAGATACTTCCTCGCCTTGATGCACGATACAATCTTCAATTCGCGGCAGGGTTTCTCACCGTAGACTATCATCGTTTCGCCGGACGGTAGGGGAATTCGAATAAGTTTCTCCGAGCATACGATTTCAGCATTATTCTTAGATAGCCAATCCATTCCTACTACAACTTCGAAGCTTCCGAGAGTCATAGGAATGAGATCGATAGGGAAAAGATGGTCATTTAATCTTAGCTCGCAAGCATGAATTATGGAATCTACAACTATAGTCTTACCATTCGCTACTTCTACAGTATAGGGAGCAGTAAGTGTGGATAGTTGCATATTAAGCAAAGAAACAGTATGTGCAGAGATAAAGCTTTTATCAGCACCAGTATCGAATATGATAGAAACATAGTGATCATTGATAAGAAATGTACCCGTGATGACTGCTGGATCCTCACGTGCTTCAGCAGTTCCAATTACAAAAGCACGAGCAGCAGCAGTATTGTTGTTGAGCTTTGGACACTGGTTTCTGAAGTGTCCCTCTGCTCCACAATTATAACAGGCTCTTCCACCTGTAGCAGCAGTGGTAGCAGTTGTTGTAACAGCAAGATGAGCAGACCGGCATGTAGCCGCCAGGTGTCCCATACGCCCACATTTGAGACACTTTCTGCATGGAATGTTGGGTAGATGATGATACTGACATCTGGTGCAAAGTGGAAATGTGCCAGTATAAGACTTTCTGGCGTTAGCAGGTTGTGGCATAGCATTGATAGGTGTGGCATGAGTAGGTGCAGCCGCAGTCAACGCTGCAAAGTTCTTGATTGTCTTTTGTTTCTTCTTCTTGGGATGATGCTGTTCAGGCTTCTTGCCTTCTTCAATCTGTGCTCTTTTGAATCCCTTTCGGGTGAGCACTCCAGATTTCACATACTCCTCAGTAAGAGTAGCACCAAGTTGAATTGCCGCCTCTAGAGTAGTAGGGTTATTACCCATGACAGTTCCTCTGACAACCAAGGGCAACCCTTCAATGTATTTCTCTATCCTGCGGGATAGAGGAGTAACCAAGTGAGGTACGAGGATACACAACTCATGGAACCGAGTTGTATACTTCGCGTTTTCACCACTATCCTGCACCAGATTCCACATCTCTACCTCCAGTTTCTTCAGTTCATGACGTGGACAAAACTTTTCCACAAGTAAGTTCTTGAATCCGTCCCATGGTAAGGCTAGAGCGACCTCACGTCCCCTGGTGTTCTTCTCAGAGTTCCACCAGGTGAGCGCTCCCTTATGAAAAGCACTTGAGGCCATCTTGACCTTCAGATTTTCAGGACATCCGGTGAAGTCGAGAATGTCTTCGATGCTTTCCAGCCACTGCAGTAGGCCGGTTGCTCCCTCAGTACCAGAGTACTTGGGAGGTTTAGCATCGTTGAACTGCTTAAAAGTAAAGTTAGCAGTTCCAACGTTTGTGGCATTTGAGTTATGTGCAGAATCACCGGTACTTCCCCGAAGATTCTGGGTAATATCAGTGACCATGCCCGGGATCACATCCCTCATGTGAACAGCGATAGCTCGAGCAATCTTGTTAATTTCATCATCATTACCGCTTGTCGAACCCCCAGCATTTGGGTCTCGTCGAGGAGGCATTCTACGAATAGAAGCCACAAGCGGGTCAGTAATGAGAATGGATACAATTGAATTTTCATGATAAGGTCAGTAATATATCCATACTACTAGTATTATCATTCAATTGTAATATGATCCAGTACACGTATAAGTTATCAACTTATTTGTATACTTATCATGTGAATATGTACGATGTCTCATGATCTCTCCACCAAACCTACACACTGACACTTTCCCGATATACCGAAAATAGTATATATATACGGCTCACTCTCGCTGCCCACCACTGTTTCGGTATACCACGATCATGCCCTTGCTAGCATTTGGCAACACGTTTGTACTGATTTCCATGTGTTTTCCATTGATTAAGAATCCCATGAATCTTTGATCCAATTGTACTATGATTGATTCCATGATTGAACTATGATTATGTTATGCGTGCACCTTCTAACAATCGTTAACATGTAGAACTAAATCATACGTGTGTTCTACACTTTCCCGTTAACCTATGTTAGCAAGTACTAATGATGTAATCACTTAAGAATTTCACTTAAGGTTTACATTTATGATATGTTCACAACTTGGTTGATTCACCATAATGTCTGGTTCATCCAAGTTTGAATTTCATTATGATTTGATTCACCAATGATTGTTTCCCAAATGATTGTATCCCATGTGTTTTGACTAATGTTCCATGTGTCCAGTTGATCCCGAATCCTCACTCCAAATACAAACGCCGGATTCCCCCTAACATACTGAAATAAGCTTATATATAGGGTAAGCTCTCACCGACCCACCACTTACCTCAACACGTCAGCGTTAACCCGTCGTCTATATTTGGGGCTAAGATTCCAACTGTTGATTGATTATGATTGTCTCATGATTTCTCTTGTTCCTTGATTCTGTTTATGATTGTGTAAACCATGGTCCTTAATTTACTAGAAACTAAGACCTTAGGTTTATGTATATGTGTCCTAGGTTAATCAACCTAGTTTCCCAATACTTACAGTACTGAGCATAATGATTTCCTGTGAGAACTTCAACTAAAGAATACTGTTACACAGATTCTAAGTTATAAAGTTCCTATGATAATGAGCACCTGATAATGATAACAATGATAACAATGACAAGGATTTCAAATCTAAGTTCTAAATTAATAGACCTCAACCTTTGAATTCCTATAGTGATATGACAAGGATCTCAAATCCAAGTTCTAAGTTAATAGGTCTTGATCTTTGAATCCTATAATGAATATGACAAGGATCTCAAATCCAAGTTCTAAATTAATAGATCTTGACCTTTGAATCCTATAATGAATATGACAAGGATCTCAAATCCAAGTTCTAAATTAATAGATCTTGACCTTTGAATCCTATAATGAATATGACAAGGACTTTAGATCAAAGATAACCATCTTTGCCTCTAAATCCCATAATGAATATGACAAGGATCTTAGATCAAAGATACTAAATTAATAGATCTTTGCCTCTAAATCCCATAATGAATATGACAAGAAATTCATATCAAAGATACTGAAACTACAGATCTTTGCCTCTGAATTTCTATAATGATCTCTGTGTGAGAATTTCAGATCAAGGATACTAAGAATACAGATCCTTGCCTCTGAAATCCTTAAATGCATATGTGTGAGGATTTAATTCGGTTTCTAAAATTATAGAAGTCCGATTCAAATTCCTTGACTCGATGTCTAATCTTAGAAAAATGTCCCTAAGATCATTCAAGCTTATTGTAGACTTAATGCTCACTTAAGTTACTTAGATCCTAAGTATCCTCAAGCCTATAGCACTTAGTCCTATTGGGTAGCTTAGGTTATAGTCTAGGTCATTAAACATTGGGTTTTTCCTAGTTCTCTACAACCTTGGCTCTGATACCAACCTGTCACACCCCTGCGCCGCGTGCGGAATCCACGGCGCGGTGACGTATGATCAGTTGAATCATGCACAAGTATTGAATAAGAACAACCACAATGGATTACTACATTCCATAATGTTTAGACAGTTGATTTGTTACAGACAATCTATCTATCAAAAGTAAGACAACTACAGACCCAAAATATAGTTTACAAAATAAGACTCCAAACAAGACAATTAAACATTTAGGATTTAGTGTGTTTCTAATCCATCCTAGCATGTTTCTTCATCTTGTTCTATCTTAGTATGGTCTCCTTAGTTGTCTTTGAGAATGTCTTAAACCTGATTACCTGAAACACGTGAAAAGTAACTGTCAACTACAGACGTAGTTGGTGAGAACAATAGGTTTAAGCATTTGTAAACATGAGTATATGATATAAGACATAGGTAAGTTAAAGCATCATAAGATTCACACGGATGAGCTGCAACCCAAACTAACATCAAGTAAGAAAATGAGTGTAAACAGTCCAATCACTGTTTGCACATGAGTCAACATATAATATCAAGTCCCAAACCACGTTTGGAGTTAGATAATATGTCAACAGTTTTGAATAAACCATATGTAACCGAAATCTGCAGTTAGTTTATAAAACAGATTTAAAAACTAACTGCAGCAATCGGTCTGCCCCAATGTATGTGTCCGCTTTCCCTTGTTGTGATCACCCAGTACTAACGCTAATGAATATGATACTTGATGGGTTTATAAGTTTGTTTACAACAATGGACACCATGTTTTCTGAATCTTACTTTAACCGGATGTGTTAATGTCTTATTGAAAACCTGGATTTAACTCCACGAGTTGAATCCTTTGTTTATGTAACATGAAATGAATCTCTTGATTTGAATACCATGTTGTGAACAACTTGACTTGAATACCATGTTTTGAACCAATGAATTTGAATACCATGTTTTGAACCAATGAATTTGAATACCATGTTATGAACCACTTGTTTTGAATACCATGATGTGAACCACTTGTTTTGAATACCATGATGTGAACCACTTGTTTTGAATACCATGATGTGAACCACTTGTTTTGAATACCATGATGTGATGACCTTGTGTAATAACAAGGTTTATAACAAAAGGGTTTGTAAAATCCTTTATCAAAAGTGTTTATCCTTCATAAATACATTTGAGTAAATAATTTCAAACAGTTCAAAAGTCCCTTATAAAACCTTTTTAATGAAAAGAGTTTAGTAATTGACAAGTAAATTAAAACAGTTGACAATTTCTTTAAACAATTGATGAATCCCTTGGATTCGTAAGATGAACCTGAAATGTTTATGACTTACACATAACTTGTGTAATGAAACAAGATTTAAATAGCGATTTTGATCACGTGTTCCACCCCAAAACAGTTATAAAACAGTAAAAGAGGGGCTAAAGTTCTCACCTGTCTGCAGTAGACTCTGAACTAAAACAGTTAGCAAGTAGCAAACAGGACTTCTAACTTGTTCCTATAACATTGTAATCATACATAAGATATAGGATTTATAATTGTATAACTTGATTCATTGATTGACTTGTGTTCTCATGATTTGATTGTTGTGAAAACTTGAATGTTATGCTTTGTATCATTTGATTGATCATGGGTCCAAGAAACTTATGAAATGCTCTTTGATGCATAATTCTTATGCATAAATGATATTTGTTCAAGAATTTGAGAGCCATTGATTACCATTTGTTGTGAAAAGATGTTCAATTGTTTTCAAGTCTTGTGATTGTGAATTTGTCTTCATGATTGTTATTAAGTTATAACTTAACCAATTCATGATCAATTCACAAGTATTATAAATCGAAGGTCTCACATTGGGCCTTAAGCCCATGAAACCATGATGGTCCTTAAACCGAGTCCATGGGCCAATTAGGTTAATGGTGAGCCTAATGGGCTTAGATTAGGCCTAAGAATTTAATTGGGCCCACTAATGTGTATGTAACCCACACAAGTTTCTAAGATAATATCGGGCTAATTAGACCATAATGAGCCAATTTAACCCTATTGTGCTTAGTTGAAACCTATGGGCCAAGTGTTAATGAAATTGGGCCTTGAAGAACCGGATTGGGCCGAATAGGTTTGGGCTGCCATCTTAGGCAGCGAACCCTTCCTGTTGGTGGCCTAAGGTTCGGCTACAAGTGATGGTTCGTCCCTACAACCAAATGGTTCGGTGAGGATAAGATGTTCAAGGGTTCGGCCAAGTCATAAGGCTCATGATAGTTCGCTGCTAGTGCTGACTGGACAAGGGTTCGCCTAAACCGATGGTTCGTCTGCATGGGCATGATCTAGAGAGTTCGTGGTATGCACAGGGGTTCGCCACACTGACCAACGAACCATACAAGGTTCGTTCGCAAGCACAGGGTTCGTGGATGTGATTAGGGTTCGCTGTGCATGCCACGAACCATGCAAGGTTCGTGCATGATCTTCATGTAGGGTTCGTGGGAGAGAGCTGGTTCGACAAGGGTTCGTGATGGCTTGATGATTCGACACAGGTTCGTGAGATCCTTCCCTAAGGGTTCGGCAGAAGGTTGACGAACCATGCTGGTTCGTGGGGATCCATTAGGGGCCGGCTGTGAATGCAGGTTTGGCCGCCGAACCTGCTATCATCATCATCACCATCATCGATCACTTGTATCCAGACCTCGATCTAATCTAAACCAGCATCAGGAAATGTTTCTAGGGTCTCGAAAATGAGTGTGGATGACTAGATCCGGCTAAGGGTCGGGTTTAAACAAACCCACGTTTGAAAACCCTAAACTCGTGATCTTTCAAGCTTCATTACCTCGCGATTTGCTGGATGGATCTGCGAAAATCTTGTACTCCCGTGTAGAGAATGTCGAGAGCTTCGCGTGGGTTCGAGAATCACCGAAATCCGTTGAGAAACGAGCGAGATATTCACGTTTGAAGGTCGGTTTTCTAGAGAGAGAAAGGGTGAACGGTTTTGTAGTGAGAGAAAGGGTTGTTGAGGAATTAAATGAGGTTTTAAGCCTTGTTCAAGGCTTTTATAGTCCGGGTAGTATCCGGGTTCGTTTCGGTTGCTCGGTTCGCGGTTCCGAAACGTAACGCGTATTTTACGCGGTTTTAAAATAAAAATAGATGTTAAACTCATTTAAATGATGAGTTTCAAAATTGTAAAAATATAAAATAATTAATTTAATTATTTTACTCTTCGTGTGTTGTCGGATCGTTAAAACATTCACAATTACGTGTATACCCGCAATCGCGTACGTTTTCCGATCGTATTAAAATATTTAAAGTCGTTTAATCGTAATTATAAGTTCAACATTCGTATTATTATGGATCGTCACCCATAACTATACTCAGTCTCGCTTACAGATTACGATCTTGGTTGAATTAATTAATTGTCATAGTATTCGTCTCAACACTACGCACTAACACTAACCTGTTACACCGAACGCAGTATATGTATAGGGCTCACTCTCGCTGCCCACCACTGTTTCGATATAACAAGTTACTGTTCTTGCTTAGTGAAATCGACTGTAAATAGATAATACATACTTGTTTTCTGACTACTAAGATCCTGTAACACACAAGCACACATTATGAACATACTGAAACACATTGATGAACTGAACCATGAATAGACACTTTTCTAACACTGTTTACAACTACATGACTATATGCACAAATGTTACACCTATAGTGTTAGTTTCAATTAGGTTCGAATTCGTGGTCAAATGGGGTGTTGAATGCTTCGGCTATAATATCAAAAGGGAAATCAGTTTGATGAGTAGTTAAAACAATTTATTCTTGAATCCTTGTGCGATACCCTAGCGGGCGAGACTGGTAAGGTGGGTGTCTTGCGTGTGGCAGGTCGCGGGTTCGAACCCGAGGGCTGCCGGTTTTTATATTTCTTTGAACTATTTTTTTGATTTTAACTCATAACTCTTTCGTTTCAAGTCCGATTCGATTCGTTCGAGTTGTGTTGGAACCGTAACAGGAATACGATCACCTTGAAATGATAAAATTTATATTTTAGATCGGAAACGAAATCGCGTATAACTACGGTTATTTAATTAAAATCATATAAGATTTTATTTAAACGAATTCAAAGACACGCGTACTTTCGTATGCATATTTCTCACACTCTAGCATACGTGTGTTGATACGTATGTGACTTCAAGCACAAAACAACAATTCGAATAACACTAGGTTATTGTTAAAACACAGGTTCTTTGTAAGAGGACTGTTTACACGAGTTTAAGTGCGTTTGATCATTCTGCAATCGTCAAAGATGCGTACACGGCCCCTTTCTTATTTTAAACTGTTTTGGGGGAGGAAACATGTGCAACAAACTATTTTTAGATACATATCACTTGCATGAGTTAGCTGTTTACATTATGTGACAACATAGCAATTGAAAGTCCTTACACACCTCGAACCGTTTAGTTTGCCGTAGCGCAAAGCGTGGTAGTTGGAAATAGATCTATTAGGTTTGACAAACCTCACCTGGTAGATGGGATCTACGCAGGTGTTTGACTGACCAAACACAATTTTACTATTGTTGTGCTAGACAATAGTGGCAAGGCAAAAACATGCTATAGCATGGCAATTCGTCAGCTTCGGTGTTGACCACTTATGTAAATAGTTTATATGACTAGCTATCATGACTATGCATGTGTGATTATGTTATCTACAAACTTGATATTCAAACTGCTGTTTTGAACATTGTGAATACTTAAAACCTGTGTTATGCACCAACCTTTGTGTTGACTTGATTTACATGTTTTCTCAGGACGCTAAGGTGCGCAACAAAGCTGGCATGGACTAGGAGATAGAGTCGCATGCATGTTTTACATTTACTGTTTAAATTACACATTTGAGGATTTTGTTTTGTAATTTACATGTTACAACTGTTACTGGTTTTAAAACGCTTCCGCAAATTTTGAAAACTCTGATGTTATGTTTTTAAGACCAAAGTATGTTTTGAAATTCATATAGAGGTCTTCGTTATGTCTAATGATCTGAGATCATGGTTTGTCACGTTCCCAAACGGTATGATTCCGTTAGTTGAAAATTGGGGGTGTGACAGATTGGTATCAGAGACATTGGTTATAGCGAACTAGGTTTGCATTTGTAGACTTAGACTATGACTGTTAGACATTAGACACATATGTTTACACATACTACTTAGAAATTACATATGACATTATGTAATTGACTTGTTTACACATTCCATGGCACTGCACTTACATATGGTATTATGTAACAGGCATGGCATCATCATCAGTACCTTACATCTATATTGATGATTCTGAGGACGAGGCACCGATAGTTCCGGCACCACCGTCATCACCACAACCACCTATTCCATCTTCTCCACCATATGAGAGGGATGACTCAGATCCGGAGGAGGATCCGGAGGAGGATCCAGACGAGGATCCAGAGGAGGATCCAGATGAGGACCCGGATGAGGATCCGGAGGAGGAGCCAGTGGAGGGCACTCAGCAGATCCCTGCTGAGGGACCTTCTACACATCCACCACCAGTATTGGATATTCCGGAGCCTAAGAGGCAAAGGACTGACGCTGAGGAGATCGCCAAACTGCGCGAGGATTTGTATGTGGCAGAAGACAGGATCGCACAAAACTCTCAGGAACTATGGGATGCTAATGAGATGCAAGAGGAACTTGCCCATCTGGTTCATGATATGCGGGATGAGATGATTAATTTGATTGGTCGTCTTGAAGCTTCAGAGAACCGAGCCGAGATCTTGGAGGGCAGAATAGAAGCCTTAGAGGATTTAGTAGTCTTAGACAATGAAGAGGAGGATGAGGAGAATGAAGAGGAAGAAGGGGAGGAACCAGCACCAGTTGTTGATTCCGATCCTGAATCCACTGTTGAGGATGATTGATTTTACTTGTTTTGTTTAAACTTATTAGGAACGGGTTGTGTTCCTACACTAGATGTTTGGAAAGTTATGTTTTGATTTCAAAAGTATTGTACTCAAATCAAAATTTCTATCTATTGAAAAGCTATTATTTATTTCCAACAGTTTTGTTGATTTATATATTACATGTTGTGTTTGTTGTTTGCTTACACATGTCACATTGGATTTTGATAACGCTCTAACATTTCTCTTAATTAGGAAGATAATGGCCAACGAGAATGTTCACATGACAGTTGCTGAGCTCAACGAGCTAATCAATAACAGAGTCGCTGAGGCAATCGCACAATATGCTCAGACACACACCACAGGGCCACAGGGTCCGGCAGGGGGACTGGTTAACCCACAGGTATGCACGTTCAAGATGTTCTTGGACTGTAAACCACACAACTTCAAAGGGTCGGAGGGGGCCATAGGACTCCTTCGATGGATTGAAAAGGCGGAATCTGTGTTCGAGATGTGCAACTGCCCTGATGAAAGCAAGGCGAAGTATGCTACGGGAACATTGGAAGGTCCAGCATTAACTTGGTGGAACTCAAATGTTCAGACTTTGGGGTTGGGTGAGGCTAATGCCTTGACTTGGAATGGCTTCAAAACTTTAATGCAGGAGGAGTACTGTCCTCGTAGTGAGATGCAAAAACTAGAGGAAGAATACTGGCACCTCAAGATGGAGGGATCAAATATCGAAGAGTACACGACCCGGTCACATGAATTGGCCAGACTTCTACCACACATGGCTACTCCAGCCAGCAAGTGGATTGAAAGATATATTGGAGGACTAGTGCCTCAGATTCAGGGATTGGTTACTTCAGCAAATCCCACCACCATTCAACAAGCTGTTCGTTTAGCGCATCAGCTTACTGATCAGGCAGTATTACAGGGGACTCTGCCTAAACGAACATCTGCTACCAAGGTGGGAGACCATAAAAGAAAGTGGGAAGGTAACAACTCCAAGGGTCACAACCAACAATCATATCAGCAAAACCGGAAGCAAGACTCAAACAAGTCTTATCATAATTCAAGCAGTGGTCAGCAATCATCATCATCGGGGGGTTATGTTGGTAAACACCCCAAGTGCAACAGGTGTGGGTATCATCATGCAGGTAATCAGTTTGATAGAGCTAGGTGCCAAAGGTGTGGCAAGATTGGACATGCGGCTAAGGATTGTCGCGGGGAGCTACAGAACAATCACAACAACCAGAATAACAATCAGAACAATGCACAGAAGGGTTGTTTTGAGTGTGGCAAGATGTGACACTTTAAGAAAGATTGCCCACAACTCAAGAAAGGTGGGGACAATAATGTCAATGGCAATGGTAATGGCAACGGTAATGGTAATGGCACCAACAACAACAATAACAATAACAACAACAACAATGGTGCTAGGGGCAGGGCGTTTGTGATTGGAGGACGTCAAGCACGGGAGGATCCCAACATTGTTACGGGTACGTTCCTCTTAAATAATCACTATGCCTCTATGTTATTTGACACTGGTGCCGATCGGAGTTTTGTATCTAGTTCACTTACTAAGTTGCTAAATGTTAGTCCCACTGCTTTAGATAGTCCATACACTGTAGAACTAGCTGATGGTAAGCTAATTGTAGTTGAACAAATCCTTAAGGGATGTATACTTGATTTGATGGGTCAGACATTGGAAATTGACCTTATGCCTATTGCCTTAGGCAGTTTTGATGTAGTTATTGGCATGGACTGGTTGTCCAAAAATCAGGCTGAAATCGTATGCCATGAAAAGATTGTTCGTATACCTCTTCCGCAGGGAGAGACATTGTATGTACAAGGCGAGAAGAGTAGTACGCCACTGCGTCTCATATCTTGTATGAAAGCACACAAATGTCTGCGGAAAGGTCATACGGCAGTTATAGCACTTATAACTGAAAAGCCAGTAGCTGAGAAAAAGATTGAAGATATATCAGTAGTCTGTGAATTTCCGGAGGTGTTTCCAGAAGATTTGCCGGGATTACCGCCTATCAGACAGGTGGAATTTCGAATCGACCTTACACCAGACGCAGCACCGATAGCTAGGGCGCCTTATCGACTTGCACCGTCAGAGATGCAAGAGTTATCCACACAATTGCAAGAGTTGTTGGATAAGGGTTTCATACGACCTAGTTTTTCACCGTGGGGAGCTCCAGTTTTGTTTGTTAAGAAGAAGGACGGGACTTTCCGTATGTGTATTGATTACCGGGAATTGAACAAGGTTACTATCAAGAACCGGTATCTGTTACCTAGAATTGACGATCTGTTTGATCAGTTGCAAGGTTCGAGTTACTACTCGAAGATTGATCTCAGGTCTGGTTATCATCAACTAAGAGTTCAGGAGGAGGATATTCCAAAAACAGCATTCAGGACGCGCTATGGCCATTATGAGTTCTTGGTCATGCCATTTGGGTTGACAAACGCTCCAGCTGTATTCATGGATCTCATGAATCGTGTTTGTAAACCTTATCTTGATAAGTTTGTCATTGTTTTCATTGATGACATTCTCATATATTCTCAGACTGAGGAGGAGCACGCCGAACATCTTCGATTACTATTGGAATTACTGAAACAGGAACAATTGTACGCTAAGTTCTCGAAATGTGATTTCTGGATGCGAGAAGTACAATTCTTGGGTCATATAGTCAATGAAAAGGGCATACATGTTGATCCGGCAAAGATTGAAGCGATTAAGAATTGGGAAGCGCCAAAGACCCCTACCGAGGTACGACAATTCCTTGGTTTGGCGGGTTATTATCGACGATTCATTGAGGGATTCTCAAAGATCGCTCAACCACTTACAGCTCTTACGCATAAGGGAACGAAGTATAACTGGACGGATAAACAGGAAACTGCGTTCCAGTTGTTGAAACAGAAACTCTGCAGTGCACCGATTCTGTCCTTACCGGAAGGAACGGAAGACTTTGTGGTGTATTGTGATGCATCTGCACAGGGTTTGGGATGTGTGTTGATGCAACGTGATAAAGTGATTGCTTATGCTTCAAGGCAACTCCGACCACATGAAAAGAATTACACTACTCATGACTTGGAGTTAGGAGCAGTGGTTTTTGCTTTGAAGATTTGGAGGCATTATCTGTATGGAACTAAGTGTACTATTTACACTGATCATAAGAGTTTGCAACATATCTTTGATCAGAAGGAGCTTAATATGAGACAATGACGATGGGTTGAGTTGTTGAACGATTACGAATGCGCGATTAAGTATCACCCGGGTAAAGCTAATGTGGTAGCTGATGCTTTAAGCAGGAAAGATACTTCAACAAGACGGGTTCGTGCACTTATGATGACAATACATACTGACTTACCTAACAAGGTACGCAGTGCTCAGATCGAGGCTTTGAAAAAGGAAAACTTGGTACAAGAATCTTTACGGGGAATGGAAGAACAGTTGGATGCTAAGTCTGATGGAATTCGTTATTTCATTAATCGACTTTGGATACCTTTGTATGGAGGTTTGAGGGAACTCGTGATGGATGAAGCACACAAGTCCAGATATTCAGTCCATCCGGGATCAGACAAGATGTATCATGACTTGAAGGCACTGTATTGGTGGCCTCACATGAAAGCTGATATTGCTAAGTACGTTAGCAAATGTTTGACTTGTTCGAAAGTCAAAGTTGAATACCAGAAGCCATCTGGTTTACTGCAACAACCAGAGATACCGATGTGGAAATGGGAACAGATTTCGATGGACTTTATTACTAAGTTACCCCGTACACCGAGTGGTTGTGATACGATATGGGTAATTGTTGATCGATTAACGAAATCTGCACACTTCTTAGCAATCAAAGAAACTGACAAGATGGAGAAACTGACTGGTATTTACATTAAGGAAGTGGTAGCACGGCATGGTGTGCCAATCTCTATCATATCAGATCGGGATGCCCTATTTACTTCCAACTTTTGGAAATCTCTTCATAAGTCATTGGGGACTCGCTTGGATATGAGTACCGCCTATCATCCACAGACCGACGGTCAAAGTGAACGAACGATTCAAACGCTCGAGGATATGTTACGAGCTTGTGTAATTGACTTTGGTGATAGCTGGGAGAATCATTTACCGTTAGTGGAATTCTCTTACAACAATAGTTATCATACAAGTATTCAAGCAGCACCGTTTGAAGCTTTGTATGGTCGCAAATGTCGTTCACCAGTTTGCTGGGCTGAAATTGGTGACAGTCAGATAACAGGTCCTGAACTGGTGCACGAGACGACAGAGAAAATAGTTCAAATCCGGAACCGTATGGCAGCGGCCTGGGATAGACAGAAGAGTTATGCTGACAAACGTCGTAAACGATTGGAATTTCAAGTAGGAGACCGAGTTCTTCTAAAAGTATCACCTTGGAAAGGTGTGATACGATTCGGCAAACGCGGAAAGCTTAGTCCACGTTACGTAGGACCTTTTGAGATTCTGAAAAGGATTGGTCCGGTTGCGTATCAACTTAAATTACCGGATGAACTCAGTGGAGTTCATGATATCTTTCATGTATCGAACTTAAAGAAATGTCTTTCTGATGAGACATTGATTGTACCGTTGAAAGAAATACAAGTGGATGAACAGTTACAATTCATTGAAGAACCAGCAGAAATCATGGATCGAGAGGTCAAACAACTTAAGCAAAGCAAGATTCCGATAGTCAAAGTTCGATGGAATTGAAGACGTGGTCCTGAATTCACATGGGAACGGGAAGACCAAATGATGAAGAAGTATCCTCATCTGTTCAAAACATCAACTACGAACACTGAGAGCGCACGTTAAATTTCGGGACGAAATTTCCTTCAACAAGGGGATGACGTGATGCTTCACACATCAACATTGCAAATTTTAAACTGTAAGCACAAACACTTTATTCAATTGGTTTTGTTTACAAACATTTGTGCTACATTACATTTTATACATTTTATGTGCTACATTTCATATATTATATGTTATAGTAGTACATGCATGATTAGTTACACACATTTTGCTATGTGCGGGGTTGCATAGTACAAACAGTTACAGACACTCACTATGTGTGAGGTTACACAACACAGTATGATCAAACACAAACAGTCACAGTTAGGTGAACTAACTAGTGTACACGCAAACAGTCACATTGAACGATCACATTTAGTTGTGATGTTGCAAGCATTAGACTTTGTGTGTGAGTACACACAAGCACACGGAATGATCAAATCACACTAACACGTACGATTTAAACTCGTAAGTAGTTTCCTAACTACTCCTAACACTTACTAATTTTCGGGACGAAAATTCCTTCAACAAGGGGATGATGTGACAATCCGACTTTTCGGATTAACCTTGTTAACTGAAAATGGTGTGATCACAGGCCCAACAAGACATGGAAGGCCCAGTAAGGCCAAGGAAGGCCCAGTAAGATCAAAGTAGGTCCAATTGAGCCAAGATAAGCCCAATCACAAACCTGAGGCCCAAGGGAGGCCCAATTACAAATTCAAGGCCCAAGATAGACTCAACTATATTTTGTGAGGCCCAAGTGGACAGAAGGTAGGCCCAATGAGACTAATGTAGGCCCAATTGTATTTAAGAAGCCCAATTGGGTTAATTTAGCCAAAAATGTTCTAATTGGTTTAATTGGTGAAAATCCGGCAATTCGCGGTTAACTTCGTTAATCAGAAATTAACCGAAATGATGTGAAATCATTTAAAATCAAATTGGAAGGATGGAAATTGATCAGAAACAGTCTTAGAATGTTAAAACTTCAAGGATTAGGATTACAATTCAATAAAAGACTCAATTTTGACTTTGAGAGTCAAAATTAGGCCGTATAAGTGGGTAAATTCGAAATTCTTATTAAATCATTGTAATTAATCGAAATTATCATTCATAACTGTCATGTTAATGATGAATATCAATGATCATCGGTTATTAGGTCCATAAATGATCGAATTTAAACCAATTAAGGGCCAAGAGTCGTAACCGACCCCAAATCGCATTCAAATGTGTATAAACCGAGCATCAATTGCACAATTTCACTTTCCTAATCAGTAATCGACATCTTCTGAAGAAGTTTTAAGCTGCAATTTGATCTTGGAAGCTCTATATCGAAGAATACAATATTGGGTCGGCCGTAGTTCAAGCAAAGTGAGGGTTTTAACAATTCGACATAGAATCAAGTAAGTTTTTACTCCTAAACCTTCTAAACATGCCGACTAAACAAATTCCCATGATGAATCCAAGTTCTAATATCGAATTAATCAGTTTCTATTTCTAGGGTTCATCATGAAAACTGTTTTGGGGATTTTGTATAAAATGAATTTAAAAATTCAATTGATTTTGCAGATAGTTTCGTGGGATCATAATAAACGAAATCCCCATGTCAATTGCTAATAATAGAATCGGATTATAGCATTTCGACTGCTAGGGCTTGTTCTAAGAAATGTTTTGGGGATTTCTATACAAATGGATTTAAGAATCGAATTAAATAGCATTGGTAGATTCAGAAGAGGTCGACTAAGGTTAAACCTAAGTTAATTGTGACTGATAACAACGAATTGATTGAATTCTAGTTTCTAGGACTTGTTATAAGAACGAAACTGGGACTTTGATTCTGAAGAGTTTAAGAATGAAATTAATTGTTACAGTTAGCTTCAGAAAATCTCGATGATGCATAGCCATATGTTAATTTCATCAAATAGCAAAGAATTGAATGATTTTGGGTCTAGGGTTCTTCGGTTAGAATGAAATTGGGGAATCTGAACTAGATGAGCTTGATAATCAAATCATTTAGTACAGAAGGATTCGAAGTTCTATGATAAAGGAAAACTCTAGGAATTCAAGAACAATTGATCATGAATTTAATCAATTTGAATTGGAAATGGATAAACCCACGTTCGGATGTTTACACCTTCAATTAAAAGAGTTATAGTAGTTTATTTTTGAATTAAACTCACCTACTTGGTCGATAAGATCCCAGAAATGAAAACCCTATAGTGTTAGTTTCAATTAGGTTCGAATTCGTGGTCAAATGGGGTGTTGAATGCTTCGGCTATAATATCAAAAGGGAAATCAGTTTGATGAGTAGTTAAAACAATTTATTCTTGAATCCTTGTGCGATACCCTAGCGGGTGAGACTGGTAAGGTGGGTGTGTTGCGTGTGGCAGGTCGCGGGTTCGAACCCGAGGGCTGCCGGTTTTTATATTTCTTTGAACTATTTTTTTGATTTTAACTCATAACTCTTTCGTTTCAAGTCCGATTCGATTCGTTCGAGTTGTGTTGGAACCGTAACGGGAATATGATCACCTTGAAATGATAAAATTTATATTTTAGATCGGAAACGAAATCGCGTATAACTACGGTTATTTAAATAAAATCATATAAGATTTTATTTAAACGAATTCAAAGACACGCGTACTTTCGTATGCATATTTCTCACACTCTAGCATACGTGTGTTGACACGTATGTGACTTCAAGCACAAAACAACAATTTGAATAACACTAGGTTATTGTTAAAACACAGGTTCTTTGTAGGAGGACTGTTTACACGAGTTTAAGTGCGTTTGATCATTCTGCAATCGTCAAAGATGCGTACACGGCCCCTTTCTTATTTTAAACTGTTTTGGGGGAGAAAACATGTGCAACAAACTATTTTTAGATACATATCACTTGCATGAGTTAGCTGTTTACATTATGTGACAACATAGCAATTGAAAGTCCTTACACACCTCGAACCGTTTAGTTTGCCGTAGCGCAAAGCGTGGTAGTTGGAAATAGATCTATTAGGTTTGACAAACCTCACCTGGTAGATGGGATCTACGCAGGTGTTTGACTGACCAAACACAATTTTACTATTGTTGTGCTAGACAATAGTGGCAAGGCAAAAACATGCTATAGCATGGCAATTCGTCAGCTTCGGTGTCGACCACTTATGTAAATAGTTTATATGACTAGCTATCATGACTATGCATGTGTGATTATGTTATCTACAAACTTGATATTCAAACTGCTGTTTTGAACATTGTGAATACTTAAAACCTGTGTTATGCACCAACCTTTGTGTTGACTTGATTTACATGTTTTCTCAGGACGCTAAGGTGCGCAACAAAGCTGGCATGGACTAGGAGATAGAGTCGCATGCATGTTTTACATTTACTGTTTAAATTACACATTTGAGGATTTGGTTTTGTAATTTACATGTTACAACTATTACTGGTTTTAAAACGCTTCCGCAAATTTTGAAAACTCTGATGTTATGTTTTTAAGACCAAAGTATGTTTTGAAATTCATATAGAGGTCTTCGTTATGTCTAATGATCTGAGATCCTGGTTTGTCACGTTCCCAAACGGTATGATTCCGTTAGTTGAAAATTGGGGGTGTGACAGATTGGTATCAGAGACATTGGTTATAGCGAACTAGGTTTGCATTTGTAGACTTAGACTATGACTGTTACACATTAGACACATATGTTTACACATACTACTTAGAAATTACATATGACATTATGTAATTGACTTGTTTACACATTCCATGGCACTGCACTTACATATGGTATTATGTAACAGGCATGGCATCATCATCAGTACCTTACATCTATATTGATGATTCTGAGGACGAGGCACCGATAGTTCCGGCACCACCGTCATCACCACCGTCATCACCACCACCACCTATTCCATCTCCTCCACCATATGAGAGGGATGACTCAGATCCGGAGGAGGATCCGGAGTAGCATCCCGACGAGGACCCGGAGGAGGATCCGGAGGAGGATCCAGACGAGGATCCAGAGGAGGATCCGGATGAGGACCCGGATGAGGATCCGGAGGAGGAGCCAGTGGAGGGCACTCAGCGGATCCCTGCTGAGGGACCTTCTACACATCCACCACCAGTATTGGATATTCCGGAGCCTAAGAGGCAAAGGACTGACGCTGAGGAGATCGCCAAACTGCGCGAGGATTTGTATGTGGCAGAAGACAGGATCGCACAAAACTCTCAGGAACTATGGGATGCTAATGAGATGCAAGAGGAACTTGCCCATCTGGTTCATGATATGCGGGATGAGATGATTAATTTGATTGGTCGTCTTGAAGCTTCAGAGAACCGAGCCGAGATCTTGGAGGGCAGAATAGAAGCCTTAGAGGATTTAGTAGTCTTAGACAATGAAGAGGAGGATGAGGAGAATGAAGAGGAAGAAAGGGAGGAACCAGCACCAGTTGTTGATTCCGATCCTGAATCCACTGTTGAGGATGATTGATTTTACTTGTTTTGTTTAAACTTATTAGGAACGGGTTGTGTTCCTACACTAGATGTTTGGAAAGTTATGTTTTGATTTCAAAAGTATTGTACTCAAATCAAAATTTCTATCTATTGAAAAGCTATTATTTATTTCCAACAGTTGTGTTGATTTATATATTACATGTTGTGTTTGTTGTTTGCTTACACATGTCACATTGGATTTTGATAACGCTCTAACATTTCTTTTAATTAGGAAGATAATGGCCAACGAGAATGTTCACATGACAGTTGCTGAGCTCAACGAGCTAATCAATAACAGAGTCGCTGAGGCAATCGCACAATATGCTCAGACACACACCACAGGGCCACAGGGTCCGGCAGGGGGACTGGTTAACCCACAGGTATGCACGTTCAAGATGTTCTTGGACTGTAAACCACACAACTTCAAAGGGTCGGAGGGGGCCATAGGACTCCTTCGATGGATTGAAAAGGCGGAATCTGTGTTCGAGATGTGCAACTGCCCTGATGAAAGCAAGGCGAAGTATGCTACGGGAACATTGGAAGGTCCAGCTTTAACTTGGTGGAACTCAAATGTTCAGACTTTGGGGTTGGGTGAGGCTAATGCCTTGACTTCGAATGGCTTCAAAACTTTAATGCAGGAGGAGTACTGTCCTCGTAGTGAGATGCAAAAACTAGAGGAAGAATACTGGCACCTCAAGATGGAGGGATCAAATATCGAAGAGTACACGACCCGGTCACATGAATTGGCCAGACTTCTACCACACATGGCTACTCCAGCCAGCAAGTGGATTGAAAGATATATTGGAGGACTAGTGCCTCAGATTCAGGGATTGGTTACTTCAGCAAATCCAACCACCATTCAACAAGCTGTTCGTTTAGCGCATCAGCTTACTGATCAGGCAGTATTACAGGGGACTCTGCCTAAACGAACATCTGCTACCAAGGTGGGAGACCATAAAAGAAAGTGGGAAGGTAACAACTCCAAGGGTCACAACCAACAATCATATCAGCAAAACCGGAAGCAAGACTCAAACAAGTCTTATCATAATTCAAGCAGTGGTCAGCAATCATCATCATCGGGGGGTTATGTTGGTAAACACCCCAAGTGCAACAGGTGTGGGTATCATCATGCAGGTAATCACTTTGATAGAGCTAGGTGCCAAAGGTGTGGCAAAACCCCAATCCTAAACCTCTCTCTTTTCCATAATACTTACCCACTCCCCTCCCTCTCTTTTCTTACACCACCACCGCCCCTTGTCTCTCTCTCTCCTCTCCCTATATTCGGCCAAACACACACACATATCACCATTCTTCATTTGAACTTTTCCAACACAAAGAAAAACACTCTCCTCTCCTCTCCTCTCAAACCCGACGGGTTCCAACCATATTCATCTCAAGAGCTTGCGATTTGGAGGTCACAACACAAGGTTATCCCGAGTTCAAGTTCTGCATTGACACAAAGGTTAGCTTGTTAGTCTCAAATGCTCGAAAATCTTGTTCTATCTACTCCTCCTTTCACCACAACCCACGACAGCCCTAAACATTATTTTTTTAACTCTTTTCCAAACCATACAAACATGGGTTATCACTCAAATAAACGAAAAACACACAAGCATGCACATGCATGTGTGAAAATTCGACTTTTCTAAGCCAAAAACCATGATTTTCACTACAATAACTCCTACACATTCAAAGAATCGATTTTATTCCAAATCTAAAACACACAAAGCCATGGGGGATGAGTACTTGGAACAATCCATACACATGCAAGTCATGCATGTGTAATTTCATGGATTCGGAAACTCATAACTTCCATTTTCGTATGTTGCATGAACTCTAAATCCATTCTATGCCTTCTACATGTCTTATCAGCCCCACGAACATCTTGGAAACATTGAACACGAGTGTTAAGCACACGAGTAAGAACCACATCTCTTGAAAAATTATTATATGTGCATGCATGTGTGTAAAAATGAATTTACAACTCATAAAATGATAATGTATGCATCACGAAATTTTGAGCAGGTTTATTTGTGATAATATACTTGGAAATATTGCATAAAATATTGGATTTATGACAATAGTCAAATATGTAAGTGATTGTAGTCAAAAACTACACTTTGTAGGCTTTAGATTGTCATAAAAATACGAATTTAATTTGTTACTGTCCAAAATATGAAGTAAATATTTTTCTCAGTATGCTTATAATACAGGGATGTCCCAATAAAAATTTGGTAATTTTTAGTGACTGTTAATTATTTATTTTGTAATTTTATATATTAATCAGTGCAAAATTCATTTAAAATAGTAAAAGACCTCTAAAAATCCTGAAATTTTTACAGTAGCCTAAGGACATATTATTTCACTATGTAAAAATTTGTGGTAAATCTTAGAGACCGAGAAATATTTATTATAATATTAAAGTTATTAATGATTTTTAAAACAGTTTAAAATAGTAAACGAGCTTTAAAAATTCTGAAAACTTTACAAGAAACTAATAATACATGTATGAGGCTATAAAAATATTTTTGGAATTTTTGAGGATCAGAATCATTATCTGTGAATTTTTGAGGAATTTAAACATATAAAAACAATATTTGGTACAAGAGTTAAATATTGTAATAATAGTGAATGAATAAATAACAATCCTCGCAGACCCTTTACTGATAAAAATAAAGAGGAAAAAAAATTTATAAATTTATAAAACCTATATTAGGCATTACAATTTCCTATTAAATGATTTAAAATACAAATCATCATACAACCATTTATTTAAAACACTTGCAAACTATGATTACCTAAAACTAGTTATAATCATATGAATATATATACGTATATATATATATATATACATACATATATATTTGTTAAACACTCAAACTCTTGAATATTGGCAAGTAAATAACTATACATTTTTATGAGGCGAATTAGAAATAATGCATGAGAAACAATATCACATCAATATTTATGGCATGAATATTTACTAAAGAGTCTAAACATATATTAGGCAAGTGAACCAATCAAGATTAACCATTGAACCATTCAATCACCAGATAACCAAGCACCAGAAATAGCAGGTGAGTTCATGTGATCCCTTTTCTTTTTACTGTTTTGGGATACTGAAAGCATGCTCCATAAACTGTTTATAAAATTATATTTATGTGATAATGAACGTCCGTTTCAAATAAAATTGCTTCCCCTAGACATTAAACATAATTTACAACCATTAACTCATAAGGAGAGCCGGTGAGTATATGGGTAGTACTACTTGGGGAATCCCCCACACACAGTGGCCCGAAAGGGTGGCCTTATAGAAATAGGGTTGAAACCCCACTGAGGTTAATGTCAACCATTGTGGCATATATTCTTTATGATACATTTACACCGAGAGCAGGAACGGGTCTCGGCATGGGAAGTTAAATTAGAATGACCATGTTATGGGCTAACATTGTATGAGGCAAACGCCCGAGCATGGAGCAGGGTTGGTTGTATTGTTTTTGAATTATCACATGTTATGCTTTATTGTATTATTGTTAATATCGTGTCATAATATTAAACTCATGATCTCACCAACTTTTTAGTTGACGTATTTTAGCATGTCTTTCAGGTTGAATGATAAGAGTAGGCGAACTGGATCAGCTTCTAGAGGCGTAGTGTAGCTTTTAGAATAAAGTTAATTGCAAACAATTTATGTTATTGGATAATGTTTTATTTGGCCCTGCGTGGCAATTTAGACAATTGTTGTGTGTTGAGACCTTATTGCTTTAGTTTACTTTGGGCTATGGATTACTTATACTATGCTTCCGCAAAGTTAGTTAAATGATTTTGAGATCAATCGTTGTGCCCTAATCTCCTTGAGTTGGGGTGTGACAGGTTGGTATCAGAGCCCAAGGTTATAGAGAATGAGGTGCCTTAGTATACCTAATACTATGACCGAGAGATTGGGACAAGTAGAAAAATAGAATACTTAGGAAATAGGAAATATCGCTTTAGGAATCTAGGACAAATTAAATTATCAAATATTCTAACAAATTATTGCAAGAAAATGGACGCAAAAGACAAAGGAAATAGCAAAGGAGGACCATCGAGCCGACCCAGGGTTTTTGCGAGAAGAGACTTTCCACCAGCAGTTCGTGAGGAATTGCACCGTCAGTTTCCTCAACACTACAGCCCTATGCCAGAGGATGCTTACATCACGTCTTCGGAGTCTGAGCCCATGGAGCATGATGACGCTGCATCATCTAAGTCTAGTAGCTCCCGTACTAGGTCTATGTCGCCCCTACTACCTCGTAGGGAGCCGAGTGATGTACCAGTGAGGAGGCCTACCCCAGTCATGGGGGCAAGGCCAGGAGCCTCTGCCTCATTTCGTATACCGAGGAGTGGGCCCCTTCACCCCAGCATGGGGGAGCCACACGTGACCCAACCTGCACGCCACAGCATTCACTCAGGGCACTATGCGAGATATGGAAGGGAGATGGCAGGACCGAGTAGAGAGAGCTTCGGAAGGCAACCCGCAGCGGGAAGAGAATTTTATGCTATGGTCAGCCATGTTTGAACAGGAAAAGAGGGCGAGCCACCTGGTGGAGCAATTCCAGAGACACGTGGGAGCTGTAACCTTACAGTTAGAGATGACTCGTAAGGAGCTTAAGGAATCCCGAGAGGATAATCAGACATCGAAGAAGAAGGGTTTCTTCTCATCCATATGGGACTCTATCCGTGGCAGGAAGAATTGAGAGCCTTATCACTTGTATTGGTGATGATTGATTATGAAACAATTTATTTTCGGGTCTGCGTACCTAGTATTTTTATTTTATGAAACAATGTTATTATTGGGAGTGTTTCCCAAGAACTTTATGATTTGAATTATGGATGCAATGAATGGACTGGTTGATTATGAAACATTGAATTATGATGCATATGACTTGGTTGTTTGGTTGACATTATATGATGCATAATGATGGAAATTGTTAAGGTAATGTAATGGTATGATACAAGAATAGAGATTAAACTCATGGTTGATAGAAAAATTTATACAATGCAGTGATTTATATTTATCTCTTGATTGGTTGTTTAAATAAATATTTTATATGCTAAATTGATACATTAGTATGCTTTAAATGATTGCTCAACAAAAAAATTAATGACAATAAATTTTCTCTATGTGTGAAACTTATAATATAGAATGCCTCCCCGACGTAGCCAACGACTGAACCGTGGTCAACCCAATACGGGAGCGAATCCGAACCCGTGAGTCGGACGAAGAAGGAATCCACCACCACCTCCCCCGGAAAACTCAGTTAACCATTGAAAATAGGGAGAATCCCCTGGAGGGCAACCCAAACGCAGGTGGAAATGAAGGAGATCGAAACAAGGAGGATAGAATGACTAATCTTATTACTAGGCACATCCAGAATGCAATACAAATTATTGCAGCTCAGATCAGGGCGAATATGAATATCGACAACCAAAACGAAAATGCTCACGGAGCAGGAGGACCAGAGATCGAGCAGGCAGAGATGGAAGAACAGAAGGGGTGCTCATACAAGACTTTCATGGCGTGCAAGCCAAAAGATTTTGAAGGTTGGGATGGTACTGTAGGGGCAATTAGATGGTTGGAGGATGTGGAGGCAGTGTTAGACATCAGTGATTGCGAGGAGGATAACAAGGTGAAATATGCAACTCACTCTCTAAAGGGATCTGCATTAACATGGTGGAACACCATTGTCAAAGCCAGGGGCCGAAACACCATTAAGGCCATGAAGTGGAAAGACTTTAAAGATCTGGTTACTGAAAAGTTTTGTCCAATTAATGAACTGGAAAGAATCGAATATGAATTTCTGGCACATGAAATGATTGGGTTGGATCATACCAAGTACATTAATCGATTCAATGAAATGGCGTTGTTAGTTCCACACCTGGTTACCCCTGAGACTAAAAGAATAGGAAGATACATCTGGGGATTAGCACCACAAGTTAGGGGGTTTGTTAGGACAGCAAGACCAGCTACTTTTCAGTCGGCCGTAGAGCTAGGAGGAACACTTACTAATGAAATAGTGAGGTGCGGGAAAATAAGTCAAGAAAAGGTGGGTGATAAGAGGAAGTGGCAAGACAACAAGAATGATAGGAAAGGGGATCAGAAGTTTAGGAGATTTGAGGGTAGGAGAAATGACTTTGGCAAAGCAAAGGAATCAACTGCACCCAGACCAGGAAGGAAATTATACATAGGAACTAGTCCATGGTGTGACAAGTGCAAGATACATCACCAAGGGGAATGCAACCCAAAGTACTGTTACAAGTGTAAGAAAGCAGGACATCTACTTAAGGATTGCAGGGTCAAGGACGTAACCAGATGCTACGAATGCGGGGACACCGGGCATTTAAGGAATGTGTGCCCAAAACTGAAAAGGGATAACCCACAAAAAGCAACGGGAAGAGCATTTGTACTCACTGCAACTGAAGCTCAGAAAGATCCGGGGATGATAACGGGTACGTTTCTTTTAAACAATCATGTAGCTAGTGTACTGATTGATACGGGTGCCACTTTTAGTTTTATATCAACAAAATTCAGATCCTTACTCGATAAACAACCTACTTGTTTGAAAGACATATGTGAAGAATGTTAGTACATATTTGTAATTGTTGGCTATTCAAAAGATGTATTTATTTTTAGTTTAGATAAAGGTTCAGCTAAAGTTTGCCTAAGGTTCGTCTGGCCCACGAACCTTGGCATGTTGGCGAACCTATTGGGTTGATAGGTTCGGCGAACCTATAACCTTGAGAAGGTTCGGCGAACCTTTTGGTAGGTTTACATAGGTTCGTCTAACGAACCTAAGGGTTCGCCCAGCGAACCTTAGGGTTCGGCTGGCAAACCTTAGGTTCGGCTATCTATATAATAGGTTCCCTGGTTTTGTTTCTATAAATAGAAGGTTTGTTTATAGAACAAAAAGAACTCTTCACAGATTGCTAGAAACCTTCTGTTCTGTGTGAGAATTGTATTTCTGATTGAGATCTTGTAATCATTTGTTGATAATACAAGAGTTGATTATTGAATTGCTTATGTTCTTTGTATTTCTACATATTGACTATGGATTCCCCACGTAGTTGATAGTTCGTAGGACTTCGTATTCGATCTTGATCGGTTTCAACCAAACCAACAGTGGTATCAGAGCGTTTGGTTGAGGTTCTACACTACAATTTCAAAGAAATCAAGCAATTGAAGATTTGAAGACATTTGATGGATCAAATTTTTTTCTTCTTGATTGATTTTCTGGAGATTTGAGACTGTTTTTATCATTTGTTAAATTACAACAATTGAAGTTTTGGAGGTGTTTTGGTAGAGATTTGGAAGGATTTTTTGAAGTTTTGGAAGGTTTCCCGCCCAAAATTTTCAAAATCTGCGCTACAGGTTCGTGGGACGAACCTGTGACTTGCTGAACACAAAGGTTCGCTGTTAGAAGGTTTTTCAGAGGGTTCGTTTGATAGTTCGCTGAAGGTTCGGCAGAGGTTCGGCAAGAGTTCGGCTAAGGTTCGGCAAAGGTTCTGTCAAGGTTCGGCAAGTTTGGGTGATAGTTCGTCAAAGGTTCGCTTCTTACTGTTCATAGGTCGGCTGAGGGTTCGCTTGAACTAAAGGTTCGCCAGTTTCTTGGTTCGTCTGTGTAAAGGTTCGTGAGTTTCAAGGTTCGCTGCTCAAAGGTTCGCTGCTCAAAAGACAAATTTTGTCCATAGGTTCGGCTGAGGTTCGCCTGAAGATTCGGCTAAGACAAAATTTAGTCCATAGGTTCGGCTGAGGTTCGATTGAGGTTTGGCTAGTGATAATTTTGAAAAGGTTCGTTGTTAATCAACTCAGAAATTATGTATGACATGTACGCGGCGATGGCAAGCCAGAATTCCAAACTTCAGAGCATTTTAATCAGTGAGAATGAAGTGGGTAGTACAAATAAAGTGCCAAAGCTATTGGACTTAGCTGATTATGATAGTTGGAAAGGACGATTTGAGACTCATCTAAATGGCACAGATACAAACTTATGAGAAAGAATCTTATCTGCTTATGAGAGACCAAGGGTAGTTGGTACTGATTTGTTTCAACTCTTAGAAAGATTGGATGTAGATGAAAGGAAAAAGTATGACTCAGAGAAGAAAGCTTATTGGTTATTGAGTCAAGCCATTCCCAATCAAATTCTGCTTCAGTTTGATGAACACAAGACTGCTTAAAGTCTTTGGAATGCATTAAAGGCCAGAGTTGAAGGCAACACAAATCTGAAGAAAATGAAGGCTACTGACATCAGAAAGGAGTTTGAAAATTTTAACATCATCGGAAATGAAACTCTAGATACCTTAATTACCAGATACAGACACTTGTTGACTGAAGTGAGGAAATATGGCATTGAGTATTCAGAGGATGAGAAGATTGATTGTTTGGCTGATGCACTACCTGATAAATAGAATTCTTTGGTGCTTATATTGAGAGAAAACCTACCTGGATTGACATTGGTATAGTTTATTCGGAAACTGGAGGAACAAGAAATGAAGGAAAAACGTAAAGCAAGACGGATAAATGTCACACAAGATCCTTCCTTATACGGTGGTTCAGTTGCTACACCTCCTGCAGCATCTGCGAAGATACAGACTGCTTTCGTGTCTAGAACTTCTGAAACTACTCAGAGTTCTTCGGTGCCATCAAGTTCTAGTTCAAATTGTCCTATCAATGAGAAAAAGTCTGAGTCTACACCATCTCCAGTACAGCTTAACACTACAAATTTGGGAAAAGTGACAGTTGAAGAAGTTAAAGACCATATGTCTATTTTGTCGTGTGTAGTAAGTGCTTACGATGAACAAGTAGCTGGAAGAATTGGAAATGCAAATCTTACTTTTGAAGATTATGCACAAATTGATGAAGATGAGATGGAATTGATAGACACACAGTGGGCTTTGGCGAGTGTTATTCGCAGAATTAATAGATATGAGAAGAAGACTGGGAAGAAATTCACTTTTGACCGGAACACAAAGTTTGGATTGAATCCAAAATCTACTCAGTGTTATAACTGTGGTGAACATGGTCATTTTCCAAGAGAGTGCAAGAATCCCAAGAAGCAGGGAAATCTGAATCCATTCAAGCCTAAGGAAGATTATCAGAAAAAGAAAGAGAAATCTGAAGAATCATCTTCTAAAGCTCTTGTAAGTCAAGCTGATGAGGGCTATGACTGGGGCAAACAATATGAAGATCTTATGGGTGCTTTTATGGCTTCATTGGAAGAAGAATCTAGCAAAGGAAAGGAGAAGGTTGATGAAATGAATGAGGTACATAATGATATGCTTGAGATGATTGATAGACTGAAAGAGATGAACTCTCGGTTAACTTCTGATTTGAGAGAATGCACAGAAGCCAACAAAAAGTTGATTTCAAAAGAAAAAGCATTTGACAAAAAGATAATTGATCTTGCTAAGGAAAACGAAGATTTGAAAATCAAGGTTTTACAGAATAATCATGCTGTTTCTGTGCATTTGGATTCAGTTCAGAAGTTGAAAGTAGAGTTATCAGCTGCAAAATCTGAAGCTGAGTTGAACAAAGCCAAGCTTGAAAACTACCAGAATTCAGCATATGTCATTGATTACTTTGCGGCTATGCAAAGATCTTCCCGTGAAAATTCTGGTATTGGTTTTCATGCTGTGCCAAATCCTCAAAGTTATGTATCAAGACCACAATTTGATCCAGAATTGGAAGTTAATCCAGTTTCTTTAAAGGAAAGTGTGTCTGATCAAGTGTCTGAGGATATGGAAAGTTCATCATCTCATGAGAGTGAATTTGTTGATAATGATGCTCCTATCATTGAGGACATCACTGATTTAGAATATCCAGAGGATATTCTAAGAATGATTGGTCATCAACAAGTTAAAAATGTTGAGAAGATGAGTCCAGTTTTCCAGAAACCAAAATCTGAAGTAAAATCAGCTGGGAAAACAGTGGCTAAACAAAAGTCTGTTTTCAAACCAAATCTAAAAGTCAAGACTAATTTTACTCTAAAGCCAATTGTGTTTGTTGAGTCTTCTACCACACATAAAGGAGAGTCAAGCAAAGTTTGTCAAAAACAAGAGAAATTTTCTAAAAAGATTGACAAGAAGTTTATCAAAGTTGGTGAAAAAGTTAATCAAAGTGGGGATGGAAACAAGGGCAAGTCAAAGATTTCTCAAAAGAATGTCAAGACTAAAGTTACGGGTTTGAAAAATAAGGTTTTATCTCCATCTGTAGCATCCAAATCTTTGGGTTCATCTAAGAGGTGTGATGAATTAAAACCAAAGACTGTGTCATCAAGGAAATGCTACAGATGTGGGAAAGTGGGTCATGTCATTGCCGAATGTGATTTGGATACTTGTAACCGATTTCATACTTTTACTCCACGTGAAACAAGACAGTGTTTTACTTGTGGAGGAAAAGGACATATTTCAGTCAATTGTCCAAATCACAAGGTCAAGAAGAAAACTTCTGTTAATGACAGTAATGTGATCCATTCTGGTCGGAGTTCTAGGAGGGTAAAGCCTAGTGAAGAGGAGATGAGAATACTCAAAAAATTTGATCCTGAGTGTGTCTGGGTCAAGGAGGACAAGGTTCATAAAAGACAATTTTTTGAAAACCAACAAAAGGGTGAAAGAGTTTTGAAAAAGACATCATCATCTGATGATGAATTTTATGACATTTTTTCTCCTAAAAGATTCTCAAAACAAAATGTTAAGTCTAATTCTTTTTGGAAATCTAGACCCAGGTCAGATGATCGATTTTTTGTGAGGAAGGATGAATACTTGGAAGAAGAATCTTCAAGTAGTTCATCGAGATCGAATGGCAGGAGGTTGTTCTGGGAGACTCAACGCCTGAATGGCGGGAGTCATCCCTTTTGGTACTGATCATTTTTTGTTTTAATTTATTGTGCAGGTGGCATTCACGGGCCATATCAACAGTCAATGGATTGTTGATAGTGGATGTTCACGGCACATGACAGGAGAGATCGGTTTGTTGAAAGATTTTTGTGAGATGAACGGATGTTATGTTAACTTTGCAGGTGACAAAGGTGGTCAGATTACCAGGAGTGGTAGTTTGACTAATGGTAAAGTTTCCTTTGACAATGTGAATTACTGCAAGGAGTTAACTAATAATCTTTTGAGTGTGTCGCATATAAGTGATAAAGGTTATAAGGTTTTGTTTGATGATAAGAAATGCTATGTGCTCAAACAAGGAATTAAGATTCCAGATGACTGGATTTTGATGACTGCTGACATGTGTAAAGATTTGTATGTTTTAGACATGGCTAATGCGGAGACGGTAAACAAAGTTGAGACGTGTCTGGTGTCGAAGGCCACAGAGCAGGATACTCGGTCTTGGCACAGACGAATGGGTCATGTACACATCAGAAAGATGAATCATCTTGTACACAATCACTTGGTTGATGGTGTACCTGTTAAACATTTCAAATTACTAGATGTGTGTGTTTCCTGTAAGAAGGGTAAACATAAAAGGAGGTCACATAAGTCCAAAACAGTGTTTTCTATTGATAAACCATTGGAACTACTTCACATGGATGTGTTTGGACCGATTAATGTGAAGAGTATCGGTGGTGAATCATATTGTTTTGTTGTGACCGATGATTTTTCTAGATTTTCATGGGTAATGTTCTTAAAGTTTAAATCTTAAACTTATGAAAATTTTGTTTTGTTGGTAAACAGATTGGAGACTTTGTACAAGTTGAGGGTTAGGCGAGTTCGATCAGACAATGGGACAGAATTCAAGAATCAGAACATGGAAGCGTTTTGTGATTCAAAGGGCATCCAGCAGCAATTTAGTGCACCGTATGAACCACAGATGAACGGTGTAGCTGAAAGGAAGAATCGTACATTGATAGAGTCTGTTCGAACAATGCTCGCTGATTCGAAGCTGCCCATTACTTTCTGGAGTGAAGCCGTAGCGACCGCCTGTTTTACTCTCAACCGAGTGCTGATTGTCAAACGACATAACAAGACTTTTTATGAACTTCTTCAGAATCGGAAACCAAATTTGGAACACTTGGAACCCTTCGGGGCTCCTTGTACCATGCTCAAGAAAGATGCTAAATTCAACTCTAAGGTTGAAGAAGGTTTCTTTCTGGGCTATAGCCTTCCCAACAAACGTGTGTTTAACAAACGCACTGGTGTTGTGGAACTCTGGTATAATGTGGATGTTTAAAGACATACACCTATACCTGAAGGCAAAGGTCCAAATTGGTTATTCGATTATGATAAACTTTTCAAGTCTTTTAATTTGTCTCCTAATGTGATGATGAAATTTCTTTGCAGATGTTATATGACTTACAAAATTCTGAAGATCAAGGAGTTTCTCATCAGGTTGATGATAATCATCCAACTGAGGAAGGCATTTTTGGAGCAGATACTGATGACTGGTCATCGGAGGATGATCAGGATATTTTTGAAGATGCCGTTTCTCAAGATCAAGATGAAGATCTGAATATCACATATCTTGATCATGGTGTTGGAGTCCCGCAAGTGCCAGTGTCCAGAGTTCATGTGAATCATCCTGTGAAGCAGATTATTGGAGATCCGTCTGTTGGAGTACAGACGAGAAGGCAAGTTGCAAACGAGGAGAGTTTGTACGTTGAGCTGGAGCGAAATCATGGGACTCAAGAGTTATGGATGCATTCTGCATTTGTTTCTCAGATTGAGCCTAAATCTGTAACTGAAGCCCTGCGTGAGCCTGCCTGGGTGGAGGCCATGCAAGAGGAGCTTAATCAGTTTCAGAAACTGGGAGTTTGGCATTTTGTGGATTTGCTACAAGGTGAGAAGAAGATTGGCACCAGGTGGGTGTTGAAGTGTAATCGAGACGATAGAGGTGTGATTGTTCGAAACAAGGCGCGTTTGGTTGTTCAAGGGTTCAAACAAATAGAAGGAATTCATTATGACGAGGTATTTGCACCTGTGGCGCGGCTTGAAGCGATTAGATTATTTCTATCTTTTGCTGCCCACAAGAAATTTAAAGTGTTTCAACTGGATGTTAAGTCTGCATTCCTTTATGGGGCTTTGAAAGAGACAGTGTATGTTTGTCAACCACCGGGCTTTGAGGATCCGATCCACCGGGATCAGGTATATATCCTTGACAAAGCACTCCTCGAGCTTGGTATGAGACTCTCTCGACTCACCTTCTTGAACACGGGTTCAAGAGGGGTCAGATAGACAAAACACTATCGGGAAAAGGACAAGGATATTCTCCTTGTTCAGATCTATGTCGATGACATCATCTTTGGGTCTACTGATGAACAGTTGTGCTTGGAATTTAAAGAGGTTATGATTGAGAAGTTCGAGATGAGTGCTATGTCAGACATTAAGTTCTTTTGGGGTTTACAAATAGATCAGACTAATGATGGCATTTTTATTCATCAGACCAAATACATTCAAGATGTGCTAAAACGGTTTAGCATGCTTGATTGTAAACCCATTTCCACGCCCATTCAGCCCAATCATGGGATTGAGCCTGATCTTAAGGGAGAGTTAATTGATGCTACATTATATCGTGGAATGATCGGGAGCTTAATGTATTTGACATCCTCAAGACCGGATATTGTGTTTGCTACAAGTATCTGTGCTCGCTATCAATCAAAACCTAAAGTTTCTCATCTGATTGCAGTCAAGAGGATTTTATGTTATCTGAAGGGTACACCAGACACCGGTCTGTGGTGTCCTAAGGATGATAACTAGTCCTTTCATGCTTATAGTGATTCAGACTATGGAGGATGCAAGACTGATTCCAAATCAACTGCTGGAGGTGCACAATTTCTGGGGGAGAGATTTGTCTCATGGCAGTGTAAGAAGCAAACATCCGTTGCTACATCTACATGTGAAGCTGAATATGTAGCTGCTGCCAGTTGTTGTTCCCAAGTCTTGTGGATACAACAACAGATGAGAGACTATGGATTGAACTTTCTATCTACCCCGATTCATGTAGATAATGAGGCTGCCATTGCAATTACTAAGAATCCAGTGTATCATTCACGTTTCAAACACATTGATATTCGATTTCATTTCATACGTGATTGTTATGAAAAGAAATTGATTGATGTGGTGAAGATACACACAAACGAGCAAAGGGCGGACCTTCTCACCAACGCCTTTGACAAACAACGTTTTGAGTATTTACTCAAATTAAATGGGATCAGGATCATGGGTGAGGTAATCAAGAATCAATTTCCTTCGTAACCATTTTTTATTGAATTAACATCAGATTTTTTATTTTTTATTTTGTGTTTTTGTTTTTAGGGGGAGAAAATTTTGAAAAATACAAAACATTTAAAAAAATCAAAAATACAAAAGCATGAAAAAATTAAAAATCTGAGAAATTGATTCGACCTAATGAGAAATGATAGCACATTATTTGCATTTGGAAACATATATGTATGTTTTATTAAAAATTTAATAAATAATTACAAGTATTAAGTATGATATGGAAGTAGGTTTATAACTTAGTTAGGATAAGTTTAAACAAAGTTTTGATTACACTTTATAAGAAACAGATGCTTAGAATGCAGTACTTAGTTTTGTCCTGAAAGAGTGGTAATTTTTTCTGACAAAATGTTCTTGAAGTCAAAGTACTAGTTTGATCATGTGTTTAAATTTTAGAAGAAATTCTGATTTTGTTTTTTCTTTTATTTTAGTTTAAAGCTGAAACATTCTTTGCGTGTACTTACGTATCGACCTGATTGTTATAGCTTTAAACAATTCAAATTTGTTTTCTTGGTTCTGATTAAAATTTGGAAAATCTCTGCGTATATGAAAATATCGAACTGATTGTTAAAATCTTAATCTTTAATTATTATTTCGTTCATTTTTTGGATCATTTGAGCATACGTAAGTATCAACCTTGATTCCAAGATTTTGAACAATTTCAAATTGTTTTTTATTTTGTTATTTTCAAAAAGAAATTCTGCTTTGTTTTTGCATGATCAGATTAGTTGAAATTGAAATCATAAGTTTTAAGAACATTTTTGTTTGATTAGTTATTCACAAATCGGGAATGTGTTCAAGTAAATGGATTATTATAAAGTGTTCTCATAATCTTGTTTTAAACTGATTTCTTGACTAAGTGATAAATTTAAAAGGATAAGTATACTGACAATCATCTTAGACTTGTAATTTGCAGATAATATTTGAAATAATACAAATAGATGTGTTGAAAATTGTATAATAATATGATCTCATGTCAGGATCTTTCTCAAACAAAAAGATTTTATTTTTTTTAGGATAGTTCTTTTATTAAATTTGTAGTTTAATTGTTCTAAAAATTTTTAAAAATTACAAAAAGATTTTAGTTTTTTTATCTGATGTTAAATCAATAATTTTTGATTATTTGTTTTGCTTTGGAATGATTAAACATGTTTGTGTTTTGAAATTTAAAGAAAAATTCAAAATTTTTCAAAAAGGTTCGTCTGGTTTGAAAAGGTTCGCTGATAAGGTTCGTTAGGTAAGGTTCACTGGTTAGGTTCGCTGACTAGGTTCGCTTACTAGGTTCGTCTGAGATGGTTCGGTGAAATGGCTTGTTTGAATGGTTCGCTGCAAAAGGTTCGTAGCAAAGTTTCGTGAAAGGCTCGTCTGAAAAGGTTCGTGACATATATATAGAGGGTTCGCCAGAAGGGTTCGTCACCCTCATCTTTTTCACGATTAGCGAACCTGCAAGAAGAGATTTTTCGATTTCCATTCTAGAGCATCCCAGAACTTTTTATTGATTTCATTAGATTCAGAATCATCTTGTGATCATTTCTAGGTAGAAATTACTGAATTTGACCGGTTAATTTGAGAGATCTGAGTGTTTTTTAAGAATTTTAGATCGAACTTGTAAATTGGATTAAAACTGGTTAAAATTTAAAAATTTGGACAAACCATCTTCATTAATATTGTTCATCGGCATGTTTCGAACCTGGGTATAAGATTTTTATCAGCAAATTCAAAGTTTTAAAAATTTGATTTGAAAAGTGGAAAAAGGTTCGCTGTTGAACAGGTTCGTTGAATGAACAAAGGTTCGCCGAACCTTGAGGGTTCGTCTGAATATGATAGGTTTGTAGCGAACCTATGGATTTCAAAAGAACCAAACCTTTTGGTAAAGGTTCCTCTGACCAACAAGGTTCGTTCATTTGAAGGTTCGTTCATTCTGAGGTTCGTTCATTCTGAGGTTCGTTCATCAGAAGGTTCGTTCATGATAAGGTTCGTTCATCAAAGGTTCGTTCAAAAGGTTTGTCTGGTTAACAGGTTCGTCTGAATTAGGTTCGCCTAGCATTAGGTTCGTCTTAGGGGATAGGTTCGTTGGTCTACTTAGGAATTTTTTTAATTTTTTAATTTTTGATTAATTTTGTTTCTAATTGTTTTTATTTCTAATTGTAGAAATGGCGAACTTAACCTTTGGAGACAAGCATAAAGTTTGTGCATATCTAGATCCAACAACACGGAACGGTCAAGATTTCCGGCCTATGATAGAGTTTCTCAGGAGATCAAGGATTTATTATGCGATTTCCAACTCAGTCCAGATTTATCGTTCTCATATTCAGAGTTTCTGGGAATCTGCTCGGGTTATTTCAGTTGATAAGGATTATGTCATAGATACGAATGTGCTTGGACAAGCAATTCGTATATCTGAGGCTGATATTAGGAGGGTGTTGCAGTTTGGGGGAGAACCGCATGGTGTGACTCTCATTTCTGAGAGGTGCATCAAAGGTTGTTTTCTACGTATTCGTTACTTTGGAGCTTATAACTCCATATCAGTGTAGAAGGGAAAGCTACCTTTGCAATACAAGTTTTTGGCTCATGTTCTACTTCATTGTATGAATATGAGGAAGGGAACTTTTGATGAGCTAAGGGATTTCATGAGGTCAGCTATGGTAGCTCTTATATTGAACAAACAGTTCAATTTCTCTGGCATGATCTTCTGTTACATGTGTGACAATATCACGAAGGCTAAGGATAGATTCTACATGTATCCTAGGTTCGTGCAGATGTTGATAGATGAGAGGTTGCCAGAAGGGCAGTTACCCAGGGAAGCTGGAGATCTATTGAAGCTTAAACACATGACTGATTCTAGCTTGGGTCAGGTCAGAGTGTATCAAAGGACTGGGGATGCTGTTCTTGAGAAAGAGTTAATTGGTCATTGTGCCAGGGCAAACTATGTTGCTCCTGATGAGGATGCCTGGAGACATGCAGACTCAGGATCCGACACTGATGAGTTTGTTGCAGATGATGATCAAGCACCACCTCCACCTCCTCCAAGACAACAAGTCAGGAAGACTACTGGACAATCGTCCCGATCTACTCCTAAAGCTAAATCTTCTCAAGGGCAGAGCTCACATGAGCCATTAGAAGTTGATATGTCTGAACAGCAGACAGAGGCTGCTGTTGCTGGAAATGATGAAGAAGAATCTTCTGACTCTGAGTCAGAATATGAAATGGTTCAGGAAGGGAACCAGATGGTTAGAAGACTCAAGAAAAAGTTTGCTCAACAGGCTGCAGAAGAAAGGGATGAAAGAGCTGATCCCAGTTTTATTCCTAAAGAGCCAGAGTCTTCTAAACCAAAGAAGCTGAAGAGAATGGCCAGAGGAGGGCCTTATGAGAGGAAGAAGGCAAAAACTACTAAGACCGTTGTGTCTTCACCTGTTATGCCTACATCAGTGTCTGTTTCTGCTTCACTAGTTGTGACTTCTTCAGTTCCAGTTTCTACTATTCATGCTTCTACTTTACAAACTCCAGAGTTTGTAAATGTAGCATCTTCTGTTCCATCTTTTACTGAGACTACTACTGTCACCACTTCTTTGCCAGAGACTTCTATTCATCATGATGATCTTCCCAGAGATGATTTATTTTCAGGATTAGATGATTTGGGAGACATTAACTTCACTGTTAATTATGATGACTCTGATCTTAAGAGAAGATTATCTTTATTATCAAAAGAGTTTGAAGATTACAAGAAGATCAAAGAAAAAGATGTTGCTGATAAACCATCTTCTTCCACTTCTGAATTAGATGAGTTGAAACCTCAAATGGATTTGATGATAAAATGGAGAGAAGAAGAACTTGCTGAGAAAAAGAAGTTGAATAAAGAGATTTCTGATCTAAAGTTCTTTATTAAACTTCAATCTGAAGATATTGTTGTGTTGAAGAATGAAAACACTGATTTGAGATTCAAAATGAAAGAGTTAGAAGAGAAGATTTCAAAGACTGATGCTTCTGGTTCAAACTCAAGAGTGGAGAAGGTAGTGGTGGATGTGGATGTTGATATTGAGAAGAAGGCAGAGGAAAAGGCAGAGGAGAAGGTAGAGGAGGAGAAGAATGAAGAAGAAGAAGAAGAAGAAGAAGAAGAAGAAGAAGCAGTTGACTATAGGGATACTGATATTGATGAACATGTCACAACCCAACCAGGGGGCTTGACTAATGATTGATTCAAAACACAAAGTAGCGGAAGACAAGATAAATATATTACAATTCAACCAAAGGTTTAGTCTAAGTATCTAATTTGTTTACAACAATCTAAGATATGATTTAACTAGTGGGAGATTTTCTAGAGTTTTTGGGTCCATCCAGGCATCAGCACACTTTATTAATCTTTAAGTCAAGTTCTTCAGTTTTCCATGTAGTGTTCTTGTTCAAGCAACCCTGTATCCGAGTCATACCTGTTTCTAATTACCTGAAAGACATGCTAAAATACGTCAACTATAAAGTTGGTGAGCTCATGAGTTTTAGTTTACAGACACAATAATAAATAGCATGTGATAATTCAATAACAATACAACCAACCCTGTGCCATGCCGAGCGTTTGCCTCTTATAATGCTAGCCCGTATCATGACATTTTAATCTACTTCCCATTCCGAGACCCGTTCCTGCCCTCGGTGTAAATGTGTCAAAGCGAATATATGCCACAACGGTTGACATTAACCTCAGTGGGGTTTCAACCCTATTTTTATAAGGCCACCCTTTCGGGCCACTGTGCGTGGGGGATTCCCCAAGTAGTACTACCCATATACCCACCGGCTCTCCTCCGGAGTTAATGGCTGTAAATTATGTTTAATGTCTAGGGGAAGCAATTTTATTGAAACGGACGTTCATTATCATATAAATAAAATTTTATAAACAATTTATGGAGCATGCTTTCAATATCCCAAAACAGTAAAAAGAAAAGGGATCACATGAACTCACCTGGTTGCTTTAATGGCTTCCTTTTGTTCCTGTACAAATATGTCATTGTGCCACTATGCATGATTTGCTATGTTCCCAGAGGTATCATCAAAGCAAGTTCCTAATTGTAATCATCTATACATGTATAAGTTGTAATTTCATACATTATGGTTGTTTACTGTGGTTGAGCTCTTTGGGTTAAAATGTTTAGAGTTTACAAGTTTAAAGTTTCTTTATATTACCATACCTAATGAAGTCTTACCTTATATTTGCACGTCTAAATGTATATGCAATTGTTGGTATTATTTGATGTTTAGTGTAGCTACTAGTATGCTACTTATGTGACTAGCGTGTTTACGGTCTTTTAAGATAACTGAGTTTTATTGAGACTAATGGTCTTATATTTTGAAGTTGGGTAACCTTGTTTGAGAGTTTGAGAGACAAACAATATAAAATCGTTTAAGTGTAATATTAGTCACGGGGTCTTACTAATAATATAAATTTATGTAATGCATAAGGTATTACAAAGCAATAAGATAATTATTATAATGTATTCACTTAACATAATAGTATTAGAGATAATTAATAGGTATTTCATACATCACAAAATAGTTGCAATTAGCATTAGTATCTAAGATATTTACATGTTGTAGTCATTGAATATACTAACTATTATAATTATTATAAATATCGAATAAGAAAGTGTTTAAAGTATTCATAATTTATTTTCTATGTTTAAATGTAAGTAAACATTCTTAGATGAATCAATTATCAAACATAATAATAATAATCTTAATAATCATAATACTAGTTTCACTAACAATTTTAATATCATTTTTATTGTTAAATTTTAATTATGAGTAAAACTATAGAAATGGTATCCTATGTTATATGTTAAAATGAAAAATCATGTTTTTAGTAAATTTTATATTTGTAAACATTGAATTTACAATTATTTAACGTGTCGGATATGATTACTCTTATAATGTTAACTAGCTTATAGTAAAATCTTAAATAATCTTAAAAGAGTAGAACGTGATAATGTTAATGTTGATAAAAATAATAGTAATACTTAAAAAAATAAGCCGTCTTAATATGAATTCAAGCAAGTTCGTGATCAAATAGAACATTAGTGTGATATGGTTACTTTGTATAAAATCATATTATTATCAAATCAAACTCCTTTGTTAGATTCCAAATTATATAACACTAACATATATAGTGTAGGTATGCACATTTATCTTATAAAAATTCATTCTAGTTTACCTTTTGTTTACCCATAGATGTATAAAATTAATTGTTAACATATTGAACAAATCATATCTATAAACATATAATCTTACATAAACTATTATTGTATAGAATATTCTATAGTTGTATATATATATATATATAACGTGTATGTGTGTGTATATTTATATATAAAGACTAAATGTTTATATGAGAATTATATATGTATCCTACAAATTCATTAAGTACACAATTTATAAAGTTCTATTTAATTCAAGCTTATAAGTTAATTTATACCTAATGTAACAAATTCCATAAGTATCCATATTACATATCAAAACTTGTAATACAATTTAAGCTTATAACTTAAATACCAATTTATATATTAACAATTTGGGTTTCGTAGACATTTTATTTACAAATTTCCCTCCAAATGCATAATATAATCACACACGTGTTATGGTTTTATTAAACCTTTTATTATTAACCAATTGTGATGAACCATATTTTATCTAGCTAACCCACATGCTCAACCACTTTAACTTGTTTGTTTAAACATATAAACCATACATTTAAAGTTAATGGCACGCGATTTTACCTTCCCACTCGTTCATCTCGCGAGTACAATCCAATTTATTTAAACGATCGTATGTTTCATAACTCGAATATGTTTCTAAAATCGTTTTTAAACAACGAATAAAATCGAGCCGTCGGTTTTTGCTGTTGACCACGACTGATCGGGTTTGACCGTCCCTAATCCCGTTTGACTTTTGTTGACCAAGGTTTGAACCAGCTCCTTGGCTCCTACTTTCACAAGCAACCCTCCTGGCCACCATCATTTGGACGGGTGATGTTCTACTTTAACCGGCAGCCGACCAAAACTCATCACCTTCGCAAGAGCTACCCAAAACCACCGGAATTAGACTTAAGCAAACAAGGAAATTACATGCATGTGTAGATTGAAGCTCGTAGAGTCGTTTCTTACCCTTTGTTGGCGATTTTAGGGTGCAAGTCGGCCGGAACAGCCCCCATGGTCATTAGAACCACCGCTACAGGAGCCTTGGGAGAAACCATAGTGGCTACAGCCGACCGCCGCCGCGAGGAACAGCCATTGTTGCATCAAATCAGAACAAAACCCTCAGTTATTAACATGCATGTACAAATCCGGGCTGTTTTAAGTCTTTTCTTACCTTTGGTCGAAGTATAGAGGGAGATAACCGGTGCCTTAACACCACCACCGTCAGCCGCTGCTGCCGGAGCCCTCACCGCCGCTGCATGCCGTGTTTCTGGTCCAAACTCCACCCCTTAACACCTCCGTGACTTGCTCGAACCCATCTCCGCCTGTAACCGCCTTTTGTGTGGATGAAACCCTAGCCGTCATCACCTTCTCATCCCATTTTGACCCCTTTAAAGTCGGCATCTCGCGAAACAGAAGAAGGAAAAGTTGTAGGGCAAAATGAGAGGAGATCGGAGATATAACCATCTTGTTCCGCCACCGTGGTACCGCCGTGCGCCGCCTTGGGGCCGCCGCAGCTCCGCCGCTGCAAAACTTTCTCTCTCTCGGTTGTTTTGAACGAGTGGAAACGCACACACACAAATTATGTGTGGTGTGCGGCTGAGAAAAAGTGGGGAAGAAATAGGGTTTTCACCCTTTTTATAGCAAGGGTTAATTCTAGGGTTTTAACGCGTATCCGACCCGTCTCGCGATCGTATTCTGTTATCGTTTATTATTCTCAACCCGAAACTTATCAGATAAACAAAAATAACTTAAAAGATTATTAAAATGTTTATCTTGTTTGTTATAATTAATGTATTTACTTAATTACGTTGAAACGCGTCATTATCACGTATACGACGTATTTAACTGATTTAGTTATTTTCTCGCTCCTAATCACATTCTTATATTTTTAATATTATTAATATTTTTAAATAGGAATTTATCAATGCTATTTACCTCAGCTCGTGACTCGGAATCGTTTAATTAGATAATGACATTATACGCGCGTTAAATAAAATTTTATAATGCAACTGTTTATACAAGTATACGTTACGTAGGTTCGTCTTAATCAATCCTCTAATTAGTATAAAGAGGATTGTGTTATATTAAACTCTAATAGATCTTGTTCTTTAATTTGCCCTTATGATTATTGAGAAAAGTCATTATATTTAATTTATCGACTGAATTTATCAAAATATTGCCAGTTTAAGTTTAAAACTTATCAGACTTGATTTATTAACTTGATTCTTATTCCAGATCCAATATTTGAACTTCGATTTATGTATAGAATTTCTTAATGGGCCTTTTTGGGCCTTAACATTTTATTTGGGCCTTATTATCTTATTGGACTCTATTGGGCCTAAGTGTTCAATTTATAATTCTAGGTTTTCATTTGTGGGGATTTCTTACAGTTGTTACAGTCTCCCCAACTTAAAAGAATTTCGTCCTCGAAATTAGCTATTACTACGGTTTAGGTTGATCGAATAGTTGTAGGTATTTCTTGTGCAACTGTTTTTAAAGCTTAAATTTGGTTTATCATTTCTAAGTATCACTATGTTATAATCCGTTCTAAGGGGCTACCATTTTAGCTAAACACGCATACACTTTTACTCGTTATGGCATAAGATGTTAACACAGATTCTGATTATTATAAGCAGTAAAGCCTAACAAGAAATGTTAGCCTACGTGTATTGCAGTTTAATCGTTCACAAGGCTATCATACACAAACATTCACATAAATAAAGTTTATTTGCATTATAAATGTTCCATAGGATACCAAGTTACATTCTATTTTTCCCACATGTTTCATTACGCATTCAATGCATCAATAAGTTTCCAAACATAATGCTTCATGTTATACTGAATGTAACCAATAGATGTCAAGGCTCACAGTTCCTTGATTGTGTATTTGAATACAATGTTTCATACAACATGAACATAGCAATCAAGCATACTCGTTATTCATTTAATGTCTCATCTAGGTTATTAATATAATTATCTCACTTGTACATGACATTTGGCACAAAGTTGTACATAATGTAATTCAATTTGTATTCTTGGTTACTTTCCTTTTACACCATAAATTTATGATTTCTTATCTGAGTCTACATAGTTATTTATCGATAAACATACCTTTGCTTCTAAAACCAATAGAGTGAAAGTAACCATTTCAAGTGAACGAAGTCTAACGTATAGGTTATCAAGGACTAAGGAAGGTGTAACCGATATATTTTAAGTAGTTCAGTTAAGATAGGAACAAAATTATGATCATATCCACTATGTAACAATCATGTTTTATGTTGAATTTAACCAAAGTCTTACATGTATACAATTGGAGTTGTTGATCTAAGTCTAGATTATCAAAGAATAGGCTCAAGTGTGATTACAATAATACTAATAAAGGAAGCTATTGATCCCTGTCTAGGTAGGGAAGGAGTAAATCCTAATATGATAACTAGGATATTAAAAATATGAATTTAAGGATTTTTATTGACATACATGCGCCGAGATACCTTTACAATACGCAGATTATTTTACGTTGGGAGTTTATTCGCTAAGGCTCCTGACTGTAGTCTGAGGTAAACTTGGGAGATCGATAGAATACTTGTACTTAAGGTTCTCATAAACTTCCAATGGATAAGTTAGCAAGGATACACAGGTTAGATTTCAACTAGATTCTATTAAGTTAGGTTCGTAAAGGCTTTGACTCACTGATTGTGTCCGGTCATTACTCTGAATTATTTCAAGGATTTACAACAATTACAGCTTCATACGAAGTCTTTCAAAATAGAATCAAAGGACATATCATTATTCGGGAGGAGGGCATCATCTTGTTTGAATATGTCAAACTTTCTGATCATCCGGTTTGGAATATAAGAAATCACAGATGCAAAGATTTAAGGAAACTTTCGTCCTTACCATGACAAGTCTAGGGATGGCTTTTTAAATATTTTCCTAATAGAATGATTATATGTTGGGTATTCTTGAACACTAATAGTATGTGATGGTATAAAAGAACAAATAGCGTATTTATAATACGTTCAGGACGCATGCAAACGAACTGACAAAGTTCCTTTGTTCTAGGGTGGTTATGATTTGACTTCTTTCAATAAGTCATTCCAAGTAATCATTTCAACACGCATCACCCTAACGATGGCTTTTTGAAACAAAACCTCAATTAGGTGCCTTAAGAAATTGAGTCATTGAATCCCCATTGACAATTCTATGAATGTTCCCACTTTTGACGAACAAATGGATATGACTTTCCTATATGACACTATCTTTTCCATTGACACATTGTCTATTATTTATCCAATTTGCTATTGATACGCGAAGTAATGAGATGCAGAAGTACAGATTGTTGTTGGCTTCGCAGTAGATCTGACAAATAATTATTTTATCGTTTTGCGTAATCGATAGAATGTTCTATATTTCTTCCTTCACATTATGTAGATGACCACAACTTCACTGTGTCAATGCATTGGTCATTGGTTCCATTTCTTATTCCCCTTGACTGAATGCTCTACTTCATCCTATAAGTTATAGCCTACTAATTTCTTGTCGTGTTAAGATTTTCGACGTATCTCTTTGTCATGAATACTCTTGGTGTACATATTTTATTTATCCTATGTCTTGAAGTGGTGAAAAGGTTCATTAGGCTGGAACGTGATCTTCACTGCTATCCTCAAAGTATGGCAGATATTTTCATAGTTTTCACTCTTGAGGTTGACTTTTCGCAAATGATTTTTTTTTTTTTTTATGCTACCTTCTTGTAGCTTTTCTTCTTACAATTTAACACATTCTATCTTATTTTGAGATTTGATCCTCCTAATTTACTTCCTTGCAGTCCTTCCATACTGCTTAATCTTGGTAACAAAACTATCTTCCTCCGGTGACAATCTAGATTAGTTGTCCTTGCTAATTCACTTCATTATCTCGTGATGATGTTTGTACGAGTGAATTCCGATGTAGATCCACCCAATGATTAAAATCTCCAAAGTGCCCAAACTCTTAAATTTTAAGATATCCCTTCCTGCACTATGGAGTGGTCGGTATTAACTAGTGTCTTTCGTGTAACTACTCATGAGTTCGGTTTGTTGAAATTTTATAGGTTGTATACCATGAGAATTCTTCTGGTTTTTATATTTCTGTTTAAATGTTTTAGCTGTTATACTACTTGTCATAACACTCAACAATAACACTATCCCAATGTACCGAACATAGTTTGGCGAACCTATAAACCTTGAGATGGTTCGGCTAACGAACCTAAGGGTTTGCTCAGCGAACCTTAGGGTTCGGCTGACGAACCTAAGGTTCGCTGGTCTGTAGTATATATAGGAGTTGTGTTTAGAACTTAGATAGAACTTTTGGGGATAGATCTGCTGATTCTCTCTGTGTGAGAAGTCAGTAATTCTGATTCAGTCTTGTAATCATTGGTTGATAATACAAGATTTGTTTTATGAATTGATTGTGATCTTGAGTTTTATACATGTTAACAATGGATTCCGCACATCGTTAATAGTTAGTAGAGCCTGTTATTCGATCCTGAACGGTTTCACCAAACCAACATGGAGTTTGTTATCTCCTCAGTTCAGAGAAAGATTTAAAGATTATGTGAAGCCAATAGTTTACAAGAGGCCAAGATTAAGGAAGGTTGAACAAGACTGGAATCCATATTTCAAATTCTGGTTTTATGATGAAAGAACTTCAGAAGGAGTAATTGTGTTAAAGCAAGATAATGATTGGAGAGTGATTCGGATGCTTGATCCTATTTGGATTGTAAATTGTTCTAAAGATGATATTGATTTCCTAAACACTTCAGAGATATATGCTGAAGCTGGTTATCATGATGTTGGAGTGAGCTACAAAGACATAGCAATTCAATTTCAGACCATTGCACGAATGTGTTATACATTGGGAATACATTCTGGTTGCAATTGGAAAGATGTGAATTACCTTTATACTGAATTGATGCAAGTTCAGAAGGAGAGAGATGAAAGGGATGCTAAGATTGAAGAAGAAAGGTTGGCAAAGATACCACGATCGGTTGTTATTCGAGCTGTGGATAATGTGGTTGGTGAAGTCGGAGAATCTAGTGGAGCTAAAGATAAAGTTGAAGAAACAGTTGAAGACAAAGACTGAAGATTTTGATAGCAAACATTTAGGGGGAGTTTGTTAGTGCATATTTGTAATTGTTTGCTATTCAAAAGTTGTATTTATTTTGAGTTTGTAAAGGTTCGTTTAAAGGTTTGTCAAGGTTTGTCTGGCCCACGAACCTGGGCAGGTTCGGCGAACCTATTGTATTGATAGGTTCGGCGAACCTATAAACCTTGAGATGGTTTGGCTAACGAACCTAAAGGTTTGTTCAGCGAACCTTAGGGTTCGGCTGACGAACCTAAGGTTCGCTGGTCTGTAGTATATATAGTTGCTATATTTGTTTCTTAGATAGAACTTAGTCAGAACTTTTGGATAGATCTACTGATTCTCTCTGTGTGAGATGTCAGTAAAGTTGATTAAATCTTGTAATCATTTGTTGATAAATACAAGATTTGTTTGATAAATTGCTTGTGATCTTGAATTTTATACATGTTAACAATGGATTCCGCACATGGTTAATAGTTAGTAGAGCTTGTTATTCGATCCTGAACGGTTTCACCAAAACAACATTATGAAAATGTTTTAATTCAGAAAAGGACTGCCTTTGTGGTTTAAAAACATTTGTTTTAGGCTTGTTCTGATTAAAACCCAAACCCTTTTTCCCATTAGGAACAAGATTGTCAATCTTGTTAGATACACAAGCTTCATTTTCTTTTGAAGCTTTCACAAAGCCTAAAGCTTGATAAATTTTTGAAGATGAGATTGGGTTGCCTCTCATGACAATTGTGGCTGATTCTGAACAGTAACACAATCTGATGAATCATCAGATTCATCCTCAGAATCTGAGACCCAATCTTCAACAATCCCTTCCACAAAAGATTCCTCTGACAAGGAGGAACCCTCATCAGTAATCATCCCAATTGGATCAATTACTAATGGAGTTTTAACTTGGAAATCTTTAACATCTTTGTCATCTGGTGAGTTGACAAAGCTGTTTAAGATTGGTGTAGGACATTGTTGATAGTTAACTTTTCCCTTACCCTTCTGGTCAGTACCCCTACTGATCATATGCTCAATGATGTATGAGGAGCTTTCATAGCTCTTGAGCTTTTGACCTAATGTCTCATAGTCACATTCGACTATGGATAACTTCTTCTTTATCTCATTAATGGTATTGAGATAAGAAGTGATAGCATCTTGCTTGTTCAGAACAGTAATCTCAGCCTCATGAAGTTGTCTGTTTAAAAGTTCAATTTTAGCTTGAAAATCTTTCTCATTAGATTTTAAAACTTTGTTTGCCTCAATACAAAGGTTGAGATCACTGATCAGATCAGCATTGTGCTTCTGATAAGCAAGGACTTTGCTATCAAGATCAACACATGTAAAGCATTTAAAATGAGAAGATGAGCAATCATCAGATACCTGATCTGATTGTGAAGATGTAGAAGGAGTAGCAGATGAGTTTACCATCAAAACAAACTGAGTAACAGGTTCTTCAAGATCAGCATCATAATCAGTTTGAGTGTCCGAGTCTGACAAGCTTTCTGACTCTGAACCAGATGTTTCTTCTATCCTGATTTGTGCTTCTTCAGAATTGCTCTCTTTACTTGAATCATCAATCTTCAGAATCTCAGCAACGCATGCTTTATCCTGTCCCCCTTGTTCAGAACTGAATCTGAAATCCCAATTCTCAACTTCATCTTGCTGTACCATCAATGTTTTACCTGCATTTGAAGAACTTGTTTGAGCAGAAGAATCAATAGGGACAAGTCTTCTCTCTGGATTAGCTGTAGCATGTTTCTGGTGCTGAAAAGGATTCTTGTTCCCTGCTTTCCTTGGGTGCTTGCACTGCCTGGTAAAATGACCTTTCTCCCCACAATTGTAGCAGGTGACAGATGCCATATCAAATCCAAACTTAGACTCCTTGTTTAGATTGATGTCTTTTCCTATTCTTTTCACAAACTCCTTTGCCCTTCTCACAGCATTGGCAAGACCCCACATGATATCTATCCTTTCCTTATCATCTGGGTCTATCTTAGACTAATCATCATTGGTCAGATAAGGATTGCCAATCTGTGCAGCTACTAAACCATCATAGGAGCTGACAAGAGTAGACAAAAGACCCATGTGCTCCTTGGCAATCTCTACAGTCACTTTATCAAAGTTGTCTGTCTTCAGACTGGTGACCGGTTGATGATGTTCCTTCTGAGAGCTGGATGAGGAGGAAGACTGACGAAAATGAATCTGATTGGAAGATGGAGCTTCAGTAGTCTGAGAAACAAAGGCAGTCTTCAGTGGAGCATGATAAGATGATTTCTCGACAGTTGGAGTAGAATAATATAATGAGGGATCCTGGACTTGAGCAACTTTCTTAGCCTTCCACTTGTTCTCTATTTTTTGCTCTTTCAGCTTCTGGATGAAATCATTTATGTCCATATGTGCCATCATCTCATTCTGCTTAAGTGCCATCAAAAATGACTCCCATTTTGGAGGCAAGGCATCTGCCAAACACTGGATCTTCTCCTGAGTAGTAGTCTTGACTTCATGGTTGAACAACTCACTCAAAAGATGGTAGAATCTAGCAATCAAATCATCCAATGATTCATTCCCCACATACATGAAGCTGTTGAATTCCTTCCTTAATACTTTTGACTTGATGTGCTTCAGTGCAACATTCCCCTCATACCTCTGCTGCAAAGCATCCCACAAATACTTAGAGGAAGTAAACTGTCTAAACTGATGGAAGATATCAGTAGCAATGGACTGAGACAGAATAGCATAAGCTTTCTTCTCATAATCATAAATCTTCCTCTAAGGCTCAGTCATCCGTGTGACTAGCATAGGAGTACCATCTTCATTCAGAGGCCTCAGATAACCACCTTCAATCATCATCCATAAGTTAGTGTCTACTCAATTTATGTGAATCTCAAATCTGTATTTCCAGTGCGGATAATCATCTAAGGACAGTAACTTGGGAGCTTTATTGGAGTTCTCTGTCTCAGTTTCAGTCAGCAGCAAAGTCTGAATACGATGGTTCTGGTTAGCCATCAATGCTAAATCCTCCATAGAATCAAGAACTATAATATCCAACACTTAGAAAAAATTTCAATCTAATGGCCGAATGAAGACAATTATGGCGAATGTTGGGGACCGAATGTGATGAAACTGGCGAAAGAGAAAATGAGTATGACAGTTGGGCGAATGAGCAGAGCGATTGAACCTATTCGGCGAATGAAAGGATCGAATGAGGCTATTCGCCGAATGAGAGGTCGAAAGAAGCTATTCGCCGAATGAGTGGTCGAATGGAGCTATTTGCTGAATGAGTGGTCGAATGGAGCTATTCGGTGAATGAGTGTGATTTGGGCAAACTTATTCGGCCGCCTGAGTCATTCGGGCTATCTGGGGTTTTCAGCAACTAAAATCGCGATAACTCTTGATTTAAACCAAATCTATGCACCAAATTAGGTACATAACACCATGTCAATATTACCAACCAAATGAGATGACCATTTTGACAAAAACACCACAAAAACTTACTGATTTTGAATGAAACAGTGACTTAGGGAACAAGAAAATCAGGGTTTTTGCAAGTTACGAAAATCCAATATGAGGTCTGATGATTTTGAATGGAAATCGAGTAGAATCAAGAGCCAAAGCTCTGATACCACCTGGTAGGACTTATTAGGAGCTCGGAAACAATCCGGTTCCTATGGATATCTACTCAACAGCCTCTGGAATAGTGCGGAATCCTATTCCAAGGCTTTCCAATCGAAGCCAACAGCAACCGTGGCGATCCGAAGGTGATGGATGGACGTTTGATCGAGAATCGAACACCACGGGTTGAGAATCGAACTTGGACGTGCAATGGCCGCTCTAATCTCCTAGGGTTTTGACTATGGGTTCTCAGGGAAGAAGGAGGGCTCAAAAAGTTAGGTTTGAAACAGATTTGGTTGGTATTTATAGACTGTTGTCATTCGGACGAATGAGAGGCCGAAGCAACTCATTTGGCGAATGTCAGAGTCGAATGGACAAGTCATTCGAATGAGTCATTCGGCGAATGACTCATTCGTTTGCCTATGTCATTCTCTTGTTTGTTCATTCGGCGAATGGCTTCATACTTAGAGTCATTCGCCCGAATGTGTCTGAAAAACATATAACTTCAACTTTAAACATAATCAAAAACTTATAATCAATAATAAACATTTAGAACAATATAGAAAGACAACTTCCATTAATATAATAAACTTTATACATTAAGAACAGTACAATATAGAACTAGGGACATTTAATGCATCTACACAAACCTTTCAACCAAAGCATCCCACAACTGCTTAGCTGCCTGATGTTCTTTGAAACCATGAGCAACATCAGTGGACAGAGCCATTGTGATTGATGCGTATGCCTTATCATCTTTCTCTTTCAAAAGAATGTCATCCATTTAGCTCACTCTGGTACATGGGCACGTGAGGCCCGTCTTCAATTGACGTCAATAGCTTCGGGTCAGTGTACTTGTTGAATGATTGGAACCTGAATTTCCAATCCTGAAAGTTATCTCCCGACACGAGCCTTAGTGGCTTTCTTCTGGTGCAGATCTCATTATCCAAATTGATCAGGTTAGACAGGTTGGTCAGGTTCTTTGATGCCATGATCAATCAGAAAATTTGCTAAGTGTATTTCATGAACTTTCCAACAGTGCTAAGTACCAAACAATACTCGAAACAATCACAGCTAACCGAAGTTCAAAACATATTCGATGTCTAAAAGTGTTTGAACTTCAGTATACTCAGACAACAGAAATATTCGAACTTGGCAACGTACCTGAACCTCTGACGTATTCGAAAAACTGTGTATTGGAAAATATCAAATGTATTCGAATCGAACTCAAGACCTGTAGTCGAAACTTGACCCTGTATTCGAAATCAAAATGTAGTCGAAATCTCCAAATACTCGAAATCACCAAAACTGTTGTTGAACTACAATTGTATTCGAACTCTACTATACTCGAAGAGACTGTATTCGAAATTTCAACTTGAAAATACTTGAAAATTTTCCGGAGAAATATTTCTTAAGATTTAGAGTACCAAATTTCAATAGCAACTAGAAGGAATAGAGTAGAACAAGAAAGCAATGAACTTGCACTGAAAAGCTTGTACCTTGATGTAGAAAAGAGCACTAAGTCTTTGATACCACTTGTAGGTCCCAAAATAGATCAAGAACTGAGCTTTAAGCCTCCAATCTGCATCAAATGTATCTACAACGTTGGGAATCCGAAATAGAAACACAAGAACAAGAAGAAAGTTCAAAACTTTGATATATTTCAGTGAAGTACATGATGTAATGCGTCAATACGTCTAGAGAGCATTCCTCGGGAATCCAACCCTATAATACTACAAAATACGTCTATTTGTACTACTTCTAGGTGTACTCGAACCACTATACACGAAAATGTTCGAGTACACGAATTAATAGTGTAAACGAAAAACTAAGTACACGAATATCAAAACAAAATCTTCACTGGTTGGCTTTGTCAGTCCTTATCTTCAATTTGAGCTCTACAATATGTAGGATTCGATCTGCCCAAGATAAATATTAAATTGATGTGGCTAGTGTGATATGATCCAAGTCGGGTCATACCCAATAACAAGGTAGACAAACACCTGCAATATTTATTTATTGATTTGATCAGTTAAATAAATAACAACACTAAGAACATTTAGAAAAATGGTTTTCTAAATAAGATGCTCTTAAGAAATTAATAAATACCATGGGTTTATTTATTTTGAGAGATAATTTTATAATTGTTATTTAATGGTTAAGTAGCATTTATAAAAATGTAACATGACTTGTAATGTATTACAAATTAATTAAATTGGTTTCAATTAGTGTCATGTTAAAGTTAGTTGTAAATACAATATAATTTTGTAACTGTTACAAATTTATTTTGGGTATTAATTTAAAACAAATGGGTTGGAAATCATGGCAAGCAAGCCCCTTCCATTGGGGCAGAATTTTCAGCAAAAAGGGGCTGCCATAAACCCCTCCCAATGGTTTTAAAGATGCTTATATAAACATACAAGCAAGCCCCATGCAATTAATTTTTTTTTTCTCTCAAGTACAAGAGTATCTTTCTCTCTTTTTCTCCTTTGTTTTTTTTCGGCAAAAACAGCTAAAAAAGGAGCAGATTTTCAGCAACTTAAAGAAGTTTTAAAAGTTGAAATTTGTGTTGTTGAATCCTAGCATTCAAGGGTGGTTGTTGGTGGCTTTGGGTATACAAGCTTGAGGTTTTCTTGGTTGAAGACTTAGCATTCAAATCATCATCTTTACCTTCATTCTTCACGTGTTCTAAGAGGTAATTAATGGTGTTCTTGAATGTTTTGATAGTATGTTCTTCCATATAAAGATCCTTGTTCATGGGTTTTGTTTTAATCAAATGTATATGATGCATAAACTAACTAAACTCAAAATGGTTTTTGATATAAACTCCGCTGCATTTTACATGTTAAATGGTTAATATGGCTTTGATAAACATCTACAAAACCTAACAATGGCATCAAGAGCCGGTTATATGGATACATGCTTCAAAAATCGAAATTTTCGGGTCTTTTTTAATAAAAGTGGGCTGGAAATTTCACACATGGAAATCCCTTTGTTTTTCAAGATATTATTTTATATGCATGTAAGAATCTTGAAAAATTAAAATCATGAGATGGTTTGTTTGTTTAGACAAAAACCCACTTGGATTTGGTTTATGTTGGCCGAAATTTTGGGTTAGAAAAGGGACCATGTTTACGTTTTTTTTGGTATATGCGTTTGGATGTATTTTAGTGCATAAACCTAGCCATGACCTTGTGTTTGAATATTTGTGGTTGTGATTTTATTTGGTTGAAATAAAGGCATGTAATTTATTTGTTTCATTTGGCATGTAATAAATAGATTCGTTGCACTTTATTTTTCTAGAAAAATGTATTAGGATTTTTCTATGTAATTGTACTTTGGGGCTGATTTGGATGACCAAGAAGGTGCCTAAAGAAAATGGAGAAATCACAACACAAAAGGGTCACTTGAAGCATTTGGATGCAAGTTCAAGTGAGAGTTCATCAACACAACATTGTGTCATGTTTTACCCTTAGGAATGACCTTTTGACACACTTGTTATGGCAAGCAAGTGTTGTCAAAATAGTTGGCTATGGTTATGCACTTATATTTTATGTTTGGTTGATTATTTGGTTGTTTGGATGAGTTTGACTTTTAATTGAAAAATTGCATAAACTAGTTAAACACCTAAAATAAAACAAGCATAAAATTGGTTCTATAAAAATCATTAAAGGAATTAATAAAATGAGTTTATTAAGGGTTAATGATTTAATAAAAATGAGTTTTATTAAAAGGAATCATAAAAATTTTTTTTTTTCATAAAATACCATGCATTTGAATGCATACAAATAGTATGGTATAAAAGGTTTTTCTAAAAACTAGAATTTTAGAAACTATAAAAACCCTTTACAAAACAAGTTTTAACACCATCCTTTTAAACAACACTCGATTCACTTGTAACTCGTTTATGGGATAAAGGTCACCTAACCATAAATGCCGAAACTTGTGAAGTTGAGGTGAAATTACCGTATTTGTGGGATAAAGGTCACCTAACCACTTGTATTTGTAAAATCACACGTGTGTTTAAGTAGGACAACTTGATTTGGAAATCATGCATTAGGATCACCGAAGCATGACGTACAAACGGTGTTGATGGGATAAACATGCCAAACAAAACATAAGATGTTTAAAACCGATCCCATACACTAGAAATTGTAATAGGTTACAATTGTCAAACGTTGACTACCTTGTTAATTTAAATAAAGGGATAAAGGTCACCTAACCGATATTTAAATATAACGTTGGATTCTACATTTTAATTATTAATTGTCTATGAAACATAAAAGGGTATTAATAATTAAAATACATTGATATTAAAAATACTAAAATTGAACTTTGTAAAATTGTAGATGGCAAACAACAACAACGCAATCCCGACCGTCCATAACTTATCACTAAGAACCATCCTCGAGAAGGAACGTCTTAACAATGGGAACTTCATGGATTGGTACCGAAACTTGAGAATCGTTCTCAAGCAAGAAAAGAAGTCCTATGTGTTAGACGATCCCATTCCTGATCAACCCGATGAGGATAACGTGGAGGCCTTTAATGATTGGGTCAAGTACGTCGAGGACTCCGTGCAAGTCTCATGTCTAATGTTGGCGAGTATGACTCCCGATTTACAAAAGGACTTTGAGAACCACAATGCTTATGATATGATCACCCAGTTGAAGGAAATGTTCCAACAGCAATCTAGGGTGGAACGGTTCGAAACGGTTCGAGCACTTCATGCATGTCGGATGGACGAGACCCAATCGGTTTCATCTTATGTTCTCAAGATGAAAAGCCACATTGATCGCCTCGAGAGACTTAACTGCCGTGTCTCCACTGAGTTAGCTACGGATTTGATCCTTAACTCCCTATCCAAAAGGTTTGAAACCTTTGTTATGAATTATAATATGAATGGATGGGACAAGAGCATTGGTGAGCTTCATGCAATGCTCAAAACGGCCGAGGCGGGCATGGGTAAAAAGGTTTTACCGGTCCTAACGATCAATGAGGGTGGTAGTAAGAAAAGGAACCACCCCGACCCCAAGGCAAGTGTTGCCAAAGGGAAGGGACACGTTAAAAAGAAAGGGAAGGAGACTATATTTTGAAGCTTACAAGTGGTTTGGAAGTTATTTTAAAGAATGTTTTGTATGCTCCTAGTTTGACTAGGAACATTATCTCTGTTTCCCGTTTAAGACAATGTGGTTTTAATTTCAAGTTTGTTGACAATGATATCCATGTTTCTTTAAATCATGTGTTTTATTTTAAGGCTATGCCTTGCAATGGTATTTATGAATTGGTTCATGATAACACAACATATGATAGCTCAATGTACCAAGCTACCACCAAAAGGCTCAAATTATATTTGAGTGATTCCTATCTTTGGCATTGTCGCCTTGGACACATAAACAAAAATCGCATGCAAAAACTTCAAAAGAATGGTCTTTTAAAAACAAATGAAAATGATTCATTTGATATATGCGAGTCTTGTTTACAAGGTATGATGACAAAGGCCCCTTTTAGTGGGACTAATGAAAGGGCAAAAGATTTATTAGGGATCATACATTCGGATGTATGTGGACCTTTTAAACCGATGACCAGGAATGGTGAAAGATACTTCATTACCTTTACCGACGACTATAGTCGTTATGGGTATGTGTACTTGTTAAGGCACAAACATGAATCTTTTGAAATGTTCAAAATCTTCAAGAATGAAGTAGAAAATCAACTCAACAAAACGGTCAAGATTCTTCGTACCGATAGAGGAGGTGAATACCTAAGTAGTGAATTTCAAGAGTATCTTAGAAGTTGTGGGATTGTCTCACAACTTACTCCACCTGGAACACCACAACATAATGGTGTGTCTGAGAGGAGGAATCGGACTCTATTGGATATGGTTCGATCTATGATGGCTAGAAGTACACTACCTCTATCATTTTGGGGTTTCGCTTTGCTCTCCGCGGCCCGTATTTTAAATATGGCCCCAACCAAGAAAGTGGAAAGGACACCTTTCGAAAGATGGCATGGAAAGGTTCCATCATTTTCATATTTAAAAGTTTGGTGGTGTGAGGCTTATCCTAAGCAATACACTCAAAACAAACTGGAAGCCCGATGCACTAAGTGTATCTTTGTTGGATATCCTAGAGATTGTATGGGATATTATTTCTATGATCCAACAGAGCAGAAAGTGTTTATTGCTCGAAAGGCAGAGTTCTTGGAAACTAAGTTCCTTTCGGAAGGAACTAGTGGAAGAACAGTGGAACTTGAAGAGGTTCAAGATTCACAAGACGATACACATTTGGTTGATACTAGCAATCAACATGAGGATGTTGAGAATGATCATGTGGATGATCAAGATACACAAAACGTTCGCAGATCTGGTAGAATTAGTTTTCCTCCTGAGAGATATGGATTTTTCATGGATGGATGCTATGTTGTGGATTCCGATGAACCAACCACATACCGTGATGCAATGTCAAAACCTGATTTTGACAAATGGCAAGAAGCCATGAACGTTGAGATGCAATCCATGTATGATAACCAAGTTTCGGAATTGGTTACACCACCTCTTAAATCCAAGGTAGTTGGAAGTAAGTGGGTTTTCAAGAAGAAAACCGATATGCATGGAAACTTGGATACTTATAAAGCTAGACTTGTAGCAAAATGTTTCACTCAAACTCAAGGTGTTGATTATGATGAAACTTTCTCGCCTGTGGCAATGCTAAAGTCTACAAGGATATTGTTTGCCATAGCTGCATATTATGACTATGAGATTTGGCAAATGGATGTCAAAACCGCTTTCCTTAATGGATATCTTGAGGAAGATGTCCATATGGAACAGCCTGAAGGTTTTGTCGATCCAAAACATCCTAATAAGGTATGTAAGTTAAAGAAGTCAATCTATGGATTGAAACAAGCATCGAGAAGTTGGAATCATCGTTTTGATGATGAAGTAAAGAAATCTGGCTTCATCAAAAACGCTGACGAAGCTTGTGTATATAAAAAGGCTAGTGGGAGCATCATTACTTTCCTTGTATTATATGTCGATGACATTCTACTATTTGGAAATGACATTCCAACCTTGGAAGGTGTAAAAACCTGGCTTGGAAGCTGTTTTTCCATTAAGGATCTTGGTGAAGCCGCCTATATTTTGGGAATAAAGATCTATAGGGATAGATCAAGGCGGTTGATAGGTTTAAGCCAAAGTGCATACATTGACAAAGTCTTGAAAAGGTTCAAGATGGAAAATTCTAAGAAAGGTTTAGTACCTATTCAAAAGGGGACTATTGAGCACGTCTCAACGCCCTAGTTCAAAGGTTGAGCAAGAAAGAATGAATGGAGTCCCGTATGCATCTGCTATAGGATCCATCATGTATGCAATGATATGTACAAGGCCGGACGTGTCATGTGCTCTAAGCATGACAAGTAGATATCAACAGAATCCTGGTAATAGTCATTGGATGGCTATTAAAAGTATTTTGAAATACCTTAGAAACACTAAGGATATGTTCTTAATATATGGATCTGGTGAGGAGGAACTCGTTGTAATGGGTTACACGGATGCGAGTTTCCAAACTGATCGAGATGATTCACGATCACAGTCGGGATATGTCTTCATTATGAATGGAGGAGCGGTCTCTTGGAAGAGCTCAAAGCAAGATGTAGTGGCACTATCTACAACAGAATCAGAATACATCGCCGCTTCATTGGCAGCTCAAGAAGTTGCATGGCTAAGGAAGTTCATTGCCGATCTAGGGGTTGTTGCTACCATTCAAGACCCCCTAGAGATCTTTTGTGATAACGAAGGGGCCATTGCTCAAATCAAGGAACCTCGTACTCATTAAAAGACTCGGCACATCGAACGGAGGTTCAACTACATTAGGGATGAAGTTGAAAAGGGAAAGATATGTATTCGCAAAGTTCACATCGATCAAAACGTTGCGGATCCATTCACGAAGCTCCTTGAAAGGACAAAGCATGAAAGTCATACTTGTTCCTTAGGACTTCGATATTCTAGTGATTGGAGTTGATTAAATTTTGTATTTGGATATCGGAACTTATGTAATTTGACTTGATTATATGGTTATAATTTTCATTTACTGTTCCATTTTAGCATGTTTAAATCCATGAATAAATGAGTTATTCTAAACGTCCGTAGTCGGTCATATTTGTGGGAACAACTATGAATGTAAGACTATTATAAACTTGGATTGGTTGATATTCACAAGGTATGAATATAGAGCAAGAGGTTGCTGCCAAGGTTCATTGATATCTATGGGATATAGATATAGGACTGGCCCGCTCTCAAATATTTCTTCATGGAATCTTTGTGATTAGTCATAAGAAATATTGAGTAAAGGCGAATATCATTGTGTCCTCAGACCTGAGATACATATTGGGTCTTGATATTCACCAAGTATTGTACTTTGACTTAGTACTTTGCTGTTCTGAAACATGGCAGTACATAAGGCTGAGTTCAGGTATGATACAAGGTGATTGTGAGAGACGTATGTAGTCAAGATGGAATTTGTTCCTCTTATTCATTGAGAGTAAGATGTCTAAGGCCTGTTAAAGTTAAATCGTCGGAGAATGACAACTCTATGTCTCCAGGATTTAACATGACATCTGTAACAAAAGGATAAATGATTGATTCACCTAAATCATATTCAAGTAAGGTACTTGAAGAGGATGATGTTATTGAATGGCACTTAGTCATATACATTAGGGGTAGCAAACCGTTGCTAGGCTTTATTTGCTGCTTGCATCAATCTTCTATGAATCTTGTGCAAGTGGGAGATTGTAGGATTCGGTCTGCCCAAGATACATATTAAATTGATGTGGCTAGTGTGATATGATCCAAGTCGGGTCATACCCAATAACAAGCTAGACAAACACCTGCAATATTTATTTATTGATTTGATCAGTTAATAATAACAACACTAAGAACATTTAGAAAAATGGTTTTCTAAATAAGATGCACTTAAGAAATTAATAAATAACATGGGTTTATTTATTTTGAGAGATAATTTTATAATTGTTATTTAATGGTTAAGTAACATTTATAAAAATGTAACATGACTTGTAATGTATTACAAATTAATTAAATTGGTTTCAATTAGTGTCATGTTAAAGTTAGTTGTAAATACAATATAATTTTGTAACTGTTACAAATTTATTTTGGTTATTAATTTAAAACAAATGGATTGGAAATCATGGCAAGCAAGCCCCTTCCATTGGGGCAGAATTTTCAGCAAAAAGGGGCTGCCATAAACCCCTCCCAATGGTTTTAAAGATGCTTATATAAACATACAAGCAAGCCCCATGCAATTAATTTTTTTTTTCTCTCAAGTACAAGAGTATCTTTCTCTCTTTTTCTCCTTTGTTTTTTTTTCGGCAAAAACCGCTAAAAAAGGAGCAGATTTTCAGCAACTTAAAGAAGTTTTAAAAGCTGAAATTTGTGTTGTTGAATCCTAGCATTCAAGGGTGGTTGTTGGTGGCTTTGGGTATACAAGCTTGAGGTTTTCTTGGTTGAAGACTTAGCATTCAAATCATCATCTTTACCTTCATTCTTCACGTGTTCTAAGAGGTAATTAATGGTGTTCTTGAATGTTTTGATAGTATGTTCTTCCATATAAAGATCCTTGTTCATGGGTTTTGTTTTAATCAAATGTATATGATGCATAAACTAACTAAACTCAAAATGGTTTTTGATATAAACTCCGCTGCGTTTTACATGTTAAATGGTTAATATGGCTTTGATAAACATCTACAAAACCTAACACAATACATGCTAAAATATCAGGTTACGCTGGTGAGTTCTAGATTTATAAAACATTATAAACGTTTTTGTGTGTTAAAACATTATTTGCATGAATCATCATTTCAAATACATAAACTATTGCACATAAACCATCATTTTCGTCATAACCATCGTAACCACCATCATCATGCAACCGCTGTCATTAACATGAGCAGTGGGCTTATGTCGGCACAATACTCCTTACCTTGTTATGGTCAGGTTGACCCTCATTCCCTGTTATCGTCAGGTGGACTTTCATACCCTGTTATAGTCAGACTTTCATACCCTGTTATAGTCAGGTTGACTTTCATACCCTGTTATATTCAGGTTGACTTTCATACCTTGTTATAGTCAGGTTGACTTTCATACCTTGTTATAGTCAGGTTGACTTTCATACTTACCGGTGAGCATCATTCGTACATATCCCATGAAAAGTATTGGAACATCATACGTTCATCATAACATGATACACTTGCATCATGTCATCATATCATCATTCATCATAACATCATGGCTTCATAAACAATTCATGTTAGCATCTTGTCATCGTTACATCATACTCTTATCCTAGTGGCATAGGAGTCATCATAACATATTATGCTAGTATCATTTCATCCTATCATCATAGCATCCTAGCATCATATAGATGTCATGCTAGCATCACACCATCAAATCATAACATCATGGCGTCCTAAACAGGTCTTGCTATCATCTTATCGTCATATCATCATATCTTTATCCTATCATTATAGGATTTCATCATAACCTAACATCTTATAACTATCATCATATTTATAATCATAGCATGGCATGATATAGTTATCATCATATCATATCCTCCTGTTTTTCATTGACAATAACCCATTATCATGCATTTATCTTTCTTAGCATATTCTCATGCATAAATCATCCTACATATCATCAAGCATTCATCATCATAGCACATTCATATGACATCATAAACACAATAACAACATGTATGTTAGCCCAACATATAGTTACACATAACATGTGAAAGTAGGGCATCTAGAACTCACCTAACAGTAATGTAGCTTCTCATCTTCTTAGCCGAACTCCCTTAGCTAAGACACAAGAACCAATATCATTACGTCATCTCATTACATTTCATTCATAGACATAGAATTTATTCTAAATCCTAATAGCTGACTTAACCAGTTCCCAGTATTCGAAACCTCAAGTACACGAAATCATAGGGTTCACAAAATACTCAAAGTACTTGAACCTAAGAGTTCACGACTCCCAGTTCCCGAACACATGTTCACAAAACCAAGTTCACGAATATGGGATTTACAAACTAAGGTTCTCGAACTGATGTTCTCTAACTACGGTTCACGAACTGATATTTTGAAACTGATCTTCTCGAATTAAGGTTCACGAACTGAGTTCGGACACTCCTATTTCCTTTAAAATTTTGAGTACTCATCTTTTCTGCATAAAACTTCACAGAAAACTATCCAATACTTGGGGAGCTAGTTATAGGTTCACTATGGCCTATCCAACGCATTATGACTAAAAAGTATCAAAGTTTGTGCATGAAGGTGTGAGCTTTATGCATAAGTTCCCTTTTCCATAGAAATCCCAACTTTCTTATATTAAACACTTACTTGATGTTAGGTTATCCTTTTGATAGCTTCTCACATGTTTCCTCCTCCGTTTGGTTGCTCAAAAGCCGTTTCTTGTAGTTCACGAACAACCCCTTCTGGTACTTGAGAGAGTGTGCTTCTAGCCAAAGGTGTGCCCGTTTCCCAAGGCACTCATATATATAGGCCAAATTCACGAAACTGGCACTCGAAATGGAGTTCACGGAAACAATTTCGAGTGCTATGGTTTGAGCACTTCTCTTCATGATCTTTACTTAGTTTATTTTTCATCTTTTTTTTCCTATATGCTTATTATTCCTTCCGCATTCATAAATTCAAATAAATTGTATTAGAAAATTTGGGGTGCTACAAGTCTCCCCCCTTACAACAGGTTTCGTCCCGAACCGTTCGTCGTTACACAACGAACAAATCGAGGATACAACCTCCTAATTTCTTCTATCATTTCCCACGTAGCATCTGAACCCTTCCTATGCTTCCACTGAACCTTGACTTTACGAACCGTTTTATTCCGTAGTTGCTTCTCTTGGGTATCCATGATCGCGACTTGTTCTTAGTGTAGTTCAGTCGGTCATCCACCTCGATGTCATCCAAAGGAATATGTGCTTGCTCGTCTGCCAAACACTTCCTAAGATGTGACATGTGGAAAGTAGGATAAATCCAATTTAGCTCCTCTGGTAGGTCCAGTCGATACGCGACTTTCCCTACCCTTGCCTTTATCTGAAACGGTCCGATGTACCTTGGACTCAGCTTCCCTCTTTTTCTGAATCGAATGATCCCCTGCCATTGTGATACCTTCAACACCACTCGATCGCCAACATTGAACTTGATCGGTCTTCAGCGCTTGTCAGCGTAGGATTTTTGGCCATCTTGTGCTGCCTTCATTCGTACTTTTATCACCCACAGCTTTTATGCCATATCAATCACCACAGCCTTGTTTCCCATCTCTTTCCGTCCAATTTCAACCCAGCATACCAGGGTTCTACATCGTCTTCCGATACAGTGGTAGCTGTTATTGAACGAAAATTCCACTAATGGCAAGTGGTCATCCTAGCATCCTCCAAAATTGATAATGCACACCCTAAGCATATCCTTCAACGTTTGGATAGTCCTTTCAGACTGTCCATCTGTATAGAGGTGATAGGCGGTACTGATTTTCAGTCTCATTCCCATGGCATCATGAAATTTCTTCTAGAGTGTGGAAGTAAATTTCTTATCCCGATCTGACACAATGGAGACAGGAACTCCATGTCGGGTAACAATATCTTTCACAAACAACCAGACAACCTTTCGGACGTATACTTTCCCCTGATAGGAAGAAAGTATGCACTCTTCATAAGTCGGTTCACAATCACTCATATGGTATCATGTCGTTTAGATGTTCTCGGTAGCTTGGTGATGAAATCCATAGTGAGTGTAGGACCTATGGACCCCAAGGAATCAACTCGGTTCTTATGGAGATCTGCTCAACAGCCACTGGAATAGTGCGGAATCCTATTCCGGGTTTTTCCAATCGAAAACACCAAGCCCCGTGGCGATCTGACGATGAGGAGTGAACGTTTTGATCGAAATCGAACACCACGGGGTGAGAATCGAAGTTGGACTGCAAGAGTTGGCTCAAAACGCTAAGGGTATGAAAGAGGAGTGCACAGGGGTGAGAGGGAGCTCGGAGAGTTTTGAAAAATGTTGTTTGCAGCTATATATACAAGCTATACTCATTCGGCCGAATGAATGGTGCGAATCAATCATTCGGCGAATGGCTCAGGCTAATGAGCTGGTCAACCGAATGAGTCATGCGGATGACTCATTCGTTCGCCCCAGTCATTCGCTAGGTGTTCATTCGCCCTAATGAAATCATTCTTAGGGTCATTCGCATGAATGGGTTTGTAACATATTCAAAGTCAAAGTCAAACATATATAAACATAACAAACTCAATTAAACATGTACGAACAATATAGAATGACTGATTTCAATAATAATATCCACTTTATACATCAAATCATACAAAATACTGAACTAGGGAGATTCTATGCACTAACATAATCCCCCTTGGACCTAGTTCTTCATTTGTCAGCACCTGTCTTGAAATACTTTTCTAAGATAGCCTTCCAGTCAGTGCCGGCATCAATTCCAAACACTATGTATATCCGGATGACTCTCATGAATTGTAGAGCTTGCTCCATGTCTGCCACTTCAAAGAAAATCTGACATGTGCACAAGGCTTTCACATCGTTGTGTGACAGATTGGTCAGCCACATGGGATCAAATATATGTTCCGTATCCCATTTGTTGTCTTTGCATAACACAATCACTGCTTTTGCAGTTATCCCATCATAATACCACCATCGGAAACGTCCAAAAAGTCTTGACGCATCTTCCGTAATGGAATCTTCTTCATGACTTTTGGAGGCAACCACTTTAGGATAACTCTATGTCTGCTGGTATCTGCATCAATTTCCGGAAGATAGTACCTCTTCGGTTGCTGAGGTTTGAAGTTGGTCCATCTCTTCCGGTACTCATACTGAATATGTCTAGAGAACCAAGAAGACATCCATGAATCTTCACTATAAAGCATCTTCAGACGTGCGAGATGATTAATTTCGAATCCCGGCAGCGTCTTAAAGTCATGGGGATGCTTGAAATACTGTATCGCTTTTTCCCTCTTGATAGCATAGCATTGCAGATCATGAAAGTATGCCCAAATCAGAATTTGACCTCCAGCCTTATATCCTTTGGTCCCGTATACTTTGGTCTGTGTAGCTGGCATCTTTGCAACACTTTCCTTCTTCAAAACATCCCAATAAGCTTTCCATTCTTCTTTTCTTTTCTGAATGTCTTCTGCTGAAGACTCACTGCCACTGACCTTTTCGTCTATTTTGCGATTCAGCTCTTCCTCAAAATGTAGACCAAATAAGTCAGTAAACGTAGGCATCTCCTCTTCAGCTGAAGTATACTTTACGCCCTCTTCCTCGGTGATATCCTCCAAGAACACCTCATCAACATCAACAAACATCTCTGGAGTAGGAATATCTGAAATAGGAGCAGAGGAGTCATCAATGGCAACCTCGTCAGGATTTAACCTGAAAAGCTCAGCAATCTGTTTCTTTGTCAAGAAATGGATAATCTCTCCTTCCTCCTTGTCATAGCTAACTGAGTGTTGTATGATGCCTTGAGCTTCCAAAATCATGGTCAACGTCTCATCCAAACGACGTCTCAAAGGCAAAGCATGAACTTCCTCAGTAGCTTTAGGCTCTTCGGTTTAAGGAGGAGGAGGCTTGGCACCTTTATCGTGCCTTGTCTTTGTCCGGATTTCAGTGGGAGGGGACTGCTGCCCTGATGCACTTGATGAACTGGCAGAACCACTTCTAGCACCATCATCATCCTCATCTGAATCATCATATTTTTTAGTATCCTCGTAATCAACCTTCTCCTCATTAGATTCGTCTTCTTCTTCATCTTTATCTAAATCATTGAAGGCAGTCTCAGTGACCTCGATCCTAGGAGTAGACTCCTTGAGGCTTTAAACTTGCTCAGCTAGTCGCAAGTTTTCAGCCTCAAGAGCTGAAATCCTATCATTTAGGCCAACATCTGTTAGGGTCAGCTGGTTGTAATCATCTACAGACTTGAGTAGCCTCTCCTCTAAGTCAGCAGATCGAGCCCTCAAATCCGCCCGTTGGTCAGCTGCCTGTAGCAGTAGAGCATCCTGCTCACTGACCCTTTGTGTCAGTTGGGAGATAGCCAAGTCCAGCTCGTGGTTCCTCTCCACAAGTCGAAGAACCAAACTGTTCAGAGTGCTGAGCTGTTCAGCAACTGAAACAGTCGATATATACGAATCAGTACATGTGGTGGAGGGACCCGAGGAAGCTGTAGTGAAGACAGCAGTGGGAGCACCTGAGGAGGTCAGAGGGGCAATAGTGACATGTGTATGAGTTGCCCTTGACCTGGTCAGTGAAGAAGTTGGAACAGTTGCAGCTGATATAACAGTGGTTGCAACAATAGAAGACAGCTCTGACCGCCTCTGTAGGCCAAACTTAATCCTTCTTCTTTTTGCCGGAGGAGAGGTAGACTGAGCAACAGTAGCAGCATGAGTAGATGTACCAATGGAAGTACGTGGGGGAGGAGAAAAATCAAACTCAGGAATAAACGATGGATCCCTGATCTCCTCCCTCTCAAGCTCTGTCACACTTTGCCTCTTCCTCTTCTTCACTAGCCTTGTCCCCACCAGAATGTTCTCCAACTCATCATCTGGCTTATCAGAATCTGAACTATCAGATTCCTCTTCATCATCATCTTCACCACCATCTTCATCTGATTCATCTCACTCATCTCTCTCCTCAGCTGAAGTGGTACCACCCATCTCTAGTGGAGTGGAGACGGTGGCCTTAGTGGAAGTCATGAAATCTAAATCAAGTAAAGCACCAACATCTACATCATCTTCACCAGCAAAAGAAACACTAACTCCAGCACCAGTACCAACATCAGAAACATCACCACCAGCTCCAGAAACAACACCATCACCACCACTAGCACCTGCACCACTACCAATATCAGCACCACCACTAGCACATGCAACACCTTCATCACCATCAATACCTCCCGGCACAATTATATATTCTAAGTCTGAATCTGAATTCTCATGTCTCCATCTCCTCCCAACAAGTGCAACGTAATCAGGGTTGAGGAGATGGCCGAATAGAGTACGAGTGGGAGGCTTTGTCTCCTTTCATCTCATGTGCTCCAATCTAATAATGTCTGATCTGGCCTTCGGTATATTAGGCACTTGAAAGATCTGCTAGAGAAATCTAGGGTACATAAGAAACTTCTTGTCTCCTTTAAGATAGACATTCTCCTTCATATGCGTGAATACCATCTCCGAGAAGTTGAATGGTATATTCAGCACCAAGGCCACAAAGGCACCCTGTAATGTCTCTCTGAGTTCATCAAATCCCCCGCTCCTAGAACCCAAGTAGTGAATGAGTACGTGAGCCAAGTACTTGAACTGCGGAGATAGAAAAGCCTTGTTCAGAACTTCGGCTTCTAAGTCATCATCATACTTGCATCGCATAAAGCATCCTCTAACAAGATAGCAATCAAGTAGGAAAGGTTGATCAGGTGCATCCTGGAATCCACAAACCCTCCGAATGTGTTCAGCAGAGACTATGACATCATGTATTCGCACCTTTCCTCTAATCACAGGAGGTTTGACATCACAGTCTATGTCTGCAGATCTCCAGAAATCCCTCTAGTGTGACAGATATTGATCATAGACGGTGGATATAGCAGTAAAGATCTTAGAACGCCTCTAGAAAATTAATAATCTCTCTGAAATGCGTGGCATTCTTGGTAGCAAGATCTAGATGAGCACAAATGTTGTTCTTCGTTACAGCTTTGTAATCTGCCATACTGAAAACAAAGAAATTAACTTGTTAGTTCAACTTAGTCAAACATTTGAGCAAAATCAAAAATTTTACACAAGTATACAACTTGTGCGAATGAGACAACAATGCCCGAATGAGGCTTGCGCGAATGAGGTGAAATGACCGAATGGGCTATGTTACCCAAATGACAAGCGAATTAGTCCAATGGCCGAAAGAGTCTCACTCGGTCGAATAGCTTCATTTGGTCGAGACATCTCATTCGGTCGACCTTGAAGTCCGAATGATCGACATTCGGTCGACCGAAGGATTTCAAAAATGCAACTTCTCAAAACCATAAATCAAACCATAAAATTTACACAATCTAGTTCATAAACATCCGATTAAGGTTTTAGAACAAGTTTTATGTGTTTATAGACCATTTTGATCGTTTATTTGACAGCCACAGTTACAAGCCCTAAAAACCCTAAACCATGAACTGTTCTTGATGAATCTACGGTCAAAACTTGAAAATCTTTGTCTAATAAGTACATGTAACAACCACATGTTGGAATACGTTCAGTATTACAAGATTAATCGGTGAGAATCAAAGAACAATGGAGAGAGAGTGAGTCGGGGGAAGGAGAGCACACAGTAAGCCGAGCGAATGAGTTTGGGAGAACGAGTTGGTTCGGCCGAAAAAGCCCAATAAATAGGAAAACTCGTTTGGCTGAGAGATCAACCGAACGAGTTGCTTCTGTAACATTTGTGACAATCCGGCAATTCGCGGTTAACCCCGTTATTCAGAAATTATCAGAATCAATATGAATGTCATCAGAAACAAACTAAAAAGGGTTTATATCTAACAAAATAAAGTTGTTATCATCTAAATACAAAAGATTATATTGTAATTAGGTAAAAACCCTAATTTTGACTTTCCAAGTCAAAATTCGTAGGGGTTATCACATAAAAATTCGAATTTCAGATATCTTTCAAGTAAAAACCGAAATATATTGCTCCTAATCATGGTATTGATGATTATTAACATTTGTTATCAGTTACATAGCCCATGAATGATCGAATTAAACCAAAATGGCAATCAAAAGTCAAAACTGTAACATTTCACTATCAAATCCATGGCATTCGACCATAACTCACAAAATTAGACACCCTCACACTATAATCGGCTCCCTTAGAGAGTTCTGCACACAACCATTTGATTCCAGAAGCCCGGATTGAAGGATTCGATCGTGGGTCGGCCGAATATCAAGCTAAAGGTCGATCTCTTTCAATTGATCATCAAAACAAGTAAGTTTTCGTTCCTACACTACCTAAACATGCCGACTAAGCTAACCCCTATGCTTAATACATGAGCAAACACCGAATTTTATGAAGACTAATTCTAGGGTTCTTCGGCCTTGGGGATTTGGGGGATTCCAATAAAATGAATTCGAAAATCAAATTAATATATATCATCAGATTCGTAATACATGCTAAAACGAAAACCACATTTCAACTTTGCAATACAATGTCGAATTATACCATTTCGGATTCTAGGGTTTATCTCATAAACCCATTTGGGGGTTTTCGAAGGAATGAGGTTAAAAATCCAATTCAATGGTACCTTTAGTTCCAGAAGATTCCGATTAAGTTAAACCTCATATCAATTTTGCTAAACAAAATCTAATTTGATGTGAACCGGTTGTAAAATTTTGAACAAAAATCGTTTGGGGGTTTCGACCCATAAGAACTTTATATTTCAATTAAACAATACAGACACTTTCGTGATGTGTAAATGGATGAAAAGCATGTATCAATTTCAAGTAATAACTAAGAATTAAACGATTTAGATTTTTAGGGTTTTTTTGTTGAAAAACCGTTTGGGGTTTTTGGAACTATTGAACTTGTTTCTTGAATTAGTTGATACAGAACAGTTCGGAATCTCTGTAATAATGAAAACCCTATGAAACCTTAATTCATAAGCATCGAATTTAACAAGATTAGATGATGAGTTGGGGGTTCACGTTCGAAAACATTGAATGTCATGAAATTGGAACTTTAAGATGATGATTTAGCAAATTAAAGACATGATTGAACTCGCCTAGACCACTAAAACTGTAACCCTATGTTTACAGGTTCGATTGGGTTTGGATTGGGACCCTATTTGGGTTAATAGTTCGGTTTGAGAAAACCAATGGGATCCGATCCTTTGTAGATTAAAAAAAATTAAAATGAGATCTGGTTTTTGAATGTTAAAACTATTTTTAGTAGTTTTATCATAATTTATTCGTTCTAACTCCGATTAGATCCGTTCAAGTTGGGTTGGAACCGTAACGAAATCCCGAACAAAATAAGAGAATAAAATTCACATTTTAACCCGAAAACGTAATCGCATATGATTACGCTTATTTAAATAAAATCATAAACGATTATATGATTTTATTAAACGATTTCAAAGTCACGCGTACTTACTTATGTGCGTTTATAACAAGTCTAACATACGTGTGTTGACACGTATGTAATTTCGAACACAAAACGACATCTCGAATAACACAACGTTATTGTTTAAACACAGATTCTTCATAGAGGATTATTTATGTGACTACACGTGTGTTTGATCATTCCATTGCTATCAAAGGTGCGTACACGACCCCTTTCCTTATTTTAACTGTTTTGGGGGAGAAAACATGTGCAACAAACATTTTAGATACATATCACTTGCATGAGTTAGCTGTTTACATTAAGTGCGAACATAGCATTACAAGTCCTTACATTTCAAACCGTTTAGTTTGCCGTAGTGCAAAGCGTGGTAGTTGGAAATAGATATATTATGTTTGACAAACCTCACTTGGTAGATGGGATCTACGCAAGTGTTTGACTAGCAAATTCACATTACTATTGTTTGTCCTAGACAATAGTGGAAAGGCAACCAACATTCAAACAGTCAGCTTCGATATCGACCGCTTATGTAAATAGTACAAATGACTAGCTATCATGACCATGCATGTGTGATTATGTTATCTGCAAACATTTCATTTCAAACAGTTGTTTCAAACATTTGTGAACACTTAAACCTGTGTATGCACCAACCTTTGTGTTGACTTGATTTACATGTTTTCTCAGGACGCTAAGGTACATGAGCAAGCAAGCATGGACTAGGAGATCGAGTCGCATGCATATTTACATTCCTATTGTTTTGAATTTAAACAATTGAGACTTTGCTTTGTAATTTACAGTTTTCAAACTGTTATGTTTGTTATTGTTTTAAAAACGCTTCCGCAACGTTAGAACTTTGATATTACAGTTTTAGACCAAAGTATGTTTGAAAATCATATAGAGGTCTTCGTTATGTCTAATGATCTGAGATCCTGGTTTGTCACGTCCCAAACGGTATGATTCCGTTAGTTGAAAATTGGGGGTGTGACAGATTGGTATCAGAGCCATTGTTATAGCGAACTAGGTTTGCATTAGTAGACTTAGACTATAACTGTTAGACATTAGACACTTGTTTACACAACTGCTTTTGCCTGGTATTTACATATGGTCTTATGTAACAGATATGGCAGCACCATCACCACCGCACGTGATCGTACTTGATGACGAGGAGCCGATAGCTCTAGCATTTCAGGATCATGAGGAGGATCCGGAGGAGGATCCCGTGGAGGACTCGGATGAGGATCCGGAGGAGGATCCTGAAGAGGACGACCCAGAGGAGTATCCGGAGGAGGATCCAGAGGAGGCACCGCAGGGGGACCCACTGAAGGCACCTGAGGAGGATCCCACCGAGGAGTCTTCTTATCGTATGCCACCTAGATTTCGTGCCTGTAAGAGGCCACGATTTGAGTTGGATGATGTTGCCCGATTGACCTGGGAGTCAAAGTGGGCTAATGATCGGATCGAGCACATGGCGCAGGAGCTCCGGGATGTAAACGCCCGATACGCAGAGCTTCGCAGTGTAGTTCAGGGGATGGAGTCTCTCACATCGTACATCTGACTACACGAGTGCAAGAGGAGGAACATCGAGCCGACATTGCTGAGGGGAGATTGATTGCATTGGAGGAGCAGTTTGTATCTGAAGCAGAGGAGGAAGAGGAAGAGGAGGAGATACCAGCACATGATGTTGATTCTGATGCTGATTCTACTATTGAGGACGCCTGATTTTTCTTTATTTTGTTTAAACTTATAAGAGGCGGGTTGTGTCCCTACATTAGATGTTTGAAAACCTATGTTTTGATTTTGAAAGTATTGTTATCAAATCAAATTATTATCTATTGAAAAACTATTACTTGTTGCCAACAGTTGTGTTAATACATACAGTTACATGTTTGTTTGTCGTATTGTTTACACATTTCACATTAGATTTTGATAACTTTCTAACACTCATTCTAACTATGAAGATCATGGCTGGGGAGAACATACACATGACAGTTGTGAGCTCAATGAGCTGATCAATAACAGGGTCGCGGAGGCTATTGCGAACTACACCCAGACACACACGACAGGACCACAGGGTCCAGCAGGGGGATTGGTGAACCCACAAGTGTGCACATTCAAGATATTCTTGGACTGCAAGCCACACAACTTCAAAGGATCGGAAGGGGCCATTGGACTCCTACGATGGATTGAGAAAGCAGAATCAGTATTTGAGATGTGCAACTGTCCTGATGAAAACAAAGTGAAGTATGTGTTGGGATGGTTGAAACCGATCCGGATCGAATACGAAGTCCTACGAACTATCAACTACGTGCGGAATCCATAGTCAATATGTATGAATAAAAAGAACACATGCAATTCAATAAACACCTCTTGTATTATCAACAAATGATTACAAGAAGACAATTCTCACACAAAGAAAACACAGAGAATTTCTAACAATTTGTCCAAAGTTCTACCAGATCTACAAACAAACCTGCTATTTATAGAAACTGGTACAAGCGAACCTTTACTGCTAGCCGAACCTATGGTTTGCCAGCCGAACCCTAAGGTTCGCTGAGCGAACCCTTAGGTTTGTTAGACGAACCTATGAAAACAATCAAAAGGTTCGCCGAACCTTTGCCAGGCTATAGATTCGCTAAACCTATCAACTCAATAGGTTCGCCAATATGCTAAAGTTCGTGGGCCAGACGAACCTTAGGCATAACCTAGCCGAACCTTTATTCAAACTCAAAATAAATACATCTTTTGAATAGCAAACAATTACAAACATGTACTAACAAACTCCCCCTAAATGTTTGCTATCAAAATCTTTAATCTTTGCCTTCAGCTCTATCTTCAGCTTTATCTTCAACTGTATCTTCAACTGTTTCTTCAACTCTGTCTTTAACTCCACTCGATTCTCCAACTTCAACAATCACATTATCCACCGCTCGTATAACAACCGAACGTGGTATCTTTGCCAACCTTTCTGCTTCAATCTTAGCATCTCTTTCATCTCTTTCCTTCTGAACTTGCATCAATTCAATATAAAGATCATTCACATCTTTCCAATTACAACCAGAATGTATAGCCAATGTATAACACATTTGTGCAATGATCTGATATTGAATTGCCATATCTTTGAAGCTCACTCCAACATCATGATAACCAACTTCAGCATAAATCTCTGCAGTGTTGAGTAAATCAATATCATCTTTTGAACAATTTACAATCCAAATAGGATCAAGCATTCGAATCACCCTCCAATCATCATCTTGCTTCAATACAATTACACCTTCAGAAGTTCTCTCATCATAAAACCAAAATTTAAAGAATGGATTCCAATCTTGTTCCATCTTTCGAAGTCTTGGTCCCTTGAATACTTTAGGCTTTACATAATCTTTGAATCTTTCTCTGAATTGTGGTGTCAACAAACTCCATCCCATTCTAGCTTCTTTCTTCAACAGATTCTCAAAAATTTCATTGAGTCGAGTCTGTATAGGCTTTATCATCCTTAATCTTGAAAGATCTTTGCATTCAAATGCTGGTAGACTCATCAGATCAGTAGCCTTGCCAAAGTATTGGCATCCATCTATTCTTTTCATCACATAACATCCCTTATCCATCAAACTCCCTGAAATATTATGAAAATAACCATAACTAATAATCCTTCCAATCATCTTGGATTTAGATCCAATCTTGAACTTCTTGGATTGTCTAGTTAGGTTTTCTGGATCTTTATCTTCAAACACTTCTGTCATAATCTTGAAAGAATGTAAGTGATCAATGATGTACTTTGTTTCATCTTGAAATGCTTTCCAATAATCCAAATTTGTCTTAGCTTTAACCGGATCTAATGTTGTTCTTGACATACTTCCAGCTTCAAATATTTTCTGCATCATGTTTAAATTCGACAAATCTTCATCAATGACATCCTTATCAAAATCAGATAAATCAGTATCTTCATCTTCTTCAAAATCAAACATCAATTCATCATCATCATCATCATCATCAAATAAATTTTGATAATCTTGAACTGAGTAGTCATCCATAATTTCTCCTTCTTCTCTTTCTTGATAAACTTGAACTTCAACAATATTTCTCTGCAAATCTATATCAGAATGCATTTTAAATAAATCAAGAAAAATAGGCAGAGAGTAATCAAGAATAGCCATGGGATGTTCTATTGCATCTAAATCTTCAAATTCAACTTCAGTACAATCCCTAGCTCTATTAAAAGATACAGAAGTCAATGGAACAGCATCTGTAGCAAGCTTGGAAGGAGTATAAACAACAATAGCTCCGGTCACAACATTTAAACCACTATCACCTCCAGCAACTCCACCAGCACCACCATCTGCCCCATCATCACCACCAAAATCAGAATCATTAGGACGTTCATCAATGTCAGTATCACCATAATCAACTTCTTCTTCTTCTTTGTCTTCCTCCTTCTCTTCCTCCTTCTCTTCCTCTTTCTCTTCCTCTTCCATTTCCATCTCCACATCCACCACTACCTTTTCAACTTTAGAACTTGAAGCTTCTGACTTTGTAGTCTTTGACTCCAATTCTTTGATCTTAAATCTCAAGTCAGTATTCTCATTCTTCAACACAACTATATTTTCTGATTGTAATTTGATGAAGAAATCCAACTCAGAGAATTTGTCTTGCATCTTCTTCTTCTCTACCATATCCTCCTCTCTCCATTTCATCATCAAAGCCATTTGAGCTTTAATCTCATCAATCTCAGCAACCTTTTGCTCTTTTTCTTTCCTGTAGCTCTCAAACTCCTTAGAAAGAATAGACAATCTTTGCTTGAGATCAGTATCATCATAGTTCACGGTAAAATTGATGTCTCCAAGCTCATCAAGTCCCGAAAATAAATCATCTCTAGGAATTGAATCCTGAGGCATAGAAGTCTCTGGCAAGGAGATAGTAACAGTAGTGGTTTCCACAAAAGAAGGCATAAATGTGGCTACATTTACAAACTCAGGAGTTTGTAAAGTAGACGCATGAGTAGTAGAAACTGAAACAGAAGAATGAATAATAGGAGATACTGAGATAGGAACTGAAGTAGGCATCATGGGTGAAGACACAGTGGTCTTAGCAGTCTTTGCCTTTTTCCTCTCATATGGCCCTCCCTTGGCCATTCTTTTCATCTTCTTCGGCTTAGAAGACTCAGGCTCCTCAGGTACAAAACTAGGATAAGCTCTTTCCGCCCTTTCTTCTTCAGCTTTTTCTGCAAATTTCTTCTTCAGCCTCCTCACCATCTGGTTCCCTTCCTGAACCATTTCATACTTTGACTCTGTGTCAAAAGATTCAACTTCTTCATCACTAGCAACAGCAGTGTCTGTCTGATGCTCAGACATATCAACCTCTAAAGGTTCCTGAGAACTCTGTTCTTGAGATGATTTGGCTTAAGGAGTAGATCGAGATGATTGACCAATATTTTTCCTTGGTTGTTGTCTTGGTGGAGGTGGAGGTGGTGCTTGATCTTCATCAGCTGCAAATTCTTCGTTGTCAGATCCTGAATCAGCATGTCTCCAGGCATCCTCCTCAGGTGCAACATAGTTTGCCCTGGCACAGTGACCTATCAGATCCTTTTCCAGCACAGCATCCCCAGTCCTCTGGTAAACTCTGACCTGACCGAAGCTGGAATCAGTCATATGTTTGAGTTTCAGAAGATCTGCTGCTTCTCTAGGTAACAAGTCTTCAGGCAATCTCTCATCAATAAGCATCTGTACGAACCTAGGATACATGTAAAATCTATCCTTAGCCTTCGTCACATTGTCACACATATAACGGAAGATCATGCCCGAGAAATTGAACGGTTTGTTCAATATAAGTGCAACCATGGCTGATCGCATGAAATCCCTAAGCTCATCGAATGTGCCTTTCCTCATGCTAAGGCAATGAAGGAGAACATGAGCTAGAAACTTGTACTGGAGGGGCAGCTTTCCCTTCTTCACAGAAATGGAACTATAAGCTCCAAAATAACGTATGCGAAGAAAGCAACCTTTGATGCACCTCTTAGGAATGAGAGTTACACCTTCCGGTTCACCTCCAAACTGTAATACCCTCCGTATGTCAGCCTCTGAAATACGAATTGCTTGTCCAAGCACATTCGCATCGATGACATAGTCTTCATCAACTGAAATCACACGAGCTGATTCCCAGAAGCTCTGGATATGAGATCTATATATCTGGCAAGAGTTGGAAATAGAATGATAAATCCGCGACCTCCTGAGAAACTCGATCATAGGTCTGAAATCTTGACCGTTCCTAGTTGTTGGATCCAAGTAAGCACAAACATTGTGTTTGTCTCCGAAAGTTAGATTTGCCATATCTACAATTAGAAATAAAAACAATTAGAAACAAAAATTAATCAAAAAATTTAAAAAAATTTGAAAAATTTCTAAGTAGACCAGCGAACCTATTCTCTTAGAGGAACCTAATGCTAGGCGAACCTAATTCAGACGAACCTGTTAATCAGACAAACCTTTTGAACGAACCTTATCATGAACGAACCTTTTGATGAACGAACCTTTTGAATGAACAAACCTTCTGATGAACGAACCTCAGAATGAACGAACCTCAGAATGAATGAACCTTCATATGAACGAACCTTGTTGGTCAAACGAACCTTGACCAAAAGGTTCGGTTCTTTTGAAATCCATAGGTTCGCCACGAATCTATCAGATTCAGACGAACCCTCAAGGTTCGGCGAACCTTTGTTCATCCAACGAACCTGTTCATAGGCGAACCTTTTTCAGATTTCAAATCAAAATTTAAAAACTTTGAATCTAATGATAAAAATCATACACCCAGGTTCGAAACATGCCGATGAACAACTTTAATGAAGATGGTTTGTTCAATTTATCGATTTTAATCAGTTTTAAGTCAATTTACAGGTTCGATCTTAAAAATCCTAAAATCTCTCAAATCTCTCAAATTAGCCGGTCAAATTCAAAAATTTCTACCTAGAAATGTTCACGAGATGATTCTGAATCTAATGATAACAATCAAAAAGTCTAGGAGGTCCAAGATCAAAAAACGAAAAATTTCTTCTTGCAGGTTCGCGAATGATGAAAGTGACGAACCATTCTGGCGAACCCTCTATATATATGTCACGAACCTTTTCCAGACGAGCCTTTCACTAGCCTTTGCTACGAACCTTTTGCAACGAACCTTTTCACCGAACCATTTCAAACGAACCTAGTAAGCGAACCTAGTCAACGAAACTCACCTGCGAACCTAACTAGCGAACCTTACTCCACGAACCATCTTAGCGAACCTTCTCCGAAACCCAGACGAATATTTTAAAATTTTGAATTTTTCTTTAAATTTCAAAACAAATTCATGTTCAATCATTCCAAAGTCAAACAAATAATCAAAAATTACTGATTTAACATCAGATGAAAAAATAAAATCTTTTTGGAATTTTTTAAATTTTTAGAAAAATTAATCTACAAAATTAATAAAAGAACTACCTACAAAAAAATAAAATTTTTTTGTTTGAGAAAGATTCTGACATCAGATCATATTATTTTACAATTTTCAACATATCTGTTTGTATTATCTCAAATATTATCTGAAAATTACAAGTTTAAGATGATTGTCAGTATACTTATCCTTTTAAATTTATTACTTAGTCAAGAAATCAGTTTAAAACAAGATTATGAAAACACTTTATAATAATCCATTTACTTGAACACATCCCCGATTTGTGAATAACTAAACAAACATAAATGTTCTCAAACTTATAATTTCAATTTTAACTAATCTGATCATGCAAAAATAAAGCAGAATTTCTTTTTGAAAATAACAAAATTGAAAACAATTTGAAATTGTTCAAAATCTTGGAATCAAGATTGATACTTACGTATGCTTAAATGATCCAGAAAATGAACGAAACAATAATTTAAGATTAAGCTTTTAACAATTAGTTCGATATATTCATATATGCAGAGATTGTCTAAATCTTAATCAGAACAAAGAAAATAAATTTTAATTGTTTAAAGCTATAACAATCAGGTCGATACGTAAGTATACGCAAAGAATGTTCCAGCTTTAAACTAAAATAAAAGAAAAAAAACAAAAACATAATTTCTTTTAAAAAATAAACACATGATCAAACTAGTACTTTGACTTTTTGTTCAAGAACATTTTGTCAGAAAAATTACCACTCTTTCAGGACAACTAAGTACTGCATTCTAAGCACCTGTTTCTTATAAAATATACTCAAAACTTTGTTTAAACTTATCCTGACTAAGTTATAAACCTACTTTCATATCATACTTAATACGTGTACTAATTCATTAAATTTTAATAACACATACAGATATGTTTCCAAATGCAAATAATGTGCTATCATTTCTCATTAGGTCGAATCAATTTCTCAGATTTTTAATTTTTTATGTTTTTGTATTTTTTATTTTTTAATGTTTTTGTATTTTTCAAAATTTTCTCCCCCTAAAAACAAAAACACAAAAAAAAAATAAAAAATCTGATGTTAATTCAATAAAAAAATGATTATGAAGGAATTTGATTCTTGATTACCTCACCCATGACGCTGATCCCATTTAATTTGAGTAAATACTCAAAACGTTGTTTGTCAAAGGCCTTGGTGAGAAGGTCTGCCCTTTGCTCGTTTGTGTGTATCTTCACCACATCAATCAGTTTCTTTTCATAACAGTCACGTATGAAATGAAACCGAATATCAATGTGCTTGGAACGTGAATGATACACTGGATTCTTGGTAATTGCAATGGCAGCCTCATTATCTACATGAATCAGGGTAGATAAAAAGTTCAGTCCATAGTCTCTCATCTGTTGTTGTATCCACAAGACTTGGGAACAACAACTGGCAGCAGCTACATATTCAGCTTCACATGTAGATGTAGTAACAGATGTTTGCTTCTTACACTGCCATGAGACTAATCTCTCCCCCAAAAATTGTGCACCTCCAGTAGTTGACTTGGAATCAGTCTTGTATCCTCCATAGTCTGAATCACTAAACGCATGGAAGGTATAGTTATCATCCTTAGGATACCACAAACCGGGGTCTGGTGTACCCTTCAGATAATGTAAAATCCTTTTGACTGCAATCAGATGAGAAACTTTAGGCTTTGATTGATAGCGAGCACAGATACTTGTAGCAAATATAATATTTGGTCTTGAGGCTATCAAATACATCAAGCTCCCAATCATTCCACGATATAATGTAGCATCAATTAGCTCCCCCTTAAGATCAGGCTCAATCCCGTGATTGGGCTGAATGGGCGTGGAAATGGGTTTACAATCAAGCATGCTAAACCGTTTTAGCACATCTTGAATGTATTTAGTCTGATGAATAAAAATGCCATCATCAGTCTGATCAATTTGTAAACCCAAAAAGAACTTGATGTCAGACATAGCACTCATCTCAAACTTCTCAATCATCACCTCTTTAAACTCCAAACACAATTGTTCATCAGTAGATCCGAAGATGATATCATCTACATAGATCTGAACAAGGAGAATGTCCTTGCCCTTTTCCCGATAAAACAATGTTTTATCTATCTGACCCCTATTGAACCCGTGTTCAATAAGGTGAGTCGAGAGGGTCTCATACCAAGCTCGAGGAGCCTGATGAAGACCATACAGTGCTTTGTCCAGGAGGTATACCTGATCCCGATGGATCGGATCCTCAAAGCCCGGTGGCTGACAAACATACACTGTCTGCTTCAATGACCCATAAAGGAATGCAGACTTAACATCCAACTGGAACACTTTGAACTTCTTGTGGGCAGCAAAAGATAGAAATAATCTAATCGCTTCAAGCCGTGCCACAGGTGCAAACACCTCATCATAATCAATTCCTTCTATTTGTTTGAACCCTTGGACAACCAAACGCGCCTTGTTCCGAACAATTACGCCTCTATCGTCTCACTTACACTTCAACACCCACCTGGTTCCTATCTTCTTTTCACCTTTTGGAAAATCTACCAAATGCCAAACACCCGGTTTCTGAAACTGATTAAGCTCCTCTTGCATGGCCTCCACCCAGGCAGGCTCACGCAGAGGTTCAGTTACAGATTTAGGCTCAATCTGAGAAACAAATGCAGAATGCATCCATAACTCTTGAGTCCCATGATTACGCTCCAGCTCGACATACAAACTCTCCTCGTTTGCAACTTGCCTTCTCGTCTGTACTCCAACAGACGGGTCTCCAATGATCTGCTTCACAGGGTGATTCACATGTACTCTAGACACTGGCACTTGCGGGACTCCAACACCATGATCAAGATTTGTGATATTCTGATCTTCATCTTGATCTTGAGAAACGACATCTACAAAAACATCCTGATCATCCTCCGATGACCAATCATCATTAACTTCTCCAAAAATGCGTTCCTCAGTTGAATGATTATCATCAACCTGATGAGAAACTCCTTGATCTTCAGAATTTTGTAAATCATATAACATCTGCAAAGAAATTTCATCATCAGTAAAAGTAGGAGACAAGTTAAAAGACTCGAAAAGTTTATCATAATCAAATAACCAATTTGGACCTTTGCCTTCTGGTATAGGTGTATGTCGTTGAACATCCACATTATACCAGAGTTCCACAACACCCGTGCATTTGTTAAACACACGTTTATTGGGAAGGCTATAGCCCAGAAAGAAACCTTCTTCAACCTTAGAGTTGAATTTAGCATCTTTCTTGAGCATGGTACAAGGAGCCCCGAAAGGTTCCAAGTGTTCCAAATTTGGTTTCCGATTCTGAAGAAGTTCATAACAAGTCTTGTTATGTCGTTTGACAATCAGCACTCGGTTGAGAGTAAAACAGGCGGTCGCTACAGCTTCATGTCACACCCCGAGCCGGCGGGGTTGGATCGGAGTCCCCGTCGGGCGGAAGGTTCCCGGGGCGTGATATCGCGGGCGATAATCAAGAAGATCATATTGTTTACATAGCATCAATGTTTAAGAATAATTAAAGCACAATCACATGATAACTAGGATTACAAAGTTAAATTACATTGTCAATGTTCTGCAATTTAACTAAGTAAACCTATCAAAAGAATAACGTGTTTATATCTTGTATATGTACAAGATATCAAAACTAATACGTATCATCAACAAAAGATGTGCTTTACAAAGTTTACTAGGTCCTCTATCTGGGCCGCCTAGTATGCAATCCAAAAGCCTTAGATTAAACCTGTTCATCACCTGAGAATGCATGTAAGAAAACAAGGTCAACACAATGGTTGGTGAGTTCATAAAGTTTATAAGTTCAAAATAGTTTTAACAAACCTCCTTCGGTAAAACGTTAACCTCATTAACTCCACATGTAATATCCAAATCGGTATGCTTATATATAGGGCATATGTAAGGGACAAACCCTAGCCAACATCCCAACACATACTAATCCAGATATGACACTGTTGTTAATAATAATTAAGCATTTTACCTAACAATCAACCCATTCCTCATCAAAGCTTTTGTTGTCTGTTTCAAAGTTTACAAGTCTATATTGTTTACAAGTGTTAGTTTCAATGTATGTTTATCAAGCATCAATTTTCACACGCACATAGTTTAGCTGTCCCTAATCCCATACGTGAGTACAAGCTCTGCACTAGCAGTAGTTTAGCAATTACGTAGCTCACCGATTAGTTAAGCTTAGTCTAGCAATTACGTGTCTCCTATACAAGATAAAAGCTCTGGTTTACCAGTAGTTTAGCAATTACATATCTCATATATAGACACAAGCCATGCATACACAAGTAATTCTAGCAATTACATATCTCATATAAGCAGACAAAAGCTCTGGATTACCAGTACTTTAGCCATTACATGTCTCTTATATAGGTAATAGCTTAGTCTCGTTACGTTTATGTTTTACATATATCTCAATCCATAGGTACAAGCTCTGGATTACCAGTAGTTTAGCCATTACGTAGCCTATGATTAGATATATGTACCCTGTTTCATGCGCAAGTAGTAGTTTCAAGCATACAATTCAAGTGTTCATAAAATGTTTCATCATGAATCCCATATGTTTGCATCAAGTTTCAAGTTCATAGTATCAAGTTTCTCAAGTATAAGTATTCAAGTCTCATGTTTGAAGTATAAAGTCTCACAAGTCTAAGCATTCAAGTCTCATGTTTGGAGTATAAAGTCTCACAAGTCTAAGCATTCAAGTCTCATGAAACACCAACAATGTTTAAAGTATAAAGTTTCATGAATATAAGTATCATGTTTCATGCATATGTATCAAGTCTAAGGCCTTTTCAATGATTACTATGTTCCAACAGTAAGTTTCAACATAAGTATAAAGTTTATGTTTAAAGCGTTAAATAACATTTCAATACTTTTGAGAAAATGTTTAACATGCTTCTCAGTCCCGAAGTAAAAACAAATCAGTTAGAAAAGGGACAAATGAACTCACCTTAGGTCCGAAGTGTTTGACTAAGTAGAATACGAATGCACGCGCTCTTTGTTGCACTTGGTATGATGTTCACGTTCCTGTATTGATTTAATAGTGTGTTTGATTCATAAGTATCAATTGTTGTGTTTTGTGTGCGTGTATATGTTAGTCCTATTGTTGGCGATCAATTGTGACTCATGGTCTCGATTCGGCCCTTATTTCTCATGTCATAGATCGTTACAAAATTGTGACTTGATGTTGTGCATTTAGACTAACTTCACCCTTGTATAAGCTTCATGTTTTGAGATTTGTTAAATTTATGAAATCATAATCATAACTACCCTTTTTGATAGACGAGTATCGCATATGTAATTTCATTTGCGTTATTCTAGCATGTTAGGTTATAAAATAAATCATGTGGGCCAAATATTAGACCATGGGCCAATTGGGCCAACATGGGCTGAAGTGTTACAATCCATGTTAGTTGGATGTTCTATTGGGCCAAGGGAACTAATTGGGCCGAATAATATGTAAGTGGCCGCCATGGATTGAATCAATGTATTTGGGCCGGTTTAAGTATTCGTGGGCCATTAACATGAGTGTGGGCCTAGAATCAAAGGATTGGGCCTAAATCGATCTTGGACCTAAACAACCTACGGATCGTTTGCTATGTAATTGATTGGCCTCGATTTGGACTTAAAATGATCGATATGAAGATCCGGCATCATTTTCGACGAACCTAGGGCCTTTGGTTCAATGGTTCGGCCAGGTTTGTGGACACAAAAGGGTTCGCTAGACATGGTTTCAGCTCTAGGATTTGCTGCTAGTTGAGCAGGTGCGGGAATAATGGGGTTCGGCTGAGTGAAGATTGGCATAGGGTTCGGCCGTGATTTGCTGTGCATGGTTTCGGCTTGATGTCAGAAGGTTCGTGTCTCGTAACAGGGTTCGGCTACTCCTCAATCGTTCGTTCATTTGACCAAGGTTCGCTGATCACATTGTATGGTTCGGGAATAAAGGCTCGCTAAGGGTTCGGCAGCAATAAGGACCAAAGGTTCGCAGCTCCCTCTAGGTGGTTCGTGAGTGTAAGGGTTCGGCACCATGCTAGGGTTCGCCTACACCTTGTTTCGACTGCATGAGGGTTCGCCTGCAAAGGGTTCGCAGAAGGCTCGCCCAAGGAAATGGTTCGGCCATGTGGTAAGTTCCAGGTCGAGGGTTCGGCCACCATCAAGGTTCGGCCAACCCATTTCACGAACCTGTTATCATATATCTTCATCGGCAAGTTTAGGAGGGTGGTAGTCCTACACTAGGACTAATCTCACGCAAGGTTAACTCTCGAGGATGCAAAGATATAATGTGGTTGTGGGCATAGAATCGGTTTCAGGTTTTGGTCGAACCATGCACCCAAAACCCTATTTTTCAGTAAGCTTTAAAGCCAAATACCTCCGATTTCGGTGATTATCCCCCCCGATCTGCTGTACTTTCAGGTAGAAGAGCTCGAGATCTTCGCGTGGGCACCAAAAACATGCGATTTCATCAAGGAATGCTCAAGATCTTGAAGTTTAAAGTGATGAAACTTAGAGAGAGAGAGAGAACGGGATTGATAGTTCTAGAGAGAGAAAGAAACATGGAAATGAATTAAATGCCCACACTTATGGTATATATATCCCGTGGGTTTTCGGGTTCGTTTTGGTTGCTCGGTTCATAGTTTCGTCGCGTATTCGGCACGTTACGCGCGTATTTTGTAACTTAAATAAAAGAACTTTCATTTTAGACTATTTAGAACGTAATTATTATTCGAAAATATTTGAAGTATCGATGCTCATAATTATTAATCAAATTATAATATTTTACGCGCTTCGTTAAATTATTTGCGATTTAAGAAAATAGTTTCGTTTTAAATTGTTTTATGATGAGTTTCAAAATTGTAAAATTGGAAATATTTTATTTCCTTAAATTTAGGATCGTTCGAGTCTTCATTCGTTTTCGTTTCGTCAGATCGCGTCGCCATCGCGCGTATTCGTTCGAATCGTCATTCGAACGAACACGTCAATGGTTTGGCTTTCTGATTCTTGTTTTCTACTGTTAAATCATTATTACAGAATGTTAAACTGTCAGAATCATTCGTACAGACCGTCACCTATACGAATAACTCGTCGGTTTAGCATTCCGCAACAACAACTGTTATAGTTTTGTTTAACCTCACATACGTTTACACCAAATAATATCACATCAAATATCTATGTTTCAACACTGTGTTGTCTGACATGTTTTCTGACTGTTAAATCCTAAGATTTTAGTCAGATTCAGACAATCGTTTAATAGTTTCATGTTAATCAGAATGCATCAATAGTTTAAACATAGTTTCAAGAAATGTGTACCTGAGTTACTGTACATGTTTACTGTTGCGATCACTGTTCCGGCACGCGTCCGGCACTGATGTTACAGTCTCCCCTTGTTAGAGAAATTTCATCCCGAAATTTAAGACTCGTTATTCGGTACGGCTTCTTCTGTAAAGAGTTGGGGATACTTGTTCTTCATGTGATCTTCACGTTCCCAAGTAAACTCGGGTCCGCGCCTTGAGTTCCAACGAACTTTAACGATAGGAATACGGCTTCGCCTCAGTTTCTTAACTTTGCGATCCATGATCTCTAACGGTTCTTCAACAAAACGTAAGTTTTCATCCAATTGAATTTCTTCAACTGGTATGATAAGAGTTTCATCAGCTAAGCATTTCTTCAAGTTTGAGACGTGAAACACGTCATGTACACCACTAAGTTCATCTGGTAAGCTTAATCTGTATGCCACAGGACCAATACGTTCGATGATTTCGAATTGTCCCACGTATCGTGGTGTTAGTTTACCTTTCTTTGCAAAACGGACTACGCCTTTCCAAGGAGAAACCTTAAGCATAACACGATCTCCCACTTGGAATTCCAACGGCTTACGCCGTTTATCAGCATAGCTCTTTTGTCTGCTTCGTGTCGCTTGTAGTCTTTGTTGTATCTGAGCAATCTTGTCTGTAGTTTCTTGAATAAGTTCTAGCCCCGTGATACGATTGTCTCCCACTTCTGACCAACAGATCGGTGACCGACATTTTCGACTATAAAGGGCCTCGAATGGGGCACAACCAATGCTGCTGTGATAACTGTTTTTGTAGGAGAACTCGATTAGTGGCAAATGAGAATCCCAATTACCACCAAAGTCTAGAACACAAGTTCTTAACATGTCTTCCAGGGTCTGAATAGTACGTTCGCTTTGACCATCCGTTTGTGGATGATAAGCTGTATTCAAGTTTAATTGCGTCCCCAAAGATTTCTGCAATGACTGCCAGAACCTTGATGTAAATCTGCTATCACGATCTGAAATGATGGACAATGGCACACCATGGCGTACCACTATCTCATTGATGTAAAGCTTCGCTAGTTTATCCATCGAGTAAGTTTCTCGCATCGGCAAGAAATGAGCAGACTTGGTTAATCGATCAACGATAACCCAAATGGTATCATGTCCACTGGAAGTGTGGGGTAGCTTAGTAACAAAGTCCATAGCTATTTGTTCCCACTTCCAAAGTGGAATTTTAGGCTGTTCCAGTAAACCTGACGGTTTCTGGTGTTCTGCCTTTACTTTATCACACGTAAGGCATCTACCAACATACTCAGCTATGTCTTTCTGCATACCCGGCCACCAATAAAATGCACGTAAGTCTTGGTACATTTTATCAGCACCGGGATGCACAGAGTACCTGGTCTTGTGTGCTTCATCAAAAATAAGTTTTCTCAACTCATCTACTACAGGAATCCAAATACGATCCTTGAAGTAAACAAGTCCATCAGGTTTTGTTTCCAAATGTTTCTCCACTCCACAATCCAGTTCTTTCTTCAAGTTTTCCCGTTCAATAACCTCTTGTTGTGCTTGCATGATGTTATCGTGTAAGCTTGTCTGCACAGTCATTCCCATTGCTCTGACGCGCAAGGGCTTGACCCGTTCCTTTCGGCTCAAGGCATCAGCTACAATGTTTGCCTTGCCCGGATGGTACTTGATTACACAGTCATAGTCATTCAGAAGTTCAACCCAACGTCGCTGCCGCATGTTGAGTTCCTTCTGATCAAATATGTGTTGCAGACTTTTGTGATCTGTGAATATGGTACACTTGGTGCCATATAAGTAATGTCTCCAGATCTTTAAAGCAAATATCACAGCTCCCAGCTCCAAATCATGAGTAGTGTAGTTCTTCTCATGAATCTTTAGTTGTCTCGAAGCATAAGCAATAACTTTGTCCCGCTGCATAAGTACACAACCGAGTCCCTGATGGGATGCATCACAGTACACAACAAAGTCATCACAACCATCTGGGAGGGATAGGATCGGAGCATCACATAGCTTTTGCTTCAAAGTCTGAAAGGCTTCTTCTTGCTTCTGTTCCCAAACAAACGGCTCGCTTTTCTGTGTTAGCTTCGTGAGTGGCAGAGCTATTTTAGAAAAATTCAAGATGAACCTCCTGTAATAGCCTGCTAAGCCTAGAAAAGAACGTATCTCCGTAGGCGTCTTTGGAGTGTCCCAATCTTTTATTGCTTCGATCTTGGCAGGATCAACGTGTATTCCCTCACTGTTAACAACATGGCCTAGGAATTGAACCTCTTTTAACCAAAACTCACACTTTGAGAATTTGGCATAGAGCTTCTCGTCCTTTAACAGTTCCAAGATCGTTCTTAGATGTTGCTCGTGTTCTGCTTTGCTTTTAGAATAGATCAAGATGTCATCAATGAAAACAATAACAAATTGATCCAAGTACGACTTACACACACGGTTCATGAGATCCATGAAGACCGCAGGTGCATTCGTCAAACCAAAAGGCATCACCATGAACTCATAATGCCCGTATCTGGTACGAAACGCCGTCTTCGGTATGTCTTCATCTTGCACTCTGAGCTGGTGGTATCCTGAACGCAGATCGATCTTCGAAAAGTATTGAGCTCCTTGCAATTGATCAAACAAATCATCAATCCTCGGTAATGGATACCGATTCTTAATTGTTAGTTTGTTTAGCTCTCTGTAGTCTATGCACATACGAAAAGATCCATCCTTCTTTTTCACGAACAGAACCGGAGCTCCCCAAGGTGAGTAGCTCGGTCAGATGAAACCTTTATCAAGCAGCTCCTGTAGTTGGTTGGATAGTTCCTGCATCTCCGAAGGTGCTAACCTGAAAGGAGATTTAGCAACAGGTGTTGCTCCAGGAATCAGATATATACAAAATTCTACCGGTCGCACAGGAGGCAAACCAGGTAGATCCTCAGGAAATACTTCAGGATATTCTCTCACTATCGGTACGTCTTGTATTGTTTTCTTGTCTTTCTCTTTCTCCACCACATGAGCCAAGAAAGCTATGCACTTCTTTTGCAGACACTTACGCGCTTTTATGCATGATATGATCTTTACGTTTCGTTTTGCTTGATCCCCACGAACTTCCAATACACGATCATCCGTTACTGGAATCCGAAGTAGCTTCTCGGAACAGATGACTTCAACTCGATTGAGTGAGAACCAATCCATCCCCACGATGATATCGAAACTGCCCAACTCCATCGGCAACAAGTCGATGGTAAATGTGTGATCTACGAGTGTAAGTGGGCAGTTCCTAAGTATAGTGCTAACTGTAACTTGTTTCCCATTAGCTACTTCGATAATGTAAGGGGAGTCTAAAGTTTCCTCAGTAAGACTAAGTTGTCATGCAAAATCAGATGAAATAAAACTATGGTCTGCACCAGTATCAAATAGTATAGAGGCATAAGAGTCATGTAAAAGAAATGTACCAGTGACCACATTAGGGTCTTGGCGTGCTGCATTGGCTCCGATAACAAAGGCTCGTCCGCGAGGTGCTTGTGCTCCAGGTTGCACTCTCTTCGGACAGTTGCGGGAGAAATGACCCGTTTCCCCGCAGGTGTAGCATCCCCTGTTGTTGTTGTTGTTGTTGTTGCCTGGATTATGTGGTGGTGGTGGAGGTAGTGCTCTTGCTGCAGTGTTGGTAGCCTGATTCACAGCAACATGGCACTTAGAAACCCAGTGGCCAAACCGACCACAATTAGTGCACTTCCTACATTGAGCAGCAGGAGGATGATGATACTTGCAGTGAGTGCACTCGGGATGTTCTCCACCATAACCCCTAGTAGTAGGATTGACAAGTGCTAGCAGGTGCCTGTCGTAGAGGGGTGACGGCCGCATAGTTTTTAACGACCTTTTGTTTCTTCTTCTGGTGGTACTCGGGTTTCTTTGATGTTGTTTCCTTGGCTTTTCCAGCATCATCTTTTAAGACTCCAGACTTTACCATTACCTTGGTAAGCTTAGCAGAGAGAGAAATGGCTGACTCCAAAGTAGCAGGATATGAAGCCAGTACAACGCTTTGTATACATGAAGGTAATCCTGCCACATAGCGATCAATTAGTTTCTCCAAGGTTGGTACCATTTCTGGCACCAGGGCTACCAGTTCATGATAGCGGTTGGTAAAAGTCATATGATCAGCTCCCTTCATCTCATGATTCGAGAGCTCAATCTCCGGTTGTTGTAGTTCATGTTTCAGGCAAAACTCATTCCTCAGAAAAAGCTTAAATTCTGCCCAGGGCATTGCCACTGCCTCGTCTCTTCCCTTTGCTCGGATCTGAGCATTCCACCATGTCAGTGCTCGCTTGCTAAATGAACCAACTGCATAGCGAACTTTATGGTGTTCTGGACAACAGCTTATGTCCAGAGTGTTCTCCATTTTCTCGAGCCATTGGATCAGTCCAACAGCTCCCTCGACTCCAGTAAAGCTTGGAGGTTTGCATCCTACAAAAGACTTGTAAGAGCAATCTGAAGTGCGAACTAGTGTTTCCACTAGCCTCTCCTGTAGTATGACCAGAAGTATTTCCATGGCCTTGAATCCTATTTATCATATCTGGAATGACATCTTTCAGCTGGCTGGTCAGTTGAGTACTCAGTAATGTCGCCAAGGCGATGGTAAAAGGATCTAATGTCTGAGCAGTGCTTGAACCCGATGGTGGAGAGTGTGGAGGAGGTGGAGGTGGCGGTGGTGAATCCGGTGGTGATGGTGTAGATGAGTGAGGAGCAGAGACTTGCGGAGTAGGTTGTTTTCTCGGCGACATTCTGATCATAACCAAAAGAATTTGGTTAGTGAAATGATCGAATGCAGGAAACATAATGCAAACTTAAGTCTTAAATTCTCTACATGTGGTCCCTAAGTTATAGTCTAGGCCAAACCGTTTAAGTAAATGACCTGTTATTCTCTATAACCTTGTGCTCTGATACCAATCTGTCACACCCCGAGCCGGCGGGGTTGGATCGGAGTCCCCGTCGGGCGGAAGGTTCCCGGGGCGTGATATCGCGGGAGATAATCAAGATGATCAGATTGTTTACGTAGCATCAATGTTTAAGAATAATTAAAGCACAATCACATGATAACTAGGATTACAAAGTTAAATTACATTGTCAATGTTCTGCAATTTAACTAAGTAAACCTATCAAAAGAATAACATGTTTATATCTTGTATATGTACAAGATATCAAAAGTAATACGTATCATCAACAAAAGATGTGCTTCACAAAGTTTACTAGGTCCTCTATCTGGGCCGCCTAGTATGCAATCCAAAAGCCTTAGATTAAACCTGTTCATCACCTGAGAATGCATGTAAGAAAACAAGGTCAACACAATGGTTGGTGAGTTCATAAAGTTTATAAGTTCAAAATAGTTTTAACAAACCTCCTTCGGTAAAACCTTAACCTCATTAACTCCACATGTAATATCCAAATCGGTATGTTTATATATAGGGCATATGTAAGGGACAAACCCTAGCCAACATCCCACCACATACTAATCCAGATATGACACTGTTGTTAATAATAATTAAGCATTTTACCTACCAATCAACACATTCCTCATCAAAGCTTTTGTTGTCTGTTTCAAAGTTTACAAGTCTATATTGTTTACAAGTGTTAGTTTCAATGTATGTTTATCAAGCATCAATTTTCACACGCACATAGTTTAGATGTCCCTAATCCCATACGTGAGTACAAGCTCTGCACTAGCAGTAGTTTAGCAATTACGGAGCTCACCGATTAGTTAAGCTTAGTCTAGCAATTACGTGTCTCCTATACAAGATAAAAGCTCTGGTTTACCAGTAGTTTAGCAATTACATATCTCATATATAGACACAAGCCATGCATACACAAGTAATTCCAGCAATTACATATCTCATATAAGCAGACAAAAGCTCTGGATTACCAGTAGTTTAGCCATTACATGTCTCTTATATAGATAATAGCTTAGCATCGCAATGTTTATGTTTAGCAATTACATACCTCATATAAGCAGACAAAAGCTCTAGATTACCAGTAGTTTAGCCATTACGCGTCTCTTATATAGGTAATAGCTTAGTCTCGTTACGTTTATGTTTTACATATATCTCAATCCATAGGTACAAGCTCTGGATTACCAGTAGTTTAGCCATTACGTAGCCTATGATTAGATATATGTACCCTGTTTCATGCGCAAGTAGTAGTTTCAAGCATACAATTGAAGTGTTCATAAAATGTTTCATCATGAATCCCATATGTTTGCATCAAGTCTCAAGTTCATAGTATCAAGTTTCTCAAGTATAAGTATTCAATTCTCATGTTTGAAGTATAAAGTCTCACAAGTCTAAGCATTCAAGTCTCATGTTTGGAGTATAAAGTCTCACAAGTCTAAGCATTCAAGTCTCACGAAACACCAACAATGTTTAAAGTATAAAGTTTCACGAATATAAGTATCATGTTTCATGCATATGTATCAAGTCTAAGGCCTTTTCAATGATTACTATGTTCCACCAATAAGTTTCAACATAAGTATAAAGTTTATGTTTAAAGCATTAAATAACATTTCAATACTTTTGAGAAAATGTTTAACATGCTTCTCAGTCCCGAAGTAAAAACAAATTAGTTTGAAAAGGGACAAATGAACTCACCTTAGGTCCGAAGTGTTTGACTGAGTAGAATACGAATGCACGCGCTCTTTGTTGCACTTGGTATGATGTTCACGTTCCTGTATTGATTTAATAGTGTGTTTGATTCATAAGTATCAATTGTTGTGTTTTGTGTGCGTGTATATGTTAGTCCTATTGTTGGCGAACACTTGTGACTCATAGTCTCGATTCGGCCCTTATTTCTCATGTCATAGATCGTTACAAAATTGTGACTTGATGTTGTGCATTTAGACTAACTTCACCCTTGTATAAGCTTCATGTTTTGAGATTTGTTAAATTTATGAAATCATAATCATAACTACCCTTTTTGATAGACGAGTATCGCATATGTAATTTCATTTGCGTTATTCTAGCATGTTAGATTATAAAATTAATCATGTGGGCCAAATATTAGACCATGGGCCAATTGGGCCAACATGGGCTGAAGTGTTACAATCCATGTTAGTCGGATGTTCTATTGGGCCAAGGGAACTAATTGGGCCGAATAATATGTAAGTGGCCGCCATGGATTGAATCAATGTATTTGGGCCGGTTTAAGTATTCGTGGGCCATTAACATGATTGTGGGCCTAGAATCAAAGGATTGGGCCTAAATCGATCTTGCACCTAAACAACCTACGGATCGTTTGCTATGTAATTGATTGGCCTCGATTTGGACTTAAAATGATCGATATGAAGATCCGGCATCATTTTCGGCGAACCTAGGGCCTTTGGTTCAATGGTTCGGCCAGGTTTGTGGACACAAAAGGGTTCGCTAGACATGGTTTCAGCTCTAGGATTTGCTGCTAGTTGAGCAGGTGCGGGAATAATGGGGTTCGGCTAAGTGAAGATTGGCATAAGGTTCGGCCGTGATTTGCTGTGCATGGTTTCGGCTTGATGTCAGAAGATTCGTGTCTCGTAACAGGGTTCGGCTACTCCTCAATGGTTCGTTCATTTGACCAAGGTTCGCTGATCACATTGTATGGTTCGGGAATAAAGGCTCGCTAAGGGTTCGGCAGTAATAAGGACCAAAGGTTCGCAGCTCCCTCTAGGTGGTTCGTGAGTGTAAGGGTTCGGCACCATGCTAGGGTTCGCCTACACCTTGTTTCGGCTGCATGAGGGTTCGCCTGCAAAGGGTTCGCAGAAGGCTCGCCCAAGGAAATGGTTCGGCCATGTGGTAAGTTCCAGGTCGAGGGTTCGGCCACCAGCAAGGTTCGGCCAACCCATTTCACGAACCTGTTATCATCTATCTTCATCGGCAAGTTTAGGAGGGTGGTAGTGCTACACTAGGACTAATCTCACGCAAGGTTAACTCTCGAGGATGCAAAGATATAATGTGGTTGCGGGCATAGAATTGGTTTGAGGTTTGGGTCGAACCATACACCCAAAACCCTATTTTTCAGTAAGCTTTAAAGCCAAATACCTCCGATTTCGGTGATTATCCCCCCCCGATCTACTGTACTTTCAGGTAGAAGAGCTCGAGATCTTCGCGTGGGCACCAAAAACATGCGATTTCATCCAGGAATGCTCAAGATCTTGAAGTTTAAAGTGATGAAACTTAGAGAGAGAGAGAGAGAACGGGATTGATTGTTCTAGAGAGAGAAAGAAACATGGAAATGAATTAAATGCCCACACTTATGGTATATATATCCCGTGGGTTTTCGGGTTCGTCTTGGTTGCTCGGTTCATAGTTTCGTCGCGTATTCGGCACGTTACGCGCGTATTTTGTAACTTAAATAAAAGAACTTTATTTTAGACTATTTAGAACGTAATTATTATTCGAAAATATTTTAAGTATCGATGCTCATAATTATTAATCAAATTATAATATTTTACGCGTTTCGTTAAATTATTCGCAATTTAAGAAAATAGTTTCGTTTTAAATTTTTTATGATGAGTTTCAAAATTGTAAAATTGGAAATATTTTATTTCCTTAAATTTAGGATCGTTTGCGTCTTCATTCATTTTCGTTTCGTCAGATTGCGTCGCCATCGCGCGTATTTGTTCGAATCGTCATTCGAATGAACACGTCAATGGTTTGGCTTTCTGATTCTCGTTTTCTACTGTTAAATCATTATTACAGAACGTTAAACTGTCAGAATCATTCGTACAGATCGTCACCTATACGAATAACTCGTCGGTTTAGCATTCCGCAACAACAACTGTTATAGTTTTGTTTTGTTTAACCTCACATACGTTTACACCAAATTATATCACATCAAATATCTATGTTTCAACACTGTGTTGTCTGACATGTTTTCTGACTGTTAAATCCTAAGATTTTAGTCAGATTCAGACAATCGTTTAATAGTTTCATGTTAATCAGAATGCATCAATAGTTTAAACATAGTTTCACGAAATGTGTACCTGAGTTACTGTACATGTTTACTGTTGCGATCACTGTTCCAGCACGCGTCCGGCACTGATGTTACACTTCACTCCAGAAAGTAATGGGCAGCTTAGAATCAGCAAGCATCGTCCGAGCAGACTCTATCAATGTACGATTCTTCCTTTCAGCTACACCGTTCATTTGTGGTTCATACGGTGCACTAAATTGCTGCTGGATGCCCTTTGAATCACAAAATGCTTCCATGTTCTGATTCTTAAATTCTGTCCCATTGTCTGATCGAACACGCCTAACCCTCAACTTGTACAAAGTCTCCAATCTGTTCACAAGCAACACAAAGTTTTCATAAGTTTCAGATTTAAATTTTAAGAACATAACCCATGAAAATCTAGAAAAATCATCGGTCACTACAAAACAATATGATTCACCCCCAATACTTGTCACATTAATCGGTCCAATCAGATCCATGTGAAGAAGTTCTAGAGGTTTATCAATAGAAAAAACAGTTTTAGTCTTATGTGACCTTCTTTTCTGTTTGCCTTTCTTACAAGAAACACACACATCAGGTAATTTGAAATGTTTAACCGGTACACCATCAACCAATTGATTGTGTACGAGATGATTCATCTTTCTGATGTGTATATGACCCATTCTCCTGTGCCAAGACCGAGTATCTTGTTCTGTGGCCTTCGACACCAAACACGTCTCAACTTTATTAACTGTCTCCGCCTTAGCCATGTCCAACACATACAGATCTTTACACCTGTCTGCAGTCATCAGTATCCAGTCATCAGGAATTTGAATTCCTTGTTTGAGCACATAGCATTTCTTCTCGTCAAACAAAACCTTATAACCTTTATCACTTATCTGCGACACACTCAAAAGATTATTAGTTAACTCTTTGCAGTAATTCACATTGTCAAAAGAAACTTTACCGTTAGTCAAACTACCACTCCCAGTAATTTGACCACCTTTGTCGCCTGCAAAGTTAACATAAAATCCGTTCATCTCTCGAAAATCTTTCAACAAACTGATCTCTCCTGTCATATGCCGTGAACATCCACTATCAACACTCCATCGACTGTTGATATGGCCCGTGAATGCCACCTGCACCATAAATTAAAACAAAATATGATCAGTACCAAAAGGGATGACTCCCGCCATTCTGGCGTTGAGTCTCCCTGAACAGCCTCCTGCCATTCGATCTCGATGAACTACTTGAAGACCCCTCTTCCAAGTATTCATCATTGCTCACATCAAATCTATCACCCGACCTGTATCTAGATTTCCAAAAAGAATTAGAATTAAAATTTTGTTTTGAAAATCTTTTATGAGGAAAATTATCATAAAATTCATCATAAGATGATGATGACCTGTTCAAAACTCTTTTACCTTTTTGTTGATTATCAAAAACTTGTCTTTTATAAAATTGTTCATCCTTGACCCAGACACACTCAGGATCAAATTTCCTGAGAATTTTCATCTCTTCCTCACTAGGCTTTACCCTCCTAGGATTCCCACTGTCATGGATCACACAATTGTCATTAACAGAAGTTTTCTTCTTGATTTTGTGATTTGGACAATTAACAGAAATATGCCCTTTTCCTCCACAGGTGAAACACTGTCGTGTTTCTCGTGGAGTAAAAGTATGAAATCTGTTACAATTGTCCATATCACATTCAGCAACGACATGACCCAGTTTCCCGCATCTATAACATATCAGGATCGAATACGAAGTCCTACGAACTATCAACTACGTGCGGAATCCATAGTCAATATGTATGAATACAAAGAACACATGCAATTCAATAAACACCTCTTGTATTATCAACAAATGATTACAAGAAGACAATTCTCACACAGAGAAAATACAGAGAATTTCTAACAATCTGTCCAAAGTTCTACCAGATCTACAAACAAACCTGCTATTTATAGAAGCTGGTACCAGCGAACCTTTACTGCTAGCCGAACCTATGGTTTGCCAGCCGAACCCTAAGGTTCTCTGAGCGAACCCTTAGGTTTGTTAGACGAACTTATGAAAACAATCAAAAGGTTTGCCGAACCTTTGCCAGGCTATAGATTCGCTAAACCTATCAACTCAATAGGTTCGCCAATATGCTAAGGTTCGTGGGCCAGACGAACCTTAGGCATAACCTAGCCGAACCTTTATTCAAACTCAAAATAAATACATCTTTTGAATAGCAAACAATTACAAACATGTACTAACAGTATGCTACGGGTACGTTGGAGGGTCTAACATTGACCTGGTGGAACTCCAATGTTCAGACTTTGGGATTGGGAGAAGCGAATGCCTTAACCTGGAATGGGTTCAAGACAATACTGCAGGAAGAATATTGTCCTCGCAGCGAAATGCAGAAGCTGGAAGAGGAGTATTGGCATCTCAAGATGGAGGGGTCTAACATCGAGGAGTACACTACTCGATCTCATGAACTAGCCAGACTCCTACCTCACATGGCTACTCCAGCAAGTAAGTGGATAGAGAGGTACATAGGAGGATTGGTGCCTCAGATCCAGGGATTGGTTACATCTGCAAATCCCACAACGATTCAACAAGTTGTTCGACTGGCGCACCAATTAACTGACCAGGCAGTTTTACAAGGAACTCTGCCTAAAAGAACAGCAGCTACTAAGGTGGGAGACCACAAGAGGAAGTGGGAGAGCAGCAACTCCAAGAATTTCAATCAACAGCCGTTTTAGCATAACCGAAAGCAGGATTCAAACAAGTCTTATCACAATTCGAACAGTGGTCAGCAGTCGTCATCATCAGGGGGTATATTGGTAAACACCCAAAGTGCAACAAATGTGGATTCCATCATGTTGGGAATCAGTGTGATAAGTTTAAGTGTCAACGGTGCGGTAAAGGAGGGCATGCAGCTAAGGATTGCCGCGGAGAACTGCAAAACAACTCCAACAATCAGAACAACAACCAGAACAACACTCAGAAGGGGTGCTTTGAGTGTGGTAAGCCGGGGCACTTCAAAAAGGACTGCCCACAACTCAAGAAAGGTCGGACTAATGATGCAAATGGCAACGGCAACGGCAATGGCACCAATAACAACAACAATAACAACAACAATTGTGCTAGGGGCAGGGCGTTTGTGATTGGAGGACGTCAAGAACAGGAGGATCCCAACATTGTTACGGGTACGCTCCTCTTGAATAATCACTATGCCTCTATGCTATTTGATACTGGTGCAGACCGGAGTTTTGTATCTAGTTCATTTTCTAAGTTGCTAAATGTTAGTCCCACTGCCTTAGAAAACCCATACACTGTAGAATTAGCTGATGGCAAGTTAATTGTAGTAGAACATATCCTTAAGGGATGTATTCTTGATTTGATGGGTCAAACACAGGAAATTGACCTTATGCCTATCACCTTAGGCAGTTTTGATGTAGTTATTGGCATGGACTGGTTGTCGAAACACCAGGCTGAAATAGTATGTCATGAAAAGATCGTTCGTATACCTCTTTCGCATGGAGAGACATTGTATGTACAAGGTGAGAAGACAACTACGCCACTACGACTCATATCTTGTATGAAAGCACACAAATGTCTGGGTAAAGGTCATACAGCAGTTATAGCACTTATAACTGAGAAGCCGGTAGCTGAGAAGAAGATCGAAGACATCCTAGTAGTTTGTGAATTTCCTGAAGTATTTCCAGAAGACTTACCGGGATTACCACCTATCAGACAAGTGGAATTCCGAATCGACCTTACACCAGACGCAGCACCGATAGCTAGGGCGCCTTATCGACTTGCACTATCAGAGATGCAAGAGTTATCTACACAACTGCAAGAGTTGTTGGATAAGGGTTTTATACGACCTAGTTTTTCACCGTGGAGAGCTCCAGTCTTATTTGTTAAGAAAAAGGACGGGACTTTCCGTATGTGTATCGATTACCGGGAACTTAACAAGGTTACCATCAAAAACCGGTATCCGTTACCTAGAATTGACGATCTGTTTGATCAGTTGCATGGTTCGAGTTACTACTCGAATATTGATCTCAGATCGGGTTATCATCAACTCAGAGTCCAGGAGGAGGATATTCCTAAGACAGCATTCAGAACGCGCTATGGCCATTACGAATTCTTGGTCATGCCATTTGGGTTGACAAACGCTCCATCAGTATTCATGGATCTCATGAATCGAGTCTGCAAACCTTATCTTGATAAGTTTGTCATTGTTTTCATTGATGACATTCTCATCTATTCTCAGACTGAGGAGGAGCATGCTGAACATCTTCGATTGCTGTTGGAATTACTGAAACAAGAACAACTGTACGCTAGGTTCTCGAAATGTAACTTCTGGATGCGAGAAGTTCAATTCTTGGGTCATATAGTAAATGAGAAGGGCATACATGTTGATCCAGCGAAAATTGAAGCGATTAAGAATTGGGAAGCACCAAAGACCCCTACCGAGGTACGACAATTCGTTGGTTTGGCGGGTTACTACCGACGGTTCATCGAGGGTTTCTCAAGGATCGCTCAACCACTTACAGCTCTTCCTCACAAAGGAACGAAGTATAACTGGACGAATAAACAGGAAGCTGCATTCCAATTACTGAAACAGAAACTCTGCAGTGCACCGATTCTATCCTTACCAAAAGGCACGGAAGATTTTGTAGTGTACTGTGATGCATCTGCACAGGGTTTGGGATGTGTGTTGATGCAACATGATAAAGTGATCGCTTACGCTTCAAGGCAACTCCGACCACACGAAAAGAATTACACTACTCATGACTTGGAGTTAGGAGCAGTGGTATTTGCTTTGAAAATCTGGAGACACTATCTATATGGAACCAAGTGTACCATTTACACTGATCATAAGAGTTTGCAACATATCTTTGATCAGAAGGAGCTCAATATGAGACAGCGACGATGGGTCGAGTTGTTGAAAGATTATGAATGACCGATCAAGTATCATCCAGGAAAAGCTAACGTGGTAGCTGATGCTTTAAGCAGAAAGACATATCAACAAGACGGGTTCGCGCACTTATGCTGACGATACATACTGACTTACCTGACAAGGTACGCAGTGCTCAGCTTGAAGCCTTAGAAAAGGATAACTTGGTACAGGAATCCATACGAGGGACGGAAACAGAATTGGATGTCAAGCCTGATGGAATTCGTTATTTCATTAATCGGCTTTGGATACCATTGCATGGTGGATTAAGGGAACTCGTGATGGATGAAGCACACAAATCCAGATATTCAGTCCCTCCGGGATCAGACAAGATGTATCATGACTTGAAGGCACTGTATTGGTGGCCTCACATGAAAGCCGACATTGCTAGGTACGTTAGCAAATGTTTGACTTGCTCTAAAGTCAAAGTTGAATATCAGAAACCATCTGGTTTACTGCAACAACCAGAAATACCGATGTGGAAATGGGAACTGATTTCGATGGATTTCATTACTAAGTTACCCCGTACACCAAGTGGTTGTGATACGATCTGGGTAATTGTTGACCGATTAACGAAATCTGCACATTTTTTGGCAATTAAAGAAACTGACAAAATGGAGAAACTGACTCGTATTTAAATCAAGGAAGTGGTAGCACGGCATGGCGTGCCAATCTCTATTATATCAGATCGGGATGCCCGAATTACTTCAAACTTTTGGAAATCTCTCCATAAGTCATTGGGAACTCGTTTAGACATGAGTACTGCCTATCATCCACAAACCGACGGTCAGAGTGAACGTACGATTCAAACGCTTGAGGACATGTTACGAGCTTGTGTCATTGATTTTGGTGATAGCTGGGGAAACCACTTACCGTTAGTGGAATTCTCGTACAACAATAGTTATCATACAAGTATTCAAGCAACACCATTTGAAGCTTTATACGGTCGTAAATGTCGTTCACCGGTTTGTTGGGCTGAAATTGGTGACAGTCAGATTACAGGTCCTAAACTGGTACATGAAACGACAGAGAAGATAGTTCAAATCCGGAACCGTATGGCAGCGGCTCGGGATCGACAAAAGAGTTATGCTGACAAACGTCGTAAACCGTTAGAATTTCAAGTAGGAGACCGAGTTCTTCTAAAGGTATCACCTTGGAAAGGTGTGATACGATTCGGTAAGCGCGGGAAGCTTAGTCCACGTTACGTAGGACCTTTTGAGATCCTGAAAAGGATTGGTCCGGTTGCGTATCAACTCAAATTACCGGATGAACTCAGCGGAGTTCATGATGTCTTTCATATTTCAAACTTAAAGAAATGTCTTTCTGATGAGACATTGATTGTACCACTGGAGGAGATACAAGTAGACGAACAGTTACGATTCATTGAACTCAAACAAAGCAAGATTCCGATAGTCAAAGTCCGGTGGAATTCAAGACGTGGTCCTGAATTCACATGGGAAAGGGAAGATCAAATGATGAAGAAGTATCCTCATCTATTCAAAACAACAACTGCAAACACTGTGAAGACAAGTTAAATTTCGGGACGAAATTTCCTTCAACAAGGGGATGACGTGATGCTTCACACATCAACACTTCAGAGTTCAAACTGTAAGCACAAACATTTTATACAATTGGTTTTGTTACAAACATTGTGCTACATTACATTCTATGTGCTGCATTTCATATGTTACATGTTATGGTAGTACATACACGATTAGTTTCAAACAATTGCTATGTGCGAGATTACATGGTACAAACAATTGCGAACACTCACCTGTGTACAAGATTACATAGCACAGTATGATCAAACACAAATATTCACAGTTAGTTGTGATAACTAGTGTATACGCAAACAGTTACATAGAACGATCACACTTAGGTGTGATGTTGCAAACATTGAACCTTGTGTGTAAGTACACACAGGCACACAGAATGATTAGACATCACACTAGCACATAAAATTGGAACTCATAGGTAGTTTCCTAACTACTTCTAACATTTTACAATTTTTGGGGGCGAAAATTCCTTCAACAAGGGGATGATGTGACAATCCGGCAATTCGCGGTTAACCAGAAATTATCAGAATCAATATGAATGTCATCAGAAACAAACTAAAAAGGGTTTATATCTAACAAAATAAAGTTGTTATCATCTAAATACAAAAGATTATATTGTAATTAGGTAAAAACCCTAATTTTGACTTTCCAAGTCAAAATTCGTAGGGGTTATCACATGAAAATTCGAATTTCAGATATCTTTCAAGTACAAACCGAAATTTATTGCTCCTATTCATGGTATTGATGATTATTAACATTTGTTATCAGTTACATAGCCCATGAATGATCGAATTAAACCAAAATGGCAATCAAAAGTCGAAACCGTAACATTTCACTATCAAATCCATGGCATTCGACCATAACTCACAAAATTAGACACCCTCACACTATAATCGGCTCCCTTAGAGAGTTCTGCACACAACCATTTGATTCCAGAAGCCCGGATTGAAGGATTCGATCGTGGGTCGGCCGAATATCAAGCTAAAGGTCGATCTCTTTCAATTGATCATCAAAACAAGTAAGTTTTCGTTCCTACATTACCTAAACATGCCGACTAAGCTAACCCCTATGCTTAATTCATGAGCAAACACCGAATTTTATGAAGACTAATTCTAGGGTTCTTCGTCCTTGGGGATTTGGGGGATTCCAATAAAATGAATTCGAAAATCAAATTAATATATACCATCAGATTCGTAATACATGCTAAAACGAAAACCACATTTCAACTTTGCAATACAATGTCGAATTGTACCATTTCGGATTCTAGCGTTTATCTCATAAACCCATTTGGGGGTTTTCGAAGGAATGAGGTTAAAAATCCAATTCAATGGTACTTTTAGTTCCAGAAGATTCCGATTAAGTTAAACCTCATATCAATTTTGCTAAACAAAATCTAATTTGATGTAAACCGGTTGTAAAATTTTGAACAAAAATCGTTTGGGGGTTTCGACCCATAAGAACTTTATATTTCAATTAAAGAATACAGACACTTTCGTGATGTGTAAATGGATGAAAAGCATGTATCAATTTCAAGTAATAACTAAGAATTAAACGATTTAGATTTTTAGGGTTTTTTTGTTGAAAAACCGTTTGGGGTTTTTGGAACTATTGAACTTGTTTCTTGAATTAGTTGATACAGAACAGTTCAGAATCTATGTAATAATGAAAACCCTATGAAACCTTAATTCATAAGCATCGAATTTAACAAGATTAGATGATGAGTTGGGACGTTCGAAAACATTGAATGTCATGAAATTGGAACTTTAAGATGATGATTTAGCAAATTAAAGACATGATTGAACTCGCCTAGACCACTAAAACTGTAACCCTATGTTTACAGGTTCGATTGGGTTCGGATTGGGACCCAATTTGGGCTTAATAGTTCGGTTTGAGAAAACCAAGGGGATCCGATCCTTTGTAGATTAAAACAAATTAAAATGAGATATGTTAATGAAATCTGAATCAGTTGAGTTGGTAAGGGGCGTGTGCTAAGAGGTAGAGGTCGCGGGTTCGAACCCGGCCTCTGCTGGTTTTTGAATTTTAAAACTATTTTTAGTAGTTTTATCATAATTTATTCGTTCTAACTCCGATTAGATTCGTTCAAGTTGCGTTGGAACCGTAACGAAATCCCGAACAAAATAAGAGAATAAAATTCACATTTTAACCCGAAAACGTAATCGCGTATGATTACGCTTATTTAAATAAAATCATAAACGATTATATGATTTTATTAAAAGATTTTAAAGTCACGCGTACTTACTTATGTGCGTTTATAACAAGTCTAACATACGTGTGTTGACACGTATGTAATTTCGAACACAAAACGACATCTCGAATAACACAACGTTATTGTTTAAACACAGATTCTTCGTAGAGGATTATTTACGCGACTACACGTGTGTTTGATCATTCCATTGCTATCGAAGGTGCGTACACGGCCCCTTGTGGGGCCCCGAAACCGGGAGACACCACAGAGGTTGGTTTCCATCATAACACATAGCTCTTAAACTAAAAACTTTCATAATCATGCAGCGGAAATGTAAACATAGTTTGATAAACAGTATTCAATAATGTGTCTGTATCAAAATCATATCGAATTGCCAAAACCAACGGATCTGCTGGTTTGGTGAAGATCGTCAAACCGATCAGGATCGAAACAAAGTCCTACGAACTATCAACCACGTGCGGAATCCATAGTCAATATGTATAAATCCAAAGAACACAATCAATTCAATAAACACCTCTTGTATTATCAACAAATGATTACAAGATCACAATTCTCACACAGAGAAAACACAGAGAATCTCTAACAGTCTGTCCAAAGTTCTAACCAGATCTACTAACAACCTACTATTTATAGATACTGGACCAGCGAACCTTTCACAGGTAGCAGAACCTAAGGTTTGCCAGCCGAACCCTAAGGTTCGCTGGACGAACCCTTAGGTTCGCTAGACGAACCTATGAAAACAACCAAAAGGTTCGCCGAACCTTTGCCAGGCTATAGGTTCGCTAAACCTATCAACTCAATAGGTTCGCCAATATGCTAAGGTTCGTGGGCCAGACGAACGTAAAGCATAACCTAGCCGAACCTTTATACAAACTCAAAATAAATACAACTTTTGAATAGCAAACAATTACAAACATGTACTAACAGGATCGTCTGAATTGATGCCCTAGCTCCATGCCTTCTATTATCATAGCTTTAACCTGACATACATGCTAAATTAAGTCAGCTTACGCTGGTGAGTTCTAGTTTTCATAAAACATTATAATAGTTTAGGGAGTTAAACATGTTAACATGAAAGCATCAGTTTATACACATAAACCACTGTCATTAACATGAGCAGTGGGCTTATGCCGGCACAAGGCTCCATGTTTATAGTCTGATCGACTCTTACCATGTTTATAGCCGATTAACTCCGTGTTTATAGTCCGATCGACTCTCATGTTTATAGTTCGGTCGACTCCATGTTTATAGCCCGATCGGCTCCGTATTTATAGCCTGATTGGCTCTTACTATGTTTATAGTCCGATCGACTCTCATGTTTATAGTCCGGTCGACTCCATGTTTATAGCCCGATTGGCTCTTACCATGTTTATAGTCCGATTGACTCTCATGTTTATAGTCCGGTCGACTCTGTGTTTATAGCCCGATCGGCTGTTCATATCCTGATATGTTCAGGTCATCGTCCATACTTACTAGTACTGGTACTAGTACATCATGCATACATATCCTATAACACGTATAGGGTCATCATTCATTCATCATACGGGAGGTATTACCAGTATGTCATCATATATCATAATCAGATTATGTTAGCAGTAAATTCATAACCTTTTAGACTTAGTAACGTCTCATCATCACAACAAGGTCATCACAACATAACATGCTAGCCTCTATCCTCATCCTACATTTAGGATTTCATCATATCATGCTATCATCATAACACCTTTCATATTATCCTAACAGTTTAGGAATTTATCATATCATTCAAGCATCTCATTCATAACATGTAAGCAACATATCATCCTAGCATACGTCATGGCATCATACATCTCATTAGCATCTTTTCATCACTCCTACATCATGTCTTCGTATTATGCTAACATTTATTCATCATTCATATGTCATAGTTTCATACTTACATCCTAGTCATTTAGGATTTCGTTATCATGTTCCATTTCATGTATTCATCATACTTAGCACATTTGCATACTCATTTCATTGTACATAACACATATCATAGCATGCATCATTGGTAATATATCATCCTAACATAACATAAGCATGTATGCCAGCCCAAAACAATGAACATGAAATAGGGCGTCTAGAACTCACCTGATAGTAGACTCCTGTTATCCTTAGCCGAGCTCCTTAGCTAGGGCCTTAAGGCCCTACATTAGTTACATCGTCTCATTACATTACATTCTTAGATTTAGAATTTATTCTAAGTCCTCATAGTCTACTAGTTCCCCCTTATAACTACAAGTCCTCGAAATTGTACAATATTCGAAACATTTGGAGTTCACGAATTACTGATGTACACGAAGTCCATATACTCGAAGTACCCAGGGTACACGAACCCCCAGGTGTACTCGAACATCCGGGTGTATTCGAACTAGGGTACATGAAACCGATGTTTTCGAAATGCTAGTGTACTCGAAATAGCAATGTACTCGAAATAACATGTATGATTTCGAATACCCTTTGCGCAAGATTTCGTGTACTCATCACCTTCATCATTTAAACATCTCAGAAATTCACCCAAGACTTTGGGGAGCTAGTCCTAGGTTCCTTAGGTTGTTACCAACACACTGGAACCACAAAGTTTTGAACTTCATGCATAAAGGTGTGAGCTTTATGCATAAGTTCACTTTTGACTAACAATCCTAACTTTTGTATAAAAATCCTAACTTTTGTACCTAGACCACTTACTTGTAGCTAGATGATCCTCCCTGTAGATTCTCGTGCGTTTCCTCTTCCGTTTGGTCGATCAAATGCCCGATCCTTGAAGTTCTTGAACCCCCACTTCGTGTACTCGAGAGAGAATGTGTTTCCAGCCAAAGGTATGCACGTTTCCCAAGGCCTTACTATTTATAGGCAACCTACTCGAATCCTGGTACTCGAAATCCTGGGGAGATTTCGATTACAATTTCGAGTATTATGTACTCGAAATTTCCATATCAAGTACACGAACTCGGGATTTTAACTTAGAAATTTTCACCCATTTTCCAACAAGTAAATTATTCGTTACGCATTCGTAAGTCCAAATGACTCGTATTTAGAAAATTTGGGGTGTTACAAGTCTCCCCTCCTTACAATAGGTTTCGTCCCGAAACCTGCCTCGTTACACATGACAAAGCTTATACTTGGAAACTATTATTCTTGAGAAGCTATATACTTAATGATTAAACTTGAGACTTGATGCTTATGCTACAAACTAGATGCTTAAACTTGAGGCTTGATGCTTATGTTACAAACTAGAAACTTAAAGCTATGCTATTGATGCTTATGTTACAAACTAGAAACTTAAATCTATGCTATTGATGCTTATGTTACAAATTGGAAGCTTAAACTATATACTTGATGCTTATGCTATGAACTTCATGTTCAAACTATATGCGAATGCTTGAAACTATATGCTTGGAACTATGATTGCGCGCGAAATGCTAAGCTTGTATCTAATCATGGGCTACGTAATTGCTAAACTTCTGCTATAGCAGGCTTGTACCCATGTATTGAGATATGTGAAAGCTAAACTATGACGAGGCTAAGTTGTTATCTATATAAGAGACATGTAATTGCTACACTTCTGCTATAGCAAGGCTTGTGTGTGCTTATATGAGATAAGTAAATGCTGAACTATTTGTGTATGCATGGCTTGTTTCTATGTATGAGATACGTAATTGCTAAACTTCTGCTATAGAAGGGCTTGTATCTTGTATAGGAGACACGTAATTGCTAGACTAAGCTTAACTAATTCATGAGATACGTAATGGCTAAACTTCTGCTAGAGCAGGGCTTGTATCTAGCCGTGAGATACGTAATTGCTAAACTTCTGCTATAGCAGGGCTTGTACTCACGCATGAGATTAGTGAAAGCTAAACTATGATGTGTGAAACTATGATGCTTGTTAAATTTACAATGTAGCTAATACCTACAAATGCTATAGACTTGTAAACTTTGAAATAGCAAACTAAAGCTATGATGAAGAATGGGTTGAATGGTAGGTAAAAGGCTTAATTATTATTAACAACAGTGTCATATGCGGATTAGTATGTGGTGGGACGGCGTCTGGGCGGGTTGTAGGCTCGACTCAAGGGTATGCCCTATATATAAGCATACCGATTTGGATATTACATGTGGAGTTACTGAGGTTAAGGTTTTACCGAAAGAGGTTTGTTAAAGCTATTTTTAAACTTATAAACTACATGAACTCACCAACCATTGTGTTGACTTTGTTTTCCTACATGCTTGCTCAGGTGATGAACATGTTTAAGCTAAGGCTTTGGGATTGCATGCTAGGCTGCCCAGATAGAGGACCTAGTTGATTTTGGAAGCACATATTTTGTTATCTATACGAATCACTTTTGAATGTCTTGTACAGTTACAAGATAGAAAACATTTGATTCTTTTGATAGGTTTACCGAGTTAAATTACTGAACATTGATATTGTAATTTAACTTTGTAATCCTAGTTAATGCTTGATTGTACTTTAGTTATTCTTAACATTGATGCTATGTAAACAATCTGATCATCACGATTATCACTCACGATATCGCGCCCCGAGAACCTTCCGCCCGACGTGGACATCGATCCAACCCCGCCGGCTCGGGGTGTGACAGATTGGTATCAGAGCTCAAGGTTATAGAGAATAATAGGTCATTTACTAAAATTGTTTGGCCTAGACTATAACTTAGGGACCTCATGTAGAGAAAGGAGGGCTTAAGAAATTATTTGCATATATATCTTTTGGTGTTTGATCATGAGTACTAATTAGCTCGATCTTTGACTTTTTGACTATTGTTTATAGCGACCACCTGTAGTCGCTATAGGTAATTTCGAAATTTTTTTTTATTTTTTTAATTATTAACAGAATAAAAATAAATCAAGAAACAAAATGTGTCAGACGCCTATAGAGACGACAAGTCGTCGCTATAGAGTAACCAATAGGGACGACACGTGTAGCGACGACTTTACTGGCCTATTGCGACTAACCGATAGCGACGACCACACAGCGACGACTTGTCGTCCCTATAACCTACAGCGACGACTTTTCTAGGCTATTGCGACGAATTTTGTCGTCGCTATAGGTGGCTTTCCTTGTAGTGTCATTCTTAGGAAACATCAGATCTGACGAGGATAATGTCTCATTCAAATTAGGGGTGTTGTTGGGGGTTTTTTTAATCGGGTTATTCAGGTTTTTATTTTAGGAATCCTACTAGTTTACAAACCTAAACAAAATTCGGGTTAATCAATTTCGGATTATTGGTTTTAGGTTTGCATGCTTTAAATTTAACTTAATATGATATTTAATATGTTTAAAATGTCAAATAAATAATACTCCTAATATAAAATTCATACAGTAAACATATATATTAACTAAAAGAACGCCAAATAAAATTAGCACAAAATCAATAAATAAATAAATATATATATATATATATATATATTAAACAATCGTATAAACTAACAAGAAAGAAAGAGATTTTTACATATATCCTCCTAACAAGAACATTTATTACATACTAGGTTAAAATCTCGTGCATTACACGGGTTGAAAAAAATAATATGTTGCATATACAAATATATTGACAAAAAATTATGTAATTAAAAAGCATGTACGTTGCAAAATTTTACTAAACTCATGTTTACAAAGATTGATTAAAATATGATATAATTTGTTAATGCACGAAGTCTTCAAAATATGCTTAAAATATTTGATGTAATAATTATAAATTATGTTTTAATTTTAATTTTTTTAACAATGTGTTAAAATTTTTATATAATGTAATTCATAAATAATTTAATTAAAGTATATTTATTCTCCTTTTAACACACTAAATTAACTTTAACTAAAATTTATATTAATATATATAACTTGGATTTTAAAAAATTACTTACTTTTTATATTTCAATATAATATATTTTTATCATTCAAATAATCCAATCATATTAAATGTTTAAAAATTTTAAAAAGGAGTTATAGAAAAAAATTAGTAACATTATTTTTTTATTTAAAAATATTTTAGGAAATATCATTTGAATTCGATTATATTTAAAGAACTAAAGTTGTTAAATAAAAAAAATAAGTTCACTTAAAAACATCATAATTGATTTCATTTTAAATATAATTAATTCATAATATATTAATTATTATAATACTTAATTCCTAGTTTCTAATATATTATATATAATAAATAAAAATATTTGAGGGACACTTGACATTATTCTAAGTCATCTTCATTTTTGTTTCCCCCCCTAAGAATTTAACCCGAAAAACTAAACATGCAGATTCTTTTATTTAACTGTTACATTATATGTTAATTTGATGTTCTTATTTTGAAGTGGTAAGGTTTTTTTCTAATTTCTTATTTCATATATTTTTGAATTATATCAATAATTTTTACTCAACCTGTGTAACACACGGGTTACTAACTTAGCTAAATAATAAATATAGATAATTAAATAGGAGAGAGAAGCGGAAAAGCCAACATATAGGTGATCTAGAATTGTGATAAATGTCTACAATTATTTTGATTTATTAATATAGATAGATATTACTCTAATTGTTTAGAAAAGTTGTATGTGTCGACAAAACTAGATAACAAAAATGGGATACTAAAATCATCATGACGTCTAAGAATTATATTTAAACAATCGAATATGTAATACTCATTCACCATATAATGTGATTTAAAAAAAATGAATATGTTGATATTTATGTTAATCGGTTAAGTTTTTAAACAATGTAATTAAAAGATTAAATGGTATAAATTTTATTTTTTTGGTAGCCATTGAAAAGAATTACGAATTTCAAACATTTGCTTATCTAATTAATTTTTATTAAGAAACCATTTAATTAAATAAAGTTAATTAAATAAGTTGAAAGTTAAATAAAAACTAATTAACTAAAATATGAGATTTTTAAACCATTGATGACTAAAATGCATATTAAAAATTCAATTATTTTAGGAAAAAATATAAGAAAATAAAGTAGCAATCAATTAATTAAAAAGTTTTAATTATTTTATACGTAATATTCAGTTTATAAGTTACAATTTTAGTTATCTTTTCTATAAACAAAAACGTCTAAAAATATTTATGTAATAAAAAACAATTATTTATTTAAATATTAGTCTGAAAGTTGAAAACATTACATGGGTTGAAAACATCAATTTGTGCAAAATTCAAACATTTGATGTGTTATAGTTTAGTTTTCTAACATATGTTGTTTAACAATGTTCATGAATAATAGAAAGTGATAACGTCAATAAAAAAATTATAATATATCTAACAAAAAGACGATTGTAGTAAAAAAGATTGTTACTCACCAGATAATCAGATATACAACTAATATTATTTTAGTTGTTTAGAAAATTACAATCTGTCGACGATATAGGTTCGAAACATTTAAGATGAGTATGACGATGTTGTCAATACATTTTTACTCAAAATATTCAAGAAGGTAATATTAACAATGCAGAGAAAGTTGATTTAAAAATAATACTTGAAGGTTTGATCTATATATATATATATATATATATATATTAAGCTACTTATGTTTTAGAAATGGAAAGGAACAATCAATTTAGTGTTAGTTGGATCATATGTAATTAAACAATTGGAAATTGGAAAGGATATTTATACCTAATTTAATAAAATATGTCATAATTAATTATTACTTTTAATTATAGAAATTTAGTAAAAGAAATAAAACCGTTGAAAAATTTAAATAATAGAATCCACGTGTTTAGTTTTTCGGGTTAAATTTTAGGGGGGAAAACAAAAATGAAGATGGCTTAGAATGATGCCAAGTGCTCGCAAAACATTTTGATTTATTATATATAATAGATTTACACAACCTGTAAAATTAATCATGCATTTCCTCTTGAGATGAGGGAATATGTAATTAACTAGCTTATTTGAAAGGAGAAATATTTTTTAAAAAAGGAAAATATGTAACTTACATTTTTAATTGGGTATATATGGAAGAAATGATATTAGGAAGGAGAAATACGTAAGTATCCCAAAAAGAAAATATCAAATTGCATCAACCAAACTTTATCAATAATTTAACAAAACATCACGTTAACAACAAAGATGAACAAATGAGATGAAAATTAGAATTTTTTGTTTATTATGTGTCACACCCCGACCCGGCGGGCTGGATCGACTTTCCCGCCGGGCGGAAGGTTCTCGGGGCGCGATATCGTGTGATAATCAAAATGATCAGATTGATCACATGGCACATGATATATAATGAGAAATGCTATCATGACATTGATACAGAATTACAAAGTTAAATTACATTGTTATGTTCATAATTTAACTAAGTAATTCTACCCAAAAGAATCATTGAGTTTTCTATCTTGTATCTGCACAAGATTTACAAAAGATGATTCAAAGTTTTGTCATTCAAACTATGCAGAACACAAAATGAAGCTAGGTCTTCTAAAAGTCCTCTAGTTTAAGTCCTGAATGTTGGATGACTAAACCTGTTCGTCACCTAAGAAAACATGCAATTAAACAAAGTCAATACTAGGTTGGTGAGTTCATAAGTTTAGTATTCGAAAGCAATTGATTTATTGTCATTCACAATCACAATGTTTCATACAAAGTCTTATTGATAATTGTCTCATTTGTCTCACACAATGTCCTCTCCATAGTTATACTTACAAATAGTACTACATCCAATCAAGCATGCTTATATATAGGGCATACGTAGGGGAACAAGCCCCGTCCGACATCCCACCCCATGCTTAACAGAATTCAACACCACTTGTAATACAACTATGGATACCCATTTCTATCTCACATGTGTTCATTCCATCTGATATTCACCCATGAATTGTGTTCATCACCCATTGTGTCTTATGTATAGAATAAAAGAGTATGAGGGGAGTAGGTTATCAAAACCGATGTAATGATAAACCCTCAATGTTTTAAGGAAAACATATTTATTAAACTTATCCTTATTATTATTCTCTCAATTGTAGGTTAACTGTAATTCACTTCCATTAATAGAAGTGTCAGTTAACTTATTGATATTGTTCTCAACCTTGAATGTATAAAGCCTAAATAGAATCCATTGTGGTCCTCGCGTAATTAGACCACAATGCATACAATTTACCTCTATCCCATTTGTAATCTCAGTGTCTTCCACGAAACTATTACCAGTAATATGACACGAGAGAAAATCAATTCCTCAGTGTTGAACTACAAGAACCTCGAGTAGTAGCTGTTTAACCGGGAACAATGCTTTAGACACTTAGTCAAAGCTTAGGTTTCAGCTCCCTTTAAAATTTTGCACAACTTATTTTCGTTTTTTAAATTTTCCTGCCTAGAAAGAGAGAAGATAAGAGATAGAAAGCACAAGGAAATTTGGGGGAAGTAATCCTTAATTATTCAGAGAATGTTGGGACTTAAATACCCAAACATTCTGTGATACAAGACAAGAAATAATAAGAGAAATAGCTGACATTATTACAGACACTGATACAAAAGACTAGTACAAATACAAAGTCAACAACAACGAAAACAAGAGTATTCAGTAGTCTTTAGCTCTTCCGATGTTGAAGTAAATGTATAGGAGTTCAGTGTTTATTCTATCGAAAGTTGTTCATCGGAAGCCGATTAAGTAATCTGTTATTTGGGAATTGAAGATTGTCTTCCGAGTCATTTGACTTCTTTCAATCCAGAGGTTGTCTTCCGATGATATCAAGATCAGCTAATGTCTTCTGAGGGAAACAAGTTCAGCGGCACTTCTTTTTGGCGAAGCTTCGGCTGATAGTCTTCCGATACTGAAGCACTTCTTCAATCGGAAGAGAAGCATCCGCGATTTTATTCAGGTGTCTGGCTTTAGTGGTTTTGCTCATCAGTCCTTATATTCCAACAATCTCCCTCAAGACTGATGAAGCCAAAACCTACTTATTATGTTTTAAAGCCAGACCAATTTTATTTCTAGGAGTTCGAACATAGTTCAGAATTTCATACTCTATATCAGCATTTTCCAGAGTTTTGTGTTGCAGTTCCTTCAGATCATCAGCTGGTAGGGTGAGAATTTCATCCCAATTTGAGAAGAAGGTTCTTGAGCCATTGAATCTCTCTATGGCCATACTCTTGGAGACAGAGTCGTAGAACCAACTATTTGTTCTTATTCTAGAGTTTTTGATCTGAAGAGGCTGAGACTTAGCAGATGGAGGTTCGGTAGACCTAGCACCTAGAGTTCCCAAAGGTGCATTTAGCAAGTGATCAATCACTGTGCTTGGGTTAGCATTCTTGAGATGAGTCACTGTAGAAGGATAGGGAGTGACATCTTTCCAAAGCTTAGGGTCGTCTTTGTATTCTCTTTTGAACTTAGACCATTCATCGAACAGAACTTCATCTCTCCATCTTGTTATTTTGTTCTTTGGTCCCCATTGATTTTGGATGAGGATGTGCTTTATTCTTTTCCTTTGCTCAAGGATGTTTTTCTTTCTTACTTCAGCTTTTATTCTTTCAGATAACACTTTAGCTTCATTTCTGAGGCTAGTTATATCCCAGTTGCTGAAGTTTTCAACCTTGTATTTCCCTTCATCCAGCAGGTACTTGATCAGCTGCTCCCTCTCAGCCTGATAGGATTTATCTTGTTGCTGATCCAATCTGGCTATTTGTTCTTGATAGGTCCTTACCAGTTCAACTCCTGAGAGACTAGTGGCTTCAAGACTAGCCAGAGCAAGTTTTCCTTCTCCGTTTCTTTATTGTTTATCTTCCGAAGGTCTTCATCGGAAGGAAAGGTCCTAACAGTTGAGTAGGATTCCTTTATTAGAGAGTTTTGTGGTTTATCAGCATCTGCTGATCTTATTGGTGAGGGAACTTTGGTGGTGTTTGGAAGATCAGACTCATCAATATCAGTAAATAGAAGTCTTCTTTTTCTTGAAACACGAGAGGCGATGGGATGATCATCATTTGAGTTTGAGGTGGGTTTTTGAGCAGAGGTTGAAGGTTTATGAGGTAGGTTATTGAGGTTTTTGGTTTTTCTAACCACACTCTTTTGTCTTCTTGAGAAAGACTGAGTGATCATTGGGGTTGGTTTTTGGCCAATGTTGGAGGCATTGAGAGTGAAAAGAAGGGAAGAAAGTTCAAGGAGGGTTTGGGAAACAGAGTTTGGAGAGAGAGAGTGGGTGAACATTCTTTATTTGGTTGTGTGGAGGAATGTGGGGCAATGGTTGTCGGCTTGGTTTGCTCAGTGGGAGCGGATTTGGAAGGTCTGGGTTTTCTGGATACTCCAGATCTCCTACTGTTTATTTGAGCCTCGGCTTCCTTTTGCTTCTGCTCTGAGCTAGCCTGGGCAGCTTGAGTTTGGAATTGTTGATCCAATGCTGCTTTGAGAAGTGCCTCTTGGTTCTGCAGCCTTATTTGTTTCATCCTCCTTTGCTCAGTCTTGTCTTCTGCCCTTTTAGCAGCTTGGGCAGCAGACATGAGTCTTTCATTCTCCCTCTTTTTGGCTTCATCAGCATGTTCTTTGAATCAGGGAGAAGGAGGAGCAATCCCAATAAGGGACTCAAGAAATCTGGTATGGTTAGTGATTTCATGTTGTAAGGAGGAGAATTTGGTATCTGCTGAAATTTTCAGCAGATCCAATTGAAGCTTTTGGGTGGTCAGAAATTGGTGGGTGAAGGATTGAAGTAGGGCAGTGAGTTGCTTATATGTGAGATGGATGCTCCAGATATATGATCAAGATGTCTAGATGGACTGGTCATCCTGATCTCATCCTCTTCTCCATGGGTAAGAGATTGATTAGTTTGAGCAAAGATTATATGGGGCAACTCCTCTGTTGGAGAAGGAGGAGGAGAACCAAGCTGCTCAATCATAGCATCAATCTCATAGAGAATATGGGTAGGAGAGGCCAGGGCTATAGTTGGGGAAGAACCAGAAGTGTCCTTGGGAGAGTGTACGGCCATCTGAGTGTCAGCTAGCACTTCAGTGGCTAGAGAGGGTTCCCTTTGAAGTACAACATCATCCTGTTGAGGATTGATGAGGAGCTAGGTGGGATGGAGATCCTTGATGCATCTGTGAGGATGGAATAGATGTATCCAACTGTCCAGTGGGGACAAAGACATGTTCAGGGATCTCATCTTCCTTAACAGCCTTTACAGGTGTGGAGGAGGTGGATGTGGGTTCACCGAGGATGGGTGTTTCCTCAGTGTCATCCGTATGTTTTGGATCAGTGTTTAATCTAGTGAACACTTGTTTGTCAATGCTCTTGATGGTAGAAAGAGGAGCAATGTGACAAACCTTACTAAAATCAGCTAAGAGGCAGACCATTACAAACCTAGGATACAACAGAAACTTTGGACCTTTCTGGTGATGTACCAGATGATCAAAGATTATTCGGTACAAGTTGACTTTTCCGTTGGAAAGAACTGCATACATGACATATTACATGTCATATGGCATTTCTCCCCAACTTGTCGATTTCTGAGACAAACACTGTAGAATGGTGTGATATAAGAACTTGTACTTAGGGTAGAAGAAAGTTTTGTACAAAGTTCTATTTTTCAGGTCACCCTGATAATCACACTGAATGAAGGTATTATGAAGAAGTTTTAGAGAAACAGTGGGGGAAGCCTCAGTGTCGTTCAAATTTAGGGCAACACTTATTTTTGTGGGAGTGATGATGACTTGTTGACCAGCAACCACCGAAGCGATGCTTTCAACATAGTCATCCTTCATCACCAAGGATGAGTTTGCCCAAAACTGGTTTAGAGCAACTTCAGAAATAGGAGGGTTTAGAACGAGAGCAATGTGGACGAAGAAGTTTACCAGAGTGCCGATGGCATCGTTTTAGTGAGGATACTTAGACGATTTGACAAGGTAAGCTCCGAGGTTATGGATTGGTTTGATTTTCAAGGCTATTGTTCTTTTGCGACGATGAACACTGAGCAATTATGATTACAAGGTGTGAGGACAAACTTTGCTTTTAGAGAAAAAGAGACGAGGAAGACGAACCGTTCACACACAAGAGCGGTTTCAAGAATGAAAAACCGCCACCACTTATAACATAACAAAAGCTTTACGTTAGGGTTTTTACCCATCAGACAAACCTGTGATCATGAGAGAGAAGAACCAAATGACAACGAAGTACTTTAATGCACACCCTGAAGTACAGACAATGCTTTGTCAGGAATGAAGCCTGGTCCGATGCCGTTACACCACCATCATGAGCTTAAAGCTCAGACGGAAGCAATGGAAATGCATAGTGCTAGGCGACATACCTGACAAGCAGTAGTCCTTCACCATGAGTAGCAACCGGAGGAATTGAAGTTGAAGGAAGAGTGTTCTTGATCAAGAGATAATCAAGAAGTGTTATGAAAGAACTGATGGATTAAAGAAGAAAACTACTGATATAAATAAGGAAAGAAGATCAGTGGTCATTTAGAGTAAGAGGGATAAAAAATGGATGGAAATATAGCATCGAGCCGTGAGAACAATTAAGGAGTGTCAATTCTATTAACTGTGAGATTTGATAACCACTTGGGCAAGGAGGATTTAAATATGAAGGATTATTTACCTTCGGAAGAAGCTTATCTTCGGAAGAGATTTAACCATGGATAAATCACATGGTTAGATGTCTCGGAAGAAGAAGAAGAAGAAGAAGAAGAAGAAGAAGAAGAGACGTCGGAAGAGGAGACGTCGGAAGAGAAGTAAACCATAGAAAGTTTAAATTTGTAACAACAGAAGCTGTAACTGCTGATAGATACGAAGCAGTGGTTATAACAACCACTGATCCTATCCGAGTTATGGGATAACCACTGAGAGTGACCAAGGTTTCTTCATCAGTGGTTTATCAAATATCCGTTGTTAGTATAATCAATAAAGATTATCCTTTTATATATTTATTTATAGGTTTAAGAAACAGATTCTTAACCATATTTATTAGCTCATATTTACCATACCCAATTTAGGTACAAACTTAGAAAAAGTTGAAGAATCCAAGGGTTTGGTAAATATATCTGCTATTTGGTCACATGTAGAGACATGTTCTGGGACAATTAGTCCCTTTTCAAAACAGTCTCTAATGAAGTGATGCCTTATTTCTTTATGCTTGGTTTTTGAACGGTAGACATGATTCTTTATTATATTTTTGGTTGCTTCACAATCTATTAGGAGAGGTGTTTTTAGTTCAGTTATTCCAAAATCCAGTAGTTGATATTGCAACCAAAGGATTTGGGCAGTGCAATGAGCTGCTGCAATGTACTCAGCTTCAGCAATTGAATTTGACACCGATGTTTGCTTCGGGCTTTGCCATGACACTAAGAAATTTGCAAAGAACTGACATCCTCGCGAAGTAGACTTTCTTGTGAGCGAGCATCCTGCATAATCATTGTATGAAAAACCAACAAGCTTACAAGTTTGGTTAGCAGGATACCAAATACCTAGCACAGGAATGCCTTTCAGATATCTTAGTATCCTCTTCACAAATGATAAATGGGATTGTTTGGGGGCTGATTGGTATCTTGCATAGACACATGTTGCATACATGATGTCTGGCCTTAAAGCAGTAAGATACATCAAAGATCCAATCATGCACCTGTAGAGGGTTTGATCTACAGGTTCACCATTTTTATCTAGACTTATTCCAGGACTTGTAGCCATGGGGGTAGAAATTATTTTGCAATCATTCATATCAAATTTATTTAAAAGACCTTTTACATATTTTGATTGATGAATGAAAGTCCCATTGGGGGTTTGTTTTACTTGGAGTCCTAAAAATGTTTTAGGTTCACTTAAACTCATTTCAAACTTTCAAGACATTAATTTAGAAAATTGTTCACACAAAGAAGGTTTTGTTGATCCAAAAATGATGTCATCGACATAAATTTGGACCAGCAAACGTTCCTTGTCTACCCTATTGATGAACAAAATCTTATCAATGGTTCCCCGAGAAAATTTATTGGAAAGGAGATATTGAGAGAAAGTATCATACCATGCTTTGGGTGCTTGTTTCAGACCATAAAGTGCTTTGTCTAATTTGTACACCCAATCAGGATGATGAACATCATCGAATCTTGGAGGTTGACACACATAGAATTCCTCCTTTATTGTCCCTTACAGGAATGCACTCTTTATATCCATTTGATATAATTTTATGTTATGGGAGATAGCAAATGCTAGGAAGAGTCTAATGGCTTCCAGTCTGGCCACGAGAGCAAAGGTTTCATCATAATCGATGCCTTCCTCTTGGCAGTAACCTTGTACCACCAATCGGGCTTTATTTTTTATCACAATGCCTCTGTCATCTGTTTTATTTCTGAATACCCATCTGGTTCCGATAGGGTATTTTCCTACCGACAAGGGGCAGAGAGTCCAAACGTTTTGCCTTTTGAACTGTAATAGTTCATCTTGCATAGCCTCTACCTAATTATTATCTTTGAGAGCTTCCTGATATTTAGAAGGCTCAACTTGGGTCAGGAAGGCTGCATGAAGGCAAAAGTTCGAAATCTGACTCCAAGTTTGAACACCTTTATGTAGATCACCTAAGATTTGTTCTAGAGAATGAATTCTACTGAAGGGAATGATGTCCAAACAGTTATTGGAGGAGGCAACATCGGAAGAAGGTGAGTTTTTAGTGTGGCCAGGAGAATTTTCTGAAGGGGAAGCATGACCATTTTCAGGAACATCTACAGGTATGTTATCCAAGGCTGGGGATAAAGGAGTAGATATCTGTTCATTTTGGTCTTGAGAATTTATTTTATGAGAGGGATGAGAGGAGAAGAATTTAGAGACAAAACACTCTTCAAGAGAAGATAGATCTTCAGAAGTTTGACAGGATTCTGAAGAAGAAGAGGAAGAAGGGGTAGAAGAGATGTAGCTGAAGATTTCAAGATCAAAGAGATCATCAGGAGCAGAAGGGAAGGATGAGGTTGATGTAGATTCATTGAATTTGACATCAATAGTTTCCTCAACAATCTTGGTCCTGAGATTGAATGCTCGGTAAGCCTTAGAGGTATGAGAATATCCAACAAAATATCCAGAGTCGACTTTAGCAGCAAACTTGGATAAATAGTCTTTTGTGTTCAAGATGAAACATGGAAACCCAAAGACTCTATCATTCAGTCCCATTATCACTCCTTATTGTTTTAACTAGAAGACCAAACTGTCTTTCAAGTTGTGTGATAAGTGCAATTATTTTATCAGAAGTCTCATCTTTGCTAAAGAGAAAGAAGGTCCAGCAAAATCTTAAGTAGTCATCCACAACAACTAGACAGCATCTCTTTCTGGCCAAACTGGCTACCTTCACTAGACCAAAAAGATCCATGCGAAGTAGATTGAGACAGTTAGTTGTTTTGGACTCCTCAATAGACTTATGTGATGTTTTATGTTGCTTTCCCTTTAAGCAAGATTCACATTGACCTTCAAAGTGAAATTCTTTGGAAGGTAATCCTTTTACTAACGAAAGGGTAGAAAGCTTATGAAGAGATTAGTGATTGAGGTGACTGAATCTTATGTGCCAAAGAGTGGTTTCAGAAGATGATGCTTTGGCTATCAAACAAGTAGGAGAGGATGTTTGAGAGTCAGTGGTCATGTCTACAACGTAGACATTTCCACTTCTTTTAGCCGTAAGCAAGGTGTGTTGATCAATTAAGATCTTTATTTTTGAATTTGTTTTAGGAGAAAGAATTTTACAATTGTCCTTGGTGAAAAATGAACTAAAGTCTTTGTCAGCTAGTTGAGAAACACTTAAGAGATTAAACTTGAGATTTTCAACTAAGCTAACATCCTTAAAGTGCAGTTTTCTACCCTGGATAGAACCAGACCCTACTATCCAACCTTTTGCATTATTTCCAAAGGAAACAGATCCTCCAATCTTTGGAATGAACTTATTTAAGATGGATCTGCATCGTGTCATGTGTCTAGAGCCTCCACTGTCCACATACCATAGATGACTTTGGTTTGAAGAAGGTCTCTGCACATGACAATTTATTTGCAATAGGTTAGATATGGGTCTTATTTTATTTTTATTTTTTAGAAGAGAAAGAGGATGTTTATTTGTTTTGCTGAGATTTATTCATCAATTTCTGCATCATCAATATCAGATGTTGCTGATTTTGATGCATGATATTGATTTGTGAATCCACGAAAGGAGGGTTCACATCGGTAGAAGAATGGGCAGCAGGAATCACCATGGGGTAAGAAGGTGGTGTTCCAAGGTTAGAAGGCCCGGGTGAAGTAAGTGAAGGAGAAGAAGAGTGAGGTGATGAATAAGAAGGTGCTGAAGATCTATTAGCCTTCTTTGATTTCTTCATTTTATTAGGAAATTTTCCTATAATTGAAGAACCCTGTTCGACTTTCAATCTTTCAGCATTTAGTTTTTCTCTTGCTTTCTCCAGAGGAGTTTTTGTCCAACAGTTTTCAGTAGTATGATTATACTTAAAACATTTTAGACAAGCAGGAGATAGAGAGGAGTAGTTGGGGATGAAAGGATTCTGTGCCTTCAATATTGGATAGGGGGGATGAGGATGAGAAGGAGGGAATCCGATGTCAAACATGGGCCTCTTTCCTTTGTCATGGCGGGCAGCATGACTATCAGAGATTTTATGAAGACTTGTACCTTCTGAACTTTGAGTAGAGCTCATAGTTGGAGCAATCTCAGTTTGTTCAGAAGCACTTTTATTTTGATCACTTTCCAAGGGTGTTTCCTCCTGTCTCTCAACGTTAGTTTGAGTGGGATAAACAAACATGGGAAACTGCGGAGGTTGGTACACTCTTGGAGGTGTGATTGTAATGGATGGAATTTCATCCGGAAGAAAGATTGGAGAAATGGGCTCAGAATCAGTCTCATTTCTTTATTGTCAATCGGGGTGTAATCCTCTGGAGGACTGGTATGATTAAACCCGATTCCAAATTAGGCCTTGCTGTGAACTTGCTTACTTAAAAGTATTTTGAACCCTTTGGAGGATTCAACCCACTTATCACAGCTAATCTTGGTCTGAGACAATTCATCTCTACAAGCTGCATATTTTTCATTTTGCAAATCGAATAGATCTTGTAGATTAGATTTTTCAATCATTAGGACAGAGATTTGACTATCTTTATTCTTTATTAGTTTTTCTATTTCAGAATTTTTATTGTCAAGCAGTTGCTCCAACTCCTGATTTTGTTGTTGAAGCAACACATTGGCTTTCTTTATTTTTGAAAAAGCCTCTATGCACGCATCAGTACATAGTTTTCCTAGAGTGGAGGAAGATACATGTGCATCAGGAGTGTCTGCAGCAGGTTGTTCAGAGGGGGAAGAGTCATCACCAACAGCCATAAGACCGAAATCTGTTGGTTCGGAGAAGAAGATTGAACAGCAGAGCCTGGTATATTTATTTGAGAAGAAGATGGTGCAACAATTTGAAAAGGTGTAGGAGTTAGTTGATACATGCTACCATTGGCAGCTTGTACAAATTGTACATTGGTAGGAGGAGAGGTCTATACAATATGTGTTAGTGCATTTTCTGTGTGAAAACTGCATTTAATGTGTGAACCTGGCTTGTTGTATATGAAATCATAGTCTGTTGAATATGATTAAGGTTTCGGCTAAAGATCCAAGAAGGTTTGGCTATGATTGATGGCTAAAAGGTTTGGTGCTCACATGGTTTAAGGTTTGGCAAACCTATTGGGAAACCTTTGGCAAACCTTTTGAAACCTATATATAGGTAGACTTGGAAGACTTGGAGATCTAGAGCTTACAATTCACACACACAAAGTCAAATTCTCTCTCAAGCTCAAGATCAAGACTCTCTTCATCTTTGTTTCTTTTGATCGTTCAAGTGTTGTATTTTCATGTTTATTGTTTGTAAACACTTGGATATCAATGAAGAATTCAGATTAATGATCTATTACATTGTCATTGTTGATTCAAATCTAGTTGTAAACGGATTCCGCACGTTTATGATCGAACCGTAGAATTTCGTGATCGATTCTTCAAATCTACAGTGGTATCAGAGCGTTAGGCTCGATTCTACGACTATTTGGACATCAATCTCAAGTAATTTGATCAGAAAATTCATCTTGGAGGTATTCTTGAAGTTCTTCACGTTTTTGTCAACAAAAAGCCAGATCTACGAAACATTATCAAGTTTTTGCAACTTTTGATTCGATAGAAAGATGCGCCTCGAAAAAACGAAGATTTTGACTACTCATAGGCCTTCTAACTCCAAAAAATGAAGATTTTAGAGCCATTTTAGTGATTTGAAGATCTGTTCGTACGATCTGCCGAACCTTTGATGAACCTAAGAGCCGAACCTACATAGGTTCGGGAGAAATAGGTTCGTGGGAACCTCTAGGTTCGTCAAAAACGTCATAGGTTAGCCAAAAACGTCATAGGTTCGCCAAAAACCTTCCTAGGTTCACCAAAACCTTCCTAGGTTTGCCAAAACCTCAATAGGTTCGTGAAAAACCTCAAAAGGTTCGTGAAAACCTCAAAAGGTTCGTGTAAAGGTTTGGGAGAACCTCTAATTGGTTTGTTCGAAGAGTTTTGCAAGAAATATACCATTTTAAAAGTTCAAGTAAACCTTGTTTACCTATTTTGGGCCTTCCGGATCATTTGGGATAGGTTTCAAGACCTAATTCGGACGTTAAGACAAAGTTTGAGCTGTTTTGTTTTTGAGAGGTTAAACTTTCAAGTTCTGAACATAAAAGTTAAATATGACATATAAGAACAGGAACGTGGAATGGTTGGCTAACAATGGACTTGTGTTGGACAATTTGAAAAATTATCCGAACTGGAGATTCACATTCGAAACGTTTATTACCAAAGCGGATGACAATTACCAGAAGTTATTGTACCAACAATTCAAGAAACCATGTCTAAAATCAAATGATAATTTTGGGACATCAAAACTGAATGAAGATCAAATGTCTGAATTTAATTAAGAAAGAGAATTGTGTGACTTGTTTTCGGTGATCATTTATGAAGATATTAAAAAGACTGATTTTGAACAAATGCCACATTCATGTGCAAAGTGGAGTTTGTTACAACTTGCATACAACAATCATGTTGCGAAGAAGATCAAGGATGTTTATGATCGTCTTCTACCATTTATGCAAGAATTGAAATATTTTCAGTTTGATATTACTGATGGGCAAATCGTTGAGAAGTTTACGCAATTCTTACCTTATCGATGGAGTGATTTTGTTGAAAGAATGAAGGAAACAGAAGTTATTCATCATGTCACATTAATAAACTTCAAATATGTGGTTGATAAAATGGAATCGGAGATAAGGAGAACCGGAAAATGGATTGTGAAAATTGTTGATTTCTCGTGGATTGATGAACAAAGAAACATGTTAAAGGCAAGTATGAGTGCTGAGAAAGAAAAAGAAGATGTTGATGAAGGAAAGGAAGATGATCTGAAAAATGATAAAACAATTGAACCTGAAATGTCTAAAGATAGCAAACAAATGAATGAAGTTATAGATAAGAGATGTAATGTAACTGAAGATACACACATTCTTGATGATTCTGATATCAAAAGTGAGATCAAGAAGTCTGAAGATGATGTTTTGAAGTCAAAGGATGAAACTTCAAGTGTTGAAGTGGTGTCAACAGAGGATGAGAGTGTTTATGAGGATGCCTCTGATGATTTGTCTGAAACAACTACCATCATTAGTGAAGACTAATGTCATACCATTTCAGATAAAGAGGTAAGTTCAGGTAAATTTTCTAAACTTTCGTGCTCTAAATGTTTAAATCTTGAGGGAAAAAATTGGAGTTTGGAGGAAGAAAACATGAATTTGAAATGTGACTTATCAAACTGCAATAAAGCATACATGGATATAAAATCAAATGTAAAGTTTTCTTCAAAGCAGATTGCAGATTTGAAGTTACAGGTTCAAATGTTGACTGATGATTTGTCAAAGTCAAATGCCAATGAAAGTGTTTCTAAACAAAAACTTGACATTTTGAGCAAAGTAAATATTGAATTGACAAATGCAGTAAATAAAATTAAAATCAAAATGGACAAGGCAAAAAGGGACTTTGACAGAATCATGCACAAATTGGAGAATCATCATGATTCTATAATTTTTTCAATTCCTCTTATTGAGAAATCAAGTGATAGTGAAATTTCAATAGATAACACTCAATAAGGGAAAGTCTCCAATTTGTGCTTATGACAATTTTTCTCCTATCATTGAAGATTGTACTTTTGAGGAATATGATGAGGAGACATTGTACAGATGTGGGTTGATGGATGTACATAAGGATTATGATGATTCTCACAATAATATCTTTGATGATGTAAAATCATGTGTTTCAAACTCTGCATCATCATCCAAAAAGAAAGTTTCTTTCAAAACCCCATTGGTTGAAATTAAACAGTTTTCAAAGAATGAAAATATGAATTTTTCAAAACAAAATGGTATTTCAAGTTCAAAACCTAAATGTCAAATTCAATCAAAATGGGTTGTGAAATCATCATGTGCATCAAACAAAGTGGAATCAAATTGTGATACTTCAAAGTCTTGGAACAAAGACAAGATTTCACTCAGTCCCACAAGATGTGAAAAGTTGAACTTTGAGTCTCTCACGTCAAGTGATAAGAAGTCACTTTTGACTCATATGGGTTCAACAAGTAATCAAAGATTGGTTTATGGTTCACCAGTGGTAAATCACCAAAACCATAGGTTTGTACAAAACTATTCTCCTAGGTTTGTGGAGAGGAGAATATGTTTTGAGTGTGGAACAAGAGGGCATATCATTGCTAATTGTCCTTATCTGTGTGAGTTACAAGGACAAGTTAGTAATGCCAAGTCTTGTGTCACAGAGGTTTCAAAGTTCATTCCTAAAAGACATAAAATGCCAAATCAAAACAAGGAAGAACTTGTGAAAGCCTCGGATGAAGAAAAGTTGAAACTTTCAAAACCTTTAATGACTAATTTGGTGTTTAACAACAATGTAGTGATTCAAGATAAGTATTATCTTAAGAATGCACTTGAACAGGAACAGTTGTGGATACCAAAAACAAACAAACTTTCAAAGGAAACTTCATTAGTTTCAACTAGAAAATGGATTAAATTTCGGTATATGGATTTTCATGGAAAACTCTAGACCTCGAAGGCTTGGGTGACTAAAGATATCTAATGGTTTGTGAGTGTGTGCAGGAAGATTTTAAGAGGACCTATCAATTGGAGGAGAGCTCATTGATAGTGGAACTTCCTGGCGTGTATTTGGTAAAATCGTTCTAATTCTTTAACTGTCATATTATTCTGGAGAACTTGACAGGTTTGGAATTACATTGTCATATTTTCTTGATGTTTTCAAGTCACATTGATCATAATGTTTTACAAAGATGGTAAATCATATCGGTTGTCAATTTTCCGGGAATTTTGATTTTTCTATATACTTATAAAATTCTAAAAATCAAAAAGATTTTCATTTTTAGCATTTTAGGGGGAGAAAATTTAAAAAAATCAAAAACAATATAAAATTAGAAAATTGAGAAATTATCCGACCTTTGAGATATGATTGTACATTGTAATATTCTGAAGTTTACTTGGTTCATACAAGATCAAATACAAAGCGATCACAATGCACTCAGTATGATATGTTGGTAGGTCTTTCAATTTGTTGTGATTTCTGTATACTAATGCCATAATCATTCTTTGTGGGACAAATTACTTAGAACACAGTGTTCGATCTTTGTCCTGAGTGCGTGGTCATTTGCCTCAGTGATTGCTAATTGTATTAATACATATATTAGTTTGATCATGTGTTTCTTTTTCAACAGAAATTCTGAGTTCATTTTTCTTTTATTTTTGTTCAAAGCATGGACATTCTCTGCGTATACTTACGTATCGACCTGATTGTTATGTTTTGGACATTCTGCTTTTATTTTCTTGGTTTGTTTAGAACTTGGGCATTCTATGTGTATACGGAAGTATCAATTTGATTGCTAGGTCTTAAACTTAACTTATTTTTTGGTTCAATATTATGGTTTCATCTGCGCATACGGAAGTATCAATCTTGTTACCGGATTTTGAACATTCTGTTTTATTTTACACTTTGTTATTTCACAAAAGATATTCTGCTTTATTTTTGCATGATCAAACTAATCAAGAATTTGAACTTATAATTTACAATGGCATCGCTGTTGGTTGATGTTTCACAAAGCGGGGATGTGTTCAAGTGAGTGGGGAACACAAAGTCTTGTGATTGGTTTTCATTAATCCAAATTCACAACAAGTGGTAGGACTTAAAGTGCTTAAAGTGGATCCATATACTGGCAATCGTCCTAGGCTTGTGCATTGAATAAATAAATATCATTAATCATCAACAAGTAATGCTGAGGTATGATTACAATATGATCTCATGTTTGGATCTTTCTCATCAAAAACATATTTATTTTTTAGTTAGAATACAAATTTTGTTGGATTCTAGGATATACAATTTTGCAATTCATAGCTTTAGGGGGAGTTTATTCAAATCATTGAAAAAATTCATAAAAATTTTCATCTATTTTTTTAGACTATCCGATGTGATTTACTAATTCATTGTAAACACTATATTTGATTTACTGTTAATAAGTGACAAAGAGAAATTGGAAATGTGATGAGGCATCTAGTTTTGATTATGTGTCAACTGATGCTGTTGGTTTGGTGAAACCGTTCAGGATCGAATAACAAGCTCTACGAACTATTAACCATGTGCAGAATCCATTGTTAACATGTATAAATGTCAAGATCACAAGCAATTTATCAAACAAATCTTTGTATTTATCAACAAATGATTACAAGATTCACTCAACTATACTGACTTCTCACACAGAGAGAATCAGCAGATCTATCCAAAAGTTCTGTCTAAGTTTTCTTTTAAAAACAGCAACTATATATAAACTACAGACCAGCGAACCTTAGGTTCGTCAGCCGAACCCTAAGGTTCGCTGAACAAACCTTTAGGTTCGTTAGCCAAACCATCTCACGGTTTATAGGTTCGTCGAACCTATCAACACAATAGGTTTGCCGAACCTGCCTAGGTTCGTGGGCCAAACGAACCTTGACAAACCTTTAAACGAACCTTTACAACCTCAAAATAAATACAACTTTTGAATAGCAAACAATTACAAATATGCACTAACAAACTCCCCCTAAATGTTTGCTATCAAAATCTTCAGTCTTTGTCTTCAGCTGTTTCTTCCACTTTATCTTTAGCTCCACTTGATTCTCCGACTTCACCAACCACATTATCCACAGCTCGTATAACAACCGAACGTGGTATCTTTGCCAACCTTTCGGCTTCAATCTTAGCATCTCTATCATCTCTCTCCTTCTGAACTTGCATCAATTCAGTATAAAGATAATTCACATCTTTCCAATTGCAACCAGAATGTATTCCCAATGTGTAACACATTTGTGCAATGGTCTGAAATTGAATTGCTATGTCTTTGTAGCTCACTCCAACATCATGATAACCAGCTTCAGCGTATATCTCTGAAGTGTTGAGTAAATCAATATCATCTTTAGAGCAATTTACAATCCAAATAGGATCAAGCATCCGAATCACTCTCCAATCATTATCTTTCTTTAACACAATTACACCTTCAGAAGTCCTCTCATCATAAAACCAAAATTTAAAGAATGGATTCCAATCTTGTTCAATCTTTCTAAGTCTTGGTCTCTTGAACACATTTGGCTTTACATAATCTTTAAATTTTTCTTTGAATTGTGGATTCAACAAACTCCATCCCAATCGAGCTTCTTTCTTCAATAGATTCTCAAAAATCTCATTGTGTCGAGTCTGAATAGGTTTTATCATCCTCAATCTTGATAGAGCTTTGCATTCAAACGATGGTAGACTCATAAGATCAGTAGCTTTGCCAAAATATTGACATCCATCTATTCTTTTCACTACAGTTAACCCTTATCCATTAAACTCCATGGAATGTTATGAAAGTAACCATAACTAATAATCCTTCCAATCATCTTGGATTTAGATCCAATTTTGAACTTCTTGGATTGTTGAGTTAGGTTTTCTGGATCTTTATCTTCCTATTCTTCTCTCATAATCTTGAAAGAATGTAAATGATTAATAATGTACTTAGTTTCATCTTGAATCTCATTCCATAAATCCATATTTGTCTTTACTTTAACTGGATTCAAAGTTGTACTTGACATACTTCCAGCTTCAAACATTTTCTTCATCATGTTTAAATTCATCAATTCTTCATCAATAACATCTTTATCAAAATCAGACAAATCAGTATCATCATATTCTTCAAAATCAAACATCAAATCATCATCATCATCTTTATCATCATCAAGTACAGATTGATAATCTTGAACTGAATAATCTCCCAAAATTTCTCCTTCTTCTTTTTCTTGATAAACTTGAACTTCAATAATGTTTCTCTGCAAATCTATATCAGAATTCATTTTAAACAAATCAAGAAACGTAGGCAACGAGTAATCAAGAATCCTTTTTGGATATTCTATTAAGTCCAAATCTTCAAACTCAACAGAAGTACAATCCCTAATCCTATCTGAAGCTACAGACGAAACTGGAACAACATCAGTAGAAACCTTTGAAGAAGTATAAACCACAATGGCTCCAGTCAAAGAATTCAAACTACCAGAACTTCCAACAACTCCACCAGCATCACCACCTGTTCCACCATCACCATCAAAATCAGTATCATTAGGATGTTCATCAACATCAGTATCACCATAGTCAACCTCTTCTTCTTCTTCTTCTATCTTCTCCTCCTCATCAATATCCAAATCTACCACCACCTTTTCAACTTTAGAACTTGAAGCTTCTGACTTTGTCATATTTTTCTCCAACACTCTTATCTTGATCCTTAAATCCATGTTCTCATTCTTCAACTCAACAATATCATCATATTGCATCTTAACAAAAAATTCTAACTCAGAAATTTTATCTTTCAACACTTTCTTCTCAGCAACCTCTTGTTCTTTCCACGTCATTATCAGATCCATTTGAGCTTTTAACTCATTTAGCCCAGAAGTGGATGAAGATGGTTTTTCAGCAACCTCCTTTTCTTTTCCTTGCTTATATTCTTCAAACTCTTTAGACAAAGCAGATAATCTTCTTTTAATCTCTGAATCATCATAATCAGTGAAATTTATATCTCCCAGATCATCAAGTCCTGAAAATAAATCATCTCTAGGAAGTGAATCCTGAGGAATAACAGTCTCTGGCAATGATGTAGAAACAGTAGTAGCCTCCACAAAAGATGGAGTAAAAGAAGCTACCTGTACAAACTCAGGAGTTTGTACAGTAGATGCATGAATAATAGACAAAGGAACTGAAGTAATGACCAGTGAATCAGAAACAGAAACAGATGTAGTAACAATCGGAGAAACAGAAATAGGAACTGAAGTAGCAATCACAGGAGAAGACACAGTGGTCTTATCAGTCTTAGTATTTTTCTTCTCATAAGGCCCTCTCTTGGCCATTCTCTTTATCTTCTTTGGCTTAGAAGATTCAGGCTCTTCAGGTATAAAGATAGGATCATCTTTTTCTTCCCTTTCTTCAGCAGCCTTTTCAACAAACTTTCTCTTCATTCTCTTCACCATCTGGTTCCCTTCTTGAATCATCTCATACTCTGACTCTGTGTCAGAAGATTCACTTTCATCATCATCAGCAATAACAGTCTCTTTCTGCCTCTCAGACATATCAACTTCTAATGGTTCCTGAGAACTCTGTTCTTGTGATGATTTAGCTTGAGGAGTAGATTGAGAAGATTGACCAGGAATCTTCCTTGGTTTTTGTCTTGGTGGAGGTGGAGGTGGTGCTTGAGTATCCTCAGCTGCAACATCTTCATTGTCAGATTCTGAATCCTCATGCCTCCATGCATCATTCTCAGGCGCAACATAATTTGCCCTGGCACAGTGACCTATCAAATTTTTCTCCAAAACTGCATCCCCAGTTCTCTGGTAAACTCTGACTTGACCCAAACTGGAATCAGTCATATGCTTAAGTTTCAGAAGATCCCCTGCTTCCCTTGGTAGAATCCCTTCAGGCATCCTCTCATCTATAAGCATCAGTACGAACCTAGGATACATATAAAATCTATCCTTAGCCTTCGTCACATTATCACACATGTATCAGAAGATCATGCCGGAGAAATTGAACGGTTGGTTCAATATAATAGCAACCATAGCAGACCTCATGAAATCTCTCAACTCGTCGAAAGTTCCCTTCCTCATACTCAGGCAATGAAGTAGAACATGAGCTAAGAACTTGTATTGCAGAGGTAGCTTGCCCTTCTTCACCGATATGGAGTTATAAGCTCCAAAGTAACGAATCCTTAGAAAACAACCTTTGATGCAACTTTCAGGAATGAGAGTTACACCATCCGGTTCTCCTCCAAATTGCAATACCCTCCTAATATCAGCTTCATATATACGAATTGCTTGCCCAAGCACATTCGCATCTATCACATAAACATCATCCACAGAAATAACACTTGCTGATCCCCAGAAACTCTGAATATGTGATCTGTAAATTTGAACCGAACTGGAAATAGCATGATAAATTCTTGATCTTCTGAGAAACTCGATCATAGGACGAAAATCTTGACCGTTCTTGGTAGTAGGATCCAAGTAAGCACAAACATTATGTTTGTCTCCGAAAACTAGGTTTGCCATTTCTACAAATAAAAATAAAAACAATTAGAAACAAAAAAAAACAAAAAAAAAAATTTTCTAAGTAGACCAGCAAACCTATCTTTCTTAAACGAACCTAATGTTGAACGAACCTAAATCAGACAAACCTAATCATCAGACAAACCTTTTGAGCGAACCTTCATGTGAACGAACCTTATATCACACGAACCTGTTGGTCAAACGAACCTTGACCAAAAGGTTCGGTTGATTGGAAATTCAGAGGTTCGCCACGAACCTTTTAGATTCAAACGAACCTTATGGTTCGGTGAACCTTTGTTCATTCCCACGAACCTGTTCAACCAGCGAACCATTTCCAAGTTTGAAATCAAAATTTAAAAACATTGAATTTGATGATAAAATTTGACACCCAGGTTCGAAACATGCCGATGAACAACTTTAATGAAGATGGTTTGTCCAATTTTTAGATTTTAACCAGTTTTAAGTCAAATTACAGATTCGATCTAAAAACTTCTAAAATCACTCAGATCTCTCAAATTACTCGGTCAAATTCCAAAATTTCAACCTAGAAATGTTCACGAGATGATTCTGAATCTAATGATAACAACAAAAAATTCTGGGAGGTCCAAGATCGAAAATCAAAAAAAATTTCTTAAGGGTTCGTCGTCTGTAAAAAAGATGAAAGTGACGAACCATATTCGCGAACCCTGTGTATATATACCTCACGAACCTTTTCAGCGAACCATGGTAACGAACCTTTTTCAACGAACCATTGAGCAACGAACCATTCTTAACGAACCATAGCCAAAGAACCATTGTCACGAACCTATCTTGCGAACCATTTCAGCGAACCTAGCTACACACCTAGCTAGCGAACCTAAATGGTGAACCTTACCAACGAACCCTACCTGCGAACCTTCTCAAACATTCACCAGCCGAACCTTTTCAAAAACTTGATTTTTCTTTTAATTTCAAAACTAAATCATATTTAATTGTTCCAAAGTCAAACAAATTATCAAAAATTATTTATTTAACATCAGATAAAAAATTAAAATCTTTTTGGAATTTTTCAAATTTTCTAAACAAATAAACCACAAAATTATCAAAATAACTACACTAAAAAAAATAAAATCTTTTTGTTTGAGAAAGATCCTGACATGAGATCATATTATTTTACAATTTTCAACACATCTGTATGTATTATCTCAAATATTATCTGCAAATTACAAGTTTAAGATGATTGTCAGTATACTTATCCTTTTAAATTTATCACTTAGTCAAAAATAAGTTTAAAACAAGATTATGAAAACACTTTATAATAATCCATTTACTTGAACACATCCCCGATTTGTGAATAACTAATCAAACATAAATGTTCTCAAACTTATAATTTCAATTTCAACTAATCTGATCATGTAAAAATAAAGCAGAATTTCTTTTTGAAAATTAACAAAATAGAAAACAATTTGAAATTGTTCAAGATCTTGGAATCAAGGTTGATACTTACGTATGCTCAAATGATTCAAAAAATGAACAAAACAATAATTTAAGATTAAGCTTTTAACAATCAGTTCGATATTTTCATATACGCAGAGATTGTCCAAATCTTAACCAGAACCAAGAAAACAAATTTGAATTGTTTAAAGCTATAACAATCAGGTCGATACGTAAGTATACGCAAAGAATGTTCCAGCTTTAAACTAAAATAAAAGAAAAACAAAATCAGAATTTCTTTTAAAACTTAAATACATGATCAAACTAGTACTTTGACTTTTTGTTCAAAAACATTCTGTCAGAAAAATTACCACTCTTTCAGGACAAAACTAAGTACTGCATTCTAAGCATCTGTTTTTTATAAAGTATAATCAAAAATTTGTTTAAACTTATCCTAACTAAATTATAAACCTACTTTCATATCATACTTAAAACTTGTAATTATTTATTAAAAATTCTAATGACACATACAGATATGTTTCCAAATGCAAATAATGTACTATCATTTCTCATTAGGTCGAATCAATTTCTCAGATTTTTAATTTTTTTATATGTTTTTGTATTTTTGATTTTTAATGTTTTTGTATTTTTGAAAATTTTATCCCCCTAAAAATAAAAACACAAAAGAAAAAATAAAAATCTGATGTTAATTCAATAAAAAATGATTATGAAGGAAATTGATTCTTGATTACCTCACCCATGACCCTTATCCCATTCAATTTGAGTAAATACTCAAAACGTTGTTTATCAAAGGCCTTGGTGAGAAAGTCTGCCCTTTGCTCGTTTGTGTGTATTTTCACCACATCAATCAATTTCTTTTCATAACAATCGCATATGAAATGAAATCGAATATCAATGTGTTTAGAACGTGAATGATACACTGGATTCTTGGTAATCGCAATGGCAGCCTCATTGTCTACATGAATCGGGGTAGTTAGGAAATTAAGTCCATAGTCTCTCATCTGTTGTTGTATCCACAAAACTTGTGAACAACAACTAGCAGCAGCTACATATTCAGCTTCACATGTAGATGTAGCAACAGATGTTTGTTTCTTACACTGCCATGACACTAACCTCTCCCCCAGAAACTGAGCACCTCCAGTAGTAGATTTGGAGTCAGTCTTGCATCCTCCATAATCAGAATCACTGTAAGCATGAAAGGACTAATTATCATCCTTAGGATACCACAGACCGGTGTCTGGAGTACCCTTCAGATAACGTAAAATCCTCTTGACTGCAATCAGATGAGAAACCTTTGGTTTTGATTGATAGCGAGCACACATACTTGTAGCGAATACAATATCTGGTCTAGAGGCTGTCAAATACATTAAGCTCCCTATCATTCCACGATATAATGTAGCATCAATTAGCTCCCCCTTAATATCCGGCTCAATCCCGTGATTGGGCTGAATGGGCGTGGAAATGGGTTTACAATCAAGCATGCTAAACCGTTTTAGCACATCTTGAATGTATTTGGTCTGATGAATGAATACACCATCATCAGACTGATCAATTTGTAAACCCAAAAAGAACTTAATGTCAGACATAGCACTCATCTCGAACTTCTCAATCATAACCTGTTTAAATTCCAGACACAACTGTTCATCAGTAGATTCAAAGATGATATCATCAACATAGATCTGAACAAGGAGAATGTCCTTGCCCTTTTCCCGATAAAACAGAGTTTTGTCTATCTGACCCCTATTGAACCCGTGTTCAATAAGGTGAGTCGAGAGGGTCTCATACCAAGCTCGAGGAGCTTGATGAAGACCATACAATGCTTTGTCGAGGATATAAACCTGATCCCGGTGGATAGGATCCTCAAAGCCCGGTGGCTAACAAACATACACTGTCTCCTTCAATGAACCATAAAGGAATGCAGACTTCACATCCAGTTGAAACACTTTGAACTTCTTGTGAGCAGCAAAAGATAGAAATAATCTAATCTCTTCAAGCCGCGCCACAGGTGCAAAAACCTCATCATAATCAATTCCCTCTATCTGTTTGAACCCTTGAACAACCAAACGTGCCTTGTTTCGAACAATCACTCCTCTATCGTCTCGCTTACACTTCAACACCCACCTGGTGCCAATCTTCTTTTCGCCTTTTGGCAAATCTACCAAATGCCAAACTCCCAGTTTCTGAAACTGATTAAGCTCCTCTTGCATGGCCTCCACCCAGGCAGGCTCACGCAGGGCTTCAGTTACAGATTTAGGCTCAATCTGAGAAACGAATGCAGAATGCATCCATAACTCTTGAGTCCCATGATTACGCTCCAGCTCGACAGACAAACTCTCCTCATTTGTAATCTGTCGCCTCATCTGTACTCCAACAGACGGATCTCCAATGATCTGCTTAACAGGGTGATTCACATGTACTCTGGACACTGGCACTTGCGGGATTCCAACACCATGATCAAGATTTGTGATATTCTGATCTTCATCTTGATCTTGAGAAACCGCATCTTCAAAAACATCCTGATCATCCTCCGATGACCAGTCAACATTAACAGCTTCAGAAATTCTTTCCCCTGTTGGAGAAATATCTTCAGCTTGATGAGAAATTTCTGAATCTTCAGAATTTTGTAAATCATATAACATCTGCAAAGAAATTTCATCATCAGCAACATGAGGAGACAAATTAAACGACTCAAAAAGCTTATCATAATCGAAAAGCCAATTTGGACCTTTGCCTTCCGGTATAGGTGTATGTCGTTGAACATCCACATTATACCAGAGTTCCACAACACCCGTGCGTTTGTTAAACACACGTTTATTGGGTAGGCTGTAACCAATAAAGAAACCTTCTTCAACTTTAGAGTTGAATTTAGCATCTTTCTTTAGCATGGTACATGGAGCCCCAAAAGGTTCCAAGTGTTCCAAATTAGGTTTCCTATTCTGAAGAAGCTCATAACATGTTTTATTATGTCGTTTGACAATTAGCACTCTGTTGAGAGTAAAACAAGCGGTCGCTACGGCTTCATTCCAGAATGTAATGGGCAGTTTTGAATCAGCGAGCATTGTTCTAGCAGACTCTATCAAAGTACGATTCTTTCTCTCAGCTACACCGTTCATTTGTGGTTCATACGGTGCACTGTATTGCTGCTGAATGCCTTTTGAATCACAGAAAGTTTCTATATTCTGATTCTTAAATTCTATCCCATTGTCTGATCGAACCCGCCTAACCCTCAACTTGTACAAAGTCTCCAATCTATTCACAAGCAAAACAAAATTTTCATAAGTTTCAGATTTAAATTTTAAAAACATAACCCATGAAAACCTAGAAAAATCATCGGTCACTACAAAACAATATGATTCACCTCCAATACTTTTCACATTAATCGGACCAAACAGATCCATGTGAAGAAGTTCTAGAGGTTTATCAATAGAAAAGACTGTTTTAGACTTATGTGACCTCCTTTTCTGTTTGCCTTTCTTACAAGAAACACACACATCAGGTAATTTGAAATGTTTAACCGGTACACCATCAACCAAGTGATTGTGTACAAGATGATTCATCTTTCTGATATGTATGTGACCCAATCTCCTGTGCCACGACCGAGTATCCTGTTCTGTGGCCTTTGACACCATACAAGTCTCAACTTTGTTAACTGTCTCCGCCTTTGCCATGTCTAAAACATACAGATCTTTACACCTGTCAGCAGTCATTAAAATCCAGTCTTCAGGAATTTGAATTCCTTGTTTGAGCACGTAACACTTCTTCTCATCGAACAAAACCTTATAGCCTTTATCACTTATCTGAGACACACTCAACAGATTATTAGTTAACTCTTTGCAGTAGTTTACATTATCAAATGACACTTTACCGTTAGTCAAACTACCACTTTCGGTAATTTGACCACCTTTATCTCCTGCAAAGTTAACATAACAACCATTCATTTCCCGAAAATCTTTCAACAAACAGATCTGTCCTGTCATGTGCCTGGAGCATCCACTATCAACAATCCAGCGACTGTTGATATGGCCCATGAATGCATCCTGCACCATAAATTAAAACAAACTTTGATCAGTACCAAAAGGGATGACTCCCGCCATTTCGGCGTTGAGTCTCCCCGAACAGCCTCCTGCCGTTCGATCTTGATGAACTACTTGAAAACTCATCTTCCAAGTATTCATCATTTCTCACATCAAATCTATCACCTGATCTGTATCTGGATTTCCAACAAGAATTTGAATTAGAATTTTGTTTTGAAAATCGTTTATGATGAAAATTATCATAAAATTCATCATCAGATGATGCTAACCTATTCAAAACTTTTTTACCTTTTAGTTGATTATCAAAAACTTGTCGTTTATGAAATTGTTCATCCTTGACCCAGACACACTCAGGATCATATTTCCTGAGAATTTTCATCTCATCCTCACTAGGCTTTACTTTCCTAGGAGTTCTATCAGAATGAAACACCCGACTGTCATTAGAAGAGGTTTTCTTCTTGACTTTGTGATTTGGACAATTAACCGAAATATGTCCTTTTCCTCCACAAGTGAAACACTGTCGTGTTTCTCGTGGAGTAAAAGTATGAAATCTGTTACAATTGTCCATATCACATTCAGCAATGACGTGTCCCAGTTTCCCACAACTATAGCATTTTCTTGATGACACCTTCTTTGGCTTTTCATCAAACCCCTTAGATGAATCCAAAGATTTGGATGCTACAGTCTGAGAAACAATCTTTTTCTTCAAAACAGTGGCTTTAATTTTGTCATTCTTTTGATAATTCTTTGATTTTCCCTTGTTTCCAACCCCATTCTTATTACCCTTGTCAACACTTTTGTCAACCTTCTTATCAATTTTATCAAAAACACCCTTTTGTTTTTGTAAAGAAATACTCGACTCTCCATTCTGTGTAGTCAAAGACTTTACAAACACAATTGGTTTAAGACTAGAAGAAGTTTTGACTTTGAAATCTGGTTTGGAAACAGACTTTTGTTGAAATACAGTTTTCCCAGTTGATTTTACTTCAGATTTTGGTTTCTGAACCACTTGATTCTTTTTCTCTACACTTTTGTCTTGACGACCAATCATTTTCAGAATTTCTGCTGGATATTCTGAATCAGTAATATCCTCAATGATAGGAGCATCATGATCAACAAAATCACTCTCATGAGATGATACACTCTCATCATCCTCAGTTACATGATCAGACACAATCTCCTTTAATGAAGTTGAATTAACTTCCAAATCAGGTTCGAGTTGTGGTCTTGATATATAACTAGGAGGATGTGGCACAGCATGAAAACCAATACCAGAAGTATCATTTGAAGATCTTTGCATTGCAGCAAAGTAATCAATGACATAAGCAGAATTTTGGTAGTTTTCCAGCTTGCCCCTGTGTAATTCAGCTTCAGCTTTAGCTGCCGATAATTCCAATTTTAACTTCTGAACTGAATCGAGATGCACAGACACAGCATGATTGTTTTGTAAAACTTTTATCTTCAAATCTTCATTTTATTTGCTAAGATCAATTATCTTCTTATCAAAAGACTTTTCTTTTGCAATCAATTTCTTGTTTGCTTCTGTGCATACTCGCAGATCAGAAGTTAACTGTGAGTTCATCTCTTTGAGTCTATCTATCATCGCATACAAATCAATTTGTACCTCAGTCATCTCATCAATCTTCTCTTTTCCTTTCCCTGATTCTTCTTCCAAAGAAGCCATGAAAGCACCCATAAGATCATCATACTTAACACCCCAATCATAGCCTTCATCAGCTTGACTCACAAGAGCTTTAGAAGATGATTCCTCAGACTTCTCTTTCTTCTTTTGATTCTCTTCTCTTGGCTTAAAAGGATTCAGATTGCCTTGCTTTTTGGGATTCTTGCACTCTCTTGCAAAATGACCATGTTCCCCACAGTTATAACACTGTGTAGATTTTGGATTAAATCCAAACTTTGTGTTCCGGTCAAAAGTAAATTTCTTCCCAGTTTTCTTCTCATATCGGTTAATTCTACGAATAACACTCGCCAATGCCCACTGTGTATCAATCAACTCCATTTCATCCTCATCAATTTGAGCATAATCTTCAAAAGTCAGATTTGCATTTCCAATTCTCCCCGCCACCTGTTCATCATAAGCACTCACTACACATGACAAAATAGACATATGATCTTTAACAGCTTCAACTGTCACTTTTCCCAAATTTGTTGTGTTAAGCTGAACTGGAGGTGGTGTAGACTCAGACTTTTTCTCATTGACAGGACAATGTGCACTAGAACTTGTAGGCATCGAAGAACTTTGAGTAGATTCAGAAGTTTTAGATACAAAAGCAGTCTGTATCTTTGCAGATGCAGCAGGAGGTGTAGCAACTGAACCACCATACAAGGAAGGATCTTGAGTGACATTTACTCGTCTTGCTTTACGTTTGTCCTTCATTTCTTGTTCCTCCAGTTTCTGAATAAACTCTACCAAAGTCAAACCAGGTAGATTTTCTCTCAATATCAGCACCAAAGAATTCCACTTATCTGGTAACGCATCAGCCAAACAATCAATTTTCTCATCTTCTGTGTATTCAATACCATATTTTCTAACTTCAGTCAACAGATGTCTATATCTGGTAATCAAGGCATCCAAAGTTTCATTCCCGATGATATTGAAATTTTCAAACTCTTTTCTGATATCGGTAGCTTTCATTTTCTTCAAATTTGTATTTCCTTCAACTCTTGCCTTCAATGCATTCCACAGACTATAAGCAGTCTTGTGTTCATCAAACTGATGCAGAATTTGATTTGGAATAGCTTGACTCAATAACCAGTAAGCTTTCTTCTCCGAGTCATACTTTTTCCTCTCATCTACATCTAACCTTTCCAAGAGTTGATACAAATCAGTTCCAACTACCCTTGGTCTCTCATAAGGAGATAATATCCGTTCCCATAAATTTGTATCTGTCCCATTAAGATGAGTTTCAAATCTTCCTTTCCAGTTGTCATAATGAGCTAAATCTAGTAGCTTTGGCACCTTGTTTGTACTTCCCACTTCCGTTTCACTGATTAAGATGCTTTGTAGTTTGGAGTTCTGACTTGCCATAGCCACGTACATGTCAGACATAATTTTTTGGATTTGAAATCAGCGAACCTTTTAAGAATTTGCACTGGCCGAACCTTAAACGAACCTTAGCCGAACCTATAGACAAAAATTTGTCTTAGTCGAACCTTTGAACTTCACGAACCCTTGCACAAACGAACCAAAATTCTGACGAACCCTGAAACTGGCGAACCTTGAACAAACGAACCTTCAACCAAAGTATATCTCACGAACCCTCCAACAAAGACGAACCTTTGTCAAAACTTGTTCACGAACCTCAGCGAACCTATAACGAACTATCACCAAAATCTTGACGAACTATTTTGGCGAACCTTGCCGAACCTTCAGTGAACTATCAAACGAACTATCAGAAAAACCAGAAACCAGCGAACCTTTGTCTTCAAAAATCGCAGGTTCGTCCCATGAACCTGTAGCAAAAAAATTGAAAATTTTGAGCGGGAAATCCTCCAAAACTTCAAAAAATCCTTCCAAATCTCTACCAAAACACCTCCAAAACTTCAATTGTTGTAATTGAACAACAATTAATGAAGAAAAATGTCTTAAACACCAGAAAATCAATCAAGAAGAAAGTAAAAAGTAGCCATTGATGATCTTCATATCTTCAACTGTTCAATTTCTTGAAATCCTTGAATTTGTAGTGTAGAACTTCACCAAACGCTCTGATACCACTGTTGGTTTGGTGAAACCGTTCAGGATCGAATAACAAGCTCTACGAACTATTAACCATGTGCGGAATCCATTGTTAACATGTATAAAAGTCAAGATCACAAGCAAATTATCAAACAAATCTTTGTATTTATCAACAAATGATTACAAGATTCACTCAACTATACTGACTTCTCACACAGAAAGAATCAGCAGATCTATCAAAAAGTTCTGTCTAAGTTTTCTTTTAAAAACAGCAACTATATATAAACTACAGACCAGCGAACCTTAGGTTCGTCAGCCGAACCCTAAGGTTCGCTGAACAAACCTTTAGGTTCGTTAGCCAAACCATCTAACGGTTTATAGGTTCGCCGAACCTATCAACACAATAGGTTCGCCGAACCTGCCTAGGTTCGTGGGCCAAACGAACCTTGACAAACCTTTAAATGAACCTTTACAACCTCAAAATAAATACAACTTTTGAATAGCAAACAATTACAAATATGCACTAACAGATGCAGGTGATAAGGGTGATGAAGATCTGTGTGTTGACGATGTCACTGCAGTCCTCAGCAGGTGAATCTTGAAAAAGAAAGACATAAGATGGAGAGGGAGAGAGAATTAAATTAAGATTGAGAGGGTGAAGTAGAAACAAAGAGACTAATGTATTTTCTGTGTGAAAATATAACAGCTACAACTGAAGGGAAGTATGTTGATAGCAAGGTTGTAGGGGAGTATGTTGATGCATATATGTTCCCCGATGCACAAAATGTTTGAGCATATACAACAGCAAGGTTCAAGGGGGAGTATGTTAGTGCATTTTCTGTGTGAAAGCTGCATGTAATGTGTGAACCTGGCTTGTTGTATATGAAATCATAGTCTGTTGAATATGATTAAGGGTTCGGCTAAAGATCCAAGAAGGTTTGGCTATGATTGATGGCTAAAAGGTTTGGTGCTCACATGGTTTAAGGTTTGGCAAACCTATAGGTTTGGCAAACCTTTTGAAACCTATATATAGGTAGACTTGGAAGACTTGGAGATCTAGAGCTTACAATTCACACACACAAAGTCAAATTCTCTCTCAAGCTCAAGATCAAAACTCTCTTCATCTTTGTTTCTTTTGATCGTTCAAGTGTTGTATTTTCACGTTTATTGTTTGTAAGAACTTGGATATCAATGAAGAATTCAGATTCTTGATCTATTACATTGTCATTGTTGATCCAAATCTAGTTATAAACGGATTCCGCACGTTTATGATCAAATCGTAGAATTTTGTGATGACTCCTGGGGATTGTTGTGCCTTTTGAAAGATGAAAAACAAGAAGAAGAAGAAGAAGAAGAAGGTGCAGAAGATGTGGTTGAGAGTTAGGGAAGGTCACATATGGTGAAGAATTTAAATTGGGAGCATTTTTGCACTCCTTGGCGAAGTGTTCAGTGCCATAAAATCTGTAGCATTGGACCTTAGCCTTATTTAGGCTGAACCTGGTTTTCCCTTGAATACCAGGAAATTTCGTTCCGGTCCTCTTTTAGAACTTGTTCGTTCTAATGCTCAAGAGGGCCAGTTGGTGAAGAATGTCCATCTCTTCCAAGTCATCGCTTGGAACTTGATGGAGATCATCCATGATAAAATACAGATGATCAGAAATGGGAGAGTGGTCATCACAGGAAGAAGAAGTGACGCCAGTGGTTATGTCAATGTATTCATCATAACCCTGATCATTTGATTCAAAGTTATGACTCAGAAGAGCTGTGTTCCCTTGCACATACTCTTCAGTTGATTTACCAAATTTTATTAGTTTTCTCTTCTGGTCAATCTCTCGTTCAAATGTGAGCAACTTACCATGAAGTTGAGTGAGCGAGAGCTTGCCAAAGTCTGGAGAGGATCTCATGACAATGGAATAAGTTTCCCAGTTTTCAGGTTGAGACCTCAAGATGCGGTTCAAGACAGAGACAGGGGTTACACTTGACCAGCAAGTTTTAATTCACTTAAAAGAGAAGTGAATCGGTCAAACTGCTGAGTCAGTGACTCATTATTTAGTTGGGAGAATGTCTCGTATTGTTGAGCTAATATCTCCCTGGTATTAGCCACAACATCTTCGGTACCACCGAATTGCTCTTTTAGAGAATCCCACAAGTCTTTAGCAGACTGATGGTGAAGAAGACCAGAGTATATTTCATTAGGAAGGGCCATAGCCAACTGAGCATGTGCCTTTGCATCAAGCCCCAACTTCTAATAATCCTCTTCGGTGTAGTTCCGAGGATCTTTCGGGACATCGTCTGCAGTCTCCGTGTCCAGGACCGTTGGTTTATGCGGTCCGATAATGACAGACTTCCAACATCCTGTATGATTATTAGACAGGAAGTGTAACATCCGCCTCAAATGTTGTATTGATGCCTAACCAAGATTGGTGGCTTCGTGGCAGAACTGGTGTTATGGGGATCGAGAGTGAATTTCTCTGCCATTGGTTCACAAATAGTTATGAGCAAATCAACAAGTGATGAATTCTCAAAGTGATTTATTAGAATGATTTTTGAACATAGTTTAGTTCAAAAATCAAACTCCTACAGATTTAAAGAAACAAGAAAGATAGAAAAGATAGAATGCAGAAAAGTAAAACAACAAGATATCAGTGAGAGCTTTGAGTTTTAGTCTTGATGGTTAAACCAAGACTAAGGACAAGGCTCTGATACCAATTGTTGAACTACAAGAACCTCGAGTAGTAGTTATTTAACCAGGAACAATGCTTTAGACACTTAGTCAAAGCTTAGGTTTCAGCTCCCTCTAAAGTTTTCCACCAGTTATTTTCGTTGTTTTAGTTTTCCTGCCTAGAAAAGAGAAGATAAGAGATAGAAAACACAAGGAAATTTGAGGGAAGTAATCCTTAATTATTCAGAGAATGTTGAGACTTAAATACCCAAACATTCTGTTATACAAGACAAGAAATAATAAGACAAATAGCTGACATTATTACAGATGCTGATACAACAGAAGAGTACAAATACAAAGTCAACAACAATGGAAACAAGGGTCTTCAGTAGTCTTCAGGTCCTCCGATGTTGAAGTAAATGTACAGGAGTTCAGTGTTTATTCTATCAGAAGTTGTTCACCGGAAGCCGATTAAGTAAACAGTTATTTGGGAAGAGAAGATTGTCTTCCAAGTCATTTGACTTCTTTCGATCCAGAGGTTGTCTTCTGATGATATCAAGATCTGGTAGTATCTTATGAGGAAAACAAGTTCATCGGCACTTCTTTTTGGCGAAGCTTCCGCTTATAGTCTTCCGATACTGAAGCACTTCTTCAATCAGAAGAGACTTGTCTTCCCGTGGTTTTATTCAGGTGTCTAGCTTCAGTGGTTTTGCTCATCAGTCCTTATATTCCAACACTCAGTCTACCTGTCAATAGAATCGAAGGATTTAATTACAATTAGTTACTGCGGATTAATATCACCATGTGTCGTTTACCAAACCTGACTGATTCCACCATGTTACTGGTCATACGATACCGGCCAATGATAATGTTACGATCAACGTATCGACCTCACTCGCCGGCGGTTTGTCAAACCTATGGTACCACTACGTTATCGCCGGTTTAGTCACACTAAATTTACTGGTAAACATTTCTCTTGTAACGGACTTACGACTGGACATGATCTGTTATGTCATTTTGTAATAGATTGCTTTCACAAGTTTGTAATTAAAGTTAGGTTTTTGCTAGGTTCGTCTGGCCCACGAACCTAGGCATGTGTTGTAAAGGTTCGGCTAACCTATTGATGTGTAATGTAGAGGTTCGTCCAGCGAACCTAAAGATTCGTCTTGCGAACCTAATGGTTCGGCTAGGTTCGTTTGAATCTTGTATATATAACAGGTTTGTCTCTATTTTGTGTGTGTGACAGATCATAGAGGGAGAGAACCTATGTGAGATTAGTGAACTGTGTGTTCTTGTTTCATGTCATTGTAATATGATTTTATTGATCAATGAACATGATGTTTATTATCTTAATGATTATGTATGTTTGATTCATATAGATTTAATCTAGATTCCGCATAGATTGAATTGTTAGTAGAATTCCGTTGATCTATCCAGAGCAATCTTAAGTGGTATCAGAGCATTGGAGGAGTTATATACAAGTTCTTGAAGACTATCAATCATTTTGAAGATCAAGAGATCAAGAGATGGCTGAAATTTCGATTTTCTATATCTGATTGTTTGCTGACATTGTTATCATCATCTACTGCTATTTGGTTGATCAAAATCAGGAAATTCGTGTCTGAAATCTGTAGATTTTGAAGATTTTTCCTCCAAATTTTGGAGGTTTTCCTTCCAAAATTTTCAAGTGTAACTGATAGGTTCGTGAGCCGAACCTTGTTGTATCTCAGTTATAGTTTAAAGCAGTGGTTCACGGTAAAAGAAGATTTCTGTTTAGGTTTGTGTAGTAAATTTTGTAGAGGTTTGTCTCAAAGGCTCATCTATTGATTAGGTTCGTTGGTTAAGGTTCGAAGTTGATTTGTTGACTAGGCTTCTTTGGTCAAAGGTTTGTTGAAGAGGTTCGTTGATCAAGGTTCGTTGGATAAGGTTCGTGAGATCAAGGTTTGGAGAAGGTTCGTTTGTCAATTAGGTTCGTGAACTTATAATTCAAGATAGGTTCGCTGATATAAAACTTAGAATCATGGCGGATATGTTTGCTGCTGTTGCTAATCAAAATTCTAAGATACAAAGTATTTTGATTAGTGAAACTGAGTCTGGGAGCACAAATAAAGTACCAAAACTACTTTATTTGACTGATTATGAAAACTGGAAAGGTCAGTTTGAGACCCATCTCAATGGTACTGATACAAATCGTTGGGAAAAAAATCTTATCACCATATAAACGGCCAAAGGTGGTTGGAACATATCTGGATCAAACTCTTGATAGACTGGATGTTGAACAAAGAAAGAAATATGATTCTGAAAAGAAAGCATATTGGATGTTGAGTCAAGCTATTCCTAATCAAATTCTTCATCAATTTGATAAACATAAAACATCATATGGTTTATGGAATGCTTTAAAGGCAAGAATTGAGGGAAAGACCAAACTCAAGAAAATGAAAGCCACTAATTTACGAAAAGTGTTTGAGAATTTCAATTATATTGGGAATGAGAGTCTTGAAGCTTTTATAACAAGATATAGACATTTGTTGACTGAGGTTCGTAAGTGTGGAATTGAGTATTCTGAAGAAGTGAAAATAGACTGTTTTGCAGATGCTTTGCCAGAAAGATGGAATTCGTTGGTATTGATTTTTAGAGAAAATCTTCCTGGAATGACACTGGTTGAGTTTATTCAAAAGTTAGAGGAACAGGAAATGAAAGACAAAAGAAAAGCAAGAAGAGTTAACGTAACACAAGATCCTTCACTTTATGGTGCATCTGTGGTTACCCCTCCTGTTTCATGTGCAAAAATTCAAACAGCTTTTTTTTCAAGTACTACTGATAGTTCTTCTGTACCATTTGCATCTACTAGCTTAAGTTCATCTTATTCTATGAATGAGAAAAAGTCTGATTCTTCAACAACTCCAATTCAATTGAATGCAACTAAACTGGGAAAGGTATCTGTGGAGGCTGTTTGAGATCATATGTCGCTATTGTCATGTATTGTCAGTGCCTATGATGAACAGATAGCTGGAAGGATAGGAAATTCCAATCTTACTTTTGAAGATTATGAGCAGATAGATGATGATGATATGGAATTGATTGATACATAGTGGGCTTTGGTGAGTGCAATAAGAAGAATTAATAGATATGAGAAGAAAGCAGGAAAGAAGTTTACTTTTGATCAGAACACAAAGTTTGGTTTCAACTTCAAAGACTACACAATGTTATAATTGTGGTGAGTTGGGACATTTTGCTCGAGAATGTAAAAATCCAAAGAAACAAGGAAACTTGAATCCTTTCAAGCCAAAAGAAGCTTATCAAAAGAAAAAGGAGAAGCCTGAAGAATCAACAAAAGCTTTAGTCAGTCAAGTGGATGAAGGATATGACTGGGGAATACAATATGATGATTTAATGGGTGCGTTCATGGCTTCTATGGATGAAGAAGCAAGTAAGGGCAAAGAAAAGGCTGAAGAGGTAAATAATGATATTTTAGAGGTCATTGAAAAGTTGAAAGAAATGAATGCTCAATTGACTGCTGAACTGATTGAGTGCACTGAAGCTAACAAAAAGTTGATTTCAAGAGAGAAAACTTTTGATAAGAAAATCATTGATTTGGGAAAAGAAAATGAAGAATTAAAAATTAAAGTTTTGCAAACTAATCATGCAGTTTCAGTGCATCTCGAGGCAGTACAAAAACTGAAAGTTGAATTGTCAGCAGCCAGAGCAGAAGCATAAGTGAATAAAAGCAAGCTAGAAAATTATCAGAATTCTCAGTATGTTATCGATTACTTTGCTGCTATGCAAAGATCATCGAATGATACTACTGGCTTGGGATTTCATGTAGTACCACCTCCTTCAAGCTATGTTCCTATACCACAAATTGATCCAAATTTGGAAGTTCATCCAGTTTCTTTGAATGAACATGAGTCTGAACAAGTTGCTGAAAATGCTGGAGTCATATCTTCTGATGAAAAGGTGTCACTTGATAGTGATGCTCCAATCATTGAAGATATCACTAAGTCAGAATATTCATCTGATATTTTGAGGCAAAATGGTTACAAAGTAAAAAATATTGACAAAAAGATTTTGAAATCTCAGAAGTCTAAATCTGAGATTAAACAAGTTGAGAAGGTGGTGCTTAAAACCACTCAAGTTTCTAAACCAGTGATTAAAATCAAACGAACCCCTACTCTTAAACCGATTGTGTATGTTAGATCATCTAATAAACATCAAGGAGAGTCTAGTGGAAATTTTCAAAAGAAAAATGTGATTTCTAAGAAAGTTGAAAAGGTGGATTTTGTTCTTTGACAATTTTGGGGTTGAGCATAAAGCTAAATCAAAGAATTTTCAAAAACAAATGAATAAATCAAAGACAAATTCAACTGGTTTGAGAAAGAAAATCTCATCTTCAAAGGTTGTGTCAAAACCTTTTGTTTCATTAAGTTTTTATGATGAACCCACAACCCCAATTCATATTAGGGATAGAAAGTGTTACCGATGTGGTAATATAGGTCATTTGGTTGCTAATTGTAATGTGGATTTCAGTACAAGTGATAGTAGCAGTTTTAAGTCTTTTTCACCAAGAGAAACACGAAAGTGTTTTACTTGTTGTAATAAAGGACATATTTCTTCAAATTGTCCAAATAACAAAATCAGAAAGAGTTCTGATGAGGAGTGTTGGGTGAATGGTTCAGGTGGAAGCCCTAGGAGAAATAGACCTAGTGAAGATGAGATGAGAGTTCTTAGAAAATTCAATCCTAATTGTTTTTGGGTGAAAGAAGAAATCAACCAAAAGAAAATATTTTTTGAGAAGAAAAGAAATGTTAAAAGGATTGTGAAAATTGTGACTTCATCTAATGATGATTCATTTGAAAATGTGTCATCAAAATCATTTTCAAACCAACATCTTAAATCTAAATCATTTTGGAAACTCAAAGATAGATCAGGTGATGAAGTTTCTAAGAAAGAGGATGACACAAGTGATGATGGGTATTTGATCGGATCATCACAAAAGAATGGAAGGGGTCCATTCCGGGAAACTCGACGCCGAAATGGCGGGGGTCATCCCTTTTGAATACTGACATGTTTCTTTTAATTTATTGTGCATGTTTCATCCATGGGCCATATTAACAATCGTTGGATTGTTGATAGTGGATGTTCCCTCCATATGACTGGAGAATTGAACTTGTTAAGAGATTTGAAGTTGGTGAAAGGAAGTTATGTGAACTTTGCTGGGGATAAAGGAGGTCAAATTACAGGGTTTGGTAGTTTGACAAATGGAAAGGTTTCGTTTGATAATGTTAATTTCTGTAAAGAATTAACTAACAATGGATTACAAAGTGATGTTTGACAAAGATATGTGTTATGTACTCAAGCATGGATTTCAAATTTCTGAGGATTGGATACTGATGACAGCTGATAGGAGCAAGTATCTTTATGTGCTTGACATGGCAAAGGCGGAGACAGTATAAAGTGGAAACATGTCTGGTATCCAAAGCTACTGAACATGATACACGTTCATGGCATAGGCGAATGGGACATATTCATATTCGGAAAATGAATCATCTTGTGCATAATCATTTAGTTGAGGGTGCACCTGTTAAACATTTTAAACATCCGGATGTGTGTGTCATGTAAAATGGGTAAACAGAAAAGGAAGTCTCACAAACCAAAGAAAATATTTTCTATTGATATGCCACTTGAACTTCTTCAGATGGATTTGTTTGGACCAATCAATGTGAAAAGTATAGGTGGTGAATCGTATTGTTTTGTTGTGACTAATGGCTTGTCAAAATTTTCATGGGTTATGTTTTTAATGCATAAATCAGATACTTAAGAAAATTTTGTGTTGTTGATAAATAAGTTGGAGACTTTATATAAATTGAGGGTGAGACGTGTACAATCTGATAATGGGACTGAGTTTAAGAATCATCAAATGGAGGAATTTTGTAATTCCAAAGGAATTCAGCAGCAGTTCAGTGCACCTTATGAGCCTCAGATGAATGGTGTAGCTGAACGAAAGAATAGGGCCTTGATTGAGTCTGCGAGAACAATGCTAACTGATTCTAAACATCCCATTACTTTTTGGAGTGAAGCTGTGGCTACTGCTTGTTTTACTCTTAGCAGAGTCTTAATTGTTAAAAGACACAATAAAACTTGTTATGAATTGCTTCAGAATCGAAAGCCTAATTTGGAACACTTGGAACCTTTTGGGGCTCTTTGTACAATGCTAAAGAAAGATTCAAAATTCAATTCTAAAGTTGAAGAGGGTTTCTTTCTTGGCTATAGTCTTCCTAACAAACATGTGTTTAACAAATGTATGGGCGTTGTGGAATTATGGTATCATGTGGATGTTCGACGACATACACCTATGCCAGACGAAAAGGTTTCAGATTGGCTTTTTGATTACAACAAGTTGTTTGAGTCTTTTAATATGTCTTTACATGCTATTGATGATGAAATAACTTAACAAATGTTGTATGATTTACAGAATTCAGAAGAATAGGGCATTCCTCATCAATCTGAAGATGGAGTTACTACATCACATGAAAAAGGCATTTCAGAAGTAATTAATGATGATTAGTCATCTAATGATGATAATGATGTTTTTGAATATGCTATTTCTCATGATCAAGATACTGATCAGAATATTACTAATCTGGATCATGATGTGGTTGTACCGCAATTGCCTGTCACATGTGTTCATGTTAATCATCCGATTGATCAGATCATAGGAGATCCAACTGCAGGAGTACAGACACGAAATCAAGTAACAAATGAAGAAAGTATGTATGTGGAGTTAGAGAAAACTCATGGCAGTCAAGAGCTCTGGATGCATTCCGCGTTTACTTCACAAATAGAGCCAAAGACTGTGACTGAAGCTTTACATGAGCCTGCCTTGGTGGAGGCTATGCAAGAAGAATTGAATCAATTTCGCAAATTGGGAGTTTTGCATTTGGTCGATTTGCCAAAAGGAGAGAAAAAGATTGGTACTAGATGGGTGTTGAGATGTAAACGAGATGACAGAGGAGTAATTGTCAGAAACAAAGCTCACATAGTGGTTCAGGGTTTTAGACAAGTTGAAGGAATTGATTATGATGAAGTTTTTGCACCTGTGGCGCGATTGGGAGCAATTCAACTTTTTCTTGCTTTTGCCGCTCATAAGAAGTTTAAAGTTTTTCAATTGGATGTAAAATCTGATTTTCTGTATAGTTCGTTGAAGGAAACATTGTATGTTTGTCAGCCACCGGGCTTTGAGGATCCTATCCATCGGGATCAGGTTTACCTCTTGGACAAAGCACGAAATGCGTGCCTGGTATGAGACTTTATCAACTCATCTTATTGAACACGGGTTCAATAGGGGTCAGATTGACAAAACTTTGTTTTTTTTGGGAAAGGGCAAGGACATTCTTCTTGTTCAGATTTATGTGGATGATATCATTTTTGGATCTACCGATAAACAAATGTGTTTGGATTTCAAAGAGGTGATGATTGATAAATTTGAGATGAGTGCTATGTCAGATATCAATTTTTTTTTTGGGTTTACAAGTTGATCAAACTGATAATGGAATTTTCATTTATCAGACAAAGTATATTCAAGATGTGCTAAAACGGTTTAGCATGCTTGATTCAAAACCAATTTCCACGCCCATTCAGCCTAATCACGGGCTTGAGCCTGATATTCAGGGGGAGGTGACTGATCCTACACTTTATCGTGGAATTATTGGAAGTTTGATGTATCTGACTGCTTCAAGACCAGATATTGTTTTTGCTACAAGTATCTGTGCAAGATATCAATCTAAACCTAAGGTGTCACATCTGATTGCAGTCAAAAGAATACTTCGTTATCTGAAGGGTACACCAGACACTAGTTTGTGGTATCCTAAGGATGATATCTTTTCTTTCAATGCATACAGTGACTCCGATTATGGAAGATGTAAGACAGATGCAAAATCCACAATTGGTGGTGCACAATTTTTGGGGGAACGGTTAGTTTTTGGCAGTGTAAAAAGCAAACATCTGTGGCTACTTCAACTTGTGAAGATGAGTATGTCGCCGCTGCCAGTTGTTCACAAGTTTTGTGGATACAACAACAAATGAGAGACTATGGTTTGAATTATCTTAAAACCCCAATTCATGTTGATAATGAGGCTGCTATTGATATTAGGTTTCATTTCATACGTGATTGCTATGAAAAGAAACTTATTGATGCGGTGAAGATACATACAAATGAGCAACGAGCAGACCTTCTCACCAAGGCTTTTGACAAAAAAGTGTTTTGAGTATTCACTCAAATTAAATGGCATTCGGGTCATGGGTGAGGTTATTTCAAATCAACTTCCTTCATAATCGATTTTATTGAATTAACATCAGATATTTTTATTTGTTCTGTGTTTTACTTTTTAGGGGGAGAAAATTTTGAAAAATCAAAAACATTTAAAAAAATCAAAAACACAAAAAAATTAAAAAAATTAAATTTTGAGAAATTGATTCGACCTAGTGAGAGATGATAGTACATTGTAGCAATCAGAAGCACATCTAAATCATACTAGAATTTAAACGTAAAAAGTAGTTACAATTACTTAGTATGATATGTTGGTAGGTTTATAATTTAGTGGAGATAACATTTGACAAAATTATAATTATACTTTGTGGGAAACAATTGCTTAGAACACAGTGCTTTAGCTTTGTCCTTAATGGGTGGTTATTAATCTTAGAATATGTTTCTTGAAAAAAATTACTAAATTGCTAGTTTTTGATCATGTGTTTAATTTTAAAAGAAATTTTAAATTTTGTTTTTCATTTTATTTTAGTTTAAAGCTGAAACATTCTCTGCTTATACTTACGTATCGACCTGATTGTTATAGCGTTAAATAATTCAAATTTTTTTCTTGGTTTGATTAAGTTTTGGACAGTCTCTGCGTATATGAGAATGTCGATCTGATTGTTAAACGCTTAATCTTAAATTATTGTTTCGTTCATTTTCTGGATCATCTGAGCATACGAAAGCATCAACCTTGATTCCAAGATTTTGAACAATTTCAATTTGTTTTATATTTTGTTGTTTTTCAAAAAGAAATTCTATTTTGTTTTTGCATGATCAAATTAGTTCAAATTGAATTAAATTGTTTCAAGAACATTATTTTTTGTTTAATTATTCACAAAGCGGGGATGTGTTCAAGTAAATAAGGAACATAAAGTATTTGATGGTTTTGATTTCATTTGATATCTTAACTAAGTAATTAAATTTAAATTGGATTTAAATACTGACAATCATCTTTGAATTGTAATTTGCTAATAAACAGATTCATTAATTCAATCAGGTTGTGTTGATGATTGTAATGCAATATGATCTCATGTCTGGATCGTTCTCACCAAAAATATGTATTTGTTTTGTTTATTTTCATATTTCATGTTAAGTTTATTACATTGGTGGTGTGTTTGATATAAAATTTGAAAAATCCAAAAAGATTTTTGTTTTTATATCTAATGTTAAATCAATAATTTTTGATTATTAACTCTGAAACACCAAAGTGTTGATTTGTTTGAAATTTTAAATAAACTTGATTTTTGAAAATATGAAATTGGTGAAACGAACCTTTGATAGGTTTGTTGAGAGGTTCGTTCAACAGGTTTGTTGAAAGGTTCATTTGATAGGTTTGCTGAGAGGTTCACTTGAAAAGGTTTACTGAGAGGTTCGCTTGGAAAGGTTTGCTGAGAGGTTCGCTAGAACAGGTTTGTTGAGAGGTTCGTTCAACAGGTTTATTTGAAGGTTCGCTCAAAAAGGTTTGTTCATAGGTTCGTGTGAAAGTAATGAAGGTATAAATGTGAAGGTTCGTGACACAGCTTCGTCACTTTCATCAGTTTCTCAGAGATGAGCCTTCTTGACTTGATTTTGACTTTTTCGATTTTGTGACTTTCAGTATCATTGCCTTATATCATTAGACTCGTAATTGTGTTGTGATTCTAAGAAGGTAAATAGATTGGATTATGGCCGGATAGGTTTGTAGAAATGTTGATTTTATGTCTAGTTAGTCGACCCAAAATTCATGTGATTAATTTGAGGGAAAATGCTTTCATTAAAGTTGTTAATCTGTTAATGACGAACCTACAGGTATAATTAGATTTGCTTAATTCGTAGCTTTGAATTTTGATTCTAAGTTTGAACAGGTTCATTTGAAATCAAACAGGTTCGCTAATGTTGTTTAGGTTCGTTTGAATTCATAAGGTTTGGGCCGAGCCTTTCAAATTTTAGAACCGAACCTTCATTGGTCAAAGGTTCGTTTGACCATAAGGTTTGTATAAAAGTCAAGGTTCATACATTGTTAGGTTCGTGAGTTTAAGCAGGTTTGTCTTGAATATAGGTTCGTTTACAATAGGTTCCGCACAGGGGGTTCGTGGACTTAGACTTAGAATTTTTTTTAACTTTTGATTTTTGATTTTTTGATTTTTTAATTTTTGTTTGTTTTTTAATTGTAGATATGGCAAATCTGACATTCGGTGATAAACATAATCTATGTGCTTATCTGGATCCAACAACAAAGAATGGCAAGGAGTTTAGACCGATGATCGAGTTTCTGAGAAGATCAAGGATATACTATGTTATCTCCAATTCATGTCACACTTATAGATCACATATTCAGAGCTTATAGGAATCAACAAGATTTATTACTGTAGATGATGTTTATGTGATTGAAGCTAATGTGCTCGGACAAGCCATTAGGATAAATGAAGCTGATACTAGAAGAGTGTTCCAATTCGGTGGAGAACTTGAAGGAATGGCTTTGATTCCTAAAAGGTGTATCAAAGGATGCTTCATGAGAATCAAATACTTTGGGGTGTATAGTGAGTATTCGGTAAAGAAAGGAAAGTTGCCTTTACACTACAAGTTTTTAGCTCATGTACTTCTTCATTGCATTAGTGTGAGAAAAGGCACTTTCGATGAGCTGAGGGATTTGATGAGATCTGCCAAGGTGGCTTTGATTCTGAACAAGCCATTCAACTTTTCTGCAATGATCTTCAGATATCTATCTGACAACATTACCAAGGCAAAACATAGATTCTTTATGTATCCAAGATTCATTCAGATGTTGATTGATGAGATATTTTCAGAACAGAATTTACCAAGGATTGCATCTGATATAATCAAGTTAAAGCACATAACTGATTCAAGTCTGTGACAAGTAAAGATTTATCATAAGAGTAATGATGTGATTCTGACAAAAGATTAGATTTGTCACCGTGCAAAAGCAAATTATGTCGCTCCACTGGGTGATGCATGGAGGAATGATGATTCAAACTCAGATAGTGAACAAATGGATGATGATGATCAACAACCACCACCTCTCCCTCAGGATCCACAAGTTAGAAAGACTCAAGCTCCATCTTCTCAATCTCATCAACAAGCACAAGAACCAGAAAAAGAAACTCCAAATGTAACTCATACTATATTTGTTCCTCTTCAAATCATTTATCCAAATCAACCAGATGTTCAAGTTCAAGCAGATGCTACTGTTTCATCTCCACATGTTGAGGCTGAAAATGTTGATGCTGAAGTAGAAGAAGAATCTACTGAATCTGAAATGGAAAATGTTCAAGTTGGCAATAGAATGGTGAGGAGATTGAAGAGAAAGCCAACACAACAACAACAACATAACTTGGAAGAAAGAGAAGAGAGGAATGATCCTACTTTTATAGTTGATGAAACAGAGACATCAAGGCCAAAGAAGAAGAAGAAGATGGCTAATGTGCCTAAAAGAAAGAAGTCAAAGACTCCAAGGATTATAGTTTCTTCTCATGTTACTAGATCTTCTGTACCAGTTTCTTCTACTGTATCTGTTCAAGAGGCTGCTGTTTCTACATCCCAAGTTTCTGTGTATACAGAAACTTCTATGCCTAGTTTTGATCATGTAAATGTTGCATCATTCATGCCTTCATTTGTGAATGCTACAACAGTTACAACATCATTCAAGAAGCTTCTACTTCAAGAGTTGATTCTATGTTTGAGGGTTTGAATGATCTGGACTGAAACTTTTCTTTGGATTATGATGATTCTGAATTGAGAAGGAGGATTTCTATTCTGCCACAGGAATTTGATAAATACAAGAAGCAGAAGGAGAAAGCTGAGACTGAAAAACAATCTTCTTCAAGTCAAACTGATTTGGAATTGATGAGAAGTCATATTAATCAATTACAGAAGTGGAGAGAAGAAGATTTACAAGGCAAGAAGATGATGAATGAAAGGGTAGTGTCACTGGAAAGATTGTCCAAAGAACAGAATGATAAGATTGTTGATTTAAATAAAGAGAATCAGATGTTGCAGCAAAGGATTAATGAGATTCAAGACAAAGTTATTCATTCTGAGGCTTAGGATGCAGATAATGAAAGAGGTCATATTTCTGATGGTGCTAATGTTGATCCGGTTTATGTAAATATTGATGATGAAGAGGAGGAAGAAAAGGTCGATTATTAAGATTCTGACTTTGATGAACATCCAGGCTTTAATGCATTTTATGAAGATGATGGAGATGATGATGGTGATACAACTGATGTTGAAGGTTCAAATGGATTGAATTCCATAACTGGAGTAATAGTGATTTACAAACCATCAGGAATTTCTTTTGATGCAAATCCAGTTTCATCTGTTTCTCCTGACAAAGCCAAAGATAGTGAAGATATGGAGATAGAAGATATTACTGAATCTGAGTATCCAAAGCTAGTTGTCAATTATTCATTACCAATATTTGTGGAGTTATTCAAACAAGCTGCTGATGGAGATCTACAATGAATGATTGGTGAATTGAGTAAAGTTAGAGAATTGGAAGAAGGAGAGATTTAAGATGGCTACTCTAAAGAAGATCTTGCTGTGTTGTTTGGAGTAAAAGTAAATGAGTTACAAAATGCGAATACTTCTGGAAAGATGATAGTTGGAGAATCAGATCATTCATTTGAAGTTGAGCATGATGAATATGTTGATGAAAATTTGTATAATTTGCAGACGTTGAAGAAAATTTTTGATATTGAAGTTAATAGAAGAGTTCCAAGCACAACAAGTGATACTTTGAAGATTAAAACACATATGGATATGTGGAGAGAAAGTCAAGAAGAACAAAAGTATATCATTGATAATTTGATGATTTTTAAGCAGATGGTTGAAGTATTTGATGAATCAATTCAAGAAGATCAATCAAGACAATTTTCAAGGTTCAAGATTGGATCTAAATCAAAGATGCAGGGAAGAATTGTGAGTTATGGATATTTTCACAACATTCCAAGAATTTTGAAGAATAGAGGATGTTATGTAGTGAAAAGAACAGATGGATGTCAATATTAAAGGTTTATTCTAGACCAAGATTGAGAAAGATAGAACAAAATTGGAATTCTTATTTCAAGTTTTGGTTCTATGATGAAAAATCTTCTGAAGCAGTCATTTTATCGAGAAAAGAAGAGAAATGGAAATTTATAAGATTGCTTGATCCTGTTTGGCTGGTTAATTGTTCATAACAAGACATTGATCTTCTAAATGAAGCTGAAATTTATGCAAGTGAAGGATTTCATGATGTTGGTGTGAGTTATGAAGACATGGATTTACAATTTCAAACTATAGCAAGAATGTGCTACACTTTGGGAATTCATTCTGGATGCAACTGGGAAGATGTGAATTATCTGTATGTTGAGTTAACGGCATTGCAGAAAGAGATTGATGATAGAGATGCAAAGATTGAAGCTAAACGTTTGTCAAGGATTTTGAAGTCAGTAGTTATTCGTGCTGAAGAAAATGTTTGTCAAGATCAATCATCGAGTGGGACTCAGATTGTAGGTTGAAGACAAAGACTTTGAAGATTTTGAAGCAACTATTAAGGGGGAGTTTGTTTAGGTCATTTTGTAATAGATTGCTTTCAAAAGTTTGTAATTTAAGTTAGGTTTTTGCTGGATTCGTCTGGCCCACGAACCTAGGCTTGTGTTGTAAAGGTTCGGCGAACCTATTGCGTCCAGTGAACCTAAAGGTTCGTCTGGCGAACCTAATGGTTCGGCTAGGTTCGTTTGAATCTTGTATATATAGCAGGTTTGTCTGTATTTTGTGTGTCTGTGTGACAGATCAGAGAGGGAGAGAACCTGTGTGAGATTAGTGAACTGTGTGTTGTTGTTTCATGTCATTGTAATTAGATTTTATTGATCAATGAACATGATGTTTATCTTAATGATTGTGTATCTTTGATTCATATAGATTAAATCTAGATTCCGCATAGATTGAATTGTTAATAGAATTCCGTTGATCGATCCACAGCAATTTTCATGATCTCATGAACACATGATTGTTGTGATATAATACAAACAGTTTTAAGAGTAATCAATTGTCGTTATATGTTCTTCCATTGTCATCATCTCAATGTTATCTGTTCTCAGCGTTATCTGTTCTCATATTCTTTAACAAAATGTTATAAGAAGTAGTCTTATTACACAATGTTAGTATTTGTGGTGAATGATATCATTATCATGAAATTATGTTATCATGATTATCATTCTTGTTATCAGTTGTAATTGTCTCATGTTATCACGTTGTTATCTCATTGTAAATAACGAGGTGTTATAAGATCAAGTCTTATTCCGCTTAAGTTATTTAGATGTTTGGATGAATTCATGAAGTTATATTATCATAAAGCATCCTTGATTTGTCATAATTGTTAATGCACACACAAGCATACACATTGATCTTAAATAAAGTATGATAATAAAGATAACTCAATATTATCTAAATCATAGAATGAATGTATTATTGTACTAAAAATTTTAAATAATTAAAAGAATTAGCATGTTTCTCAGCCCCGCAATTTAAAATCAAAATATTAGAAAAGGGGCGTATGAACTCACCTAATAGTTGATGTGATTGACTAAGTAATAACAGAAAATGCACGCGCTCACTGCTGTTCTTGAGGTTGTGTTAACGATCCTGTGTTGTATTCAAGTTGTCTATAACTTATAAGTATAAGTTATAGGTATTTGTGTGTGTGTGTGTTAGCCCTAAAGTTGGCTAACACTTGAAAGTCTTTGGTATCACTTAGTCCTAATTCGCTTGTGATGGAACATACCAACACTTAACCCATTAGGTTAAACTCAGCGTATCGTGTATTTTTGTTTGGAGGTTTGGTCTCATCACCTTTATCAACCTCAAATCCAAATTTTGAAAAACCATATTATTCTCTAAGTACAAGACTTAGGTTTTTATATTAAAACTTTGTATGATGCCTTTGTAGTAACTTAGAATGGTTATCATTTCTTGAAAATTTTAATATGTGTTTTAAGTCATGAATCTTACTACTTAACACATAATGAGAATAGATTTTTAGATGTTATTGAGTTGGTTTAACAAAACTTTTCACCACCTTTGTAGTAAAGCCAATTATTATCCTTAACATGATGCATGTTGTAAGAATGAAGTTGATTCAAGGTGTTCTTTACAAGTTTTAGAGTGGTAGGGCATGTGGGACGAATGTAGACCACCACACGAATGAGATTCCCAAACTATGAGGCGAATGTCGCATGATGCGAATGGCATTCAGCCGAATGGATATCCTCATGCGAATAAGAATGGTAACCCGAATGAAGACCCTATTCGGTTGATGATCTTCTTCAAGCCAAGCCTCATTCGGCCTATCCCTTCGGCCTTGGACCGGTTCCCATTTGGCCTAGCTCATTCGGTGCAGCTGAAAACTCCATTCGTCTGGTTCGAATCCGTGAGCTACCATCCCACCATTTTTGAGTTTTAGGCTAAAGCTAAGTGTTCTCCAAGTTCCCATCCTATCCTAGTGTAACATCGGTGCCGGAACCGTCACCGGAACAGTGATCTCTACAGTACATGAACAGTAAAACAGGTACGAATCATATACATTTCAGTATGTTTCATTATTCATGTCATTTATCATTATCATTCTGTGTGTTCATAGAACAAATTCAGAAACATTTAACAGAAACACAGTTCAGAACAATGGTTCTTGAGTCAGCTAATTGTCTGGCAATACAGAACCATCATGTGATTTTTTGGTTAGGATTATATTATGTAGAAACGTATGTGAGGCTTTACAGAACAAAACACACGAATATTGTTAAGTGAATGCTAAACCGACGGGTTATTCGTATAGGTGACGATCTGTACGAATAAACCTGAAAGTTTAACGTTCTGAATAATATTCTATAATTAGAAAACAAGATTGAAAGGTATAGTTATCACCGTGTTCGTACGGGTGACGATTCGAACGAATACGCGCGACGACTGTACATTTCGATTTAAACAGTAAATTATTTCTGTTAAATTAAAATAGGTAAGAAGATATTAGTTAATTTATTAGGAATCACAACCTTGAATAATTAAATGATTTCTAATTTTATAATCGTGTCGTTTTGTTTCGCGAACCGGCATTTTACGTAAAACCGAACGAGACCGAAAGACCGGGTATTTTCCTAAACATTTAATGAGCCATTAAGGCTCCAAACACCACCACCACCACCAAGACCCACACTTCTCCTCATTTTCGTCCATCAACCTTCTCTCTCTAGAAATCGTTTCTCCAACTTCTCACTAGAAGATCTCACTCGTTTCAAGTCGGATTCAAGTCATTTTTGTGTCACTACGATCCTCTCATCGTGTAGATTCCAGAAGTACAAGTATTTTGGGTTTCTATCCACAAAATCTAAGGTAATAATTCACTTTAAATTCGGATTTTAGAGGGTTTTCTCAAGTTCTTATGATTTGTTATGACCGACACTAAGCACTTAGAGCACTTGGACCAGATTATCACATGGGTTTAGGATCTGTTAGGGTGAGTTTGTAACAGGTTTAGCATTTTGAAGAAGATGGTAGTGCAGGTTTGTGGGTCCACCCAGTCGGCCGAACCTTTTCACGCGGCTAGGGACCAGCCGAACCTTCTTTAGGTTTGCCGAAGTAGGACCGAACCCTGGGCACCGAACCCTGCTCTGCATACAACGAACCTGTCAACCTGACCACCCTGCAGACGAACCCTGTGCCCAGCCTGCAGACGAACCCTGTGACTCTGCAATGGCCGAACCTTGACTCATAGACCCGGCGAGCCTTGTGATGGCCGAACCTCATCATTCAGCCGAAGCTTTAGGTCCACGAACCATATGATGATTCACGAACCTAGAGGATGCGAACCCTACGGCCGAACTATTATTTACCTCAGCTGAACCATGCCATGTTCGAAACCCAGCCGAACCTTAGAGATGTGGCAAAAGGTTCGCTGCCATGGGCAATATATCAAACCTAAAAATCGTTTATTGGAGTCGAGGTAGGGCTAGGATCAACAAAACTAGTGGTGATATCTAAGGAATGACTAATTGGTCATGAAAACCTAAGTCGTATGAGAAGTTGGTTCTATAATGAGCATGCATGAGTTAATAAGGTTTGTGTGTGTGCATGGGAATGATATGAGATATCAAATTTTGTGTAAAACTTGTGCTATTATGAACTAGAACATCAAGGACTAATAACAAAAGTTAAAAGACTAAGTATGGATCAAGATTACTAAGTTATACCTCATAGAATATGTTATAAATAACAAGTAACTTAGAGGTGAGATTACTTACATGGGATAATACAAGGAATTGAAATGGGGATTCAAGTAGAAATTCAAGAAGTGTTCAATTGGGCCAAAGTGGCCCAATTGGGCTTAATTAAGCCCATCACGTATTAAATGATTTCATAAACTCAAGTAATGATATTTTGATAAAATAAAAGCATTATGAACTTATTTAAAAGTTGGTTTAATAATTTCTAAAGTGTTGTTTAATTTGAAATGCGAATTATAAATGGCATAGTTTTCCTTTAGTTAAATTTTGTTATAAAGGATTAACTGTAATGTTTTGGTTTAAATATTTATTTGATTGATTGAATTGGGACTTTGTTATAAATAGACAATATAATTGTCTGGATTTGCTCTAAAAACAAAGGAAACTCTGCCGAAATTTCTAAAAATGTAAAGGTAAGTTATTACAACTAAGTAACTAAACTATGGGATTGGGGATCAAAAAGGGTAACTAGGATAGATTAGATCTTAGATACACCTAGTGCTAAGACACTTAGTTGCACACACAACAAGACTCAAAGTCTTAGGCACAACGACTACTACGCGTACTTATCATATCCGGAACTCTTATAAAACAACTCAGGAACTGAAGATACTTAGTTTACAAACAAGAGCACGTATTCTGTGACAGTACATTGGACATCAACACAGGTGAGTTCATTGCCCCTTTTCTAACATTTTTGTTTTAAAACGCGGGGCTGAGAAGCATGCGTAAACTGTTATTTAAATGGTTTACTTAAATGCTTTTAAATTTATATGTTTTACATATATATAAATGTTATCCTAGACCATGTCTAGGAAGATTTTACGTAGGTTTACTACTGATTTTACTTATAAATTAAGTGAATAATCGGATTTAAACTAAATGATTTCAATAGATCAAAACATTTCAAAAGGATCACATCAAACATTTTGACAAAACAAGTGTGGGAGTTCAAGGAATTAAACTAAACATTTTGACAAAACAAGTGTGGGAGTTTAAGGAATCAAACCAAACATTTTGACAAATCAAGTGGGTGAATTCAAGGAAATCAAACCAAACATTTTGACAAACAAGTGTGGGACTTCAAGAAACCAAATAAAACAATCTTTGCAAAGACAATATTCAATGTTCTACAAATCAAGTGTTTGTTGAACTATGAATCAAGTGTACATTTGATCAATGAATCTAGTATTCTATGATCAACGAATCAAGTACATCTTGTAACAGCATCAGACGGATCAATAAATCATTTTCAAGGGAAAGCCTGGGAAATATCAGAGATAGCATACGCCAAAAACATTGACGAAACATAAAATCCTGCATTTCAAGAAGTCCTAGCTAGACCGTTTGACTTGTAGGTCGTATGTTTGAGGATATTTACAGTTTCCCTAACTACTAAGTACCTTGATTGACAGACTAGTCTACTCGAGTATGACCACAGGCCCCAATCATTAGGACTTAGATTTTATTAAATGTTTATTTATTTATTAAATTAAGCATTTATAACTGTTTATACAATTACTATGGTTGATCATATTGTGTGATGAACTTGTGAAATCAACATGGATTTCAAATGATTGTAATTACAGGGACGACAAACAGAAGAGTCATGGGTAAATGGTAGGGTAAAAATGCCTAATTATCATTAACAACAATGTCTTATGTGGATTAGTATGTGGTGGGATGGCGTCTGGGCGGGGTTGTAGCCTCGACTCAGGGGTATGCCCTATACATAAGCATACCGATCTGGATGATACATGTGGAGTTAATGAGGTTAGGGTCTTTACCAAAGGAGGTTTTCAAATCATTTTCAAATCATGTTCAAATCATTTTCAAATCATTTTCAAATACTAAACTACATGAACTCACCAACCATGTGTTGACTTTTACTTTTGTATGACTTCTCAGGTGACGAACATGTCAATTAAGAAGTCATTTCTTTTGGACTAGGACTTCAGATAGAAGACTTAGTATTTTGGACCTGCATACTTTTGAAGACATCATTATACAATTTATTTTGTATATCTTGTGTAAATACAAGATAGTTATTTTATGATGTTTACAATAGATTTACATTGTTAAATTATAAACGATTTTGATGTAATTTAACTTTGTAATTCTATTTTAATTAGCATTTCTCATTTATATCATGTGCAATGTAAACAATCTGATCACTTCTGATTATCACTCCCGATATCGCGCCCCGGGAACCTTCCGCCCGTCGGGGAAACCCGATCCTACCCCGTCGGCTCGGGGTGTGACACCTAGCAAAATTTCTAAGAGTTTTGAAGGCTGGCATCGGTTAGAACTCAGGTAACCGAGAAAATGGGTGAAAACCCTAGAAATCCGAACTTTTTGACTCCATTTATCTCAGTTTTGGTTGTTTTCACTTCTGATCTGTTGTACTTTCAGGTAGAGGATGTTGAGAGCTTCGATTTGGTAGCTTATTAGAAGGATTTGGTCAAGAAACAAGAGAGATATGATGATTTTTGTGATGAAAATCTAGAAAGAGATAGGAGAACCGGGTTTAGAGAGAGAGAGGAGGTAGGTGATGGGTTTAATGAGAAGTTAATGCTTGAAAATGGGTTTTTATACCCCGTGTGTGTTCGGTTTCGTTTCGGTTGCTCGGTTCTTGCTTTCGTTACGTTTCTGGAACGTAAACGTGTATTTTACGAATTTAATACAAATAGTTATATTTTTACATTTTAAAGTGGTTATTCCTAGTAAATCTTTTTAATTCTTTTATTTTATTATTATTAAATTATTTTTTCGTTTTGTTTCATCAGATCGTTCCGCCATCACGCGTATTCGTTCGAATCGTCACCCGAACGAACGCGACGAGGGTTTCTCTTTCTGATTTTTGTTTTCTACTTCCAGTCATCATTCCGAACATTAAGCCCACAAATATGTTTCTGTGAATCGTCACCCACTCAAACATACTCTCGATTCGTTATTCTGAAACGATACTGAACTTATGATTTGAATTGTATTTCCTCTCTGACGGACCCAACTAACTTACCAATTTTCACATTGTTATCTTTGAATTCACATTGTTTTCTCTCTGAATTGTCGCCCATATGATTCCTCTTATTTGTGGACATTAAATCGCAACCGATATGCTTTTCTCATTTGTTTTCACACTGTTGTTTCACGTATGTTGTTGTATATTTATATCTCAATTCTCATTGAAATACATACAACTGTTGATTTTTCTCATAACGTTGTTTCACATGAATTTTTGTATTTCTGTATTTAAATTTTCACTTAAACACATACAACTGTTATTTGTTTTTCTTTTCCTGTTGTCACACAACTGCTTACACATTGTATTTACACATAGTAAATAGTGAAAGTACACATACCGTACGGACTAGTTGGACGATCTGGTACTGGTTGTCGCAGTCTCCCCTTGTTAAAGAAATTTCGTCTCGAAATTTAAACATCGTTTGCGGGCACTACTTCTTCAAACAGATGGGGATACTTTGTCTTCATGTGATCCTCACGCTCCCAGGTAAACTCCGGTCCGCGCTTGGAGTTCCAACGAACCTTCACAATAAGAATACGGCTTCGTTTCAGTCTCTAGACCTCACGATCCATAATCTCTACAGGTTCTTCAATGAAGTGTAATTGGTCGTCCATTTGTATTTCTTCCAGAGGTATGACTAACAATTCATCAGCGAGGCATCTCTTAAGATTTGATACATGGAATACGTCATGTACCCCGCTGAGTTCATCAGGAAGTCTGAGTCTGTATGCCACAGGTTCATTTCGTTGAGTTATCTCGAATGGTCCAACATACCTTGGTGCTAACTTGCCCTTAGCCCCAAAACGAACCATGCCTTTCCACGGGGACACTTTCAACATGACTCGGTCACCCACTTGGAATTCCAAAGGCTTTCGCCATTTTTCTGCGTAACTCTTTTGGCGGCTTTCACCCACCTGTAATCCCTGTTGAATCTGGGCTATCTTATCAGTAGTCTCATGAATAAGTTCAGGCCCAGTGATTCTGTTATCTCCCACTTCGGTCCAACAAATTGGAGACCAACATTTTCTACCATATGATGCTTCGAATAGAGCACATCCGATATTCTTGTGGTAGCTATTGTTGTAGGAGAACTCGATGAGTGGTAAATGACTGTCCCAACTTCCACTGAAGTCTAGGACGCATGTCCTCAACAAATCCTCTAGGGTTTGTATCGTTCGCTCGCTTTGACCATCCGTTTGTGGATGATAAGCGGTGCTGAAGTTAACACTTGTGTTGGGAATTGTAGTAACCTTTTTAATGTTTTTAATTAATCATATTAATTATAAAATCAGATTTTATGATAGCGGAAGCGATTAGGTTACACATTTTGTTTCATAAACAAAATTCCCAAAACCAGGAATCCAGTTACATACGAATAAAAAAAACAACCATAAGGTGTTTAGAATTGACATCAATGAAGAATCTCCAAAAACATACCTTGGATTCGATAGTAGTCTTGCTAGATGACTTGAATCACGAACCACGGTCTCTATCGCTTATCACCGTAACAACCGCGTACTCCAAAACTACCCTTGGTGGTTCGGCTATGGTGGTGGTGGGTGGTCGTGCTTCGGACGAAAATCCAAGAGGAGAGGGGATGGGTTTCGACCACCAAGAGGAGGAGTGGGAGAGTGGGTGAAAGAAATTGTGTGTCAAAAAGTGGTAGGGTGGATCTCCATTTATAGTCAAATGAAGATCCACTTTTCTAGGAATTTTGAATTTACCAATTCAAAATTAATTCCCACCATTTTAAAGTCAAAGATTAGATCCATAAAAATATGATCTTTTGACTACCAATTCAAAATTGGTTTCTAGCCTTCTATCTCACATGTTAATTTAAATTAAACTCTTTTAATTTAATTAACTTCCTTTTAGTAATTAAACCATTTAATTACTACTCTCCATATTACTAACTACCAACTAGTTAGCAATATTTAATTAAATGACTAAAGTTTAACTAATTAAACTTTATCAATTTAATTATATTTAATTATCACAATAATTAACTACCTAATGTTATTATTATTTCACAAATAATAATAACACACCACTTTATATAATTCGTGAAATTGAATATGTCTAAAACAAATTTTTAGACACAATCACATTACTATCTTCCAAAGTGTAACTCTTTGGATCGTACCCCGATAGCAACGTTGATATTATCGATGATCGGACATCATATATCGAACATACTCCCACTTGGACGATTCATCGCATAATTCATTCAACGTAGACAGTGTTGGACACCTAGCTGCATCGCGCTGCCCCTAGCAGGGTATGACTTCTAAAGTCAACTAAACTTTTTGTTCAAGTAACCCTTTACTTAACTAAAATTATAGCCATGGTAACCTTTATCTATTTATCCTTTCTAATTGATATTCTTTGAACATGAGACATGGATCACATTTCATTCTCATATGTTGTTCAAACATTCTGATTCTTGTTCTCCAATTTCAAATGGTCTAACAAACTACTCTTAGTTTGAGCAAGGCCATGCATTTACACAAGTTTAAATTAACGAGGGCGCCAGAATATCATCTCTTAATCATATAAGAGTATAGAATCCCTTCGGCAACATACAACTCCCACTTAGTTTCAGAACCATTCCCAATCAAATATCCTTATTACTTCCCATTTTCAGAACAACGTTAGATAAGATCAAAGAACGACCTTAGACTAATGTCAGTTCTAATATGCTCCTTAGGTCTAAGGATATGTATAGATCATACTATATTCAAAACTTCTTATGACAATGATCCATGAAGAACGTTTTGAAACGAGTTACGTCCGACATCATTCTCTAATGTATGTCTATGAATCTTGGTCCTCAACCCTTTGAGCTTTTATCTTATAAACTAACCAACCCTTAGTCTTAATTCAGATTGATTCCCATGAATCTGATCGACTACGGACATTTAGAATACCATATTCAAGGATACTAAAACGTACAAAATACCGAATAAAGAAACAATATTTATTATGCATTTAATCATTAAATCAAAATAAATGTCCAATGTAACTTTATTTCGAAAGCACCCAAATACTAAATACAGATCAAATCCAATCACTAGCAAACCTAAGACCTATCTTCTCAACATGCTCCTCGTGTTTAGACAGAGGTATAGGCTTAGTAAAGGGATCCGCTAGATTTTGATCTGTGTGAATTTTGTCTATCTTGATATCTCCTCTTTCCACTACTTCCCTAATGTAGTGAAATTGTCTGAGTATGTGCTTTGACCTATGATGTGACCTTGGTTCCTTTGCCTGAGCAATGCCACCAGTGTTGTCACATAATATCTCTATTGGTTTCTTAATACTATGAACCACACCGAGATCAGTCATGAATTTCTTCATCCAAGAAGCTTGTTTTGCAGCTTCCGAAGCAGCAATGTATTCAGACTCTGTCGTGGATTGAGCAACAACACTTTGTTTCAAGATCCTCCAAGTGATAGCTCCACCATTGAGGGTAAACACATACCCTGATTGTGATCGAGAATCATCTCGATCTCTTTGGAAGCTAGCGTCTGTGTAACACCTTACAGTCAGCTCTTCTTCCATTCCTTCTTCCATTCCTACATAGATCAAGAACATATATTTAGTTCTTCGCAAGTACTTTTATATGTTTTTCACAGCAGCCCAATGACTTTCACCAGGATTTTGCTGGTATCTACTAGTTATACTCAAGGCAAATGATACATCAGGTCTAGTACATAACATGGCATACATAATTGAACCAATTGCAGAAGCATATGGAACTCTTTCCATTTTCTTCTTCTCCTCATGAGTTTTAGGAGATTGGCTACTACTAAGTATTGTACCTTGTGCCATGGGTAAGGTTCCTCTCTTGGAATCTTGCATTAAAAAACGTTTAAGAACTTTATCAATGTATGTACTTTGACTTAACCCAATGAGTCGTCTATATCTATCTCTATAGATTTTTATTCCCAGAATATAAGCGGCATCGCCAAGATCTTTCATTGCGAAACATTTACTTAACCAAGATTTTACATCTTTTAGCATAGGTATATTGTTTCCACTGATCTGTATGTCATCCACATACAAGATCAGAAAGGTAACATAGCTCCCACTAGCTGTAACATCAGTGCCGGAACCGTTACCGGAACAGTGATCTCTACAGTACATGAACAGTAAAACAGGTATGAATCATACACATTTCAGTAATTTTCATATTCATATCATTTATCATTATCATGGTGAGTTGTCATAGAACAGTTTCAGACACATTTAACAGAAACACAGTTCAGAACAATGGTTCTTGAGTCGGATAATTATCTGGCAACACAGAACCATTATGTGATTATTTGCTTAGGAATTATTATGTATAAACGTATTGAGGTTTTATAGAACAAAACACACGAATATTGTTACGTGAATGCTAAATTGACGGGTTATTCGTATAGGTGACGATCTGTACGAATAAATCTGAACGTTTAACGTTCTGAGTGATATTCTTTAATTAGAAAACAAGATTGAAAAGTATAGTTATCGTCGTGTTCGTACGGGTGACGATTCGAACGAATACGCGCGACGACCGTACATTTCGATTTAAACAGTAAACTAATGTCTTAAAATTTAAATAAATAAAAGATATTAGTTAATTTATTAAGAATCACAACCGGGAATAATTAAATAAATTCTATTTTTATAATCGTGTCGTTTCGCCGAGAAAAACGACGGGGTATTTTAGTTCCCATTTAATGTGACATAAATGCCACAACCACCACCTATCACTCTCCTCTCTCTCTCAAAATTCGTTTACTCTCTCTCTCTCTAGTTCTTCACAAGAAAATCATATTCTCTCTAAGATTTGGAGGCTTAAATCTTGTTGGATTCAAGTGTTCTAGGTGTCAAGACGTTCCTCTCAACACGTAGATCACGGAAGTACAAGTATTTCAAATTTCCATCGACGAAATCTAAGGTAAAAGTTTGTTTTATTTTCGGTTTTATTAGGGTGTTCACGACTTAGGAGATTTTGATATCAAGATCGATACTCAACACTTAAAAACTGCTTAGATGAAAGTGTATAGAAGTTAGGTATTGTTAGGAATGGGTTATAACAGATTGTAGCCGCAAACAAGGAAGAAATGTTGCAGGTTCGCAGAGCAAGGGGCTGATCGAAGAAGATAGGTTCGCTGGCCGAACCTACACGAACCCATATGGAGCAGCCGCACCCTGCATGGCTTCTGCTACGAACCCTGCTAGTTCCAGTCACGAACCCTGTTGTTTTGTACACCGTACCCTTGTCCACGAACCTGGAATCTCTGGCGAACCATCCTTGGCTGAACCATAGCACCACGAACCCTATACCTTTCAGCCGAACCCTGTAGTCGTGAGCAACGAACCCTGCTGCGAAACTCACGAACCTAGACTGATGAACCATCAACTCACGAACTCTCTTATGGCAGACGAACCTTAAGGGTTCGTTGAGCTGTTGCCACTGCCAAACCTCTGGATCAACTTAGCCGAACCTATGGGGTTTTGGGCAATAGGTTCGCTGCCCTGGATCACATATCGAACTTAGGAATGGTTTAAAGAGGTTAGTATGGACCTATGATCAATGAGATTAATGTTATAAACTAGGGAATGGATTGTGGACCACTAAATATAACAATTGCATGAGAAGTTGATCATAAGTGCATGGATGCATGGGAAAATGCATGTGCAAGCTCATGCATGAAATGAGATTTGAAGTGGGTGTGCATGAGAGGGTAATGTAAGGGTATTAGACAAAATTACCACACCATGATCATTAGGCTAGCATGGATAACTAACTTAAATAGGTTAATGGGTTACGTCAATTAATGCTCATTAACTTAGTGTGGAACTATCTACATGGGAACATACACGAGTTGGAATAACGATCGAATTTGAATCAAGGATAATCAAATTGGGCCTAAGCGGGCCCAATGAGACTTAATTAAGTCCATAACTTATTCAAAGTTTATTTAAATTATGATGTTGTTAATAAAAATTTAAAGGTTGTGGATTTAAAAGTCTTGTTTAAAATTTAAATATGAATTATAAATTTGCATTGTTTTCCTTTAGTTGAATTTTGTTATAAAGGATTAATTGTAATGCTTTGGTGTAAATAATTATTAATTGATTGAATTGGGACTTTGTTATAATTAGACAACTTAGTTGTCTGGATTTTAAACGAAAAATAAAGGAAACTCTGCCGAAATTTTCTAAAATTTAAAAGTAAGTATTGTAACTCAACATGGGATTGGGATCTAAAAGGGTAAATAGGATTGATTAGATCTTAGATACACCTAGTACTAAGACACTTAGTTGCACACACAACAATACTCAAAGTCTTAGGCACGACAACTACTATGCGTACTTATTATATTCGAATTTTTATAAAATAACTCAGGAACTGAAGAAATTTAGCCTACATACAGGAGCGCGCATTTTGTGTTAGATCAAATTACATAGCAACACAGGTGAGTTCATTGCCCCTTTTCTAACATTTTGTTTTAAAACGCGGGGCTGAGAAGCATGCGTAAACTGTTTATTTAAATTGTTTACTTAAATGCTTTTAAATTTACATGTTTTACATATATATAAATGTTATCCTAGACCATGTCTAGGAAGATTTTATGCAGGTTTACTAACCGATTTACTTATAAATTAAGTGAGTAATCGAGTTAAACTAAACATTTCAACAAATCAAAACATTTCAAACAAATCAAACTAGACATTTTGACAAAACAAGGGTGTGAGTTCAAGGAATCAAATCAAACATTTTGACAAAACAAGGGTGTGAGTTCAAGGAATCAAATCAAACATTTTGACAAATCAAGTGGTTGAATTCAAGGAATCAAATCAAACATTTTGACAAAACAAGTGTGGGACATCAAGACATCAATAAAACAATCTTTGCAAAGACAACATTCAATGTTCTACAAACCAAGTGTTTGTTGAATAACGAATCAAGTGTACAATCGATCAATGAATCTTGTATTCTATGATCAACACATCAAGTACATCTTGTGACATAATCAGACGAATCATTAAATCATTTTTAAGGGATAGTATGGGAAATATCAGAGATAACATATGCCAACACATTGAATCCAGAAATCCTATATTTCAAGAAGTCCTAGCTAGACTGATTGACTTGTAGGTCATATGTTTGAGGATATTTACAGAATTCCCTAACTACTAAGTACCTAGATTGACAGACTAGTCTACTCGAGTATGACCAAAGGCCCCAATCATAAGGACTTAGATTTTATTAAATGTTTACTTACTTGTTTAATTAAGCATTTATAACTGTTTATACAATTGTGTGGTTGATCATATTGTGTGATGAACTTGTGAAATCAATATGGGTTTCAAATGATTGTAATGACAGGGACAACAAACAGAAGAACTTATGGGATTGTGTTAAGGGTAAAAATGCTTAATTGTCATTAACAGCAGTGTCATATGCATATTAGTATGTGGTGGGATGTTGGCTAGGGCTTGTCCCTTACATATGCCCTATATATAAGCATACCGATGTGGATATTACATGTGGTGTTAATGAGGTTAGGGTCTTTACCAAAGGAGGTTTTCAAATCATTTTCAACTACTAAAACTATATGAACTCACCAACCATGTGTTGACTTGATCTTTTTGCATGACTTCTCAGGTGACGAACAGGTCAACTAGGAAGTCATTTCGTTCGGACTAGGACTTCATATAGCAGACTAGTATTTTGGACCTGCATACTTTTGAAGACATCATTATACAATTTATTTTGTATATCTTGTGTAAATACAAGATAGTCATTTTATGATGTTTACAATAGATTTACATTGTTAAATTATAAACGTTACTGATGTAATTTAACTTTGTAATTCTATTTTATTTAGCATTTCTCATTTATATCATGTGCAATGTAAACAATCTGATCACTTCTGATTATCACTCCCGATATCGCGCCCCGGGAACCTTCCGCCCGACGGGGACTCCGATCCTACCCCGCCGGCTCGGGGTGTGACAGATTGGTATCAGAGCCATGGTTATAGAGAAATATAGGTCACTTATTTAATTGGTTTGGCCTAGACTATAACCTAGGGACCCTGCATGTAGAGAAAACAGAATTTAGGAAATTACTTGCATACTGTCTCCTATAATTGATCATTGCACTAACCGATAACTTTATTGGTTATGATCAGAATGCCGCCGAGGAGACAATCTCCCTTGATACAGCTACCACCTCGAGACATGGCACCACACTCATCCACACCGTCTCCGAACGACTCTCCACCACCACCTCCTCCACCTCCTCCTCCCCCTCCTCCATTGATTACTCAAGCATCTGGTTCAGGCACAACACCGACTATGGACCCTGCTACTATCGCTCTGGTGACGTTACTGAGTAGCCAGATGACGAATCAGATGAAAGAAGCTATACCGGAGATGTTCCTTCGTCTTCGTAATGAGATCCTCAATACTGGCAACACATCAGGGGAAGCCAGTGGAAACACTGGAGATTCATCTCACTACTCCTACAAGTCCTTTGTAGGATGTAAACCACCCAGCTTTAGTGGGTCTGAAGGCGCCGTTGGATTAATCCAATGGATTGAGAAGATTGAGGCAACATTGGATCTTTGCAGCTGCCCCGAACACCACAAGGTCCGTTACTCAGCGGGAACATTCAACAAACGGGCTCTGACCTGGTGGAATGGTCAGATCAATTCCCGAGGAAGAGAAGAAGCCATGGCCATGCCATGGGAAGATTTCAAGACACTGCTGCGAACAGAGTTCTGTCCGAAGAATGAGCTGCAGAAATTGGAGGTTGAATTATCCAATCATGTGATGAAGGGGGCTGATCACATGGGGTATACAACTCGTTACCACGAGTTGGTTGCTTTGGTACCTGACATGGTACCAACATTGGAGAAAAGAATAGACAGATATGTGGGTGGACTTCCCGCCTGCATTCAGGGCATGGTTGTTTCGGCCAACCCTACTACCGTTGAATCTGCAGTGAGACTGTCTGGGAAACTCACTGACCTCATGGTAGCCTCTGGAGTTCTAAAGAAGGAGGCTGAACCCAGTAAGAACAAAGCTGAATCTTCAAAGAAACCCTTCCATCATCAGAAGAAGAAACAGAAGACCATCAAGAGCTACGCGGTGGCCACACCTCTGCAACAAATAGCAGCAACACCACAAAACCCCAACCGCAAACCTTACACTGGCACGTTTCCTTTGTGTGCCAAGTGTCAGTATCATCACCCTGCTGACGCTCCGTGTAAACATTGCACGGGATGTGGAAGAAAGGGCCATTGGGTCCAATACTGTAGGATGATTCCTAATCAAGCAGTCAACAATGTTGCTCTAGCTCTCCCTCCACCAGCTAATCGGAACAATGATGGATGCTATAACTGTGGCGAACAAGGCCACTTTGCGAAGAACTGCCCAAAGAAGGCTCAACCAGCAGTTCAAGCACCCCGTGGACGAGCCTTTGCTATCGGAGCACCAGCTGCACGCCAGGACCCAAATGTGGTCACTGGTACGTTTCTCTTACATGACTTTTATGCATCTGTCTTATTTGATACTGGTGCGGATCAGAGTTTTATCTCTATCGATTTTAAATGCCAACTAGATTCAGTAGAGGAACAGTTAGACTCCCCTTACATTATAGAAGTAGCTAACGGGAAACAAATTACAGTTAGTACAGTTTATAGAAATTGCCCATTGACACTTAATGGTCATACATTTGCCATCGATTTGATGCCGATGGAGTTGGGTAGTTTCGACATCATTGTTGGAATGGATTGGCTTTCCTCTAACCGAGTGGAAGTCATCTGTTCTGAGAAGCTGCTTCGAATTCCATTGCCGAGTGATCGTGTATTGGAAGTTAGAGGGGATCAAGCAAAGCGAAGTGTCAAAATCATTTCTTGCATAAAGGCGCGTAAGTTTCTATAGAAGCAGTGCATAGCCTTCCTGGCTCATGTGGTGGAAAAAGAGAAAGACAGGAAGAATATTCAAGAGGTACCGGTAGTGAAAGAATATCCTGAAGTATTCCCCGAAGACCTACCTGGTTTGCCACTTGTGCGACCGGTGGAATTTCGTATTGACTTAATTCCTGGAGCAACTCCTGTTGCTAAATCTCCTTACAGGTTAGCACCTTCAGAGATGCATGAATTGTCTAATCAGTTACAGGAACTACTTGACAAGGGTTTCATCAGACCGAGCTACTCACCTTGGGGAGCTCCGGTATTGTTCGTGAAAAAGAAAGACGGGTCGTTCAGAATGTGCACAGATTACAGGGAACTAAACAAACTAACCATCAAGAATCGGTATCCATTGTCGAGGATTGATGATTTATTTGACCAACTACAAGGAGCACAGTACTTCTCAAAGATTGACTTGCGGTCTGGATATCATCAGTTGAGAGTTCAAGATGAAGACATACCGAAAACGGCCTTCCGAACGAGATACGGGCATTATGAATTTATGGTGATGCCCTTCGGATTGACAAATGCACCAGCGGTTTTCATGGATCTCATGAACCGAGTGTGCAAGCCGTACTTGGATCAGTTTGTCATTGTTTTCATTGATGACATACTGATTTATTCCAAGACCAAAACAGAACATGAGCAACACCTCAGAAAGATCTTGGAGCTGTTGAAGGAAAAGAAACTTTATGCCAAATTCTCCAAATGCGAATTTTGGCTAAGAGAAGTTCAATTTCTGGGTCATGTAGTCAACATCGAGGGAATTCATGTGGATCCTGCCAAGATTGAAGCGATAAAGAATTGGGACACTCCGAAGACACCGACGGAGATACGGTCTTTTCTGGGATTGGCAGGTTATTATAGAAGGTTCATCTCGAATTTTTCTAAGATAGCTCTACCACTCACTAAGTTAACCCAGAAAAGTGAACCGTTTGTCTGGGAGCAGAAACAGGAAGATGCTTTTCAGACATTGAAACAAAAACTATGTGATGCTCCAATCCTATCTCTCCCAGAGGGCTGTGATGACTTTGTTGTATACTGTGATGCCTCCCATCAGGGACTCGGTTGTGTATTAATGCAACGGGACAAAGTCATAGCCTATGCATCAAGACAGTTAAAGGTTCATGAGAAGAACTACACTACTCATGATCTTGAACTGGGAGCAGTAATCTTCGCCTTGAAGATTTGGAGACATTACTTATATGGCACCAAGTGTACCATATTCACTGATCACAAAAGTCTGCAGCACATCTTTGATCCGAAGGATCTCAACATGCGACAACGCCGTTGGGTTGAACTTCTGAATGATTATGATTGTGTGATCAAATACCATCCGGGAAAGGCGAACGTTGTAGCTGATGCCTTGAGCCAGAAGGAACGGATCAAACCCCTACGTGTTAGAGCAATGGGGATAACCGTGCAGACCAGTTTAAGTGACAAGATTATTCAAGCGCAACAAGAAGCACTTGACCGAGATAATCTGAAGAAAGAACTTGATTGCGGAGCAGAGAAACAGTTCGACACGAAGTCTGACGGAATGATCTACTACCGGGAACGTGTATGGATACCGGCGGTAGATGAATTGAGGAAACTTATCTTCGATGAAGCACACAAGACTAAATATTCTGTTCATCCAGGTGCTGATAAGATGTACCAAGACTTGCGTGGATTTTATTGGTGGCCTGGAATGAAGAAGGACATAGCCGAATACGTCGGTCAATGTCTAACGTGTGTGAAGGTAAAGGCGGAACACCAGAGACCGTCTGGTTTACTGGAACAGCCTGAGATTCCACTCTGGAAGTGGGAACAAATAGCTATGGATTTCATCACCAAGCTACCCCGCACTTCCAGTGGTCATGATACGATTTGGGTGATCATTGATCGTTTAACCAAATCTGCTCATTTCTTGCCCATGCGTGAGAACTTCACCATGGATAAACTGGCAAGATTGTACATCAAGGAGATAGTGGTACGCCATGGTGTGCCATTGTCAATTATTTCTGATAGAGACAGCAGATTTACTTCAAGGTTCTGGCAATCACTGCAGAAATCTCTGGGAACACAGTTAAATCTGAGTATAGCTTACCATCCACAAACGGACGGTCAGAGCGAACGTACTATCCAAACCCTGGAGGATATGTTAAGAACCTGTATTTTGGATTTCAGTGGGAATTGGGATTCCCATTTGCCACTGATTGAATTCTCCTACAATAACAGTTACCACAGCAGTATCGGATGTGCGCCGTTCGAGGCTCTTTATGGCCGGAGGTGCCGATCACCGATCTGTTGGACTGAAGTTGGAGACAATCGAATAAATGGGCCAGAACTCATCCAAGAAACCACTGACAAGATAGCTCAAATTCAAAGAAGACTACAAGCAACAAGGAGTAGACAAAAGAGCTACGCCGACAAACGGCGCAAGCCGTTGGAATTCCAAGTGGGGGATCGGGTAATGTTGAAGGTATCCCCATGGAAAGGCGTTGTACGCTTTGGAAAGAAAGGCAAATTAGCACCGCGATACGTGGGACCGTTCGAGATCATCGAACGTATAGGTCATGTAGCTTATCGACTGAGATTACCAGATGAACTCAGTGGTGTGCATGATGTGTTTCACATCTCAAACTTAAAGAAATGCCTTGCTGACGAGTCTCTCGTCATTCCAATCGAAGAGATTCAAGTCGATGAACAGTTACATTTCATTGAAGAACCTTTAGAGATTATGGATCGCAAGGTTAAACAACTGAGGCGAAGCCGTATTCCTATTGTAAAGGTTCGATGGGATTCAAGACGCGGGCCCGAGTTCAGTTGGGAACGTGAAGATCACATGAAGTTAAAGTATCCCCAACTGTTTGAAGAGAAAGCTGTACCTGATAACAACTCTTAAATTTCGGGACGAAATTTCTCTAACAAGGGGAGACTGTAACATCAGTGCCGGAACCGTTACCGGAACAGTGATCTCTACAGTACATGAACAGTAAAACAGGTATGAATCATACACATTTCAGTAATTTTCATATTCATATCATTTATCATTATCATGGTGAGTTGTCATAGAATAGTTTCAGACACATTTAACAGAAACACAGTTCAGAACAATGGTTCTTGAGTCGGATAATTATCTGGCAACACAGAACCATTATGTGATTATTTGCTTAGGAATTATTATGTATAAACGTATGTGAGGTTTTATAGAACAAAACACACGAATATTGTTACGTGAATGCTAAATTGACGGGTTATTCGTATAGGTGACGATCTGTACGAATAAATCTGAAAGTTTAACGTTCTGAGTGATATTCTTTAATTAGAAAACAAGATTGAAAAGTATAGTTATCTTCTTGTTCGTACGGGTGACGATTCGAACGAATACGCGCGACGACCGTACATTTCGATTTAAACAGTAAACTAATGTCTTAAAATTTAAATAAATAAAAGATATTAGTTAATTTATTAAGAATCACAACCGGGAATAATTAAATAAATTCTATTTTTATAATCGTGTCGTTTCGCCGAGAAAACTACGCGAAACCGGTATTTTTACGTGAAACCGATCGAGACCAAACGACCGGGTATTTTAGTTCCCATTTAATGTGACATAAATGCCACAACCACCACCTATCACTCTCCTCTCTCTCTCAAAATTCGTTTACTCTCTCTCTCTGTCTCTAGTTCTTCACAAGAAAATCATATTCTCTCTAAGATTTGGAGGCTTAAATCTTGTTGGATTCAAGTGTTCTAGGTGTCAAGACGTTCCTCTCAACACGTAGATCACGGAAGTACAAGTATTTCAAATTTCCATCGACGAAATCTAAGGTAAAAGTTTGTTTTATTTTCGGTTTTATTAGGGTGTTCACGACTTAGGAGATTTTGATATCAAGATCGATACTCAACACTTAAAAACTGCTTAGATGAAAGTGTATAGAAGTTAGGTATTGTTAGGAATGGGTTATAACAGATTGTAGCCGCAAACAAGGAAGAAATGTTGCAGGTTCGCAGAGCAAGGGGCTGATCGAAGAAGACAGGTTCGCTGGCCGAACCTACACGAACCCATATGGAGCAGCCGAACCCTGCATGGCTTCTGCTACGAACCCTGCTCGTTCCAGTCACGAACCCTGTTGTTTTGTACACCGTACCCTTGTCCACGAACCTGGAATCTCTGGCGAACCATCCTTGGCTGAACCATAGCACCACGAACCCTATACCTTTCAGCCGAACCCTGTAGTCGTGAGCAACGAACCCTGCTGCGAAACTCACGAACCTAGACTGATGAACCATCAACTCACGAACTCTCTTATGGCAGACGAACCTTAAGGGTTCGTTGAGCTGTTGCCACTGCCGAACCTCTGGATCAACTTAGCCGAACCTATGGGGTTTTGGGCAATAGGTTCGCTGCCCTGGATCACATATCGAACTTAGGAATGGTTTAAAGAGGTTAGTATGGACCTATGATCAATGAGATTAATGTTATAAACTAGGGAATGGATTGTGGACCACTAAATATAACAATTGCATGAGAAGTTGATCATAAGTGCATGGATGCATGGGAAAATGCATGTGCAAGCTCATGCATGAAATGAGATTTGAAGTGGGTGTGCATGAGAGGGTAATGTAAGGGTATTAGACAAAATTACCACACCATGATCATTAGGCTAGCATGGATAACTAACTTAAATAGGTTAATGGGTTACATCAATTAATGCTCATTAACTTAGTGTGGAACTATCTACATGGGAACATACACGAGTTGGAATAACGATCGAATTTGAATCAAGGATAATCAAATTGGGCCTAAGCGGGCCCAATGAGACTTAATTAAGTCCATAACTTATTCAAAGTTTATTTAAATTATGATGTTGTTAATAAAAATTTAAAGGTTGTGGATTTAAAAGTCTTGTTTAAAATTTAAATATGAATTATAAATTTGCATTGTTTTCCTTTAGTTGAATTTTGTTATAAAGGATTAATTGTAATGCTTTGGTGTAAATAATTATTAATTGATTGAATTGGGACTTTGTTATAATTAGACAACTTAGTTGTCTGGATTTTAAACGAAAAATAAAGGAAACTCTGTCGAAATTTTCTAAAATTTAAAAGTAAGTATTGTAACTCAACATGGGATTGGGATCTAAAAGGGTAACTAGGGGATTGATTAGATCTTAGATACACCTAGTACTAAGACACTTAGTTGCACACACAACAATACTCAAAGTCTTAGGCACGACAACTACTATGCGTACTTATTATATTCGAATTTTTATAAAATAACTCAGGAACTGAAGAAATTTAGCCTACATACAGGAGCGCGCATTTTGTGTTAGATCAAATTACATAGCAACACAGGTGAGTTCATTGCCCCTTTTCTAACATTTTGTTTGAAAACGCGGGGCTGAGAAGCATGCGTAAACTGTTTATTTAAATTGTTTACTTAAATGCTTTTAAATTTACATGTTTTACATATATATAAATGTTATCCTAGACCATGTCTAGGAAGATTTTATGCAGGTTTACTAACCGATTTACTTATAAATTAAGTGAGTAATCGAGTTAAACTAAACATTTCAACAAATCAAAACATTTCAAACAAATCAAACTAGACATTTTGACAAAACAAGGGTGTGAGTTCAAGGAATCAAATCAAACATTTTGACAAAACAAGGGTGTGAGTTCAAGGAATCAAATCAAACATTTTGACAAATCAAGTGGTTGAATTCAAGGAATCAAATCAAACATTTTGACAAAACAAGTGTGGGACATCAAGACATCAATAAAACAATCTTTGCAAAGACAACATTCAATGTTCTACAAACCAAGTGTTTGTTGAATAACGAATCAAGTGTACAATCGATCAATGAATCTTGTATTCTATGATCAACACATCAAGTACATCTTGTGACATAATCAGACGAATCATTAAATCATTTTTAAGGGATAGTATGGGAAATATCAGAGATAACATATGCCAACACATTGAATCCAGAAATCCTATATTTCAAGAAGTCCTAGCTAGACTGATTGACTTGTAGGTCATATGTTTGAGGATATTTACAGAATTCCCTAACTACTAAGTACCTAGATTGACAGACTAGTCTACTCGAGTATGACCAAAGGCCCCAATCATAAGGACTTAGATTTTATTAAATGTTTACGTACTTGTTTAATTAAGCATTTATAACTGTTTATACAATTGTGTGGTTGATCATATTGTGTGATGAACTTGTGAAATCAATATGGATTTCAAATGATTGTAATGACAGGGACAACAAACAGAAGAACTTATGGGATTGTGTTATGGGTAAAAATGCTTAATTGTCATTAACAGCAGTGTCATATGCATATTAGTATGTGGTGGGATGTTGGCTAGGGCTTGTCCCTTACATATGCCCTATATATAAGCATACCGATGTGGATATTACATGTGGTGTTAATGAGGTTAGGGTCTTTACCAAAGGAGGTTTTCAAATCATTTTCAACTACTAAAACTATATGAACTCACCAACCATGTGTTGACTTGATCTTTTTGCATGACTTCTCAGGTGACGAACAGGTCAACTAGGAAGTCATTTCGTTCGGACTAGGACTTCATATAGCAGACTAGTATTTTGGACCTGCATACTTTTGAAGACATCATTATACAATTTATTTTGTATATCTTGTGTAAATACAAGATAGTCATTTTATGATGTTTACAATAGATTTACATTGTTAAATTATAAACGTTACTGATGTAATTTAACTTTGTAATTCTATTTTATTTAGCATTTCTCATTTATATCATGTGCAATGTAAACAATCTGATCACTTCTGATTATCACTCCCGATATCGCGCCCCGGGAACCTTCCGCCCGACGGGGACTCCGATCCTACCCCGCCGGCTCGGGGTGTGACACTAGCCTTCTTGTAAACACAAGGTTCGTCTTCATTCTTGATAAAACCAAACTCTTTGATTTTCTGATCAAAACGAATATTCCAACTCCGAGATGCTTGTTTTATTCCATAAATGGACTTATTCAACTTACAAACCTTATTAGAATTCTTTGGATCTACAAAACCTTCAGGTTGCACCATATAGACATCTTCAGTGTGACAACTAGCACCTGACCGGCCAGCAAGTCCGTACGGTGCGTGTACTATCTACAGTATCTATGTGTACTTATGTGATTGTGAACAGTATTTGTATTAACAGAAATCTACATACAAGAAATCGTTGTACGTATTTTTGTGTAAACTTAGATACAGTAAGTACAACGTACAATTGAAGCATTAGTTATGTGTATTTAAGTGAAAACTTAAGTACAATTAACACTACAGATCATGAGAAACAACAGTGTTCAAGCAATTAACAGAAACAAATCGGTTGCGATCTGATATCCATAGATAACAGGAATCAGATGGCCAACAATTCAATGTGAAAACTATGTGAAAATAGGATGTTAGTTGAGTCCGACAGTGAGGAAATACAAGTTAAAACAATAAACCAGTGTCGTTTCAGAATAACGAACTGACAGGTGTGTTTGCGTGGGTGACGATTCACACAAACATATCTGTGAGTTTAACGTTCTGAAATGATGACTGGAAAGTAGAAAACAAAAGTCGGAAAGCAAAACCATCGTCGTGTTCGTCCGAATGACGATTCGAACGAATATTCGCGATGGTGACGCAATCTGACGAAACGAAAACGAAACACGACGCGAACGAAAATAAATTAATTAAATTAAATAAATAACATTTTACAATTTTGAAACTCATCAAATAATTAGAATAACATTCTTTTATTTATTACAACTAATTTCGCGTAATTTTCCGGATACGCGACGAAAACGCGAACCGAGCAACCGAAACGAACCCGAAAACCCGTGGAGTATTTAAAGTCTAAACTGAGACCATTTCTTCATTTTTCAAATTTCCATTCTCTCTCTACATTGAATTCCCGGCTACCACCAAAAACCACCATATTCAAGCTTCAATCTTCCATAACTTCTTCCTTTCTTAACCGATTCGGGTGATTCTTGAACCCACGTGAAGCCTCGACATCCTCTACCTAGAAGTACAAGGGATATGGAGTTTTAGCCACTGAATTTCGAGGTATAAGCAAGAGAAAAATCTGAAAATAGGGTTTTTGTACGTTTTGTTCCACCCCTACACACATAAACGGCTTAGAACCATGTTTCATGCGACAATAAGTTTCCATTTCAGCACCTCCATGGCTCGAGCAAGTTAACAGAAGAAAGTGTGAGCCATGGGATGGTCTACAACCCCTCAGGTTCGAAGATGGTGTTGAAATGATGACAGGTTCGCGAGGTTACTGGCTAGGTCGGAGGTGCCGAACCTGTGCAACATCTGGCCAAACCAGGAGACCATCCGCCGAACCTTCAGCTAGTCAGCGAACCTTAGTCACTCTCACGAACCCTTGACCCAACATGTAGCGAACCTTCAAGCATTCAGCCAAAACTATGGTGGCAAACCCTTGCCGAACCATCATAGGCGAACCCTTGGCTCTTGGCCGAACCAGGGAATCATCCCCGAACCTTAGCAACGCCATCATGGAGACGAAGCTGTGCAGCCACCCTTTGGCCGTACCCTTCGTATTGCAACGAACCTTAGGTTGCATAATGCTGACCGAACCATGTTGAGGTTCGTTGGAGGTTGAAGAGAGTTTACGCACTCCTCATTTGTTGTGATCACATGTAACCGGCCACCATAATTAAACTAGGCCCAATAGCTCATCTATGTAGCCCAATCAATTGACCCACACATATTGACTGCTTCGGCCCATATAAGCTTTCAATCAGCCCATAGTCATCATTAGGCCCAACAGCCTATTCTTTTCGGCCCACTTACATTCTGTTTCAGCCCAATCCACCAGTAATCGGCCCACAGTCTTTTGCCTTAGGCCCACCAGAAAATGTTTGGCCCAAGGCCACATGGGATTCGGCCCAACACCAATAAACCAATTCCACGGCCCAACTACAGTTGGTCCAGCCCACATACACAATATATAAAATCATTCGGCCCAAGGTCTATTAATTCGATCCAATTGACACTAAGATGTAAACAAGAACATATGTTAAACTCATGGATACTATGCAAGAATTTTCCTAAAATAATACAAAGGTGATTGGGAGTTAACCCATGAAGTCTAAAACCTTATGTTTATAAACAAAGGGTTATATACATGACAAGTATTTTAGGAGTAACAAAATCTAAATGGAAGATTTTAAATTATAAACTCACGTTTATAATTAAATGGACTTGCGAACTTATAGATAATGTGATTAACTTAAGAGTTACAATTATGCTTCTTTTACATTAACTACCTTGAGTTAAGAGGACCGAAATCCTACAACTAGTACAAGGGGCCGAATAAAGACCGCGACTCACTAGTGTTAGCCGATTTGAGACTAACACACATATGTGCACACTAAACAATTACACTCAGCACTATAAGTTACAAACAATGTGAATTTAATACAGGAACGTGAGAACAAACACAAATACAATCAAGGAGCGCGGGTCTTCATTCTTTTAAGCTAAGTCAACCCTACAACAACAAGGTGAGTTCATATGCCCCTTTTACTTTAATCTTTACTGATTTTAAACTCTCGGGGCTGAGAAACATGTTTACTTTTATTTATTTAAAAGTCTTGCTTAACATGTTATTTATACATTGATTTAGATAATATTAAACTGTTTATTATCGCTTATCATTGTATGCATGCTTGTATGATCATGAGATAACAGGGAAACTCAGATGAATATGATAATGTATTTTCATAATCACCAACACATTTGAATAACATAGTTATAAGATTATGTCTTATAACACTTGGTTATTCCTACATTAGTAAACATTGAGACAATTTATACACAAACAAACAATGAGAACTACTACAGTGAAACATGTTGACACTTCGCAACACATGAATGATTAGAAGATAAAATATCTTCTTAATATCATTCCACATCATAATGGATCAAGTGTCATAAGTCAATTTCTTATAACACTTAATCTATACCTTAAAAAATACTATGTGATAGTATGATCGCATTGATTCTTTAACCGCCATGCATGACTTAAAAGTATTGAAACTGGTTCTTAATACGGTTTAAGGATGTTATGGTGAGCATATGGGTTCACACGAATGATGTCATGATAACGTAACTTCATGATGACAATATCATTCGTATCGTGATTTACATAACGTAATAAGACAAGTTCTTATTCAACTTTGTTAATCACATTGAGATCAGTAACAACACAGATGTACATCATCCATCGTTACCTGTGGACTAGTAGATTGAGGAATTTATTTTCTCTCATGTCATATTATTAGTAACAGTTTCGATGAAGTCATTGGGATTCACATGGCGGGATAGAGGTAAATCGGGTGCATTGTAATCTGATTACGTGAGGATCACAATGGACTCCTTTTGGGCTCTATACGTTGCATTTGAGGATACATTACATTCGGTTAACTAACACTTTTAATAATTTAAAAGTGTAACAACAGTTAACGCGCAGAAAATAGAATAATACAAGGAACAGATTAATTAAATCTAATATCCTTATTACACTGTAAATTGGTTATCAATACTTCGGTTTGATAACTACAACGCTATCATCATATTATTCTATTCATGAGAACACAGGTGGATCAGTGGGACAAACATGAGAAATGAGAATGGAAATCAATAGTTGTATTGCAAGTAGTGTGGAGTTCTAGTGGGGATGTGGTGGGATGTTGGCTAGGGCTTAGTTCCCTTACATATGCCCTATATATAAGCATAACTACTAGGATGATATAATACTTGTAAATATAACTATTGAGATGCCTATGTGTGAACAAGTGAAACAGACAATCATACAAGTAACATATTTATCATTGTGAATATCCATGTGAATGAATCAAGGTTTTACATTAACTTACTTATGAACTCACCAACCTAGTGTTGACTTTGTTTAAATACATGTTTTTCTCAGGTGACGAACAGGTGTAGATACATATATGCAAGTACTATGCTAGTGGACTTTTAGAAGACCTAGCTTACTTTTGATTGCATACTTTTGGGATGACAAAACAGTGAATCACTTTTGTATATCTTGCATAGATACAAGATATAAACTCATGGATTCTTTTTGATTAGATTTACTTAGTTAAATTATGATGGAACAATGTAATTTAACTTTGTAATTCTATTTCATGTCATGTTAGCATTTCTCACTTATGTCTCATGTGCTATGTAAACCATCTGATCATTTGATTATCACTCATGATATCGCGCCCCGGGAACCTTCCACCCGACAGGAAAACCCGATTCGTTCCCGCCGGCCTGGGGTGTGACAGATTGGTATCAGAGCCATGGTTATAGAGAAATATAGGTCATATTACTTTAACGGTTTGGTCTGTACTATAACCTAGGGACCCTCATATAGAGATCATGTGACTTAGGATTCTATTTGCATATGTCTTCTACTTCTGATCACTGCACTAACCGATTACTTTCGGTTATGATCAGAATGCCACCAAGAAGACAACCACCTCTATTACCACTTACTCAAGGCTCTGCTCCTCACTCATCTACGTCGACACCACCTGACTCTCCTCCACCTCCTCTTCCGCCACCACCTGCTTATCAGTTGGACCCTGCTACTATGGCATTGGCCACTCTTCTTACTAGTCAACTGAGGGAGGTGATTTCAGAGAAGATGAACCGTATCAACAACAACAACATCAACAACGTTGCTAACTCATCTGGAGGTAACACCAGGCAAAATCAGGACTATGCCTACAAGAACTTTGTATGTTGCAAGCCACCCAGTTTCAGTGGCAGTGAGGGTGCAGTCAGATTGATCCAGTGGATCGAGAAGATGGAGGCTACCCTCGACATCAGTGGCTGTCCTGAACAGAACAGAGTCAAGTATGCTGTGGGATCATTTAGCAAGCGAGCGTTAACTTGGTGGAACTCTTAGGTTTCAGTCAGAGGCCGGGATGAGGCTCAGGCTATGCCTTGGAATGATTTCAAGGCGATGTTGAGGGCAGAGTTTTGCCCAAGAAATGAACTGAAAAAGGTTGAGACTGAACTGCTCAATCTAGAGATGATTGCAGCTGGGCATCTGGCCTACACCACACGATTTCATGAGTTAGCTACTTTGGCATCGGATGTAGTGCCAACACTTGAGAAGAGGATTGAGCGGTATGTTGGTGGATTACCGCCCAGTATCCGAGGTCATGTGATTTCTGCTCACCCTACCACCATGGAATTAGCTGTTACACTGTCAGCATCCCTGACAGATATGATGGTTGCCTCTGGGGCATTCAAGAAGGAGGCTGACTCAGCCAAGGCTGGAACTTCCAAGAAGTCGGATAAACATCCGGCTAAGAAACAAAAGGTGGCCAGAAACTTTGCTACCACTACTCAAAACTCCAATGCGCAACCAGCCACAACCATTGGAGATCAGGAAGCCATACACTGGCACTGCACCTCTGTGCAACTCATTCCAGTTTCATCACTTGCCAAATGTTCCGTGCAGACATTACACCAACTGTGGAAGATTTGGTCACACATTAAACTACTGCAGGAGCCCGAGAGCTCAGAACAGGAACAATAATGCAGCTACTGCTGCCACTGCTGATAACAGGTCCTGCTTCACTTGTGGGGAACCGGGACACTTTTCTAGGGATTGTCCCAAGAAAGCTCAACCAAGGGCTCAAGCAGCAAGGGGACGAGCTTTCCAGATAGGAGCTACTGATGCACGACAGGACCCGAACGTAATCACGGGTACATTTCTCTTATCTGACATCTATGCATCCATATTATTTGACACTGGTGCGGATCAGAGTTTCATCTCATCCGACTTTGCATGCCATCTTAATTATGATAATGAATTGTTAGACTCCCCTTATACTATTGAGATAGCAAACGGCAAACAAATCACAGTAGACACAATATTTAGGAATTGCCCACTAGCACTTGGAGATCACACATTTTCCATCGATTTGATACCGATGGAGCTGGGCAGTTTCGACATCATCATCGGAATGGATTGGCTATCTCTTAACCGAGTAGAGTTAATCTGTTCCGATAAGTTATTACGCATTCGAGTGGAGAACAATGAGGTCTTGGAGATTCGTGGAGACCAAGCGAAACGCAGTATTTGCGAAAACAATACGTCGCATTTCTAGCTCTCGTGATTAAGAAAGACAAGAAGGAGATCAAAATTCAAGATGTACCAGTTGTGAAAAACTTTGCAGATGTGTTTCCGGATGATTTACCGGGACTGCCACCCGAGAGATCGGTGCAGTTCCGAATCGATCTGATTCCGGGAGCAACTCCTGTGGCTAAGTCTCCTTATAGACTTGCACCAACTGAAATGCAAGAGTTGTCCAATCAGTTACAAGAGCTACTCGATAAGGGATTCATCCGACCGAGCTTTTCCCCGTGGAGCTCTGGTTCTTTTTGTTAAGAAAAAGGATGGAACCTTCAGGATGTGAATTGATTACAGAGAGCTCAACAAACTCACCATCAAGAATCGGTACCTGTTACCGAGGATTGATGATTTGTTTGATCAATTACAGGGAGCACAGTACTTTTCAAAGATAGACCTGAGATCAAGCTATCATCAGCTACGGATTCAAGAGGAAGACATACCAAAGACGGCCTTTTGTACCCGATATGGTCACTATGAGTTCATGGTGATGCCATTCGGATTGACGAACGCACCGGTTGTGTTCATGGATCTGATGAACCGGGTGTGCAAGCCATACTTAGATCAGTTTGTTATCGTCTTTATTGATGATATACTTATTTATTCAAAGAATGAGAAGGAACACGAGCAACACCTCAAGACAGTCTTGGAACTCCTGAGGAAGGAACGACTTTATGCCAAATTCTCCAAGTGTGAATTTTGGTTGAGAGAAGTTCAGTTCTTGGGACACGTGATTAACAGTAATGGTATTCACGTGGATCCTGCCAAGATTGAGGCAATCAAGAACTGGGATGTGCCTACAACACCAACAGAGATCCGATCATTCTTGGGATTGGCAGGTTATTACAGGAGATTCATCTTGAATTTCTCTAAGATAGCTTTGCCTCTCACCAAGCTCACACAGAAGTCTGAACCTTTTGTGTGGACTCATAAACAGGAGGAGGCATTCCAGACACTGAAACAAAGATTGTGCAATGCTCCAATCTTAACACTCCCAGAAGCCAATGATGATTTTGTAGTTTATTGTGATGCTTCCCATCAGGGACTCGGGTGTGTTTTGATGCAACGAGAGAAAGTCATTGCTTATGCCTCACGACAGCTGAAGATACATGAGAAGAATTACAGGACACACGATCTCGAACTGGGAGCTGTTGTATTTGCTTTAAAGATTTGGAGACACTACCTTTATGGTACCAAATGCACTATCTTCACAGATCACAAGAGTTTACATCACATATTTGATCAAAAAGAGCTTAACATGTGACAGAAGCGTTGGGTTGAGCTCCTGAACGATTACGATTGTGTGATCAAATACCATCCGGGGAAGGCAAATGTTGTTGCAGATGCTTTGAGCCGGAAGGAAAGAGACAAACCCTTACGCATTCGCGCCATGGGAATGACCGTGCAAACAAGTCTGAGAGACCACATTCTACAAGCACAACAAGAATCAGTGGCAAGAGACAATCTGAAACGCGAGCACGATTGTGGAGCCGAGAAACATTTCAAGAGTGGATCGTGTCTGGATTCCAGCAGTAGATGAACTTCGAACACTTATACTCGACAAGGCACACAAGACACGTTATTCAGTTCATCCTGGTGCCGATAAGATGTACCAAGATCTTAGGTCATTTTATTGGTGGCCGGGTATGAAGAAAGATGTTGCAACTTATGTTGGCAAATGCCTCACGTGTGCCAAAGTCAAAGCCGAACACCAGAAACCCTCGGGTTTGCGGAACAACCAGAGATTCCACAATGGAAGTGGGAACAAATAGCTATGGATTTCATTACCAAGCTACCCCGTACTTCCAGCGGATACGATTCTATTTGGATTATCATTGATAGATTGACCAAGTCCGCACACTTATTGCCGATCAGAGAGACATACAAAATGGAGAAACTAGCGAGACTATACATTGATGAAATAGTAGTAAGGCACTGTGTGCCATTGTCTATTATTTCGGATCGGGACAGTCGATTTACTTCGCGGTTCTGGCAATCATTGCAACAATCCTTAGGGACAAGTGTTAACTTGAGCACCGCTTATCATCCACAAACAGATGGACAGAGCGAGCGCACCATTCAAACCCTAGAGGATATGTTGAGAACATGCATCCTAGACTTCGGTGGAAGTTGGGACACACACTTTCCACTCATTGAGTTCTCCTACAACAATAGCTACCACAGCAGCATCGGATGTGCTCCTTTTGAAGCACTCTATGGTAGAAAATGTCGGTCTCCCATTTGTTGGACCGAAGTGGGAGACAACAGAATCACTGGGCCTGAACTTATTCAGGGAACTACTGATAAGATTGCTCAGATACAACAAAGATTACAAGCAACACGTAGCCGCCAAAAGAGTTACGCAGACAAACGGCGCAAGCCTTTGGAATTCGATGTGGGTGACCGAGTCATGTTGAAAGTGTCCCCATGGAAAGGCGTAGTTTGTTTTGGGGCAAAAGGCAAGCTAGCACCTAGGTATGTCAGACCGTTTGAGATTACTCAACGCATAGGTCCTGTGGCATACAGACTCAGACTCCCTGATGAGCTCAGTGGAGTACACGATGTGTTTCATGTATCAATTCTCAAGAGGTGCTTAGCAGACGAAACATTGATCATACCATTGGAAGAAATACAAGTTGATGAGCAACTACACTTCATTGAAGAACCTGCAGAGATTATGGAACGTGAAGTTAAAAAACTGAAACGTAGCCGTATCCCTATTGTAAAGGTTCGATGGAACTCCAAGCGTCGACCAGAATTTACTTGGGAGCACGAGGACAACATGAAAGAAAAATATCCCCACCTGTACGAGAAGTGAAGCCCGACCTTTATGCTTAAATTTCTGGACGAAATTTCTTTAACAAGGGGAGACTGTGACAACTAGCACCTGACCGGCCGGCAAGTCCGTACGGTGCGTGTACTATCTACAGTATCTATGTGTACTTATGTGATTGTGAACAGTATTTGTATTAACAGAAATCTAAATACAAGAAATCATTGTACGTATTTTTGTGTAAACTTAGAAACAGTAAGTACAACGTACAATTGAAGCATTAGTTGTGTGTATTTAAGTGAAAACTTAAGTACAATTAACACAACAGATCATGAGAAACAACAGTGTTCAAGCAATTAACAGAAACAAATCGTTTGCGATCTGATATCCATAGATAACATGAATCAGATGGGCGAAAATTCAATGTGAAAACTATGTGAAAACAGGATGTTAGTTGAGTCCGACAGTGAGGAAATACAAGTTAAAACAATAAACCAGTGTCGTTTCAGAATAACGAACTGACAGTGTCTTTGCGTGAGTGACGATTCACACAAACATATCTGTGAGTTTAACGTTCTGAAATGATGACTGGAAAGTAGAAAACAAAAGTCGGAAAGCAAAACCATCGTCGTGTTCGTCCGAATGACGATTCGAACGAATATTCGCGATGGTGACGCGATCTGACGAAACGAAAACGAAACACGACGCGAACGAAAATAAATTAATTAAATTAAATAAATAACATTTTACAATTTTGAAACTCATCAAATAATTAGAATAACATTCTTTTATTTATTACAACTAATTTCGCGTAATTTTCCGGATACGCGACGAAAACGTGAACCGAGCAACCGAAACGAACCCGAAAACCCGTGGAGTATTTAAAGTCTAAACTGAGACCATTTCTTCATTTTTCACATTTCCATTCTCTCTCTACATTGAATTCCCGGCTACCACCAAAAACCACCATATTCAAGCTTCAATCTTCCATAACTTCTTCGTTTCTTAACCGATTCGGGTGATTCTTGAACCCACATGAAGCCTCGACATCCTCAACCTAGAAGTACAAGGGATATGGAGTTTTAGCCACTGAATTTCGAGGTATAAGCAAGAGAAAAATCTGAAAATAGGGTTTTTGTACGTTTTGTTCCACCCCTACACACATAAACGGCTTAGAACCATGTTTCATGCGACAATAAGTTTCCATTTCAGCACCTCCATGGGTCGAGCAAGCTAGCAGAAGAAAGTGTGAGCCATGGGATGGTCTACAACCCCTCAGGTTCGAAGATGGTGTTGAAATGATGACAGGTTCGCGAGGTTACTGGCTAGGTCGGAGGTGCCGAACCTGTGCAACATCTGGCCGAACCAAGAGACCATCCGCCGAACCTTCAACTAGTCAACGAACCTTAGTCACTCTCACGAACCCTTGACCCAACATGCAGCGAACCTTCAAGCATTCAGCCGAAACTATGGTGGCAAACCCTTGCCGAACCATCATAGGCGAACCCTTGGCTCTTGGCCGAACCAGGGTATCATCCCCGAACCTTAGCAACGCCATCATGGAGACGAACCTGTGCAACCACCCTCTGGCCGAACCCTTCCTAATGCAACGAACCTTAGGTTGCATAATGATGACCGAACCATGTTGAGGATCATTGGAGGTTGAAGAGAGTTTACGCACTCCTCATTTGTTATGATCACATGTAACCGGCCACCATAATTAAACTAGGCCCAATAGCACATCTATGTAGCCCAATCGATTGACCCACACATATTGACTGCTTCGGCCCATATAAGCTTTCAATCAGCCCATAGTCATCATTAGGTCCAACAGCCTATTCTTTTCGGCCCACTTACATTCTATTTCGGCCCAATCCACCACTTATCGGCCCACAGTCTTTTTCCTTAGGCCCACCAGAAAATGTTTGGCCCAAGGCCACTTGGGATTCGGCCCAACACCAATAAACCAATTCCACGGCCCAACTACAGTTGGTCCGGCCCACATACACAATATATAAAATCATTCGGCCCAAGGTCTATTAATTCGATCCAATTGACACTAAGATGTAAACAAGAACATATGTTAAATTCATGGATACTATGCAAGAATTTTCCTAAAATAATACAAAGGTGATTGGGAGTTAACCCATGAAGTCTAAAACCTTATGTTTATAAACAAAGGGTTATATACATGACAAGTATTTTAGGAGTAACAAAATCTAAATGGAAGATTTTAAATTATAAACTCACGTTTATAATTAAATGGACTTGCAAACTTACAGATAATGTGATTAACTTAAGAGTTACAATTATGCTTCTTTTACATTAACTACCTTGAGTTAAGAGGACCGAAAACCTACAACTAGTACAATGGGCCGAATAAAGACCGCGACTCACTAGTGTTAGCCGATTTGAGACTAACACACATACGTGCACACTAAACAATTACACTCAGCACTATAAGTTACAAACAATGTGAATTTAATACAGGAACGTGGGAACAAACACAAATACAATCAAGGAGCGCGGGTCTTCATTCTTTTAAGCTATGTCAACCCTACAACAACAAGGTGAGTTCATATGCCCCTTTTACTTTAATCTTTACTGATTTTAAACTCTCGGGGCTGAGAAACATGTTTACTTTTATTTATTTAAAAGTCTTGCTTAACATGTTATTTATACATTGATTTAGATAATATTAAACTGTTTATTATCGCTTATCATTGTATGCATGCTTGTATGATCATGAGATAACAGGGAAACTCAGATGAATACGATAATGTATTTTCATAATCATCAACACATTAGAATAACATAGTTATAAGATTATGTCTTATAACACTTGGTTATTCCTACATGAGTAAACATTGAGACAATTTATACACAAACAAACAATGAGAACTACTACAGTGAAACATGTTGACACTTCGCAACACATGAATGATTAGAAGATAAAATATCTTCTTAATATCATTCCACATCATAATGGATCAAGTGTCATAAGTCAATTTCTTATAACACTTAATCTATACCTTAAAGACATACTATGTGATAGTATGATCGCATTGATTCTTTAACCGCCATGCATGACTTAAAAGTGTTGAGACTGGTTCTTAATACGGTTTAAGGATGTTATGGTGAGCATATGGGTTCACACGAATGATGTCATGATAACGTAACTTCATGATGACAATATCATTCGTATCATGATTTACATAACGTAATAAGACAAGTTCTTATTCAACTTTGTTAATCACATTGAGATCAGTAACAACACAGATGTACATCATCCATCGTTACCTGTGGACTAGTAGACTGAGGAATTTATTTTCTCTCATGTCATATTATTAGTAACAGTTTCGATGAAGTCATTGGGATTCACACGGCGAGATAGAGGTAAATCGGGTGCATTGTAATCTGATTACGTGAGGATCACAATGGACTCCTTTTGGGCTCTATACGTTGCATTTGAGGATACATTACATTCGGTTAACTAACACTTTTAATAATTTAAAAGTGTAACAACAGTTAACGCGCAGAGAATAGAATAATACAAGGAACAGTTTAATTAAATCTAATATCCTTATTACACTGTAAATTGGTTATCAATACTTCGGTTTGATAACTACAACGCTATCATCATATTATTCTATTCATGAGAACACAGGTGGATCAGTGGGACAAACATGAGAAATGAGAATGGAAATCAATAGTTGTATTGCAAGTAGTGTGGAGTTCTAGTGGGGATGTGGTGGGATGTTGGCTAGGGCTTAGTTCCCTTACATATGCCCTATATATAAGCATCACTACTAGGATGATATGATACTTGTAAATATAACTATTGAGATGCCATTGTGTGAACAAGTGAAACCCGACAATCATACAAGTAACATATTTATCATTGTGAATGTGCATGTGAATGAATAAAGGTTTTACATTAACTTACTTATGAACTCACCAACCTAGTGTTGACTTTGTTTAAATACATGTTTTTCTCAGGTGACGAACAGGTGTAGATACATATATGGAAGTACTAAGCTAGTGGACTTTTAGAAGACCTAGCTTACTTTTGATTGCATACTTTTGGGATGACAAAACAGTGAATCACTTTTGTATATCTTGCATAGATACAAGATATAAACTCATGGATTCTTTTTGATTAGATTTACTTAGTTAAATTATGATGGAACAATGTAATTTAACTTTGTAATTCTATTTCATGTCATGTTAGCATTTCTCACTTATATCTCATGTGCTATGTAAACCATCTGATCATTTGATTATCACTTATGATATCGCGCCCCGGGAACCTTCCGCCCGACGGGAAAACCCGATCCGTTCCCGCCGGCCTGGGGTGTGACATTCAGTAAGATGTACATTTAGAAATGCGGTTTTGACATCCATTTGCCATATTTCATAGTCATAATATGCAGCTATGGCTAATAAGATTCTAATTGATTTAAGCATGGCTACTAGTGAAAAGGTTTCTTCAAAATCTACACCTTGAGTTTGTGTGAAATCTTTTGCTACTAGCCTAGCTTTGTAGGTTTGTACATTTCCATCCATGTCGGTCTTCCTTTTGAAGATCCATTTACATCTTACAGTCCGACACTCGGGAGGAAGTTCAACCAAGTCCTATACATGCTTTTCATACATGGATTGCATCTCTGCATTCATAGCATCCTGCCATTTTGTGGATTCCGAATCCATAATGGCATCTTTGTAAGAAGTAGATTCAGCTTGATCAACAATCAAGCTGTCGACATTTTCATGAAGTCCAATACATCTATCAGGCTCATGTCGATCTCTAGTACTTCTACGGATGCTTGGAGGTATATCCATCTCTTGAATCCTTTCAGATTCAAGTTCAACATCACTATGTTGTCTGGATGTACTAGCTAGTGTATCGGTTATTTGAGATTCACGGATTTCATGTAAATCCACATTATTTTCTCCAATCCCTCTAGCTAACAGTTCTTTTTCCAAAAAGGTAGCTCTCCTCTTAATGAAAACATAATTTTCATTGGGATTGTAGAAATAATAACCGATTGTCTTAGGGTATCCGACGAAAACAACTTTATCGCCTCGGGGATCTAGTTTGTCTTGAGACTCTCGTGTAACATACGCGTTACATCCCCATACCTTAAGATAAGACACACTGGGTTTGTTCCCATGCCATATCTCATATGGTGTCTTTTCAACCTTTTTTGTTGGAGCTAAGTTAACAATTCGTGTGGCGGTTTCAAGAGCAAAACTCCAAAAGGAGTGAGGTAAGTTTGTACGACACATCATTGATCGAACCGTATCTAATAGAGTTCGATTTCTCCTTTCAGACACACCGTTTAATTGTGGTGTTCCAGGGGGAGTAAGTTGTGAAACAATTCCACAATTTGTCAGAAGTTCATCAAATTCTAGAGAAAGGTATTCACCTCCTCGATCCGATCGAAGTATCTTAATCGTTCTACCTAACTGATTTTGTACTTCGTTTTGGTATCACTTGAACATTTCAAACGTTTCATGTTTATGCTTCATAAGATAAACATACCCATATCTACTGAAATCATCAGTAAATGTAACAAAGTATCTCTCTCCATTTTTGGCAGTGGTTCTGAATGGACCACATACATCTGAATGTATTATCTCAAGTAGATCTTTGGCTTTTTGACTATTCCCTTTAAAGGGTTGTTTAGTCAACTTTCCACTTAAACATGATTCGCATTCATCAAAAGATTCCGAACCAGTTGAATCTAATATTCCTGAGGTTTGGAGTTTCTTCATGTGAATCTTGTTAATGTGTGCAAGCCTAGAATGCCATAAGTCAAAATTTTGAATTTACCAATTCAAAATTAATTCCCACCATTTTAAAGTCAAAGATTAGATCCATAAAAATAGGATCTTTTGACTACCAATTCAAAATTGGTTTCCCACCTTTTATTTCACATGTTAATTTAAATTAAACTCTTTTAATTTAATTAACTTCGTTTTAGTAATTAAACCATTTAATTACTACTCTCCATATTACTAACTAGCAACTAGTTAGCAATATTTAATTAAATGACTAAAGTTTAACTAATTAAACTTTATCAATTTAATTATAATTAATTATCACAATAATTAACTCCCCAATGTTATTGTTATTTCACAAATAATAATAACACACCATTTTATATAATTTGTGAAATTGAATATGTCTAAAACAAATGTTTAGACATAATCACATTACTATCTTCCAAAGTGTAACTCTTTGGATCGTACCCCGATAGCAACGTTGATATTATCGATGATCGGACATCATATATCTATCAACTTGTCCCTAGGGATTGTTGCAACGATTTCCTGAACCACGCTGTAAATCAACTGTCCCGGTCTGAAATAATAGATACTGGCACACCATGCCGCACTACTATTTCAGTGACGTAAAGTCTTGCTAGTTTATCCATCTGGTAATTTTCTTGAATTGGTAAGAAGTGTGCGGACTTGTCAATCGATCAATGATGACGCATATAGAATCATGTCCGCTAAAAGTACGGGGTAGCTTGGTAATAAAATCCATAGCTATTTGTTCCAGCTTCCATTGTGGTATCTCTGGTTGTTCCAACAAACCTGACGATTTCTGGTGTTCAGCTTTGACCTTAGTGTTTGGAATGCCTCTTCTTGTTTCTGAGTCCACACGAATGGTTCACTTTTCTGGGTTAGCTTTGTGAGTGGCAAAGCTATCTTAGAGAAATTCGAAATAAATCTCTTATAATAACCTACCAAACCCAGAAAGGATCTGATCTCTGTAGGTGTTGTGGGCACGTCCCAATTCTTGATTGCTTCAATCTTGGTTGGATCCACATGAATACCATCGTTGTTAATCATGTGAGCGAAGAACTGAACTTTTCTTAGCCAAAATTCACACTTGGAGAATTTGGCATAGAGTTGTTCATTCTTTAGAAGTTCCAAGATTGTTCTGAGGTATTGATCTTGTTCCTTCTCGCTTCTTGAATAAATACGGCTTACACACCTGGTTCATTAGATCCACGAACACTGCCGGTGCGTTCGTCAACCTAAATGGCATCACCATAAACTCATAATGTCCATATAGAGTACGAAAGGCCGTCTTAGGTATGTCTTCCTGAATCTGGAGCTGGTGATAACCTGAACGCAGGTCTATATTTGAGAAGTACTGACCTCCCTGCAACTGATCAAACAGATCATCAATCCTCAGTAACGGGTACCGATTCCTGATAGTGAGTTTTTTAAGCTCTCTGTAATCGATACACATTCTGAAGGATCCATCCTTTTTCTTGACAAACAATACTGGAGCTCCCTATGGTGAGAAACTCGGTCTGATGAACCCTTTGTCTAGTAATTATTGTAATTGATTGGACAATTCCTGCATTTCTGATGGCGCGAGTCTTTAAGGAGACTTAGCCACAGGAACCGCTCCTGGAACCAAATCTATTCGGAATCGCACCAATCTCTCAGGTGGCAATCCTGGTAAATCACCCAGAAACACGTCCGCAAAGTCTTTCACAACCGGTACATCTTGAATTTTGATTGCCTTCTTGTCTTTCTCCACTACGTGAGCTAGGAATGCGATACACTGTTTCCTTAGGCACTTGCGTGCCTTCATACACGATATTAATTTGACACTGTGATTTGCTTGATCTCCATGAATTTCCAACACCTGATTGTTCTCCACTCGAATGCGTAATAGCTTTTCGGAACAGATGATTTCAAGCCAGTTAAGAGATAACCATTCCATCCCGACGATGATATCGAAACTGCCCAATTCCATCGGTATCAAATTGATGGAAAATGTATGATCGCCAAGTGTTAGTGGGCAGTTCTTAAGTACTGTGTTAACTGTTATCTTTTTGCCATTTGCTATCTCAATGATATAAGGGGAGTCCACAGATTCCTCAACATGATTAAGTTGGCATGCAAAGTCGGACGAGATAAAACTCTGATTCGCACCAGTGTCAAATAATATACATGCATAAAAGTCAGATAAGAGAAATGTACAAGTGACAACATTCGAGTCTTGTCGTGCCGCAGCAGCTCCAATCTGAAAGGCTTGCCCCTAGCTACTTTAGCCCTTGTTTGAATTCTCTTGGGACAATCCCGCGAGAAATGTCCAGGTTTGCCACAAGTGTAGCAAGACCTGTTGTCAGTAGCAGCAGCTGCAACTGCTGCATTGTTGTTCCTGTTTTGAGTCCCTGTGCTCTTGCATTGAGTGACCCAATGACCAAATTTCCCACAGTTGTTGCACTGCCTGCACTAAGAAGTTGGTTGATGATGATACTGGCAGTTGTTGCACAACGGTGCTGTGCCAGTGTAAGGCCTCTTGATCTGCAGTGGTTGTGGTTGTGTGGCCTGTGGTGTTTGGGTGGTCGCAGCATAATTCTTGACCATCTTCTGTCTCTTAGCCGGGCTTTATCCGGATTTCTTGAGCTTCCAACCTTTGCTGCTTCAGTTTCTTTCTTCAGTTCCCCGGAGGCAACCATTACATCTGTCAGTGTTGATGACAGAGTGACAGCCATCTCTAAGGTGGTTGGGTGAGCAGCAATCACATGCCCTTGAACACAGGCCGGCGGTCCACCGACATACTGCTCGATCCGTTTCTCCAGTGTTGGCACTATATTTGGTGCCAATGATGCCAACTCATGGAATCTGGTGGTGTAGGCCAGATGCCAAGCACCAATCATGACATGGTTGAGTAGTTCAGTCTCAACCTTCGTCAGCTCATTTCTTGGGCAAAACTCAGCCCTCAACAGAATCATGAATTCTTCCCATGGCATAGATTATGCCTCATCTCTTCCCCTGGTTTGTACTTGAGCATTCCACCAAGTCAATGCTCGTTTGTTGAACGAGCCTACAACATACCTCACTTTATGCTGATCAGGACAGCCACTGATGTCGAGGGCTGTTTCCATCTTCTCGATCCATTGGATCAAGCCGAAAGCTCCCTCACTACCACTGAAAGTAGGCGGTTTGCATCCTACAAAATTCTTATAGGAGTAGTCCTGTTGGTTCCTAGTGTTTCCACTTCCTTCACCAGTTAAATTGTTGTTACTGTTGCCGTTGTTGGAGTTGATCCGGTTCATCATGTCGAGAATCACTTCCCTTAGTTGACTGGTAAGCAGAGTGGCTAGTGCAATAGTAGCAGGATCCAACTCATGGTTGGGTGGTGGTTAATGAGGTGGAGTATGCAGAGGAGGAGGTGGAGGTGGAGGAGATGTACGTGGTGATGGGGTTGCTGAATGTGGTGGTGGATTTGGTGGTGGAAACAATGGTGGAGCCCTTCTTGGCAGCATTCTGATCAAAATCGAAAGAAAATCGGTTAGTGTAGTGGTCGAATGCAGTAGACACATGCACGTAAAGTCCTAAGCCTTATGTTCTCTACATGAGGGTCCTTAGGTGTCACACCCCGAGCCGGCGGGAACGAATCGGCTTTCCCGTCCGGCGGAAGGTTCACGGGGCACTATATCGTGAGTGATAATCGTGATGATCAGATTGTTTTTATAGCATCAACATTGAGAATAACTAAAGCAAAATATAACATCAAACTAGGATTACAAAGTTAAATTAAAACTGTGTTTGATAATTTAACTAAGTAAACCTATCAAAAGAATCAAATGTTTTCTATCTTGTATTGGTACAAGATATCAAAATATCTTCACAGCGTTCATCAAAACATGTGCCTTTCCAAAATATACTAGGTCCTCTAACTGGGCATCCTAGTATGCATTCCTTAGCCTTAGCTTATTCCTGTACGTCACCTGAGAAAGCATGTAAGAAAACAAAGTCAACACAATGGTTGGTGAGTTTATATAGTTTAGTATTTGAAAAGTAGCTTTTGTAAACCTTTTTCGGTAACAACCTTAACCTCATTAACATCACATGTAATATCCAGATCGGTATGCTTATATATAGGGCATACGAAAGGGTCGAGCCTACAACCCGCCCAGACGCCATCCCACCACATACTAATCCACATATGACACTGTTGTTAATGATAATTAAGCGTTTTACCTACCCTCCAATTTCATCATAGTTTTAAGCTTCATGTTTAGAAGTTTAAGATATCTACCCAATAGCATTCACAAACCCTTTAGGTAACAACCTTAATCTCATTAACATCACATGTAATATCCAGATCGGTATGCTTATATATAGGGCATAAGAAAGGGTCGACCCTACAACCCGCCCAGATGCCATCCCACCACATACTAACTAACATATGACACTGCTGTTAATGATAATTAAGCGTCTTACCTACCATCCAATCCCATCGTAGTTTTTAGTATTCTGATTTATGAGTTTCAACACACACAGAGTATCATTTGAGTATCAAGTTTGAGAGTTACCGTTATGGACAGCTGAACACCCTAAGGAATTCAGCATCCATCCATAACGGAACTAGCGACATCGGTGTTTTGATAAAGGAGTGTTCAAGATAACACAAATTCTTCTAGAAGAGACCAAAATCATCCTAGTCACTCGTCACAACCATGGGTGAATCAAGAAGAACGCTGAATGACTAGTATGGCTTGACCACTGTCAAGACGCGTCGGCCAATCAGTCTGTCTTACATGATTCTAACAACGAAGAGCACTGGTGACTAGTAGGGCTTGACCAATTTCAAGACGCGGCGGCCAATCAGTCTGTCTTACGATGTCCGATAGCTTGAGCATACAAGTTTAGAGCATTCACATAGTTTTACTGATGACTAGTAGTGGTTGACACTTAAGTCTACACGCGGCGGTCAGTCAGCCTATAGTTTTAGCATTTCGAGCGTTTCGAGCATTCAAGTGTTTTAAGAATATCAAGCATATAAGCCTTTATAGCCTTTTGAACAAGTGAGTCTTTCTGAGTTTAAGTTTTTCCAGCTTACATAAGTATAGTTTTCAAAAGCATTCCTAGTTTTAGTCTTTGTCTTTCTCATGCATTTAAAAGTTTCGAGAGTTTTAAGCAAATAAGTATAAGTGTTCAAAGTATTAGCATTAAGGTTAAGAGTATAAAATATTAACTATTTAAAAATAAGGGTAAGAAGTATTAGCAATTAGAGTAAGTGTAAGTATTAGCCTTTAAAACGAGTGTATCAAGTGTTAGCATTCAGCATGTAATCACAGCTTGTAGCATTTAGCATATAGTATTAGCACATAGTTTGAGCATAAAGTTCATAGCTTTAGCACATAGTTTGAACACGTAGTTTGTAGCTGTGACAACTAATACCTGACCGGCCGACAAGTCTGTACGGTATTTGTACTTTCACCATTTACTATGTGTAAATACATGTATATGAACAGTGCTTGTATTAACAGAATTCAAAATACAAGAAACAGTTGCACGCATTTATGTGTAAACTTAAATGCCGTAAGTACAACACTCATTACAAACAATAGTTGTTAGTATCTAGGTGAAAACCTAAGTACAGATAATACAACAAAACAAGAGAAACAACAGTGTTCAAGTAAATTACAAGAACAAGTCGGTTGCGATCTGATATCCATAGATGACAGGAATCAGATGGCCGACAAATCAGAACGAAAACAATGGGAAAACAGGAAGTATAGTTGAGTCCGTCAGCGAGGAAACACAATTCAAACACAATTGCAGTGTTATTTCAGAATAACGAGCTGACAGTGTGTTTGCGTGGGTGACGATTCACACAAACATATATGTGAGTTTAGGGTTTTGAAATAATGACTGGAAAGTAGAAAACAAAAATCGGAAAGCAAAACCATCGTCGTGTTCGTTCGGGTGACGATTCGAACGAATACGCGCGAAGGTGACGCGTTTCGACGAATCGAAAACAATAACGACACGATCGACCATATTTTAAGGAAATAAAACATTTTAATGTTTTTACAATTTTGAAACTCATCAAAAATAAATAAAGAAACTTATTTTATTTAAAACACGTAAACGCACGCGCAACGTTCGGGAAACGCAACGAAAACGCGAACCGAGCAAAAAAAACGAACCCGAACACCCTTGGGGTATAAATACCCTAAATGAGGGCATTTCCCCTCATTTCTCACTTCTTCTTCCCCACTCTAAAACCCAAATCCCGGTTTTGAGCTCCCACCACCATTTTCAAGCTTAAAAACTCCATAACTCACTCATTTCTCCACCAAATCACCTCATCTTTGGACCAAATCGAAGCTCTCATCATCCTCTATCCGAAAGTACAAGGGATCCGTTCTAAAACTCACAGAAATTCGAGGTATTGAGCTGTGAATATTTTGAAAATTAGGGTTTTTACTCTTCTTGTTCATACCTTGTCTCAAACCAGTTCTACACCTTCTTCTTTGAGTCCAACACCATCATGGAACAACACCCATAGCTAGACTCCACCCTAGGTCGAACCCTTAGACTGACCTGCTACTGGTCGAATGAGAACACCACAGATGGCCGAATGAGCCTTATCCATCAATTGGCCGAATGGTCCTATTCGACTACCACCCTCATTCGATCGGTGCACCTATTCTCCCCTACACTTGCGGCCTATACTCACCTCATTCGCCCATCAGTCTCTTTCGGTTAACCACAGACCTATTCGGCTAGTCCTCCTTCGGCCAAGTGCCACTGATGCAGGCCCAAACTTGTTATACATAAGCCCAATGGACTGTTCTGGCCCAAAACTATTACTACAGCGCACCCTAACTCATTCGGCCCACAGCTTGATAGTTGGCCCAATGGCATCTTGTATGGTGTAGCCCAACAGCAATCGAATTATCCCATACAGTTTCTTCACCCATGCCAGCCTAAGCGGCCCAGTATATTTGGCCTGGCCCAACGTAGTTTGCTGTTTCGGCCCAACAGCATACAGTCGGCCCACATTATTGTAGGTGGCCCAAGGACTAATTTGGACATTTGTTTGAGATGGAAACTAACATTTTGAAACCAACCTAAGAATGTGTTAAAGAACAGACGGCTTGAATATGGGAAATAATGTTATGGGTTTAACAAAATAAGTGAAATAAACTTAAAACATCAAAGAGTACAAGGGTCTTTGCATGGTTATCTAAATACTATGTTTCAATTGTTTCAAAAATAATAAGATTCACATGTGAGGTTTTCTTTTAAATCTTAAACCTAAGTTTATTATTGGGTTATTCACTAGACCTCATATCAAAATGGCTGGCATGAAATAACAAAGGGATGAGATTTCGAGAATGATTAAAGCTAAGAACACAAACTAAAATCATAAGGTTATAATGATCAATAACAATAGAATTAGGGCCGAAGGACGACCGAGATTTACGAGTGTTAGCCAAGGTTTATGGCTAACACATACATGCACACACACGAATCTCTACCACTCGTACTCACAACTTACAAACAATGTGAAATCAATACATGATTGTGAAAACAAACTCAATTACAAACAAGAGCGCGTGCATTCTTGTTCAAGCTAAGTCAACCACAACGACTACAAGGTAAATCTAATATTCTTAATACATATAATGGTTATCAATACTTCGGTTTGATGACTGCAATTCTATCATTATATTATTCTATACTTGATATCACAGGTGATCAATAGTGAGAAGAACATGTGGAATGAGAATGGAAATCAATAGTTGTATTGCAAGTTGTGTGAAGTTCTAGTGGTGATGTGGTGGGATGTTGGCTAGGGCTTAGTTCCCTTACATATGCCCTATATATAAGCATCACTACTAGGATCATATATTACTTGTGAATATAACTATTGAGAAGCCATTGGGTGAACAGGTGAAACAAACAACATACAAGTGACATGATTAACATTGTGATTGTGCATGTGAATGAATCAAGGTTTTCAAATAACATATTTATGAACTCACCAACCTAGTGTTGACTTTGTTTAAATGCATGTTTTCTCAGGTGATGAACAGGTGTAGCTACTCATATGCATGGACTAAGCTTGTGGACTTTTAGAAGACCTAGCTTCATTTTGTGTTGCATGCTTTTGATGACAATAACAATGAATCATCTTTTGTATATCTTGTACAGATACAAGATATAGTATCATTGATTCTTTTGATAGATTTACTTGGTTAAATTATGAACAATACATTGTAATTTAATCTTGTAATTATATCATTGATATGTTAGCATTTCTCATTTATTTATCATGTGCTGTGTAAACAATCTGATCATTCGATTATCACAACGATATCACGCCCCAGGAACCTTCCGCTCGGCGGGAAAACCTGATCTGTTCCCACCGGCTCGGGGTGTGACAGATTGGTATCAGAGCCATGGTTATAGAGAAATATAGGTCATATTACTTAAACGGTTTGGCCTAGACTATAACCTAGGGACCCTCATGTAGAGATTATTTCACATAGAACTCTATTTGCATGTGTCTTCTGCATCTGATCACTGCACTAACCGATTTTCTTTCGGTTATGATCAGAATGCCGCCGAGAAGACCACCACCTGCTATACTGCCACCACCACCACAAGACTTGGCACCGCACTCATCTACACCTTCACCTACTGACTCTCCTACACAACCACCTCCTCCTCCACCACCGCCTGCACATCAGTTAGATCCTGCTACCATTGCACTGGCCACACTGCTGACCAGTTAGCTGAGGGATGTGATTCCCGATATGATGAACATGATCGACACCAACAACAGCAACAACGTTGCCAACTCATCTGGAGAAGGCAACGGTAATAACAGACAGCAACAGGACTATTCCTACAAGAACTTTGTGGGATGTAAGCCACCGAGTTTCAGTGGCAGCGAAGGAGCCGTCGGATTGATCCAATGAATCGAAAAGATGGAGACAACACTGGAGATCAGCAACTGTCCGGAACAGTATAGGGTGAAGTATGCTGCGGGTTCATTTAACAAGCGAGCGTTAACTTGGTGGAACGCTCAGGTTAATACTAGAGGCAGGGATGAGGCTCTGTCAATGCCATGGGAAGACTTCAAGGCCATACTGCGGGCAGAGTTTTGCCAAAGGAACGAAATCAAAAAGGTTGAGACTGAATTACTCAATCTTGTTTTGATTGGTGATGGGCATCTGGCCTACACCACAAGATTCCATGAGTTAGCATCATTGGCACCGGATATAGTGCCAACACTGGAAAAGAGAATTGAGCGGTATATCGGGGGATTGCCGGCTTGTATGTAAGGTTTTATTCTTGCTGCTCATCCAACAACTAGGGAAATGGCTGTTACTCTGTCATCAACAATGACTGACGTAATGGTTGCCTCTGGGGCAATCAAGAAAGAGGCTGACTCAGCCAAAGCCGGAACTCCAAAGAAGACGGATAAAAGGCCGGCTAAGAAACAGAAGGTGGTTAGAAATTTTGCTGCTACCCCCAAGCTCCTATGCTCAATCAACCACCACCACTGCAGATCAGAAAGCCCTACACTGGCACTGCACCTTTGTGCAACTCATGCCAGTATCATCACCTACTAAACATCCCGTGCAGACACTGCACTAACTGTGGGAGGTTTGGTCATCTAGTGGCACACTACAGCAGCCCGAGGGCCCAGAACAGAAACAACAACGCAGCCACTACTGCTGCTGCTGATACCAGGTCATGTTTCACTTGTGGTGAACCTGGACACTTCTCGAGGGATTGTCCCAAGAGATTTCAACAAAGGGTTCCAGCAGCGAGAGGACGAGCCTTGCAGATAGGAGCTGCTGATGCACGACAGGACCCGAACGTCATCACGGGTCCATTTCTCTTATCTGACTTCTCTGCATTCATATTATTTGACATTGGTGCAGATCAGAGTTTTGTCTCGTCCGATTTTGTTAGCCATCTTAATTAGGTTAAGGAATTATTAGACACCCCTTATACTATCGAGACAGCTAACGGCAAACAGATTACAGTTGACACGGTACTTAGGAACTGCCAGCTAACACTTGGTGATCACACATTTTCCACCGATTTGATACCGATGGAGCTGGGCAGTTTCGATTTCATTATCAGAATGGATTGGCTATCTCTTAACAGAGTTGAGTTTGTCTGTTCCGAAAAGCTATTACGTATTCCAGTAGAGAACAATGAGATTTTGGAGATTCGTGGAGATTCGTGGAGACCAAGCAAACGCAGTGTCAAGATAATATCGTGCATGAAGGCTCGCAAGTACCTCAGAAAACAATGGGTTGCATTTCTAGCTCACGTGATCGAGATAGACAAGAAAGCAATCAAGATTCAAGACATACCGGTTATGAAAGACTATGCGGACGTGTTTCCGGATGATTTACCGGGACTGCCACCCGAGAGATCGGTGTAGTTTCGAATCGATTTGATTTCGGGAGCAACTCCTGCAGCCAAGTCTCCTTACAGACTCGCACCGTCAGAAATGCAGGAGTTGTCCAATCAATTACAGGAGCTACTCGACAAAGAATTCATCCGTCCGAGTTTCTCACCGTGGGGAGCTCCGGTTCTTTTTGTTAAGAAGAAGGATGGAACTTTGAGGATGTGCATTGATTACAGAGAGCTCAACAAACTCACTATCAAGAATCGGTACCCGTTACCAAGGATTGACGATTTGTTTGATCAGTTACAGGGAGCACGGTACTTTTCAAAGATAAACCTGAGATCAGGTTATCATCAGCTCTGGATACAAGAAGAATACATACCAAAGACGGCCTTTCGTACCCGATATGGTCACTACGAGTTCATGGTGATGCCATTCGGATTGATGAACGCAACGGCAGTGTTCATGGATTTGATAAACCGGGTGTGCAAGCCGTATTTAGATCAGTTCGTTGTCGTCTTTATTGATGACATACTGATTTATTCAAAGAACGAGAAGAAACACGAAGAACACCTCAGAACAGTCTTGGGACTCTTGAAAGAAGAACGACTCTATGCCAAATTTTCCAAGTGTGAATTTTGGTTAAGAAAAGTTCAGTTCTTGGGTCATGTGATTAACAGTAATGGTATTCACGTGGACCCTGCCAAGATAGAAGCAATCAAGAACTAGGATGTGCCTACAACACCGACCGAAATCAGATCATTCTTGGGATTGGCAGGTTATTACAGGAGATTCATTTCGAATTTCTCTAAGATAGCATTGCCTCTCAGCAAACTCACACAGAAGACTGAACCTTTTGTGTGGACACAGAAACAAGAGGAGGCATTTCAGACCCTGAAACAGAGATTGTACAATGCTCCAATCTTAACACTCCCAGAAGGCAATGATGACTTCTTAGTATACTGTGATGCTTCCCATCAGGGACTCGGATGTGTTTTGATGCAAAGAGACAAAGTCATTGCTTATGCCTCAAGACAGTTGAAGATACACGAGAAAAACTACACAACACACGATTTAGAACTGGGAGCTGTTGTCTTTGCTTTAAAGATTTGGAGACACTACCTGTATGGTACCAAATGAACTATCTTCACAGATCACAAGAGCCTACAGCACATATTTGATCAGAAGGAGCTTAACATGAGACATAGACGTTGGGTTGAGCTCCAGAATGATTACGATTGTGTGATCAAATACCATCCGGGCAAAGCAAATATTGTTGCAGATGCTTTGAGTCGGAAGGAAAGAGTCAAACCCTTGCACGTTCGAGCAATGGGAATGACTGTGCAAACAAGTTTGAGAGAACAAATTATGCAAGCACAAAAGGAAGCAGTGGCTAGAGACAATTTGAAACAAGAGCTCGAATGTGGAGCCGAGAAACATTTTGTGACAAAACAAGATGGAGTTATCTATTATCTAGATCGTGTTTGGATTCCAACAATAGATGAAATTCGAACACTCATTCTTGACGAGGCACACAAGACACGCTATTCAGTTCATCCTGGTGCCGATAAGATGTACCAAGATCTTCGGTCGTTTTATTGGTGGCCGGGTATGAAGAAAGATATTGCCACTTATGTTGGAAAATTCATCACATGTGCTAAAGTCAAAGCTGAACACCAGAAACCTTCGGGTTTGCTGGAACAACCAGAGGTTCCACAATGGAAGTGGGAACAAATAGCTATGGATTTCATTACCAAGCTGGGTGCACTTCCAGCGGATACGATTCGATTTGGGTCATCATTGATAGATTGACCAAGTCCGCACACTTCTTGCCAATCAGAGAAACTTACAAGATGGAGAAACTAGCGAGACTATACGTTGATGAAATAGTAGTACGGCATGGAGTGCCATTGTCTATTATTTCAGACCGGGACAGTCGATTTACTTCGCGGTAAGTGTTAACTTGAGCACCGCTTATCATCCACAAACGGATGGACAAAGCGAGCAGACTATTCAAACCCTAGAGGATATGTTGAGAACATGCATCCTAGACTTCGGTGGAAGTTGGGATACACATTTACCACTCATTGAGTTCTCCTACAACAACAGCTACCACAGCAGCATTGGATGTGCTCCTTCTGAAGCACTGTATGGTAGAAAATGTCAGTCTCCAATTTGTTGGACCGAAGTGGGAGACAACAGAATTACTGGGCTTGAACTTATTCAGGAAACTACTGATAAGATAGCCCAGATACAACAGAGACTTCAAGCAACACGTAGCCGCCAAAAGAGTTACGCAGACAAACGGCGCAATCCTTTGGAATTCGATGTGGGTGACCGAGTCATGTTGAAAGTGTCCCATGGAAAGGCGTAGTTCGTTTTGGGGCTAAGGGCAAGCTAGCACCTAGGTATGTCGGACCGTTTGAGATTACTCAACGCATAGGTCCTGTGGCATACAGACTCAGACTCCCTGATGAGCTCAGCGGAGTACACGATGTGTTTCATGTATCAAATCTCAAGAGGTGCTTAGCAGACGAAACATTGATCATACCGTTGGAAGAAATACAAGTTGATGAACAATCACATTTCATTGAAGAACCTGTAGAGATTATGGAACGTGAAGTCAAGAGACTAAAACGAAGCCATATCCCTATTGTAAAGGTTCGATGGAACTCCAAACGTGGACCAGAGTTTATTTGGGAGCGCGAGGACAACATGAAAGCGAAGTATCCCCATCTGTTCGAGAATTAGAGCCCGAACTTTATGCTTAAATTTCGGGACAAAATTTCTTTAACAAGGGGAGACTGTGACAACTAGTACCTGACCGGCCGGCAAATCCGTACGGTAAGTGTACTTTCACCATTTGCTATGTGTAAATACATGTATATGAACAGTGCTTGTATTAACAGAATTCAAAACACCAGAAACAGTTGTACGCATTTATGCGTAAACTTAAATGTCGTAAGTACAACACTCATTACAAACAATAGTTGTTAGTACTTAGATGAAAACCTAAGTACAGATAATACAACAAAACAAGAGAAACAACAGTGTTCAAGTAAATTACAAGAACAAGTCGGTTGCGATCTGATATCCATAGATGACAGGAATCAGATGGCCGACAAATCAGAACGAAAACAATGGGAAAACAGGAAGTTTAGTTGAGTCCGTTAGTGAGGAAACACAATTCAAACACAATTGCAGTGTTATTTCAGAATAACGAGCTGACAGTGTGTTTGCGTGGGTGATGATTCACACAAACATATCTGTGAGTTTAGGGTTCTGAAATAATGACTGGAAAGTAAAAAACAAAAATCGGAAAGCAAAACCATCGTCGTGTTCGTTCGGGTGACGATTCGAACGAATACGAGCGAAGGTGACGCGTTTCGACGAAACGAAAACAATAACGACACGAACGACCATAATTTAAGGAAATAAAACATTTTAATCTTTTTAAAATTTTGAAACTCATCAAAAATAAATAAAGAAACTTATTTTATTTAAAACACGTAAACGCTCTCGCAACGTTCGGGAAACGCAACGAAAACGCGAACCGAGCAACAAAAACGAACCCGAACACCCTCGGGGTATAAATACCCTAAATGAGGGCATTTCCCCTCATTTCTCACTTCTTCTTCCCCACTCCAAACCCTAATCCCGGTTTTGAGCTCCTACCACCATTTTCAAGCTTAAAAACTCCATAACTCACTCATTTCTCCACCAAATCACCTCATCTTTGGACCAAATCGAAGCTCTCATCATCCTCTATCCGAAAGTACAAGGGATCCGTTCTAAAACTCACAGAAATTCGAGGTATTGAGCTGTGAATATTCTGAAAATTAGGGTTTTTACTCTTCTTGTTCATACCTTGTCTCAAACCAGTTCTACACCTTCTTCTTTGAGTCCAACATCATCATGGAACAACACCCTTAGCTAGACTCCACCCTAGGTCGAACCCTTAGACCGACCTGCTACTGGTCGAATGAGAACACCACAGATGGACGAATGAGCCTTATCCATCAGTTGGCCGAATGGTCCTATTCGACTATCACCCTCATTCGATCGGTGCACCTATTCGCCCCTACACTTTCGGCCTATAATCACCTCATTCGCCCATCAGTCTCTTTCGGTTAACCACAGACCTATTCGGCTAGTCCTACTTCGGCCAAGTGCCACTGATTCAGGCCCAAACTTGTTATACATAAGCCCAATGGACTGTTCTGGCCCAAAACTATTACTACAGCCCACCCCAACTCATTTGGCCCACAGCTTGATAGTTGGCCCAATGGCATCTTGTATGGTGTAGCCCAACAGCAACCAAATTAGCCCATACAGTTTCTTCGCCCATGCCAGCCTAAGCGGCCCATTATATTTTGCCAGGCCCAACGTAGTTTGTTGTTTCGGCCCAACGTAGTTTGCTGTTTCGGCCCAACAGCATACAGTCAGCCCACATTATTGTAGGTGGCCCAAGGACTAATTTGGACACTTGTTTGAGATGGAAACTAACATTTTGAAACCAACCTAAGAATGTGTTAAAGAACAGACGGCTTGAATATGGGAAATAATGTTATGGGTTTAACAAAATGAATGAAATAAACTTAAAACATCAAAGAGTACAAGGGTCTTTGCATAGTTATCTAAATACTATGTTTCAATTGTTTCAAAAATAATAAGATTCACATGTGAGGTTGTCTTTTAAATCATAAACCTAAGTTTATTATTGGGTTATTCACTAGACCTCATATCAAAATGGCTGGCATGAAATAACAAAGGGATGAGATTTCAAGAATGATTAAAGCTAAGAACACAAACTAAAATCATATGGTTATAATGATCAATAACAATAGAATTAGGGCCGAAGGACGACCGAGATTTACGAGTGTTAGCCAAGGTTTATGGCTAACACATACATGCACACACGCGAATCTCTACCACTCATACTTACAACTTATAAACAACATGAAATCAATACAGGATCGTGAAAACAAACTCAATTACAAACAAGAGCGCGTGCATTCTCGTTTAAGCTAAGTCAACCACAACGACTACAAGGTGAGTTCATATGCCCCTTTTCTTTAATCTTAACTGATTTTAAACTCTCGGGGCTGAGAAACATGCTTACTTTTAATTATTTAAAAGTTTTGCTTAACATATTGCTTATACTTTGATTTAGATAATATTAAATTGGTTATTATCGCTTATCATTGTATGCATGCTTGTATGATCATGATATGACAGGAACAATCAGATGAATATGATAATATAATTTCATGATTCATCAACACACTAGAATAACATAGTTGTAAGATTTTATCTTATAACACTGAGTTATTCTTACATGAGTAAACATTGAGAAAATTCACACACAAACAAACATTGAGAACATTTACAGAGAAACATGATGACATTACAAGACACATGAATGATTAGAAGATAATACATCTTCTTAATACCATTCAACATTAAAATTAACTAAGTGTGATAAGTCAAGTACTTATAAGCTTAGTTTACACCTTAAAACATGTTATGTGATAACATGGAGCATTGAGTATCCACCACCTGCGTCACTTAAGGGTAGTAAGACTAGTTCTTACTACGGCTTAAAGATTACATGGTGAACATATGGATTACATGGAATGATAATCATGATAAAGTAACTTCATGATAACAACATCATTCACACAATGATTAACATAACGTAATAAGACAAGTTCTTATTCGACTTTGTTAATCACATGAGAACATCCCACAATGAGAACAGACACTAACATCGATGTACATCATCCATCATTACCTGTGGACTAGTAGACTGAGGAATTTATTTTCTCTCATGTTATATTATTAGTAACAGTTTTAATGAAGGCAATGGGATCACAAAGTGGTAGAGGTAAATCGGATGCATTGAAATCTGATTAAGTGAGGATTGCAATGGATTCCTTTTAGGCTCTATGCACTTCGCATTGAGAACAAATGACAAATAGTTAACTAACACTTTTAATATTTAAAAGTGAATCAACAGTTAACCCCCCAAGCAATAGAACAATACAAGGAACAGATTAAGTAAATCTAATATCCTTAATACATAAAATGGTTATCAATACTTCGGTTTGATGACTGCAATTCTATCATTATATTATTCTATACTTGATATCACAGGTGATCAATAGTGAGATGAACATGTGGAATGAGAATGGAAATCAATAGTTGTATTGCAAGTTGTGTGGAGTTCTAGTGGTGATGTGGTGGGATGTTGGCTAGGGCTTAGTTCCCTTACATATGTCATATATATAAGCATCACTACTAGGATGATATATTATTTGTGAATATAACTATTGAGAAGCCATTGGGTGAACAGGTGAAACAAATAACATACAAGTAACATGATTAACATTGTGATTATGCATGTGAATGAATCAAGGTTTTCATTTTGTGTTGCATGCTTTTGATGACAATAACAATGAATCATCTTTTGTATATCTTGTATAGATACAAGATATAGTTTCATTGATTCTTTTGATAGATTTACTTGGTTAAATTATGAACAATACATTGTAATTTAATCTTGTAATTCTATATCATTGATATGTTAGCATTTCTCATTTATTTATCATGTGCTATGTAGACAATCTGATCATTCGATTATCACAACGATATCACGCCCCGGGAACCTTCCGTTCGGCGAGAAAACCCGATCCGTTCCCGCCGGCTCGGGGTGTGACAGTAGCATTAACACTTAAGTTTAAGTATTAGCTTTCAGCTTTCAGAATAAGAGTAACAAGCTTAAACATTTGTATTAGCATCATAAATGAGTGTAATAGCATTTATAAAACATTTCAAGGTTCGGCTTATAGTTTGCTGGTCATAGGTTCGGCTAGGGGGGGAAGGTTCGTGACCTGCGTCTAGGTTATGCTCTGCTAGGGTTCGGGTGATCCAGCATGGTTCGTCTAGGTGAGGGTCCGGCTAGGATCAATGGTTCGGATGGTATTAGGTTCGCCCAATGCATGAGAGGATCGCCCTGACTGATGAAGGGTTCGGCTGATGGAGTGGGTTCGCTAGCCATGAACAGGTTCGGCCACCCCTTAGCCCAGCTATCTAGCAAACCTGCAACTCTTCATCATCACCTCCCTCACTAATCACTGTTGTAGAGCGGTTTTCGTGGTAGTGCTAAGTGAAGATCATTTCTCATAAGTGTAGGGTTCGAAAGAAAAGATCTAGAACCGGCTAAGTGTGTGTGATAGACCAAGGGTTTAGAAAACCCTATTTTTCGTGGGTTTTATGGCATCATACCTCGAATTTTGCTGGTCAAAATCTCAGATCGGTTGTACTTCCTTGTAGAGGATGATTGTAGCTACGTGTGGACTACAAGAATGCCTGATTTCATGATGAAATGAGCAAGATACTAAGCTTTGAAGTGAAAATTGTTAGAGAGAGAGTGGAAGACGTGTAAGGTGCTCTAGAGAGAGAGAGAGAGATGATAGAAATAAAGTGAAAGGCTTCATTTAGCCTTTAAATACCCCGAGGGTATTCGGGTTCGTTTCGGGGGCTCGTTTTTCGTCTCCGTTGCCCTTACGAGTCGTTACGCGCGTGTTTTATAAACTAAATAAAAGACTTTATTTTCAAATATTTGGAAGGTGGTTATTTCTAGTAAATCACTTAAATCAACGTTTCTTGAATTATTTAATCGAAATTAATCATTTCAAGCGTTCTGTTAACTCACGTCAACATTTCGCGTATTCTATGTATTTTAATTAAAATAAATTTATTTTTAAAGTCCTAAAAGATTGTAATTCCTAATAAACGTTAAATGTTTAATTTTTCTTAAATTATTACCGTTCGTTTCGTTTTTCGTTTTCGTTTTGTTAGAACGTGTCGCCTTCGCGCGTATTCGTTCGAATCGTCACCCAAACGAACACGACGTTGGTTTCACTTTCTGATTCTTGTTTTCTACTTTTCAGTCATCATTTCAGAACGTTAAACGTTCAGATTATTCGTATACGTTCAGTCATCATTTTCAGTCATCACCTATACGAATAATTCGTCGGTTTAGCATTCCATAGCAATAACCGTCATGGTTTTGTTTTGTTCTGTTTAGCCTCACATACGTTTATACAAAATAGCGTTAAATAAAGCATCTGTGTGTCAGTTCAATGTTGTCTTATGTGTTTCTGACTGTTAAACCATGAGGTTTAAATCAGATTTCAGAACAATTGCATAATAGTTTAGTGTCAAGCATCACAATATTAATAGCATAGAAGTACTTCACATAGTTTGTACCTAAGTTACTGTGCAAGTTACCGTAGAGATCACTGTTCCGGTAACGGTTCCGGCATTGATGTTACATTAGGTTATAGTCTAGGCCAAACCGTTTAAGTATTATGACCTATATTTCTCTATAACCATGGCTTTGATACCAATCTGTCACACCCCGAGCAGGCGGGCTGGATCGACTTTCCCGTCAGGTGAAAGGTTCGGGGCGCGATATCGTGTGATAATCAAAATGATCAGATTGTTCACATGGCACATGATATATAATGAGAAATGCTATCATGACATTGATACAGAATTACAAAGTTAAATTACATTCTTATGTTCATAATTTAAATAAGTAATTCTACCCAAAAGAATCATTGAGTTTTCTATCTTGTATCTGCACAAGATTTACAAAAGATGATTCAAAGTTTTGTCATTCAAAATATGCACAACACAAAATGAAGCTAGGACTTTTAAAAGTCCTCTAGCTTAAGTCCTGAATGCTGGATGACTAAACATGTTCATCACCTAAGAAAACATGCATTTAAACAAAGTCAACACTAGGTTGGTGAGTTCATAAGTTTAGTATTCGAAAGCAATTGATTTATTGTCATTCACAATCACAATGTTTCATACAAATCTTATTGATAATTGTCTCATTTGTCTCACACAATATCCTCTCCATAGTTATACTTACAAATAGTATTTCATCCAATCAAGCATGCTTATATATAGGGCATACGTAGGGGAACAAGCCCCAGCCGACATCCCACCACATGCTTAACATAATTCAACACCACTTGTAATACAACAATGGATACCCATTTCTATCTCACATGTGTTCATTCCATCTGATATTCACCCATGAATTGTGTTCATCACCCATTGTGTCATATGTATAGAATAAAAGAGTATAAGGGGAGTAGGTTATCAAAACCGAAGTAATGATAAACCCTCAGTGTTTTAAGGAAAACAGATTTATTAAACTTATCCTTATTATTATTCTCTCAATTGTAGGTTTAACTGTAATTCGCTTCTATTAATAGACGTGTTAGTTAACTTATTGATATTGTTCTCAGCCTTGAATGTATAGACCCTAAATAGAATCCATTGTGGTCCTCACGTAATCAGACCACAATTCATACAATTTACCTCTATCCCATTTGTAATCTCAGTGTCTTCAACGAAACTATTACCAGTAATATGACACGAGAGAAAATCAATTCCTCAGTCTACCAGTCAATAGAATCGAAGGATTTAATTACAATTAGTTATTGCGGATTAATATCACCATGTGTCGTTTACCAAACCTGACACATGCCGCCCTGTTACCGGTCATACGATACCGGCCAATGATAATGTTACGATCAACGTACCGACTTCACTCGCCGGCGGTTTTTCAAACCTATGGTACCACTACATTATCGTTGGTTTAGTCACAATAAATTAACTGGTAAATGATTCTCTTGTAAGGGACTTACGACTGGACATGATCTCATGAACACATGATTGTTGTGATATAATACAAACATTTTTAAGAGTAATCAATTGTTGTTATATGTTCTCCCATTGTCATCATCTTAATGTTATCTTTTCTTAGTGTTATGTGTTCTCATAGTCTTTAAGAAAATGTTATAAGAACTAGTCTTATTACACGATATTAGTATTTGTGGTGAATGATATCGTTATCATGAAATTATGTTATCATGATAATCATTCTTGTTATCACTTGTAATTGTCTCATGTTATCACGTTGTTATCTCATTGTAAATAACGAGGTGTTATAAGATCAAGTCTTATTCCACTTAAGTTATTTAGATGTTTGGATGAATTCATGAAGTTATATTATCATAAAGCATCCTTGATTTGTCATAATTGTTAATGCACACACAAGCATACACATTGATCTTAAATAAAGTATGATAATAAAGATAACTCAATATTATCTAAATCATAGAATGAATGTATTATTGTTCTAAAACTTTCAAATAATTAAAAGTATTAGCATGTTTCTCAGCCTCGAAATTTAAAATCAAAATATTAGAAAAGGGGCGTATGAACTCACCAGATAGTTGATATGGTTGACTAAGTAATAACAGAAAATGCACGCGCTCACTGCTGTTCTTGAGTTTGTGTTAACGATCCTGTGTTGTATTCAAGTTGTTTGTAACTTATAAATATAAGTTATAGGTATTTGTGTGTGTGTGTGTGTTAGCCCTAAAGTTGGCTAACACTTGAAAGTCTTTGGTATCACTTAGTCCTAATTCGCTGTGATGGAACATACCAACACTTAACCCATTATGTTAAACTTAGCATATCGTGTATTTTTGTTTGGAGGTTTGATCTCATCACCTTTATCAACCTCAAATCCAAATTTTGAAAAACCATATTATTCTCTAAGTACAAGACTTAGGTTTTTATATTAAAACTTTGTATGTTTCTTTTGTAGTAACTTATAATGGTTATCATTTCTTGAACATTTAATATGTGTTTTAAGTCATGAATCTTACTACTTAACACATAATGAGAATAGATTTTTAGGTGTTATTGAGTTGGTTTAACAAAACTTTTCACCACCTTTGTAGTAAAGCCAATTATTATCCTTAACATGATTCATGTTGTAAGAATGAAGTTGATTTAAGGTGTTCTTTACAAGTTTTAAGTGGTAGGGCATGTGGGACGAATGTAGACCACCACACGAATGAGATTCCCAGACTATGAGGCGAATGTCGCATGATGCGAATGGCATTCAGCCGAATGGAGATCCTCATACAAATATGAATGGTCACCCGAATGAAGACCCTATTCGGTTGATGATCTTCTTCGGGCCAAGCCTCATTCGGGCTATCCCTTCGGCCATGGACCTGTTCCCATTCGGCCTAGCTCATTCGGTGAAGCTGAAAAACTCCATTCGTTTGGTTCGAATCTGTGAGCTACCATCCACCATTTTTGATTTTTTGGCTAAAGCTCAGTGTTCTCCAAGTTCCCATCCTATCCTAGCAACATTTCTAAGAGTTTTGAAGGCTGGCATCGGTTAGAACTTAGGTAACCGAGAAAATGGGTGAAAACCCTAGAAATCCGAACTTTGTGACTCCATTTACCTCGTTTTTGGTTGTTTTCACTTCCGATCTGTTGTACTTTCAGGTCGAAGATGCTGAGAGCTTCGATTTGGTAGCTTATTTGAAGGATTTGGTCATAAAACAAGAGAGATATGATGATTTTTGTGATGAAAATCTAGAGAGAGAGAGAGGAAAACAGGGTTTAGAGAGAGAGAGGAGGTAGGTGATGGATTTAGTGAGAAGTTAAAGCTTGAAAATGGGTTTTTATACCCCGTGTGTGTTCGGTTTCGTTTTGGTTTCTCGGTTCTTGCTTTCGTTACGTTTCCGGAACGTAAACGTGTATTTTACGAATTTAATACAAATAGTTATATTTTTACATTTTTAAAGTGGTTATTCCTGGTAAATCTTTTTAATTCTTTTATTTTATTATTAATAAATCGTTTTGTCGTTTCGTTTCGTCAGATCGTTCTGCCATCGCGCGTATTCGTTCGAATCGTCACCTGAACGAACACGACGAGGGTTTCTCTTTCTGATTTTTCTTTTCTACTTTCCAGTAATCATTCCGAACATTAAACCCACAAATATGTTTGTGTGAATCGTCACCAACTCAAACAACTGTCGATTCATTATTCTGAAATGATACTGAACTTATGTTTTGAATTGTATTTCCTCTCTGACGGACTCAACTAACTTACCTATTTTTACATTGTTATCTTTGAATTCACATTGTTTTCTCACTGAATTGTCGGCCATCTGATTCCTGTTATTTGTGGACGTCAAATCGCAACCGATATGCTTTTATCATTTGTTTTCACACTGTTGTTTCCCGTATGTTGTTGTATATTTATATCTCAATTCTCATTGAAATACATACAACTGTTGATTTTTCTCATAAGGTTGTTTCACATGAATTGTTGTATTTCTGTATATAAATTTTCACTTAAACACATACAACTGTTATTTGTTTTTCTTGTCCTGTTGTCACACAACTGTTTACACATTGTATTTACACATAGTAAATAGTGAAAGTACACGTACCACACAGACTTGCCGGACGATCTGGTACTGGTTGTCACCTTATGTATCTATATGTACAATTTACACATTTCTTATATGAATTCGGGTTAACCCAATTAACTTTTTTAACCTAATTACCGAACCAAATACTACCTACGGTAGGGTTTCATCTAAAATGGGTTCAGATTGTCCGAGTTCTATCTTAATGGGATTCGTGTTACTTGGGTTTGAGTTTGGTGTTTGGGTTTCGCACAAAAAAGACACTCTTTGTTCAAACAATAACATAAAAGGTTGGGAAGATAAAGTAAGATCATCAAAAAAATAGTTGATTAGTTGAATAAGCTACATTAACTATTATTTAAACAATCATCACCAAGGTATTTGTGATTTTTTTTCATGTTTTATATTAATTTCTATCGGTTTCAGTATGTTTTGATATTAACACCAATCGATTTCGTTATTGACACCTATCGGTTTCAGTATATTTTAGCATTTTCAATAGTACCGGTACCAATTGATATAAAACTAACAAAATCAGGACTAATGCCAAAATTTATATTTTTATAATTTCGGTGTATACTTTTATGCTATGATACCAATCTAATCTCATTCTTAACTTTCATAATATATTACGTGACAAGTTCTATATCTTATTACTTATTTGGTATAACATATGCACTAATAACCAAATAATCAAAAGTGAAATTTCCATTTAGTAATTTCATATTTTTTAACTTTTATACATCCTGTTTGCGTAGCGAATATAATGTATATATGTGTCAGCCTTTTAGGACAAAAGCAAAATTACGCTAATTTTAACATTATTGTTTTTAATTTTTGTGAAAATACTATAAAAATGTTGTATTAATCGATCATTGAGACATCATTAGCCTTAAATTTTCTAATGATATAAAATATTGCCTTCTTTTTTGATATTTATAAAGATTAAGGCATTGTTTGGGATTGCTTATTTAACTTGAAAATGACTTGTTGTGAAAAGTGCTTGTTAACTTATGACATTTTGAGATGAAGTTTTTCCAAAGGTGTTTGAATTAACTTTTCTAAAAGAATTTTTTTCAAAATAACCAAAAAGGACATTATTATATTGACAACCATATTAAGGTTATGGGTAGCGGTGATGTGTTGCGAAAATGGTGGTAGGTTGTCACACCCCGACCGACGGCGGAATCCGTCGAGTCGCGAACTGTTCATTAGCTCATGGTGCTATTATACGTTTCAATGATTAAAGCATTCATTATTAACAATAAACCAACATTCAATTATTACAATGTATAACATTACATTTGGAAATCTAACATTATTTAAAATTAACTAAGTCCACTAAGTTTATCCAATGTCTTTTACCAAAGCCTCACCTTATCATGTTACATATGTATATAGTAAATTTGGGTAAATTATATGAATAGTTGATGATTTACCCATACAGTTTAAAATGTATATGAATATGTTTAAAACTTAATTGCAAAAAAAAAGTCTAAATGATATGACCTAAAGCAAGTATACTACAAGTTTAACATGAATTCTTTCGCTCTTTCACCTTTATTGACTTAATTACAAGAGTCATTAATGAAAGGTTACTAGTTACAACAATTGAATATCGGCTCTTTCACCTTTGCATTTTACAATAACCAAAGTTATTGTGTAAGGCTACTAGTTACATAGATTATCAGCTCTTTCACCTTTGTAATATACAATAGCCTAAGTTATATTGCATGGACTATTAGTTACATTGACTACACATGGCATAACACGATAATACATTGCATATAAACAAGTAGACATACTATAGCACATACGTCAAACAACTTAGACTAATAGTTTGCATCTAATTTTCTTTTTGACTCTAGCATAACATGGTTTTATATAACATATGTAGCATCCCTAAATACAAAGGTAAAAGGGGGAGTATGAGTGAAACTCACATGGATTGAATAACTTGAGAGAAGTTATGTTTATACACCTTACCCTATAGGTCCTTCCTTCATCTTACCTAACGCTGCTTTGAAAAATAAACAGTAATAAGGGTAATTGTCACACCCCAAGCAGGCGGGCTGGATCAACTTTCCTGTCGGGCGGAAGGTTCTCGAGGCACGATATCGTGTGATAATCGAAATGATCAGATTGTTTACAATGCATATGATGTATAATGAGAAACTCTAAATGACATTGATATATAATATCAAAGTTAAATTACACAAATCATGTTCATAATTTAACTAAGTAAATATACCCAAAAGAATCATAGAGTTGATATCTTGTATCTGCACAAGATTTACAAAAGATGATTCACAAACATGCCATTCAAAAGATATGCACACAAAGAAAGCTAGGTCTAATTCTAAAGTTCTCTAGCTTATGTCCTGAAGTCTGGTGACTACACCTATTCGTCACCTAAGAAAACATGCATTTAAAACAAGTCAACACTAGGTTGGTGAGTTCATAAGTTTATTTGATTTGAAAGTATTTAGAAAATAGTCAATCATTTTAACATAGTTAAAAGTGTCCCAACAAGCCTTTGAATATCTCATATTTATGACATACCCCCATTTGGTCTATCTCTCTCAAGATTATCTTGACTGTTATCTGACTATTATCGTTAAATTTGTCTCAAAGTTTCTTGACTTATCCCCACGTACAGCTTCCACTTTAGACATCACTACTGACATCACCTCATCTTACCAAGTATCACTTAAGTATAGGGCATACGTAGGGTCAAGCTTACCGCCAGCCCACCTTGCCCTTGACAAGATACGATCATGTCTTTAGTGGAAACTAAGGCTTTCACTACGCAATCACACACATATGTTCTCACCCTTCTCATTATCCTCACTTAAAAGAATTCACTGTTTATTCTCAACATTTTAGAATAGAGACTTAATTGTCTCTGTTAGCTGATCATTACTAAACAGCCCGGCCTATAAGATATCCTTTTCGATATCTATAAGATGGAGACTTAATCGTCTCTGTTAACTGTCATTATTAACCATCCTAACCTGTAAGATATCCTCATCAATATCTATAAGATAGTATAAGATATCCTCAGTGATACCTATAAGAACGAGACTTAATCATCTTTGTTAGCTGTCTTTACTGACCAGCCCGGAGTGTAAGATATCCTCATCGATACCTATAAGAGCGAGACTTAATCATCTTTGTAGCTGTCACACCTAACCAGCCCGACCTATAAGACATCCTCATCGATACCTATAAGAATGAGACTTAATCGCCTCTATTAGCTGTCATTACTAACTAGCCTGGTGTGTAAGATATCCTCATCGATACCTATAAGAGAGAGAATTAAATTTTCTCTGTAGCTGTGATTACTGACTAGCCCGGCCTGTAAGATATCCTCATCGATATCTATAAGTTAGTGTAAGATGTCCTAATTGATACCTATAAGAACGAGACTTAATCGTATCTGTTAGCTGTCATTACTGACCAGCCCGTAGTGTAAGATATCATCATCAATACCTATAAGAGCGAGATTTAGTTTTCTCTGTAGCTGTCATTACTGACCAGCCCGGAGTGTAAGGTATCTTCATCGATACCTATAAGAGCGAGACTTAATCGTCTCTGTAGCTGTCATTATTGACCAGCCCGTAGTGTACGATATCCGTTTCAATATCTATAAGATATATGTTTATTCCCAAAACAATTCTGGTTTTACTAATTAAAGTGATAGCACTTACGGTGCCCGGTTATGATCTCAAAGTCTTTAATATTGTTTTATAAGAACTTGTGTTATTACACAATATTAGCATAAGTGGTGAAAGATATCATGAAAGTATGTCATCATGATGTCAATCTTGATATCTCATGTATTTGTCTCATTGTTTTGAACTTTTTAAGGTTGTGATTATTAATAAATCTTTTTAAATTTCTTTTTCTTACTTTAAATGTTTCGAAATCGTTTATTTTTACCGTTTCGTCAGATCGTATCACCTTCGCGCGTATCTTTTTGAATCGTCACTCGAACGAACACGACGATGGCTTTACTTTCTGATTTTGTTTTCTACTTTTCTGATATCATTCAGAACATTAAACCCACAGATATGTTTGCGTGAATCGTCACCCATGCAAACACGCTGTCTGTTTAAGATTCAAAAACGATATCGAATTGTTGTTTTGAATTGAGTTTCTCACTAACGAAGTCAACTAAACCTAATTGTTTTCACCTCGCTATAACTGATTTCACATTGTTTTCTCATAAAATGGTCGGCTATCTGATTCCTGTTATTTATGAGAATCAGATTACAACCGAATTTTATTTGTCATTTCTCATGAATACTTGTTATTTCACATGGATTGTTGTATATAAACATTCCAATTCTCATTAGAATTCATACAACCGTTATATCTTTTCACAGAAGTTTGTTATCACAGAAATGTTTTCACATAGTAATTATACACACATGAATGAAAGTACACTTACCGTACGATTCCCGAACGGTCAGATACTAGTTGTCACAGTAATGGTTGGGAATGGTTCTAAGATTAAGTAAGATGCCAAAGGGACTCTATAGTCTTATATAGATAAGAGAAGATATTCTGGCGCCCTCATTAATTTAAACTTATGTAAATGCGTGGTCACGCTCAAACTAAAAGTAGTTTGTTAGATCATTTTAAATTAAGGACGTGAAAAAGAATGGTTGAACAATATATGAAATTGATAAGAGATCCATGTCTCGTGTTCAAGGAATATTTCAATAGAAGGGATACATAGATAAAGGTTATCTAAGGCTATAATTGTTGGTTAAAGTAAAGAGTTAATTAAACTAAGGAGTTTTAGTCGACTTAAGAAGTTATACCTTGCTAGTGGCAGCGTGATGCAGCTAAGCGTCCAACACTGTCTACGTTGAAAAACTTAATCGATGAATCGTCCAAGTGGGAATCTTTTGGATATTTGTTGTCCGATTATCGATAAATTCAACGTTATTATTCAGGTATGATCCAAAGAGTTACACTTTGTAAGGAAACAACTTCATGTTCAATTGTTAAACATATATACGATCACGGATTATCAGTTTTAAGGAATTGGCTATTATTATTTTTGAAATAATTATTTGGTGGAAATTAAATATTGAGATAATTAATTGATTAAATAAATAAAGTTTTGAACTTTATTATGAGGGATAATTAATTAAATGTAAATTAATGAATTGAGGATTATTTAATTAAATAAATAATATTCAAATTAGTTAAACATTTGATTATTTAATAAAATTTAATTAGTTAATTGTTACTTGGCTAAAACTGAATTAAAATAATAAAACAAGTTAATTACTTAAGGGTTTATTATATAAATGTTAAGAGGGATCAAAGTGTAAATATGTTTTATAAATATTAGTATTTACATCATCATTAAAGACCCAAAGTGATATTCCAAAACCCTAATTCCTCTTCCTTTTTCTTGGTGCGGCCGTCGACCACCATACCAGGTTGGTCCCCCATTGTCGCCGCAAACCACCACCACCGAATCTATCCTCGACCCGCGACCATGACCCTGGCCGCATCCGCGCAGTGCCAGGCTGCTCCCAGATCGCCGACCATGGTTGCCCTACCCAACTCCATTGATATCAAGTGGATGGTAAGTGTATGATCATTAAGTGTAAGTGGGCAGTTCCCAAGTATAGTGCTACCTGTGATTTGTTTCCCATTTGCTACTTCGATAATATAAGGGGAGTCTGAAGATTCCTCAGTAAGATTAAGTTGGCGTGCAAAGTCAGATGATTTAAAACTCTGATCTGCACCAGTGTCAAACAGAATAGATGCATACGAGTCGTAAAAGAAATGTACCAGTAACCACGTTAGGGCCTTGGCGTGCTGCATTGGCTCCAATCACAAAAGCCCTCCCACGAGGTGCTTGAGCTCCCTGTTGCATTCGCTTTGGACAGTCTTTGGATAAATGGCCTACTTCTCCACAGTTATAGCACCCTAGTCGGCCACAACTGTTGCATCTTCTACACTTCACAGCAGCAGGATGGTGAAATTTGCATTGTGCACACTGAGGATGCATTCCAACATAACGTTTGGGTGCAACATTGTAACAGCAGTGCCGGACACGTTGCCGGAACAGTGATCGCTACAGTAACTTGCACAGTAACTCAGGTACACATTACGTGAAACTATGTTTATGCTATTTACACTTGAGGCTTAACACTAAACTATCATGCGATTGTCTGAAATCTGATTAAAATCTTAGGGTTTAACAGTCAGAAACACATCAGACAACACAGTACTGACACACAGATGCTTGATTGATACTATTATGTATAAATGTATGTGAGGTTAAACAGAGCAAACCATAACGGTTGTTGTTACGGAACACTAAACCGACTAATTATTCGCATAGGTGACGATCTGTATGAATAAATTTGAAAGTTTAAAGTTATGAAATAATGACTGGAAAGTAGAAAACAAGATTCAGAAAGCCAAACCATCGTCATGTTTGTTCGAATGACGATTCGAACGAATACGCACGATGGCGACGCGTTCTGACGAAACGAAAACAAAAATGTTACGAACGATAATAAATTTAAGGAAATATAATATTTCCTATTTTACAATTTTGAAACTCATCAGAAATAAATTAAAAAGAAATTACTTTAAATTAAAATACGTAAATTCGCGAAAGAATTAACGAAACGCGTAAAAATAATTGATTTCGATAAATAATCCAAGAGAATAATATTTAAACTAATTACTAGAAATAACCACCTTCCAAACATTTCAAAATAAACTCTTTTTATTTAAATTACTAAAAACGCGCATAACGTGTCGGAAACACGACGAAAACAAGAACCGAGCAACCGAAATTAACCGCACACCCCCGGGGTATATAAACCCTAAATGAGGTTGTTTCTCTCATTTATTTCAACCTCACTCTCTCTCTAGAACTCTTTGGCCGTCATTCTCCCTCTCACTACATTTCAAGACTTTAAATCTCCATAACCTTGATCAATACTTGGTGAAATCTCGTGTTCTTGGTGTCCACGCGAAGCTCTCGACCTCCTCTACCTAGAAGTACAACGGATCTGGAGTTTTAACCGGCCAAATCCAAGGTATGAAGCCATAAAGTTCATGAAAACTAAGGTTTTCTTGACCTTAGTTCGACACACACACATGCAACTGATTCTCGGCTTAATCATTCGACCCCATCACCTTTAAGAGTCATCAATGGCATAAGACCATCATTGGACAAGAGCTTGGGCTACCTGGTTCGGAGCAGATGACGAAGGAGATGCACATGTTCGTGATGCAGCCCAGCCGTACCTCCTTCATGTCCACGAACCCCTCATGTGCAACACCGAACCCTAGATCTTCGGGCGAACCTTTGTGCACAAACCACCGAACCTTGTGTTAATCATCCTCAGTCGAACCTGTTCATCAACTTGGGCCGAACCTTTGTCTTTAGCAGCGAACCATGCCCGTGAACCATTACCGAACCCTAACCGAACCTCTTGCATGGCCGGGCTTCTATCACGCGAACCTAAAGAGACTAGCGAACCTATTATCTTCAGCCGAACAGTGAAATGCATTGCTGAACCCAAAATAATGATGACTGGGAACCTACATACTCACGAACCTACACCCATGGGGACGAACCTAGCCTAGTCTTGCATAAAGAGCCGAACCTCGGTCAAGGAAGCAAATAGGTTCGCTGGAATCTAAAATCCCTCGGTCTCCCGCCCAAGTGTTGGGCCCAAACTCCTTCGGCCCAAAACTTTTCTATTCAGCCACGATGGAAGAAACTTAAGTCCCATTCTATTGGGCCGAACAACCTTCAAACAGCTCATTTTTAGGCCCACAATAGTGTTCCGGCCCAACAGCAATAATCAACCCAATGGCTTAGTCCACACGTGACTCACAAGGCCCACTTGAATGTAGTTGGTCCATTTTTAAGTGGCCCACACTTATGTCACAAGTCCACGAATACGGGCCGCATGGACCTAGTGGGCCCACTCCCTCTTTCGGCCCATAACAATAAAATACATGAACTAACATCCAAATAAATTGAATTTGAATAACATGCAGGGGATTTAAATAAGTTACTACAAGTATGATGAAATTGGACTAAGCACATCGTGGGAAACCCTAACACTCAATCTTTAAAGTTGATTCAGGATTATTATTGGTTATGAAATCAAAGCACATAAACAAGAATGTCACATTGATCTAAGTGGGTTATCTGTGACTAAAATCTTTAATAAGTATGAGGGGCCGAAAGATGACCGCGACTCAGAAGTGTTAGCCAACTTAGGGCTAACACACATGAGCACACACAGTTCACTACAACTTATACTTATAAATTGCAAACAACGTGAAAATCAATACAGGACCGTGAATACAACAACAACACCACAACGAGCGCGTGCATTCTTATATTTACATAGTCAACCACTTCAAACACAGGGTGAGTTCATTTGTCCCTTTTCAAACATATTTGTTTTTACCTCGGGACTGAGAAGCATGTTATACATTTTAAACAATTATTGAAATGTTTATAAAATGCTTTTACACTTATACATGATGGTTATACTAATGCTTATGCTTGAAACTCTTATTTGGGGAAACTAAGGACTATAACTTAAACTATATGCTTGATACTTATGCTACGAACTCTATGCTCAAAGTATATGCACAATGCTTATGCTATAAACTAAATGCTCAAGGATTATGTGTTAAACTCAATGCTTTAAATTCTATACACAATGCTAAAGATATGGATTATGTGCTCAAACTATATGCTAATGCTTCAAACTATATGCTCGAAGCTATGATTGTGTGTGAAATGCTAAGCTTGTATCTAATCATGGACTACGTAATTGCTAAACACTGCTAGAGCAGAGCTTGTACCCATGCATTGAGATAAGTAAAAGCTAAACTATGACGAGGCTAAGCTATTATCTATATAAGAGACATGTAATTGCCAAACGACTGCTAGAGCAGGGCTTGTGTCTGCTTATATGAGATATGTAAATGCTAAACTATTTGTGTGTGCACGGCTTGTGTCTATGTATGATATACGTAATTGCCAAACGACTGCTAGAGCAGGGCTTGTATCTTTATATAGGAGACACGTAATTGCTAGACTTTTGGAAGCTAAGCTTAAACCAATTCATGAGATACGTAATGGCTAAACACTGCTAGAGCAGAGCTTGTATCTAGCCGTGGACTACGTAATTGCTAAACACTGCTAGAGCATAGCTTGTACCCACGCATGAGATTGGTGAAAGCTAAACTATGATTGTGAAACTATGATGCTTGTAAAACTTATTCTAAAGCTAATACTCTTGAATGCTATAAACTCATAATCTTTTAAGCAGAAAACTAAAGCTAAAATGGAGACTAGATTGAATGGTAGGTAAAATGCTTAATTATCATTAATAACAGTGTCATATGCGGATTGGTATGTGGTGGGACGGCGTCTGGGCGGGTTGCAGGCTCGACTCAAGGGTATGCCCTATATATAAGCATACCGATTGGGATATTACATGTGAAGTTAATGAGGTTAAGCTTTTACTGAAAGAGGTTTGCTAAAGCTATTTTTAAACTTATAAACTATATGAACTCACCAACCTTTGTGTTGACTTTGCTTTCTTACATGCTTTCTCAGGTGATGCACAGGTTTAAGCTAAGGCTTTTGGATTGCATACTAGGCTGCCCAGTTAGAGGACCTAGTAGATTTTTGGATGGCACATATTTTGTTATGGAAGCAAATCGCTTTTGATATCTTGTACAGATAAAGATAGAAAACATTTGATTCTTTTGATAGGTTTACCGGTTAAATTACTGAACATTGATATTGTAATTTAACTTTGTAATCCTAGTTTAATGCTTTATTGTTCTTTATTTATTCTTAAAATTGATGCTATGTAAACAATCTGATCATCACGATTATCACTCACGATATCGCGCCCCGAGAACCTTCCGCCCGGCGGGGAACACGATCCGTCCCGCCGGCTCGAGGTGTGACAGATTGGTATCAGAGCTCAAGGTTATAGAGAATATTAGGTCATTTACTTAAACGGTTTGGCCTAGACTATAACTCAGGGACCCTCATGTAGAGAACTTAGGATATATGTTTGCATTATGTCTTCTGCATTCGATCACTGCACTAACCAATATTTAATGGTTATGATCATAATGCCACCCAGAAGACACCGACCTCTCAAGTCTCCGCACCACACTCCTCTACTCCTACACCACCAGATTCACCACTGCCACCTCCTCCTCCTCCACTAAATCCTCCTCCACTTAACCCACCTCCGGTTCGAGCATAAATCAGGTACTCAATCCTGCTACTATTGCCTTGGCAACACTGCTGAGTAGCCAACTGACGAGCCAACTTAAGGATGTCATCCCAGAGATGATAAACAGAATTCAAGGCCACGGCAACAACTCCGGCCATACTACTGGAGAGGCTAGTGGAAACACTGGCAACACTTCTGACTGCTCCTGCAAGTAATTTGTAGGATGCAAGCCTCCAAGTTTTAATGGTGTTGAAGGAGCTGTTGGACTAATCCAATGGCTAGAGAAGATGGAGAAGAACTTGGACACAAGCAGTTGTCCAGAACATCATAAAGTTCGCTATGCGGCTGGATCTTTTAGCAAGCGAGCTTTAACGTGGTGGAACTCTCAGATACGATCAAGAGGCAGGGATGAAGCACTGACAATGCCTTGGGCAGATTTCAAACTTCTTTTGAGGAACGAATTCTGTCCGAAGCACGAATTACAACAGCTGGAAGTTGAGCTCTCAAATCATGTGATGAAGGGAGCTGATCATATGACTTTCACCACTCGCTATCATGAACTGGCAGCTTTGGTGCCAGAGATGGTGCCCACACTAGAGAAGCTGATCGACAGATATGTGGGAGGATTACCCTCCTGCATTCAAAGCATTGTGTTGGCTGCAAACCCTGCAACTCTAGAGTCAGCCATCGCCCTCTCAGCTAAACTCACCAGTGTGATGGTGAAGGCGGGAGTTTTGAAAGATGACAAGGGGAAGGCTAAGGAAGAACCAACCAAGAAACCTGAGTATCATCAAAAGAAGAAACAAAAGGTCGTCAAAAACTATGCGATGGCCACTCATCAGAGACAAGCCCCTGCGGCCCCTGCTAACACTACACTCAAGAACTATGTTTGAGTGCATCCTCAGTGCACTCATTGCAAGTATCATCATCATCCTACTGAACAGTGTAGGAAGTGCATGAACTGTGGTCGATTTGGCCACTGGGTTGCACATTGTCGCGCTACTGCAATGCAAGCTACCAACATTGCTGCTAGAGCACTACCTCCACCACCACAAAACCTGGGCAACAACAACAACAACAACAGGGGATGCTACAACTGTGGAGAAATGGGTCATTTCTCCCGAGACTGTCCGAAGAGAGTGCAACAGGGAGCACAAGCACCTCGCGGACGAGCTTTTGTCATTGAAGCCAATGCAGCACGCCAAGACCCTAATGTGGTCATTGGTACATTTCTTTTACATGACTCTTATGCATCTATACTGTTTGACACTGGTGCAGACCAGAGTTTTATTTCATTTGATTTTGCACGTCAACTTAATCTTATTGGGAAAGCTTTAGACTCCCCTTACATTATCGAAGTAGCGAATGGGAAACAAATCACAGTTAGCACTATACTTAGGAACTGCCCACTTACACTCACAGATCACACATTTACCATCAACTTGTTACCGATGGAATTGGGCAGTTTTGACATCATCGTGGGAATGAATTGGCTATCACTCAGTAGGGTTGAAGTCATCTGCTCCGAAAAGCTACTTCGGATTCCAGTGGTGAATGATCGTGTATTGGAAGTTCGTGGGGATCAAGCTAAGAGAAGTGTCAAAATCATATCTTGCATCAAAGCGCGTAAGTGTTTGCAGAAGAAATGCATAGCTTTCTTGGCTCGCATGGTGGAGAAAGAGAAAGACAAGAAAACGATACAAGACGTACCGATAGTGAAGAGATACCCTGAAGTGTTTCTCGAAGACCTACCTGGTTTAACACCTGTGCGACCGGTAGAGTTTCGTATTGATCTGATTCCTGGAGCAACACCTGTTGCTAAATCTCCTTACAGGTTAGCACCTTCGGAGATGCAGGAATTGTCAAACCAACTACAGGAGCTACTCGACAAAGATTTCATCTGACCGAGCTACTCACCTTGGGGAGCTCCGGTTTTGTTTGTAAAGAAGAAATATGGATCCTTTCGTATGTGCATAGACTACAGGGAACTAAACAAACTAACCATCAAGAATCGGTATCCACTACAGAGGATTGATGATTTGTTTGATCAATTGCAAGGAGCTCAGTACTTTTCGAAGATCGATTTGCGTTCTGGATAACATCAGCTTAGAGTACAAGACGAAGACATACCAAAGACGGCGTTTCGTACCAGATACGGGCATCATGGGTTTATGGTGATGCCTTTTGGGTTGACGAATGCACCCGCGGTTTTCATGGATCTCATGAACCGAGTGTGTAAGCCGTATTTAGATCAATTTGTTATTGTTTTCATTGATGACAAATTGATCTATTCTAAAAGCAAAGCAGAACATGAGCAACATCTTAGACTGATCTTGGAACTGTTAAAGGAAGAGAAACTCTGTACCAAATTCTCTGTGTGAATTTTGGTTAAAAGAGGTTCAATTCCTGAGTCATGTAGTCAACAGCGAGGGAATACATGTTGATCCTGCCAAGATCGAAGAAATAAAGGACTGGGACACTCCGAAGACACCGACGGAGATACGTTCCTTTCTAGGCTTAGCAGGCTTTTACAGAAGGTTTATCTCAAACTTTTCTAAGATAGTCCTGCCACTCACAAAGCTAACACAAAAGAGCGAGCCGTTTGTTTGGGAACAGAAGCAAGAAGATGCCTTTCAGACTTTGAAGCAAAAGCTATGTGATGCTCCGATCTTCTCTCTTCCAGACGGTTGTGATGACTTTGTAGTGTACTGTGATGCATCCCATCAGGGACTCGGCTGTGTGCTGATGCAGCGATACAAAGTTATCGCATATGCCTCGAGACAACTGAAGATTCATGAGAAGAATTACACTACTCATGATCTAGAACTGGGAGCAGTGGTATTCGCATTGAAGATATGGAGACATTACCTATATGGCACCAAGTGTACCATATTTACTGATCACAAGAATCTGCAACACATATTTGATCAGAAGGAACTCAACATGCGACAGCGACGTTGGGTTGAGCTTCTGAATGATTAAAATTGTGTAATCAAGTACCATCCGGGCAAGGCAAACGTTGTAGCTGATGCCTTGAGTCAGAAGGAACGAGTCAAACCCTTGCACGTCAGAGCAATGGGAATGACTGTACAGACAAGCTTACATGACACCATTATACAAGCACAACAAGAGGTTGTTGAACGAGGGAACTTGAAAAAATAACTAGATTGTGAAGCAGAAAAGCAATTTGAAACGAAGCCTGATGGAATCGTCTACTACAAGGATCATATATGGATTCCTGCAGTGGATGAGTTGAGAAAGCTTATCTTTGATGAAGCACACAAGACCAGGTACTCTGTGCATCCTGGTGATGATAAAATGTACCAAGACTTACGGGCATTTTATTGGTGGCCGGGTATGAAGAAAAACATAGCTGAGTATGTTGGTCGATGCCTTACGTGTGCCAAAGTGAAGGCGGAACACCAGAAACCGTCAGGTTTACCGGAACAGGCTGAAATTCCAGTTTGGAAGTGGGAGCAGATAGCTATGGACTTTGCCACCAAGCTACCCCGCACTTCCAGTGGTCATGACACTATTTGGGTTATTATTGACCGATTAACCAAATCTGCTCATTTCTTGCCGATGCGAGAAACTTACACGATGGATAAACTAGCAAAGCTCTACATCAACGAGATAGTGGTACGCCATGGTGTGCCATTGTCTATCATCTCCGATCATGATAACAGATTCACATCAAGGTTCTGGCAATCTTTGCAGAAATCTCTGGAGACGCACTTAAACCTGAGTACAGCTTATCATCCACAAACGGATAGTCAAAGCGAACGTACTATACAGACCCTGGAGGACATGTTAAGAACTTGTATTTTAGACTTTGGTGGGAATTGGGATTCTCATTTGCGACTAATCGAATTCTCCTACAATAACAGCTATCATAGTAGCATCAGATGTGCACCGTTCGAGGCTCTCTATGGTCGCAAGTGTCGATCGCCGATCTATTGGTCGGAAGTGGGAGATAATCGAATAACCGGGCCAGAACTCATTCAAAAAACTACAGACAAAATTTCTCAGATACAACAGAGGCTACAAGCAACACAAAGTAGACAAAAGAGCTATGCCTATAAACGGCGCAAGCCGTTGGAATTTCAAGTGGGAGACCGTGTCATGCTAAAGGTATCCCCATGGAAAGGTGTAGTTCGTTTTTGCAAAGAAAGGAAAATTCGCACCACAATACGTAGGACCGTTCGAGATTGTTGAACGTATTGGTCCTGTGGCGTACAGACTAAGGTTACCTGATGAACTTAGTGGTGTACACGACGTGTTTCACGTCTCAAACTTGAAGAAGTGCCTCGCTGATGAAACTCTTATCATACCGGTTGAAGAAATTCAATTGGATGAACACTTACACTTTGTTGAAGAACCTTTGGAAATTATGGATCGCAAGGTTAAGAAACTGAGGCGAAGCCGTATTCCGATAGTCAAGGTTCGATGGAACTCAAGGCGCGGACCTGAGTTTACTTGGGAACGCGAAGATCACATGAAGCACAAGTATCCCGAACTCTTTACAGAGGAAGCCGTACCGAATAACAATTCTTAAATTTCGGGACGAAATTCCTCTAACAATGGGAGACTGTAACATCAGTGCCGGTCACGTTGCCGGAACAGTGATCACTACAGTAACTTGCACAGTAACTCAGGTACACATTACGTGAAACTATGTTTATGCTATTTACACTTGAGGCTTAACACTAAACTATCATGCGATTGTCTGAAATCTCATTAAAACCTTAGGGTTTAACAGTCTGAAACACATCAGACAACATAGTACTGACACACAGATGCTTGATTGATACTATTATGTATAAACGTATATGAGGTTAAACAGAGCAAACCATAACGGTTGTTGTTACGAAACACTAAACCGACGAATTATTCGTATAGGTGACGATCTGTATGAATGAATCTGAAAGTTTAAAGTTATGAAATAATGACTGGAAAGTAGAAAACAAGAATCAGAAAGCCAAACCATCGTCATGTTTGTTCGAATGACGATTCGAACGAATACGCACGATGGCGACGCGTTCTGACGAAACGAAAACAAAAACGTTACGAACGATAATAAATTTAAGGAAATATAATATTTCCTATTTTACAATTTTGAAACTCATCAGAAATAAATTAAAAAGAAATTACATTAAATTAAAATACGTAAATTCGCGAAAGAATTAACGAAATGTGTAAAAATAATTGATTTCGATAAATAATCCAAGAGAATAATATTTAAACTAATTACTAGAAATAACCACCTTCCAAACATTTCAAAATAAACTCTTTTTATTTAAATCACTTAAAACACATGTAACGTGCGGGAAACACGACGAAAACAAGAACCGAGCAACCGAAATTAACCGAACACCCCCGGGGTATATAAACCCTAAATGAGGTTGTTTCTCTCATTTATTTCATCCTCACTCTCTCTAGAACTCTTTGGCCGTCATTCTCCCTCTCACTACATTTCAAGACTTTAAATTTCCATAACTTGATCAATACTTGGTGAAATCTCGTGTTCTTGGTGTCCACGCGAAGCTCTCGACCTCCTCTACCTATAAGTACAACGGATCTGGAGTTTTAACCGGCCAAATCCAAGGTATGAAGCCATAAAGTTCATGAAAACTAGGGTTTTCTTGCCCTTAGTTCGACACACACACATGCAACTGATTCTCGGCTTTATCATTCGACCCCATCACCTTTAAGAGTCATCAATGGCATAACACCATCATTGGACATGAGCATGGGGTATCTTGTTTGGAGCAGATGACGAAGGAGACGCACAGGTTCGTGATGCAGCCCAGCCGAACCTCCTTCATGTCCACGAACCCCTCATGTGCAGCACCGAACCCTAGACCTTCGGGCGAACCTTTGCGCACAAACCACCGAACCTTGTGTTAATCATCCTCAGCCGAACCTGTTCATCAACATGGGACGAACCTTTGTCTTTAGCGGTGAACCATGGCAGCGAACCATTACCAAACCCTGACCGAACCTCTTGCATGGCCGGGCTTCTATCACGCGAACCTAAAGAGACTAGCGGACCTATTATCTTCAGCCGAACTGTGACATGCATTGCGGAACCCAAAATGATGATGGCTGCGAACCTACATACTCACGAACCTACACCCATGGGGACGAACCTAGCCTAGTCTTGCATAAAGATCCGAACCTCGGTCAAGGAAGCAAATAGGTTCGCTGGAATCTATAATCCCTCGGTCTCCCACCCAAGTGTTGGGCCCAAACTTCTTCGGCCCAAAACTTTTCTATTCAGCCACGATGGAAGAAACTTAAGTCCCATTCTATTGGGCCGAACAACCTTCAAACAGCTCAATTTTAGGCCCACAATAGTGTTCCGGCCCAACAACGTTAATCAACCCAATGGCTTAGTCCACACGTAGTTGGTCCATTTTTAAGTGGCCCACACTTATGTCACAAGTCCACGAATACGGGCCGCATGGACCTAGTGGGCCCAACTCCCTCTTTCGGCCCATAACAATAAAATATATGAACTAGCATCCGAATAAATTGAATTTGAATAACATGCAGGGGATTCGAATAAGTTACTAGAAGTATGATGAAATTGGACTAAGCACATCATGGGAAACCCTAACACTCAAATCTTTAAAATTGATTCAGGATTATTATTGGTTATGAAATCAAAGCACATAAACAAGAATGTCACATTGATCTAAGTGGGTTATCTGTCACTAAAATCTTTAATAAGTATAAAGGGCCGAAAGATGACCGCGACTCACAAGTGTTAGCCAACTTAGGGCTAACACACATGAGCACACACAGTTCACTACAACTTATACTTATAAATTGCAACCAACGTGAAAATTAATAAAGGACCGTGAATACAACAACAACACCACAAATAGCGTGTGCATTCTTATATTTACGTAGTCAACCACTTCAAACTCAAGGTGAGTTCATTTGTCCCTTTTCAAACATATTTGTTTTTACCTCGGGACTGAGAAGCATGTTATACATTTTAAACAATTATTGAAATGTTTATAAAATGCTTTTACACTTATTCATGATACTTATACTAATGCTTATGCTTGAAACTCTTATTTGGGGAAACTAAGGACTAAGACTTAAACTATATGCTTGATACTTATGGTACGAACTCTATGCTCAAACTATATGGACAATGCTTATGCTATAAACTAAATGCTCAGACTATATGCTCAAGGCTTATGTGTTAAACTCTATGCTTGAAACTCTATACACAATGCTAATGATATGGATTATGTGCTCAAACTATATGCTAATGCTTCAAACTATATGCTCGAAGCTATGATTGTGTGTGAAATGCTAAGCTTGTATCTAATCATGGACTACGTAATTGCTAAACACTGCTAGAGCAGAGATTGTACCCATGCATTGAGATACGTTAAAGCTAAACTATGACGAGGCTAAGCTATTATCTATATAAGAGACATGTAATTGCCAAACGACTGCTAGAGCAGGGCTTGTGTCTGCTTATATGAGATATGTAAATGCTAAACTATTTGTGTGTGCACGGCTTGTGTCTATGCATGAGATACGTAATTGCCAAACGACTGCTAGAGCAGGGTTTGTTTCTTTATATAGGAGACACGTAATTGCTAGACTATTCGGAAGCTAAGCTTAAACCAATTCATGAGATACGTAATGGCTAAACACTGCTAGAGCAGAGCTTGTATCTAGCCGTGGACAACGTAATTGCTTAACACTGCTAGAGCAGAGCTTGTACACACGCATGAGATTGGTGAAAGCTAAACTATGATTGTGAGACTATGATGCTTGTAAAACTTATTCTAAAGCTAATACTCTTAAATGCTATAAACTCATAATATTTTAAGCAGAACACTAAAGCGATAATGGAGACTGGATTGAATGGTAGGTAAAATGCTTAATTATCGTTAATAACAGTGTCATATGCGGATTCGTATGTGGTGGGACGGCGTCTGGGCGGGTTGTAGGCTCGACTCAGGGGTATGCCCTATATATAAGCATACCGATTGGGATATTGCATGTGAAATTAATGAGGTTAAGGTTTTACTGAAAAAGGTTTGCTAAAGCTATTTTTAAACTTATAAACTATATGAACTCACCAACCTTTGTGTTGACTTTGCTTTCTTACATGCTTTCTCAGGTGATGCACAGGTTTAAGCTAAGGCTTTTGGATTGCATACTAGGCTGCCCAATTAGAGGACCTAGTAGATTATTGGATGGCACATATTTTATTATGGAAGCAAATCACTTTTGATATCTTGTACAGATATAAGATAGAAAACATTAGATTCTTTTGATCGGTTTACCGGGTTAAATTACTGAACATTGATATTGTAATTTAATTTTGTAATCCTAGTTTAATGCATTTTTGTGCTTTAGTTATTCTTAACATTGATGCTATGTAAACAACCTGATTATCACGATTATCACTCACGATATCGCGCCCCGAGAACCTTCCGCCCGGCGGGGAACACGATCCGTCCCCCGGCTCGGTGTGTGACAAGCATTAGCAGGTGCTGCAGTAACTTGTTGCAGAGGGGTTCCATCACATAGTTCTTGACAACCTTTTGCTTCTTCTTCTGATGATGTTTGGGCTTCTTTGACGGTTCTCCCTTAGCTTTGCCCGAGTCTTTCTTCAGATTTCCTGATTTCACCATTACATCAGTGAGTTTAGCTGATAAGGAGATGGCTGACTCTAGAGTTGCAGGGTTTGCAGCATGTACAATTCCCTGAATGCAGGATGGTAATCCTCCCACATAACGATCTAACAGCTTCTCCAGAGTCGGCGCCATCTCTGGCACCAAAGCTACCAGTTCATGATAGCGAGTAGTGTATGCCATGTGGTATGTCCCCCTTCATCACATGGTTAGACAGTTCTGTCTCTAGCTCTGAAGTTCATGCTTTGGACATAATTCATTCCTCAGGAGGATTTTGAAATCTGCCCAAGGCATAGCCAGTGCTTCTTCTCTGCCTCTAGCTCTTATCTGGGAGTTCCACCATGTTAAGGCCCGCTTACTAAAAGATCCAGCAGCGTAGCAAACCTTATGGTGTTCTGGACAACCGCTCATGTCCAGTGTGGTCTCCATCTTCTCTAACCATTGGATCATTCCAACAGCTCCTTCAACACCGCTAAAGCTTGGCAGTTTGCATCCTACGAATGATTTGTAGGAACAGTTTGAAGTAATGCCAGTCTTTCCACTAGCTTCCCCCGAGCCAGCGGGCCGGATCGTGTGTCTCGTCGAGCGGAAGGTTCCCGGGGTGCGATATCGGGAGTGATAATAGTGATGATCAGATTGTTTTTATAGCATCAACATTGAGAATAACTAAAGCACAAATAGCATTAAACTAGGATTACAATGTTAAATTACAACTGTCAATGTTTGATAATTTAACTGAGTAAACCTATCAAAAGAATCAAATGTTTCCTGTCTTGTAACTGTACAAGATATCAAAAAGGACTCACAACAATCACAAAATATGTGCTTTCCAAAAACTACTAGGTCCTCTAACTGGGCATCCTAGTATGCATTCCTGAGCCTTAACTTAATCATGTACATCACCTGAGAAAGCATGAAAGAAAACAAAGTCAACACAATTGTTGGTGAGTTCATATAGTTTAGCATTTGAAATATAGTTTTTGCAAACCTTGTCGGTAACAACCTTAACCTCATTAACATCACCTGTAATATCCAATTCGGTATGCATATATATAGGGCATACGAAAGGGTCGAGCCTACAACCCGCCCAGACGCTATCCCACCACATACTAAACCACATATGACATTGTTGTTAATGATATTAAGCATTTTACCTACCATCCAATCCCATTACCATCATAGCTTTCGCATTCGGTTTAAGAGTTTACATTACGCACACCATAGCATCTGCAAGTCTAGTTTTGAGAGTTACCTTTATGGACAACTGAACACCCTAAGGAATCCAGTATCAATCCATATCGGAACTAGATGTGATCAGCAACATATGTCTTTTTGATAAAGAATTCCCAAGATGACCCAAAGTCAACTAAAGGAAACCAGAATCATCCTAGTTGTACATCACAATACATGGGTGGACGATGAGGAATCACTATATGGCAAGCACTGAGAGGCCAACAGTCTGCTCCTCAAAGTCCCGACTATGAAGAACACCCTATGGCAAGCACTGAGAGGCCAGTCGGTCCGTTCTACAATAGCCAATAGCTTTAGCATACAAGTTTATAGCATTCACATAGCCTGGCATTCATGTAGCTTGTGCCCAGATACTAGCTTTGCATTAGCATAGTTTAGCATTCACGTATGTAGAATTGCTCTTGATCGTTCAACGGAATCCTATTAGTAATCAAATATATGCGGAATCTGTATTTGATCTATATGTATCAAAGACAAACAATCATTTATAAACATCATTTCATTGAATGTAATAAATTGATTACAATGAAATGGTCAAGAACACACAGTTCATTAAATCTCACACAGAGAAAATCATATCTGCCTCACACTCAAAACTAAAGAAGTTACAAACCTCTAGACAAACCTGATATATATACATTCTGTTCAACGAACCTAATCGAACCTATAGGTTCGCCAGCCAAACCTTGAGGTTCGCTGGACGAATCTTTACAATGCAAAGCCTAGGTTCGCTGAACCTATACACAACCTTGCCTAGGTTCGTGGGCCAGACGAACCTATTCAAAACCTATATAAACTTAAACATTTTGACAAGCAAACTATTACAAAAATGACCTAACAAACTATTACAGTAATGTGTTCTAAGTAATGTCGTCTGATCTTCACAACCATTGTCTACAGCACGAATGATAACTGACTTTGGAATCTTTTATAGTCGTTCAGCTTCCAACTTTGCATCTCTGTCATCTATCTCTTTCTGCAACTTCATCAGCTCAACATACAAGTAGTTTACATCCTCCCATTTGCATCCAGAATGTATTCCCAGAGTATATGTCGCACCCCGAGAAATCCCGTCCCTTCCGGGGCGCGAGCGGCGGCAGATTGTCAGGATCGCAGTCTCCGGTCACACAACATGCGAGACCTATATGTCTGATTTCGTACTTACATCCAATAATTTGGATAAAACAGTTTAGTAAGATCAGAGTTGCGGAAGTATAGTATGAGTTAACCAAACAGTTTAATCATTCATAGTTTGCGGAAGCGTTGATTCAAAAAGGTTTTTAAATCGATAAGTGACAATAGCTGCGGAAGCGAATAAAGTTGTTTAACATTACACAACATAATCAAATGATAATCAGAGTCTAGTAAAATAAGACACATAAACAGATGCATGCGACTCCAGCCTAGCATCCTATTCCTTGTGCACGTGCCTTAGTTACCTGAGAAAACATGCGAGTAAAAGGTCAATACAAAGGTTGGTGAGAGCACAGGTTTTTCATAAGCAGTAAACATCAAATGTTTAAAGTAAGAGTTCAGTAGATTTACATATCACGACAATGCTGTATCGATTGATAGCTAGTCAATACAGTTATATTATATTGTGGATGGTACCGAAGCTGACAGTTTGTGCCTCCCGCCATGTTATCACAGGACAATGGCAAAGTATTGGTCAATATTGCACCCATTCCGACCTCCAGTCGGGTGGCCTCCAAGACACGATGGGTGGGGCTTGTCGGGCCCAAATAGTACTATTCAAGATTACCATGCTAGGCGTTATGCTATTAACGGTCCGAGGAGTATCGGGAGGACTTTTAGTTGTGATAGGGGCCCACACATATACATATAATGATAAAGCATGTCCATACGTAAATAAAATGAGTTGTTGTTCAAAACAGTTGTAATGCAATGTTTTCTCCCCCAAAGGTAGAAAAGATAAAAAGGGGCCGTGAACTCACCTGATAGTAGTTCCGGTATGTGAATGTTCGCGTCTGCGAGAGCTAGCACCTGCTAGTATGCACCTATATCCATATAGGTGTGAGTATGTGTTTTGTGATGTGTTGTAATCCATACAACTCCAAGTGTCGGTGTGCTCAACCGAGTGTGTGTGTGTGTGTTGACTTGTGTTGACTCGACGAATCGTTGGTGACACGATTGTTGTGTTTATGTACCTTGATGCACATAAGACACCAAAATGCATCCTATGACTCTAATCACATAAGTTACCCTTTTTAGAAAGTTTCCAATTTAGGAAAGTGTGGTTATAAAATCCCATTTCATAAAACTAATAACTTCCAATATGTTTACAAAACACGTTTAAACTCTTAAAACATGTCGTTTGCGCATAAATCACTATTTATGCCATTTTGCTCAAATAAAGTTTCCTTATATGGAAAGTATCCGTTTAAAAACTCGTTTTCACAAATCAAGGTTTCCAATATGCTTAGAAATCGTTTCTAAACATATTTCAATAATCAAAGTTCATCAAAACCCTTTAAAACATCAAAAGCCCTCTTTTGATTTTTAAAAGTTTCCATTTTTAGTAAGTTTCTATAAAACCATGATTTTGACAAAATCAAATATCAAGATGTGTTTCTAAACACTCCAATACTCATTTAACAACATCTAGACATGTCTAACATGTCTAGATCATCACAATCCAAGACTTTGCACATAAAAGTTTCCTTTTATGGCAAGTGTATAAAAATCATTATCAAATCAAACAATAACTCAACAAAACTCAAACCTAACGTTACTAAACTATCAAATCAGTAAATCCATGACATCTAAACAACGAATCACCAACACATTCAAGCACAATAACTAAACGGAGTTGCATGTGGGTTTTTAGCCCATGCATGTAGGATCTAACACTAGGAAAGCGTTTAAAACTACCTTAGATGCAAGACTCGTGCTAGAATAGCTTCTGGAGGTCCTTCAAGTGGCTGGATTTCGACCTTCTTGTCGATTGAGAGCTCCTCGATTCTTCCTCGATGTTCCTATGGCTCCAAATCACCAAGAATGGCTTCAATGGTGATTCCAGAGGGTTTGGATGCTGGTTTCAGTGAGTTTGGGTCGGGATTAAGTGAAGAAGCTTGGTGAAATCAAAAGCAAACCGAATGAAATGAGCTTGGGGTTGATTTTATAAAATTTTCGATCTGCATGGCCTTCGCGTACCGCGGAGGCCGATCAAAATTGTTTACCGCGTACCGCGATAGGATTCGGGAGTCTCGACTCCCGGTTTGCTTCGCGTACCGCGAAGCCTTTCGCCGAGGGACCATCGCGTATCGCGATGAGTCCACTTCCTTGTTTTTCGATTTCGACGATTCGATTTCGCTCGTATTCGATTTCTAACACTTATCTTAAGCATCTAATGCTCGTTTAAGCACATAAATACATCTAGCACATAAGTTTGATTGATCACCAACGTTCGTGAGATTCGTGTGTGTGTTTCGATAATTTCTCGAATTATCTTCGGTGGTTTGTGTTCGTGTCTTACGAAGTGTTTGCACGCTTGATTAATCCTAATCAACGTGTAATGCACAATTCAATAACTTCTCGAATTATTGTCTTGTGTTAGTGTTGTGTTTGCCACACTTGGTTTACAAAACCAATGTGCAATGTACGATTCGACAGTTCCTCAAACTATCGTTTCGTAGTTGTTTGTGTTCGCTCATCTAATTGACATAATTAAATGAAATGCAACAAGTATGAATGTGAAATGTAAAGAATGTAAGAGTTTCAATTTACCTGAAATTGCCGGGTGTCACATCATCCCCTTGTTGAAAGAAATTTCGTCCCGAAATTTGGTTGTTGTTGGTAGTGTTTGAGAGACAAGAGTGTTTGAGAAACAAAAATTTTCTGGCTGTCACAGTATAACACATCCGAGCTATCGTTTGAAATTGGACAGCCATATCTTTGTAGCTTATACCAACATCATGAAACCCATCATTTGCAAAGATATCAACTTCATTCAGTAAATCAATGTCTTGCTTTGAACAGTTCACCAACCACACAGGATCCAACAGCCTGATCACCCTCCATTTATCTTCTTGTCTCAGAAGAATAAGTGCTTCAGATGTTCTTTCATCATAAAACCAGAACTTGTAATAAGGATTCCAATTCTGTTCTATTCTTCTCAACTGTAACATTTGTGCATTTAGTCATGATAGTCGTAAACAGTGTTAGAACAGTGTGTGTCCATGTTCAGGTAATCTATGTGATTCATATGTTCATTATGTGCTTGTGTGTTAGAATCCTTATTATTTGAGAACAAGTATGTATTATTATTTACAGTCGATTACACTAGGCAAGAACAGTATCGTGTTATATCGAAACAGTGGTGGGCAGCGAGAGTGAGCCCTATATATATACTGCGTTCGGTGTAACAGGATAGTGTTAGTGCGTAGTGTAAAGACGAATATTATGACAATTAATTAATTCAACAAGAATCGTAATACGTAAGCGAGACTGAGTATAGTTATGGGTGACGATCCATAATGATACGAATGTTGAACTTATAATTATGATTAAACGACTTTAAATAATTAATACGATCGAAAAACGTACGCGATTGCTGGTATACACGTAATTGTATGTGTTTGACGATCTGACAACGCACGAAGAGTAAAAATAGTTAAAATCATTATTTTATGTTTTTACAATTTTGAAACTCATCATTTTATTGTGTTTAACACTCTTTTATTTAAAAACCGCGAACAGAGCGACCAAAACGGACCTGAATACCACACGGGCTATAAAAGCCCTAAAGATGGCCATTTTCTCATTTAATACACCAACAACCTCTTCTCTCTCTACAAATTCGTCCAACCCTCTCTCTAGAAAACCGACTTCAAACGCGCGTATCTCCTTCATTTCTCAACGGAATTCGGTGTTTTTGGTGTCCACGCGAAGCCCTCAACATTCTCTACACGAAAGTACAAAGGATCTGTGGATTTACCCGGCCAAACACGAGGTATGATCGAGTGAAAAATCTGGAAATTAGGGTATTCTTGTGTGTTTTGTTCAAACCCGACCCAAAGCCGGTTCTAGCACTTCATTTTCAGTTTCGCACCTATAGCAACCCTATTCGATGTTAAATTAACCTAGATCGTGGCCTGGAAATGAGGATTCGATGAAGGTGATGATGCAGATGAACATGTTCGGTGGTGGTCATGAAGTCGAACCCATTAGGGTTTCCTGGCCGAACCAATTGGAGCATAGCGAACCTCAGCGAACCCTGCATGGTTCGTTGGGTTACCAGCCGAACCCTAGGAGTCCCACGAGCCTTCACCGAACCATAAGCAGTACCACGAACCCGACATGCCGAACCTATCAAGGTTTCTCAGCCGAACCTTCATGTAGTAGAGATCCCAGACGAACCCAAGATGCTTTAGGCGAACCTTCTTGCATGCTCACGAGCATTCAGCCGAATCTTAGAGAACCTACACGAGCCTTTGCATGGTTTCACGAACCATTATTTTGCTTGGCATGCAATGAACCTTGGATAAGGGACCAAGGCCGAACCCTATTTTTTTATGACGAACCTTTGCGAGTTATCTCCAAACCCTTGTGGAATACGAACCATCTAATGCGGCGAACCTTGCATGCACATCATAAAGCCGAACCTAGTTGTGTTCAAACCTTGCATGCACATCATAATGCGGCGAACCTTGCATGCACATCATATGACGAACCTTTGCGAGTTATCTCCAAACCCTTGTGGAATACGAACCATCTAATGCGGCGAACCTTGCATGCACATCATAAAGCCGAACCTAGTTGTGTTCCTTGGCCGAACCTTAGGCTAGAACCATAAAAGGTTCGCTGCCAAGGGAGTTGGCCGAGACCCAACATGCAAGTTTCTTTACATTTATTGGCCCAATCGATGGGTTAACTTCGGCCCACATTAGAATGAGCTCAATTCCATCCCATCCGGCCCAAACCAATCATACTTGGCCCATGTTATTCCCTTTGATCCACATAGTGGTTTTCGGTCCATTAGGAGCTTTAAGTTGGCCCAATATTGTCTTTGGCATTTTACATAGTCCATAAACAAGTTGGTTGGTCCAATATCACGTTCAATTGGCCATAGTTGACCTAAGTGGCCCATGGCCTTTGTTAAGCTCTCATGGTCTCATGGGCTTAAGGCCCAATGTGTGGCCCTCGACTTATGACAATTGTGAATTGATCATAAATAGGTTAGGTTTGTAACTTAACAAAAATCATGAAGATCAATTCACAATCACAAAGACTTAAAACACTTGAACATTATTACATATTTTTCATGTTAATCAATGGTTTATCAATGGTTTATCAAACTCTTAAACACATGTGATGTTGTACAAACAAAATTGTGCATAAAAGAACATCACACATCCTTCTCATGGATCCATGATCAAACAAGTAACTCAATCATGACTTTCAAGTTCACACAACACCTTTAACTGTGACATCCATTAATTTTTCAGGTTTTAACCTCGACCGAAGCTTTAATTCTATGTAAATAGGTTAGACTCATTTAAAATCACCAAAATCCAACAAGTTAAATATATATATATATATATATATATATATATAATAATGTTATATATTTGGTTTAAGTTAATTGGTTCACAATCAAATATCAAAACTTAAAACTTCGTTGTTTTTGTTGTTTAAATACCACTAACATTGGGTCTTAAAAGCATAGTCAAATGAGTATTTATACCTATTTTAGGAACCTGATCATACTCCTATACACAACCTTATTATTTTTCTTTAATCAACTCTCACCCATCCTTCTCCAAAAATCAATATATACATACATATGTGTGTATATATATTTACACACTTACGTGTGTGTGTATATATATAAACGATGAAAAAAAATTAAACTTGAAGACGATATATATATTGCAAAATCATATCCTATTATAATATTGTTTTTTTATAATATATGGGTACACATTAAAAAAAAAAAAAAAAAAAAAAGACCATACCTTTCTTCCTCTTATTCTGACAACCACAATACTCTTTATCCAAGTCAAGGAAGTAAGTTCCCCATACCCTATAAAAGTTGACGTCAATTCACCCACCATTTCCCTACTATATAAAACAAAAAAAAAATAATAAGAAGAAAATGAAGCAACACTCAAAATCTGGACAAAAACACTAAGTTTTTTTTTTTAAAAAAATCCATACTTTCCAACTAGTATAAAAGGAAACCAAAACCTTCCAAACAAACCATGAAAAACCCTCAAACTTCCAGCCTCTTTCTATTATTTTCGGCTTCCACATATTACAAAGAAGCTTTTCTCAATTCCATTACCACCACCTAAACAAAACAATCCCTGATCGAACTAACTGCAACAATCAAATTAATTTCTAGCTAGGCCAATCATCTCCTTTCAAGATTCCTAGTTAAAAGATCAAACTTATTCTACTTCTCTACCTTCTCCTTGCTTGCTAAGGTGAAGCCTGCTCTTGAACGTTTAATTAAAATTATATATATGCACAAATACACATTCCAGATTTTTGGACAGAATATGTCCCAACTTTAAGTAACTATAACTTGGTCTTAAGAACACGAAAATTAGCAAACTAAGACTCTGTGGTTAAGTTCATTGAGTTAGCTTTCTAACTACTAACTACTACTTACACGTTTTCTAACTCAACCAAATGATACCCAAAATAACTTCTACAAAATAAGTACGCAGATTTAGACCTTCTGACTTGAGTGGTTGTTTCAGCCTATTTTCGAGCAGAATCACAAAAACTTTTCTAAACGAAAGTTCTTCGAAACACGTTAAATTACTAGACTGCAAAGTCTTATAATTTTTGAGAAACGTTTGCTACCTTAAAAGTTTACTCAAAAAATGTTAAACATAATCTGTCAAAAACGAAAATTTATAAAAATGCATACTTACATGTCCTATATATATATATATATATATATATATATATATATATATTTGTTACGAAAATGATATAGTGATTTTAGATAATTTTTATTGACATATAATATTTCAAAGCTTTAGATATTGATAAACAAAAATGAATATTCTTCAAAAATGCTCCGTTATCATGCCGAAATTTTCAAAAGTAATAAATAATTATTTTTGCAAGTTTAAGGCATGACTTTATTATGACAAATACGACAACATAAAAATAAAAATAATATATAACAAGAACACACAATTACACAAAACCTCATTAGTTCGCAGACTCAACATGAATCCGGAATGTTGTAGGAACTGGGTAGTGATTTCAACACAAGGCAACATTCACACTCTCAGGATCAGGGATCCACCTTTACAGTGAGTTTCACGGCCCCTATTTTTACAATGTTTTACTAACTCACAGGGGGAGAAATCATGCTTGTAATCGTTTCATTGACACAAGTGGTTTTGGTTCAACACATTATTACATGAGTTACTTTTATCGCTTTAAGTCCCCTATTCTATAACCGTTAATTGTGGGTGAACGTGAATTATTGGGAATAGTACTATTCGGGAGTGACAAACCCCACCCGTGGTTAGTAGCTCTAACTTTGATTGTAGGTCAGATCGGGTGCACAATATTCATCTCAATACAATGTTTTGCGATAGAACATTGGGATGGGGCAATTCAATCATGTCGAGTTCGGTTATGGGAGCTCATGGTAATAAGTAATATACACAACTCATGATATTGTTTTTAGAACAATAGTCACATTTTGAAACCTTGTGGTCGAATGAAATAACTCAATTTTTACGTGTCTAAACCTGTGAACTCACCAGCTTTATGCTGACTGTTTTTAGCATGTATTTCTCAGATAATTGAAGCAAACATTGGGACATATTTTGGGAATGATTAGCTTGAAGTCACAACACATTCAAATGCATATTTTTGGGATTTTCCTTGCATAGCCTATTGACTTAGGCCATGTTTGTAAAATCTTAAGCATCATATTTTGGAAGTTTAGAAGTTTTGTTAGTTATGTTTGGATGATTGTAAGTTAAGACATCATGTAAACCATTATTATCGATGCATATAGAAGTCGTTCAATGTAAACAATGACTGTGAAATCATGACCGTCGCACCTTGCGTGTTTCGCCTTGGCGGGGTGTGACAGATTGGTATCAGAGCCATTGGTTATAGAGAACCAGGTTGCATGTAGTAACTTGAACTATAACCGTAGGCTCAAAAGTTTTCATTCTTACTACGCATATAGGCATGACTTAAGTTAAAACATTCGAGGATTGTTTTATTGCTAGCATGTCGATAACATGTAACCATGTTCGCTTGTGCACCGAATGAGGATCACCCTATTCGCACCACTTCCACCAACGTCATCAGCAGAGACACCATCTCCCATCAAGGAGTCTAGCGATACCAATAAGGATGTCATGGTGTCATACGACAAAGACATCAAAAAGAATTACAGGTCCAATCTAGAAGAACCACCGGGAAGTCTAGTTGAGGATGGTGCACGCCAAGTTATCACTAGGAACGAGAAAACCGAATCTAAAGATATTGTAATACTCTAAGGACACTCTATTTCAAATGATATAGAGGATGACACTTCCAGGGCTCAGAGTAGTTTCTCTAGCACCATTCAACTCAAGTGAATACTTTCTTCAACACTCTATTCTGAATAACTCTCAACCATGTAACCGGTGGTTAAAGGGTGGACTCCTTATGTCCTTATGGATGGCACTATGAACCGAGATAGGATGAACCAAAAGGATTATGTAAGATAAATTGACGATTACGGGTGGCCAACGTAATGGTGAATTTATATGTACATATGAATTTTGACAAAACCTATTATTCATAATACAAAAAAAAAACTCAACCCATAAAGAAAGATCTATAGGAGATATCGGAAACACCTTACAAAGGATTGTGTTTCCATTCATCACTAAGAACATGATGGAAGGATGGATTAAGACTCCCAAAATGTCTTCTTCTTTCAGGTCATCGTATGTTCATTGAACCTCCAATGGTGTCGTACGTTCACTGAACCTCAAATGATGCAACCCTTGTACTTCCCTTGAGTAATCATAATCATAAATCAAGTCAATGACTCCACATCAAGGGTAATATGTACCCTGACCACACCCATCTATAAGGAAGCTTTTCAACTCAATCCAAAGGAACGAATGCAGAAGGATTGGATTGACGCAATGAACATTTCCTCATTTGAAACTAAAGATGGAAAAACTTCGTCTACTATGTCGACCATTCATTTAGAACAAGTCTCACAAATTCTAAATTACTTACATCTTTAAGACAACATAGATTGATGAGAAAAATTGGCTTTGCCACATAGACCTCCATTTGATCTTAACCAATAGATATTTTGATCATAGTTATTGATTGTTTGAAAATATCCATCATTTTGCCCTTATACAGAAATCCTAGTAAGTCTAAGACTCTTGTTACAACTTTGTCTAGAAGACTATCTTGAAAAAAAAAACCTAAGTCAATAAGTATTATCATCTAGGTGAACCCTTTAACTGATAGTAAACACTTATTTTTCAAATCATTCCTTATACCTATTTCAATAACAGACAGTTACTTTGAGTATGATCATCTCCACAGAACTGCCAAATCAGATTTCATCTTCTGATGCACAAAGCCTCATCAATGCATCCTAGGTGAAAATACTTCAGATGCTTACTCTTCCACAATGAGTTATCAACACTCGTAAAATGGTGCGGTGATTTCTATAATAATTTACATTTCAACTGTGAACTGTGTAAACACATAACCTGATGTGTTTGTTAACAAAACTCTCCTGAACAAATACCAAAGAAAGATGTCAACACAAACTTCAGACAGTTAAACAAACACATACTCTAATGTACATGTAAGGATCATAATTACCATTGTACTTTATCCCTACCATGTTATGGACTCTAACCCATGGATTCCTACATATAACGAAAGGTTAGTCTCATTGTGGTTCTATGTAGAACTATCACATATATATTGATCAAAGCCAATACTCATATGAGGATTACCCTGAATGAAACTAAATCGTTTGAAAAGGTGATTCAACCATAAATCTATTACTCTTTAATACTCTCTTCATTCTTCTTCAAGATTTCTTAACCCAACTTACTCCTTGTCATTACTCATATGACAGATGATAGAGTACACCAACGTTTGACACATAAAACTAGTCACCTAGCCATCAACCAGAATTTATTGCCTAAGATCTTAGCATTCTTCATAGTGAATCCGTTACCTAGATTATTGATATTAAAGTTCCATACCCATGACTGTTACAGTATACCAAACAACTAAATTCAACCTCTTTTGACAAAAGCTTTAGGATTTTTAGATATCTACATTTGGTTTGTTGTAACACCACAATTATTTATGGTGAATGATCAATTCACCTTTGTTGAAAGTGCGATGGATTAGTTGTGGTACACCTTACACATAAATCCTAACGATATCTCGAATGTGAGAACTAGAGCTCGATCGGGAACTCACCTAAGCCTAGAAACCACATTCACTTCTACCTTGCATCTTGTAAAGAATTTGGCCATCCCTTAAAAAAATTTCTAGACACCTTGTCTACTCGTTATGTGTCATCCGGTGAAATTAGAATACAAACTTACTCTTTAAACTGCTAAATTATTTTGTCACAACTAGATTTGATCCTAAGCTAAATTCGTAGAATACCCAACTACTGTCTTACTTAACAGAGACTCGTATTCTAATTGAGCTACATACTTATCGAAAGATATAAACTTTATGCACCGGAAGCTAAGTCCTTAGTTTTGAAGAATAACTCTTTGAAAAAAATTGGAAATTGTACACCGACAACTCAATTTGGAGCTTGAGAAGAACAAAATACTTAAAGAAAGCCTCCGAAGGCCAAAATACTTAGACTTCAAGAAGAGAGCCTTAGAAGAACAATGTGAGCTTCTAAATAAACCCCACTACCCAAACTTTGTTGAATTTTCAAAGATTTAATTCCACTAGCTGAAATATCTCGAACTTCAGTCTAGATAGCTCAACCATTCAACCCGTTAACTTCGAAAGGGTTAAGTCCTTCGAAAGAGTAACGAACTACTCTTACTAACATGCAACTTTCTCCACATGGAACATCACCTATACCTCGAAAAACTTGAACGTTGACTCTCGATCTCTACTATACCTTCCAAAGAATTAACTAAAGCACCATGTGAAATCCTTCACGGAATGTCATCACAAGCGACTATGTTATTCCTTCTCTTGTAGATGGTGTTTCATACAAGTCGATGCCCTTCCGTATACTTTATAAAAAGGAAACAAAATATCACCTTGATATTGTACACAAACGTTATTATGTACAAAATTACCATTAAACTCGAATAGATATGATTAAGTTGATCTTTAACAGATTATCTCATAGAATCCTATTTCAACTATGCTTGGAAAAAAATCTCATAAATTACAAATTATACCTATGATGCCCCTACACTAGGAGATTTGATGTTTGTGCTTCTCACTAGCTAGTTATTCTCTAGTAACTAGATAGCGTCTGTTCATCCTACTCTCACTCAAGAACAAGCACTTTGTGACATGTCAATTATTAAAACGTAATATACCAACTCAGATTTTGTTATGAACACCAACCATGATGTGCATCGACATAAGAAAATTACATTCTAATCTTTGTCAATGATTATTGGTACTAGCAATAATCAGCTTTAATGACACTTCTTTAGAGCTCTAATGTGTGAACTATTCAGGTCATGATTAAAACTTGGCGCAAATACAAGGTTAACTCATACTAACATTTTATCGTTGTTTTGGGTGAACAAGGAAATGCTAGAAAATATATATATATATATATATATATATATATATATATATACACACTCCCTAGACAAGGTTGAAGATTAAAGGATCTGAACCACACTCAAAAGGGGAACTCCACACTAGCCATGAACAAGTTCCCTAGATACAAGAATTTTCTATCTATCACATCGAACTATGTTTGAAACTTACACCTAGCCTAGTTACTTGTACTTGAACTAACGTCACTCTTAGAAATTGTTAGTACTGAGATGGTGTGTTCATAACCGCTTGAACAACTCGATATTCAGATACTAAAATGATACATTATGATAATCACAAATCATTCTAACTTAATCTACTTCTTGATTAATATTTCTACCCTTTCTACTTTGAAGCTTATATGATGGGCAATGCCAATCTCCTGTATATTGGACAGAGGTTAGTTGGAGCCAACAACCAACTCACTGTTCCAGAACTCATTCATTAAACATTTGATAAAATCTTCAACATATTACATGCTACACGTGATCATTAGAAACGTGATGCTCATGAGTGACGTAAGCCTATGGAATTTCAAGTGGGAGAAAAGGTCATGTTAGAAGTCTCACAATGGAAAGATATCGTTAGATTTGGAAAACACAGAAAGCTAGGTCCATGATACATCGAACCCTTTGAAATCCTAGCAAGGATTGATCTTGTGGCTTATCAAATCAAACTACCTCCTGAACTCAGTGAAGTTCACAACACATTCCTCGCTTCAAAACTGAAAAAGTCTTTATCTTATGAAACACTCGTTATACCCTTAGATGGAATTCAAATCGATAACAAACTCCACTTTATAGAAGGACCGGTACAAATCAGGGATCGAGAAGTAAAACGATTGAAACAAAGTTGCATCCCTATGGTAAAGAGGTTCGATGGAACTCTAAGTGAGGACCAGAATTTACTTGGGAACGCGAAGATCAAATGAAACTCAAGTACCCCCAACTGTTCAAGAAGGCACCAATCTCATGACACACAAACTGAATTTCGGGACGAAATTCTTTTAACAGGGGGAGACTGTGACATCCATCAATTTTTCAGGTTTTAACCTCGACCGAAGCTTTAATTCTATGTAAATAGGTTAGACTCATTTAAAATCTCCAAAATCCAACAAGTTAAATATATATATATATATATAATAATGTTATATATTTGGTTTAAGTTAATTGGTTCACAATCAAATATCAAAACTTAAAACTTCGTTGTTTTTGTTGTTTAAATACCACTAACATTGGGTCTTAAAAGCATAGTCAAATGAGTATTTATACCTATTTTAGGAACCTGATCATACTCCTATACACAACCTTATTATTTTTCTTTAATCAACTCTCACCCATCCTTCTCCAAAAATCAATATATACATACATATGTGTGTATATATATTTACACACTTACGTGTGTGTGTGTATATATATATAAACGATGAAAAAAAATTAAACTTGAAGACGATATATATATTGCAAAATCATATCCTATTATAATATTGTTTTTTTTAAAATATATGGGTACACATTAAAAGAAGAAAAAAAAAAAGACCATACCTTTCTTCCTCTTATCCTGACAACCACAATACTCTTTATCCAAGTCAAGGAAGTAAGTTCCCCATACCCTATAAAAGTTGACGTCAATTCACCCACCATTTCCCTACTATATAAAACAAAAAATAATAATAAGAAGAAAATGAAGCAACACTCAAAATCTGGACAAAACCATCGAAACACTAAGTTTTTTTTTTTAAAAAAATCCATACTTTCCAACTAGTATAAAAGGAAACCAAAACCTTCCAAACAAACCATGAAAAACCCTCAAACTTCCAGCCTCTTTCTATTATTTTCGGCTTCCACATATTACAAAGAAGTTTTTCTCAATTCCATTACCACCACCTAAACAAAACAATCCCTGATCGAACTAACTGCAACAATCAAATTAATTTCTAGCTAGGCCAATCATCTCCTTTCAAGATTCCTAGTTAAAAGATCAAACTTATTCTACTTCTCTACCTTCTCCTTGCTTGCTAAGGTGAAGCCTGCTCTTGAACGTTTAATTTAAAATTATATATATGCACAAATACACATTCCAGATTTTTGGACAGAATATGTACCAACTTTAAGTAACTATAACTTGGTCTTAAGAACATGAAAATTAGCAAACTAAGACTCTGTGGTTAAGTTCATTGAGTTAGCTTTCTAACTACTAACTACTACTTACACGTTTTCTAACTCAACCAAATGATACCCAAAATAACTTCTACAAAATAAGTACGCAGATTTAGACCTTCAGACTTGAGTGGTTGTTTCAGCATATTTTCGAGCAGAATCACAAAAACTTTTCTAAACGAAAGTTCTTCGAAACACGTTAAATTACTAGACTGCAAAGTCTTATAATTTTTGAGAAACGTTTGCTACCTTAAAAGTTTACTCAAAAAATGTTAAACATAATCTGTCAAAAACGAAAATTTATAAAAATGCATACTTACATGTCCTATATATATATATATATTTGTTACAAAAATGATACACTCATTTGTGTACATATATATAGTGATTTTAGATGATTTTTATTGACATATAATATTTCAAAGCTTTAGATATTGATAAACAAAAATGAATATTCTTCAAAAATGCTCCGTTATCATGCCGAAATTTTCAAAAATAATAAATAATTATTTTTGCAAGTTTAAGGCATGACTTTATTATGACAAATACGACAACATAAAAATAAAAATAATATATAACAAGAACACACAATTACACAAAACCTCATTAGTTCGCAGACTCAACATGAATCCGGAATGTTGTAGGAACTGGGTAGTGATTTCAACACAAGGCAACATTCACACTCTCAGGATCAGGGATCCACCTTTACAGTGAGTTTCACGGCCCCTATTTTTACAATGTTTTACTAACTCACAGGGGGAGAAATCATGCTTGTAATCGTTTCATTGACACAAGTGGTTTTGGTTCAACACATCATTACATGAGTTACTTTTATCGCTTTAAGTCCCCTATTCTATAACCGTTAATTGTGGGTGAACGTGAATTATTGGGAATAGTACTATTCGGGAGTGACAAACCCCACCCGTGGTTAGTAGCTCTAACTTTGATTGTAGGTCAGATCGGGTGCACAATATTCATCTCAATACAATGTTTTGCGATAGAACATTGGGATAGGGCAATTCAATCATGTCGAGTTCGGTTATGGGAGCTCATGGTAATAAGTAATATACACAACTCATGATATTGTTTTTAGAACAATAGTCACATTTTGAAACCTTGTGGTGGAATGAAATAACTCAATTTTTACGTGTCTAAACCTATGAACTCACCAGCTTTATGCTGACTGTTTTTAGCATGTATTTCTCAGATAATTGAAGCAAACATTGGGACATATTTTGGGAATGATTAGCTTGAAGTCACAACACATTCAAATGCATATTTTTGGGATTTTCCTTGCATAGCCTATTGACTTAGGCCATGTTTGTAAAATCTTAAGCATCATATTTTGGAAGTTTAGAAGTTTTGTTAGTTATGTTTGGATGATTGTAAGTTAAGACATCATGTAAACCTTTATTATCGATGCATATAGAAGTCGTTCAATGTAAACAATGACTGTGAAATCATGACCGTCGCACCTTGCGTGTTCCGCCTTGGCGGGGTGTGACATTAACCATGAGATCAAGTTATTCATGAGTTAATCAAGTTCAAGTTAACACTAAGTCAATCAATGAATCAAAGTCTATACAACTATAAATCTTATATCTTATGTATGATTACAATGATATAGGAACCAGTTAGAAGTCCTGTTTGCTACTTGCTATTTGTTATAGTTCAGAGTCTACTACAGACAGGTGAGAACATTAGCCCCTCTTTCTACTGTTTTTACAACTGTTTTGGGGTGGAAAACGTGATCAAATGCTCTTACTTCAATCATATTTCATGATACATATTACTGTTACTTGGTAAACATTACAGGTTTACCTTAGAAATCCAAGGGATTTCTCGATTGTTTTTTTAAAGGAATTTATAAACTCTTTTACTCTAAACTCGTGTTTTCGAAATTAATCTTTTATAAACCTTGTTGTTATACAAGGATGCTATCTTATGTACTCAATCAAAAGATTCACAACATGGTATTCAAACAATGGTTTTCATGGTGTTCAAACAAGGATTCATTTCATGGTATTCAAACAGAGGATTCATTTCATGGTACTCAAACAAGGTTTTCAATCATGTTATCAAATAAGGCATTAACACGCTAGTTTAAAGCAATGTTCAAAAGCATGGTGTCCATCGTTGTGAACAAACTTATAAACACATCAGGTTTCATATTCATTAGCCTTAGTACTGGGTGATCACAACAAGGGAAAGCGGACACAATTCCGATTGCTGCATTTAGATTTTAAATCTGTTTTATAAACTAACTGTAGATTTCGGTTACATATGGTTATCATTGTTGCTGACTAATTTTCTGACTCCAAACGTAGTTTGGGACTTGATTATATGTTGGTTTTTGTGCAAACAGTCTTTGGACTGTTTACACTCGTTTGACATACCTGATGTTAGTTTGGGTTGCAACCCATCCATGTAATTTCCATTATTGCTTTAATATACCTATGCCTTATATTACATATTCATGTTTACAAATGTTAAACCTATCGTTCTCACCAACTACTTCTGTAGTTGACAGTTACTTTTCACGTGTTTCAGGTAATCAGGTTTAAGACTTTCTCAGTGACAACTAAGGAGACCATTCTAAGATAGAACAAGATGAAGAAACATGCTAGGATGGATTAGAAACACACTAAATCCTAATTGTTTAATTGTCTTGTTTGAAGTCTTATTTTGTAACTATAATTTAGGGTCTGTAGTTGTCTTTCTTTTGATAGATAGATTGGCTGTAACTAAACAATTGTCTAATCATTATGAAACTTAGTAATCCATTGTGGTTGTTCTTATTCAATACTTGTGCATGATTCAACTGTTCATACGTCACCGCGCCGTGGATTCCGCACGCGGCGCAGGGGTGTGACATCAACCTTGGTCTTGTATAAACATTAGTCTTTGGATACACAAAAGAATTCTTCTTCAATACATAAAATTGAGGCACCAGCCAATTCCAACCAGTCTTTGCTTCTTTCTTCAGCATCTTCTCAAACCTTTCATTATGTTCTGTCTGAATTGGCTTTATCATCCTCAGCCTGGATAACTGCATACATTCAAAAGAAGGAACTGACATGATATCAAATGCCTTTCCAAAATATTGACATCCATGAGTCCTCTTGACAACATAACATCCTATGTTCTTCAAGCTTCCAGAAATATTGTGAAAGTAACCATAGCTTACAATTCTTCCTTTCATCTTTGACTTAGATCCAATCTTGAATCTTGTGAATTGAATAGCTTGGTCTTCTTGAACTTTTTCTTCAATTATTTCCACCATTTGTTTGAAAATCATCAAGTGATCAATAATGTACTTGTGTTCCTCTTCACTTTCTCTCCACATCTCCATATAAGTCTTTTCTTTCAAAGGATCAACTGTTGTCTTTGGAGCTCTTCTCTGAACTTCAATATCAAATATCTTCTTCAAAGTTTGTAGAATATACAAATTCTCATCCACTTGATCATCTTGTTCAAAGTCAATTGACTGATCTGATTCTTCAATCACCATTTTTCCAGCATCATTAACATTCAGTAAATCATTCAATCCAACTCCAAACAAATCAGCTAACTCTGTCTTTGAATAACCACCTCTAATTTCTCCTTCCTCCAACTGTTTATCTTAAGATAATTCACCAAACATAATTTGCAAATGTACATCAGCATGTTGTTTAAACAAATCCACAAAAGTAGGCAATGAATAATCAACACTTTCCTTTGGATACTCTAACTCAGTCAAGTCTTCCACGTCAAAATCTTCAATGTCTTTAGCCTTATCAGAAGAAACAGAAGAAATAGGAGTAACATCAAATGAAATCCCAGAATGCTTGTAAATTAATATAGCTCCAGTGATGGAATTCAAAACACTTGAACTTCCAACACTTGTCACATCACCATCATCATCTTCATCATCATGATAAGCATTAAAACTTGGATGTTCATCAACATCTGAATCTTTATAATCTACCTTTTTCTTCTTCTTCTTCTTCATCAAGATTAACAAACACTGGATCAGCACTAGCACCAGTAGTCTCAGCTTGAGTATCTTTAACTTGAATATCATCAATCTTTTGCTTCAACTCTTGATTATCTTTCTTCAATTCAGCAATCTCAGCATTCTGCTTCACAATCATTGTTTCCAATGATGTAATTCTCTAATTCATTAACTTCATTTCAAGAAAATCCTCTTCTCTCCACTTCAACAATTTAGAAATTTGACCTTTCATCACATCTAAATCACTTGAACTTGAAGAAGATGGTTGTTTAGTTTCAGCTTTATCCTTTTGTTTACTATACTTGTCAAAATCTTGTGACAAGATAGATATCCTCCTTCTCAGCTCAGTATCATCGTAATCTAAAGAGAAGTTTAAGTCCAAGTCTTTTAAGCCTTCAAACAAAGAATCTCCTGTTGAGGTAGAAGTTGCTTGAAATGATGTAGTCACAGTTGTAGCATCCATGAATGAAGGAACAAATGTAGCAACATTAACAAACTCAGGTGTCTGAATGAAAGTCTCTGTCTGAACATGAACTGGAGATGTAGAAGCTTCTTCTTGAACTGTTGAAGCAACTGAAACAGGTTCAGAAACATGAATAGAAGCTGGTGTAGAAGAAACAACTACAGGAGATGATACAATGATCCTGGGAGTCCTTGTCTTCTTCTTCTTAGGCACCTTGGCCATTCTCTTCTTTTTCTTTGGTTTTGACGACTCAGGCTCATCAACAGTAAAGTTAGGATCATTTTCTTCTTCTCTTACTTCTTCACTTTGTCTTTGTGCTGGCCTCTTCTTCAATCTCCTCACCATCTTGTTTCCCACCTGAACTGTCTCCATCTCTGATTCTGTAGATTCTTCATCTTCAGCATCAACTCCAACATCTTCAGCATCAACATTTTGAGAAGCAGTAGCCTCTTCTCGTCTTTGAGCTTCTTGTTGATCTGGGTAAATCACCTGAAGAGGAACCAGTGTAGTAGGAGTTACATCTGGCCCTTGAACTGGTTCTTGAGTTTGTTGCTGAGATTGAGAAGACTGAGCTTGTGATTGCCTTGCTTGTGAATTAAGAGGAGGAGGTGGTGGCTGTTGTTGATCATCATCATTATCACTCAAAAGTTCATTGTATGAACTTGAATCTTCATGCCTCCAAGCATCATTGCAAGGAGCAACGTAGTTAGCTCTAGCACAATGTCCAACTACATCCTTAATCAGAATATCATCATTGCTCTTCTGATAGATTTTGACTTGACAAAGACTGGAATCAGTCACATGTTTCAGCTTGAGAAGATCAGAAGCAACTCTCGGCAAGTTCTGTTCAGGAAACCTTTCATCAATCAGCAACTGAATAAACCTTGGATACATATAAAATCAATCCTTGGCCTTGGTTATATTGTCTGACATATATCTAAAGATCATTGCAGAAAAATTGAACGGTTTGTTCAATATCAATGCAACCATTGCAGACCTCATCAGATCTCTAAGTTCATCAAATGTTCCCTTCCTCATGCTGAGACAGTATAACAGAACATGTGCTAACAACTTGTACTGCAAAGGTAATTTGCCCTTCTTGATGGAGTATTCACTGTAAACTCCAAAATATCTGATCCTCAAGAAGCATCACTTAATGCACCTCTCAGAAATGAGAGTCATTCCCGCAGGTTCACCTCCGAACTGTAAAACCCTCCTAAGGTCAACTTCAGTAACTATAATGGCTTGTCCAAGCACATTAGCCTCGATAACATAATCTTCATCAACTGTGATCAGTATAGCAGAATCCCAGAAACTCTGAATGTGTGATCTGTATATCTGCAGGAGTTGGAGATAGCATGATAAATCCTTGACCGTCTTAAGAACTCGATCATCGGACGAAATTCCTTGTCATTCTTCGTTGTCGGATCCAGATAAGAACAGAGGTTGTGTTTATCTCCGAATGTAAGAGTTGCCATTTCTACAATCAGAACAAACAGAAATTAAAACAAAAAATCAAAATTAAAAAATCAAAATTAAAAAATCAAAAAAAAAATCTTAAGTGTAGAAACTAGCGAACCCTTTCCCTGTGCCGAACCTAGACTTAGACGAACCTGATTATAAGACAAACCTATTTATATCAACGAACCTGACAATGAACGAACCTTGATTATATCAAGAACCTTATGGTCAAACGAAACCTTGACCTTAAAGTTCCGGTTCAAAGACACAAAGAGGTTCGGCCTGAACCTTTTAAAGTTCAAACGAACCTTATGTATTCAACGGACATGTGTTCATTTCACGAACCTAATCCATTTTCAAATCAGATTTTCAAATCTATGAATTAGATCACAAAATCTATATCCAAAGATTCGCCATTGACAGATGAACAACATTAATGAAAACAATTTTACCAAAATTTAGATTTAAACAGGTTTTAATTCAAAATAACAGGTTTGACTAAACTAGATTCAAAATCAAAATATCTCCTAATCTAGCCGGTCAAACTGCAATATATTTACCTATATAAATTCACGATCTAAATCCGAATCTAATGGTATAAGTCAAAATTTTTCAAGGATTCAGAATCGAAAAAATCAAGATTCAAGTTTGCAGGTTCGGTAAACTGTTCTGATGAAAGTGACGAAGGTCACACACACGAACCTCTATTTATACGAACCTGTGAACAAACCTTATTGACGTACTTTTAAGTGTCAACAAACCTATTGGAAGAACCTGTCCAAAACCTCTCAAACGAACCATTAACAAAACCTGTTAGACGAACCTGTTCAAAACCTATCAGGCAAACCTCCAAGCAAACCTTTTGAAATTCAATTTTATTTAAAAATTTCAAACAAAACAATGTTTAATATTTCAAAGTCAAAACATATAATCAAAAATTATTGATTTAACATCAGATAAAACTAAAATCTTTTTGTATTTTTCAAATTTTAGAACAAACACACTACAAATTTAACAAATCTAACTATGAAATATAAACTAACAAAGCAATCACATATTTTTGTTTGAGAATGATCCAGACATGAGATAATATTGTATTACAATCATCAACACACCTGATTGAATTAATGAATATATTTATCAGCAAATTACAATTCAAAGATGATTGTTAGTATATAAAACCTCTTTAAGTTTAAGTACTTAGATAAGATACCAATTGAATACAAAACTATCAAATACTTTATGTTCTCCATTTACTTGAACACATCCCCGTTTTGTGAATAATTAAACAAACAGTAATGTCCTTGAAACAATTTATTTCAATTTTAACTAGCTTGATCATGTAAAATCAAAACAAAATATCTTTGAAAATAACAAAATATAAAACAAATTGAATTTGTTCAAAACCTTGGAATCAAGGTTGATACTTTCGTATGCTCAGATGATCCAGAAAATGAACGAAACAATAATTTAAGATTAAGCTTTTAACAATCAGATCGATATTCTCATATACGCAGAGATTGTCCAAATCTTAATCAAAACCAAGAAAACAAATATGAATCATTTAAAGTTATAACAATCAGTTCGATACGTAAGTATACGCAAAGAATGTTTCAGCTTTAAACTAAAACAAAAGAAAAACAAAATTTAGAATTTTTTAAAAAAAATTAAACACATGATCAAAAACTAGTAACTTAAATTTTGTTCAAGAAACATTTTGTAAGATTAATCACCACTCATCAGGACAAAGCTAAACACTGTATTCTAAGCATCTGTTTCTCATAAAGCATAATCAAAATTTTGTCAAATGTTATCTCAACTAAGTTATAAACCTACCAACGTATCATACTAAGTAGTTGTAAATGCTCTTTATGTTTAATTTCTAATATGATACAGATGTGCTTCCAACTGCTACAATGTAATATCCTTTCTCATTTGGTCGAATCAATTTCTCAGAATTTTTAATTTTTTAATGTTTTTGTGTTTTTGATTTTTCAAATGTTTTTGAGTTTTTCAAAATTTTCTCCCCCTAAAAACTAAAACACAAAACAACAAAACAATTAAAATATCTGATGTTAATTCAATAAAAATTGATTATGAAGGAAATTGATTTAAAATGACCTCACCTATGACCCGAATGCCATTTAATTTGAGTAAATACTCAAAATGATTTTTATCAAAAGCCTTGGTGAGAAGGTCTGCCCGTTGCTCATTTGCATGTATCTTCACCACATCAATAAGTTTCTTTTCATAGCAATCGCGTACGAAATGAAACCTAATGTCAATGTGTTAAGAACATGAATGATACACTGGATTCTTTGTGATAGCAATAGCAGCCTCATTATCAACATGAATTGGGGTTGTCAAATAATTCAAACCATAGTCTCTCATCTGTTGCTGTATCCACAATACTTGTGAACAACAACTGGCAGCAGCTACATACTCAGCCTCGCAAGTAGAAGTAGCTACAGATGTTTGCTTTTTACACTACCTAGAAACTAATCGTTCCCCCAAAAATTGTGCACCTCCTGTAACATCAGTGCCGGACGTGTCGTCGGAACAGTGATCTCTACAGTAACTCGTACAGTAACTCAGGTACACACTACGTGAAACTATGTATATGCTATTGATACTTAATGCTTGACACTAAACTATTATGCTATTGGTCTGAAATCTACTTTAAATCTCACAGTTTAACAGTCAGAAACAAATCAGACAACACAGAACTGACACACAGATGCTAGATTTGATGCTATTATGTATAAATGTATGTGAGGATAAACCATAACGGTTGTTGTTACATAATGCTAAACCGACGACTTTTTCGTATAGGTGACGACCTGTACGAATAAATCGGAAAGTTTAAAGTTCTGAAATGATGACGGGAAATTAGAAAACAAGAATCAGAAAGCCAAACCATCGTCGTGTTCGTTCGAATGACGATTCGAACGAATACGCGCGATGGTGAAGCGTTCTGACGAAACGAAAACAAAACGATACGAACGATAATAACTTTAAGAAAATATAACATTTTCTGTTTTACAATTTTGAAACTCATCAGAAATAATTAAAAGAAATTCTTTAATTAAAACGCGTACAATAATTAATTACGATAAGTAATTCAAGAAAAACGGAAATTAAAACATTTACTAGGAATAACCACCTTCCAAACACTTAGAAATATAGCCTTTTATTTAAGTTACAAAAACACGCGAGTAACGTGCCGGAAACACGACGAAAACGACAACCAAGCAACCGAAACAAACCTGAACACTCCCGGGGTATATAAACCCTCAATGATGCATTTATTTCATTCTTACATGCTCTCTCTCTCTCTCACTAAAACCTCTCAAATCGTTTCCTCTCTCTCTAAGATTCAAGGCTTCAAATCATTGTATCTCGCTCGGTTCTTGGTGAAATCTTGCTTTCTTGGTGTCCACACGAAGATCTTGAAGCCCCCTACCTAGAAGTACAAATGATCTGGAGCTTTGTCCAGCCAAAACTCAGGTAATGAGCCCTAAAGATTCGGAAAAATTGGGTTTTACACACCTTTATTCTATCACACGTACAAATGGCTTAAACCTTGACTTATCCGATTCTAAACCTTCATTCAAGCTTCACGAAGGTTAGTAGAACTAGATGTGAGCCATGGAACCATTCGAAATCTCGCAGGTCGATGATGATGATGGAGCTACTTGCAGGTTCGTGAAATGGCTGAGTCGTGGCCGAACCTATTTCTTTCAGATGGCCGAACCCATGGGTAGCTTGCCTCAGCCAAACCCTTGTTACTCAGCCAAACAAGGGGATGGACGATCCTCATTGGCCGAACCTTCCCACCCAAGCTTAACTGCCGAACCATCAATAGGCGAACCCTAGCCGAACCATAGGTCTCGAACCTCCATCAATCTAGACCAACCTATACCCAGTTGAAGCCATGCACATGACATGAACTCTTCCAAGGAAACCCTACGAACCTGTTAACACAGACATGGCCGAACCATGACGAACCTGCATGAGCTATGAGAGCCGAACCTAGCATCATTGGGGCTGCGAACATGCAAGGAAACCATGCTCACCAAACCTTTGATTACGACCTGTTAGCCCCGAACCTTAACACTAACGAACCCTAAGGTTCGCTGGATGGGCTACGGCCGAACCTTAGGTCAACGTGTTACTAGGTTAGCTGATGGAGGGTTGGAACTAATAAGCCATCACATGCACGGCCCAATTCATTTGCTTTGGCCCAAACCCTTGACCCTTAGACTCACCTATGCGGCCCAGAAGAGAGTTCAGCCCATGTTGGTTTCTTTGGCCCAAGAATAGATCCCCATCCGGCCTATGTGATAAATTCGGCCCACACACCTACTGATGATCCAAGACAATTGGCCTAAGCCCACTCACATAACCAAGCGGCCCAATTACACATAGGTTAGGCCCAAGGTCCATATTATCCGGCCCAATAACTGTCATTCGGCCCACGTGCAACAACCCGACCCATAGAGATTACTTTGGCCCAAGTGAACCAGCCCAAGTGATGCGGTAGGCCATGATACTGTGATTGGCCCAATACACTACTTTGACCCATAAGAAGAGCCTAGCCAAATAGTTCGGCCCATACGCAATTAGGCCCACTATGACTCATTCGACCGAAAGAACAAATGAGGAGAGAACACTTTAAAACAATACTAATGCTCACTTGTTTGGGGATTTACAACTTAAATTACTATAAAGGGGATAATGTTTTGAAACTAATGAATTTCCTAAAGTCCTAAGGCTTTGTTTCTCAAAATATTCACAATTGAGGGAAAGGATCAAATCAAATGAACAAGGCTAACCTCTAAAAAGAGTAACTTAAGGTTGAATGAGCATTGAGACATACAAGTGTTAGCCTACTTTAGGCTAACACATACACGAACATGAATTATTACAACTTGTACTAGTAAGTTGCAAACAACATGAAATCAATACAGGATCGTGAATACTACTACAAACACAACAACGAGCGCGTACATTCTTGTTTTACTTAGTCGACCACTACAAACACAAGGTGAGTTCATTTGTCCCTTTTCAAACATATTTGTTTTTACCTCGGGACTGAGAAGCATGTTATACATTTTAAACAATGATTGAAATGTTTATTAAATGCTTTTACACATATTCATGATGCTTATAGTAATACTTAAGCTTTTAACTCTTACTTTGGAAGCTATAAACGCGATGCTAAAACTATGTGCTTGATGCTTATGCAACTAGATGCTTGATGCTTATGCTATAAACTTGAAGCTTAAACTAGATGCTTGATGCTTATGCTATAAACTCTATGCTCAAACTATATGCCAATACTTGAAACTAAATGCTCAAAGCTATAATTGTATGCGAATTGCTAAGCTTTTATCTATTCATAGGCTACGTAATTGCTAAACATTGCTAGAGCAAAGCTTGTACCCATGCATTGAGATACGTGAAAGCTAAACTATGGGATGCTAAGCTTTTATCTATATATATGAGATACGTAAATGCCAAACATTGCTAGAGCAAGGCTTGTGTCTATATATGAGATATGTAAATTGCCAAACATTGCTAGAGCAAGGCTTGTATCTTATATAGGAGATACGTAAATGCTAAACTATTCGGATGCTAAGCTTAAACCAATTCATGAGATACGTAATGGCTAAACATTGCTAGAGCAAAGCTTGTATCTAGCCGTGGGCTACGTAAATGCTAAACATTGCTAGAGCAAAGCTTGTACCCACGCATGAGATTGGTGAAAGCTAAACTATGATTTGTTAAACAACGGTGCTTGTACATCTTACTCTAAAGCTAATATACATGAATGCTATAAACTTGTAAACTTTGAAACAGTATACTAAAGCTATGATGAAGACTGGATTGAATGGTAGGTAAAATGCTTAATCATCCTTAACAACAGTGTCATATGCGGATTAGTATGTGGTGGAATGGCGTCTGGGCGGGTTGTAGGCTCGACCCTTTCGTATGCCCTATATATAAGCATACCGATTTGGATATTACATGTGGTGTTAATGAGGTTAAGGTTTTACTGAAAGAGGTTTGCTAAAGCTATTTTACACTTATAAACTATATGAACTCACCAACCATTGTGTTGACTTTGTTTATTACATGCTTTCTCAGGTGATGCACAGGTTTAAGCTAAGGCTCAGGATTGCATGCTAGGATGCCCAGATAGAGGACCTAGTATACTTTTGGAAAGCACAACTTTTGTTATTAATACGAGTCACTTTTGATATCTTGTACAGATACAAGATAGTAACATTTGATTCTTTTGATAGGTTTACTTAGTTAAATTACTAAATATTGATATTGTAGTTTAACTTTGTAATCCTAGTTTAATGCTTTACTGTGCTTTAGTAATTCTTAACATTGATGCTATGTAAACCATCTGATCATCACGATTATCACTCACGATATCGCGCTCTGGGAACCTTCCGCCTGGCGGGGAAGTCGATCCGCCCCGCCAGCTCGGGGTGTGACACCTCCAGTTGTGGATTTCGCATCTGTCTTACATCCTCCATAATCGGAGTCACTGTCGGCATTGATGGAAAAGTTATCATCCTTAGGATACCACAGACCGATGTCTGGTGTACCCTTCAGATAACGAAGTATTCTCCTGACTACAATCAGATGTGACACTTTAGGTTTCGATTGATATCTTGCACAGATACTTGTAGCAAATACAATATCTGGTCTTGAGGCTGTCATATACAACAAACTTCCAATAATTCCACGATAAAAAGTAGGATCAATTATCTCTCCCTTAATATCAGGCTCAACCCCGTGATTAGGCTGAATATGCGTGGAAATTGGTTTTGAATCAAGCATGCTAAACCATTTTTAAATATCTTGAATATATTTTTTCTGATGAATGAAAATTCCATCATCAGTTTGATCAATCTGTAAACCCAGAAAAATTTTGATGTCTGACATTGCACTCATCTCAAATTTTTCAATCATCACCTCTTTAAACTCCAAACACATTTGTTCATTGGTAGAACCAAAAATAATATCATCTGCATAGATTTCAACAAGAAGAATATGCTTGCCCTTCTCCCGAAAGAACAAAGTTTTGTCAATCTGACCCCTATTGAACCCGTGTTCAATAAGGTGAGTCGATAATGTCACGCGGAGCCTGATGAAGACCATACAGTGTTTCCTTCAAAGAACCATACAGAAATGCAAACTTGACATCCAATTGAAAAACTTTGAATTTCTTATGAGCAGTAATGTCTTCTCAAATGCAACGTATAGAGTCCAAAAGGAATCCATTGTGATCCTCACGTAATCAGATTACAATGCATCTGATTCACCTCTATCCCGCCGTGTGTTCCCATAGCCTTCATCGAAACTATTACTAATAATGAGACATGAGAGAAAATAAATTCCTCAGTCTACTAGTCCACAAGTAACGATGGATGATGTACATCGATGTTATTGTGTATCTCAATGTGGGATGTTCTCATGTAATTAACAAGATTGAATAAGAACTAGTCTTATTACGTTATGTTAATCATTATGTGAATGACATTGTCATCATGAAGTTACGTTATCATGATATCATTCCTTGTAATCCATAAAATCACCATGTAATCCTTAAGCCGTAGTAAGAACTAGTCTTAGTACCCTTAAGTGACGCTGGTGGTGGATAATCAATGCGTTCATACTATCGTATAGTATGTTTTTAAGTTGTAAACTAAGTGTTATAAGTGATATTTGGAATGATATTTGGAAGATGTTTTATCTTCTAATCATTCATGTGTGGTGCCGTGTCATCATGTTTCTCTGTAATTGTTCTCATTGTTTATTCGTGTATGAATTTTGCCAACGTTTGCTCATGCAGGAATAACTAAGTGTTGTGAGATAAAATCTTACAACTATATTATTCTAGTGTGTTGATGAACTATGAAATTATATTATCATATTCATCTGAGTTTCCATGTTATCTCATGATCATACAAGCATGCATACAACGATAAGCGATAATAAACAATTTAATATTATCAAAATCAAAGTATAAGAAAAATGTTAAGCAAAACCTTTAAATAAATAAAAGTAAAGCATGTTTCTCAGCCCCGTGAGTTTAAAATCAGTTAAGATTAAAGAAAAGGGGTATATGAACTCACCTTGTTGTTGTAGGGTTGACTTAGCTTAAACAGATAATGCACGCGCTCTTGATTGTACTTGTAGTTGTGTTCACAATCCTATATTGATTTTATGTTGTTGTTTTTCATAAGTATAAGCCTTGAAATATGTGTTTGTGCGTGTGTTTGTGTTAGCCCTAAAGATGGCTAACACTTGCAAGTCTCAGTCATCACTCAGCCCCGGTTCCAGTGCTATACTTCTTGTGTTACTTGTTTTGATGTCTTAAGTTTACTTAACCCCGTTCTAGACTCTGGACACCCCACCATAAGTTAATTAATTTTCTTATTATTTTGAATCCGTTATTTCATGTAAATTACATAATTATGTAATAAATGTTTACTCCGAAATGTTTTGAGTCTATAAAACATATTAAACTCAAAATCCATCGCTTTTGTATTAGCCTCTAAGATCTCATGCAATCTTATCCTCTAATCTTTTTTTAATGAAATGTTAGCTTTCTGTTATCACATGGTTCGTATAGCACGTGATTGGGCCGAGTTGGTATCATATGGGTCAATTCTAGGTGAGCATTGGGCCAGTTAGAGTATAGGAAATGGGCCAACTAGAATTGTGTTGGGCCGAATGGAAATACAACTAGCCCAAATCTCATTCAAAGGTTTGTGGGCCGAAGGAGGGTGCGGGGGTTACACGGTTGGGCCAGGGAATCACATGGGCCTCCGTTGGTTCTGTTGGGCCTAGGCAAAACAATGTTGGGCCATGAACTTGGGCCGATTGTTTGGTCTGATCAACAATTCGAAAGGATAATCCCCAAAGCAGCGAACCTTGGGGTTTGTTGGTGGCTGGTTCGTTCCATGCACACTTGGGTTCGGCTAGGTTATTCATGAGCTCAAGGGTTCGTTTGAATGATCGAGGTTCGCTGCTATTGGCCACAAGGTTCGGCCATGAGCTGGTCCAGGGTTCGTCTCCCTGAGAGGGGTTCGCTTGAGCATGGGGGTTCGCCTAAGACCAAAGGTTCGGCTGCTGGCTAAGGGTTTGCTCAATAGGGTTCGCCACCTTCGTGTTCATCCTAAAAAGGTTCGGCCATAGCACAGCCCACGAACCCTGTATGTTTCCTCCTGGTCCTCATCCTCGAACCTTTGGTCAGCTGCTCCCATGGTGTTCTGCTGCAAAGTTCAGTTCCCAGATGCGAAATGTGAGCGTGTATAAGGGTTCTATGTGGTATAAAGGTGTGGGTAAAACAAAAGCTTAGAAAACCCTATTTTCGTAATTTCTCTTCGATCATACCTCCAGTTTGGCTGGGTGAAACACTAGATTGCTTGTACTTTCTTGTAGAGGACGTTGAGAGCTACGCGTGGACACCAAGAACACCAAAATCCGTTGAGAATTGAGCAAGATAGGCTAGTTTGAAGGTTGGATGTGGTGATAATATTCTAGAGAGAGAAATGGACTGGAGTGGTATTTTAGAGAGAGAGAGTGCAGCAAAAATATGAGAAAACACCTTTATTAGGTGTTTCAATACTTCGGGGTGTTCGGGTTTGTTTCGGTTGCTCGGTTTGTGTTTTCGTCATGTTTCCGGAACGTATCGCGTATTTAATATGTTTTAAATAAAAGAAATGAATTTAATTATTTGATGAGTTTCAAAATTGTAAAACGTTATTTATTTTATTTTTATTAATTTAATTACGTTCGTGTCGTGTTTCGTCTTCGTTTCGTCAGATCGCGTCACTCGAACGAACACGACGATGGTTTTGCTTTCCGACTTTTGTTCTCTACTTTTCAGTCATCATTTCAGAAACGTTAAACTCACAGATATGTTTGTGTGAATCGTCACCCACGCAAACACACTATTAGTTCATTATTCTGAAACAACACTGCAACATTGTTTTAAATTGTATTTCCTCACTGTCGGACTCAACTAAACATCCTGTTTTCACATTGTTTTCACATTGACTTGTCGGCCATCTGATTCCTGTCATCTATGGATATCAGATCGCAACCGATTTGTTATGGTTATTCACATATACACTGTTGTTTCTCATGATCCGTTGTGTTAACTGTACTTAGGTTTTCACTTAAATACACACAACTAATGTTTCAAATGTATGTTGTACTTACAGTATTTAAGTTTACACGAAAATACGTACAACTATTTCTTGTATTTAGAATTCTGTTAATACAAGTACTGTTTACACACATGTATTTACACATAGTTACTTGTCACACCCCAACTCGGGGAACTGGGGCGTAACGATTGATAAACATAATTTAAACTAGCAAAGCGGAAGCATAGCATAAATATCTCATAGCCCAAAGTAATTCAAACTAAAACATTCAACAAATTGTCTAATTTGCCACGCAGGGCTAAATATAACATTATCCATAAATTGTAAACTTGTCTTTAAACAACTCCAAATACAAAGCTAGGCTACTCCTAGGAGTTGTTCCATCCTTCTACTTCTAGCATCAACCTGAAAGACATGCTAAAATACGTCAACTAAAAGTTGGTGAGAACATGAGTTTAATATTAAGACACAACAGTACAGCATAATAAAGAGTATGTGATAATTCAAAACAATACAACCAACCCTGTGCCATGACCAGGCGTCTGCCTCATACACTGTTAGCCTGTGACATGGCCATCCCAATCTACTTCCCATTCCGAGACCCGTTCATGTCCTCGGTGTAAATGTATCATGATGAATATATGCCACAACGGTTATCATTAACCTCAGTGGGGTTTCAACCCTATTTATGTAGGGCCACCCTTTCGGGCCACTGTGCGTGGGGGATTCCCCAAGTAGTACTACCCATATACTCACTGGCTCACCCTGTGAGTTAATGGTTGTATATTATGCTTCATGTCTAGGGGAAGCAATTAAATTGAACGGTACGTTCATTATCACATATAAAGTTAAATAAACAGTTTAGAGCATGCTTTCAGTATCCCAAAATACTAAATAGAAAAGGGATCACATGAACTCACCTGTGCTATTGATGATACTTGGTTAAACCGACTGATGATTGATTGAAGCTTAGTCTTGATTGATTCCGTTGCCTAATTTATTTTTAAACTTTTAGCACTTACTCATGCCATCAATATATTGATGTATCATATTATGCATTTGTTTAATTGTTCCATGTTTTAAAAACTTTGTTTTCTTACAAAAGCACTTTTGATGGGTAGCCATACCTTATTTGGTTATATATCATAATTCATATTATGTCTTGCATGTATATAGGTATATACATAAGTATCTTGTATGTTCTTGACTTTTATAAGTCAAATTTGTTGGATAATTAAATATATTTTTACACAATTTGGCTCTTAAAAAAATATAAATTTAAAACACATTATCAAATAAGTTTTATATATTTAATTTTTATCAGTAAAGGGTCTGGGAAAATGTTATTTAATCTTTCCCTATTAATATTATGTTTAACCTCTTGTATCAATTATTGTTTTTATGTGTTTAAAATCCTCAAAAATTCACAGATAACGATTCTGATTACTAAAAATTCCGAAAATATTTGTGTAATCTTATACTGGTGTTATTAGATTACTGTAAAATTTTCAGAATTTTTCAAGCTTGTTTACTATTTTAAATTGTTTTAAACATTTTAAATACCATCAATATTATAATAAATATTTCCCGATATCTAAAAATTACTAAAATTTTTATACAGTAAAAAAATCATGCTTTTAGTCTACTGTAGAAATTTCAGAATCTTAAAAGGTCGTTTACTATATAAAACGATTTTTGCACTATTTAATACTTTAAATATCAATTAAATACCTAACGGTCACTAAAAATTACCATACTTTTACTGAGACCTCTATGTATTATTAGAATACCGGGAAAAATATTTACTTCATATTTTGGACAGTAACAAATTTAATACGTATTTTTAACCTTTACAAACATTTTAAATGGCAAATAATTAGTTTAAACTATCAATTTTTAGTTTCAATATTTTTCCCAGGTCTGATAACTATATTAGTAAAGATATAAAGTGTTCTTAGGATTTTTGTCACTCAGGAGCTATTTTTGATGATTTTATCAATATTTATAGAGATTTTAATAATTCTATAACTTATTTTAGACATAACAATAAATTCTCAAACTTTTTGAGTGTTATTCTAACATTATTATGAGCCTATTTTATTTACACATTCTGTCCAGAAGGTTATTAACATAATTTTTTTGATATTTTACATGCTTATAAACCTTAAAAATTGGGTTTTTGGGTCAAGATTATCAATATAACATATCTATCATTATAACCCAAACTTTTATACAATATTCCCCAGCAATATCATCACAACTAAACCTGCTCAAAATTTCGTGATACATACATTAGCATTTTAAAGTTGTATTTTCCATTTTTACATACATGCATGCATAGATATTACACTTTTTAAGAGTTGTGAGCCATACCCTTATGTTGTGAACTTGTGAATCACGTTCCAAGAGGATATTAGGGCTGTTAAGAAGTGTAGAATGCATAGAATAGATTTAGAGTTCATGCTACATATGAAAATGAAAGTTGTGGGTTTCCAAGATCATGATATTACACATGCAAGACTTGCATGTGTATGGATACGTCTAGGTACTCATCCCCCATAGTTGTGAGTGTTTTTGTTTATAATGAAATCGATTCTAAGAATGTGTAAAGGTTCATGTAACGAAAATCATGGCTTTTGTTTAGAAAATGTCGAATTTGCACACATGCATGTACATGCATGTGTGTTTTCGCAACTTAGAAGTTCTTGGCCATCATTTTAACGGTTCAAAGTGTCAAGGAAAAGAGTTTTAGGGCTGTTCACGAGTTGCAGGGGAAAAGAGAGTAGGTAGAACAAGATTTTCGAGTTTTAGAAGTTCACTATCTAACCTTTGTGTCGAATGTAAGGCTTGTCGTCGACCCAACTCCTTGAACTCGGGATAGTCTTGTGTTGTGACCTTCCAAGTTGTGAGCTCTTGAGGTGGATGTGGCTGGAACCCGTCGAGTTTTAGTGTCAAGGGGCTGGTCTTCGTTGATGACAAGAGAAAAGGAAGAGAGGGAGTGAGACTTGTATATTTTCAAATGAGGTAAAGTGTGATGTGGGTAGATGTGGTCGATTATAGAGAATGGAAAGAGGGAGAGAGTGAGCCGGTCAAGAGAAGAAAAGAAAAAGGGAGGAGAGGGATTGGGGAACCGGTTTTTGGGATAGAGAGAAGGAAGGGATTGGTTGAAAGTGAGGTGAGGGTGTGGGATAGTGTAAGATTTTTGTTGTCTTGTGATAGTGTATATATGTATACCGAAATGTATGTGTGGTCGTGTATGTGTGTGTGTGTATATGATGGTGATGTTTGTAAGAGACATAGAATTAATTCTATTGGTGATAGTGGGAGGTGTGGTAAAAGAAAAGGATTCTTTTAAATACACGGTTGTAGCTATAACCACATATGTATATGTTTTGTATGTGTGTGTGTCTAACGTATGTGTATATATGTATTTATGTACATATATTTTTGTTGAGCCTTTAAATTAATACCCCTATGCATGAATGTATGTATAACCGAAATATGAGCATATATATATATATTACTATGTGTCGTGAATATATGTATGTAATGTAAAGGGGTGGTGTTTCAAAAGAGTTAATCTATGCATGCAATTATAAGTAGTGACGTATTCCTATAATCATCTCAACAAGGATATACATGTATGTATGTATGTATGTATGTATGTATGTCGTGGTACACATACCTTTTAATATGATAATTATTTATTTGAAGTAGTTTTGTATTAGATAATAAAACTTTTCATTAATTCAAGCATGTATATAAATATAAATATATGAACATGTGAAATCATTGTTTCGTTTTATTCTAGCTCATTGAGTCACAAAGGTATATCATTATGTTTCATAGAAAATCTCTTGTTTCTAACCTTTATGGCATGTGTACTCTATTGTTCTCAACTAATGACATAATTTCTCTACTTAATGTTTCTAAGAAGTGCATTTATCTAAACATGTTAACAAAATGCGTCGTAATTAAAGTTTTAATATAAACCTTGTTTGTGTGTTGTCACAGTCTCCCCTACTTGTAGAAATTTCGTCCTCGAAATTTGATTGGTCGTAGTTAACTTGTAGCTTGAAATAGTTGAGGGTACTTCTTACGCATTTCTGATTCTTTTTCCCAAGTAAATTCAGGCCCTCGTTTGGAATCCCAACGTACTTTTACAATCGGTATCTTACTACGTCTCAGCTTCTTGACCTGTCTGTCCATGATTTCTACAGGTTCCTCCATGAATTGTAATTGTTTATTGACCTTTGCCTCTTGGTAAGGTATGATCAAACTTTCGTCCACCAAACACTTCTTGAGGTTTGACACATGGAACACGTCATGTATTCCTTCTAATTCCAATGGGAGTTCTAGCTGATAAGCTACAAGTCCCACTCTCGCCACAATTTTGAAGGGTCCAATATACCGGGGGTTCAACTTCCCATGTTTACCAAAGCGTACCGTACCCTTCCATGGTGATACCTTCAGCATGACTTTATCTCCCACACTAAACTCCAAAGGCCTTCGTCTCCTATCTGCGTAACTCTTCTGTCGGTCTTGAGCAGCCTTCATCCTTTCCTTGATTTTATGAATCTTATCAGTAGTCTCTTGCACAATCTCAGGCCCGGTTAATTTGCTTTCACCTATTTCATTCCAACACAGCGGTGATCTACACTTTCTCCCATATAATGCCTCAAACGGTGCTGCTTGAATACTAGTATGGTAGCTGTTATTATAGGAGAATTCAACCAATGGCAAGTGGGTGTCCCAACTTCCTCCAAAATCTATTACACACGCTCTCAACATGTCTTCCAATGTCTGGATAGTCCTTTCACTTTGCCCATCCGTTTGTTAGTTTTAATTTGGTTCCCAGAGCTTCTTGAAGAGTTTGCCAAAATCTTGAGGTGAAGCGACTATCTCTATCCGAAATTATTGATATAGGCACTCCGTGTCTTGACACAATTTCATTCATATAAATCTTTGCTAACTTATCCATTTTGTAATCTTCCCTTATGGGTAAGAAGTGTGCTGTTTTTGTTAACCTATCAACGACTACCCATATTGAGTCATGACCACTGGCGGTCCGAGGTAGCTTGGTTACAAAATCCATAGTAACCTGTTCCCATTTCCATGCAGGTATCTCTGGTTGTTGTAACAATCCAGATGGCTTTTGATGCTCCGCTTTTACTCTTGCACAAGTCAAGCATTTGCTGACATACTCTGCTATTGATCTTTTTAACCCAGGCCACCAGAATTTTTCTTTTATCTCATGGTAAATCTTATCACCACCGGGATGTACTGAGTATCTAGAACTATGTGTTTCTTCTAAAATTACTTCCCTCATACCCCCATCCAGAGGTATCCATATTTTCCCTTTGAATGCCTTTAATTTACCTTGATCTTCTTCATCAAATTGTTTCTCGATTTTTGTCAATGATTCTTCCTTTAAATTTTCCTTGGACAAGGCTTCTTGTTGAACTTTATGGATCTTTTCCTTCAAATCAATTCCTACTGTCATCTTCAGGGCTTTTACCCTTAATGGAACCATCCTTTCTTTCCGACTCAAGGCGTCTGCTACCACATTTGCCTTTCCCGGATGATACCTGATCTCGCAATCATAATCACTTAACAACTCTACCCATCTCCTTTGCCTCATATTTAGTATTTTCTGATCGAGTATATGTTGTAAACTCTTGTGATCAGTATAGATTACACAATTTGTTCCATATAGATAGTGTCTCCATATCTTTAAAGCAAACACTACCGCTCCTAACTCTAAGTCATGGGTGGTGTAGTTTTTCTCGTGTGTTTTCAATTGTCGTGATGCGTACGCAATTACTTTCTTCCTTTGCATTAACACACAACCCAGTCCCATTCTAGAAGCATCACAGTACACCACGAAGTCTTCGTTCCCTTCTGGTAGAGATAATATAGGTGCACTACACAATCTTTGTTTAAGTATGTCAAATGCTTCCTGTTGTTTTTCTCCCCATTCAAAGGTCACTTTCTTCTGTGTTAAAGTAGTTAAGGGTAATGCTATTTTAGAAAAATTTTCTATAAATCTCCTGTAATAGCTGGCCAATCCCAGAAATTGTCTTATTTCCGTGGGTGTCCTTGGCGTATCCCATTCTTTCACAGCTTCTATTTTTGAAGGGTCTACTTGTATTCCCTGTCCATTGATAATGTGCCCCAAGAATTGTACTTCTTTCATCCAAAATTCACATTTGCTTAGTTTAGCATATAACTTCTCACTCCTTAATAACTCCAGCATCTTTCGTAGATGCTCCTCGTGGTCCTTCTCATTCTTAGAGTATATCAATATATCATCAATGAAAACAATTACAAATTTATCCAAGTATGGTTTGCACACACGGTTCATGAGGTCCATGAACACCGCAGGTGCATTAGTAAGCCCAAATGGCATTAGCATAAATTCGTAATGTCCGTAACGCGTCCTAAAGGCTGTTTTTGGGACATCCTCATCTCTAACTTGTAGTTGATGGTATCCGGATCTTAAGTCAATCTTAGAGAAGTAACTCGCCCCTTGTAGCTGATCAAACAGATCATCAATTCTTGGCAGTGGATACCGATTCTTTATTGTAACTTTGTTTAGCTCACGATAATCGATGCACATCCTTAATGTCCCGTCCTTCTTTTTCACAAATAACACTGGGGCTCCCCATGGTGAGAAACTTGGCCTTATAAATCCCTTATCCATTAATTCTTGTATCTGCGATACCATTTCTTGCATTTCTGATGGAGCTAAGCGATAGGGTGCTTTAGCTACTCGTGCTGCTCCTGGAATTAGATCAATTCTAAATTCCACTTGTCTCCGTGGTGGCAATCCTGGCAACTCATCAGGAAATACATCCAAGTATTCTGACACTACTGGTATCTCCTTAGGTATATCATCTTCCTTGTTAGTTATCGCATATGCTAAGTAAACTATGTTACCCTTTTTAAAGTGTTTCTTAGTTTTAGCATACGTGATATTAGGTGGTGTCTTGTGGGGCTTATGTCCTACCACAATCAATTCCTTATCATTGGCTAAAGGAACTGTCATAGTCTTACGTTCACAGTTGAGTTCTACCTTATTCAAGGTTAACCAATCCATTCCAACTACTACGTCAAAGCTTCCCAAGTCGATAGGTAACAGATCAATCTTAAACTCAAAACCTTCCATCACTAAATCACAATCCTTCAATACCTCTCGTATTTCTATTATTTTACCAGTGGCTATTTCTACTTCATATGGTTCTTTTAAACAAACTGCCTTCTTACCAAGTAGAGATCTAAATCTTGTGGATATGAAACTAAAAGTGGCACCTGTATCAATCAATATACTAGCTACATGTTTGTTTAATAGAAACGTACCGGTTATCAATTCAGGGTCCTTTTGGGCTTCAGTAGCAGTGAGCACGAACGCCCTTCCTGTTGCTTTGGGTGGCTTGTCCCGATTTAGTCTTGGGCATGTATTCCTCAAGTGCCCCGTATTCCCGCATTCGTAACATCTGGTCGTGTCCTTAGCTTTGCAATCCTTGAGGAGATGTCCTTGCTTCTTACACTTGTAGCAATACTTAGGGTTACATTCCCCCTGATGATGAACCTTGCATTTATCACACCAAGGATTAGTTCCTAGGTATAATTTTCTACCAGTTCTGGGTACAGTTGTTTCCTTTGCTTTACCAAACTCATTTCTCCTATTCTCAAATCTTTTAAACTTCCGCTCTCCCTTTCCTTCCATCCTATTGTCCTGCCACTTCCTCTTGTCACCTACTTTTTCTCGGTTTATCTTTCCGCACCTTACCATTTCATCCGTGAGTGTTCCTCCTAACTCCACCGCAGACTGAAAAGTAGTGGGTCTAGCAGTCCTGACATACCCTCTTATCTGAGGTGCCAATCCCCAGATATACCTTCCAATCCTTTTGGTTTCCGGGGTAACTAGATGTGGTACTAACAATGCCAGCTCATTGAACCTATTAATGTACTTGGTATGGTCCAAGTTAATCATCTCATGCACCAGAAACTCAGCTTCAATTCGTTCCAATTCATTAATTGGACAGAACTTCTCAGTAACTAGATCCTTAAAAGTCTTCCAAGTCATGACCTTAATTGCATTTCGGCCTCTAGTTTTGATGATGGTATTCCACCATGTCAGTGCAGATCCTTTCAAGGAGTGTGTGGCATACTTGACCTTATTCTCTTCCTTGCAATCACTAATATCTAGAACCGACTCCATATCTTCTAGCCATCTAATGGCTCCTACAGCACCATCCTTTCCTTCAAAGTCCTTTGGTTTACATGCCATGAAAGTCTTATATGAACATCCCTTTCGTTCTTCTGTTTCTACTTGTTCTACTTCTGGTCCTTCTCCATCTTGTATGTTTCCATCTGGATTCTCAGCATTCATATCAGCCCGAATTTGAGCTGCTATGGTTGGTATTGCATTCTGTATGTGTCGGGTAATCAGCTCAGCCATCCTGTCATCCATATTACGGTTTCCCATGTTTCTATTAACATTTGCATTGGCATTTTGGGGATCCTCTGGATTTTCTAAACGATTTGCTGGGTCTCCTGGGGGAGGTGGTGGTGGCGGATTCCTTGGGTTCCTTCTTCTTCCGGTTCGAGGGTTTGTTTGTGCTTCCACATTGGGTTCACCCCGATTCAATCTCTGACTACGTCTGGGAGGCATTCTATTTCATATGTTTCACATATAGAGAAAATTATTGTCATTAGTCTTTATTGAGCAATTAATTAAGTTTTAATATTGTATCATTTTCATAGTTAACATATATTAAAGAGAAAACAAAAATATATTTTAGGCAACCAATTCAAATTCATACAATTAAAATCATGCATCCAGAATAGCTCATAATGTATCATATCATTACATTCATTCATCATGGCAACCAAGCAATAAATCATAGTAACCAAATTTCTCAATGTCTCAAACCCATTCATTACATAAATAAAAAGGTTGCACCATCATGTTTCCAATGCACCATCAGGGAAAATATCCCTATCAATCCCAATTGTTTCATAATACATCAAAATTTGGGTATGCAATCCCATTAAACATATTGTCTCATAATACATCAAATGACATAATTCAAAATGATAAGTAAGAATAAAAATCAGTCCCCTAAGTCTTCTTCCTACGTAGTGAATCCCACACAGTTGCAAAGAATCCCTTCTTCTTTGTTGCTTGTCGGGCCTCACGGGACTCCTTCAATTCTTTGCGTGTCATTTCCAGTTGCAGAGTGACTGCTCCTATATGCCTTTGGAATTGTTCAGATAGTTGAGTTGCCTTCTTCTCCTGCTCAAACATGGCAGACCACAGCATGTTGTCCTCTTCTCTCTGTGGGTTGACATCTGCAGCTCTGCTCCTGCTAGGACCCGCCATATCTATCCCATGGCGAGCGGAGTGCCCTAAATGCATGATATGACGCGCGGGCTGAACCAGATCAGGTTCTCCCATGGTAGGATAAAGGGGTCCACTCCTGGGCATACGAAAAGACATGGAGGCTCCCGGCCTCGCTCCCATAACAGGTGTGGGTCTCCTAACAGGTCCGTCACTAGGTTCAATACGGGGTAGAGGAGGAGACATAGATCTAGTACGAGACCTACTGGGCGTAGTAGATGCAGCATCACCATACTCCATTGGCTCCGACTCTGATGAAGAGAAGTATGCATAAATTGTAAACTTGTCTTTAAACAACTCCAAATACAAAGCTAGGCTACTCCTAGGAGTTGTTCCATCCTTCTACTTCTAGCATCAACCTGAAAGACATGCTAAAATACGTCAACTAAAAGTTGGTGAGAACATGAGTTTAATATTAAGACACAACAGTACAGCATAATAAAGAGTATGTGATAATTCAAAACAATACAACCAACCCTGTGCCATGACCAGGCGTCTGCCTCATACACTGTTAGCCTGTGACATGGCCATCCCAATCTACTTCCCATTCTGAGACCCGTTCATGTCCTCGGTGTAAATGTATCATGATGAATATATGCCACAACGGTTATCATTAACCTCAGTGGGGTTTCAACCCTATTTATGTAGGGCCACCCTTTCGGGCCACTGTGCGTGGGGGATTCCCCAAGTAGTACTACCCATATACTCACTGGCTCACCCTGTGAGTTAATGGTTGTATATTATGCTTCATGTCTAAGGGAAGCAATTAAATTGAACGGTACGTTCATTATCACATATAAAGTTAAATAAACAGTTTAGAGCATGCTTTCAGTATCCCAAAATACTAAATAGAAAAGGGATCACATGAACTCACCTGTGCTATTGATGATACTTGGTTAAACCGACTGATGATTGATTGAAGCTTAGTCTTGATTGATTCCGTTGCCTAATTTATTTTTAAACTTTTAGCACTTACTCATGCCATCAATATATTGATGTATCATATTATGCATTTGTTTAATTGTTCCATGTTTTAAAAACTTTGTTTTCTTACTAAAGCACTTTTGATGGGTAGCCATGCCTTATTTGGTTATATATCATAATTCATATTATGTCTTGCATGTATATAGGTATATACATAAGTATCTTGTATGTTCTTGACTTTTATAAGTCAAATTTGTTGGATAATTAAATATATTTTTACACAATTTGGCTCTTAAAAAAAATATAAATTTAAAACACATTATCAAATAAGTTTTATATATTTAATTTTTATCAGTAAAGGGTCTGGGAAAAGGTTATTTAATCTTTCCCTATTAATATTATGTTTAACCTCTTGTATCAATTATTGTTTTTATGTGTTTGAAATCCTCAAAAATTCACAGATAACGATTCTGATCACTAAAAATTCCGAAAATATTTGTGTAATCTTATACTGGTGTTATTAGATTTCTGTAAAATGTTCAGAATTTTTCAAGCTTGTTTACTATTTTAAACTGTTTTAAACATTTTAAATACCATCAATATTATAATAAATATTTCCCGATATCTAAAAATTACTAAAATTTTTATACAGTAAAAAAATCATGTTTTTAGTCTACTGTAGAAATTTCAGAATCTTAAAAGGTCGTCTACTATATAAAACGATTTTTGCACTATTTAATACTTTAAATATCAATTAAATACCTAACGGTCACTAAAAATTACCATATTTTTACTGAGACCTCTATGTATTATTAGAATACCGGGAAAAATATTTACTTCATATTTTGGACAGTAACAAATTTGATTCGTATTTTTAACCTTTACAAACATTTTATATGGCAAATAATTAGTTTAAACTATCAATTTTTAGTTTCAATATTTTTTCCAGGTCTGATAACTATATTAATAAAGATATAAAGTGTTCTTAGGATTTTTATCACTCAGGAGCTATTTTTTATGATTTTATCAAGATTTATAGAGATTTTAATAATTCTATAACTTATTTTAGACATAACAATAAATTCTCAAACTTTTTGAGTGTTATTCTAACATTATTATGAGCCTATTTTATTTACACATTCTGTCTAGAAGGTTATTAACATAATTTTTTTGATATTTTACATGCTTATAAACCTTAAAAATTGGGTTTTTGGGTCAAGATTATCAATATAACATATCTATCATTATAACCCAAACTTTTATACAATATTCCCCAGCAATATCATCACAACTAAACCTGCTCAAAATTTCGTGATACATACATTAGCATTTTAAAGTTGTATTTTCCATTTTTACATACATGCATGCATAGATATTACACTTTTTAAGAGTTGTGAGTCATACCCTTATGTTGTGAACTTGTGAATCATGTTCCAAGAGGATATTAGGGCTGTTAAGAAGTGTAGAATGCATAGAATAGATTTAGAGTTCATGCTACATATGAAAATGAAAGTTGTGGGTTTCCAAGATCATGATATTACACATGCAAGACTTGCATGTGTATGGATACGTCTAGGTACTCATCCCCCGTAGTTGTGAGTGTTTTTGTTTATAATGAAATCGATTCTAAGAATGTGTAAAGGTTCATGTAACGAAAATCATGGCTTTTGTTTAGAAAATGTCGAATTTGCACACATGCATGTACATGCATGTGTGTTTTCGCAACTTAGAAGTTCTTGGCCATCATTTTAACGGTTCAAAGTGTCAAGGAAAAGAGTTTTAGGGTTGTTCACGAGTTTCAGGGGAAAAGAGAGTAGGTAGAACAAGATTTTCGAGTTTTAGAAGTTCACTATCTAACCTTTGTGTCGAATGTAAGGCTTGTCGTCGACCCAACTCCTTGAACTCGGGATAGTCTTGTGTTGTGACCTTCCAAGTTGTGAGCTCTTGAGGTGGATGTGGCTGGAACCCGTCGAGTTTTAGTGTCAAGGGGCTGGTCTTCGTTGATGACAAGAGAAAAGGAAGAGAGGGAGTGAGACTTGTGTATTTTCAAATGAGGTAAAGTGTGATGTGGGTAGATGTGGTCGATTATAGAGAAGGGAAAGAGGGAGAGAGTGAGCCGGTCAAGAGAAGAAAAGAAAAAGGGAGGAGAGGGATTGGGGAACCGGTTTTTGGGATAGAGAGAAGGAAGGGATTGGTTGAAAGTGAGGTGAGGGTGTGGGATAGTGTAAGATTTTTGTTGTCTTGTGATAGTGTATATATGTATACCGAAAAATGTATGTGTGGTCGTGTATGTGTGTGTGTGTATATGATGGTGATGTTTGTAAGAGACATAAATTAATTCTATTGGTGATAGTGGGAGGTGTGGTAAAAGAAAAGGATTCTTTTAAATACACGGTTGTAGCTATAACCACATATGTATATGTTTTGTATGTGTGTGTGTCTAACGTATGTGTATATATGTATTTATGTACATATATTTTTGTTGAGCCTTTAAATTAATACCCCTATGCATGAATGTATGTATAACCGAAATATGAGCATATATATATATATATATATATATATATATATATATATATATATATATATATATATATATATATATATTACTATGTGTCGTGAATATATGTATGTAATGTAAATGGGTGGTCTTTCAAAAGAGATAATCTATGCATGCAATTATAAGTAGTGACGTATTCCTATAATCATCTCAACAAGGATATACATGTATGTATGTATGTATGTATGTCGTGGTACACATACCTTTTAATATGATAATTATTTATTAGAAGTAGTTTTGTATTAGATAATAAAATTTTTCATTAATTCAAGCATGCATATAAATATAAATATATGAACATGTGAAATCATTGTTTCGTTTTATTCTAGCTCATTGAGTCACAAAGGTATATCATTATGTTTCATAGAAAATCTCTTGTTTCTAACCTTTATGGCATGTGTACTCTATTGTTCTCAACTAATGACATAATTTCTCTACTTAATGTTTCTAAGAAGTGCATTTATCTAAACATGTTAACAAAATGCGTCGTAATTAAAGTTTTAATATAAACCTTGTTTGTGTGTTGTCACATTACTGTTGAAAGTACACGTACCGTACGGACTTGCCGGCCGGTCAGGTACTAGTTGTCACAATGTCCGAACCCGAATCGTCATGCCTCCATCTCCTACCAGCTGGAGCAATATAATCAGGCCTCACAAGATGGCCAAACAAAGATCGTACTGTAGGCTTCCTCTCATTTCCTCTGTATGACATCACGCTGTTGAGAGTAATGTCATTCACGTGCTCCAAGCGAATAATATCAGCATTGATCTTCGGCAAATCTGGTAACTGAGCATCGATCAACTGCTGGAGGAACCGAGGATACATAAGGAACTTCTTATCTCCCTTCATTGCCACATTCTCCTTCATGTGCGAAAAGATCATCTCTAATAAGTTGAAGGGTCTGTTCAGCACCAAGGCAACGAATGCACACTGTATCGTCTCCCTCATATCATCGAAGCCACCTCTTCTAGACCCCAGACAATGAATGAGTACGTGTGCCAAATACTTAAACTGAGGAGACATATATGCCTTGTTCAGAATCCCTGCTCCTAGATCACCTTCGTACTTGCACAACACAAAACATCCACGAACTAAGTATCGGTCAAGCAGATATGGCTGATCTGGCGTATCCTGGAATCCACAGACTCTCCTGATGTGCTCAGCAGATATAATCACATCATGTCCAAGCACCTTCCCTCGAATAACAGGAGGCTCAACCTCGCAGTCAATATCTGCAGATGCCCAGAAGTCTTGCTGATGTGAATGATAAGGAACATGAACAGTCAAAATGGCAACAAAATTCCTGGAACGCCTCAAAAATGTAATAATCTCAGTGAAATGTCGGGCATTCGGTGTAGTAAGATCCAGGTGAGCACATATGTTGTTCTTGGTCACAGACTTGTATCCAGCCATACTGAAAAACATAGAAATACACATGTTAGTACAATTCAGTAACTTAAAAGAATCAATTCAGAACAAATCACAAATAGATCATTTTGGCCGAATGTAATTGATTTGGTCGAATGACCATTTTATCGAATGAGTATATCGACCGAATGAGTCATTCTGTCGAATGGGTCATTCTCCGAATGAGATTCATTCGCCGAATGAGCCATTCGCCGAATGGCGTCATTCGTCTGACTGTTGGGATTCAAACACCAGTCGACAAAAAATCCAATCATTCCATAAAAATCATGTATTCATGCTCAGAATCGACCGACTAACAACTTTAAAACATGTCTCATATGATTTAAAGTCCATTTTAATCATCTATTGAAAGGGCGATTTCAAAATCCCTAAAACCCTAAATCGTGAATGGTTTGCAATGATTTCGCGGTCAAAAATCGATGATATTGGATCCATGGGTACCTGAGAAGATTAGAAGAAGAAATATCAGTATCTGGATCAAGAAAACTGAAGAGAAATCAATGAACCAAAGAGAGAGGCTAATTCGGGCGAATAACACACACAAGTGTCGAGCGAATGAGAAAGTGGAGAATGAGGTTGTTCGGCCGAATTAAGTACTTAAATAGTAACAGTCATTCGCCGAATGAGACAGGCGAATGAGTGTTTCACCCCAAAGTCATTCGCCGAATGAAATTCAAATTTAAAATTCATTCGCCGAATGAAACAAGCAAATGTTTTCCTTCGGTCCTAAGTAATTCGGCCGAAAGATTCATTCGCCGAATGAAGTCATTCGGTCGAATGAGTCATCCTCAATACTCATTCGTTCGAATGAGAATTTTCATTCATAAAACGCAACTTAATTTCAAAATTTCACATTATGACCAGTTAAGAAAATGCCATTTATGAAGAATAGTCTGGTTAATCAAGGATTCAGATATGACAAACATCTGAACTTACAAAAGATCATCTAAAACAAATTCTGAAAAATAGAAACTCTTTTTGTGTTTTTTTGAAACAGAATACAACTATACAACTAGCAATCATTAACAAAGAAACACATATTTTTGTGAGAAGTCTATTGAGAAAATAACACATATACCTAATCACATCAAATCAGCAACACTGAATGTTTCCCTTCAAACACATTTGTTTTATGATATGATTACTGATATAATTATCCATTTTAAGCTTCTCAATACAAAACTTCTAAACATATTTGATGATTACTCATGTTTTCTGACTGAGTTACCCATTTTATTTATTTAGCTAAGATCAAAAGCATTTAGTAACTCATCTCTGCACAGCTTAGAACCTAACATCATAAACTCTATAAGGTTCCATCTTATTTTCTTTTTGTATTTCTCTTTTGTCTCTCATAATCAATACATTCTCATGGACGGCTTCAGCTAGGTCTTTACAAAGCAGTATGGCACGTATACAGACCTGTGTTGACATGATTGACTTGTTCTATCCAAATGGACGGCTTCAACTAGGTCTTTACAAAGCAATATGGCACGTGTATGGAATCGAACTTATTTTATTTTTGTATTTTTACAAGCTTAATACCAGCTTGGTTTTTTCTTTTATTGTGATTCAATCATTCTTATCTGAATGAACGGCTTCAACTAGGTTCATCCCAGTAGTTTGGCACGTATACAGACTTGAATTCATGAATCATTGGAAGCCTTATTAGATCCTATGATATCAGGTGTATGCCTGATTTGAGTCATAAACTATTTCTCACTTAGCAGATTTTCTAAAACAGATCCCACAAATTAGATAATCTAAGTTATCACAAACTGTCTATGCATTTTGTATAGTCAGCCTATCAGTACATCTGTTGACAATTCTCATGTGTTTTCAGTTTACACATTCAACTTAGCTTTTAAGACATAAAACTTTTAAGACATAAAAGGCTAACACATCACTTTCTCAAAGATGACTTTCTCGGTTTTATGATTTTTTAATTGTTTTTGTATTTTTCAAATTTTTTAGATGTTTTTGGTTTATCAATTAACTGACTATTTCTCCCCCTAAAATCCTAAAACAGAAAAACTTTTTGAGTTTTTGATTAATGAAGTAAAATAACAGACAAACTTAACAATAAAAAACAATAACAAAATGAAAGGAACTAAGAAAATCGATGATCATTTTGTAGTTTCAGATGAGGGAAGGACTTCATCCTTTTGAAAAACACCATTAGCCGATAACAGATATAAAAATATGGGTTTATCAAAAGCTTTTGTAAAAAGGTCGGCTTTCTGGTGATCGGTGTGTATTTTAACAACATCGATGAGTTTCTTTTCAAAACAATCACGTATGAAGTGATATTTGATATCGATGTGTTTGGTTTTGGAGTGCTGGACCGAATTCTTAGTGACAGCTATGGCAGCAATATTATCAACATAGATAGGGGTGTTAGAAAAATGTAACCCATAGTCCCTGAGTTGCTGTTGTATCCAGATGATTTGAGAACAGCAACTTGCAGCAGCAATGTATTCAGCTTCACAGGTTGAAGTAGACACCAACGTATGTTTCTTGCACTGCCAGGTAACCAATCGGGTTCCAAAGAATTGACATCCCGCAGATGTTGACTTGAAATCTCTCTTGCATCCACCATAGTCTGAATCACTGTATGCAGTAAGTTCAAAGTTATCATCATTAGGATACCATAAGCCAAGATCCGGTGTACCCTTCAGATAACGCATAATCCTCTTCACAGCAACGAGATGTGATACTCTTGGTTTTGATTGATAACGAGCACACAAGCATGTGGCGAACATGATGTCTAGCCGAGAAGCAGTAAGATACATCAGAGATCCAATCATTCCTCGGTACAGAGTGGCATCGAATAACTCCCCCTTTCGTCTGGTGTAATCCCGTGATTGACGGCCAGCGGGGTACCAGCAGGTTTCGCATCCAACATACTGAACTAGCTCAGAATGTCACCAACGTATTTGGTTTGATGAATGAAAATCCCTGCCTCAGACTGATCCACCTGCAACCCGAGAAAAAATTTCATCTCTCCCATTGAGCTCATTTCGAACTTCTCCTTCATAACCGTCTCAAACTCCTTGCACAGACTATCATTCGTGGAACCAAAAATGATGTTGTCCACATAAACTTGCTCCAAGAGTAAGTCACCATCCTTTTCTCAAATAAACAATGTGCAGTCAATGACACCTCTTCTGAACCCGTTGTTCAGAAGGTGAGTAGAAAGGTCTCATACCACGCGCGTGGAGCTTGATGCAATCCATATAAGGCCTTGTCTAGCTTGTAGACTTGGTCACGATGCAATGGATCCTGAAACCCGGGAGGTTGACTGACATACACTGTTTCACTTATCACACCGTGAAGGAATGCACTCTTGACATCCATTTGATAGACTTTAAACTTCTTGAAGGATGCATATGCCAAGAAAATACGAATTGCTTCAAGTCGAGCAACCAGTGCAAACACTTCATTATAGTCCAATCCTTAAATCTGTCTGAATCCTTGAACCACCAGACGTGCCTTGTTTCGCACAATGATCCCGTGATCATCCTTTTTGCAATGAAGAACCTATCTGGTGCCTATGACTTTTGAACCTTTTGGTCTGTCAACAAGTTGCCAGACACCTAATTTCTTGAATTGCAGGAGTTCTTCTTACATGGCATCAACCCATGACTCTTCCTCTAAAGCTTCAGTGACGCTTCGTGGTTCAACTTGAGAGATAAAGCAAGAATGGGCACAAAAGCTTACATCAGCAAAATCAAGAATGTCTGCAAGTCCCCCTGAAGAGAGCTGGTTTCTTGTCTTAACCCCATCCAATGGACATCCAATGATGTTTTCTTGAGGATGAATACGATTAATTCTCCCGACAGGATGAGGTGGAACTTCAACCTGTGGATCTAGATTGTTCAAATTCAAGTCCTCAAGATCCGGTACAAGATTATCAACATCTGGTTCGGGGGTAGCAGGCTGAATGAGATTGTCATCTGTGTCTGAGCTATCGTCATTTGTCTGTACTGTGGGAATTGAAGTGGATGAAGGTTGCACTGGTTCATCAGGTGCATTTTGTGTATCATACATCATTTGAACAGCCACATCTTCATCTGAGTACATGGGAGGCATATTGAATGAGTCGAAAAGGTCGGAATAGTCAAACATCCAGTCTGGACCCTTTCCAGGTGGGGGCATAGAGTGTCTATGAACATCAACGTGGTACCACTCCTCCACGTTCTGATTTGATCTGATGTAGACCCTTTTATTAGGAATGTTTTACCCAAGAAAATACCCCTCTTCCACCTTCTCATTGAACTTGCCCTGCTCCTGTTTTTTAAGCATCGTGCATGGTGCACCAAACGGATCAAGATACTTAATATTTGGCTTTCTATTGTGGAGCAGTTCAAAGCAAGTCTTCCCATGTCTCTTCACAATCAAAACCCTGTTCAATGTGTAGCAAGCATTAGCTACAGCTTCATTCCAAAACTGAACTGGAAGAGATGAATCAGCAAGCATCATTCTAGCAGCCTCAATCAATGTCCTATTTTTCCTCTCAGTAACACCTTTCATTTGAGGGACATATGGAGCACTAAATTGTTGAACAATGCCCTGTGTATTACAAAAGTTCTCCATGTTGTGGTTCTTGAACTCCATCCCATTGTCAGTTCTGAGCATTGGAATCTTGAGTTTGTAAAGTGACTCAAGTTTGGTAACCAACACCTGAATGCACTCAAACGTTTCAGATTTCTCCTTTAGAAAGAAAACCCAAGAGTATCTTGAATATTCATCATTGATGACTAAACAATATTGATCTCCATCTATACTCTTGCGGTTTACAGGACCAAATAAATCCATATGGAAATGCTCAAGAGGAACATTTATTGAATGAAACTTCTTCAGTTTGTAAGGCTGCTTGGTTTGTTTTCCATTCTTGCATGATAGACAGACATCAGACAGCTTAAAATTCTTCAGACTGACCCCCTCAACCAAATTGTTATGCACCAAATGGTTCATCTTGCATAGACTCAAATGACCCATCCTCTTATGCCAAAGAATTGAATCTTTCTGAGTTGCCTTTGACATAAAACATGAAGCTGTGGAGGATGTAGTTGAAGCTATGGCCATGTTGAGAACATAAAAGTCCTGCTTTCTGGGAGCTAACGTCAAAATCCAATCTTCAAGAATAATCACGCCTTGCTTGAGTATGTAGCAGTTGGTGTCATCAAATAGAACTTTGTACTGCTTATCATAGATCTGTGACACTGACAGTAGATTATTCTCCTACTGCTTGACATATCTGACTTTGTCAAAAGAAACTTGGCCATTTGAAAGAATACCCTCTCCTATTATGAACCCGACTTTGTCACCGGAAAATGCTACATAACCACCTCAAACAGAATTAACGTTGGTGAGCAGCGAAATATCACCAGTCATGTGCCTGGAAGCCCCACTATCAACGATCCAAGAGCTGTTAAGAGCAGTTGTTGGGGCAACCTGCACAAACATAAACAATTAGTTTGTTTTGGGAACCCAAGCCTTTTCAGTCTTGGGTTGACCCAAAGAGTCACGGATCCAAACATCGATCCATTTACCATCAGGGATAGCTTTATCTGAAATGGATGAAACTGAAGTCTCAGAAGACTTGACTCTCCAGACAGTGTTTTTGCTGAAAGAGTTTTTTAGGTAAATGGATGATGGCTTTGTTGGATTGACATTAACAACTTTGGGAACACCCAAGTTCACCAGTTGCCCTTTACCCTTGTTCAAAGGTTTAACCTGATTTTGTTGCTTGGGTTTTGCTTGAGTTGACTTAGATTCAGATTTAACAGCTTTGATAAACATCTGATTTAGTTTGCTGGGTGATACAACCTTCGGTCTTATCAACTGTGGACAAAATCTACCTATGTGACCAGGTGTACCACACTCAAAACAAACTTTGTCACCCTTTTTATGAAAATGTTTTGATTCAGAAAAGGACTGCCTTTGTGATTTAAAAACATTTGTTTTAAGCTTGTTCTGATTATAACCCAATCCCTTTTTCCCATTAGGTACAAGATTGTCAATCTTGATTGTCAATCTTGTTAGATACACAAGCTTCATTTTCTTTTGAAGCTTTTACAAAGCTTAAAGCTTGATAGATTTTAGAGGATGAGATTGGGTCACCTTTCATGACTACAGGTGTTTGATTCTGATCAACAACACAATCAGATGAATTTTCAGATTCATCCTCAGAATCTGAGACCCAATCTTCAACAATCCCTTCCACAAAAGATTCCTCTGACAAGGAGGAACCCTCATCAGTAATCATTCCAATTGGATCAATTACTAATGGAGTTTTAACATGAAAGTCTCTAACATCTTTGTCATCTGGAGAATTGACAAAGGTGTTCAAGACTGATGGAGGACAATGTTGATAGCTCACCTTTCCAATACCCTTCTGATCACTACCCTTACTAATCATATGCTCAATGATATAAGAGGAGCTTTCATATCTCTTGAGCTTTTGACCTAAGGTCTCATAGTCACACTTGACTATAGCTAACTTCTTCTTAATCTCATTGATGATATTGAGATAAGAAGTGATAGCATCTTGCTTATTCAGAACAGCAATCTCAGCCTCATGAAGTTGTCTATTTAAAAGGTCAATTTTACCTTGAAAATCTTTTTCATTAGATTTTAAAACTTTATTTGCCTCAATGCACTGGTTGAGATCACTGATCAAATCAGCATTATGCTTCTAATAAGCAAGGACCCTGCTGTTAAGATCAACACAATTAAAACATTTAGAGTGAGAAGATGAACATTCATCAGATACCTGATCTGATAGTGAAGATGCAGTTGGAGTAGCTGAAGAGTTTACCATCAAAGCAAACTGAGTCACCGGTTCTTCAAGATTAGTATCATATTCAGCTTGAGTGTCTAAGTCTGACAAACTTTCTGACTCTGAACCCGATGATTCTACTATTCTGATCTGTGTTTCTCCAGAAGTGCTCTCTTTACTGGAATCATCCAACTTCTGTATTTCAGCAACACATACTTTATCCTGTCCCCCTGATTCAGAATTAAATCTGAAATCCCAATTTTTACCTTCATCCTGCTGTACCATCAATGCTTTACCTGCATTTGAAGAACTTGTTTGAGCGATCAATAGGGACAAGTCTTCTCTCTGGATTAGATGTAGCAGGTTTCAGGTGTTGAAAAGGATTCTTGTTCCATGCTTTCCTTGGGTGCTTGCATTCCTGGCAAAATGACATTTTTCCCCACAATTGTAGCAGGTGACAGATGCCATATCAAAACCAAAATTAGACTCCTTGTTTCGATTGATATCTTTTCATGTTCTTTTCACAAACTCCTTTGCCCTTCTCAAAGCACTGGCAAGAGCCCACATGATATCTATCCTCTCCATATCATCTGGGTCTATCTGAGAATAATCATCATTGGCCAGATAAGGATTGCCAATCTGTCCAGCCACTAAACCATCATAGGAGCTAACAAGAGTAGACAAAAGACCCATGTGCTCCTTAGGAATTTCTACAGTCACTTTATAAAAGTTGTCTGTCTTCAGACTGGTGACAGGTTGATGAAGTTCCTTCTGAGAGCTTAATGAGGAGGAAGAATGACTGATATGAATCTGATTGGAAGATGGAGCTTCAGTATTCTGAGAAACAAAGGCAGTCTTTAGTGGAGCATGAGAAGATGATTTCTCGACATTGGGAGTAGAATAATACAACGAATGATCCTGGACTTGAGCAACTCTCTTAGCCTTCCACTTGTTCTCTATTTCTTGCTCTTTCAGCTTTTAGATGAAATCATTTATGTCCATATGTGCCATCATCTCATTCTGCTTAAGTACCATCAAAAATGACTCCGGTTTTGGAGGCAAGGCATTTGCCAAACACTGGATCTTCTCCTGAGTAGTAGTTTTGACTTCATGATTGAACAACTCACTCAATAGATGGTAGAATCTGGCAATCAAATCATCCAATGATTCATTTCCAACATTCATGAAGCTGTTGAATTCCTTCCTCAAGGCCTTTGACTTGATGTTCTTCAAAGCATCATTGCCCTCATATCTCTGCTGCAAAGCATCCCACAAATAATTAGATGAAGTAAACTGTCTAAACTGATGGAAGATATCAGTAGCAATGGACTGAGACAGAATAGCATAAGCTTTCTTCTCGTAATCATAAAGCTTCCTCTAAGGCTCAGTCATTCGTGTGACCAGCATAGGAGTTCCATCTTCATTCAAAGGCTTCAGATAACCACCTTCAATCATCATCCATAAGTTAGTGTCTACTCCATTTATGTGAATCTCAAATCTGTATTTCCAGTGCGGATAATCATCTAAGGACAGCAGCTTGGGAGCTTTATTGGAGTTCCCAGTCTCAGTTTCAGTCAGCAGCAATGTCTGAATACGATGGTTCTGGTTAGCCATCAATGCTAAATCCTCCATAGAATCAAGAACAATAATATCCAACATTTAGAAAAATTTCAATCTGTTCACCGAATGAAGACAATTATGGCGAATGTCGGGGTCCGAATGTGATGAAACTGGCAAATGAACAGAAAAGGGCGAATGAGATAATGAGTATGACAGTTGAGCGAATGAGTAGGGCGATTGAACCTATTCGGCGAATGAAAGGATCGAATGAGGCTATTCGCCGAATGAGGGGTCGAAAGAAGCTATTCGCCGAATAAGTGATCGAATGAAGCTATTCGCCGAAAGAGTAAACGGATGGAGCTATTCGGTGAATGATAGTGATTCGGGTAAACTTATTCGGCCGCCAGAGTCATTCGGGCTATCTGGGGTTTTTAGCTACTAAAATCCTGATATCTCTTGATTTAGACCAAATATGCACCAAATTTGGTACAGAACACCATGATAAGATTACCAACCAATTGGGATGAGTGTTTTGACAAAAACACCATAAAAACTTACTGATTTTGAATGAAACAGTGACTTGGGGAACAAGAAAATCAGGGTTTTTGCAAGTTACGAAAATCCAATCTGATATTTGATGATTTTGAAGGGAAATCGAGTAGAATCAAGAGCCAAGGCTGTGATACTACTTTGTAGGACCAATTTGGAGCTCGGAAACAATCCGATTCCTATGGATATCTACTCGACAGCCTCTGGAATAGTGCGGAATCCTATTCCAGGGTTTTCCAATCGAAACCAACAGCAACCGTGGTCATCCGAAGGTGTAGGAAGGACGTTTGATCGAGAATCGATCACCACGGGTTGAGAATCGAACTTGGACATGCAATGGCCGCTCTAATCTCCTAAGGTTTTGACTCTGGGTTCTCAGGGAAGAAGGAGGGCTCAAAAAGTGAGGTTTGAAAAGGTTTGGACTTGTATTTATAGTCTGTTGTCATTCGGCCGAATGAGAGGCAGAAGCAACCCATTCGGAAAATGACCCCATCGAATGGACAAGTTAATCGAATGAGTCATTCGGCGAATGACTCATTCGCTCACCTATGTCATTCGCTACTTCGTTCATTCGGCGAAAAGCTTCATACTTAGAGCCATTCGCCCGAATGGGTCTGTTATCATACTTGAGCATTTAAAATCCTAATCAAACACAAATATTTAAGAATAAACATTAAGAAACAATATAGAAAGACAAATTCCATTAATATAACAATCTTTATACATGAAGAACAATACAAAATAGAATTAGGGACATTTAATGCATCTACAGTCTCGGCGTGCAACTATGTGTCCTATGTTACTAATGAATTTCTAGGTTTCTCTCTAGTAAATTTAATACTTTACCCGTGTATAACCCTTGTCCCATAGTTAGTGGCATTTAAACCTTAGCTATGTAAGGTTTATGTTTATTGCATGTAAAATCTTTAATTAAAACATTTTGGATAGTTTCCTCAAAGTTAAACCATTAAGTTAAAATCATTTAATTAATTTTAGAAAGTTTATCATTGATCTCGTTTACTAAAACCATAATTTATTTTAAGAAAATCATAGATTAGCTTGTTAGACTTAAGTTAATCCAATTTGATCAACTCGAAGCCTACGGTTAAGTCTTAGCTTCCTTTGTTTCTTAGATCCTTCGTGCGTACAACTTAGCTTAAAAGTCCAATGGAACTGTCGAACTTAGTTGTAAGTGGTATGATATCTACTAAGTATTGGCTGTTAATAATAAATTAACACTTCTACTTAGTTGATTCCTTGCTTCTTTGCAATTCATGCTTTATACTACAATAGTTAACATTCTTGATTTTGTTGCATAAATCTTTGCCTAACCTCAACCCCATTTGGTATATAAGGTTTATGTCCACATTTTTATGTTAGTTTAAAGTAGATAGATTATTGAAGTCCATTGTTTAGATGCGGCATAACACCGATTTGCATTTAAACCCAAATAAGCTTTTCCCATTCACACCCACACCCACACATGCATGAAAGTTTACGTAGCCCATCCATGCACACTGTTGCACCCGGCCCTCCCGTCCCAGACGGGGGCGCGACGGTTGGCTGATCTTGCAGGATCGCAGTCTCCGGTCACACAACTTGCGAGACCTACATGTCTGGTTGCGTACGTACATCCAATAACGTGGATAAAAACAGTTTTGTAAAATCAGAGTTGCGGAAGTAAGTTTAGGTTATCAAAACAGATTAACATTCATAAATAGCGGAAGCGTTAACAAAAACAGTTTTCAGAAACATTTCAGAGTAATAGTGCGGAAGCAGTTTAAGTAGTTTTCAATACATAACAAAATGAAATGATATATGTTCTCAATATCCTAAGACACTTAAGTAGATGCATGCGACTCCAGCCTAGCATCCTATCCTCAAGTGCGAGCCTTAGTTACCTGAGAAAACATGGGAGAAAAAGGTCAACACAAAGGTTGGTGAGAGCACAGGTTTATCATAAGCAGTAAACATCCAATTTTAAAGTAAGAGTTTCTATTTACATATCATTATAATGCAGTATCGATTGATAGCTAGTCAATACAATTATATTATATGCGGGGTCGTACCGAAGCTGACAGTTGTGCCTCCCGCCATGTCCATCACAAGACAATGGCAAAGTATTGGTCAATATTGCACCCATTCCGACCTACAGTCGGGTTGGCCTCCCAGGCGCGATGGGTGGGGCTTGTTAGGCCCAAATAGTACTATTCAAGATTACCACGCTAGGCGCTACGCGCTACTAACGGTCCGTGGAGTATCGCGAGGACTTTTAGTTGTGATGTGGTCCACACATATACATATAGTGATAGAGCATATCCATATGCAAATAAAATGAGTTGTTCATAAAACAGTTTATCATGCAATGTTTTCTCCCCCAAAGGTTTGAAAAGTAAAAGGGGCCGTGAACTCACCTGATAGAGTAGTTCCGGTTGTGAGTGTGTTCGCGTCTGCGAGAGCTAGCACCTGCTAGTATGCACCTACAACCATATAGGTGTGAGTATGTGTTTTGTGCTACGTTGTATGCCATACAACTCCAAGTGTCGGTGTGCTCAACCGAGTGTGTGTGTGTGTGTGTGTTAACTAGTGGGACTCAACGAATCCTTGGTGATACGATTGTTGAGTTTATGTGCCTTGATGCACATAAGACACCATAATGCATCCTATGACTCTAATCGTACAAGTTACCATTTTTAGAAAGTTTCCAATTTAGGAAAGTGTCCGTTTTAAAACACGTTTTCACAAATCAAGGTTTCCAAATGTGTTAGAAATCATTTCTAAGCATATTCCAATGCTCAAAGTTCATCAAAACATTTTAAAGCATCAAAATCCCTCTTTTGATTTTTAAAAGTTTCCATAAATAGCAAGTTTATTCAAACCATGTTTGTGCCAAAATCAAACATCCAAATGTGTTTCTAAACACTTCAATATACATTTAACCGCATCCAGACATGTCTAACATGTCTAAATCATTACCAATCCAAGACTTGCACATAAAAGTTTTCTTTGATGGCAAGTTTGCCCAAATCATCATCAAATCATACCTAACTTAACCCAAACTCCATTCTAACATTTCTAAACTATAAAATCAGTAAATCCACAACAAATACTCATCAAATCACCAACAAATTTGAGCATCATAACCATATGGACTTGCATGTGGGTTTTTACCCATTGCATGCACGATCTAACACTAGGAAAACGTTTAAAACTTCCTTAGAGGCGTAGATTCATGCTAGAACAGGTTCTGGAAAAGACGATCTACTGGTTCGGTGGTTGCTCTAAGCTTGTGGATGAACTACAACGACTTCCTTGTGTTTCAATGGCTTCCAACTCCAAAGGATAGCTCCCAATGCTGATTTCAGAGGCTTGGAGGCCTGATTTCAGTGTATTTGGTAGAGAATAGGTGGAAACTCGAAAAAGATGAGGGAAAAACCGATCAAATGAATTGGGGGTGGTTTAAATAAAAATTTCGATCCGCATGGCGTTCGCGTACCGCGAACGCCAATCAAAATTTCTTATCGCGTACCGCGATGGGATTCGGGAGTCCCAACTCCCGGTTTGCTCCGCGTACCGCGAAGCCGTTCGCCATGTGGTTGTCGCGTACCGCGACGAGTCCTTTTTCTTGTTTTTCGATTTCGATGATATTTCGCTCGTACTCGATTCCTAACGTTTATCCTAAACATCTAACGCATGTTTAGCACATAATCATATAATAGCACATAAGTTTGATCACCAACGTTAGTGAGACTCGTGTGTGTTTCGATAATTCCTCGAATTATCTTTGATAGTTTGTATTCGTGTCTAACGAAGTGTTTGCACGCTTGATTAATCCTAATCAACGTGTGATGCACAATTCAATAATTCCCCGAATTATTGCTTTGTGTTAGTGTTGTGTTTGCCACGCTTGGTTTCCAAAACCAATGTGCAATGTACGATTCGATAATTCCTCGAACTATCGTTTCGCAGTTGTGTGTGTTAAACTCATCCGATTAAACATAATTAAATGAAATGCAACAAGTATGAATGTGAAATGTAAAGAATGCAAGAGTCGCAATTTACCTGAAATTGCCGGTTGTCACATCATCCCCTTGTTGAAAGAAATTTCGTCCCGAAATTTGATTGTTGTTGGTAGTGTTTGAGTAGCAAGAGTGTTTGAGAAACAAAAATTTCCTGGTTGTCACATCATCCCCATGTTGAAAGGAATTTCGTCCCGAAATTTATTCGTTGTTGTCGGCGTTCGACGTTGTATGTTTGAAGAGATGGGGATATTTGCGCATCATCTGATCTTCACGTTCCCACGTGAATTCAGGTCCGTGTTTCAAGTTCCATCGGACTTTAACAATAGGAATCTTACTTTGCTTGAGTTGTTTGACTTCTCGGTCCATGATTTCTACCGGCTCTTCCCTGAACCGTAGTTGTTCATCCACCTGGATCTCATCCAGTGGAACTATAAGTGTCTCATCCGATAAACATTTCTTCAGGTTCGAGACATGAAATACGTTGTGAACTCAGTCGAGTTCAGCTGGCAAGTTGAGTTGGTATGCCACTGGACCAATCCTCTTCAGGATTTCGAAGGGTCCAATATACCGTGGGTTCAGTTTGCCTCGTTTACCAAAATGAACAACGCCTTTCCAAGGTGAAACTTTCAGAAGGACCTTATCTCCTACCTGAAATTCCAGAGGCTTTTGGCGTTTGTCGGCATAGCTCTTTTGACGATCACGAGCTACTGCCTTGCGGTTTCTGATTTGTACGATTTTCTTCATTGTTTCATGTACAAGTTTCGGGCCAGTGAGCTGACTGTCGCCCACTTCCGCCCAACAGATAGGGGATCGGCATTTCCTGCCATAGAGTGCCTCAAAAGGCGCTGCCTTGATGCTGGTGTGCTAGTTGTTGTTGTAGGAGAACTCCACCAGTGGCAGGTGAGTCTCCCAGCTATTACCAAAGTCTATTACGCACGCTCGTAACATGTCTTCGAGTGTTTGTATGGTGCGTTCGCTCTGGCCATCAGTTTGTGGGCGGTATGCCGTACTCATATCCAACCGCGTGCCAAGCGACTTTTGTAGTGATTTCCAGAAGTTTGAAGTGAATCGAGCGTCTCGATCAGAAATGATGGAAATTGGCACTCCATGTCGCGAGACCACTTCCTTGACATAGATTCTGGCTAGCTTTTCTATCTTGTCATTTTCCTTGATTGCAAGGAAATGTGCTGACTTAGTCAGTCGGTCCACAATTACCCAAATAGTGTCACATCCACTAGGAGTACGGGGTAATTTGGTAATGAAGTCCATAGATATTTGTTCCCACTTCCACATGGGGATCTCAGGCTGCGTGAGTAATCCAGAGGGTTTCTGGTACTCGACCTTGACTTTGGCACAAGTCAAGCATTTGCCTACGTAGGTGGCGATGTCGGCTTTCATGTGTGGCCACCAGTAAAGTATCTTCAGATCATGATACATCTTATCAGATCCAGGGTGAATGGAATATCGGGATTTGTGAGCCTCGTCCATCACAAGGTCTCGTAGGTTTCCATGATATGGAACCCAGACGCGTTCCATGAAGTAATGTAAACCATCGGCTTTTACCTCAAGTTGTTGCTCCATTCCCCTTAGTGATTCGGTCACTAGGTTTTCTGCCTTGAGTGCCTCCACCTGGGCCATACGTATCTGCTCAGGGAGGTTGGGATGGATGGTGAGCTGTATAGCACGTACCCTTTTGGTTTTCGATGTGTTTTTCCGGCTTAGGGAATCGGCCACAACGTTGGCCTTCCCCGGGTGATACTTGATAGCACACTTATAGTCGTTTAGGAGTTCGAGCCAGCGACGTTGTCGAATGTTTAATTCCTTTTGCTCGAATATGTGTTGGAGACTCTTGTGATCAGTGTATATTGTACACTTTGTACCATACAGGTAGTGTCTCCAGATCTTAAGTGCAAATACCATGGCTCCAAGTTCTAAGTCGTGGGTGGTGTAGTTCTTCTCATGGACTTTCAGTTGTCGAGAAGCATATGCGATCACCTTCTCTTGCTGCATCAGCACGCAACCGAGTCCCTGTATCGAGGCATCACAATATACTACAAAGTCATCCGTTCCATCAGGAAGAGATAAGATAGGTGCACTACAGAGCTTCTGCTTGAGAAGTTGGAATGCATCCTCCTGTTTGTCAGTCCAGAGATACTTCTTGTCCTTATGGGTTAAAGCTGTAAGGGGATGGGCTATCTTTGAAAATCCTTCGATAAATCATTGATAATAGCCGGCCAATCCTAGGAATTGTCGCACCTCAGTTGGGGTCTTTGGTGCTTCCCAGTTCTTGATTGCCTCTATCTTAGATTTATCCACATGAATCCCTTGTTCATTTACAACATGACCCAGGAATTGGACTTCTCGAATCCATAAGTCGCATTTTGAGAGTTTAGCGTACAGCTTCTCTTGTTGCAGCAGTCAAGAGCCAATTGAAGATGCTCTTTGTGTTCTTCCTAGGTTTTGGAGTAGATGAGAATATCATCTATGAAGACAATGTTGAACTTGTCGAGGTATAGTTTGCACACTCTATTCATGAGGTCCATGAATACTGCGGGTGCGTTTGTGAGACCAAATGGCATGACCAAAAACTCGTAATGGCCATACCGAGTGCGAAAAGCTGTTTTTGGGATATCTTCCTCTTGAATTCTCAGTTGATGGTACCCAGATCGTAAATCGATCTTAGAGTAGTAACTTGATCCTTGTAGTTGATCGAACAGATCATCGATCCGAGTTAAGGGATAACGGTTCTTGATCGTTACTTTGTTTAACTCTCGGTAGTCGATGCACATTCGAAACGTGCCATCCTTCTTCTTTACGAACAGTACTGGAGCTCCCCAAGGTGAGAAGCTTGGTCTAATGAAACCTTTGTCCAGCAACTCCTGGAGTTGATTGGACAGTTCCTGCATCTCTGAAGGTGCAAGTCGATAAGGTGCTCGTGCAATAGGTGCTGCTCCCAGTGCAAGGTCTATGCGGAACTCCACTTGTCGAGGTGGTGGTAGTCCTGGTAGATCCTCAGGGAATACGTCGGGATAGTTGCATACGACTGGGATGTCTTCTATTCTTTTCTCCTCTTCAGTCTTGTTGATGATAAGCGCCAGAATGGCCGTGTATCCCTTTCGTAAGCATTTGTGAGCTTTCATGCACAAGATGATGTTTAGAGGAGTGTCACTCCTTTCGCTATTGATGTCTAGGGTTTCTCCACTAGGGAGAAGTATGCGCACAACCTTGTCGTGGCAAATGATTTCAGCCTGATTTTCAGACAACCAATCCATGCCCACTACGACATCAAAACTGCCTAGGGTAACTGGCATGAGGTCAATCTTAAACTTATGTCCTACTAGCTCTAAAGTGCATTCTTTAAGAATGTGCTTGGTTATAATTAATTTACCATCAGCTAGCTCTACCGTGTATTCAACCTCTAACGGGGTTGGGGTAATGGAAAGTATCTCACTAAAAATCCTTAGATATAAAGCTTTTCTCAGCCCCAGTATCAAACAATACAGAAGCATAATTATCGTTTAAGAGATACGTGCCAGTTGCAAGGTTGGGGTCGTTCCGGGCCTCCTTAGCCCCGATCACGAAGGCTCGTCCCTTCGGACCGTTGTTGTTCATGTTATTGTTGTTCTTCAGATGCGGGCAATCTCTCTTGAAATGCCCTGGCTTTCCACATTCGAAGCAGCCCTTCGGTGCTTCAAGTTGTTGTTGTTGTTGTGGCTGTGGGGTCTTTGCAAGTAGCTCACCCCTGCAGTCTTTGGCGAGGTGCCAACCTTTGCCACACCGTTGGCATCGGATAGAACCACATTCTCCTATAACATGATGTAAGTTGCATTTGTCGCACTTGGGGTGTTTGCCTGCATAGGCTCCAGGTTTTGGCTGGTTGGGATAGGTGGTGCGTAAGCCAGAGATGACCCGAACTTACGTTGCTGTGGTGGTGGTTGGAGAGTGGAAGTCTTGCTCAGGGTGTCATCCATTGGCGTTTGTTCTTGTCATTGGTTGTGGTTATAGCACCACGAGGTGGTAGAAGTCCCTGTGCAACTGTCGAGTCTGTGAGTTTGTGGGTTAACCGAACGGCTTGTTGCATGGTGATGGGATCAGCAGAGAGTACCATTCCCTGGATTTGAGGTGGCAATCCATCAATATACTTCTCTATGTGTTTGAAGGGTGGGGTTGCCATATCCGGGCACAGGTGCGCCAACTCATACGATCGAGCAGTGTACGCCTCGACCTCGGAACCAATCATTTTATGGTTCCAGAATTTTGTCTCAAGTTTCTGCACTTCACCGCGAGGACAGTATTCACGGTTCAACATCCCCTTAAAATCATCCCATGGTAGGGCGTTGGCTGCATCAAGCCCTTGGTTCTGAACATTGGCATTCCACCACGTGAGGGCAGCTCCCTCAAATGTTCCAGCAGCGAACTTGACCCTGTCTTCGTTCCTGCAATTGCTCATAGCAAAGGCCGACTCCGCCTTTTCAATCCAACGCAATAGTCCAACGGCACCCTCTGTACCGCTGAAGGAATGAGGTTTGCAATCCAGGAACATTTTGGACGTGCAGAGAGGAGGGTTAGGATTTGTTCCTGAAATACGCAAGAACTGAGTTGGATTCAGTATCGGAAAATGTGTTAAATTGGTAACGAGTGATTGTGACGCAAGGTGAATATGAAACAAGACTCATCACCTTGGTTCAGTGTGTTTTGATTACGGGCAGCTTCCCGTGAAGCAAGCACTTCTTCAACTCGTTCGTTGATAAGTGCGTTCAATTCAACTTGTGTCAGGTTGATGTTTCCACGTCCACCCGCATTCCTGCATCCTCCACGTCTTCCAGCCATGATCTTCATAGCGAGAATAAGTGTTAGAGTTTATCCAATAACCAAGATAGGGTGTGCGGTAGGTAATGAAAGGAAAACATGTAGAGCTATCGGCTCTTCCCGTCATGGATAGTCACAGGTGGTGATAAATATAGTGCATAAAAGATGTGATATTTGTGCAAGTATGACAATACTAAGCACTAAGTGTTGTGTGGAGACTAGTGGTTATAGACTAAGTTCACTAAATGCAAACCTAATTCGCAATAACCGAAGTCTCTAATACCAATCTGTCGCACCCCGGCTCTCCCCCTCCCGGACGGGGGCGCGACGACTGGCTGATCTTGCTGGATCGCAGTCTCCGGTCACACAACTTGCGAGACCTACACGTCTGGTTGCATACGTACATCCAATAACGTGGATAAAAACAGTTTTGTAAAATCAGAGTTGCGGAAATAAGTGTAGGTTATCAAAACAGATTAACATTCATAAATAGCGGAAGCGTTAACAAAAACGGTTTTCAGAAACATTTCAGAGTAATAGTGCGGAAGCAATATAAGTAGTTATCAATACATAACAAAATGAAATGATATATGTTCTCAATATCCTAAGACACTTAAGTAGAGGCATGCGACTCCAGCCTAGCATCCTATCCTCAAGTGTGAGCCTTAGTTACCTGAGAAAACATGCGAGTAAAAGGTCAACACAAAGGTTGGTGAGAGCACAGGTTTATCATAAGCAGTAAACATCCAATGTTTAAAGTAAGAGTTGCTATTTACATATCATTATAATGCAGTATCGATTGATAGCTAGTCAATACAATTTTATTATATGCGGGGTCGTACCGACGCTGACGGTTGTGCCTCCCGCCATGTCCATCACAAGACAATGGCAAAGTATTGGTCAATATTGCACCCATTCCGACCTACAGTCGGGTTGGCCTCCCAAGCGCGATGGGTGGGGCTTGTTAGGCCCAAATAGTACTATTCAAGATTACCACGCTAGGCGCTATGCGCTACTAACGGTCCGTGGAGTATCGCGAGGACTTTTAGTTGTGATGTGGTCCACACATATACATATAGTGATAGAGCATGTCCATGTGCAAATAAAATGAGTTGTTCATAAAACAGTTTATCATGCAATGTTTTCTCCCCCAAAGGTTTGAAAAGTAAAAGGGGCCTTGAACTCACCTGATAGAGTAGTTCCGGTTGTGAGTGTGTTCGCGTCTGCGAGAGCTAGCACCTGCTAGTATGCACCTACAACCATATAGGTGTGAGTATGTGTTTTGTGGTACGTTGTATCCCACACAACTCCAAGTGTCGGTGTGCTCAACCGAGTGTGTGTGTGTGTGTTAACTAGTGGGACTCGACGAATCGTTGGTGACATGATTGTTGAGTTTATGTGCCTTGATGCACATAAGACACCATAATGCATCCTATGACTCTAATCGTACAAGTTACCATTTTTAGAAAGTTTCCAATTTAGGGAAGTGTCTGTTTTAAAACAAGTTTTCACAAATCAAGGTTTCCAAATGTGTTAGAAATTATTTCTAAGCATATTCCAATGCTCAAAGTTCATCAAAACATTTTAAAACATCAAAAGCCCTCTTTTGATTTTTAAAAGTTTCCATAAATAGCAAGTTTATTCAAAACCATGTTTTTGCCAAAATCAAACATCCAAATGTGTTTCTAAACACTTCAATATACATTTAACCGCATCTAGACATGTCTAACATGTCTAAATCATTACCAATAGACTTGCACATAAAAGTTTCCTTTTATGGCAAGTTCGCCCAAATCATCATCAAATCAAACCTGACTTAACCAAAACTCAATTCAAACATTTCTAAACTATAAAATCAGTAAATCCACAACAAATACTCATCAAATCACCAACAAATTTGATCATAATAACCATATGGAGTTGCATGTGGGTTTTTACCCATTGCATGCACGATCTAACACTAGGAAAACGTTTAAAACTACCTTAGAGGCGTAGATTCGTGCTAGAACAGGTTCTGGAAATGACGATCTACTGGTTTGGTGGTTGCTCTAAGCTTGTGGATGAACTACAGCGACTTCCTTGTGTTTCAATGGCTTCCAACTCCAAAGGATAGCTCCCAATGCTGATTTCAGAGGCTTGGAGGCCTGATTTTAGTGTATTTGATCGAGAGAATAGGTGGAAACTCGAAGAAGATGAGGGAAAAACTGAACAAATGAATTGGGGGTTGTTTAAATAAAAATTTCGATCTGCATGGCCTTCGCGTACCGCGAAGGCCGATCAAAATTTCTTATCGCGTACAGCGATGGGATTCGGGAGTCCCGACTCCCGATTTGCTTCGCGTACCGCGAAGCCGTTCGCCATGTGGTTGTCGCGTACCGCGACGAGTCCTTTTTCTTGTTTTTCGATTTCGATGATTCGATTTCGCTCGTACTCGATTCCTAACGTTTATCCTAAACATCTAACGTATGTTTAGCACATAATCATATAATAGCACATAGGTTTGATCACCAATGTTCGTGAGACTCGTGTGTGTTTCGATAATTCCTCGAATTATCTTTGATAGTTTGTGTTCGTGTCTAACGAAGTGTTTGCACACTTGATTAATCCTAATCAACGTGTGATGCACAATTCAATAATTCCCCGAATTATTGCTTTGTGTTTGTGTTGTGTTTGCCACGCTTGGTTTCCAAAACCAATGTGCAATGTACGATTCGATAATTCCTCGAACTATCGTTTCGCAGTTGTGTGTGTTCAACTCATCCGATTAAACATAATTAAATGAAATGCAACAAGTATGAATGTGAAATGTAAAGAATGTAAGAGTCGCAATTTACCTGAAATTGCCGATTGTCACACACACCATGTTATCCCTCATGTTCTTGGTTCGTTAACTCTTGACCTAAGGTCCTTGGGCCGAAAGAGCTTGAGCGTATGAGTGTCTTGGCCGAATGGGGCTTCACCCGACCGAAGTAGCTCCTGGCTAAAGTACCTTGACCGAATGTGCATGGTGGCCGAATGTGGCTAGCTTGGGTCGAATGGGGAGCTGCCGAAGGAGAAGACCCCGATCGATGGGGGTAGCCGAATGAGAGAAACGATTGGGTCAACATGGCCGAATGAGGGTGGTGTCCGAATAGCCAATGGTCCGATCGAATAGCTCACTTTGGCCTTGGCCATTCGGAGAGCTCGTGGTGCTTAATCGGTGGCCTGGGTGGATTTCATTCGGGTGTTCGAACCCTAGTAGTTGCAGCCCCTCTAATTCAGCCTTATGCCCTTGCCATGATGCCACACAAGTTCCTAGTTCATTCTAAGTGTATTTGGGGTGTTTTCCCTAAGGTTTTATGGCTTGAAACCGGTTTCATGGAGGGGTTCGAAATAGGGTTTTAAAAACCCTAAAATCGTGACAAAGAACTCGTTCCTACCTCAAATCGGGTGATCTTGGGTTCCAAATCCTTGTACTTTCGTGATCTACGTGATGTGGTGGTTGTTTACACACCAAAATGGCTTGAATTGGTTGAGAAATGGAGGAGATAGGGCTTGAACTTGTAGAGAGTGTAGAGAGAGAAAGTGACGGTTTTAGTGAGAGAGATGAGGTAGATGAGTGGTAGGTATGGCATTCAATGCCATTTAATATCTTGAATTGTTCCGATGCGTTCGGGTCTGTTCGGTTTTGCGTAAAAGCATCGGTTTTGTTTCATTTTCGTGACGAACGTCTCCGTTTTAAAATAAGATTTATCAAATTAATTTAGGTGGTAATTTCTAGTAAATTAGCTAAATATCTTTCGTTTATTTTAAATTTCTGAAAACATTTAATTTACGGTTTAAATCGAATCGTCACCCGTACGAATACGACGATACCTACACTTTTCAATATGGTTTTCTAATTACTGGACATCATTCAGAACGTTAAACTTTCAGATTTATTCATACAGATCGTCACCTATACGAATAATCTGTCCATTTAGCATTCCTATAATGACGCCCGTTGTTGTTTTGTTCTGTTCAACCTCGCATACGTTTATACAAAATAGCATCTTAACAAGCATTTACATGACAGTTCAGTGTTGTCTGATATGTTTCTGACTGTTAAACCCTGAGATTTAAATCAGTTTACTGAAACAATTGCATAATAGTTTTGTGGCAAGCATTACATGATAATAGCATACAAATAGTTCACAAAGTTTGTACCTGAGTTACTGTGCAAGTTACTGTGTAGATCACTGTTCCGGTAACGTTTCCGGCACTGATGTTACAGTACACATCAGTTATTTATATATAAATAATTTATTCAACTAGTATTTTTGATTTACACAAGTTTGTAGATTGAATTGACCAATGATCAAACTTTTGGTGCTACTATCAATGTATTATTGATGCTTATATATATGGTATACTGCAACAAACTCAAACACCACATATACTTAACATATACGAACTAACTTCTCTCACGACCTTGATGTGAAGCATTATAATACACTGTGAAGTTATCCGTACCTTCCGGTAGTGCCAAGATAGGTGCATTGCAGAGTTTGTGTTTCAACAGTTGGAATGCCTCCTCCTGTAGAGAACTCCATATAAACGGTTGATTTTTCTGTGTCATTGTAGTCAGTGGCAAGGCTATCTTTGAAAAGTTCTTGATAAACCGGCGATAATAACCTGCCAACCCCAAAAATTGGCGTATTTCAGTCGGGGTTCGTGGTGTTTCCCATTGTTTCACCGCCTGAATCTTACTGGGATCCACTTGAATACCGTTTTGATTTACTACATGAACAAGAAATTGAACTTCTCGTAACCAGAACTCACACTTGGAGAACTTGGCATATAATTTTTCACGTGCCAAAAGTTCTAGAATTAATTTCAAGTGTTGAGCATGTTCTTGTTGATTTCGAGAATAAATAAGAATATCATCAATAAACACAATCACAAATTTATCCAGATAAGGTCTACATACTCGATTAATCAGATCCATGAAAACTGCTGGTGCATTTGTTAAACCAAACGGCATCACTAAAAATTTGTAATGTCCGTATCGAGTTCTGAAAGCAGTTTTAGGAATGTCATCATCATGAATACGTAACTGATGATATCCAGATCTTAAATCGATTTTTGAAAAATAAGTAGCACCTTGTAGTTGATCAAACAGATCATCGATACGAGGTAGTGGATAACGGTTCTTGATTGTCAGTTTATTGAGTTCTCTGTAGTCAATACACATTCTGAATGAACCATCCTTCTTTTTCACAAAAAGAATAGGTGCTCCCCAGGGTGAGAAACTAGCTCTGATAAAACCTTTGTCTAACAGTTCTTGCAATTGACCTGAAAGTTCTTGCATTTCGGATGGTGCAAGCCGATACGGGGCTTTAGCAGCAGGTGCTGCACCTGGAATTAAGTCGATTCGAAATTCAACTTGTCTCACTGGGGGTAATCCTGATATATCCTCAGGAAAAACTTCAGGAAAATCCTTGACTACTGGGATATCTATGATTTGTTTGGGTGAAGAATTGTGCTCAGTCACATGTGCTAGGAAAGCATAACAGCCTTTCCTTAAGAATTTCTGAGCTTGCATACAAGATATGATACCAAGTCTTCTACCAGCTCGTTCTCCTTGAACTATCAGTGTATTACCGTTAGGTAATGGAATACGGATCACCTTGTTTTGACACACAACTTCCGCTTGGTTATTAGAAAGCCAATCCATGCCAACTACGACATCAAAGCTCCCAAGCTCAATAGGAAGTAAATCAATTTTGAAAAGATGATCATTCAAATTCAAGGAACATCCTTGAATAACACTGTTAGTTTTGATCAACTTGCCATTAGCAAATTCAATGACATAAGGAGTTTCTAGATCTACCGTAGGCAATGAAATTAATGATGCAAATTCAGGAGAGATAAAGCTCTTATCCGCTCCTGTGTCAAACAAAACTGATGCGTATAAATTATTAAGAAGAAACGTACCAGTAACAATATTTGCATCATGTCTCGCCTCGGTCGCACCAATCTGAAAAGCTCTCCCCCTAGCTTCAGTTCCCTGATTGGTGTTATTGTTCGGACAGTTTCGTATGAGATGATCAGGGCTTCCACATTTGTAACATGACCGATTGGTTTGAGTGGTTTGTCGTGGTGCTTGGTTTGGTGTCTGAGCAGGAAAGTTGCAATATTTAGCATAATGTCCAACTCGGTTACAGTTCAGACAAACAGGACATGGTCCCGTGTGATGGAGTGGACACTTATTGCATTTGGGCGCCTGCCCAGTATAAACTTTCCTCTCAGGAATGGCAGCACCATAGTTTTTCACAGTTGGCTTGCTCTGAGTTATCTCAGCCGGAGCCTTCGCCTTGGTTTTGCCAAACCACTTCCGTTTGGTACCTTTTGACACATTCGAGGTACCGACATCACTACGACCATGAGCCGTCTGAGGTTTCAAAGACAGAGTACCACTCCTTACCGCCTCATTGGTAAGCTTAGTGGTCAAAAGAATGGTATGTTTCAGGGTTGTAGGTTCAGCAGCGGTCACCATTCCCCGGATCTGGGGAATCAAACCTTTAATGTACTTTTCGATTAAAGCTGCTTCCGTAGGAAACATATCGGGAAGTAAACAAGTGAGTTCATGAAAACGATCGGTGTAAGCAAGACAGTCAGCACCGATCATCGAGTGATTCCAGAATTCCTCCTGGAGTTTTTGAATTTCAGTGATGGGACAGTACTCTGATCTAATCAGAGTTTTGAAATCATTCCAGCCCATCGAATCAACTGTAACATCACTGTACTTTCGGTTGTCCGTACGTCCGTACATTCGTACGATTGTACTGTTACGACCGGAGATGTATTTATTATGAATGATTATGAAATTGTGGACTTACATTATTGATATTATCACTGTACTGGTATACATGTTATAGCACATTTATTGTACGCATAAACCACGGGAAGTTTAGTTGTAATTCAACTACACAGACCCGTAGTGTTTATCGCAGTTACTTATTACTGATGATGATGGATTACTGGTTAAGAATGTATTGGGATGGAACTGGGAGTTGTTTATGGTTTGGTTACTAAACATAGTTAAGGACCCATGGACATGGTTTATCGAAATAGCGGTGGGACGGTGGCTAGGGCAGTTGCGACTGACCCTTACATATGCCCTATATATATGCATATTTCGGTCTATCATGGATGTGTCAGTGACTAGGGTTTAGTGGGTTTTGGTTTGGGAAATGATAATATTAAAGTTATTAAATAATGGGAATTAATTACGCGATGGTGAGGTTACGGACATTATCTAAACGCGAATATTAATTCAGAAATATTAACTTAATAAATATATTCGCGTGGGTGACGATTCACACGAATATAATTATTAAGAATAATATTCTGAAACGATATTCCATAAATAGCAAATCGAATCGAAATACGATACGAGCGTTGGATTCGCAAAGGTGACGATCTTTACGAATACGTACGCGAGTAACGCGTTTCGACGAGATAATTTAATAATATCAAACGATATTAAATTATTAAATGGAAACTTAAAACATTTATTAGGAATTACAACTTGAATCGTTTCGAATAAATTTAATTATTAATTAATTGCTTTAACGAAAATAGACGAAATCTTTTTACGAAATAATTTATTTAAAATTATTTTAACTAATACGAAACATAATTATTTAAAATGTTTTATGTTATAAATGTGTTTCATGTTAAAAACCGAGCATTTTAATCATTTTATCGCGATAAAAACGAGACCGGACACGTGGGGAGTCTACGCGATATAAGGAAGAACCTCTTCTTCATCTTTCTCATTTTCTTAACACACTCTCTCTCTCTAAACTTGGATTTTCGTCACCATCACCTACCCAAACTTCTCTCAAGCTTTTTGAGCTCGTTTCTTAACGGATTTACGTGATTCTTGGCTCTAAACGACCACAAGATCAAGGGGAACAAGTAGATACGAAGAAATTCAGTTTTGGACCGCAGATTCGAGGTAAATCTGTTGTTTACTTTTCGGTTTTTGATAAAAACGTGATGTGTTTGTGATCCTTAGATTTAAACGAGATTAGGGTTTTCATTGGTTAAACCATGTTATTATTGAGTTAAGGGAGTCCATAGAAGGCTTTCTAACCTACAGGTGGTCGAAGATGTTGAAGATGATGTTCAGGTTCGGCCATGGAAGGGGGAGAACAGCCCAGCGAACCTGTATGGTTCGGCCGAACCCTCACGAACCCTTTCTTCGCGAACCAGCTGGCATTCACGAACCCTAGCCACGAACCATCAGGGGTGGCGAACCAGTGGCTTCTGCAGCCGAACCCTTTTCTTTCCTTAGTCACGAACCTGTAGCCCACGAACTTTAGTTGGCCGAACCATTTGACAGCCTAGCCAACGAACCTTGTGGGTGGAACCGCCGAACCCTAATCTAAGTTGGCCGAACCTATGGTCTTGACCCAATAGGTTCGCTGCCCTTAGGAGTAAACTAAGCGAAATCTCGTTTAATAAATGGAATTAAGGGTTAACAAGGGTTATAGTTAAATAGGTATACGTATACACACATATATATATCCATGCATGCATGGGGAATTAGAGTACCACCTTTTCTTGATATCATGAGGTTGAAATCATGAGAGTGATTCAATTATAACCCTCTTTAACTTAAATTGAATATCTTTTTATGTAATAAATTAAACTAAGGTGGTTGACCTAATTACTTATGCATGCATAAGCAAGGGTGTGTACGAATAAGAATAATATTTTAATACACTTGATTATGAAAAGTGAACATACAAGCTGCAAGTAATTATCAACTTTAGATGATAGAAATTAACAAGTTTAATTCACATGTTACAATGATCATCTATAAGCCTTAGGTGTTGCAAGTTAACTTAGAGTAAATGAACTAAGTAACTAAACATGTAAGGACTTATATGAATACTAATTTGAAATTAAGCCATATACTTATGAGTGTGAAATAAAATATAATTACAGATAATTGAGTGGATCTTGAGATTCATTTACGCGAGCGCGCATACTTCTAAAACATTGAATCTAAGGACTACAGGTGAGTTCTCATAACCTCCCTTTCTTCAAACTGTTTTGTTTTTAAAACTCGGAGGTGAAGCATGTATACCAAATTCAAATATTATTTTGATAACTCAAGGTTAATACCTGTTTATCAATATGATATTCACAATATTGAATTATCAAAAATGATGGATTATCACTGATTAATATTTTATACATCCGTGTAAACATTGTCATTGACTTCGGTCAATAACAAAGATTACATGTATTGTCACATACTCCGTGAATCATTGCCTTTGACTTCGGTTAATTGCTTTGACTTCATGTATTGTCACGTGGATGGTTTCCACATCCGTGAATCATTGCCGTTGACTTCGGTTAATTGCTTTGACTTCATGTATTGTCACGTGGTTAGCGACCACTCCATGAATCATGTATTTAACTTAGGTTAATTACATAATGATCATGTATAGTCACGAACATTATTTGAGAATATTGATATTGAGATTGGTTGATTGGTTTGTGGTTTGATTATCTATGATTGACTCTGAATATTTATGATTGACTATGATTATTTGTGATTGACTATGATTGTTTGGTTATGTGATTATGTGATTATGTATGTGGTTGATTGTTGAATTGGTGGATGTGTGTTGGATTATCTCATACAGGTATTCATATGGGTTTTCTCAAGAAGATCATAAGTCTTATACTTGTTTTAAACAAAGCATTTTATAAAACTATTATAAAGCACAAACTTTTAAACTCATTTTACTAAAACATTTTTAAGCATAAAAACTTATGATTACTCACCAACTACTTTTGTAGTTGACACTTGATTTTCTTACATGTTTCAGGTGATGGAGACAAGTAGGATGAAGAGAGGATCTCTTCTATTTTGGACATCATCATATAGGCTCTTGGACTTAGTTAATTAACTAAATTCCTGGCGATTAGAGTTTAGTTAGTTTAACTAATTCTTTTGTGTAATTGATGTAATTGATTCATGATGAACATGATTTTTGTATAATTATGTTGTTTGCTTAAATGATATATGATGATTAATTTAGATGCCCACGAGCTTTTGAACAATCTACACATCCCTCGTGGCATCCCGACGATTCCGCCGCCGGTCGGGGTGTTACAGATTGGTATCAGAGCCTGGGTTATAGGGAATTAGGTTACTAGAAATGGATGACCTAGTCTATAACCGTAGGATACCTTAGTATGAAGAAATTCATACACTAGTTAGTATATTCAGGATTTCATGCTTATGTGTTTATTACATGTTAACTGAACTCCTGATATACATCTGATATATGTATGCTGCTTATTAATTTCTTGTTTACGTGTGCCCTAATGATTCGATAAGGACATGCACGTGGTGTATCGTAAAGGTGGTGGGACGTTGGCTAGGGCAGTTGCGACTGACCCTTACATATGCCCTATATATATACCATTTACGGTACATTGGGTGGATGTCAGTATTGAAGAATGTGGGAACTACCCGTTTGGGAAATTATTTGCTTAGGAAATTAATTGACTAGGAAATTATCTGCTTTAGGAATTATTTGTTTTGTCTATAAACTCCAGACAAGGACACACTCGTAGTATACTACAAAGGTGGTGGGACGGTGGCTGGGGCAGTTGCGACTGACCCCTACATATACCCTATACATATACCATTTGTAGTATATTGGGGGTCTATCAGTGTCAGGAACTTAGGATATTACTAGGGATTATTGTGAGATGGATGTTGATGGTCTGTTGGTTAAGGTTGGTTTGGATTGACACTTTGAATGATCACACTTGATAAACACTTATAAATTCACTTATAAAACACACGGATTGGACACGTAGGGTGCATAGGATCAACTAACAATACGAACGCTTAGTAATGGACTGTAGATTGGGGTGATGATATAGATACTTAGAGATGATATAAATGCATAGTGATGATACTAACATTTAGTGATGGTATGGACACTTGATGAGAATAAACTATAGGGAGGATATGAACACTTAGTGACAATAAGAGCACTTGGTGATGATATGAACCCTCATTGATAATTATTGACATTGGGATTAACATAGAATTTAGTGAACTTAGACAATTAGGGGAACTTTAATGTCAGGTGAACTTAGACATTAGGTGAACTTAGAAATAGGCAAATCTACATGTCAGGTGAACTTAGACATTAGGCGAACCTAATTGTCCAAGGGAACTGGAGACCACTTCACTCAAAATTATCCTACCCGGGATAAGGGTTGTGAAGTGAGAATATGGTGAAATACATTATACACCCTAAACACTAACAATGGCATAATCGTGGTGCAACGGAACGGTGGTGGGACGGTGTAGGGGAGATTGCGATCTACCTCTGCATATGCCCTATATATAAGCTTGTTGCATTGCATCGGGAGGTTGTCAGTGTTAGTATAGGGTGGGAAGTGTATAGGATTTAAGAATAGTTAGCTAATATTAGTTATGACCAACTAGGACACTTAGTATAATATTAGGAAATTTATAAAGGTTATGAGTTTAATAACAAATAGGAGAAAAATATAGTTCCTATATGAAATCCTAACTGTTTAAATGAACTCATTTGACCATTGTTTGTATGACTTATGTTGTAAACGGTAGTAACATGTTTCTAACTTCTTCAGAAACATGCCTCGCCGTCACAACGGAGATGATTCAAACAATGGGGAGGCTAACAACAGTAATGCCAACTCAGGCATGCAAGAGTTAGCAACACTCATTACGGGATTGGTGAACCAACTGACTCAAGCCAATCAAACACTCAATCAGAACAGAGGTGGTGCAAACCAGACAACTTGCACATTCAAACACTTCAATTCATGTAACCCCCTGAAATTTACGGGTGCTGAATCAGCCACTGGCCTGCTGCAGTGGTTCGAGAGTATGGAGAACACCTTCATCAACAGCGAATGTCCCGAGAACTTGAAAGTTCGCTATGCCACTAGTGTTTTCCAAAAGAGAGCACTAACATGGTGGAATGGGGAAAAGCGAACTAGGGGAGTGGATGCTGCACTTGCACTGACGTGGACTGAGGTCAAGAACTTGATGACCACTGAATTCTGTCCTCGCAGTGAGATGAGGAAACTGGAGACTGAGTTCTGGGAACTCAAGCAGGACAGCGGGGAGAATGTCCTCTACAATACTCAATTCCATGAGTATAGTCTACTAGTGCCTCATATGGTGACACCCTTGGATAGGGCGATTGAGAAATATATCGGCGGACTGCCGGTACAGATTCAGGATACGGTTTACGGGAGTAATCCTAAAACACTTGAAGCTGCTATCCGTCTATCTGCAACTCTTACTGATAACCATGTGAAGAATGGAACACTCACTAGGAAAGGATACAAGAAGACTGACACCAAGACTGCTGCAAAGGAAGTCAAAACTAAAGTCAAGTCTGAAGCTGCTAGTTCATCCAAAAGCAGCAACAAAAAGAGAAAAACCAGGAACTTCATGGTCACTGCTCCTGCTGCTAAGTCTGCGCAGCAATCATCAAACAATTCAACTGCCAGGAATTTCATTGGGAACACTCCTCAGTGTAATACCTGCCGATATCATCACGCACCAAATTTGCCATGTCGCGTCTGCAACAACTGCGGCAAGTTTGGTCATTTTGCGAATGTCTGTCGGAGTGCACCGCAAGCACAAAGGATGCAACAAGCACCGCTTGCACTGCCAGCTCCTCCGGCACAACCTATTCCAGCTGTACCCGTTTGCCAGGTACCTCAAGCACAGACAAGAGCCTGTTACGAGTGTGGTGAAGTGGGTCACTTCAGGAATCAATGCCCAAAGTTGACCGGGAATAACCAGAGGGTGGCAAGAGGCCGGGCCTTTCAACTGAACGCTCCAGCTGCTCAAGCCAACCAGGATGTGGTCAACGGTACATTTCTGATCAACAACTCTTATGCATCTGTCTTATTTGACTCGGGTGCCGATAGGAGTTTCGTTTCATATGATTTTGAATGCTTGCTTGGTAGAACACGTACATATTTAGATAAACCGTTTAACGTGGAAGTGGCTGACGGGAACACTATTGATATTGACACTGTTATTATCGGATGTACTGTGAACTTAAATGATCACGTTTTCCCGATTGATCTTATACCTATGCATCTTGGTAGCTTCGATGTTATCATAGGCATGGATTGGTTGGCCACCCACAAAGCGGAGATAGTTTGCCATGAAAAATACATACGTATTCCTTTACCTTCGGGTGAAACCTTGAGAATATTTGGAGAAACTGCTAGTAAAGGTCTTAAGCTGATGTCTTGCACTAAAGCACACAAGTACCTTAGAAAGAAATGTATAGCATTTCTAGCTCACATTGTGGAGAAGAAAGAGAAAGTAAAGAAGATTGAAGATGTTCCAGTGATACGAGATTTCCCAGAAGTCTTTCCAGACGATTTACCGGGTCTTCCACCAGAACGTCAAGTTGAGTTCCGAATCGACTTAGTACCTGGTGCGAACCCAGTCGCCAAAGCTCCCTACAGACTTGCGCCTTCGGAGTTGCAAGAATTGGCGAGTCAGCTGCAAGAACTTACTGATAAAGGATTTATTCGCCCGAGCCATTCGCCATGGGGTGCACCAGTCCTATTTATCAAGAAAAAGGACGGGTCATTCCGAATGTGCATCGATTACCGCGAATTAAACAAACTCACAATTAAGAATCGATATCCACTGCCACGCATCGATGATCTATTCGATCAGCTTCAGGGCTCAGCATGGTTTTCAAAGATCGATCTTAGGTCTGGGTATCATCAGCTTCGCGTACATGATGATGATATTCCCAAGACAGCTTTTAGAACCAGATATCGCCATTATGAATTTTTGGTAATGCCTTTCGGCCTTACCAATGCACCTGCAGTTTTCATGGACCTCATGAACCGTGTTTGCAGGCCATACTTGGATAAATTCGTGATTGTATTCATTGATGATATTCTGATCTACTCAAAGACCAAGGAAGAACACCAAGAATTGAACTTCCTTAAGCCAAAATTCACATTTAGAGAATTTGGCATACAGTCGTTCTTCTCTCAGGATCTCCAAAACCAACTTAAGGTGTTTCTCGTGGATCCTGCAAAGATCGATGCTGTGAAGAATTGGAGTACACCGAAGACACCGACGGAGATTCGATCTTTTCTTGGACTTGCCGGTTACTATCGGCGGTTTATCTCGAATTTCTCCAGGATTGCTGTCCCACTAACTTCTTTGACTCAAAAGAACAAACCATACGAGTGGGGACCGAAGCAAGAAGAGGCATTTCAGACCTTGAAGCAGAAACTTTGTGATGCTCCTGTCTTGACATTGCCTGATGGAAATGATGATTTTGTGGTTTACTGTGATGCATCCAACCTAGGTCTCGGTTGTGTTCTCATGCAACGGGGAAAGGTTGTGGCTTATGCGTCAAGACAATTGAAGATTCATGAGAAGAACTACACTACACACGACTTGGAACTGGGTGCAGTCGTGTTTGCTTTGAAGATATGGAGACATTATCTTTATGGCACGAAGTGTGTAGTCTTTACTGATCATAAAAGTTTGCAACATATTCTGAATCAGAAAGAGCTCAATATGAGACAACGGAGATGGGTTGAACTCTTGAATGATTATGACTGTGAAATCCGCTACCATCCTGGTAAAGCGAATGTAGTAGCAGATGCGCTTAGTCGCAAAGGTCAAGTTCAGATCCATAGTGTCCGAGTGCACAATAGTCTCCGAAATGATGTTCTCACAGCCCAACAACACTCATTAGCTCAAGATGACTTGAAAAATGAGATGTCTTGTGGGGCTGAAATTTTATTGGAAACTAAGGATGATGGTTTGATGTATTATTTGAATCGGTTATGGATACCGAACAGGGGTGATCTCAGGATGGTGATTATGAATGAAGCTCATAAATCTCGTTACTCAATCCATCCGGGCTCTGATAAGATGTATCAAGACCTTAGGGGCTTGTACTGGTGGCCTGGAATGAAGAAGGATATTGCTGAGTATGTGTCAAAGTGCCTTAACTGTGCTAAGGTCAAGGCGGAACACCAGCGACCTTCTGGATTGTTAATACAACCTGAAATACCGATGTGGAAGTGGGAGAATATCTCTATGGATTTCATTACTAAACTCCGACGGACCGCGAACGGTAAAGATAGCATATGGGTAATTGTTGATAGATTAACCAAGTCGGCTCACTTCTTACCGATACGCGAAACTTACCCTGTGCGGAAGTTAGCTCGTATCTACATTGATGAGATCATTAGCCGACACGGTATTCCCTTAAGCATAATATCGGACCGTGATGCTCGTTTCACGGCACGATTTTGGGAATCACTTCATGAAGCCTTTGGAACAAGACTGGATCTTAGCACTGCTTATCATCCTCAAACGGATGGTCAAACGGAGCGAACGATCCAGACATTGGAAGACATGTTGAGAGCGTGTGTCATCGATTTTGGTGGCAACTGGGATAGTCATCTACCATTGGTTGAGTTCTCGTATAACAACAGTTGTCACGCGAGCATTGGTATGGCGCCTTTCGAAGTTCTTTATGGCAGGAAATGTCGGTCACCTATTTGTTGGACCGAGGTCGGCGAGTCGCAGATTACTGGTCCCGAGATTATTCAGGAAACGACTGACAAGATCCGCCAGATTCGCGACAATCTGTTAGCTGCTCGCAGTCGACAGAAGAGCTACGCGGATAAACGGAGAAAACCTTTAGAGTTTGAAGTGGGAGATATGGTATTGCTCAAAGTATCGCCTTGGAAAGGCGTTGTGCGATTTGGGAAGAAAGGAAAACTTGCACCACGTTATGTTGGCCCTTTTAAGATCCTTGAACGGATCGGGAAGGTTGCTTACAAATTGGAACTTCCTCCTGAACTTAGTAATGTACATCCGACGTTTCACGTGTCCAATCTAAGAAAGTGCTTAGCTGATCAGGATCTTCAGGTACCACTCGATGACATTCGCATCGATGATACTATGCACTTTGTTGAAAAACCAGTGGAGATAATGGATCGTGAGGTTAAACAACTCAAACGCAGTAGAATTCCAATTGTCAAAGTACGTTGGGAATGGTCCCGTGTGATGGAGTGGACACTTATTGCATTTGGGCGCCTGCCCAGTATAAACTTTCCTCTCAGGAATGGCAGCACCATAGTTTTTCACAGTTGGCTTGCTCTGAGTTATCTCAGCCGGAGCCTTCGCCTTGGTTTTGCCAAACCACTTCCGTTTGGTACCTTTTGACACATTCGAGGTACCGACATCACTACGACCATGAGCCGTCTGAGGTTTCAAAGACAGAGTACCACTCCTTACCGCCTCATTGGTAAGCTTAGTGGTCAAAAGAATGGTATGTTTCAGGGTTGTAGGTTCAGCAGCGGTCACCATTCCCCGGATCTGGGGAATCAAACCTTTAATGTACTTTTCGATTAAAGCTGCTTCCGTAGGAAACATATCGGGAAGTAAACAAGTGAGTTCATGAAAACGATCGGTGTAAGCAAGACAGTCAGCACCGATCATCGAGTGATTCCAGAATTCCTCCTGGAGTTTTTGAATTTCAGTGATGGGACAGTACTCTGATCTAATCAGAGTTTTGAAATCATTCCAGCCCATCGAATCAACTGTAACATCACTGTACTTTCGGTTGTCCGTACGTCCGTACATTCGTACGATTGTACTGTTACGACCGGAGATGTATTTATTATGAATGATTATGAAATTGTGGACTTACATTATTGATATTATCACTGTACTGGTATACATGTTATAGCACATTTATTGTACGCATAAACCACGGGAAGTTTAGTTGTAATTCAACTACACAGACCCGTAGTGTTTATCGCAGTTACTTATTACTGATGATGATGGATTACTGGTTAAGAATGTATTGGGATGGAACTGGGAGTTGTTTATGGTTTGGTTACTAAACATAGTTAAGGACCCATGGACATGGTTTATCGAAATAGCGGTGGGACGGTGGCTAGGGCAGTTGCGACTGACCCTTACATATGCCCTATATATATGCATATTTCGGTCTATCATGGATGTGTCAGTGACTAGGGTTTAGTGGGTTTTGGTTTGGGAAATGATAATATTAAAGTTATTAAATAATGGGAATTAATTACGCGATGGTGAGGTTACGGACATTATCTAAACGCGAATATTAATTCAGAAATATTAACTTAATAAATATATTCGCGTGGGTGACGATTCACACGAATATAATTATTAAGAATAATATTCTGAAACGATATTCCATAAATAGCAAATCGAATCGAAATACGATACGAGCGTTGGATTCGCAAAGGTGACGATCTTTACGAATACGTACGCGAGTAACGCGTTTCGACGAGATAATTTAATAATATCAAACGATATTAAATTATTAAATGGAAACTTAAAACATTTATTAGGAATTACAACTTGAATCGTTTCGAATAAATTTAATTATTAATTAATTGCTTTAACGAAAATAGACGAAATCTTTTTACGAAATAATTTATTTAAAATTATTTTAACTAATACGAAACATAATTATTTAAAATGTTTTATGTTATAAATGTGTTTCATGTTAAAAACCGAGCATTTTAATCATTTTATCGCGATAAAAACGAGACCGGACACGTGGGGAGTCTACGCGATATAAGGAAGAACCTCTTCTTCATCTTTCTCATTTTCTTAACACACTCTCTCTCTCTAAACTTGGATTTTCGTCACCATCACCTACCCAAACTTCTCTCAAGCTTTTTGAGCTCGTTTCTTAACGGATTTACGTGATTCTTGGCTCTAAACGACCACAAGATCAAGGGGAACAAGTAGATACGAAGAAATTCAGTTTTGGACCGCAGATTCGAGGTAAATCTGTTGTTTACTTTTCGGTTTTTGATAAAAACGTGATGTGTTTGTGATCCTTAGATTTAAACGAGATTAGGGTTTTCATTGGTTAAACCATGTTATTATTGAGTTAAGGGAGTCCATAGAAGGCTTTCTAACCTACAGGTGGTCGAAGATGTTGAAGATGATGTTCAGGTTCGGCCATGGAAGGGGGAGAACAGCCCAGCGAACCTGTATGGTTCGGCCGAACCCTCACGAACCCTTTCTACGCGAACCAGCTGGCATTCACGAACCCTAGCCACGAACCATCAGGGGTGGCGAACCAGTGGCTTCTGCAGCCGAACCCTTTTCTTTCCTTAGTCACGAACCTGTAGCCCACGAACTTTAGTTGGCCGAACCATTTGACAGCCTAGCCAACAAACCTTGTGGGTGGAACCGCCGAACCCTAATCTAAGTTGGCCGAACCTATGGTCTTGACCCAATAGGTTCGCTGCCCTTAGGAGTAAACTAAGCGAAATCTCGTTTAATAAATGGAATTAAGGGTTAACAAGGGTTATAGTTAAATAGGTATACGTATACACACATATATATATCCATGCATGCATGGGGAATTAGAGTACCACCTTTTCTTGATATCATGAGGTTGAAATCATGAGAGTGATTCAATTATAACCCTCTTTAACTTAAATTGAATATCTTTTTATGTAATAAATTAAACTAAGGTGGTTGACCTAATTACTTATGCATGCATAAGCAAGGGTGTGTACGAATAAGAATAATATTTTAATACACTTGATTATGAAAAGTGAACATACAAGCTGCAAGTAATTATCAACTTTAGATGATAGAAATTAACAAGTTTAATTCACATGTTACAATGATCATCTATAAGCCTTAGGTGTTGCAAGTTAACTTAGAGTAAATGAACTAAGTAACTAAACATGTAAGGACTTATATGAATACTAATTTGAAATTAAGCCATATACTTATGAGTGTGAAATAAAATATAATTACAGATAATTGAGTGGATCTTGAGATTCATTTACGCGAGCGCGCATACTTCTAAAACATTGAATCTAAGGACTACAGGTGAGTTCTCATAACCTCCCTTTCTTCAAACTGTTTTGTTTTTAAAACTCGGAGGTGAAGCATGTATACCAAATTCAAATATTATTTTGATAACTCAAGGTTAATACCTGTTTATCAATATGATATTCACAATATTGAATTATCAAAAATGATGGATTATCACTGATTAATATTTTATACATCCGTGTAAACATTGTCATTGACTTCGGTCAATAACAAAGATTACATGTATTGTCACATACTCCGTGAATCATTGCCTTTGACTTCGGTTAATTGCTTTGACTTCATGTATTGTCACGTGGATGGTTTCCACATCCGTGAATCATTGCCGTTGACTTCGGTTAATTGCTTTGACTTCATGTATTGTCACGTGGTTAGCGACCACTCCATGAATCATGTATTTAACTTAGGTTAATTACATAATGATCATGTATAGTCACGAACATTATTTGAGAATATTGATATTGAGATTGGTTGATTGGTTTGTGGTTTGATTATCTATGATTGACTCTGAATATTTATGATTGACTATGATTATTTGTGATTGACTATGATTGTTTGGTTATGTGATTATGTGATTATGTATGTGGTTGATTGTTGAATTGGTGGATGTGTGTTGGATTATCTCATACAGGTATTCATATGGGTTTTCTCAAGAAGATCATAAGTCTTATACTTGTTTTAAACAAAGCATTTTATAAAACTATTATAAAGCACAAACTTTTAAACTCATTTTACTAAAACATTTTTAAGCATAAAAACTAATGATTACTCACCAACTACTTTTGTAGTTGACACATGATTTTCTTACATGTTTCAGGTGATGGAGACAAGTAGGATGAAGAGAGGATCTCTTCTATTTTGGACATCATCATATAGGCTCTTGGACTTAGTTAATTAACTAAATTCCTGGCGATTAGAGTTTAGTTAGTTTAACTAATTCTTTTGTGTAATTGATGTAATTGATTCATGATGAACATGATTTTTGTATAATTATGTTGTTTGCTTAAATGATATATGATGATTAATTTAGATGCCCATGAGCTTTTGAACAATCTACACATCCCTCGTGGCATCCCAACGATTCCGCCGCCGGTCGGGGTGTTACATCAACTGTGGCTGCACCCAAAGTCTTGGCCTGGGTATTCCACCAGGTCAAAGCCGTGTCTTTCAAAGAACAGGCAGCATAAGACACCTTATGCTCCTCCAAACACTGACTTATTTTGAGCTTAGTTTCCATCTCCTCGATCCACCTTAAAAGACCAGCCGCTCCTTCTTTGCCAGTAAAAGTAGGAGGGTTACAGGAAGCAAAATACTTGTAAGTACATCCCTGTCGGGGTGGATCAGGAATAATGGTAGTTGTACCGGTAGTGGTATGAGTTTCAATGTGACCACCGGTAGCATTATGCTCAACATGATCGTGTTCCCCACCAGAACCTGCGGTTATATGTGGTTGGTGTTGTGTTAGAACACCACAAGCAGATAATTGTTCACGCACAATACAAGCTATCATAGCTTCATTTGTTTCAGATCCGCTTTTACCAGCAGGTGGAACAATACCTGCTCCAGGGTTCACGGGTGGAGTAGTATTCGTTTCCAAGTTCCTAGGTGGAACCACGTTCGCTTCCGGATTAACATGCGGATCCGGATTTGATTCAACATTCACAGGTGGAACTTGATTTTGTTCAGGGTTTGTAATGTTCTTAGCAGCTTTCTTAGCTGGTCGACCTCTTTTTGGAGCCATTAATCTGCTCACAAGCAGAGAAATTCAGGTCAGTTTAAGAACATTAAAGATATAACCCATTCTATCACATAATTTCAATCATATTCAGTTACACTGAAAATTTATATTGAAATGTGATTATAAAGAATATAGTATAACTACATGAATTCAGTCCAGACATGTTTGTATTACACACAGATCACACAATTGTTCGTAGTTATACTTAGTCCTGTTATTTCAAAAACATGTTAGAGTCTTACCCAGCTCTTTGCATTGCAACACATGTTTTTAGAAATATGTTCATACAGAACTAGGACATGTTCTCACACAAGTTCTCTAATATGTTCTCAGTTCATACATTAAGTTCTCATACAGACCATAGATATGTTCTCGTACAGTATGGCTCTCGTACTGTACTTTAGTTACAGACATGTTCACTATTAGATACGTTCACAATTCAGACATGTTCTCGTACAGTATGGATCTCGTACTGTACTTTAGTCACAGATATAGTTGCATACGAGAATTACGTCATAAGTGACGTCAGACCATACACGAGGTGACGAGGGGTGGGGGTGTGACAGGGTGGTATCAGAGCCACAGGTTATAGAGAATTAGGTTGACTTAGAAACCTAGACTATAACCATAGGCTCGTATAGTAACACAGAGAGCACCAAACATTATTATTGAACAAAACCTGTTTTGAATTAAGCCAGGATAATCAGGTGGTACAAATTCTAGTTGTGAGTGGCCAGCATAACTGAAATTTGCAACACGTGTGCATTCTAGTTTGATTTAATTCAAGCAAAACACTAACAACAGTAATGACGAATAGTTGCGTTAAGATAGGAGGACGTATCATATTTTGTTTATGTTGAATATTTTATTCAATATTTATTTCATGCTACTGATCTGAGAATTCTATTTATACAGCGATGGCAGACCAAGGAGAGAGATATATATATCAGAGGTTTCCATATGTCATTTTGGATGATACTCCCAGTTCCAGTTCCGGATCTGACTCAGATCCTTCGGAGGCTGTGTCATTAGCATCACATGCATCTGCAGTGCCTCCCATACCACCACTACCTGAGCCAGTACCGGTGCCGCCACCACCGCCAGCACTTCCTATTATACCTAGTCCTCCTCACTCACCTCCGGTTGAACCAGTTGCTGACCAGAGACAGACTATTACACCTCCTAGAGTACCCGCTTGGGATGGGTTGCGGCGTATGCGGGGTCAAGCCCGCAAAACTACAGGATTGCCTTCGAGACGACAGATGGCTCCCCGAGCTGAGCCACCGACTATACATGAGGTGGGAGAATCCTCCCACCAAGCGGAGTTGAGGGCGCAGGTACAGCAGATTTCTCAGGATTTACAGGCTTTGAGACAAGATGTATCTCAGCACCATATTCTTCTGGAGGATACCCGCACCACTGTTCTAGAGATTCTCACTTCTCATCTGACCCTTATGGAGCGACTTCGGAGAACCTGGCTCTGATACCACCCTGTCACACCCCCACCCCTCGTCACCTCGTGTATGGTCTGACGTCACTGAACCGGTTGCGGAAGCATAGTGGTGATGTCTCCGAGGTGAGGGGTAACTTACTTGAACCGATATCATAAGCACACAGATTAACTTAAAGTAAACTCATTACAAGGATGTCGCAATCACATTACATTACAGCTATATTTATTTAATTACAATATTAATTATACAAGTGCAAATATCCCAAAAGTGCATCCTCACCGGCTATTACTATTTACCTGCAAAAGATTTAAAATTTGAAACGTCAGCACAAAGCTGGTGAGATCGACAGTTCAATTTAAAACAATAAGATATGATAAGCACGTTCTCAAAAGTTCAGTTCCGGATAACCATGGGACCCGTATCTAGTTCCTTTTGGACGTCTAGTCTGTCTCAAGATATTACCCGTCGGTACATATCTTAGTGCCTCATTATCTTAATGTCTATCACACCATTAAGAAGTTCAGGAAACAGATAACAAACATTCACACAAGGGGAGATGCAATCCTCCCAGCAAATGGGGTGTCAACCAATAGTACTATCAATGTTTTCTGTTCGGCCACACATGGGTTCACTAGATACAGTTCAAAAATGAGGACTTTCAGTTCCATGATAGAGTTCTGTCTACTGGCAAAATCCCATGAAATCCCACAAAATCACATGAAATCACACAGATATCATTGATGCATATCATATGTTCAGACAACAGTTTGCAGAGTTTCCCCGATGTTTATAAAAGATTAAAAATAAAAGGGGTTGTACGAAACTCACCTGATGATATAGGTGTAGCAGAGTATCACCAAACTGATAGTACAGAGATGATTCTGCATTTAGTTATATTTAATAAGTTATTTATGTTCTAGTTTACTGATTAGATCTTTCTGAACGTTCAATGTCAAAGACATTGCTTAGTATATCATCAACTCGATACTAGTTATGTAATTAATTAATTTAATGTTATATCATACAATGTATGATAATGAAGGAACCTACATTGCATTAGATTCCTAACACAAAGTTGATGACACACTGGATTAATCAGAATAATCTCAGATTAACCAAATAGATAATGTTGCTAATTATAATGCTAAAACAGTTTCTAGATGATTTAATGGCTTAGGAGTGATTAATCCTTATTATTGATTACCCAAATATCATGAAATATCACAATGTAGTATCAAAATAGGTGTAATAACCAGGTTTAACATACTAATCTGACTGTTATCATAAACATCAGATAATCATTCCAATAAGTATGTTAATGATCGTGATTAGTTTGAAACACTTGGATTTAACCTTGCATTTCAAGGATTAATCCAACTAATCACCTACATTGTTATAATCAAATGGTTTAAACCATTATAATCATGGGTATGGTTTCATGCAAACCGGGCATTACAACGGATCAAAACAAGGATTTAACCGTTAAAACATCGTGTTCTTTGTTTATAATCAATCCTAGCCATTCACTCCTAAGCCATTAAATCATCTAGAAACTGTTTTAGCATTATAATCAACAACATTAACTATCTGGTTAATCAGAGATTATTCTGATTAATCAAGAGTGTCATCAACTTTGAATTAGGAATCTAATGCAATGTAGGTTCCTATATTACCATACATTGTATAATATAACATCAAATCAATTATTTAAGCATTTAATATCGAGTTGATGATTTACTAAGCAATGTCTTTGACATTGAACGTTCAGGAAGATCTAATCAGTAAACTAGAACATAAATAACTTATTAAAGATAACTAAATGCAGAATCATCTATATACTATCAGTTTGGTGATACTCTGCTACCTTTATACTATCAGGTGAGTTTCGTACAACCCCTTTTATTTTTAATCTTTTATAAACATCGGGGAAACTCTGCAAAATGTTGTATGAACATATGATATGCATCAATGATATCTGTGTGATTTCATGTGATTTTGTGGGATTTCATGGGATTTTGCCTGTAGACAGAACTCTATCATGGAACTGAAAGTCCTCATTTTTGAACTGTATCTAGTGAACCCATGTGTGGCCGAACAAAAAACATTGATAGTACTATTGGTTGACACCCCATTCGCTGGGAGGATTGCATCTCCCCTTGTGTGAATGTTTGTTATCTGTTTCCTGAACTTCTTAATGGTGTGATAGACATTAAGATAATGAGGCACTAAGATATGTACCGACGGGTAATATCTTGAGACAGACTAGACGTCCGAAAGGAACTAGATACAGGTCCCATGGTTATCCGGAACTGAACTTTTGAGAACGTGCTTATCATATCATATTGTTTTAAATTGAACTGTCGATCTCACCAGCTTTGTGCTGACGTTTCAAACTTAATTCTTTTTGCAGGGAGACAGTGACACTCGGTGAGGCAGCACTTCAAACACTAGTAATTAAATAAGTTAGTTGTGTAATAAATTTAGTTGTAAATTATGATACTGATTGTAATGACGAAACCCTGTACTGTATTTATTTTAAGTTAATCTATGTGCTTATGATATCGGTTCAAGTAAGTCACCCCTCATCTCGGAGACATCACCACTATGCTTCCGCAACCGATTCAGTGATGTCAGACCATACACGAGGTGACGAGGGGTGGGGGTGTGACAGGAAATCTAGTCAGCCACTCATGAATTCCTGAGGTTGTATTGTTGATATGAGTTTCAAGGTCATATGGTGGAGGAGGAATATGAGGAGGTGGACACAACGGAGGAGGAAGTATATTATTCTGGTTATGATTTAACCGTCCCATGATTGTTTCCATGATATTTGGAATTTGTTCCGTGAATGCTCGATTGATAGCAGCAGTAATCGCAGGATCAATTTGCGTATTTTCAGAAGACATCTATAATGAAAATACTCGATTTAGGAATATAAAATGATATACCAGAAAATTACAATCCTATCTTGATGTCTACCCATTAACCTCACATGTCTTATTTATTTAGTTTAAGTTTTCTACAGGAAAGAGCCTTTGCTCTGATACCATAACTGCAACACCCCAGCCCGACGAGGGCTGACGTGTCGCTATTACATAAATCAGAACAATGCATATTTCCATATTTAATGAACTAACATTAATTAAATACAAAATATCTAATTACATCATTAACTATTATAATCAGCTTTCTAATCGTTTTATCTTCTCTTCACACATCCCTTGAATCCCATGAGTACCTGTTTTAGAAACAAAGAAAACAACAAAGAGAAATACGGATGAGCCAAAAATTTGCTCAGTAACGGAAGAACAACAGTAATGATGGTGAAATCTGAAAAAGAAAATGAATAAAGAAGTGGCAAGGAACAACAATTATGAAAATAACAACGTCAGCAGAAGCAACTGAAATGACCATAACAAACATTGGATAACGAATTTCAGAACGAACTAACCATGCGAACAAACAATTTCAACTAATCAGAACGAATACATAATCAATTAAGTCATATGGTAAGGAGATACCCATTTGAGCACGAAACAAAACAAATGGTGTACATAGACCCGTTGGCCTAATGTACCAAATTGTGAGTTGTATGTGGGCACACACTAACACTCACCAAAACAAAACAATTATCCTAGGACCAGTCCATACGCCTCCCAAAATATCACTCCTCAACTACCAAAATATGGAGACGCCGTGAACCAGTCACACCGTCACGGAAAGTGCTACGCCATCGATGCCCCAATGACGCACCGGTAGAATCACCTACCGGAGGCTTTGCTCGGGTATCGGATTTGAAACAGTTTACAATTGACAGATAATCAAATATCTAAACAAAGTTCAAAGGCAATGATTTTAGAAGTTGATATAACGGAACATGCGATAATGAATACAATTTAATAATTATATCGCATGCTTAACAAATCAGAATCAAATGATGCTCCGAAGCTGCCAGACTCCATCAATTGCACCAGTGAACGTGTTTACAGGTTCTGATCGTTGTTTTGAAGCCAGATATCCGTCATATTAGGTAACGATCCGTTTAAACCTTCTAGTTTGATTTTGATTGATTAGATCTTGATTTTGAACGTAATGACATAGTTAGGATTGTTGATTATTGCCTAGATAATGGCTAGGATTGATTATAAACAAAGAACACGAAGTTTTAACGGTTAAATCCTTGTTTTGATCCGTTGTAATGCTCGGTTTGCATGAAACCATACCCATGATTATAATGGTTTAATCCATTTGATTATAACAATGTAGGTGATTAGTTGGATTAATCCTTGAAATGCAAGGTTAAATCCACGTGTTTCAAACTAATCACGATCATTAACATACTTATTGGAATGATTATCTGATGTTTATGATAACAGTCAGATTAGTATGTTAAACCTGGTTATTATACCTATTTTGATGCTAATTGTGATATTTCATGATATTTGGGTAATCAACAACAAGGATTTATCATTCCTAAGCCATTAAATTATCTAGAAACTGTTACAGTATTATAATCAACAACATTATCTATTTGGTTAATCTGAGATTATTCTGATTAATCCAGTGTGTCATCAACTTTGTGTTAGGAATCTAATGCAATGTAGGTTCCTACATTATCATACATTGTATGATATAACATTAAATTAATTAATTACATAATTAGTATCGAGTTGATGATTTACTAAGCAATGTCTTTGACATTGAACGTTCAGAAAGATCTAATCAGTAAACTAGAATATAAATAACATATTAAATATAACTAAATGCAGAATCATCTCTGTACTATCAGTTCGGTGATACTCTGCTACACCTATATCATCAGGTGAGTTTCGTACAACCCCTTTTATTTTTAATCTTTTATAAACATCGGGGAAACTCTGCAAACTGTTGTCTGAACATATGATATGCATCAATGATATCTGTGTGATTTCATGTGATTTTGTGGGATATCATGGGATTTTGCCTGTAGACAGAACTCTATCATGGAACTGAAAGTCCTCATTTTTGAACTGTATCTAGTGAACCCATGTGTGGACTCAATATCATTTGACTGAATAGTTGACCCAGCCCCTTGTTGTTTGAAAAAACCCTCCACTTCAATTGGTCTTTTTTCACGACCACCCTGTCACACCCCCACCCCTCGTCACCTCGTGTATGGTCTGACGTCACTGAACCGGTTGCGGAAGCATAGTGGTGATGTCTCCGAGATGAGGGGTGACTTACTTGAACCGATATCATAAGCACACAGATTAACTTAAAATAAATACAGTACAGGGTTTCGTCATTACAATCAGTATCATAATTTACAACTAAATTTATTACACAACTAACTTATTTAATTACTAGTGTTTGAAGTGCTGCCTCACCGAGTGTCACTGTCTCCCTGCAAAAAGAATTAAGTTTGAAACGTCAGCACAAAGCTGGTGAGATCGACAGTTCAATTTAAAACAATATGATATGATAAGCACGTTCTCAAAAGTTCAGTTCCGGATAACATGGGACCTGTATCTAGTTCCTTTCGGACGTCTAGTCTGTCTCAAGATATTACCCGTCGGTACATATCTTAGTGCCTCATTATCTTAATGTCTATCACACCATTAAGAAGTTCAGGAAACAGATAACAAACATTCACACAAGGGGAGATGCAATCCTCCCAGCGAATGGGGTGTCAACCAATAGTACTATCAATGTTTTCTGTTCGGCCACACATGGGTTCACTAGATACAGTTCAAAAATGAGGACTTTCAGTTCCATGATAGAGTTTTGTCTACAGGCAAAATCCCATGAAATCCCACAAAATCACATGAAATCACACAGATATCATTGATGCATATCATATGTTCAGACAACAGTTTGCAGAGTTTCCCCGATGTTTATAAAAGATTAAAAATAAAAGGGGTTGTACGAAACTCACCTGATAGTATAAAGGTAGCAGAGTATCACCAAACTGATAGTATATAGATGATTCTGCATTTAGTTATCTTTAATAAGTTATTTATGTTCTAGTTTACTGATTAGATCTTCCTGAACGTTCAATGTCAAAGACATTGCTTAGTAAATCATCAACTCGATATTAAATGCTTAAATAATTGATTTGATGTTATATTATACAATGTATGGTAATATAGGAACCTACATTGCATTAGATTCCTAATTCAAAGTTGATGACACTCTTGATTAATCAGAATAATCTCTGATTAACCAGATAGTTAATGTTGTTGATTATAATGCTAAAACAGTTTCTAGATGATTTAATGGATTAGGAGTGATTAATCCTTATTATTGATTACCCAAATATCATGAAATATCACAATGTAGTATCAAAATAGGTGTAATAACCAGGTTTAACATACTAATCTGACTGTTATCATAAACATCAGATAATCATTCCAATAAGTATGTTAATGATCGTGATTAGTTTGAAACACTTGGATTTAACCTTGCATTTCAAGGATTAATCCAACTAATCACCTACATTGTTATAATCAAATGGTTTAAACCATTATAATCATGGGTATGGTTTCATGCAAACCGGGCATTACAACGGATCAAAACAAGGATTTAACCGTTAAAACATCGTGTTCTTTGTTTAGAATCAATCCTAGCCATCATCTAGGCAATAATCAACAATCCTAACTATGTCATTACGTTCAAAATCAAGATCTAATCAATTAAAATCAAACTAGAAGGTTTAAACGGATCGTTACCTAATATGACGGATATCTGGCTTCAAAATAACGATCAGAACCTGTAAACACGTTCACGGGTGCAATTGATGGAGTCTGGCAGCTTCAGAAAAGAGTTTAGATGATGGAAATGGTTGTTTCTTCACCTGGTGGGTCGAGTTTACGCAAGAAGAAGAAAATAACTTCTTCTGCATGAAATCTGATGAAGTAGATCAGATTTCTCCACCGCCATACTCGTCGCGTACCGCGACCAAAAGCCAAAAGGGGCTTCGCGTACCGCGGAGAAATCCGGAGGAATCTTACATATTTTGCAATCATCGCGTACCGCGGAGGATTCTCGACCCCTCCATCGCGTACCGCGATGAGTCCAGTCGACCAACACTTAGTGATTTTTCTTCGTTTTTCGATTCCGGCCAGTCCAGGACTCCGTTTTATGCACGGTTTTCGTCCACGTTCATCATTTCTCACCTACTATAATTCTGTAACAATTACAAGTATTAAAACAACGTGGATTTCTAGAATGATCAAATGTGCTCACGTCACTTATGACGTAATTCTAGTATGCAACTGTCACAGTCTCCTCCTGTTAGAGAAATTTCGTCCCGAAATTTAGTGAAGACTTACATTATGACAATCATTTATGAGAATAGATGTGGATACTTTGATTTCATTTGATCTTCACGTTCCCATGTATATTCGGGTCCACGTTGCGAGTTCCATCGCACTTTAACAATTGGTATGCGGCTACGTTTTAGCACTTTCATTTCCCGATCCATTATCTCTACTGGTTCTTCACTGAACTGAAGTTTTTCGTCAATATGAATCTCTTCGAGAGGTACGATCAATGATTCATCAATTTAACATTTCTTCAGATTAGACACATGAAAGACATCGTGAATGTTACTGAGTTCAAGAGGTAATTCAAGTTTGTAGGCTACTGATCCAATTCGTTCCAGAATTTTAAATGGCCCTACAAATCTTGGTGAAAGTTTACCTCTCCTTCCGAATCTAAAAATGCCTTTCCAAGGTGACACTTTTAACATTACCCGATCACCTGCTTGAAATTCGAGTGGTCTACGGTGATTATCAGTATAACTCTTTTGACGATCGCGAGCAGCTTTGATTCGTTCCTGAATGAGTGCGATCTTATCCTTTGTTTCCTGAATGAATTATGGGCCTATGATTTGATTCTCACCTACTTCTGACCAACAGATAGCTGATCTACATTTGCGTCCATAAAGTGCTTCGAATGGAGCGCATTGAATACTGGTATGGTAGCTGTTATTGTATGAGAATTCAACAAGTGGAAGATGAATATCCCAGCTACCTCCAAAATCAATCACACAGCTTCTGAGCATGTCTTCAAGAGTTTGATTGGTTCGTTCAGTCTGTCCGTCAGTTTGTGGATGATAAGCTGTGCTCATATTGATTTGCGTGCCCAGAGCATTCTGAAGAGTTTGCCAAAATCGAGACATAAATCGACTATCTCTGTCAGAAATGATAGAGATCGGTACTCCATGTCGAGATACAATCTCATTAACATAGAGTTTAGCGAGTCGATCCATAGAATAGTCTTCTCGGATGGGTAAGAAATGCGCAGATTTCGTAAGGCGATCAACGATAACCCATATAGAGTCATGATTACGTGATGTTCTGGGTAATTTAGTAATGAAATCCATAGAGATCTGATCCCATTTCCACATGGGAATCTCAGGTTGTTGCAATAACCCAGAAGGTCGTTGATGTTCAGCCTTAACTTTGAGACATGTTAAACATCGATCCACGTATTCAGCTATTTGTTTCTTCATTCCAGGCCACCAATAAAAATCCTTAAGATCTTTATACATTTTATCAGCACCTGGATGATTAGAATACCTGGATTTATGCGCCTCATCCAAGATAATAGTTCGAGAGTTACCGAATAGGGGAACCCACATTCGGTCTTTGAAATACAACAGTCCATCGTCTTTGGTATCGAGTTTCTTATCTAATCCTCTTAGTCCCTCAGCAGAATAGTTCGTTGTTTGTAAAGCTTGTTGCTGAGCTTCTTTAATTTGAGGAATTAGACTAGTTTGAATAGTCATACCTAACGCTTTCACACGTAAAGGCTTGACTCGTTCCTTGCGACTTAAAGCATCAGCTACGACATTTGCCTTGCCTGGGTGATAACGAATCTCACAGTCGTAATCGTTTAACAGTTCAACCCATCGCCTCTGTCGCATGTTCAACATTTTCTGACCTAGAATGTGTTGGAGGCTTTTGTGATCAGTGTATTTAATACACCTAGTTCCGTATAGATAATGTCTCCAAATCTTGAGTGCAAACACTACTGCACCAAGTTCTAGATCATGTGTGGTATAATTCTTCTCATGTACTTTCAGTTGTCGAGAAGCATAAGCAATTACCTTATCTTTCTGCATTAGAACACACCCAAGACCTTGACGTGAAGCATCACAATACACTGTGAAGTTATCCGTACCTTCCGGTAGTGCCAAGATAGGTACGTTGCAGAGTTTGTGTTTTAACAGTTGGAACGCCTCCTCTTGTTGAGAACTCCATATAAACGGTTGATTTTTCTGTGTCAATGTAGTCAGTGGCAAGGCTATCTTTGAAAAGTTCTTGATAAACCGGCGATAATAACCTGCCAACCCCAAAAATTGGCGTATTTCAGTCGGGGTTCGTGGTGTTTCCCATTGTTTTACCGCCTGAATCTTACTGGGATCCACTTGAATACCGTTTTGATTTACTACATGACCAAGAAATTGAACTTCTAGTAACCAGAACTCACACTTGGAGAACTTGGCATATAATTTTTCACGTGCCAAAAGTTCTAGAATTAATTTCAAGTGTTGAGCATGTTCTTGTTGATTTCGAGAATAAATAAGAATATCATCAATAAACACAATCACAAATTTATCCAGATAAGGTCTACATGCTCGATTCATCAGATCCATGAAAACTGCTGGTGCATTGGTTAAACCAAATGGCATCACTAAAAATTCGTAATGTCCGTATCGAGTTCTGAAAGCAGTTTTAGGAATGTCATCATCATGAATACGTAACTGATGATATCCAGATCTTAAATCGATTTTTGAAAAATAAGTAGCACCTTGTAGTTGATCAAACAGATCATCGATACGAGCTAGTGGATAACGGTTCTTGATTGTCAATTTATTGAGTTCCCTGTAGTCAATACACATCCTGAATGAACCATCTTTCTTTTTCACAAAAAGAATAGGTGCTCCCCAGGGTGAGAAACTAGGTCTGATAAAACCTTTGTCTAACAGTTCTTGCAATTGACCTGAAAGTTCTTGCATTTCGGATGGTGCAAGCTGATACGGGGCTTTAGCAGCAGGTGCTGCACCTGGAATTAAGTCGATTCGAAATTCAACTTGTCTCACTGGGGGTAATCCTGATATATCCTCAGGAAAAACTTCAGGAAAATCCTTGACTACTGGGATATCTATGATTTGTTTGGGTGAAGAATTGTGCTCAGTCACATGTGCTAGGAAAGCATAACAGCCTTTCCTTAAGAATTTCTGAGCTTGCATACAAGATATGATACCAAGTCTTCTACCAGCTCGTTCTCCTTGAACTATCAGTGTATTACCGTTAGGTAATGGAATACGGATCACCTTGTTTTGACACACAACTTCCGCTTGGTTATTAGAAGCCAATCCATGCCAACAACGACATCAAAGCTCCCAAGCTCAATAGGAAGTAAATCAATATTGAAAAGATGATCATTCAAATTCAAGGAACATCCTTGAATAACATTGTTTGGTTTGATCAACTTGCCGTTAGTAAGTTCAATAACATAAGGAGTTTCTAGATCTACCGTAGGCAATGAAATTAATGATGCAAATTCAGGAGAGATAAAGCTCTTATCCGCTCCTGTGTCAAACAAAACTGATGCGTATAGATTATTAAGAAGAAACGTACCAGTAACAATATTTGCATCATGTCTCGCCTCGGTCGCACCAATCTGAAACGCTCTCCCCCTAGCTTCATTTCCCGGATTGGTGTTATTGTTCGGACAGTTTCGCATGAGATGATCAGGGCTTCCACATTTGTAACATGACCGGTTGGTTTGAGTGGTTTGTCGTGGTGCTTGGTTTGGTGTCTGAGCAGGAAAGTTGCAATATTTAGCATAATGTCCAACTCGGTTACAGTTCAGACAAACAGGACATGGTCCCGTGTGATGGAGTGGACATTTATTGCATTTGGGCGCCTGCCCAGTATAAGTTTTCCTCTCAGGAACAGTAGCACCATAGTTTTTCACAGTTGGCTTGCTCTGGGTGATCTCAGCCGGAGCCTTCGCCTTGGTTTTACCAAACCACTTCCGTTTGGTACCTTTTGACACATTCGAGGTACCGACATCACTACGACTATGAACCGTCTAAGGCTTCAAAGACAAAGTACCACTCCTTACGGCCTCATTGGTAAGCTTAGTGGTCAAAAGAATGGTATGTTTCAGGGTTGTAGGTTCAGCAGCAGTCACCATTCCCCGGATCTGGGGAATCAAACCATTAATGTACTTTTCGATTAAAGCTGCTTCCGTAGGAAACATATCGGGAAGTAAACAAGTGAGTTCATGAAAACGATCGGTGTAAGCAAGACAGTCAGCACCGATCATCGAGTGATTCCAGAATTCCTCCTGGAGTTTTTTGAATTTCAGTGATGGGACAGTACTCTGATCTAATCAGAGTTTTGAAATCATTCCAGCCCATTGAATCAACTGTGGCTCCACCCAAAGTCTTGGCCTGGGTATTCCACCAGGTCAAAGCCGAGTCTTTCAAAGAACAGGCAGCATAAGACACCTTATGCTCCTCCAAACACTGACTTATTTTGAGCTTAGTTTCCATCTCCTCGATCCACCTTAAAAGACCAGCCGCTCCTTCTTTGCCAGTAAAAGTAGGAGGGTTACAGGAAGCAAAATACTTATAAGTACATCCCTGTCGGGGTGGATCACGAATAATGGTAGTTGTACCGGTAGTGGTATGAGTTTCAATGTGACCACCGGTAGCATTATGCTCAACATGATCGTGTTCCCCACCAGAACCTGCGGTGATATGTGGTTGGTGTTGTGTCAGAACACCACAAGCAGATAATTGTTCACGCACAATACGAGCTATCATAGCTTCATTTGTTTCAGATCCGCTTGTACCAGCAGGTGGAACAATGCCTGCTCCAGGGTTCACTGATGGAGTAGTATTCGTTTCCAAGTTCCTAGGTGGAACCACGTTCGCTTCCGGATTAACATGCGGATCCGGATTTGATTCAACATTCACAAGTGGAACTTGATTTTGTTTAGGGTTTGTAATGTTCTTAGCAGCTTTCTTAGCCGGTCGACCTCTTTTTGGAGCCATTAATCTGCTCACAAGCAGACAAATTCAGGTCAGTTTAAGAACATTAAAGATATAACCCATTCTATCACATAAATTCAATCATATTCAGTTACACTGAAAATTTATATTGAAATGTGATTATAAAGAATATAGTATAACTACATGAATTCAGTCCAGACATGTTTGTATTATACACAGATCACACAATTGTTCGTAGTTATACTTAGTCCTGTTATTTCAAAAACATGTTAGAGTCTTACCCAGCTCTTTGCCTTGCAACACATGTTTTTAGAAATATGTTCATACAGAACTAGGACATGTTCTCACACAAGTTCTCTAATATGTTCTCAGTTCATACATTAAGTTCACATACAGACCATAGATATGTTCTCGTACAGTATGGCTCTCGTACTGTACTTTAGTTACAGACATGTTCACTATTAGATACGTTCACAATTCAGACATGTTCTCGTACAGTATGGCTCTCGTACTGTACTTTAGTCACAGATATATTTGCATACAGTATTGCTCCCGTACTGTATTCCAGCAAAATATATATTTTAGTTCGATATATTCGCATACAGTATCGCTCCCGTACTGTATTTCAGCGAAATATATATTTTAGTTTGACATGTTCTCATTTTAGTTCGCATACGGTTATGTTCTCACACAGAAAAAAAATTAATTATAGTTCACACACATAGCTCATTATACAGACAGATATACAAAACACCCATATTATTACAGTACCATAATTTCATACATGACAAAGTTATAATACAAGAACTATCAGAACCGATTTATCCATACTAACTATCGGGAATCTATTTTTACAAACAAAATTTCCCTATGCATCACATACTCACAACCTATCCGACTATACAATAACAACCAAAATAAACATCCCTCATCGTTTACCGTATAAAGAACGGTAAGCAGGAAATCACTATAGCTATAGCAACCATCACTATAACTATCATCATCAACCGAGCCTCCAAACTCATGGTGCTCACTAACTACCTCAAATACACCCATCTCTCATTCCACAACGCTACCTCCTGCCAAAAAGTAACTACCAACGCCTGTCGCCAGGTCCTCCGAAGTCGCTACTCCATCGTCGCTCTCCAAGCCTGAGTATTAGCACCTAAGACATTCACCTGCTCCATAAGGGTCAGATGAGAAGTGAGAATCTCTAGAATAGTGGTGCGGGTATCCTCCAGAAGAGTATGGTGCTGAGATACATCCTGTCTCAAAGCCTGTAAATCCTGAGAAATCTGCTGTACTTGTGCCCTCAACTCAGCTTGGTGGGAGGATTCTCCCACCTCATGTATAGTCGGTGGCTCATCTCGGGGAGCCATCTGTCGTCTCGGAGGCAATCCTGTAGTTTTGCGGGCTTGACCCCGCATACGCCGCAACCCGTCCCAAGCGGGTACTCTAGGAGGTGTAATACTCAGTCTCTGGTCAGCAACTGGTTCAGCCGGAGGTGAGTGAGGAGGACTAGGTATAATAGGAAGTGCTGGTGGTGGTGGCGGCACCGGTACTGGCTCAGGTAGTGGTGGTATGGGAGGCACTGCAGATGCATGTGATGCTAATGACACAGCCTCCGAAGGATCTGAGTCAGATCCGGAACTGGAACTGGGAGTATCATCCAGAATGACATATGGAAACCTCTGATATATATCTCTCTCCTTGGTCTGCCATCACTGTATAAACAGAATTCTCAGATCAGTAGCATGAAATAAATATTGAATAAAATATTCAACATAAACATGATATGAGACGTCCTCCTATCTTAACGCAACTATTCGTCATTACTGTTGTTAGTGTTTTGCTTGAATTAAATCAAACTAGAATGCACACGTGTTGCAAATTTCAGTTATGCTGGCCACTCATAACTGGAATTTGTACCACCTGGTTATCCTGGCCTAGTTCAAAACAAGTTTTGTTCAATAATAATGTTTGGTGCTCTCTGTGTTACTATACGAGCCTATGGTTTTGTCTAGGTTTCTAAGTCAACCTAATTCTTTATAACCTGTGGCTCTGATACCACCCTGTCACACCCCCACCCCTCGTCACCTCGTGTATGGTCTGACGTCACTGAATCGGTTGCGGAAGCATAGTGGTGATGTCTCCGAGATGAGGGGTGACTTACTTGAACCGATATCATAAGCACACAGATTAACTTAAAATAAATACAGTACAGGGTTTCGTCATTACAATCAGTATCATAATTTACAACTAAATTTATTACACAACTAACTTATTTAATTACTAGTGTTTGAAGTGCTGCCTCACCGAGTGTCACTGTCTCCCTGCAAAAAGAATTAAGTTTGAAACGTCAGCACAAAGCTGGTGAGATCGACAGTTCAATTTAAAACAATATGATATGATAAGCACGTTCTCAAAAGTTCAGTTCCGGATAACCATGGGACCAGTATCTAGTTCCTTTCGGACGTCTAGTCTGTCTCAAGATATTACCCGTCGGTACATATCTTAGTGCCTCATTATCTTAATGTCTATCACACCATTAAGAAGTTCAGGAAACAGATAACAAACATTCACACAAGGGGAGATGCAATCCTCCCAGCGAATGGGGTGTCAACCAATAGTACTATCAATGTTTTCTGTTCGGCCACACATGGGTTCACTAGATACAGTTCAAAAATGAGGACTTTCAGTTCCATGATAGAGTTCTGTCTACAGGAAAAATCCCATGAAATCCCACAAAATCACATGAAATCACACAGATATCATTGATGCATATCATATGTTCATACAACAGTTTGCAGAGTTTCCCCGATGTTTATAAAAGATTAAAAATAAAAGGGGTTGTACGAAACTCACCTGATAGTATAAAGGTAGCAGAGTATCACCAAACTGATAGTATATAGATGATTCTGCATTTAGTTATCTTTAATAAGTTATTTATGTTCTAGTTTACTGATTAGATCTTCTTGAACGTTCAATGTCAAAGACATTGCTTAGTAAATCATCAACTCGATATTAAATGCTTAAATAATTGATTTGATGTTATATTATACAATGTATGGTAATATAGGAACCTACATTGCATTAGATTCCTAATTCAAAGTTGATGACACTCTTGATTAATCAGAATAATCTCTGATTAACCAGATAGTTAATGTTGTTGATTATAATGCTAAAACAGTTTCTAGATGATTTAATGGATTAGGAGTGATTAATCATTATTATTGATTACCCAAATATCTTGAAATATCACAATGTAGTATCAAAATAGGTGTAATAACCAGGTTTAACATACTAATCTGACTGTTATCATAAACATCAGATAATCATTCCAATAAGTATGTTAATGATCGTGATTAGTTTGAAACACTTGGATTTAACCTTGCATTTCAAGGATTAATCCAACTAATCACCTACATTGTTATAATCAAATGGTTTAAACCATTATAATCATGGGTATGGTTTCATGCAAACCGGGCATTACAACGGATCAAAACAAGGATTTAACCGTTAAAACATCGTGTTCTTTGTTTAGAATCAATCCTAGCCATCATCTAGGCAATAATCAACAATCCTAACTATGTCATTACGTTCAAAATCAAGATCTAATCAATCAAAATCAAACTAGAAGGTTTAAACGGATCGTTACCTAATATGACGGATATCTGGCTTCAAAACAACGATCAGAACCTGTAAACACGTTCACGGGTGCAATTGATGGAGTCTGGCAGCTTCAGAAAAGAGTTTAGATGATGGAAATGGTTGTTTCTTCACCTGGTGGGTCGAGTTTACGCAAGAAGAAGAAAATAACTTCTTCTGCATGAAATCTGATGAAGTAGATCAGATTTCTCCACCGCCATACTCGTCGCGTACCGCGACCAAAAGCCAAAAGGGGCTTCGCGTACCGCGGAGAAATCCGGAGGAATCTTACATATTTTGCAATCATCGCGTACCGCGGAGGATTCTCGACCCCTCCATCGCGTACCGCGATGAGTCCAGTCGACCAACACTTAGTGATTTTTCTTCGTTTTTCGATTCCGGCCAGTCCAGGACTCCGTTTTGTGCACGGTTTTCGTCCACGTTCATCATTTCTCACCTACTATAATTCTGTAACAATTACAAGTATTAAAACAACGTGGATTTCTAGAATGATCAAATGTGCTCACGTCACTTATGACGTAATTCTAGTATGCAACTGTCACAGTACTTTAAATATATTTAAGTGAGGTGAATTAGGATACATGGGAATGATAATCAGATTTGAGAATCAGAAGGGAAGTCAAGGTGGTTAATATCAATTTTAGCTGGGATATGAGGTTATCGATATTAGTAACCATCGAGATTAGTACCTTGGGTCTCAACTCATTTATATTAACTCACACTTAAATAAATCCTATGACTCATACATACTATCCATAATACATTTTAATCCCTTAAAATTTATAGACTAAATGTTTATAAATAAAACATGAGTTGGATAACATATGGAAAACAATAAGGTGACCAAGGGGATTCATACAAATTAAAAATGTTAAGACTTGATAAGTGTAAAAGAGATTTTATAAATTAAATTTAGTTTTATTAATCAAACATAACCTTTTATTAAAAATTTTTTAACCAACATTATATAAATAAAGTTCTTTTACAAGGTAAACATAAGTTTATTAATGCAACATTTTTATATAAAATGAGTGTATAATACAAGCTCTATTTACACCGACTAAGTTAAGTGCTAAGGGTTATTAGAGATAACATCATAAAACTAAATAGTTACAAACCTAGTAACTCATTAGTTAGGTCTAGGACACTTAGTTGATTTGCACAATTCTCATTAGGAATATTAAACATATACAAATACTAGCAATGGTGAACACAAACAAATCAAACACAGGACCGTGAATAACAACATCATCACAACAACAACGAGCGCGTGCATTTCTTGAGTCTTAGTCAACCACTTCAACCACCAGGTGAGTTCAAATGCCCCTTTTCTAATCTTTTGATTTTAAATGCAGGGCTGAGAAACATGCTAACCCTTTTATTATTTAAAGTTTTAGTACTTTATTTCAAATATGATGTGATTCAGGTAATAAGAACGTTATTCTTATTAACATACTTTTATTTTATCATTACGTGTGCTTGTGTGTGAAATGAAATTTATGATAGATCAGGGATGAGATCAAGATAACATAATTTCACGATATCATCAAGCCCATTTGAATGACACAATGTATTAAAAACTAGAGTTTAAATCACTAGGTTATAACATGGAAAAAGACAAAGAGATATCACTAAGCCAATCACAAGAATGATGTTCATGATAACATAATTTCATGAGAATATCATTCACCACAATTACTAACATAGTGTAATAAGATAAGCTCTTATAACATGTGTTAAAGTTATTGAGAACACATAACTAGGAGATAACAGTTGAGACAATTACTTGTGATATCAAGGATGACATCTTGATAACATAGTTTTCAAGATGTCATTCCCCACATATGCTAACATTGTTTAATAAGACAAAATTTTATAAGACATGTTAAAGACTAGAGATCATAGCATTGTGTTCATTTCATTTTGATCATATCATTAAAATAGGATAATAGTGATACAAAAGCAAAGTGTGTGAATCATTACTTAAGCAATTTACATAGTTTTCATATGCATAGATTTAAGATATCTTGGAGAGGGTATCTTAAACTTCAGGCTGGTCAGTAATGATAGTCAATGGGACTATTAAGTCCTTCTCAAGATATCATGGAGAGGGTATCTTACAATTCGGACTGGTCAGAAATGACAGTCACAAAGACTCTAAGTCTCACTCTTATAGATATCATGGAGAGGGTATCTTACATTTCGGGCTGGTCAATAATGACAATCACTAGGACTATTAAGTCCTGCTCTAGATACCATGGACAGGGTAACTTACATTTCGGGCTGATCAGAAATGATCAGCTAACAGAGAGTATAAAGTCTCTATCTTATAGATATCGTTGGAGGATATCTTACAGGCCGGGCTACTCCGTAAGGAATAGTTATCAGAGACAATTACGTCTCTATTCTAAAATATTGGGGAATATCATATTGGAAATCGGATTGGGGACTAATATGGGTGAATTAGAAATGGGTATCCATAGTAGCAATATAGGTGCATGGAGTTCAGTTAAGCATGTGGTGGGTTGGCAGCTTCATTTGTGATACGTATGCCCTATATATAAGCATACTTAGCTGGACGATATTCTATCTGTAGGTGTAACTATGGAGAGGGCATTTGTGTATAGCAAAACAAAATTTAACAAGACTTGTGTGTGACATGATGAATTGTGAATAACCAATTTCAATAATTTTCATTTACTAAACTTATGCACTCACCAACTTTGTGTTGACATGTTTTAAATGCATGTTTGCTCAGGTGACGGACAGGTTTAGTAACCAAATCATCATGGTTAAGCTAGAGGACTTTAAAGAATACCTAGATTACTAATTGGGATGCATATACTTTTGATGACATTATAAGTCTCTTTTGGATATCTTGTGCAGATACAAGTTAGAAACTATATCATTCATTGGTGTAGATTTACTTAGTTAAATTATGAACACGTACTGTGTAATTTAACTTTGTAATTCTATGTATTAAATGTCATGTAAGCATTTCTCATTATATATCATGTGCCATGTAAACAAATTGTTCTTCTCGATTATCAAACGATATCGCGCCACGAAAAAAATTCCGCCCTACGGGAAAGTCGATCCAGCTCGCTGGCTCGAGGTGTGACAAACATATATATATATATACATATATATATATATATATATATATATATAGGGTTAAGCTAAAAATGAGAAAAACTTTAAAAAGTGTAGAAGAGATTTGAACCATTGATTTTTTAGATGAATGGTTGTAAATGATCCACGTCACACCCCCAGCCGGCGGGCCGGATCGGAGACCCGTTGGGCGGAATAGTACCGAGGCATGATTGTAATCATAGTGATCAGATTGTTACGTTGCACATGATAATATGAGAAATACTAAATGCATTAATTGAATAAAATTAAATTACAACTATTTCATAATTTAATTCTATTACAACTTGACTTGGGCATCTAGAATGTGGACCAGATGTCCCACAAGGGTTTCTTGCACAGGCGCAAGTCTTGAATCTTGTATCCGGCATAACCAGAGAGACTCCACTCAGGAGTTGTAGGTTCCTCTAGGGGATCCTATCTTTCTCTCTCTAAAGGTCATCCTGCTTTCACCTGTTCTTTACTAAAGAACACGTAAAATTTGTCAACACTAGGTTGGTGAGTCACAGTAGTTTTGAAAATACTGGGTTTTGTAAAAGGTTTAGTGAAAATCTTGCCATTCACAACGGTTTTAAAAGTGGTGGGTGAATGGTGTTGAAAACATGAATGAGCTACACAAGTGCATTAGTCTGAACATCAATATCGACACCATCCCAAATCATCGAAGGTAGTTTATGTATAGGGCATACGTAGAGCCAAAGCTCGGCCGCCAGCCCACCACCCCTTCGGTGTTCCACAAAGATGTCCTCAACGAATTCTTGATGTGTTGTTGTGTGGACACATGCCCTAGTGAATTACCCTAGACAGATACCAAGCAAAAATGTTGTTTGGTTGATGGGGGAGTCCCATGAAAATGATAGTTCTCGATTGTGCACTACACAATTCCACGGTTCGTGCCCGTTCACCTCTTGGTTGGGCACAAAGCCTCAAACTGTCGTGGTCAACAGACATCTCCTCGATGATTTGTGTTTTGAACCCTCGAAACTCGTTTGTTGTTGTTGTTTGATGAAAAGTTCAATGGAGCGATGAACGCTCAGTAAAAATGATTGAAAAGACACTTATTCGTATAACATTCGAATAAGAGGTTGAGAGTTGATCCTTTTATTGAAATCATTTGAAAATAACTCTTATTCGTTGATCATTCAAGTAAGATGTTTCATGTTCTCAGCCCCAAATGATTTGGAAGCCAAAAAATTGAAAACTAGGGGTCTATGAACTCACCTGAGGTTATGGGTCGCCAATACACTCACTCGGAAAGTTCTCTTGGTTTGAATCCTGTGTTATAAATTAATTAGTTAAGTGTTAGTTGATTATGTGCTCTGTTTCTTGATGTGATTTTGAAAAATGTGTTTTAATTTTGTTTTATTTTGATTAGATTTAAAATTTGGTTTAAGGCTCGGTTCTATCAATACAAATGATGTAAGATAGAACTTTCAACACTTAGCCGTTTTGGGCTGTTCTTGGTGTGAATGGGTGGTTCGTGCGAATGGCCTTCATTCACACGAATGGAATGATGAGAATGCATACTTTCATTCTTGTGCTCCATTCGTGCGAATGTGTCCTCATTCGCATGGTCATCCCATACGAATAACTCCTCGTCATTCGTGTGATCGCTCCTTCGTTCATCAGCTCATTTGCGTGACTCTCCTTCAATGAATGAGGCTTCTCATTCACACGAATGAGCCCTTCGTATGGCTCATTCTCCTGCAAATTAACCAAGAACATCATTGTTTAAATCGATGGTTGTTTTTGGTGTTTTTATGGTCGATGGTAAAATGTTTTGGAGTGTCTTGGTGCAAAGGATTGGTGCTAATACTTACTGTGAGGCTTGTATTTGACAGAAATGAGATGAAAATGGTTGAAATCTTGAAATGGAGTTGTTGGGGGTTGATGTTGGATATATGATGTCCGATCATCGATAATATCAACGTTGCTATCGGGGTACGATCCAAAGAGTTACACTTTGGAAGATAGTAATGTGATTGTGTCTAAAATTTGTTTTAGACATATTCAATTTCACGAATTATATAAAGTGGTGTGTTATTATTATTTGTAAAATAATAATAACATTGGGGAGTTAATTATTGTGATAATTAATTATAATTAAATTGATAAAGTTTAATTAGTTAAACTTTAGTCATTTAATTAAGGGATAACTCTACACAAATGTAACCAACTTTTCATACTGTCCCAATTAAGTCACTGGAACTTTTTTCTGTCCCAATTAGGTCACTCAACTTAATATTGGTGTTCTAATCCTATATAAATAACCTGAATAGCAGGTTATCGCTAATTTTCTACATATTTAACTTATTTAATATGTTAAGTGATGATATAATCATTTGATAAAGTAAATAATAAATTAAAAATTATTTAAAATCATCCACATTTACGCATGATATTTGAAAAAAGTTAAGTTTCAAACGTTAAATATTGACACATATTGTTTGAAAAACTTATTTTTTCCAAATATATTGCGTAAATGTGGATGATTTTAAATAATTTTTTATCTATTATTTACTTTATCAAATGATTATATCATCACTTAACATATTAAATAAGTTAAATATGTAGAAAATTAGCGATAACCTGCTATTCAGGTTATTTATATAGGATTAGAACGCCAATACTAAGTTGAATGATCTAATTGGGACAGAAAAAAGTTCCAGTGACTTAATTGAGACAGTATGAAAAGTTGGTTACATTTGTGTAGAGTTATCCCTTTAATTAAATATTGCTAACTAGTTGCTAGTTAGTAATATGGAGAGTAGTAATTAAATGGTTTAATTACTAAAAGGAAGTTAATTAAATTAAAAGAGTTTAATTTAAATTAACATGTGAAATAAAAGGTGGGAAACCAATTTTGAATTGGTAGTCAAAAGATCCTATTTTTATGGATCTAATCTTTGACTTTAATATGGTGGGAATTAATTTTGACTTGGTAAATTCAAAATTCCTAAAAAAGTGGATTTTCATTTGACTATAAATGGAGATCCAACCTACCACTTTTTAACACACAATTTCTTTCACCCACTCTCCCACTCCTCCTCTTGGTGGTCGAAACACATCCCCTCTCCTCTTGGAATTTCAGCCAAAGCACCACCACCCACCACCACCATAGCCGAACCACCAAGGGTGGTTTTGGAGTACGCGGTTGTTACGGTGATACGCGATAGAGATCGTGGTTCGTGATTCAAGTCATCTTGCGAGACTACTATCGAATCCAAGGTGTGTTTTTGGAGATTCTTCATTAAGGTCAATTCTAAACACCCTATGGTTGTTTTGTTTATTCGTATGTAACTGGATTCATGGTTTTGGGAATTTTGTTTATGAAACAAAATGTGTAACCTAATCGCTTCCGCTATCGTAAAATCTGATTATATAATTAATTAAAAAAACTTTAAAAGGTTACTACAATTCCCAACAGTGGTATCAGAGCCGCTTTTACACGCGAATAAACATTTTGTTAATCGATCTTGTGTTTTATTTGTCAAAAACGTTTTGTTTGACAAAAGATCGAGCCTGTTGTGACTATGATGATTTAAGCCCTAGGTTTGACCCATTTGAATGGTTGTAATGTTTTGGTTTTTCATTTTTGATTGGATGTATTTTTTACGGGTATTTGGACCCGATGTAATAGATTAGATTTCTATTTTTTGTAAATAGATAGAATTTATTTATGTAACCGATCAAATGGATTTAAAGACCAAAATGAAGACATTCAAGGAGCATAAAGATAGAGATCTTGGATCAAGTGGGAGATTACAATCAAGGCGTTGATTTGTAAACCCTAGACCTAATTCGATTTATGTTTAATGGCTCGAACGAAACCAAATAAATTAGATTATGGCTCAAATCATAGTTATATATTTTGTTGTTTGTGGTTGTGAATATTTAGGTAATATGAAACTAACAAAAACAAATATTTGTCACAATTTTAAAAACAATTGTAAATATAAAAGGAGTTTTATAATTACTATAAAGGCAATTAAATAAAAAGTTGTTTTATTTAAACGATAAAACATATTATAAAGTAAAAGTGTTTATTTTATAATAATGTTTTAAAATTGTTAGTTTAAAATCGGTTCGCGTAAACTACCAACTTAGATTAAAATAGGGTATATAAAATTAATCGAGTCGAGTGTTTGAAGGGAGTTTCAAGCAAACGCAAACCACATGTAAAATTGGATTTTACTAAAAGAAATTGCACGACTTGTTTCATGCTACAAGTCGTCCAATATGTTTTTGACCCGAATGGTAAATAAATATAAAAGAAATCCCAATTATTAAAAATGGATATTCTGCACCATCTTAATGAGTAACCCTTTAACCAATTTATCCGAACCCTCGGTGTTAGAGATTTACCCTGCATCCGGGCCTACGGTTTTGGTAAAAGGAAAAATCGCGATTCCTAAGTTACTTAGGCCGGTTTTTAGTTACAAATTAATGAGGAATATCACTTAAAGAGTTAAGTAGATGCAGTTGGGGTTAAACGTACAAATGGTCGACTATACCCTTCAACCAGCCCCAAAACCGAGAGTTATGTGGAGACACAATTGGTAATCGTTACCTACCTGTCTAGTCATAACAATGGAGAGTGCTAAAGCCATTCATTGATTATAACGAAGCAGGGTCTCATTCCTAATAAAATATTTATGTATGGGTCATAATATAATTAGGACAAGCATGAAAATACTAAATTCGATAATGTTGAAATTTGTAGATGTTTGCTGACGCAAACTCCACTAATTCCTCGTTTACTCTTAAGTCTATCCTTGAGAAGGATAAGCTCAACAACTCCAACTTCATGGATTGGTATCGTAACTTGAGAATTGTTCTCAGGGCCGACAACAAGTTGTATGTCCTTGAGACACCAATCCCAGAAGAACCTGTGAATGTTACGGGTGCAGCCCGTAAAGCCTATGACAAACATGTAGATGATTATGTCAAGGTTTCTTGCTTGATGCTTGCTTCCATGATTCCAGAACTCCAAAAAAGTCTGGAACACATGAAGGCACATGAAATGATTCAGCATCTGCTGGAAATGATTTAGCAACACAGTCGACATGAACCCTTTGAAGTGATAAGATCACTCTTAGGTTGTCACATGCAAGAAGGTTCTTTGGTTAGTACTCATGTACTAAAGATGAAGGGTTTCATTGATCATCTAGCATGTCTTGAGTGTCCACTGACAAATGAATTAGCTGGGGATATAATCCTCAATTCATTGCCAAAGTCATATGACCAGTTCACTTTGAACTATAATATGAATGCTTGGAACAAGACTATCCCAAAGTTGCATATGATGCTTAAAACTGCTGACATGAACATACCAGGCTCTAACAAAGCTAGTTCAGTGCTAATGATCAAAGGGGGTCGAGTTGAGAAATCCAAAGGTAAGGGCAAGAAAAGCATGAAAGGTAAAGGCAAGGGCAAAGGCAAGGTTGTTGCCAAGACCAAACCTCTAAAGGATGCCAAATGCTTTCATTGTGATGAAACTGGGCATTGGAGGAGAAACTGCCCAAAATACCTAACTGAGACAAAGCAGAAGAAGGGTTCTACTGCAAGCACTTCAGGTATTTTCGTTATGGAAATCTTCTCTTTTTCTAGCAAATCTTGGGTGTTTGACACCGGATGTGGTTCTCACGTATGCAATGATTTGCAGGGACTAAGGAAGGTTAGGAAACTGAAAACCAGTGACCTGGAACTCCATGTGGGAAATGGACAAAAGGTTGCAGTCAAGGCAGTAGGAGAATACGTTCTTTTACTACCTAATGGTTTAGAACTTGTTTTGAACAATGTTTGTTTTATTCCTAGTTTGACTAGGAATATAGTTTCAGTTTCAGCTTTGTGTGAACATGGCTTTAAGTATGCTTTTAATGATAATGGTTATTTTTCTGCATATTTGAATGGTGTGTTTTATTTTGATGCAAAGCCTCATAATGGAATCTATGAGATAGATGTCCATGCTAATAACGAAATATACAATATCTCCAATAAACGTATGAAAATGAATTTCAATGATACGTACTTATGGCATTGTAGGCTTGGACACATTAACAAGAATCGCATGAAGAAACTCCAAACCTCAGGAATATTAGATTCAACTGGTTCGGAATCTTTTGATGAATGCGAATCATGTTTAAGTGGAAAGTTGACTAAACAACCCTTTAAAGGGAATAGTCAAAAAGCCAAAGGTCTACTTGAGATAATACATTCAGATGTATGTGGTCCATTCAGAACCACTGCCAGAAATGGAGAGAGATACTTTGTTACATTTACTGATGATTTCAGTAGATACGGGTATGTTTATCTTATGAAGCATAAACATGAAACGTTTGAAATGTTCAAGCAATACCAAAACGAAGTACAAAATCAGTTAGCTAGAACGATTAAGATACTTCGATCGGATCGAGGAGGTGAATATCTTAGTCAAGAATTTGATGAACATCTGACAAATTGTGGAATTGTTTCACAACTTACTCCCCCTGGAACACCACAGTTGAACGGTGTGTCTGAAAGGAGGAATCGAACTCTATTAGATATGGTTCGATCAATGATGTGTCGTACAAACTTACCTCACTCCTTTTGGAGTTTTGCTCTTGAAACCACCGCACGAATTGTTAACTTAGCTCCAACAAAGAAAGTTGAAAAGACACCATATGAGATATGGCATGGGAATAAACCCAATGTGTCTTATCTTAAGGTATGGGGATGTAACGCGTATGTTACACGAGAGTCTCAAGACAATCTAGATCCCCGAGGCGATAAAGTTGTTTTCGTCGGATTCCCTAAGACAATCGGTTATTATTTCTACAATCCCAATGAAAATCGTGTTTTCATTAAGAGGAGAGCGACCTTTTTGGAAAAGGAACTATTAGCTAGAGAGATTGGAGAAAATAATGTGGATTTAGATGAAATCCGTGAATCTCAAATAACCGATACACTAGCTAGTACATCCAGACAACATAGTGATGTTGAACTTGAATATGAAAGGACTCAAGAGATGGATATAACTCCAAGCATCCGTAGAAGTACTAAAGATCGACATGAGCCTGATAGATATATTGGACTTCATGAAAATGTCGACAGCTTAATTGTTGATCAAGCTGACCCTACTTCTTACAAAGATGCCATTATGGATTCGGAATCCACAAAATGGCAGGATGCTATGAATGCAGAGATGCAATCCATGTATGAAAACCATGTATGGGACTTGGTAGAAATTCCTCCCAAGTGTCGGACTGTAGGATGTAAATGGATCTTCAAAAGGAAGACCGACATGGATGGAAATGTACAAACCTACAAAGCTAGGCTAGTAGCAAAAGGTTTCACACAAACTCAAGATGTTGATTTTGAAGAAACCTTTTCACCAGTAGCCATGCTTAAATCAATTTGAATCTTATTAGCCATAGCTGCATATTATGAGTATGAAATATGGCAAATGGATGTCAAAACCGCATTTCTAAATGGACATCTTACTGAAGATGTCTATATGGTGCAACCTGAAGGTTTTGTAGATCCAAAGAATTCTAATAAGGTTTGTAAGTTGAATAAGTCCATTTATGGACTAAAACAGGCATCTCGGAGTTGGAATATTCGTTTTGATCAGAAAATCAAAGAGTTTGGTTTTATCAAAAACGAAGACGAACCTTGTGCTTACAAGAAGGCTAGTGGGAGCTATGTTACCTTTCTGATCTTGTATGTGGATGACATATTGATCATTGGAAACAATATACCTATGCTAAAAGATGTAAAATCTTGGTTAAGTAAATGTTTCGCAATGAAAGATCTTGGCGATGCCGCTTATATTCTGGGAATAAAAATCTATAGAGATAGATCTAGACGACTCATTGGGTTAAGTCAAAGTACATACATTGATAAAGTTCTTAAACGTTTTTCAATGCAAGATTCCAAGAGAGGAACCTTACCCATGGCACATGGTACAATACTTAGTAATAGCCAATCTCCTAAAACTAATGAGGAGAAGAAGAAAATGAGAAGAGTTCCATATGCTTCTGCAATTGGTTCAATTATGTATGCCATGTTATGTACTAGACCCGATGTATCATTTGCCTTGAGTATAACTAGTAGATACCAGCAAAATCCTGGTGAAAGTCATTGGGCTGCTGTGAAGAACATATTAAAGTACTTGCGAAGAACTAAATATATGTTCTTGAACTATGGAGGAATGGAAGAAGAGCTGACTGTAAGGTGTTACACAGACGCTAGCTTCCAAACAGATCGAGATGTTTCTCGATCACAATCAGGGTATGTGTTTACCCTCAATGGTGGAGCTATCACTTGGAGGAGCTCGAAACAAAGTGTTGTTGCTCAATCCACGACAGAGTCTGAATACGTTGCTGCTTCAGAAGCTGCAAAAGAAGCTGCTTGGATGAAGAAATTCATGACTGATCTCGGTGTGGTTCCTAGTATTAGGAAACCAATAGAGATATTATGTGACAACACTGGTGCCATTGCTCAGGCAAAGGAACCAAGGTCACATCATAGGTCAAAGCACATACTCAGACAATTTCACTACATTAGGGAAGTAGTGGAAAGAGGAGACATCAAGATAGACAAAATTTACACAGATCAAAATCTAGCGGATCCCTTTACTAAGCCTATGCCTCTATCTAAACACGAGGAGCATGTTGAGAAGATAGGTCTTAGGTTTGCTAGTGATTGGATTTGATCTGTATTTAGTATTTGGGTGCTTTCGAAATAAAGTTACATTGGACATTTATTTTGATTTAATGGTTAAATGCATAATAAATATTGTTTCTTTATTCGATATTTTGTACGTTTTAGTATCCTTGAATATGGTATTCTAAATGTCCGTAGTCGATCAGATTCATGGGAATCAATCTGAATTAAGACTACTTGAATGCTTGGTTAGTTTATAAGATAAAACCTCAAAGGGTTGAGGACCAAGATTCATAGACATACATTAGAGAATGACGTCGGACGTAACTCGTTTCAAAACGTTCTTCATGGATCATTGTCATAAGAAGTTTTGAATATGGTATGATCTATACATATCCTTAGACCTAAGGAGCATATTAGAACTGACATTAGTCTAAGGTCGTTTTTTGATCTTATCTAGCGCTGTTCTGAAAATGGACAGTAATAAGGATATTTGATTGGGAATGGTTCTGAAACTAAGTGGGAGTTGTATGCTACCGAAGGGATTCTATACTCTTATATGATTAAGAGATGATATTCTTGCGCCCTCGTTAATTTAAACTGGTGTAAATGCATGGCCGTGCTCAAACTAAGAGTAGTTTGTTAGACCATTTTAAATTGGAGAACGAGAATCAGAATGTTTGAACAACATATAAGAATGAAATGTGATCCATGTCTCATGTTCAAATAATATCAATTAGAAAGGATAAATAGATAAAGGTTACCATGGCTATAATTTTAGTTAAGTAAAGGCTTACTTGAACTAAAAGTTTAGTTGACTTTAGAAGTCATACGCTGCTAGGGGCAGAACGATGAAGCTAGGTGTCCAACACTGTCTACGTTGAATGAATTATGCGATGAATCGTCCAAGTGGGAGTCTGTTGGATCTATGATGTCCGATCATCGATAATATCAACGTTGTTATCGGGGTACGATCCAAAGAGTTACACTTTGGAAGATAGTAATGTGATTGTGTCTAAAATTTGTTTTAGACATATTCAATTTCACGAATTATATAAAGTGGTGTGTTATTATTATTTGTGAAATAATAATAACATTGGGGAGTTAATTATTGTGATAATTAATTATAATTAAATTGATAAAGTTTAATTAGTTAAACTTTAGTCATTTAATTAAATATTGCTAACTAGTTGCTAGTTAGTAATATGGAGAGTAGTAATTAAATGGTTTAATTACTAAAAGGAAGTTAATTACATTAAAAGAGGTTAATTTAAATTAACATGTGAAATAAAAGATGGGAAACCAATTTTGAATTGGTAGTCAAAAGATCCTATTTTTATGTATCTAATCTTTGACTTTAATATGGTGGGAATTAATTTTGAATTGGTAAATTCAAAATTCCTAAAAAAGTGGATCTTCATTTGACTATAAATGGAGATCCAACCTACCACTTTTTGACTCACAATTTCTTTCACCCACTCTCCCACTCCTCCTCTTGGTGGTCGAAACCCATCCCCTCTCCTCTTGGAATTTCGGCCAAAGCACCACCACCCACCACCACCATAGCCGAACCACCAAGGGTGGTTTTGGAGTACGCGGTTGTTACGGTGATACGCGATAGAGATCGTGGTTCGTGATTCAAGTCATCTAGCGAGACTACTATCGAATCCAAGGTGTGTTTTTGGAGATTCTTCATTGAGGTCAATTCTAAACACCCTATGGTTGTTTTGTTTATTCGTAAGTAACTGGATTCCTGGTTTTGGGAATTTTGTTTATGAATCAAAATGTGTAACCTAATCGCTTCTGCTATCGTAAAATCTGATTTTATAATTAACATGATTAATTAAAAAAAACTTTAAAAGGTTACTACAATTCCCAACAGTTGAAATACACACGATTTGGACGGTGTAATGGTCTGATTTCGCGTGGAAATGGTCGAAAAATCGAGTGGCCGAGTGTAGGGTTTGGTTGATAGAGTTAGGTGAAAAATGGGTTTGAAAATCGGAAGTGTTGCTTTTATAGATGTGATGTCGCACGAATGAGTCATTCATGCGAATGGCTCCCATTCAGCCGAATGACTCAATGGCCAAAAAGCTTCACGGAATTAACCTATTCGCACGAATGAGAGTCCATTAGTACGAATGGTTGTGTGTGTTAAAATTTCCATTGTTTATTAAATTGTTTTAGTGAAATTTTTATTATTATTGTTATTATTTTATATCAACGTTAAAGACTTGCGCTGGCATCCGTATGAATCGTCACTCATACTAACGTCGCGTTTTTAACTGCTGACATTGTTTGATACTGTAAAAACATCATCTAGGGTATTCAAATGTAACAGCATATCCACATGGATCGTCACCCATGTTGATATCTCGTTGGATCAATACTCCAAATGTTATCCCATGTTTTGTTCATTGTTTTCCCTCACATGTTGTTTTTCTTTTTTTCTGATTCATGTTCATGTGATTAAATGGATTTTCCTAACTGTTTTCGGAAAATCCGTGTATTTTGATTGTTGTTTGTTATTGTTGTCGTCACTTTCGTAACGCAATGCCTCACGTTGTGGTTGTGTTCACCCTTGGATTTCCGACTCATGGTCGCTCGGATGCTGGTCGTCACAGTTAACATCATAAAATAACTCGAAAAACACCTTAAAACATATAGATCCTTCACAAAAAAAACTCCATAAAAGTGTTTGTGGTGTTTTTAGTGTTAAAAACACCACAAAATGCTCTGTTTTAGTTTCACTAATACCCAAACATCATAAACACCATAAAATAACTCGAAAAACACCATAAAAATGAACACCATAAAACGTAGTGATGCGTCACAAAGAAACATCATAAAACGAAAATTATAGAAACTAGTTTAAGTCGATATTTTTATTTAAAAAAATATATTAATATTATAGTCTTTAGAAAGATAAAAATTTGTTTTATTTTAAGGTGTTTTTTTTTTTTTAAAATATCAATGTATAAAAACGTTATGAGCGTTTAAAATAATGAGATAAACTTGCATGTGACTTGCATGTGTATCTTTATTTTTTGTTTTGACATCGTTAACCTTAGGTTTCTTTTTCACATGTCATTCTTTTGTAACTTCCTATACTTTTTAAGGTTTTAAGCCTGTTTAGAAAATCCCTACCACACATACATACATACATACATACATACATACATACATACATATGTTTTAAAGGTAAAATTTATTCGAAAACCCTAGGGATTACATGGGTGGCGGTGGAGTGGGTGGTATAGTGGTGGGTTGCGGCGATGGTAGTGGTGGGTGATAGTTGCGGGTGGCGTTGGGTCGCGGAGTTTGTGGTGGGGTGGTGGTTTTCGCGGTGGTGGCGACGTTGATGGTGGGTGGCGATGGGTGGTGGTGCTGGCTGGTGGCTGGTGGCGGGTGGCGGTGTCGGTGGGTGGCAGATTGGGTAAAGGGTAAAGAGTGAGGGTAAGTTTGTATTTTTATGTCAATAATCCAAAAGTTATTTTAAAAAGTCAGAATTTTTGACTTTTGAAAAACAACTTATCAACATTTTACAAAAAAAAGTTATTTTGAAAAGTTCTTTTAAACTTAACAAACAACTTATTAATTTATGGGTCAAGCTAAATATATCCCTCACTCTGACTTGTTATACCCCTCCCTCCAAATATTAAATATAAATTTGTCAGAATCAACCCTTCAACATTATAACACAACCAAAATGCACCAAATATTATTTTCACCTTAAATTCTACTAAACATATCTTTTTCTTACTTGTCATACCCTCCCCTCTACAAAATATAAAATATGAATTCATCAAAAATCAGATTTAATCGTATGAACCCTAATTCATCTTTGTTCAAATTCGATTGAACTGAGGTATGATCGTTGTTACAAACATAGGGCTTTAATTCATCGAACAAAAACGAGTAGTGTAATGGTGTATGAAACGCCTATCTTAGCTAACTAATTCATGTTCGTTGCTTGATGAACTGAAGTCGAACCGCTGAGCTCTTACAGACCTTTTTCTTGATTTGTTTAAAGATTGTGAATAGCTTTAGTTTACGCAGAGATTTCACAGAGGTTAAAGGAATGCTTGGGTTCAATTAGTTTTGAGTTTTATACTCGTTTTAATAGAGTTTGAGTTTTCGTTCAACTATGGTTATTTAGGCTTATATTTCGTATTGAATTGATTTTTAAACGATGAATTGATGATGATGATAATGATTCCGTGATGTTTGTAGTTGTTTTAATTTTAAATGCTTATGGATCTTTTTAGTTAACAACTAAAAACATAAGGTTTACTTATATATATTTAAAAAACTTAAGAAGGGAGTATGACAAGTAAAAAAATTACAAAAGAGAGTATATTTAGCATAACCCTTTATTTATTTGTTTAAAAAAAAGTAACAAGTTTAACAAATTATTATGAAATAAAATCTTAAACAATTCCCCTGACAAACAGAACGATCATCCGACTCTTTTTGCTGTTTGTTTTAGCTTCTGACGTTATTTTAGGGTTTAAGACATCCTACGAAAAAATTTCAATTGCCTTCTCTACGTAATGCCGTTCTTCTCTATGCGTATTTATTCTTTCAATTTTCCTGCAATTTCATGAACTTTGTGTTTGTTTGGTTTAGATTTTCCTGACAGCAATGATGCCTCGATGGAGCCAATCCCTAGCGTATCTATACCGACACAATAAATCAGTCATGCCACGAGATTTGTATGCGTTACCGTGCCGGCGAATTTCTAGGATTGCCGCCGCTGAAGTTTCGGTAGCTTCATATCCTTCTGCTAAATCGGAGGTGTCTTTTGAGCCTTGTGGTTTCTTAGATTTTGCCTGGTTCAGATCTTAGTTGTTTGACTGAAGCCAAATTAGTAGAACATACAATACAGTTTGAAATATGTATTGTTAAATGGTTGCAGTTTCTGTAATTCTTAAAATTATGGTTGTATTAAATAATTTCCCTGGATATATAAGATCCTAAATGCAATTACTGTTTGCTTGTTTTGATGATCATTTATATTAATTTTTTCAAGAATTTGGAATATTGAAAGTGGAAGTAGAACTTTACAATAAATTTGTTAAACTGATATCAAATGGGTACTATGCTTTTAATCAACTTTTCAATGATAACAACAGCTTCAATCACTTTGTTTCTCAGGTTGATTTATTTCATTTATGTATTGTTGGATATGCTTACTAGTTATGATTAGAGTGCATTGCTTTCTGCAGATAGATCTGAATAAGACATTTCGTTCGAAGCCTTGTTCTTTAGCCTTGCCGCATGAATCCCCTTTGAGGATTGAGGAACCAACTTATGAGGGCCTCCGCCATTTTCTCCTCAAAATGATGCTTTTCTATAGCAAACAAAGCAAGTCCATTCGGCAAGCAAATGCTATTTACCGCCGTGTGGTATCTCAAGTTGATAAACCTGTCATTTATGATGGTAAGTATTTTATTATTCTCATCAATCATCATGATAAGATAGAATTTTCTGAAACTGTATTTGAAATGATACGTACATGAATTATGAATTTCCCATATAGAATTTTCTGAAACTGTATTTGAAATGATACGTACATGAATTATGAATTTCCCACATGTCAGTTTTATTTTATTCAACAAACTTCTAGATGACTTGATAATTTTTTTGCTTTGAAATTACCTATTGACACAGGTTATCTAGAGGGGATTTAGGCTATCTATTTAATTGTATGTAGTTTAACTATTTAAGTTATGATGCCTATAAGATTTGCTGCGGTTACATGTAAATTTATTTGTAGTTGTATACTGTGTCACAAGATATCGGCAAAGCTTAAGTATGCTGATGGTTTAAGCAAGATGTTTCCCTAGTAGTCACACATATAAAATGGCCTCTGCCATGTAAACAAGATAAGTCTCCTTGATGTAAGTCAATTCATTGATATTTTGGTAACTATTAAAGTGCTTTTTACCACCAAGTTAACGAGCAAATAGGTGATTTTGGATTAAATAGAAGTGCTATATGCGTGCATTTATTTATGAGGCGTCCTAGAATAGAAAGTGCATTTCTTGTAGATGGAGGGAGCACATTTTCATATCATATAGAAACTGGAGCAAATAGCCAAATACTACTATGTAAACTCTGCTGTGTTTTTTAATGCATGAGAAACATAACACTTTTCATGTAACACCCCTACCCTGCTAGGATTGATGTGTCACTATTACTGATAACAAATAAAAAACATCATTCATTTAAATCATTAATAATCCAAGATAACATTCAAAACAACTTAAATTAATCTAAGTCTTAAGCATCTTAAATAAACATTAAAAATGTCTCTTACTAATTGCAGCATCTTCTAATTCTGTCATCACACATTCCCATGATTTCCTTGGTTTCCTTGTGTACTTGTTATAGAAACAACAGAAGACACAAGAAACGAAAACAGCTGAGCCAAAAGTTGCTCAGTAACGTAAGGACTAATAAACTGATCGTATAATGCTGAACTGAACATGTAACTGAACTTATTACTGAACATGTAACTGAACTTATAAATGAACATGCAACTGCTATGTAACTGAACTTATAACTGAACACAACAGATAATATCAACAAAATAGTCGTGTAAATAACTGGAAGTAACCAAAGCCGAACCTGATCTAAAGGATATACAGCTAGCTAGACAATGCATAATGCACCTAATGAGATGGTGTGTGGGCGTACACGCATAATGCCATCCCCCTGAACGTATAAACATATAACACATAACTGAATTAGGATCGATCCATACACCTTCAATTAGTGGTGCACAAATCGGTTAACCGGTCCAAACCGGTTTTTAAATTAACCGAACCGGTTAACCGGTGTACAAGGTTTACCGGTTTTTCCTAAAAACCGGTTCGGTTATTAACCGGTATTTTTAACCTAAAATCTCTAGCCTATGGAACCGAACCGGGTATAAACCGGACCGGTTAACCGGCCAAACCGGTTCAAAAACCGGTTTTTAAACTTTTTTTTTTATTTTTTTTTGTTATCCGTTAATCCGTTTTATCCGTTTGACCGTATTGAACCGTTTTTTCTATTATACGTTTTGAATCGTAAAGTTAAATTAATAAAACCATAATAAAAAACTTAACAAAATCAAACCTAAAACTAATAATTACTAAACCCTAATAAAACCTTAAACTAATCAAACTAATATTAAACTAATAACTAATAAACCTTAAAATAATCAAAACCTTAAACTAATAATTACTAAACCCTAATAAACCTTAAACTAATCAAACTAATATTAAACTAATAACTAATAAACCTTAAAATAATTAAAACCTTAAAGTAATAATTATTTTAAACTAATCAAACTAATATTAAACTAATAAACCCTAAACATACTATTATTTAATAAAACTATAAACTATTAAGATTTTATTAGGTTTTAATTAGTTTAATATTATTTTGATTAGTTTAAGGTTTATTAGAGTTTAGTAATTATTAGTTTAAGGTTTTGATTATTTTAAGGTTTATTAGTTATTAGTTTAATATTAGTTTGATTATTTTAAGGTTTATTAGGGTTTAGTAATTATTAGTTTAAGGTTTATTAGCTATTAGTTTGATTAGTTTAAGGTTTTATTAGGGTTTAGTAATTATTAGTTTTAGGTTTTGATTATTTTAAGGTTTATTAGTTATTAGTTTAATATTAGTTTGATTAGTTTAAGGTTTATTAGGGTTTAGTAATTATTAGTTTAAGGTTTTGATTAAATAAAATTAAATGAACTTTATTAAGTAAGAATTTCAAATAGCATATTTCATTAAAATAAATTAATTACACAAGCTTTTAAGTGAAAAAATAAATACAAAATCGAAAATCGAAATTAGTCTTCGGTTTGTGCTTCGGATTGTAGTTCCGGGCTATTGTTCCGCATCCATTCATCCATTGCTTGTTCTTCGTCGGAAAGTGGGAAAGTCATTCCTTCCTCAACTTCAACATCGTGTATTGTCTCTTCTATCTCAAGCTCGCCTTCAAGTAGTGTGTGGTCTTGTACACGTTTCATTGCGTCCAAATGGTCTTTCAAGCAAATGCACATCTCCAATGATGCAGGAGTAAGCCTCGTCCTTCGTATTGATAAAACCCTGCCACTAAGAGAAAAAGCAGACTCCGAAGCTACCGTAGAAGCTTGGACGCTTAGTAAATCACGGGCCATGGGATTGGGATTCCTTTTGTTTCCACCAGGCCAAAATATCAAAATTTTCTAATTCTTCCGGAGTAAGACCGGAAATCTAATCTGTCCCTAGGTACCCTCCTAGTTCGCTACTTGCGCTAGTACCTCGGGCTCGTTTAGTTACATTTTGTCTTAAGGTGTTAAATAAATCAAAGTTAACATCTTGGCTTCTACTCGAACTAGAAGCCGCATACATTGTTGTATGTTAGATGTTTCACCATACTTTTGTAAATAATGATCAAACATATTTTGAAAAAATATGTTAAAGTTATTTTTAGTGTTTGTTGCAAAGTTTGGGTCATCCAAACCCAAAGCACCAACAATTTCATCAATTAATGTTTCAACGCCGACACCATTGAAACATGGGTTTAATGCCGTCGCACAAGTAAATACGGCCGGCATTTCTTGAAAGTATTTCAATAGTTTTACTTTCATTGGAAGTAACATTGCCCTATATATCTCATTATTCTCACCCATCGATGGAAAATCGTTAATTTTTCTTGTCATTATAAATAATTGTTGAAGAACCAAACAAGACGTGGGATAATAAACTCCTGATAAAATTGTTGTTGCATTTTTAAAAGCTCCAAATAAACTAGTGAATTCTCCTATGGCGGCCCAACATAGGCTATTAAAAGATTTAGCCTTACGTTCTTGCACTAAATTGTTATGAAATACTTACAAGGTTTCCTTTTGTCGTAAGGCGTTGTTAAACATACGCCAAGTCGAATTCCATCTTGTTGGTATGTCCCAAAAAGAGGGAGTTCGTATCCTCACATAATTTTTGATATTCCATATATCTTCTACGGCTTTTCATATAAACATCCTTTAACATTTGTTTAAAATTTTCTTTTAACATATTCATTTCAGGAACCGCAAGAGCATCACTCACAACCAAGTTAATAATGTGGGCAACGCATCTTGTATGAAAAAAAGCACCGTTACATATCGGTTTATATTTAAGTTTTAATTTTTGAACCGCATTCGTATTATTTGAAGCATTATCAAAACTTATTGAAAGTATTTTATCTTGTAAATGGAATGTTTGTATTATTCCATCTAACATGTAAAACAAATTATCCCCCGTGTGAGGATACGGAAACATTTCGAACGCAATCGTACGTTTCATCATTTGCCATGAATCGGGATCAATCCAATGCGCGGTAACGCAAAGGTACGATTCAGGCAAACCGTGAGGTGCCGACCAAACATCCGTTGTTAGGTTAACATCGGTTTTTAAAACTTGAAAACCCAAAATTAATTCTTGTATTGCTTGACGCCAACGTTTCAAACAATCACGTCTAATAGTAGTACGACTTACTTGATGATATCGTGGTTGTAGCGCCTTTTGAATCATCCTTGTCAAGCGTGGGTTGTCAAAATGATTGAAAGGCAAACTTTCTTTAATCACCAAGTTCCCCTCATTTCACGAACCATGTCGGGATCTAAATTCCAAACCCCACACTCTTGAGACATTTGTGCTTGATCGTTTGCCGGATTATTTTTGACCACAACACAATGCTTCGTCAAATGGCTTCTTAAAGTAGAATTAGATTCCGGTTTAAGAAAAGTACCGCAACCTTTGCACCGTGCCTTATCGACACCGTTTGATATTTCGCATAAGTTGAAATGTTGAAATAGATCTTTGTTCCTCGTTGTAGTTTTTATTCTAACAACGGTTGGTTCGGTTGAAGTGGATGCACCAACACCAACGAAACTTTGAGCACTTCGTGAGCTTGCCATGGATGTAATAGAGATTGAATTAAGATTTAAGAACGTAATAAAAGAAGAGATTGAATCGAGAAGTAGGGGATCGTTTTTTGAGCGTTTTTGATCGTTTGAGAGCGTTTAAGAAGAAGAGATGTTGTGTGATCAAACCAAAACAATCCCCATCTATTTATACTAACATTTAGGGGCAAAATGGTCCAAAAAATTGTTTAAAACGGCTAGAAACGGTCATAAACGGCTAGATTTTTTTTGGCTCGATCGGTTAACCGGTTAAACCGGTTACAACGGCTATATTTTAGCCCCAGCGGCTAGAAACGGCTAGTTTTTTTGAACTCCTAACCGGTCTAACAAACCGGTTTTGCTTTAAGCGGTTACTACCCGGTTTTTTCCAAAAAGCTCCCAACCGGTTTAAAACCGGCGGTTTTTCGATGTAGCCCAAACCGGTAGGAAAAACCGGTCCAAAAATCGGTTTCTAACGGTCCAATAACCGGTTCGGGTCAGGTAACCGGTTATTTTGTGCACCACTACCTTCAATGGCCAATGCAATCCCTGAATACTAAACGTATAATGGAGACGCCGTGACTATTTATTATACATCGTCACGAAAAGTGTCAAATCATTGATGCCACAATAACATGCCAGACATGCTCGGGTAACAGAGTACTAACTAAAGTGGCATAGCTAAATATATTAATCAATTATGAAATCCTATTATTTATAGGAGCATGCAATAATGAGTACAAACTTAAGAAGCCCATTGCATGCTACAAGTCTCAAATCAGAATGCATAATCAAAACGGGTCAAAACATGATACTTTCTAAGTAACATATAAAATGCTCGAAGACTAAACGGGTTGCATCAACGAACAACAACAAGAAGCATACAACGAACGCAAAGCGATAATATTAAGAGTACAAAAGAAGGAATCCGTGCCTTATTTAGTGAAAGCAAGCAAGTCTCAACTTCCTCAAGTTATACTAACACCTATATATTAATATAATTCGAGTTTGACTTGTAGAGTTTGATTTTCATTCTATGCTTCACTGGTTTTTTTGTGTTCCGGCAACAAATAGATGAGTTTGTGAAATAGTCACACTAATTTAATCTAAGGATTTGAAATATAGTTTATTATTCCTCTTTCAGTAGTTGGTATCTTTATTTCAACCAGATTGTGGTGACATAATTATTTCACCTTAGATTATCAGGATCAACAAATACTTTTACTAATTTAGTTATTAAAAATCACATCCCTTGTGGTAATCAATGCTTGCTTTTTCATGTATGCTTATAGAATCAAGTTTCACATTCAAATACATGTATTTATTTTTTTATAACCCATTGGTAGCTATCACTTTATTAATAAATTTAGTGAATATCATTGGATTAAACATGTATGTATTTATTTTGGTGAATTTGTATTTTATATTAACCAATTAGTTTAGATGGCCGATCATAGCATTCTAAGTGTCTTGGTTTTGTTACATGGTTTCTGCACATGCTAAAAATCAAGAGACCAGTTTAAAATTCATGTCTTTGGATACTATAATTGACCACATAATAGTAGGTTGTGAGAGCACCAAGAATTCTAAATCTCAATTCAACAGAGGATTTCTAGTTAATGTATTTGTTTGGATGACTGTGGCCCAGAATAAACAATAGGAGTGCAGCCGATCAAATTTTAACATAACCAGTTGAAGATTTCATGTAAGGGTACCTATTATATTGATTGTAATTTGTACCACTATTTTAATTTAATAGAGAACAATGGTATTGTGGTGTTGTCTATATTTGGGTTCACCCTTATGTGGTTTTCAATGAATTCATGCCACCTAAAAACAAAATGAAACCAGACAAAATTCGTGCATCATCCTGATTCATCCAACTTAAACAGATTGATTTTTTATAGTTACCTTGTCGAGCGAATAAGAGGGCCGGTAAGGTTGCTTGCAGCCTGAATACAATGACTAACAATTTGGATGACCCTTGTAGTAACCGACTGTGAAACTGCACTGCATGATTCATAAGAGAGCTAATATATTAAATCCTTAACTTCACATCATAGAGGCAACATTTAGGAGATGATTGATTGTGGTTACCTAGTCACACAAGGTTGACAATAGGAACTAGCAGACTGACCAAATGGATGCCGATGACCGACTGATTGAACAGTGGCACAGCGCGGTGGCGGTGACTCGAATAGAACCAGAGAATAGATTGAGAGCTCGTTTGATTGCGGTTGTGTGTGTGTGACGCGATTGAGGCGTGATTAAAGAGGGTTTCCATCCGACTCTCCCGTAAGTTTGTTATTGATGATGAGTTGATGAAGATGAGGGATTCGACCGGAGAAGAAGGGACTATTAGGTCAACATGGAATTTCTTTTCTCTGTATCTTTCACACACGCACACATATATATGTAATCTTTCATTTATTTATTTTATTTTATTTATTATAATTATTATTTTCTGGGTATTATATTTCATTGCAATGTATTTACTCTAATGGATATATTTTGCATTAATATGCAGCTTTTAGGTTGGAGAAAACCTTTAGAACAAATTTCTCAATGCTAGTAGTACACATGTGGCTTTGTTTGCGTCGCTTGAAAGCAGAAGGAAAGGAAGGCGTTGAATTGGGGCAATATGTGTATGAAATCTACAATCATGATTTAGAAACGAGAGTTTCTAAAGCTGGGGTTGGTAATTTAGTTATAGATTTAATATCTTGCTATACTTGATCTAATGGTAGAAAAGATTGATGATGTTGCTACTTAAGAATATGTTGCTCAAATTTGTTACATGTATGATATTTTTGTCATTTGTCTAGGGAATTGTGGATTAGTTGAAATAGGATGGAACTGAATTTTCATGACTTTCTTTCACCTTGTAGTTTTTTTATATAACACACTCTCCCTTATAAGTCATAGCAGTTGCAATAAATGACTCTAGATCCATATTAAGGAAAGTGTCTGACTTTATCTGGTTTCTCAACGTTCACTTACATTTAATTATCATATTAACAATTTTTGGTGAAAAACTGGAAGAAAGTATATAATTAATTGCACTATGTGAAAATCTAAAATTAAAGCAAGGATTGTTGCATATAGAATTGCATATGAAATCACTTTAGTACCCTCATTTTTCTTAATGATAGCAGAGTAATAGATTGGTATTTCCATATAATACATGAATTAAACTGAGTCTTTTGCAATCGAAAGGAAAATTGCAAAAATGAGCTATTTTTTTTAATTAATATATTTCTGGTTACTAAACAGATTTTTCTTCTAATATCAGTAATATAATTATTTTCTGACTGGCGTGCAGGTAAATTTACTGTTATCTAAATGGATGAGGGAGCTGGAAAAGGTATTTTATGGCAATATTGTTGCTTTTGATACCGCAATGCTTCCAGAAGCTAAACAGGATGATTTGCAGAACGCAATATGGAAGTAAGGAATTTACTAATTTTTGTTAAGTCAAGAGGTAGTAGTTGATTTGCTGCTGTATTCTAGTTTGCCTTCTTTTCTGAAACATGTTTACATATGTAGGAATGTCTTTGCTGAAGATGGTTCATCAAAGCTAGATGCCTCTGCATTACCAGCTGTCTTGGTTAGTTCTTACATTTGTTTAGTTAAAAATTGTATCCACAAAAGAGAGGATGGGGGTGTGTGTTGGGAGTGGGAGTGGGAGGAGGGGGTGGAGTTTGTTAAACATTACTAAATATCTGCCTGTTTCTACATTTAAATAAAATTAGTCTTTTAAGCTTATTGTTTGATATTTTCAGGCATTTACAAGATATATTAGACGAGAATGCACTTGCTTGTCATTAACAGGTACCTTACATTTTCTTGTTATGTAGATTTACTTGCAGTTCTGCATATGATGATAATACATTTCCCACTGTAAAAATAAGACAGTATTTGAGTTAGGAAGATTCAAAAAACGATTGACCCGTGATGAGATGTCTATAGTACCCCTTAATAAGGATAAGCAAAGAAAACTTGTGGACAAAAAGCTAAGGTACTAGTTATAATCAATGGGTGAAAAAGTAAAACCTGAAACGAAGATTTATAACAAAATGTAAAATTTTCAATTTGTTACCAAAATTTCGATTCAGGTCCAGTGTTCAATCTGTGGTCATGGATGAGTTGATTTCAAAGTCAATGAAGAGTTATTTGGAATCAGTTGTACTTCATTATCACCAATTCACAAGAAAAAAAAGGAAAATTACATTTTTGGTACTTTATGTTTCAGGGATACTTGTACATTGTGTTCTTAAACATCAATAACTACAAGGTTGGTACCTAACCTTCCACGATTTTAACAATTGGGCCCTTTTGATAAACTGGATTTTCTTTCAAGTTATTGAAAAAATATTTAAACGTCCCTTGCATTTATAAAAAGGAAAAATAAATAGATATGCTAATATGGGACTCAGTTAGATTAAATAAAAAAATAAATGATAAAAATAAAATAAAACCTTGTCTTCTTCCTATAAAAACCTTAAGCCAGGGGGCGTATCCAAGATGGGGAGACAAGGTTCATTGGGTCCACCGTCCATCGGGTTTGCCGGGTAACACCAACGCAATCCATGCAGGTTTTCTTGGTGGGTTCGATTTATTGTTCACGATTCTGTGGGTGAAACCGGCGAAGTAGACGTGACCAAGTGAGTTTAGTGAGCCACCTCTTATGGGTTGGAGTGGGTATGGGTTCAAATGATGTGACAAACTTCAATTAGATGGTGGAATGGGTTTGGGGAGATATTATTATGGTGGACGGTGGTGTCGCAACATAAATTCTTGGCAATGGATATTATTATGCGTAAGAGGCTGGTAGATAAGAAGAACCCTCAGATTAAGTGGGGCGCCCTGAAGGGAGAAAAGCTAACGTTGTTCAGCAAAAAGGTACTAGAAGGGAGACAGACCAGTATATGCGAAGACGCAAATCGATTGTGGGATGAAATGGCCGAAAAGGTGACTAGAGCAGCAAAGGAGACACTTGGGATGACAACGGGTAACAAAACTGGACAAAGGGAGTCTTGGTGGTGGAACGACGAGGTACAGAGCAGGGTTAGAGAAAAGCAACAAAGATTCAGAGAGTTTGCCAGATGTACAGAAAGCACAGAGAAGGCACGACTGATGACAAGGTACAAAGAGGCGAAGTGTGCGGCAAAGAAGACAGTGTCAGAAGCTAAAAGCAAGGCTTACATAGAGATGTATAAACGTCTTGAAACGAGAGAGGGAGAGCACACCATGTTCAAGATTGCAAAGGCTAGGGAGCGAAAGAGGCAGGACCTGGGAGTAGTGAAGTTCATAAAGGGAGAGGATGGACACGTGTTGGTAAAAGAAAGTGAAATTAAAGACAGATGGCAGACATACTTCCACGATCTTTTCAACAAAAGCAACTATCAAGAAGAAGGTAGGGGGAACCCAACGAACCCAGGAACATCTAGAAACAACTGCTACTGTAGACGTATTACCAAAGAAGAGGTTCTTACAGCTCTCAAGAGGATGGGTAGGAGGAAAGTGGTGGGACCTGATGATATTCCCATTGAGGGATGAAGGATTGGGGTGGTTGACAATGTTGTTCAACACTATACTCAAAACAGGTACAATGCCAAACCAGTGAAGAAGAAGTATTTTAATCCCTCTATACAAGAACAAGGGAGACGCCCAATGTTGCGAAAACTATAGGGGAATAAAGCTGTTAAGCCATACTATGAAACTCTGGGAAAGGGTGATCGAGACAAGATTGAGAAGAGAAACCCAGGTTACGGTAAATCAATTTGGGTTTATGCCAGGAAGATCGACAACGGAGGCAATACACATTCTGAGGAGACTAATGGAAAAATACAGAGAGAAGAGGAAGGACTTGCATATGATTTTCATCGATCTTGAGAAGGTGTACGACAGCGTACCAAGGCAGGTGATGTGGGATACCTTGGAGAGTAGAGGTATTCCCCAGAGGTATATAGAGGCAATCAAAGATACCTATGCAAATGCAAAAACTAGTGTGAGAGCGCCGGTGGGAGATACAGACTTCTTCCCGGTGGAAGTCGGACTACTCCAAGGGTCGGCATTAAGCCCCTTCCTTTTTGCGGTTATTATGGAGGAGTTGTCAAGGTCTATCCAGGCTCAGATCCCACGGTGTATGCTTTTCGCGGATGATATTGTCTTAGTGGCAGAAACGAAAGATGAGTTAAACGTCCGTTTAGAAGAGTGGAGAACCGCTTTGGAGCAGAGAGGCCTACACATAAGTAGGAAAAAAACTGAGCATCTACATTGTCAGTTTAGCGGGCCAAACGAGGAAGACGAAGATGAGCAGCTGACTATTGGCGGCCAGGAGGTGCCGATGACGACAAAGTTCAAATACCTAGGATCGTTTATACAAGGTGATGGCGACATTGACAGCAACGTAGCTCATCGGGTTCAGGCGTGTTGGAAAAAGTGGCGAGCATCATATGTGACAAGAGGTTCCCAGAAAAACTCAAAGGTAAATTTTACAGAGTGGCGATCAGGCCAGCCATGATGTACGGCACCGATTGTTAGCCGATTAAGAAGAACCAAACAAGAAAGCTGGAGACAGCGGAGATGAGGATGTTAAGATAGATGTGCGAACATACAAGGCTTGATCGGATAAGGAACGAGGTCTTCCGGGAAAGATTAGAGGTGGCAAACATCTCGGACAAAGTGAGGGAAGGAAGATTGAGATGGTTTGGGCATGTGAGAAGAAGAAGCCAAGCGGTGCCAATCCGAAAAGTAGAGTTCCTCACGGTGGAGGGGAAAAGGGGAAGGGGTCAACCGAGGTTGACATGGGACGAGCAGATCAGACATGATTTGACAGAGCTACACCTCTCTGAGGACATGATCTATGATAGGAGTAACTGGAGACGTAGAATAAAGGTTAGGGATACTTCCTAGGTTCCTAGACTTAGGGGTTGTGGGTTGTTGTCGTCTTCTTGCTGCTTTTGGGATTTCATGATTATGAGATTATATGTGCATATGCTTGTTTGTGGGATGGGAGTTTTGTATGTGTTACCAGTAAAATGTTAGCTTGTATGTATGTTTGAGGTATATCGTTTGCTTGTCTGTTGCCAGGATAACCTACTTGTTGGTTGTATACTTTGTTGCTTGTTTGTTTAGTTCGTTAAATTATAGGTTTAATGCTTACACGTTTAGTTTAAATCATTGTTGCTACATGTTTATACTCTGTCCCCAGTTGTGGTTATATATATGCTTGTGTTTACTTTTGCAACAAAAAAAAAAAAAAAAAAACCTTTTTTTTGAGCCGGGGGACTCTAGCGAAGCAACCTCTCTTTTCTACTTGTAGATTAGGGGTAAGGTGTGTCTTTTTCTTTCCCTCCCCAGACCCCACTCTAAGTAGGATTTTACTGGGTACGTTGTTGTTGTTGTATGGGTTTGGGGAGATACACCCCTCCCACTCTTAGAGGGTGTTGACCTGATCAAACCAACACCTTCCCTCCCCATTGTCTTCTTCTCTAAATCCTTTGATAATCTAGGAGGTGTTGAGAAGAAGGAACTCATGGAAATGGAAGATGGCAACCACCAACTCATATGCTTCTATAAATTTATTCAAGGGGTGGTGGCTATCTACGACAATACCTGGAACATCTAAAGCTACTCCGCCACCGCCGGTTTCAAGAATATTGATTAGCTGTTTTAAACTCGTACCTGACTTTAAGGAGATCGAATCTTGCATCCAAAAGATCAAATCGTCATCTGCTGCTTCCAACCCGCCGCTAATGCAACCATTCTTCCATAACCTGAATGGGGCAAGAATAAATTTAAATGGTTCTCTAGAGCATTTAATTTTAAGAAGATCGGCTTGAATAATCGGAATGATCAAAGAGAGACAGAAGAGGAGTTCCTGTTTACGTGTGTTAGAGGGTGGAGATCAAACATGCGAGATAATGGAGGTGAAGGAGAGAGATGAGAGTACTCTGGACTTTCTGATGATTAATACAGATTTTACTGGTCTTAAACATACATATAATTAGACCCAAGGGCAAGCTCTAAAAAGGTTGCATTCTTAATAAGAGTTTTTACTATAAACACAGCTCTTAAAAGTATTTAAAATTGCTATCACTAAGAATGCAACCTTTTTTTAACCTGGTATATAGTAAATGATAAGAAATGAAGAAACATAAGTCCTAGCTAGCCAATTCAGATGATTAACTACAACTGATAGATTCTGCCTGGGACCTTTTGGTCAATGAGCTTGCAGCTTCTTTCTGTTTGGTTATGGAGGATGATTTGTTGGACTAATCTTGTAATATTGAGATAGTCAAAGGGTCAAAGTTGAAAGTTTTGTTTAAATTGTTTTGGTTTATTTTTATTTGAGATTAAGTTTTAGATTAGGTTGTTTTTGTTGGCAGAATTTTAGGATTAAAGTTTGACTTTTATGTTTGGTTTTATTATAAATAGGGGTTAATGTTTTAGGTTTTCTTGTACCAAATAATTTAATCAATAAAGTCTGAGTTTTTTCTTGTTCGTATTATATATTGTCGATTCTGGGAAACAAGATAAGGCTTCAATTGGTATCAGAGCTGGTTAAGCTCTCGTACTGTCGATCATAGAAGGCTCGTTAAAGGCGAATTTGCTCCACGACGACATCAACGGATTGTTCCAAGCGACGACCATTGAAGGCTCATTCCAGAAGAGATCGAAGGCTTTTTCCAGGAGACGACAGCGAAGAGTGGTACCAGGCGACAAAATCGAAGACTCCAGACAACAATCAAAGGCTCAATCAAGGCAATCAAAGTCGCAATCTTGTTTGGGTGTTGAAACCGAAGTCAAGGAAGAAAAACGCAATTCCTGGTTCTGCGTTATACGAAATCGCGATTCTGGGTGTTCTTACAAACACCTCTGCGTGAGCGGGTGAAGAAGGAAGGTCTGTGTGATCAAAGTGTATCTTGGTCTGAGTGAGCCAGAAGGGAAGAAGCGATCTTTGTGATTGAAATCAAGTCTGGTTCTGAGTGAGCCAACTGAAAACGATCTGTGTGATCAATTAAGGCTCTGAGTGAGCTATAATCAGTTCTGGGTGAACAGATTCTGTGTGAATCTAGGGAAGGTTCTGTGTAAATCAAGAAGGTTCTGTGTGAATCAAACTGAGGAAGGAGAATGGCAGGTGCAAACCAGGGAGGAGGAGATGGTGTTATGGTACCTGCCAGAGAACAAAACCATGTTTCTCTACAGTGCCCTAGGTTGACAACCACAAATTACACACCATGGGCAATCATGGTGGAAACAATTTTGAAGGCACAAGGCCTATCGAATGCAATAGATCCATTGACAGGAGCAACAGTAGATGCCTGAAAGAACTACACCATGAAGGCAATCATCTTCCAGTCTCTACCTGAGGACATCTTGCTTCAAGTAGCAAGATATGAGTTTGCAAAGGATGTATGGGAGGCAATCAGGGTAAGGTTTCTTGGAGCTGATAGAGTGCAAAAGGCCCGATTGCAAACTCTTAGGAATGAGTTAGAAAAGTTGAAGATGAAAGATGATGAAACTATTGTTGAATTCTCAGGTTGGTATCTTGATAAAGATCAAAAATCTGGGATCAAATTTAGAAGATGAAGTCATAGTTAGAAAGTTGCTGAATTCAGTCCCAAAGAAATATTTGCAAATGGTGGCTGCCATAGAACAATATTCGGAGATTGATTTAATGCCATTTGAGGAGGCTGTTGGACGATTAAAGGCTTATGAAGAAAGAATTAAAGGACAAGATGAAGAAGAAAATCAAGGTAAGCTGCTGTTTTCAAGCTCAAATAATAGGAACAGCCGTGGGAAAGAAACAAATGGCAGGAACAAGGGCCGCGGTAGGGGTGAAAATAGCTTCAAAAATCAGGGAAAAGGGGCTGATCGATATGAGCAGGAAGACGATGAAGGAGCTGGCCCTGAATCAGCTCGTGATCAAGAAAAAGGAAGAGGTTATGGACGTGGTGTTGGTCGAGGGAACTACAAAAGAAATCTAAGGTGCTATGAATGTGGAAGGGCTGGACATTTTGCTTATGAATGTCCGGATTTGAAAGAAAAAGAGGAAGAATTGAGCTTTGCTAAAGCTCATGAAGATGGACCTGCATTGCTGTAAAGAGAAGAAGGAATATTACAAGATTAGGGGGGTGATTGTTGGACTAATCTTGTAATATTGAGATAGTCAAAGTTGAAAGTTTTGTTTAAATTGTTTTGGTTTATTTTATTTGAGATTAAGTTTTAGATTAGGTTGTTTTTGTTGGCAGAATTTTAGGATTAAAGTTTGACTTTTATGTTTGGTTTTACTATAAATAGGGGGTTAATGTTTTAGGTTTTCTTGTACCAAATAATTTAATCAATAAAGTCTGAGTTTTTTCTTGTTCGTATTATATATTGTCGATTCTGGGAAACAAGATAAGGCTTCATGATTATGATGTTATTTTTTTAAGAAGTGACTGGAAATGGTTGTGATCGGAATTGATTCTTATAGTGTTTGGATTCAACCAAACAACTGGGTTTATTCTTGGGTTTCTGGGATTTAAATGAAGAAGATGATGACGCGAGAGAGATATGCTTGTTAAGTTTTTTTTTTTTTTTATTTATTAAGAAGTGGTTCCCACAACTTCTTTTAGTTGTATTTATATTTGGTTTTTTAACGCCCCATTTGTGGTGCACGCATATAATGTATATATGTGTTGGCCCTCAAGGGGCAAAAGTAAAATTACACTAATTTTAACGTTATTTTACTTATCTTGTGAAAATAATCGTTAAAAGTGTTTAGATGATTAATCTCAAACGATAACTTTGAGCCGGGGACTCCTTCGGAGCAGCCTCTCTATCCCAACTAGGATAGGGGTAAGGTTTGTCTCTATCCTTCCCCCCAGACCCTATTCTAAGTGGGATTTTTACTGGGTATGCTTGTTGTATATTTGGTTTTTTAGTAATGACATTTTGGTCATTATAAGAAAAATTGACAAAAAATTTGACCCTTAGTTAGACTAAAGGACGTAAAGTGCTACAAACCTCCCAGTTGAGGTACCATTTTTGTAGTTATTGAGATTTAAGGACACAATGTGCAAATACCCCCAAATATAAAGGACCAAAAGTATAAATTATCCGATAAACTAAAAAGCCTTTTTCTTAGCCTAGTGAGCTTGAATACTTCTTGTTGCCAGTAGAGGCAAAAATTGTTTGTTTTGGTAACAGGCCAAAACGGGTTATAAACAGATTAAGTAACCTTCAATGTGAGTTAAAAACGGGTTTGGCTGACCATCGAAGATAGTCCTTCGGGTGTTTTTGTAATGGATGCACTTTTGATGATTTTCAATCTGTCTAACCCATTTAATTTGTTTCTCTTTAGTTAAATTCTTTAGATAACCTGTTGACCCATTAGAGACTAAGGGGTTGTTTGATAACCTCTTAATGGAACAATTTACGGACTACCTCTTAACCGTTCAGCATTCAGCGCGTTTGGTTTGAAATAAATTAACATCTTAATGATTCAGTTCAACACTTAACCATTCTGCACCAATACCATGCTGAATAAAAAAATACATACCATTCAGACCTTTAACCAAAAGCTCTTAACTAGTTCAACACTTAATCATTCAGACCTTCTTAATCATTCAGCATTGGTTTAGTCACTACCAAACAACCCTTAAGAAAACCCCAAAAGTATCTCATCTTTTAAGTAAATGAATAAAAATCCCATCTCTAGTTGGTAATACTATTGTTAGCATGCTGTTAAACTTCAGTAGAGGTGGCAAAATGGAAGTTAGGTAACTAGTTAAAAGGGGTTGTGTTAAAATTGGCAGTTTTTTTACAGGTTGAGTTGAACACTTTTTGATATTTCTAGATTCAGTACAAATATTTAGTGTCAACTATGAATACAACCAATATGTTAACTGTACGAATAATCTAAATTTTAAATAAAATGATTTTGGAGGTTTGAACTTAAGCTTTTAAAGAGATACAGCTTGGGCAGCTTTCATCATGTTCCTACCCATTTGACCTAGATCTATATTAAGCTAATTATTATTATTTTATTTGATTTGCAAGAAATAAAACATAACCCGGTTGACCCATTAGTAGTCATTGTATCAAAATTGGCACATCTAACTTCTAGCTTTGATCTTTGGGTTTTTTTATTCATCACTTTAATATGATTTTACTTTCTTAGCATATCAAATTCAAATTGGAAAATACTATTGTGGATGTGCAGATAAAGAAGCCATGTTCTCTGGAAACTTCATGTTCACTCCTCTGGACAACCCAAAACCCTAAATAATCTATTCAGACGGTGAAAACAGCAACCTACCTTTGAAGGTTCAATTATATGGATAGCATAATTGAATAAACATTTGTATTAATGTGTGGAGTATTTTAACTTTTAAAACGGGTATATTTTACTAAAAGAAAGGGAAGAGGGTTTGCTGCAACTGTGGTGGTGGGTTGGTGGGAGTAAGTACAGGTGATGGTGGTGGTGTGGAAGGTGGATGAGAGGATGGTGGCTGTAGTGGTTGTTAATGAATGGATTTTGGGACATAGGTAGGAAAAGAAAGGTATAAAGCTTGTTTTTATTAGTCATGTAGAAATAATTTGGGTGTTTTTAATTTTATGTATGAACTTTTATTTTTACCTTTTCTTCTATCTTATTTGTGTTCCTTGAAGTTTGTGCTACTTCAATCTCAACAAAATCCAAATTGCTGATGCTCTTTTTTTTTCATGTAAATGGTTGTGTAAATTAAATGTAGGTAACTCGATCCTAGAAGTGACAATTTATAAGGGTCAACGAGTGTAAATTTGTTAGTATAGGATGTAACATTTGAGTTTAAAAATGTGTTAGATATTACCATTTGTAACGTTTGTCTGACAAAATGTGTTCCGTCATGATGTAACTTGTGGTTTGCGACGATACAAGTACTCTTGGTATCATGTATTTTAGGTGTTGGACCATTTTGTCTTGTGGACTGTGGACATAAACAGGAAAATGATCGAATGCCATGCTAAAAAACACTGTTTTGGTTATAATTTAGCTGATATACTGTGTAAGAAAGTATTAGAATCCTGACCGAAACAAACATATATCCAATAAAGTTCTAATTAGTAGGGTACCCAAAGGGTGAAAAACACCCACATCCATATATATGGGATTGGGAAAACATAATAACATACTTTTAATACATTAACCCAAATAACTTTTGCCAAGATGAAGTGAAATTTAGGATTTTTTTAAACATCATTGTAACATATTTACAACACTTTTATTCTTTTATAAGTTTGCGACATCGTTGTAAATTTTTTGCCTAAAACAATGTTGTAAGTCAAAAACTTATAATGATGTTACGTCTTAAGCTGTTATGAATTTTCACAAACTCATCAAAGAAGAAAGTATTTTAGATGTGTTACAATAATGGTTTTAAAAAAACTCCAAAATTTGGTTTTATCCTGACAAAGTTATTTGGGTTAATGCTTTATTAGTGAGTTATTTTTTAAACATTACCATATATATATATAAAGAGAAAGGTTTATGAGAAAACTCTTAATTTTGGAGAAAACCAAGAAAACTCAACTAACCAATAAAATTTTTGAATTTTTTTTTCATAATTTTTTATTATAAGGTTAGAAATATAAAAATAAAAAAGAAATTTTTGAAAAAAATATGTTAATATGTAACTCAAAAAATTTTGTTTGTAACTTATAAAGTTACATATATATATAATCAGTATGTGTATATATAATCAGTATGTGTAGCATACAAATTACATATATGTAATAACCTAAAATACATATTTTTTTAATATTTTTTTTATATTTTTTTTACATTTCTTATCTTGTAATAAAAGGAAATAAAAATGAAAAACAAAATTAATTTGTAATGATTTTGATTAGTTTTCTTAGTTTTCTCCAAAATGATGGCTTTTTTAGAAACCCTCATATATGTATATACATATACATATATATATATATACACATATACATATACATATACATATACATATACATATACATATACATATATATATATATACATATATATAGGGGATGGAAGTAAAAATAACCCTCTTTATTGCGTTAACCTGAAATAACTCATCAAGATCAAGCGAAATCTTTGTTTTTTTTAAACATTATTGTAAACACATTTAGAACACTTTCTTATTTTATGAGTTTGCGTAAATTTATTACCGTTTGAGAGTTAACATCGTTGTAAGTTTTGGGTCAAAAACACTAACAGTGCTGTAAGTTAAAAACTTATATCGATGTTAACTCTCAAACAGTGATAAATTTATGCAAACTCATAAAATAATAAAGTGTTCTAAATGTGTACAATGATGTTAAATAAAATCAAAGATTGACGTGATCTTGACGGGTTATTTCGGGTTATTGCAAATTAGTGAGTTACTATTTTATTCTGTCCATACATATATGTGTGTATATATATATATATATATATATATATATATATATGTGTGTGTGTGTGTATAGGGTGTGGGTCATTTGTTAACCCCTCATTATTACGTTAACCGAATAATTACATATTATTACTTTGGCGCCTACATTATAGTACTTATTTTTATGACAAAATTACATACTTGAACCTTTATGTTTGTAGTAAATAACAAATATGAACCTTTAACTATGTTAATTACGCTAAACAACCTTTAAGTATTTAAGTTGTTTCAACTTTCAACCTTTACATTAACCCCGGTTATATTTACTAGTTAAATCTAGTCCATATGCAAAACATGTGATGGGTATTCTAGGTATTTTGATCTTTTGTTATTTTTAAACATAAAACCCACTATTCATGTATTATCGTATCTTATTTAATAATTTACTCCAAATGGGGGTGTTCGAAAATTAGGGCTAAAACCCACCCCAGAAGTTCACGTGGTTCCTCCCTCTTCGGTTAGTGTTCACCCAGAAGTTCATGTGGTTCCTCCATCTTCAGTTAGTGTTCGAAACCTAAGGTTGTAGTTGGATAGGATTTATCATTGTTACTACTGCCATTGTTACATAATGATAAAAAGAAAAATGATAAATCCTATCCAACTACAACCTTAGGTTTCGAACACTAACTAAAGATGGAGGAATCACGTGAACTTCTGGGTGAATACTAACCGAAGAGGGAGGAACCACGTGAACTTCTGGGTGGGTTTTAGTCCTAATTTTTGAACACCCCCATTTGGAGTAAATTATTGAATAATATACGATAATACGTGAATAGTGGGTTTTATATTTAAAAATAAAAAAATATCAAAATACCTAAAATACCCATCACATGTTTTGCACATGACTAGATTTAACTAGTAAATCTAACGGGGGTTAATGTAAAGGTTGAAAGTTGAAACAACTTAAATACTTAAAGGTTGTTTAGCGTAATTAACATAGTTAAATGTTCATATTTGTTATTTACTACAAACATAAAGGTTCAAGTATGCAATTTTGTCTATTTTTATTAATGTATGTGGGCCCTACATTAATTACATTAATTAAAAAAAAAGAAAAACATGCACATTTAGATTTATTTTAGTGTGAGCCCTAAAGTAATATGATGTAGTTATTCGGTTAGCGCAATAAACATAAGTTAACATTTGATCATCTCCCTATGTGTATATATGTATATGTGTGTGTGTGTATGTTTTACGTCGGTTTACAAATATATATATATATATATATATATATATATATATATAGAGAGAGAGAGAGAGAAATATTCAAATAATAACCTACTTTTAAAGCAATAACTCGAAATAACCCGTCAAGATGAAACCAAATCTTGGATTTTTTTTGAACATCATTGTAACACATTTAGAACATTATGTTCTTTTATGAGTTTGTGTAATTTATCACTGTTTAAGAGATATCATCGTTGTAAGTTTTTGATTTACATCACTGTAACTGTTATAGGCCCAAAAATTACAACGATGTCAGTGATGAATTTCCGTAAACTCATAAAAGAACATAGTGTTCTAAATGTGTTACAATGATGTTCAAAATTTTTTTTCAAGATTTGGTTTCATCTTGTCAAAGTTATCTGAGTTATTGCAATAAAGATGGGTTATTATTTGTTTACAATCCTATATATATATAGGGGATGGCTCGAATGTTAACCTTCCTTATCACGATAACCAAGTTTCTACATCTTTTTACTTTGGGGTTCACGTTAAAGTAAATCTAAAGGTGTATGTTTTATTCTTATTTTTTATTTATGTAAGTGAGCCCTACATTAATTAAAAAAATAAAAAACCTACACTTTTAAATTTACTTTAGTGTGGGCCACAAAATAATAAGATGTAGTTATTCGATTAACGCAATAAACATGGGTTAGCATTTGATCCTCTCCCTATATGTGTGTGTGTGTGTGTTTACGTCGAATGAATTTTTTTTAAAAATAAAATATTTTGTAAACCTATGTAAAAATACGTAACATTGTGCTTAGATGCTACATATGTTTTACGTGGGTTTACAAATATGTAATTAAAAAAATTTCACTGGACGTTTTTTTAATTTTTTTATAAAAATGTGCTAAATTATGTTACAAACATGTAAAAAAACAAGAAAAAAATGTTTTTTCTAAATGACTTTTACGTTGTTTTTCATAGTTTTCACACATATATATATATATAGGGGATTGTTCGAATGTTATCTTTTTCTTATTGCGATAACCGAATAACTACATCTTAAAATTAAGAGTTTTATAAGAAGGACACAATAGTATTTTACCAAAAACTCTTAAAATTAAGAGTTTTACAACTCTTAAAACATAAAGTACAACAAACAAAGTTTTAAGAGCCATAAACTAAATGATTTTCTTTTACATTTTAGTTTGTCCCATATTGATATATTTAAAAAATAAAGTGTCATATAATAACTATAAAAGAAAACCCTCTCAAATCAAATAAATTACTTCTTCACACTTTTGTGATGTCATATTTGGCATATTAAATTATGAATTTTATCATAATAAATTTTTTAGTTAAAAGAATTGATTTGATAAAAATTAGGTTGTTTAAGCTTTTTACGAGCCAAAATCATTAGCCTAATTGTTTTGTTTTACGTTGGATCATGCGGGCATCTTACTTATGTATGTATGTATGTATGTATGTATGTATGTATGTATGTATGTATCTATACAAAAACACACACACTCAAGTAACTCCTTCAAGATTAATCGAAATATTGGATTTTTTTTACATCATTGTAAAACATTTAGAATACTTTATTTTTTTATGAGTTTATGTAAATTAATCACCGTTGTTAACATTGTAAGTTTTGGATCTAAAACAATTATAATGTTGTAAGTCAAAAACTTACAACGATGTTACCTCTTCAACGGTGATAAATTTACACAAACTCATAAAAAGAAGAAAGTGTTCTAAATTTTATAAAATTTTTTTGACAGGTTTATAACATTATTAACATTTTTATAAAAGAAATAAAGAAAAGCATCGAGAGGATTTTTTGAAAAAAAATAATTTGTAAAACGCATGTAACACTTGGGTGCGGCTTTACATATGTTTTGCATTGTTTTACAAAATACTTTTTAAAAAATCCTCTCGGTTCTTTTTTAATGTCTTTTTATAAAAATGTGTCAAATAATGTTACAAACCTCTAAAAAATTTTCGAATTTTTTTTACATGTTTTTCATGATAAGAATGATTTTTCAAATTATCTTTCCCCTATAGTGAAATACATCATAGCATCGATTAATACAAGAAAGTACAAGGCCGAAAACCAGAAAATGACAACATATAACTTGCCTAATTATACCACGTAGTTCTAATATGTTATAAATAATTTTTTTATGAAGATTTATATGTTTGATAAAAATAATTGTTGATAAAATAATAAATGACGAATAATTAAAAATAATAAATTACAAATAATAAAAATTTAAGAATTATGAAATTATATTTTAAGATATTATATAATTGAAATTTTATTATAAGAAGATTTATATATTTGATATTTAATTGTATAATTTAATTTCTTAAAATCATTAATATTTAATTAAAATATAAAAATCAATTAGTATTTAATAGGAAAGATAGGAGGGAAAAAAATTCTAGAGTTTATAAAAGTCAATTAGTATTTAAAATCATTAATATTTAATTATATATAAAAGTCAATTAATATTTAATAGGAGAGATAGCAAGTGCAAGGTAATGTTGAATACCTTTTTTTACAATCATCATTTTAATATCCTTTTTTTTTTAAATTTAAACTTTAAAATGATGTTCTGTATTTTAACAGGTTAAAATGGAATTACCTGATCTTACTTTACTCCAAGAGCTTGATGTTTTGATTGATAACTATACACTCAAAGTTTGCATCAGCCGGATTTGGAAGCAACCATTGTTTAGTGATACGACAAAACCTACTCTATGGAAATGATACTTGTGGATGAAATGATATATATTTTGCATTTTATTAATATTAAATTCGATATTATTTATATTTATAAAACTTTATTTATACATTTTTGTTTAATTTTCATATAGGATACAAAAGTACAAACTACTGTTATGAACAAATGTAAGTTTGGTGAAATGCTAAGAGAATTTGAATGCCTATTCATTCAAAAGCCAACTCTTGCTCAAAACCGTTCAAAACTTTGGAGGACCAAAGTATGGTTTTGATTTTGCTGCATTCGAGTCTATTTAATCACAAACCTTACCTGAAAATATAACCATAGGTTTGTTTCCTAATGTTTGTTTTACATTTAATATTTACATTGTAAATTTAACATTTAAAATTGTATAAGCTGGTACTATAATGCGTGTAGTAACTGCTCTCATAAGGTAAGAATTTAATTTAATGATGCTAAAGAGGAAAAGGTTGTAAGGTTGGTGTTCCGGTGATGCTCCTAAGAAACATTGACCAATAAAAGGGTTTGTGTAATGGTACAAGGTTACAAGTCATCTCTCTTGGTAAAATGTCATACAAGCAAAATTCTATTAGGAGTTAATACTGATTCTTGCGTATTTATTCCAAGAATTAATATGATACCTTCGGACAAGAAGATGCCATTCAAGTTTCAGAGAAGACAATTTCCAATTTCAGTATCTTTTGCGATGACGATTAATAAGAGCAAGAACAATCACTATCAAGAGTTGGCATGTATTTGAGACAACCAATCTTCAGCCATGGACAATTGTATGTTGCACTATCAAGAGTCAAGAATAGGGATGTAATTAAATTAGTAATATTAGAGATTTATGATTTACTTACAACCCATACATTATATGTTTGATTTGATTTTTTTATTTTGAAATGGTATGTTTTTTTTTCTAATTTCTTATTTCGCATATTTATGGGTTATAACAGTGATTTTTAATCAACCCGTGTAACACACGGATTTCTAACCTAGTGAACAAATATATAGACAAACTCGTTGATATAATTTTTAAATAAAAATATGTTCGAAATGATTTATTGAACACATTATTAGAATTTAGAAATGATGTTTTTAGCCCATTAATAGAAAGTCCCACTGCCAACATGACCGTTTCTATAGACCATCACGTTGATATAATTTTTAAATAAAAACTTATTTTGTTTCTATAACTTTAAATTTTAAATATGAAAATGTTCAAATTTTCACATTAGATATAATCTGACTTTGAATAACCTTTAAAGAAAGATTTTTGTGTATGGTTGAAAAGATGAACAGAAACGATGTTGTGGTGGAAGGTATGTCTTACTTCAATGTCAAGACAAAGAAGAATGAACGATGATATAGGGCTTCATGATTGATGTGACACATGTGAGGTTTAAAGACAAATTGAGTTAAGTTATAAGTGGATGTTAAAAAAATATATTAAGAAGTCAATTAATAAATATCTTGTATTTAATCATATATAGGAATCGATCAATCAAGTCCCTAAAACTTGGCACCCACTAACCTCACACTCTCCTACCTTCCAAATCTCCAAAAGCTTTTGACTCAATATTTTGATTTTATAAACTGCTCCATATCGTTATTAATTTCAATAAACTTGTTACTTAAATCTTAGTATATTAAAAACCATTATACCTCAAGAATTATGTAAAAAACATTAACCATTTTTCAACTTGTTTATACACATGTATAAGCACAACCTTAAATACCAAAATAACGTTTTGAGTTTGTCCAGTCGGGAAAATCAATCTAAACGATCGTAGTTTTTTAAAACTTAAGATGTCTAAGTCCCTTTTATCATAAATTTATTTCAAAAGTTTTATAAAAAGTCTCATTATCTCATGTAAAACTTGAACAACAAAATGAAATTGTTGAAAGAAAAGAAACAATAGAAGACGTGTTTTAAGTGGTTTGATTACATCAGCATGATGCCAAATTAAAATAAAAAGCTTTTGAAAGGTTGTTAGATGCAGAATGAATTTGAAAATATAATTAAGGAGATGAATTAATTAAAAATAGGGACTGCTTTATATTAGCTATGGCTTTTGGATTACTTGAAAGTTAAACATATTCCTTAATCTTATTTCACATATACATGACACATTCCTATTCTTATTCCTATTCTTATAAACCTCTTTCTTCTTCTCATCTCTTTTCAGAAGACTTCTTCTGGGAAGTCCATCTTCCAAACAGAATTATTATTATTATCATCTCTCTATCTCTCTCTCATAATACCCAAAAACACACATTCATTTTTGTTCAAATCAGCCAAAATACATGAGACATGAACCAGTGAACAAATTTCACATTCTTTCAATACAACTTCTAATCTTGTTTGATTCTTTAACCTTTTCATCATATACCCACATGAACAACAGACACATTCATTGCAAATTTATCCACATTTCTTGTTGGAATCCACCTCATGTTAAATTACCAATATGCCACTAGGGGTTTGATTTTCTTGTTTCTATCAAGTTTTGATCACATGGAAAACAGCCACAAGATTGCAGTGATCATATCTTTATCCATTTCTTTATGTATATTCATTGCTTTGGTTTTAATTTGTGTCTGTAGAAGAAAAGCTTTTCCAAAAGATGCATCTTTGGATGCAGAAGCAAGCTTTAAAAATAAAGGAAAAACTATAGAAGAAATGGAGATTAATGGGGAATTGATTAGGTTTAATGGTGGTGGAGATCTAACAAGTCTTGATATATTGGATGCTCCTGGTGAAGTCATTGGGAAATCTGGTTATGGGACTTTGTACAGGGCTAATGTGGTGAGGACTGATTCGATTGTTTGTTTGAGATTCTTGAGACCAACTTGTACACAAAAGGTACAACATTTGATGCATATGGTACAACTCCTTGGCTCAATTAGACATCCTAATTTGGTACCTTTATATGGTTTCTATTATGGGCCTAGAGACGAGAAGCTTCTTGTTCATCCTTTTTATGAGGGAGGAAATTTGGCTAAGTTCGTTAAAGGTAATTTTACTAGGCTTTTGTCCTTTTTATTTTTTATTAATTTTTAAATTTTTTATTATGGTATTTAAAATATTAATGATTATTAAGATGCTACAATCTAATGATTTATAACCTCTTAATGGTTAAGATGTAATGTTAATAGTGGTGTTTCTTTTATGAGATCGAGAGTTTAGGTGTCGCATTAGACAATGATTTATTTATTAAGAGTAAGATTGGATTACCATTAAAAATCATGGTGGTGTTTGGTTTCATCCATTTTTATAAAAATCACAACGTAACCTAGAAATTGTGTCCCACATCACACAATTTACTAAATTTTTCATATTTAAATTCATTAAAAGATATAGTTTTGAAGTCATATCATATCAAATCAGATTAGATTCTTAGGTGGTGTTTGTTTTTTCAGAGATAAAACGTCTGCGGTCTGCGGACCACATCTGCAAACCTCTTTTGCAGAAGAGGTGGACCAAACCCTGCAAGAAGAGTTTTTGATGGTGTTTGTTTTCCGAAAACCTCTTCAAACAAAACCTCTTCCCAACCCACCATCCCCCAACCCCACTGTCCACCAAAGAAAATCTCGAACCCTTGCAATCTCATCGTCCACCCCCTCCGATCGTCCACCCCCTCCTACCGTTGAGCCACCACGGTCCACCACTGTCAACATCACCTCGAACCCCTGCAATCTCGAACCCCTGCAATCTCGAACACACGCAGACCAAACCCTAGACGGCGGTGGAGCAGGGCGGTGGTGGGGGAAATCGCGAACCCTAGACTGACGAACCATCGATTGAAGACCACCACCGCGGATCTAGGGTTTCGTCCGACGAAGGGATGCGAAGGGTCGCGGCGCAGCGAAGAAGCAGTTGTGGAGGGGGAAATCGCGAAGGATGAGCTGCTGTGGAGGGGGAAATCGCGAAGGGGTGGTTGTCGGCGGTGGAGATGGGGTGAAGGGGACGACGAACTGAGAAGAGGTGGAAGATGTAGAAAGAGATGAGAAGAGGTGAGACCACGTATGCGCCAAGAAGAGGACGCGCAGACGTTTTTTAATGAAATGTCTGCGAGAAAACAAACGGTCTGTAGAGGTCCAACCTCTTCCCGGGTCTGCGCTGCGTAGACATAAGAGGTCACGCGGACCTTTTTGGAAATAAACAAACACCCCTTAGTAGTGGGGCTTGAGCACCTGACTGACGGGGTGTCACGCCCCTCTCACCATTACAGAGCCGGCATGATGGACCAGGCTTCAGCCAGATCGCGGGCGTTAGAGAAAGAAAAAAAATAAGAAGGTGATGGTAAGTAGCAAATTTGTTACATATTGATGCGTGGGAAACACGACTTTTCCTAAAGCAAAGGTAACTCTATTGGGTTCAACTTTTTATAAAAGCAAAGACATAACCTTTAATTTAATTTAATTTATTTATTTTTTTCAACATATGTGCTTTTGATATTTGTTCCTTCTATAGATTTTAAACCTAGTAGGGAAACAAAGCTCTATTGATCAAAAGGATAACTTTGTATAAATGTAACTAACTTTTATAGAAATGTAACTAATTTTTCATTTTATTCCAATAAAGTCACTCAAACTTTTTTTTTGTCCTAATTAAGTCATTCAAGTTACTTTTGTGTTTGAATTTTATGTTTTTAACTTGAATAGTATGTAATACATGTTGATATAAGTTTGAGGAAATATTTTTTTAAAAAAAATGAATGATTTGAATCAACAATTATTAATTTTAACTAATATCTGAAAAGTAACAAAAAATTAATAATAAATAATTACTTATTCAAGTCAATCATTTTTTTAAAAAAATTATTCATTCAAACATTTAACATGCATTACATACAATTTAGGTTAAAAACATCGAATTTAAACACAAAATAACTTGAATGACTTAATTGGGACAAAAAAAAATTGAGTGACTTGATTGAACAAAATAAAAAGTTGGTTACATTTATATGAAGTTTTCACTTGATCAAATTCCATTTCTATACTCTTTTAACGGATTAAAAATTTGCAAACTAAAAATGCACGTACATGAATTCAATTGTTGTTACATTAGACCTTTTATGTTTTTGGTAAAAAAATCTTTTACATTCATAATAATAAATTAAGTAAAAGTATTATACGCATCTTTCTATTATAATAAACAAATTTTTTTTTGCCACTTGTCAAAGTTTCATGTTTATATTGCCACATGTCACTTTTCTATCATCTTATTCAATCCTCTCTCTTATTAATTATATTATCTTTTCTAATAAATAATTATAGTATTAATGAGTAATAATATTATATGCATTTTTCATGCAAGAAAATAGTTTTTGCTAAATTAAAAATCAAATATTTTTTATTAAAAAAACACACTAAGAGGAATTTCATAAAATATGAAATTGTATAAAAACTTCACTTACTTTTATTTTAAATTGGTATTTGAAGTAAATAAAAGTTTTGTAAAAAAATAAGAAATATTTTAAATTGGTATTTTAATGAAATAAAAGTTTTGTAAAAAAACAAGATCAACTAAAAAACAATTAAAAAAATTAACTATTAATCATAGTTTTTAAATAATGGGTTTTTTAGAAACAAATGATGTTTCTTATAACAAAATGTTTAAAAAGTAATTATTTTAAAACCAAAAGTTAAAAATGTGATAAGAAAAATTACATTTTTAGTTGTTTCTGGATTTGTACCAATTAGTTTTAGATAGAAAAGTAAGTGAAGTTTTTAACATTAGTTAGTTTAAAAATCATTATTGTTACAAATTAAAAAAGCCAAGTATCATTTCCTTAGTTTTTGAAAAATTTAAATTATTGTTTTATCACTTAAAATACTTACTAATACATGTATTACTTGAAATTTTATTGCTATTTATTTAATATTTTATATTAAATCCGTGTAATACACGAGATATAATCTAGTTTCTAATATATTTATGTATCATAATAAATGTCTTCAAATATATAAACCTTTTGTTTTTCACCTATTTATATTTACACTTAAAACTTCTGTTACATGAACGAATACAAACAATGTAATGTTTATGTTTGTTTGGTTCTTTACCTGCTTTATATTCACGTTATTTTCACCCTTCTGTGTTTAACTTAAATTTCTTTAGAAGTGCCTCTAATTTATAGATTTTGAAACACTTATGATGAATCATAACATAAAAACATTTCATTTTATAATTATAAAAGGTTAAACTTTGTGTGTTCCTATGATATTAACACACATTCTTCTATATATTTTCTATACATACATTTGCTCATTTACCAAACACTATTCATCTTGCTTAAACCTATGTTTTTTTTGTTTATTTTTATTTTATTTTTTTAAATATTTATTTTTTATATTTATATTTGAGTTTCCAGTTCCTCACTTTTATGATGATGTATGATTTTTGGTTTTGTGACAAAATGACATTCTCTTTTGTGACGGAGTACATTTCAGAATTTTACGAGATAATTTTCTATCAGAATTTTACGATAGAATTTTCTGTGACAATTTTACGACAGAATTTTCTATCAGGATTTTGATATTTGTGATCATATTACCTCCGCAACACATTACTAGTAAAACTAATTTATTTAAAATTTTGGGCAACGACATTTAAAAGACGAGAGTAAAGAGCACGAGGCTTAGAGGTGTGACAACCTGACATCTCGAAATCTAAAGTAACGTAACACATCCTTTAATTTGCAGAAATTACGATCCATAGATCTATACTAATTAATGAATAACAAAATTGACACGTTTCACTTCTTGATACTTTTAGTCCTTGTCTTTCCACTTCTCTCTCATATTACATAATGATGTAATAATAATGATACTAAAAGAAATATAACTACAAAAAAGAACAGGCGTAGTGCAACATTTTTTTGTCATAAAAGGTTGCAAATATGTTACTTTAGCTGAAGTTGCATTAGACTAATGAAACTTTTTTAAAGAGCTACATTTAAAAAAAATTGCATTTGAAAAAAAGTTGCATTATGTCACAAAAAGTTGTATTAGGCTCATTTGTTATAGTGTGTGTATGTGTGTGTGTAATAATAATATGAATTTAATCATTCATAATTATTATATTATTAACTAATCAATATTTAAGTTGTTTAAAATACTAAATAGTATTAAATCTTTTCTCAATATGACAAACCAAGAATTTTATAAAACAAGATTTGTCCGTCTTATGTTTTTTTTTTTAGTCTAGATTGTTGGTAGTTATTTTCATTTTAATCGTTTTTAGTTCTACACCTTAACACATGTTCACCAAATGTTCTTCTTAACCATGAATAGATGAAAAGGACGAATGCCATAAATGGAGAGTGATATCTAAGATATCAATGGGCATTGCTAGAGGACTAAATCATCTACATACTGGGTTTCAAAATCCAATCATCCATGGAAATCTAAAGTCAAACAACATATTTCTTGATCAAAATCAGCACCCATTTGTATCAGATTTTGGTCTACATGCGTTTTTGAATCAAAATGCGGCGCAAGAAATGCTGGAAAGCGCGGCTGTTGAGGGGTATAAAGCACCCGAATTGATCAAAGTACAAGACATGAACGAGGCATCCGATATCTACAATTTTGGTAGGATTTTACTAGAATTGCTTACAAGTAAAGACTCACCTAACACCCAACCACACGCTGATCAAGATATGTATTTATTTGATGAAGAAGATGGTGATGGTGATGGTGATGGAAGTTTAACGAATGAAAAACGCGTTATGGGATTCTTCCAGCTGGCAATGGCTTGTTGCTCTTCGTCGCCTTCTCTTAGGCCTGATATAAAGCAGATTTGTAGAAAACTGGAAGAACTTTGATACGAAGGAAAGTAAATTATGTGGGAGCGAGTATGTTTGAGAGCCCTTCAAAACTTAAAAAAAAAATAAAAATAAAAAAATCTAACTTACATGGTTGTTGATGGTGTCCTCGCGTTGTCTATGAAATTATGGGGAAATACGCAAGTACAATGTTTACATGTTTACTTGTGAATGAGTCTGGTTATGTTTAATATTGACCCATGTTTTGCCACACCTCGTGTTAAAAAAATTTCTAGATCCGCTCACCCCCTCAAGTTTTCAAAGTTTTGTGTTAATTTATACATTATGATTTTCCTTAAAAACTTTTGTTTGTTAACTAAAAAAAAATAATATTTTGTTACATGCTATATTAATATTGGCTTATTTCTATACTTCTATACCATATAATAAATAAGGATTAGATTTAACTAAATAGTTTATTTATCCTAAAAAGTGTAAGAAGAATTATTATTAACCATTAGATCATGAAATCAATTTAAAAGGGAAAATTTAAAATTTTAAAGGAAAAAGTTGTTAGAGAGTAATTTAATCATAAGCATTTTTCTTCCACATTTTTTTAACGTTAATAACTTTTACATACAATATTATTTTTTCAAAAAAAATATATCAAAAAACGAGCATTTTTTTTATCTTTAAAACGAGTAGTATACTGTTTGCTACAAAAATTAATTTTTTTCAGCTCATTGTGCCTAATTATCGTCATTGTGTCTTTTTATACTTTTGTGTATAATTATCTTTTTGTGTTTTTTTACAGATAATTGTGTCTTTTTGTAGGTAATTGTGTCTTTTTTAAATATCAATGTGTTATTTATACTTGTCGTGTCATCCTTGCTTAACATTATGTATTCTACAACATCATTGTGTCTTAAATTGTTTTGGAAAACACACTACTAAGCAGAAACACAAAAAACACAATGGCATATACAAAAGACATAATGTCTATACAAAAGACACAATGACCTGTACAAAAGACACAATGCATATATAAAAGACACAATGATCTGCACAAAATTGTTCATATTCATCTTTGTGTGTTTTCTAAAGGTAATTGTGTCTTTTTTAAAGAATACTGTGTTATTTATACCCGTCATTGTGTCATCCTTGTTTGACATTATGTATTATCATTATGTCTTAAATTGTTTTAAAAAACCCAATATTGAGCAGAAACACAAAAGACACAATGGCTTGTACAAAAGACACAATGACATGTACAAAATTGTTCATATTCCTCATTGTGTTATTTATACTCGTCATTGTGTTATTTATACTCGTTATTGTGTAATCCTTGCTTGCCATTATGTATTATGCAACATCATTGTGTCTTAAAGTATTCACGAAAACACAACATTGATCAGAAACACAAAAGAAACGACTTGCATATAAGACACAATGTCATGTACAAAAGACACAATGACCTGTACAAGAGACACAATAAACTAAAAAAAAACAAAATTTTTTCTATAGCAAAACTATACTAATTTTGAAGATAAAAAAATGTTCGTTTTTATGGTATATTTTTTTCAAAAAATAATTTCATATGTAAAAGTTATTAACATTTAAAGAATAGGGGAGAATTTGATAAAAGGTCAACAAAAGTAGGCATAACTAAAATATCCTTCAATAACTTGATTTAATCATAGCCATTGATTAATAATCTAATGGCTAAAGATCTTTCTTAGCCTTTTTTGGTTAAGAGTCTTATTTAGTTTAACTTAACCCTAATAAATAAATGTTTACATAACACATGTGTGGATTTTACAAATTATCTAAATTTTGTTTTCTCGTATCGCTCTTATTAAAAGAAGTTATAATGCAGCTTTTTAAAATTTAAAATTCGTCTTACCACTTCTATTAAAAAAATAATGAAATTATTAAATTTGGTAAATAATACGTTTATAATTTTTAGATTATTAGAAAACATTTTGAGAAATATATGGTATATAATTTAAAATAAATAATTATAAAATTCAATTATTTAATCTGTGTAATACATAAGTTTTTAACCTACTTATATACACACAGTAGCCTAACTATTATGTGCCTACTATCCGTAGGTAAAATTTTCGGAAGTTATATAATCGATTTTAAGTAGCTAAACAATTACTTTACTATATATAGATTTACGATCTCCATGAACGGTTGCAACACCCTGCGCCGCGGAATTCACGGCGCGGTGACGATCGATGGTTGAATCATCCACAAGTATTGAATAAGAACAACCACAATGCATTACTAAGTTGCATAGACTTTAGACAATTGTTTAGTTACAGACATTCTATCTATCTATCAAAAGAATGACAACTACAGACCCAAAAATATTGTTTACAAAATAAGACTCAGACAAGACAAATAAACAATCAGGATTATGTGAGTTTCTAATCCATCTTAGCTTGTTTCTTCATTTTGTTCTATCTTAACTATGGTCTCCATAGTTGTTCTTGTGAAACTCTAAACCTGATTACCTGAAACACGAGAAAAGTAAGTGTCAACTACAAAAGTAGTTGGTGAGAACAATGGGTTTAACATTTGTAAATATGAATCTGCATTTCAAAACATATGTATAAAACAGTGAATGAAAATACATGGATAGTTGCAACGCAAACTAACATCAAGTAAGAATAACGTGTGCAAACAGTCGAATGACTGTCTACTAGAAAAGCCAACATGTAATCAAGTCCCAAACTATGTTTGGAGTCAGAAAACTAGCCAGCAAACGCATTCAACACGAGCTGTACTAATGAGTTTACTCAGAAGACAAACTGCGTGTTGACGTACCCGGTCAATATGACCTATGCTGGTAAAGTTAATTAGCAGCAAATCCATATTACCGTAATGCATCCAATCTGCAGTTAGTTTTTAAAACAAATTTAAAACGATAACCGCAGCCTTGGCGTAACCAAAATGTGTCCCCCTTTCCCTTGTGATCATCCAGTACTAACGTTATAAGAATAAGAATAAGATTGAATAAGTGTCTTGATGTGTGTATAAGTTTGTTCACAACGATGAACATCATGCTTTTGAATACTTTGGTTGAAAACCCTTGGTTGAATACCTTAATTGATTACCATGATTTGAAAAACTTGCTTGAATACCATGATTTGAAAACCTTGCTTGAATACCATGATTTGAAATCCTTTGATTGAATACCACCATGAAAACTATTGATTGAATACCTTGTTTTGAAACCCTTGATTGAATACTGAAAATAGTGTCCTTGTATAATAACAAGGTTTGTAAAATATTATTTTATCGAAAGCACAAGTTTATTGTTAAAGAGTTTATAAAACTTATTCTTTAAACGTGTTTAACATTTATAAAACCATTTTGTGTAAAACAATTATAAAACTATTTAGAGAACCTTTTTATAAAACCTTTTAGTAGAAAATGTTTAACAGTTGATAAAACCTTTAAAACAGTTGATAAATCCTTTTGAATACATGATAAATCATTTAAAAATAATCGAGAAATCCCTTGAATTTGTAAAGTGAACCTGTATTGGTTGAAAAGTAGCATGAATCCTGTATATGAAATATGATTGTATAAAGAGTGTTTGGTCACGTGTTCCACCCCAAAACAGTAAAAGAGGGGGCTAATGTTCTCACATGACAGCAGTAGACTCTGAACCTGAACAAGTAGCAAGCAAACAGACCTCTAACCGGTTCCTATATCATTGTAATCATACATATAATATAAGATTTAATATGTTACAAACTTTGATTGATTGAGTAGTGTTAACCTGTTAATGAATATGGCTTTGTATAATTGTTATGTTTAAGAACATTAGATTATCCTTGAAAACATGATTGAATTCCTTGTAAAAATATCAGGGGATTTGGATCCCCCATAGGGTGTTGTACATGAATAAAAAACGGGAACCTGTGTATTAACCTAAGGATCCCTCGTTAGGTCTTCATAGAAGAACCAAAAGCGGGAACCAATTCATTAACTTGAGGATCCCCCATTAGGTCTTCATAGAAGAACCAAAAGCGGAAACCTGTGTATTAACTTGAGGATCCCCCGTTAGGTCTTCAAAGAAGAACCAAAAGTGGGAACTCTGTTGTCTGGGATTAGGATCCCCCATAAGGTGTTGTACAGGAACCAAAAACTGGAACCTGTTTATTAACCTGAGGATCCCCCGTTAGGTCTTTATATAAGAACCAAAAGTGGGAACCTGTTTATTAACTTGAGGATTCCCCGTTAGGTCTTTAAAGAAGAACCAAAAGCGGGAACCTACGTATTAACTTGAGGATCCCCAGTTAGGTCTTCAAAGAAGAACCAAAAGTGGGAACTCTGTTTTCTGGGATTAGGATCCCCCACAAGGTGTTGTACAGGAACCAAAAACTGGAACCTGTGTATTAACCTGAGGATCCCCCTGTAACACCCCGACCGATGGCGGAAACGTCGGGATGCCACGAGGGATGTGTAGATTGTTCATAAGCTCGTGGGCATCTAATTTAAATCATCTCATATCAATTAATCAACCAAATTAATTACACAAAAATCATGTTCATTATGAATTAGTTACATCAAAATACACAAAAGATTTAGCTAACTAACTAAATTCTAATCTCCAGAATTTTAGTTATCATAGCTAAGTCCAAGATCCTACGTGATGATGTCCAAAATAATGTAGAGCTATCCTGCCCTACCTAATTCTCCTCGTTCCTTGAAACATGTAAAAATCAAGTGTCAACTACAACGTAGTTGGTGAGTAATCATAAGTTTTTATATTAAAAAAATGTTTTACAAAATGATTATAAAAGTTTATAGTTTCCTGAGAAAATCCACATGATCACCTGCGAGATAATCCAACACATAACCCAACACACAATCACAAACACACAGTCGCATATTTCAAATAATCATAGATCATCAATCGCATATACATTCAACCAATCTTAGTCATCAATATCTTCAATTAGTATAAGTGACAATACATGCATCATTGTGAATGACCAAGGTCAATGACAACGATACACGGAGTTGTGGCAATCCACGTGACAATACATGCAATCATTGCGGATGACTGAAGTCAACAACAACAACCCACGGAATAGTGACAATACATGCAATCATAGCGGATGACCGAAAGTCAACAACAACGACTCATGGAATAGTGACAATATGTTTAGGGAAGGTTCGGCCCTCATGAAGATTTGTAGGTCAAGGTTTGCTGCCTAAGGAGATCAGGTAGCTCAGGGTTCGGTTACAAGATAGGTTCGCCCCCACTGGTTCGTGGCTCATGGCATTCATAGCAAAGAGGTTCGATCACTAGGGTTCGGCTGGTTCAGCCGAGTGCTATGGTTCGGCCAAGGAAGGAAAAAGGTTCGGCTACCATTTGTGGCACACGAACAAGTTTCGTGCAACTCCAGCATTGATGGGTTCGGTTATACAAGGATTCGGCTACCTTGGGTTTGGCTGAATAAGAGGAGGTTCGGCCAGGTCAAGTGTGTGGCCAGTAGGTTCGCTGCTTGTTGCAGGTTCGTGGTTCCCCTCTGGCAACTATTGAGGGTTCGGCTAGAGGCTCCCAAATGCGGCCGACCTTGTTCCCGCGCGACCCACCTACCCAGCATCATCTCCTCGACTAACCTTTATTGCAGGTGTGATTCTAGAAGATCCAAGTCTTTTACAAAGTTTGTTTCGAGGTTTTTCAAGTGTTTAGATCGGTTTTTAACAACAAAAGTTAAGAAGTCATGATTCACAACAAAACCCGTGAATAATACTCTAAATTTACCTCGAGATGTCGACCAAACTTCCAGTTTCTTCGTGTATCCTTGTTCTCCTTGATCACGCGGTCGTGTAGGCGCCAAGATCTCGCGATTCCAACAAGAAATGAAGGAGATATGCTAGAGAGAAGTTAGAGAGAGATGTGGTGTTTGTGTGTGTTTTAGAGAGAGAAAGAGCTTTGAATAATAAGGAAAAAGATGCAATCTTCTACATAAATAACCCGTGTATTCTCCGTGTGCTCGGTCTCGTTTTTATAACGATAAAACATATTAAATGATCGGTTTTGTCGTATACTATATTTAAAACATAAAATGTTTAAACAATTACGTTCCGTTTTAGTAAAATGATTTCACGTACAGTTGATTTGTAAAAGGTTTCGTTTAATTTTGTTAAATCATTTATGTAATAAAACGATTTGTTCGTATAAGTTTTAGGTTGTGATTCCTAATAAACGTTTTAAATTCCTTTTTCTTATTTTAACATCGTTAAATATTATTTCGTTATCTCGTCGAAACGCGTTACTCACGTACGTATTCGTAAAGATCGTCACCTTTGCGAATCCAAGGCTTGTACCGTATTTCGATTCGATTTACAAGTTATGGAATATCGTTTTAAAATATTATTCTTAATAATTATATTCGTGTGAATCGTCACCACGCGAATACATTATTAAGTTAATATTTCAGAATTAATATTCGCGTTTAAATTATGTTCGTAACCTCACCATCGCGTAATTATTTCCAATGTCATTTTCATTATTTAATTACTTTAATATTATAAATCGCAATCCAAAACCCACTAAACCATATCACTGACACATCCATGATAGACCGAATTATGCATATGTATAGGGCATATGTATGGGTCAGTCGCAACTGCCCCAGCCACCGTCCCACCGCTATTTCGATAAACCATGACCATGTGTCCTTGACTATGTTTAGTAACCAAACAATACAAATTCCTAATTCTTTTCCATTCAAACCAATAATCCATGTCACCTGAAATGTAACTGCAATAAACTCTCTGATTCTGTTTAATTGTATCACGACTAAACTTCCCATGGTTTACGCATAGAATAATATGTTCTCAATATGTATACAAGTATCTATAATAATAACAAATAATTCATTATCATAAATAATTATCTTATCAGGTCGTAACAGTACAGTCGTACATGTACGGACAACCTGAAATACAGTGATGTTACAATCTCCCCTAGTTAAGGAAATTTCATCCCGAAATTCAACTTGAAGTGACCATAGTAAATAAATGTGGATACTTAAGCTTCATCTGATCTTCTCATTCGCAGGTGAATTCTGGACCACGCTTCGACTCCCATCGTACTTTGACAATTGGAATTCTACTGCGTTTGAGCTTTTTAACCTCACGATCCATTATCTCAACTGGTTTTTCAACAAAGTGCATGGTATCATCGACGCGAATGTCGTCGAGTGGTACCTAAAGATCCTGATCAGCTAAGCATTTTCTTAAATTGGACACGTGAAACGTCGGGTGTCCATTGCTAAGCTCAGGAGGAAGTTCCAACTTGTAGGCAACCTTCCCGATCCGTTCAAGAATCTTAAAAGGGCTAACATATCGTGGAGCAAGCTTACCCTTCTTCCCGAATCTTACCACTCCTTTCCAGGTCGATGCTTTAAGTAATACCATATCATCAACTTCAAACTCTAAAGGTTTTCTTCGTTTATCCGCGTAACTTTTCTGTCGACTGCGAGCAGCTAACAGATTGTCGCGAATCTGGAGGATCTTGTCAGTCTTCTCCCGAATAATCTTGGGACCAGTGATCTGCAATTCGCCGACCTCGGTCCAACAAATAGGTGACCGACATTTTCTGCCATAAAGAGCTTCAAACGGCGCCATACCAATGCTCGCATGATAACTGTTGTTATTCGAGAACTTGACTAATGGTAAATGGCTATCCCAGTTGCCACCGAAATCGATGACACAAGCTCTCAACATATCTTCCAGTGTCTAAATCATTCGCTCCGTCTGTCCATCCGTTTGAGGATGATAAGCGGTGCTAAGATCCAATCTTGTTCCAAAAGCTTCCTGAAGTGATTCCCAAAATCGTGCCGTGAAACAAGCATCACGATCCGATATTATGCTTAAGGGAATTTCATGTCGGCTAACGACTTCATCAACATAGATACGAGCTAATTTCCGCACAGGGTACGTCTCGCGTATCAGTAAGAAATGAGCCGGCTTGGTTAATCTATCAATTATCACCCAAATACTATCCTTACCGTTTGCGGTTCGTGGGAGTTTAGTAATGAAATCCATGGAGATATTCCCCCACTTCCACATTGGTATTTCTGGTTGTATTAACAATCTTGAAGGTCGCTGGTGTTCTGCCTTGACTTTAGCACAGTTAAGGCACTTGGACACATACTCAGCAATATCCTTCTTCATTCTAGGCCACCAGTACAATGCCCGAAGGTCTTTATACATCTTTTCAGCTCCCGGATGGATTGAGTATCGTGACTTATGAGCTTCATCCAAAATTGCCTTCCTAAGATCATCCCTGTTCGGTATCCACAACCGATTTAAGTAATACATCAAACCATCATCCTCAGTTTCCAATAATATCTCAGCCCCGCAAAACATCTCATTTTTCAAATTATCTTGAGCCAATGAGTGTTGTTGGGCTGTGAGAACATCATTATGGAGATTAGTGTGCACTCGGACACTATGGATTTGAACATGGCTCTTGCGACTAAGCGCATCTGCTACTACATTCGCTTTACTAGGATGGTAGCGAATTTCACAGTCATAATCGTTCATCAATTCAACCCATCTCCGTTGTCTCATATTAAGTTCCTTCTGATTGAGAATATGTTGCAAACTTTTATGATCCGTAAAGACTAGACACTTCGTGCCATAAAGATAATGTCTCCATATCTTCAAAGCAAACACGACTGCACCAAGTTCCAAGTCGAGGGTAGTGTAGTTCTTCTCAAGAATTTTCAGCTGTCTTGATGCATATGCCACGACCTTTCCCTGCTGCATAAGAACACAACCGAGACCTAGGTTGGATGCATTACAGTAAACCACAAAATCATCATTTCCGTCAGGCAGTGTCAAGACAGGAGCATCACAAAGTTTCTGCTTCAAAGTCTGAAATGCCTCTTCCACTCATAAGGTTTGTCCTTTTGAGTTAAAGAAGTAAGAGGGACAACAATTCTGGAGAAATTCGAAATAAACCGCCGATAGTAGCTGGCAAGTCCAAGAAACGATCGAATCTCCGTTGGTGTCTTCGGTGTACTCCAATTCTTCACCGCATCAATCTTTGCAGGATCTACGTGAACATCCTTTTCGTTGACTATGTGTCCTAAGAATTGAACTTCCATAAGCCATAATTCACACTTGGAGAATTTGGCGTACAGATGTTCTTTTCTTAGAATCTCCAAAATCAACTTAAGATGTTGCTCCTGTTCATCTTTGCTCTTGGAGTATATCAGAATATCATCAATGAATACAATCACAAACTTATCCACGTATGGCCTGCTGTAACATCAGTGCCGGACGCGTGCCGGAACAGTGATCGCAATAGTAAACTTGAACAGTAACTCAGGTACACTTTACGTGAAAACTATATTATGCTATTGATACATTTTGATTTAACATGAAAGTATTAAACGATTGTCTGAATCTGACTAAAACCTTAGGGTTTAACAGTCAGAAACATGTCTGTGACAATTCGACTTTTCGGATTAACTTTGTTAACTGAAGAGAGTGAGATCACAGGCCCAATAGGATAAATTTAGGCCCAAGGAAAAACAAGGAAAGCCCATTAAGGCCCAAGTAGGCCAAACAAGGCCAAAGTAGGCCCAGGGAAAGCCCAATAAGGCCAAGGAAGGCCCAATGAGGCCCAATTGTATTTGAGAAGCCCAATTGGGTTAATTTAGCCCAACAATGAGTTAAATGACCCAATTAGTGACAATTTGGGATTTTCGACTTAACTTTGTTAATCGAAATGTTAAGTTATTGATCTAGAATAATTTTTTTAAGGGTTAAAATGTATTTAAAAATGTTATAAGGTAATTAGTTATAAGAATTTGATTTGTAAAAAAAGTTAAATATGCAATTTTGACATTTAAAAGTCAAAATTCGTTCTAAATAATTCGGGGAATTCGAAATTGGCATCATCAAGCTTCTATGGCCGAATTAAAACGGTTATAATCAATACTTTAATGATTTATAACAGTTACAAGTGTTATTAATATCATGATTAATCGAATTTAAGCAAATTAGGGACCCAAAAGTCGTAACCGTGCATTGTAGCATCAAAACCTCACAATTCGAATTCAATTCTCACAATTGAGAATTCCTAAACACTATTCGGCATCCTCAGAGAGTAATACAAGCAGTGAATTGATTCCAGAAGCTCCGGACTAAGGAATTCGATCGCGAGGGGGCCGAACTTAAGACTCAAAGTCGATCTCAATCGATTAACCATCAAATCAAGTAAGTAATCGATCCTACATCTTCTAATATGGCCGATAAGGGTTATCCTAAATCAATTTCAACTGATTACATCGATTCGTTGGAGTTCAAGTAACTAGGGTTCATATCAAAGTTGTTTTGGGGGTCTTTGTTCAAATGAATTAATGAATCGAATTAAATGTTATAGAAAGCTTCATAAGGGACCTATTAAGGTTAATAATAAGTTAATTTCAGCAAAACATTTCGAATTCGTGGTTTTCGATTCTAGGGTTCTTGATGGGAAAACGATTTGGGGATTTCATAGCAAACGAGTTGGAAAATCAGATTGATTGTTATGGTCAGTATCAGATAGTTCCGATTAAGCTCAAGCATATATTAATTTGGGATTTTAGTATCAGGTTTTAGGATTTTGATAATTAGGGTTCTAAGAGTTAAAAGATTTGGGGGTTTTGAGTTAAACGAATGTTATATTCAAATTAATCGGTTCTGATAACTTCGAAATTTCTATTGCAATGAAAGCTTTATGGATTCATGGCTCTCAAGATCGAATTCGTAGCTAATTAGAACTAGGATTGCTTCGGCTATAATATGTAGGAGGATTTGGATTGGAAGAGTGTTTAAAACAATTTAGTTTTGAATTCTGATGCGATACCCTAGCGGGCTGAGTTGGTAGATCATGTGTGTTGCGAGTAGGAGGTCGCGGGTTCGAGCCGGGGGGTGGCCGGTTTTTGGGAAAAATACCATTTTTGGTATTTTTGAGATAACTTTCACGTACGAACTCCGTTTTAATCCGTTCGAGTTGCGTTGGAACCGTAACGGTAATACGAACGTATTAGAATAATAAAATTCATATTTTTGTCCGAAAACAAAATCGCGTATAATTACGTTGGTTTAAATAAATAATGATGTGATTTATTTAAACGATTTCTAAGTCACGCGTACATACGTATGCATATCTTTAACACTCTAACATACGTATGTTGACACGTATGTGATGTCGAGCACAAAACAACATTCCGAATAACTTTAAGTTATTGTTTAAACCACAGATTCTTCGTAGGAGGATTTCTTACACGAGCTTTTAGTGTGTGATCATTCTGCTATACTCAAAGGTGCGTACACGGCCCCTTTCTTATTTTAAACTGTTTTGGGGGAGAAAACATGTGCAACAAACTGTTTTTAGATACATATCACTTGCATGAGTTAGCTGTTTACATTATGTGAAAACATATCAACTTGAAAGTCCTTACACACCTCGAACCGTTTAGTTTGCTGTAATGCAAAGCGTGGTAGTTGGAAATAGATCTATTAGGTTTGACAAACCTCACCTGGTAGATGGGATCTACGCAGGTGTTTGACTGACCAAACACAATTTTACTATTGTTGTGATAGACAATAGTGGCAAGGCGAAAACATGCTATAGCATGGCAATCCGTCAGCTTCGGTGTCGAACACTTATGTAAATAGTTTATATGACTAGCTATCATGACTGTGCATGTGTGATTATGTTATCTACAATCTTGTTATTCAAACTGTTGTTTTGAACATTGTGAATGCTTAAAACCTGTGTTATGCACCAACCTTTGTGTTGACTTGATTTACATGTTTTCTCAGGACGCTAAGGCGCGCGTTAAAGCTGGCATGGACTAGGAGATAGAGTCTCATGCATTTTAAACATTTTGAATATTTGAATTTGAACATTTAAGTATTTTGTTTTGTAATGTTTACTTTACAATTATTATTGGTTTTAAATGCTTCCGCAACTTTTGTAAACTCTGATGTTATATTTAAAGACCAAAATATGTTTTGAAATTCATATAGAGGTCTTCGCTATGTCTAATGATCTGAGATCCTGGTTTGTCACGTTCCCAAACGGTATGATTCCGTTAGTCGAAAATTGGGGGTGTGACAGATTGGTATCAGAGCCATTGGTTATAGCGAACTAGGTTTGCATTTGTAGACTTAGACTATGACTGTTAGACATTAGACACATCTGCTTATACATATTGCTTAGAAATTACATATGACATTATGTAATTGACTTGTTTACATATTCCATGGCACTGCACTTACATATGGTATTATGTAACAGGCATGGCATCATCATCGGTACCTTATATTATTATTGATGATTCCGAGGACGAGGAGCCGATAGTTCCGGCACCACCGTCATCACCACCACCACCTATATTCCACCACCTCCACCATATGAGCAGGATGACTCAGATCCGGAGGAGGATCCGGAGGAGGATCCGGACGAGGACCCGAAGGAGGATCCAGACGAGGATCCAGACGAGGATCCAGAGGAGGATCCAGACGAGGATCCGGATGAGGATCCGGAAGAGGAGTCAGAGGAGGGCACTCAGCAGATCCCTGCTGAGGGACCTTCTGCACATCCACCACCAGTACTAGATGCTCCTGAGCCTAAAAGGCAAAGGACGGACGCTGAAGAGATCGCCAAATTGCGCGAGGATCTGGAGGAAGCAGAAGACAAGATCGCACAAAGATCTCAGGAACTATGGGATGCTATTGAGAGACAGGATACTCTTGTCCATCTGGTTCATGATATGCGGGATGAGATGATCAATTTGATTGGTCGTCTAGAAGAGTCAGAGAACCGAGAGGAGATTTTGGCGGGCAGGGTTGAAGCCTTGGAGGATTTAGTGGCCTCTGAGAATGAGGAACAGGATGAGGATGAGGAGGAGGAACCAGCACCAGTTGTTGAGTCCGATCCTGAATCCACTGTTGAGGACGATTGATTTTCTTTTCTTTTCTTTCTTATTTTGTTTAAACTTATTAGGAACGGGTTGTGTTCCTACATTAGTAGTTTGAAAAGTATGTTTCATTTCAAAAGTATTGTACTCAAAGAAAGTTTCTATCTATTGAAGAGTTATTATTTATTTCCAACAATTGTGTTGATTTATATTACCTGTTGTGTTTGTTGTTTTACCTACACATGTCAAATTTGATTTTGATTACGCGCTAACATTTCTTGTAAATAGGAAACAAATGGCTGAGGGAAACGTTCACATGACAGTCGCTGAGCTCAATGAGCTAATTAATAGCAGAGTCGCAGAGGCTAGTGCACAGTATGCTCAGACACATAACACTGGACCACATGGTCCAGCTGGGGGATTGGTTAACCCACAAGTCTGCACGTTCAAGATGTTCTTGGACTGCAAACCTCACAATTTCAAAGGGTCGGAGGGGGCCATTGGACTCCTTCGGTGGATTGAAAAGGCTGAGTCGGTGTTTGAAATGTGCAACTGCCCTAACGAGAGCAAGGTGAAATTTGCTACGGGAACATTGGAGGGTCCAGCACTAACTTGGTGGAACTCAAATGTACAAACTCTGGGGTTGGGAGAGGCAAATGCCTTAACATGGAATGATTTCAAAATTTTACTGCGAGAGGAGTACTGTCCTCGCAGTGAAATGCAGAAGTTAGAGGAGGAATACTGGCACCTCAAGATGGAGGGGTCAAACATTGAAGAGTACACGACCAGGTCACACGAGTTGGCCAGACTGCTACCACACATGGCTACTCCAGCCAGTAAGTGGATTGAAAGGTGCATTGGAGGTCTAGTGCCTCAGATTCAGGGGTTGGTGACTTCAGCAAATCCCACCACCATCCAACAAGCTGTTCGTTTAGCGCATCAGCTTACTGATCAGGCAGTGTTACAGGGGACTCTGCCTAAACGAACATCTGCTACCAAGGTGGGAGATCATAAGAGAAAGTGGGAAGGTAACAACTTCAAGGGTAACAACCAACAATCATATCAGCAAAACCGGAAACAAGACTCAAACAAGTCTTATCATGGTTCAAGCAGTGGTCAGCAATCATCATCGTCGGGGGGTTATATTGGCAAACACCCCAAGTGCAATAGGTGTGGTTACCATCATGCAGGTAATCAGTGTGAGAAAGCTAAGTGCCAGAGGTGTGGCAAGATTGGGCATGCGGCTAAGGATTGTCGCGGGGAACTACAGAACAACAACAACCAGAACAATAACCAGAACAACGCTCAGAAAGGTTGTTTTGAGTGTGGCAAAATGGGGCATTTTAAGAAAGATTGCCCACAACTCAAGAAAGGCGGGGACAATAATGGCAATGGAAATGGAAATGGCAACGGTAATGGCAATGGCACCAACAACAACAATAACAATAACAACAACAACAACGGTGCTAGAGGCAGGGCGTTTGTGATTGGAGGACGTCAAGCGCGGGAAGATCCCAACATTGTCACGGGTACGTTCCTCTTAAATAATCACTATGCCTCTATGTTATTTGACACTGGTGTCGACCGGAGTTTTGTATCTAGTTCACTTGCTAAGTTGCTAAATGTTAGTCCCACTGCCTTAGATAGTCCCTACACTGTGGAATTAGCTGATGGTAAGTTAATTGTAGTGGAAAATATCTTTAAGGGATGTATCCTTGATTTGATGGGTCAAACATTAGAGATTGACCTTATGCCTATTGCCTTAGGCAGTTTTGATGTGGTTATTGGCATGGACTGGTTGTCCAAAAACCAGGCTGAAATCGTATGCCATGAAAAGATTGTTCGCATACCTCTTCCGCAGGGAGAGACATTATATGTACAAGGCAAGAAGAGCAGTACGCCACTGCGTCTCATATCTTGTATGAAAGCACACAAATGTCTGCGGAAAGGTCATACGACAGTTATAGCACTTATAACTGAAAAGCCGGTAGCTGAGAAGAAGCTTGAAGATATACCTGTAGTTTGTGAATTTCCGGAGGTGTTTCCAGAAGACTTGCCGGGATTACCGCCTATCAGACAGGTGGAATTCCGAATCGATCTTACACCAGATGCAGCACCGATAGCTAGGGCGCCTTATCGACTTGCACCGTCAGAGATGCAAGAGTTATCCACACAATTGCAAGAATTGTTGGATAAGGGTTTCATACGACCTAGTTTTTCACCATGGGGAGCTCCAGTATTGTTTGTAAAGAAGAAGGACGGAACTTTCCGTATGTGTATCGATTACCGGGAATTGAATAAGGTTACTATCAAGAACCGGTATCCGTTACCCAGAATTGACGATCTGTTCGATCAGTTGCAAGGTTCGAGTTACTACTCGAAGATTGATCTCAGGTCTGGTTATCATCAACTAAGAGTCCAGGAGGAGGATATTCCGAAGACAGCATTCAGGACGCGCTATGGCCATTATGAGTTCTTAGTCATGCCATTTGGGTTGACAAACGCTCCAGCTGTATTCATGGATCTCATGAATCGTGTTTGTAAACCTTATCTTGATAAGTTTGTCATTGTTTTCATCGATGACATTCTCATCTATTCACAGTCTGAGGAGGAACACGCTGAACATCTTCGACTACTATTGGAATTATTGAAACAGGAACAACTGTACGCTAAGTTCTCGAAATGTGATTTCTGGATGCGGGAAGTACAATTCTTGGGTCATATAGTCAATGAAAAGAGCATACATGTAGATCCAGCGAAGATTGAAGCAATTAAGAATTGGGAAGCGCCAAAGACCCCTACCGAGGTACGACCATTCCTTGGTTTGGCGGGTTATTATCGACGATTCATTAAAGGTTTCTCAAAGATCGCTCAACCACTTACAGCTCTTACGCACAAGGGAACAAAGTATAACTGGACGGATAAACAGGAAACCGCGTTTCAGTTATTGAAACAGAAGCTTTGCAGCGCACCGATTCTGTCCTTACCGGAAGGGACGGAAGACTTTGTGGTGTATTGTGATGCATCTGCACAAGGTTTGGGATGTGTGTTGATGCAACGTGATAAAGTGATCGCTTATGCTTCCAGACAACTAAGAACGCACGAAAAGAATTACACTACTCATGACTTGGAGTTAGGAGCAGTGGTTTTTGCTTTAAAGATTTGGAGGCATTACTTGTATGGAACTAAATGTACTATTTACACTGATCATAAGAGTTTGCAACATATCTTCGATCAGAAGGAGCTTAATATGAGGCAACGACGATGGGTTGAGTTGTTGAACGATTATGAGTGTGCGATTAAGTATCACCTGGGAAAGGCTAATGTGGTAGCCGATGCTTTAAGCAGAAAGGAAACTTCAACAAGACGGGTTCGTGCACTTATGATGACGATACATACCGACTTACCTGACAAGGTACACAGTGCTCAGATCGAGGCCTTGAAAACGGAAAACTTGGTACAGGAATCTCTACGAGGGATGGAAACACAGTTGGATGTCAAGTCTGATGGAATTCGTTATTTCATTGATAGACTTTGGATACCTTTGTATGGAGGTTTAAGGAAACTCGTGATGGACGAAGCGCACAAGTCCAGATATTCAGTCCATCTGGGATCAGACAAGATGTACCATGACTTGAAGGCACTGTATTGGTGGCCTCACATGAAAGCTGATATTTCTAAATACGTTAGCAAATGTTTGACTTGTTCGAAAGTCAAAGTTGAATATCAGAAGCCATCTGGTTTACTGCAACAACCAGAGATACCGATGTGGAAATGGGAACAGATTTCGATGGATTTCATTACTAAGTTACCCCGTACACCGAGTGGTTGTGATACGATATGGGTAATTGTCGATCGATTAACGAAATCTGCACACTTCTGAGCAATTAAGGAAACTGATAAGATGGAGAAACTGACTCGTATTTATATCAAGGAAGTGGTAGCACGACATGGCGTGCCAATCTCTATCATATCAGATCGGGATGCCCGGTTTACTTCTAACTTCTGGAAATCTCTTCATAAGTCATTGGGGACTCGCTTGGATATGAGTACCGCTTATCATCCACAGACCGACGGTCAAAGTGAACGAACGATTCAAACGCTCGAGGATATGTTACGAGCTTGTGTAATTGATTTTGGTGATAGCTGGGAAAATCATTTACCGTTGGTGGAATTCTCTTACAACAATAGTTATCATACAAGCATTCAAGCAGCACCGTTTGAAGCTTTGTATGGTCGCAAATGTCGTTCACCAGTTTGCTGGGCTGAAATTGGTGACAGTCAGATAACAGGTCCTGAACTGGTGCACGAGACGACAGAGAAGATTGTTCAAATCCGGAACCGTATGGCAGCGGCTCGGGATCGTCAGAAGAGTTATGCAGACAAACGTCGCAAGCCGTTGGAATTTCAAGTGGGAGACAGAGTTCTTCTAAAGGTATCACCTTGGAAAGGTGTGATACGATTCGGCAAGCGCGGGAAGCTTAGTCCACGTTACGTAGGACCTTTTGAGATTCTGAAAAGGATTGGTCCGGTTGCGTACCAACTCAAACTACCGGATGAACTCAGTGGAGTTCATGATGTGTTTCATGTGTCGAACTTAAAGAAATGTCTATCTGATGAGACATTGATTGTACCGTTGGAAGAAATACAAGTAGATGAACAGTTGCGATTCATTGAAGAACCAGCTGAAATCATGGACCGAGAGGTCAAACAACTGAAGCAAAGCAAGATTCCGATAGTCAAAGTCCGATGGAATTCAAGACGTGGTCCTGAATTCACATGGGAACGGGAAGACCAAATGATGAAGAAATATCCTCATCTATTCAAAACAGCTACTGCTAACACTGAGAGCGCACGTTAAATTTCGGGACGAAATTTCCTTCAACAAGGGGATGACGTGATGCTTTCACACATCAACACTGCAAATTTCAAACTGTAAGCACAAACATTTTATTTATTCAATTGATTTTGTTACAAACATTTGTGCTACATTACATTCTATATTTTTATGTGCTACATTTCATATGTTACATGTTATGGTAGTACATACACGATGAGTTACATACATTTTGCTATGTGCGGGGTTGCATAGTACAAACAGTTATAGACACTCACTATGTGTGAGGTTACACAACACAGTATGATCAAACACAAACAGTCACAGTTAGGTGAACTAACTAGTGTACACGCAAACAGTCACATTGAACGATCACATTTGAGTTGTGATGTTGCAAGCATTAGACTTTGTGTGTGAGTACGCACAAGCACACAGAATGATCAAATCACACTAACACGTACGATTTAAACTCGTAAGTAGTTTCTTAACTACTCCTAACACTTATTAATTTTCGGGACGAAAATTCCTTCAACAAGGGGATGATGTGACAATTCGACTTTTCGGATTAACTTTGTTAACTGAGAGAGTGAGATCACAGGCCAATAGGATAAATTTAGGCCCAAGGAAAAAACAAGGAAGCCCATTAAGGCCCAAGTAGGCCAAACAAGGCCAAAGTAGGCCCAGGGAAAGCCCAATAAGGCCAAGGAAGGCCCAATGAGGCCCAATTGTATTTGAGAAGCCCAATTGGGTTAATTTAGCCCAACAATGAGTTAAATGACCCATTAGTGACAATTGGGATTTTCGACTAACTTTGTTAATCGAAATGTTAAGTTATTGATCTAGAATAATTTTTTTAAGGGTTAAAATGTATTTAAAAAGTTATAAGGTAATTAGTTATAAGAATTTGATTTGTAAAAAAAGTTAAATATGCAATTTTGACATTTAAAGTCAAAATTCGTTCAAATAATGGGGGGAATTCGAAATTGGTATCATCAAGCTTCTATGGCCGAATTAAAACGGTTATAATCAATACTTTAATGATTTATAACAGTTACAAGTGTTATTAATATCATGATTAATCGAATTTAAGCAAATTAGGGACCCAAAAGTCGTAACCGTGCATTGTAGCATCAAAACCTCACAATTCGAATTCAATTCTCACAATTGAGAATCCTAAACACTATTCGGCATCCTCAGAGAGTAATACAAGCAGTGAATTGATTCCAGAAGCTCCGGACTAAGGAATTCGATCGCGAGGGGGCCGAACTTAAGACTCAAAGTCGATCTCAATCGATTAACCATCAAATCAAGTAAGTTATCGATCCTACATCTTCTAATATGGCCGACTAAGGGTTATCCTAAATCAATTTCAACTGATTACATCGATTCGTTGGAGTTCAAGTAACTAGGGTTCATATCAAAGTTGTTTTGGGGTCTTTGTCAAATGAATTTATGAATCGAATTAAATGTTATAGAAAGCTTCATAAGGGACCTATTAAGGTTAATAATAAGTTAATTTCAGCAAAACATTTCGAATCGTGGTTTTCGATTCTAGGGTTCTTGATGGGAAACGATTTGGGGATTTCATAGCAAACGAGTTGGAAAATCAGATTGATTGTATGGTCAGTATCAGATAGTTCCGATTAAGCTCAAGCATATATTAATTTGGGATTTTAGTATCAGATTTTAGGATTTTGATAATTAGGGTTCTAAGAGTAAAAGATTTGGGGTTTTGAGTTAAACGAATGTTATATTCAAATTAATCGGTTCTGATACTTCGAAACTTCTATTGCAATGAAAGCTTTATGGATTCATGGCTATCAAGATCGAATTCGTAGCTAATTAGAACTAGGATTGCTTCGGCTATAATATGTAGGAGGATTTGGATTGGAAGAGTGTTTAAAAAAATTTATTTGAATTTTGATGCGATACCCTAGCGGGCTGAGTTGTAGATCATGTGTGTTGCGAGTAGGAGGTCGCGGGTTCGAGCCGGGGGGTGGCCGGTTTTTGGGAAAAATACCATTTTTGGTATTTTTGAGATAACTTTCACGTACGAACTCCGTTTTAATCCGTTCGAGTTGCGTTGGAACCGTAACGGTAATACGAACGTATTAGAATAATAAAATTCATATTTTGTCCGAAAACGAAATCGCGTATAATTACGTTGGTTTAAATAAATAATGATGTGATTTATTTAAACGATTTCTAAGTCACGCGTACATACGTATGCATATTTTAACACTCTAACATACGTATGTTGACACGTATGTGATGTCGAGCACAAAACGACATTCCGAATAACTTTAAGTTATTGTTTAAACCACAGATTCTTCGTAGGAGGATTTCTTACACGAGCTTTTAGTGTGTGATCATTCTGCTATACTCAAAGGTGCGTACACGGCCCTTTCTTATTTTAAACTGTTTTGGGGGAGAAACATGTGCAACAAACTGTTTTTAGATACATATCACTTGCATGAGTTAGCTGTTTACATTATCTGAAAACATATCAACTTGAAAGTCCTTACACACCTCGACCGAACCGTTTAGTTTGCTGTAATGCAAAGCGTGGTAGTTGGAAATAGATCTATTAGGTTTGACAAACCTCACCTGGTAGATGGGATCTACGCAGGTGTTTGACTGACCAAACACAATTTTACTATTGTTGTGATAGACAATAGTGGCAAGGCGAAAACATGCTATAGCATGGCAATCCGTCAGCTTCGGTGTCGAACACTTATGTAAATAGTTTATATGACTAGCTATCATGACTGTGCATGTGTGATTATGTTATCTACAATCTTGTTATTCAAACTGTTGTTTTGAACATTGTGAATGCTTAAAACCTGTGTTATGCACCAACCTTTGTGTTGACTTGATTTACATGTTTTCTCAGGACGCTAAGGCGCGCGTTAAAGCTGGCATGGACTAGGAGATAAAGTCTCATGCATTTTAAACATTTTGAATATTTGAATTTGAACATTTAAGTATTTTGTTTTGTAATGTTTACTTTACAATTATTATTGGTTTTAAACGCTTCCGCAACTTTTGTAAACTCTGATGTTATATTTAAAGACCAAAATATGTTTTGAAATTCATTTAGAGGTCTTCGCTATGTTTAATGATCTGAGATCCTGGTTTGTCACGTTCCGAAACGGTATGATTCCGTTAGTCGAAAATTGGGGGTGTGACAATGTCAGACAACACAGTGTTGAAACACAGAAACTTGAATTGATACTATTGTGTATATACGTATGAGAGGTTAAACAAAACGAAACTTTAACGGTTATTGTTACGGAATGCTAAACAGACGAATTATTCGTATAGGTGACGATCTGTACGAATGATTCTGATAGTTAACGTTCTGAAATAATGACTTAACAGTAGAAAACAAGAATCAGAAAGCCAAACCATCAACTTGTTCGTTCGAATGACGATTCGAACGAATACGCGCGATGGCGACGCGATCTGACGAAACGAAAACGAATAACGATACGAAGGATCATAAATTTAAGGAAATATAATATTTCCTATTTTACAATTTTGAAACTCATCATAAAACAATTTAAACTAAACTATTTAATTAAATCGCGAATGAATTAAGAAAACCCGTAAAACATTAGGATTCGATAAATAAATAAACGCAACGATATCTAAAATAATTTTTAATAATATTCGTATTCTAAATATCCTAAAATAACTCTTTTTATTTAAATTTACAAAATACGCGCGTAACGACCCGGATACGTGACGAAAATGCGAACCGAGCAACCGAAACGAACCCGAATACCATGGGGTATTTAAACAATAAGTGAGGTTAATTTCCTCACTTTCACACAAACTTTTTCTCTCTCTAAACCCCAAAACCGTCCATCCTTTCTCTCTCTAGTTTTACACCTTCAATCCTCCATAACTTGAGCATTTCTTGATGAAATCGCCTGATTTTGGTGTCCACACGTAGCTAACAACGAGATCTACGAGGAAGTACAGCTTATCTGAAGGATTAACCAGCCATTTTTGAGGTATGAGCAAAGGAAGGTTACGAAATTTAGGATTTTGTGTGTGTGTACCCGACAAAGGCCTTAGCCGAACCTTTACACCACCCCTTTCGAGTCACGCACAGCTAACAACTCTCCTCAACGTGAATCGTGGCTTGTAGTTGATGAACTCGATGGAGATGATGATGCCCGAACCAGGGTTCGTGAGCCACAGCCATGGCCGAACCCTGGAGTGCCGACTACGAACCTGTTAACCAGCGAAAGCAGCCGAACCCTACTAAGGTGGCCGAACCCCATGCGAACCATGTGCACTATAGACGAACCTTCACTAGCGAACCCAACCCTTGGCCGAACCTTCATCAATGACGAACCATGCATGCAAAGCTACGAACCCTACATTCATTAACCTCGGCCGAACCTTGGTTCCCCACCCGAACCTTTCTACCAACCCATCACCGAACCACGCAGCTACCAGCCAAACCTCAGGTCTCAGCCGAACCATTGTGATGAGCCGAACCCTTGGTCGAAGAGGGTATAGGTTCGCTGGATCCCATCTCATCCGAAACAGTCGACCAAATTTTGTGCTTCCAGTCGAGACACACCAGAGCCCAATCGATTCCTTGGCCCAATTGATGATCACACCACCGGCCCATCCTTTGTACACTAGGTCCAAAACCATTTAGTTCGGCCCACATCGTTGCACGAGGCCCAACCGGCCTAGACTCACGGGATTGGGCCCAATGCATTGGAAACAGCCCAATAGACCTCAATCGGCCCAAAACCTATCCATGCGGCCCAAGCAACTTTTGATGCGGCCCATGTTAAATGTCGGCCCATTGGAATATCATTCGGCCCACTCGATAAAATTCTAAGTAACATGTGAATTGGTTAAGGACAACACTCAAAAACATTAAGTTGCAAGAATAACATCATAGTTATTATTAACTATGAAATGAACTATCCAATTTTTGCGAATGATATGAATTTATAATTTCTAAACAAAGATCTAAGTTTATAGTTGTGAACTATAAGAATTCAATAATATATTTATGATTAAATACTTATCAAGTCAATTCTTAACACGTGATGGGTTAGGATAAGCTCAACCTAAACATAACAAGGGTTAACATGACTTACAACAATGCAACTCTGGGCCGAATGATGACCGCGACTCATGTATGTTAGCCAATTTATGGCTGACATACACGTTCATAAAACCTTACAACTTACACTTATAAATTACAAAAACATGAAATCAATACAGGAGCGTGAACATCATAACAAGTGCAAACAAAGAGCGCGTGCATTCATATTCTACTTAGTCAAACACTTCGGACACAAGGTGAGTTCATTTGTCCTTTTTCAAACTTATTTGTTTTAGTTCGGGACTGAGAAGCATGTTAAACATTTTCATGAAACTATTGAAATGTTATTTAATGCTTTAAACATAAACATGATACTTATATTGAAACTTATGCTTGAAACTTAGTATACTTAGAAAATCCATAGACTTGAAACTTATACTTTAACTTGAGACTTGAAACCATATGTTGAATGCGTATGAGACTTGATGCTTATACTTGTGAAACTTTATACTTTAAACATGAGACTTGTTGCTTATACTTGTGAAACTTTATACTTTAAACATGAGACTTGTTGCTTATACTTGTGAAACTTTATACTTTAAACATGAGACTTGATGCTTATACTTGTGAAACTTTATACTTTAAACATGAGACTTGATGCTTATACTTGTGAGAACTTTATACTTTAAACATGAGAGTTGATGCCAATTTATGGGGATTCTTGATGAAACAATGTGTGAACACTTGAAACGTTATGCTTGAGACTACTACTTGCGCATGAAACATTGTACACGTATCTAATCATAGGCTACGTAATTGCTAAACGACTGGTAGTCCAGAGCTTGTACCTATGGATTAAGATACATGAAAAACATAAACGTAACGAGGCTAAGCTATTACCTATATAAGAGACATGTAATTGCTAAACGACTGGTAGTCCAGAGCTTTTGTCTGCTTATATGAGGTATGTAATTGCTAAACATAAACCTAACGAGACTAAGCTATTATCTATATAAGAGACATGTAATTGCTAAACGACTGGTAGTCCAGAGCTTTTGTCTGCTTATATGAGATATGTAATTGCTGGATTACTTGTGTATGCATGGCTTTTGTCTATGTATGAGATACGTAATTGCTAAACGACTGCTAGTGTAGAGCTTGTATCTTGTATAGGAGACACGTAATTGCTAGACTAAGCTTAACTAATTCATGAGATACGTAATTGCTAAACGACTGCTAGTGCAGAGCTTGTATCTATCCGTGAGCTACGTAATTGCTAAACGACTGCTAGTGCAGAGCTTGTACTCACGCATGAGATTAGGGACAGCTAAACTATGTGCGTGTGAAACTATGATGCTTGATAAACATTCATTGAAACTAACGCTTGTAAACATTATAGACTTGTAAACTTTGAAACAGAAAACAAAAGCTTTGATGAGGAATGGGTTGATTGATAGGTAAAATGCTTAATTAATATTAACAACAGTGTCATTTCTGGATTAGTATGTGGTGGGATGTTGGCTGGGCGGGCGGGCGGTAAGTTCGACCCTACATATGCCCTATATATAAGCATACCGATTTGGATATTACATGTGGAGTTAATGAGGTTAAGGTTTTACCGAAGGAGGTTTGTGAAACTATTTTGAACTTATAAACTTTATGAACTCACCAACCATTGTGTTGACTTGTTTTCTTACATTCATTCTCAGGTGAAGAACATGTATAAGCTAAGGCTTCAGGATTTGCATACTAGGCTGCCCAGATAGAGGACCTAGTAGACTTTTGGGAAGCACATCCTTTGTTGATGATACACATTTCTTTTGATATCTTGTACATCTACAAGATATAAACATTTGATTCTTTTGTTAGGTTTACTTAGTTAAATTGCTGAACTTTGATATTGTAATTTAAATTTGTAATCCTAGTTATCATTTGATTGTGCTTTAGTTATTCTTAAACATTGATGCTATGTAAATAATCTGATCATCTTGATTATCATCCACGATATCACGCCCCGGGAACCTTCCGCCAGACGGGGACTCCGATCCAACCCCGCTGGCTCGGGGTGTGACAGATTGGTATCAGAGCTCAAGGTTATAGAGAATAATAGGTCATTTACTTAAACGGTTTAGCCTAGACTATAACTTAGGGACCCTCATGTAGAGAACATAAGACTTAAGTTTGCATTATGTTTTCTGCATTCGATCACTGCACTAACCAAATTCTTTTGGTTATGATCAGATTGCCGCCAAGAAAACAACCGACCCCGCAAGTCTCTGCCCCTCACTTTTCGACTCCTACACCACTTGATTCACCACCACCGCCACCTCCTCCTCCTCCACCTCCTCCACACTCTCCACCACCAGGCTCAAGCAATGCTCAGACACTAGATCCTGCTACCATCGCCTTGGCGACACTGCTAAGCACTCAACTTACGAGTCAACTGAAAGATGTCATTCCAGAGATGCTTAATCGGATTCAAGGCCATGGCAACAATTCTGGCCATACTACCGGAGAGGCTAGTGGAAACACTGGTCATACTTCAGACAAGGATAAACCACCGAGCTTTACTGGAGTCGAGGGAGCTGTTGGACTGATCCAATGGCTCAAGAAAATGGAGAACACTCTGGACATAAGCAGTTGTCCAGAACACCATAAAGTTCTCTATGCAACTAGTTCATTTAGCAAGCGAGCACTGACATGGTGGAATGCTCAGATCCGAGCAAAGGGAAGAGATGAGGCAATGGCGATGCCTTGGGCAGAATTTAAGCTTCTTCTGAGGAATGAGTTTTGCCCGAAACATGAACTGCAACAACTGGAGATTGAGCTCTCGAATCATGAGATGAAGGGAGCTGATCATATGACTTTTACCAACCGCTATCATGAACTGGTAGCCCTGGTGCCAGAGATGGTGCCAACCTTGGAGAAGCTAATTGATCACTGTGTAGCAGGATTACCTTCATGTATACAAAGCATTGTACTGGCTTCATATCCTGCTGCTTTGGAGTCACCCATTTCCCTCTCTGCTAAGCTTACCAAGGTAATGGTAAAGTCTGGAGTCTTAAAAGATGATGCTGGAAAAGCCAAGGAAACAACATCAAATAAACCGAGTACCACCAGAAGAAGAAACAAAAGGTCGTTAAAAACTATGCGACCGTCACCCCTCTGCGACAGGCACCTGCAGCACCTGTCAATTCTGCTACTAGGGGCTATGGGGGAGAACATCCTCAGTGCACTCACTGCAAGTATCATCATCCTCCTGCTGCTCAATGCAGGAAGTGCACTAATTGTGGTCGGTTTGGCCACTGGGTTAGCAAATGCCGTATTGCTGTGAATCAGGCTACCAACACTACAGCAAGAGCACTACCTCCTCCACCACCACCACTGGATCCAGGCAACAACAACAAAAACAGAGGATGCTACACCTGCGGGGAAACGGGTCATTTCTCCCGCGACTGTCCAAAGAGAGTGCAACCTGGAGCACAAGCACCTTGCGGACGTGCTTTTGTTATTGGAGCCAATGCTGCACGCCAAGACCCTAATGTGGTCACTGGTACATTTCTTTTACATGACTCTTATGCATCTATACTATTTGATACTGGTGTAGACCAGAGTTTTATTTCATCTGATTTTGCACAACAACTTAGTCTTACTGAGGAAACTTTAGACTCCCCTTACATTATTGAAGTAGCGAACGGAAAGCAAGTTACAGTTAGCACTATACTTAGGAACTGCCCATTTACACTCACTAATCACACATTTACCATCGACTTGTTGCCGATTAAGTTGGGCAGTTTCGACATCATCGTGGGGATGGACTGGCTATCACTCAATAGAGTTGAAGTCATTTGTTCGGAAAAGCTACTTCGAATTCCAGTAACGAATGATCGAGTATTGGAAGTTCGTGGGGATTAAGCAAAGCGAAATGTAAAGATCATATCATGCATAAAAGCGCGTAAGTGTCTGCAAAAGAAATGTATAGCTTTCTTGGCTCACGTGGTGGAGAAAGAGAAAGATATGAAAACAATACAAGACGTACCGATAGTGAAGGAATACCCTGAAGTGTTTCCTGAAGATCTACCTGGTTTGCCACCGGTGCGACCGGTAGAGTTTCGTATTGATCTAATTCCTGGAGCAACACCTGTTGCTAAATCTCCTTACAGGTTAGCACCTTCGGAGATGCAGGAATTATCTAACCAACTACAGGAACTGCTTGGTAAAGGTTTCATCCGACCGAGCTACTCACCTTGGGGAGCTCCGGTTCTGTTCGTGAAAAAGAAGGATGGATCCTTTCGTATGTGCATAGATTACAGGGAGCTAAACAAACTAACCATCAAGAATCAGTATCCATTACCGAGAATTGATGATTTGTTTGATCAATTGCAAGGAGCTCAATACTTTTCGAAGATCGATCTGCGTTCCGGATACCATCAACTCAGAGTACAAGACGAAGATATACCAAATACGACGTTTCGTACCAGATACGGGCATTACGAGTTTATGGTGATGCCTTTTGGTTTGACGAATGCACCCGCGGTTTTCATGGATCTCATGAACCGTGTGTGTAAGCCGTACTTGGATCAATTTGTTATTGTTTTCATTGATGACATATTGATCTATTCTAAAAGCAAAGAAGAACACGAACAACATATTAGAAAGATCTTGGAACTGTTAAAGGAAGAGAAGCTCTATGCCAAATTCTCTAAGTGTGAGTTTTGGTTAAAAGAGGTTCAATTCCTAGGCCACGTTGTTAACAGTGAGGGAATACACGTTGATCCTGCCAAGATCGAGGCAATAAAAGATTGGGACACTCCGAAGACACCTACGGAGATACGTTCTTTTCTAGGCTTAGCAGGCTATTACAGGAGGTTCATCTCGAACTTTTCTAAAATAGCTCTACCACTCACAAAGCTGACACAGAAAAGCGAGCCATTCGTTTTGGAACAGAAGTAAGAAGAAGCCTTTCAGACGTTGAAGCAAAAGCTATGTGATGCTCCGATCTTATCTCTCCCAGACGGTTGTGATGACTTTGTTGTATATTGTGATGCATCCCATCAGGGACTTGGCTGTGTACTTATGCAGCGGGACAAAGTTATTGCCTATGCTTCAAGACAACTAAAGATTCATGAGAAGAATTACACTACTCATGATCTGGAATTGGGAGCTGTGATATTCGCTTTAAAGATCTGGAGGCATTACTTATATGGAACCAAGTGTACCATATTTACTGATCACAAAAGTCTGCAACACATATTCGATCAGAAGGAACTCAACATGCGACATCGACGTTGGGTGGAGCTTCTGAATGATTATGACTGTGTAATCAAGTACCATCCGGGCAAGGCAAACGTTGTAGCTGATGCCTTGAGTCGGAAGGAACGAGTCAAACCCTTGCGAGTTAGAGCAATGGGAATGACGGTGCAGACAAGCTTACACGACAACATCATACAAGCACAACAAGAGGTTATTGAACGTGAAAACTTGAAGAAAGAACTTGATTGCGGTGTGGAGAAACATTTGGAAACAAAACCCGATGGACTTGTTTACTTCAAGGATCGTATCTGGATTCCTGTAGTAGATGAGTTGAGAAAACTTATTTTTGATGAAGCACACAAAACCAAGTACTCTGTGCATCCCGGTTCTGATAAAATGTACCAAGACTTACGTGCATATTATTGGTGGCCGGGTATGAAGAAAGACATATCTGAGTATGTTGGTCGATGCCTTACGTGTGCGAAAGTGAAGACGGAACACCAGAAACCGTCTGGTTTACTGGAACAGCCTGAAATTCCACTTTGGAAGTGGGAACAGATAGCTATGGACTTTGTTACTAAGCTACCCCGCACTTCCAGTGGACATGACACTATTTGGGTTATCGTTGATCGATTAACCAAGTCTGCTCATTTCTTGCCGATGCGAGAAACTTACTCGATGGATAAACTAGCAAAGCTTTACATCAATGAGATAGTGGTACGCCATGGTGTGCCATTGTCCATCATTTCAGATCGTGATAGCAGATTTACATCAAGGTTCTGGCAATCATTGCAGAAATCTCTGGGGACGCAATTAAACTTAAGTACAGTTTATCATCCACAAACGGATGGTCAAAGCGAACATACTATTCTGACCCTGGAGGACATGTTAAGAACTTGTGTTCTAGACTTTGGTGGTAATTGGGACTCTCACTTGCCACTAATCGAGTTCTCCTACAACAACAGTTATCACAACAGCATCGGTTGTGCCCCATTCGAGGCTCTTTATGGTCGAAAGTGCCGGTCACCGATCTGTTGGTCGGAAATGGGAGATAATCAAATAACAGGGCCAGAACTTATTCAAGAAACTACAGACAAGATTGCTCAGATACAACAAAGACTACAAGCAACACGAAGCAGACAAAAGAGCTATGCCGATAAACAGCGCAAGCCGTTTGAATTCCAAGTGGGAGACCGTGTCATGTTGAAGGTTTCTCCATGGAAAGTTGTAGTTCGTTTTGCAAAGAAAGGCAAACTAACACCACGATACGTCGGACCGTTCGAGATCATCAAACGCATTGGTCCTGTGGCATACAGATTAAGCTTACCGGATGAACTTAGTGGTGTACATGACATGTTTCACGTCTCAAACTTGAAGAAACGCCTTGCGGATGAAACTCTTATCATACCAGTTGAAGAAATTCAATTGGATGAACACTTACGTTTTGTGGAAGAACCGTTAGAGATTATGGATCGCAAAGTTAAGAAACTGAGGTGAAGCCGTATTCCGATCGTTAAAGTTCGTTGGAACTCAAGGCGCGGACCCGAGTTCACTTGGGAACGTGAAGATCACATGAAGAACAAGTATCCCCAACTCTTTACAGAGGAAGCCGTACCGAATAACGAGTCTTAAATTTCGGGACGAAATTTCTCTAACAAGGGGAGACTGTAACATCAGTGCCGGACGGGTGCCGGAACGGTGATCGCAACAGTAAACTTGAACAGTAACTCAGGTACACTTTACGTGAAAACTATATTATGCTATTGATACATTTTGATTTAACATGAAACTATTAAACGATTGTCTGAATCTGACTGAAACCTTATGGTTTAACAGTCAGAAACATGTCAGACAACACAGTGTTGAAACACAGAAACTTGAATTGATACTATTGTGTATATACGTATGTGAGGTTAAACAAAACGAAACTTTAACGGTTATTGTTACGGAATGCTAAACAGACGAATTATTCGTATAGGTGACGATCTGTACGAATGATTCTGATAGTTAACGTTCTGAAATAATGACTTAACAGTAGAAAACAAGAATCAGAAAGCCAAACCATCAACGTGTTCGTTCGAATGACGATTCGAACGAATACGCGCGATGGCGACGCGATCTGACGAAACGAAAACGAATAACGATACGAACGATCATAAATTTTAGGAAATATAATATTTCCTATTTTACAATTTTGAAACTCATCATAAAACAATTTAAACTAAACTATTTAATTAAATCGCGAATGAATTAATAAAACGCGTAAAACATTAGGATTCGATAAATAAATAAACGCAACGATATCTAAAATAATTTTTAATAATATTCGTATTCTAAATATCCTAAAATAACTCTTTTTATTTAAATTTACAAAATACGCGCGTAACGACCCGGATACGCGACGAAAACGCGAACCGAGCAACTGAAACGAACCCGAATACCACGGGGTATTTAAACAATAAGTGAGGTTAATTTCCTCACTTTTACACAAACCCTTTCTCTCTCTAAACCCCAAAACCGTCCATCCTTTCTCTCTCTAGTTTTACACCTTCAATCCTCCATAACTTGAGCATTTCTTGATGAAATCGCCTGATTTTGGTGTCCACACGTAGCTAACAACGAGATCTACGAGGAAGTACAACTTATCAGAAGGATTAACCAGCCATTTTTGAGGTATGAGCAAAGGAAGGTTACGAAATTTAGGGTTTTGTGTGTGTGTGTACCCGACAAAGGCCTTAGCCGGACCTTTACATCACCCCTTTCGAGTCACGCACAGCTAACAACTCTCCTCAACGTGAATCGTGGCTTGTAGTTGATGAACTCGATGGAGATGATGATGCCCGAACCAGGGTTCGTGAGCCACAGCCATGGCCGAACCCTGGAGTGCCGACTACGAACCTGTTAACCAGCAAAAGCAGCCGAACCCTACTAAGGTGGCCGAACCCCATGCGAACCATGTGCACTATAGACGAACCTTCACTAGCGAACCCAACCCTTGGCCGAACCTTCATCAATGACGAACCATGCATGCAAAACTACGAACCCTACATTCATTAACCTCGACCGAACCTTGGTTCCCCACCCGAACCTTTCTACCACGAACCCATCACCGAACCACACAGCTACCAGCCGAACCTCAGGTCTCAGCCGAACCATTGTGACGAGCCGAACCCTTGGTCGAAGAGGGTATAGCTTCGCTGGATCCCATCTCATCCGAAACAGTCGACCAAATTTTGTGCTTCCAGTCGAGACACACCAGAGCCCAATCGATTCCTTGGCCCAATTGATGATTGCAGCACCGGCCCATCCTTTGTACACTAGGTCCAAACCCATTTAGTTCGGCCCACATCGTTGCACGAGGCCCAACCGGCCTAGACTCACGGGATTGGGCCCAATGCATTGGAAACAGCCCAATAGACCTCAATTGGCCCAAAACCTATCCATCCGGCCCATGTTAAATGCCGGCCCATTGGAATATCATTCGGCCCACTTGATAAAATTCTAAGTAACATGTGAATTGGTTAAGGAAAACACTCAAAAACATTAAGTTGCAAGAATAACATCATAGTTATTATTAACTATGAAATGAACTATTCAATTTTTACGAATGATATGAATTTATCATTTCTAAACAAAGATCTAAGTTTATAGTTGTGAACTATAAGAATTCAACAATATATTTATGATTAAATACTTATCAAGTCAATTCTTAACACGTGATGGGTTAGGATAAGCTCAACCTAAACATAACAAGGGTTAACATGACTTACAACAATGCAACTCTGGGCCGAATGATGACCGCGACTCATGTATGTTAGCCAATTTATGGCTGACATACACGTTCATAAAACCTTACAACTTACACTTATAAATTAAAAAAACATGAAATCAATACAGGAGCGTGAACATCATAACAAGTGCGAACAAAGAGCGCGTGCATTCATATTCTACTTAGTCAAACACTTCGGACACAAGGTGAGTTCATTTGTCCCTTTTCAAACTTATTTGTTTTACTTCGGGACTGAGAAGTATGTTAAACATTTTCATGAAACTATTGAAATGTTATTTAATGCTTTAAACATAAACATGATACTTATATTGAAACTTATGCTTGAAACTTAGTATACTTAGAAAAGCCATAGACTTGAAACTTATACTTTAACTTGAGACTTGAAACCATATGTTGAATGCGTATGAGACTAGATGCTTATACTTGTGAAACTTTATACTTTAAACATGAGACTTGTTGCTTATACTTGTGAAACTTTATACTTTAAACATGAGACTTGATGCTTATACTTGTGAGAACTTTATACTTTAAACATGAGAGTTGATGCCAATTTATGGGGATTCATGATGAAACAATGTGTGAACACTTGAAACGTTATGCTTGAGACTACTACTTGCGCATGAAACATTGTACACGTATCTAATCATAGGCTACGTAATTGCTAAACGACTGGTAGTCCAGAGCTTGTACCTATGGATTGAGATACATGTAAAACATAAACGTAACGAGGCTAAGCTATTACCTATATAAGAGACATGTAATTGCTAAACGACTGGTAGTCCAGAGCTTTTGTCTGCTTATATGAGGTATGTAATTGCTAAACATAAACGTAACGAGACTAAGCTATTATCTATATAAGAGACATGTAATTGCTAAACGACTGGTAGTCTAGAGCTTTTGTCTGTTTATATGAGATATGTAATTGCTGGATTACTTGTGTATGCATGGCTTGTGTCTATGTATGAGATACCTAATTGCTAAACAACTGCTAGTGCAGAGCTTGTATCTTGTATAGGAGACACGTAATTGCTAGACTAAGCTTAACTAATTCATGAGATACGTAATTGCTAAACGACTGCTAGTGCAGAGCTTGTATCTATCCGTGAGCTACGTAATTGCTAAACGACTGCTAGTGCAGAGCTTGTACTCACGCATGAGATTAGGGACAGCTAAACTATGTGCGTGTGAAACTATGATGCTTGATAAACATTCATTGAAACTAACACTTGTAAACATTATAGACTTGTAAACTTTGAAACAGAAAACAAAAGCTTTGATGAGGAATGGGTTGATTGATAGGTAAAATGCTTAATTATTATTTACAACAGTGTCATATCCGGATTAGTATGTGTTGGGATGTTGGCTGGGCGGGCGGTAAGTTCGACCCTACATATGCCCTATATATAAGCATACCGATTTGGATATTACATGTGGAGTTAATGAGGTTAAGGTTTTACCGAAGGAGGTTTGTGAAACTATTTTAAACTTGTAAACTTTATGAACTCACCAACCATTGTGTTGACTTGTTTTCTTACATGCATTCTCAGGTGAAGAACATGTATAAGCTAAGGCTTCAGGATTTGCATACTAGGCTGCCCAGATAGAGGACCTAGTAGACTTTTGGGAAGCACATCCTTTGTTGATGATACACATTTCTTTTGATATCTTGTACATCTACAAGATATAAACATTTGATTCTTTTGTTAGGTTTACTTAGTTAAATTGCTGAACTTTGATATTGTAATTTAAATTTGTAATCCTAGTTATCATTTGATTGTGCTTTAGTTATTCTTAAACATTGATGCTATGTAAATAATCTGATCATCTTGATTATCATCCACGATATCACGCCCCGGGAACCTTCCGCCAGACGGGGACTCCGATCCAACCCCGCTGGCTCGGGGTGTGACAGATTGGTATCAGAGCTCAAGGTTATAGAGAATAATAGGTCATTTACTTAAACGGTTTAGCCTAGACTATAACTTAGGGACCCTCATGTAGAGAACATAAGACTTAAGTTTGCATTATGTTTTCTGCATTCGATCACTGCACTAACCAAATTCTTTTGGTTATGATCAGATTGCCGCCAAGAAAACAACCGACCCCGCAAGTCTCTGCCCCTCACTTTTCGACTCCTACACCACTTGATTCACCACCACCGCCACCTCCTCCTCCTCCACCTCCTCCACACTCTCCACCACCAGGCTCAAGCAATGCTCAGACACTAGATCCTGCTACCATCGCCTTGGCGACACTGCTAAGCACTCAACTTACGAGTCAACTGAAAGATGTCATTCCAGAGATGCTTAATCGGATTCAAGGCCATGGCAACAATTCTGGCCATACTACCGGAGAGGCTAGTGGAAACACTGGTCATACTTCAGACAAGGATAAACCACCGAGCTTTACTGGAGTCGAGGGAGCTGTTGGACTGATCCAATGGCTCAAGAAAATGGAGAACACTCTGGACATAAGCAGTTGTCCAGAACACCATAAAGTTCTCTATGCAACTGGTTCATTTAGCAAGCGAGCACTGACATGGTGGAATGCTCAGATCCGAGCAAAGGGAAGAGATGAGGCAATGGCGATGCCTTGGGCAGAATTTAAGCTTCTTCTGAGGAATGAGTTTTGCCCGAAACATGAACTGCAACAACTGGAGATTGAGCTCTCGAATCATGAGATGAAGGGAGCTGATCATATGACTTTTACCAACCGCTATCATGAACTGGTAGCCCTGGTGCCAGAGATGGTGCCAACCTTGGAGAAGCTAATTGATCACTGTGTAGCAGGATTACCTTCATGTATACAAAGCATTGTACTGGCTTCATATCCTGCTGCTTTGGAGTCACCCATTTCCCTCTCTGCTAAGCTTACCAAGGTAATGGTAAAGTCTGGAGTCTTAAAAGATGATGCTGGAAAAGCCAAGGAAACAACATCAAATAAACCCGAGTACCACCAGAAGAAGAAACAAAAGGTCGTTAAAAACTATGCGACCGTCACCCCTCTGCGACAGGCACCTGCAGCACCTGTCAATTCTGCTACTAGGGGCTATGGGGGAGAACATCCTCAGTGCACTCACTGCAAGTATCATCATCCTCCTGCTGCTCAATGCAGGAAGTGCACTAATTGTGGTCGGTTTGGCCACTGGGTTAGCAAATGCCGTATTGCTGTGAATCAGGCTACCAACACTACAGCAAGAGCACTACCTCCTCCACCACCACCACTGGATCCAGGCAACAACAACAAAAACAGAGGATGCTACACCTGCGGGGAAACGGGTCATTTCTCCCGCGACTGTCCAAAGAGAGTGCAACCTGGAGCACAAGCACCTTGCGGACGTGCTTTTGTTATTGGAGCCAATGCTGCACGCCAAGACCCTAATGTGGTCACTGGTACATTTCTTTTACATGACTCTTATGCATCTATACTATTTGATACTGGTGTAGACCAGAGTTTTATTTCATCTGATTTTGCACAACAACTTAGTCTTACTGAGGAAACTTTAGACTCCCCTTACATTATTGAAGTAGCGAACGGAAAGCAAGTTACAGTTAGCACTATACTTAGGAACTGCCCATTTACACTCACTAATCACACATTTACCATCGACTTGTTGCCGATTAAGTTGGGCAGTTTCGACATCATCGTGGGGATGGACTGGCTATCACTCAATAGAGTTGAAGTCATTTGTTCGGAAAAGCTACTTCGAATTCCAGTAACGAATGATCGAGTATTGGAAGTTCGTGGGGATTAAGCAAAGCGAAATGTAAAGATCATATCATGCATAAAAGCGCGTAAGTGTCTGCAAAAGAAATGTATAGCTTTCTTGGCTCACGTGGTGGAGAAAGAGAAAGATATGAAAACAATACAAGACGTACCGATAGTGAAGGAATACCCTGAAGTGTTTCCTGAAGATCTACCTGGTTTGCCACCGGTGCGACCGGTAGAGTTTCGTATTGATCTAATTCCTGGAGCAACACCTGTTGCTAAATCTCCTTACAGGTTAGCACCTTCGGAGATGCAGGAATTATCTAACCAACTACAGGAACTGCTTGGTAAAGGTTTCATCCGACCGAGCTACTCACCTTGGGGAGCTCCGGTTCTGTTCGTGAAAAAGAAGGATGGATCCTTTCGTATGTGCATAGATTACAGGGAGCTAAACAAACTAACCATCAAGAATCAGTATCCATTACCGAGAATTGATGATTTGTTTGATCAATTGCAAGGAGCTCAATACTTTTCGAAGATCGATCTGCGTTCCGGATACCATCAACTCAGAGTACAAGACGAAGATATACCAAATACGACGTTTCGTACCAGATACGGGCATTACGAGTTTATGGTGATGCCTTTTGGTTTGACGAATGCACCCGCGGTTTTCATGGATCTCATGAACCGTGTGTGTAAGCCGTACTTGGATCAATTTGTTATTGTTTTCATTGATGACATATTGATCTATTCTAAAAGCAAAGAAGAACACGAACAACATATTAGAAAGATCTTGGAACTGTTAAAGGAAGAGAAGCTCTATGCCAAATTCTCTAAGTGTGAGTTTTGGTTAAAAGAGGTTCAATTCCTAGGCCACGTTGTTAACAGTGAGGGAATACACGTTGATCCTGCCAAGATCGAGGCAATAAAAGATTGGGACACTCCGAAGACACCTACGGAGATACGTTCTTTTCTAGGCTTAGCAGGCTATTACAGGAGGTTCATCTCGAACTTTTCTAAAATAGCTCTACCACTCACAAAGCTGACACAGAAAAGCGAGCCATTCGTTTTGGAACAGAAGTAAGAAGAAGGCTTTCAAACGTTGAAGCAAAAGCTATGTGATGCTCCGATCTTATCTCTCCCAGACGGTTGTGATGACTTTGTTGTATATTGTGATGCATCCCATCAGGGACTTGGCTGTGTACTTATGCAGCGGGACAAAGTTATTGCCTATGCTTCAAGACAACTAAAGATTCATGAGAAGAATTACACTACTCATGATCTGGAATTGGGAGCTGTGATATTCGCTTTAAAGATCTGGAGGCATTACTTATATGGAACCAAGTGTACCATATTCACTGATCACAAAAGTCTGCAACACATATTCGATCAGAAGGAACTCAACATGCGACATCGACGTTGGGTGGAGCTTCTGAATGATTATGACTGTGTAATCAAGTACCATCCGGGCAAGGCAAACGTTGTAGCTGATGCCTTGAGTCGGAAGGAACGAGTCAAACCCTTGCGAGTTAGAGCAATGGGAATGACGGTGCAGACAAGCTTACACGACAACATCATACAAGCACAACAAGAGGTTATTGAACGTGAAAACTTGAAGAAAGAACTTGATTGCGGTGTGGAGAAACATTTGGAAACAAAACCCGATGGACTTGTTTACTTCAAGGATCGTATCTGGATTCCTGTAGTAGATGAGTTGAGAAAACTTATTTTTGATGAAGCACACAAAACCAAGTACTCTGTGCATCCCGGTTCTGATAAAATGTACCAAGACTTACGTGCATATTATTGGTGGCCGGGTATGAAGAAAGACATATCTGAGTATGTTGGTCGATGCCTTACGTGTGCGAAAGTGAAGACGGAACACCAGAAACCGTCTGGTTTACTGGAACAACCTGAAATTCCACTTTGGAAGTGGGAACAGATAGCTATGGACTTTGTTACTAAGCTACCCCGCACTTCCAGTGGACATGACACTATTTGGGTTATCGTTGATCGATTAACCAAGTCTGCTCATTTCTTGCCGATGCGAGAAACTTACTCGATGGATAAACTAGCAAAGCTTTACATCAATGAGATAGTGGTACGCCATGGTGTGCCATTGTCCATCATTTCAGATCGTGATAGCAGATTTACATCAAGGTTCTGGCAATCATTGCAGAAATCTCTGGGGACACAATTAAACTTAAGTACAGTTTATCATCCACAAACGGATGGTCAAAGCGAACATACTATTCTGACCCTGGAGGACATGTTAAGAACTTGTGTTCTAGACTTTGGTGGTAATTGGGACTCTCACTTGCCACTAATCGAGTTCTCCTACAACAACAGTTATCACAACAGCATCGGTTGTGCCCCATTCGAGGCTCTTTATGGTCGAAAGTGCCGGTCACCGATCTGTTGGTCGGAAATGGGAGATAATCAAATAACAGGGCCAGAACTTATTCAAGAAACTACAGACAAGATTGCTCAGATACAACAAAGACTACAAGCAACACGAAGCAGACAAAAGAGCTATGCCGATAAACAGCGCAAGCCGTTTGAATTCCAAGTGGGAGACCGTGTCATGTTGAAGGTTTCTCCATGGAAAGTTGTAGTTCGTTTTGCAAAGAAAGGCAAACTAACACCACGATACGTCGGACCGTTCGAGATCATCAAACGCATTGGTCCTGTGGCATACAGATTAAGCTTACCGGATGAACTTAGTGGTGTACATGACATGTTTCACGTCTCAAACTTGAAGAAACGCCTTGCGGATGAAACTCTTATCATACCAGTTGAAGAAATTCAATTGGATGAACACTTACGTTTTGTGGAAGAACCGTTAGAGATTATGGATCGCAAAGTTAAGAAACTGAGGTGAAGCCGTATTCCGATCGTTAAAGTTCGTTGGAACTCAAGGCGCGGACCCGAGTTCACTTGGGAACGTGAAGATCACATGAAGAACAAGTATCCCCAACTCTTTACAGAAGAAGCCGTACCGAATAACGAGTCTTAAATTTCGGGACGAAATTTCTCTAACAAGGGGAGACTGTAACATCAGTGCCGGACGGGTGCCGGAACGGTGATCGCAACAGTAAACTTGAACAGTAACTCAGGTACACTTTACGTGAAAACTATATTATGCTATTGATACATTTTGATTTAACATGAAACTATTAAACGATTGTCTGAATCTGACTGAAACCTTAGGGTTTAACAGTCAGAAACATGTCAGACAACACAGTGTTGAAACACAGAAACTTGAATTGATACTATTGTGTATATACGTATGTGAGGTTAAACAAAACGAAACTTTAACGGTTATTGTTACGGAATGCTAAACAGACGAATTATTCGTATAGGTGACGATCTGTACGAATGATTCTGATAGTTAACGTTCTGAAATAATGACTTAACTGTAGAAAACAAGAATCAGAAAGCCAAACCATCAACGTGTTCGTTCGAATGACGATTCGAACGAATACGCGCGATGGCGACGCGATCTGACGAAACGAAAACGAATAACGATACGAACGATCATAAATTTTAGGAAATATAATATTTCCTATTTTACAATTTTGAAACTCATCATAAAACAATTTAAACTAAACTATTTAATTAAATCGCGAATGAATTAATAAAACGCGTAAAACATTAGGATTCGATAAATAAATAAACGCAACGATATCTAAAATAATTTTTAATAATATTCGTATTCTAAATATCCTAAAATAACTCTTTTTATTTAAATTTACAAAATACGCGCGTAACGACCCGGATACGCGACGAAAACGCGAACCGAGCAACTGAAACGAACCCGAATACCACGGGGTATTTAAACAATAAGTGAGGTTAATTTCCTCACTTTTACACAAACCCTTTCTCTCTCTAAACCCCAAAACCGTCCATCCTTTCTCTCTCTAGTTTTACACCTTCAATCCTCCATAACTTGAGCATTTCTTGATGAAATCGCCTGATTTTGGTGTCCACACGTAGCTAACAACGAGATCTACGAGGAAGTACAACTTATCTGAAGGATTAACCAGCCATTTTTGAGGTATGAGCAAAGGAAGGTTACGAAATTTAGGGTTTTGTGTGTGTGTGTACCCGACAAAGGCCTTAGCCGGACCTTTACATCACCCCTTTCGAGTCACGCACAGCTAACAACTCTCCTCAACGTGAATCGTGGCTTGTAGTTGATGAACTCGATGGAGATGATGATGCCCGAACCAGGGTTCGTGAGCCACAGCCATGGCCGAACCCTGGAGTGCCGACTACGAACCTGTTAACCAGCAAAAGCAGCCGAACCCTACTAAGGTGGCCGAACCCCATGCGAACCATGTGCACTATAGACGAACCTTCACTAGCGAACCCAACCCTTGGCCGAACCTTCATCAATGACGAACCATGCATGCAAAACTACGAACCCTACATTCATTAACCTCGACCGAACCTTGGTTCCCCACCCGAACCTTTCTACCACGAACCCATCACCGAACCACACAGCTACCAGCCGAACCTCAGGTCTCAGCCGAACCATTGTGATGAGCCGAACCCTTGGTCGAAGAGGGTATAGCTTCGCTGGATCCCATCTCATCCGAAACAGTCGACCAAATTTTGTGCTTCCAGTCGAGACACACCAGAGCCCAATCGATTCCTTGGCCCAATTGATGATTGCAGCACCGGCCCATCCTTTGTACACTAGGTCCAAACCCATTTAGTTCGGCCCACATCGTTGCACGAGGCCCAACCGGCCTAGACTCACGGGATTGGGCCCAATGCATTGGAAACAGCCCAATAGACCTCAATCGGCCCAAAACCTATCCATCCGGCCCATGTTAAATGCCGGCCCATTGGAATATCATTCGGCCCACTTGATAAAATTCTAAGTAACATGTGAATTGGTTAAGGAAAACACTCAAAAACATTAAGTTGCAAGAATAACATCATAGTTATTATTAACTATGAAATGAACTATTCAATTTTTACGAATGATATGAATTTATCATTTCTAAACAAAGATCTAAGTTTATAGTTGTGAACTATAAGAATTCAACAATATATTTATGATTAAATACTTATCAAGTCAATTCTTAACACGTGATGGGTTAGGATAAGCTCAACCTAAACATAACAAGGGTTAACATGACTTACAACAATGCAACTCTGGGCCGAATGATGACCGCGACTCATGTATGTTAGCCAATTTATGGCTGACATACACGTTCATAAAACCTTACAACTTACACTTATAAATTAAAAAAACATGAAATCAATACAGGAGCGTGAACATCATAACAAGTGCGAACAAAGAGCGCGTGCATTCATATTCTACTTAGTCAAACACTTCGGACACAAGGTGAGTTCATTTGTCCCTTTTCAAACTTATTTGTTTTACTTCGGGACTGAGAAGTATGTTAAACATTTTCATGAAACTATTGAAATGTTATTTAATGCTTTAAACATAAACATGATACTTATATTGAAACTTATGCTTGAAACTTAGTATACTTAGAAAAGCCATAGACTTGAAACTTATACTTTAACTTGAGACTTGAAACCATATGTTGAATGCGTATGAGACTAGATGCTTATACTTGTGAAACTTTATACTTTAAACATGAGACTTGTTGCTTATACTTGTGAAACTTTATACTTTAAACATGAGACTTGATGCTTATACTTGTGAGAACTTTATACTTTAAACATGAGAGTTGATGCCAATTTATGGGGATTCATGATGAAACAATGTGTGAACACTTGAAACGTTATGCTTGAGACTACTACTTGCGCATGAAACATTGTACACGTATCTAATCATAGGCTACGTAATTGCTAAACGACTGGTAGTCCAGAGCTTGTACCTATGGATTGAGATACATGTAAAACATAAACGTAACGAGGCTAAGCTATTACCTATATAAGAGACATGTAATTGCTAAACGACTGGTAGTCCAGAGCTTTTGTCTGCTTATATGAGGTATGTAATTGCTAAACATAAGCGTAACGAGACTAAGCTATTATCTATATAAGAGACATGTAATTGCTAAACGACTGGTAGTCTAGAGCTTTTGTCTGTTTATATGAGATATGTAATTGCTGGATTACTTGTGTATGCATGGCTTGTGTCTATGTATGAGATACCTAATTGCTAAACAACTGCTAGTGCAGAGCTTGTATCTTGTATAGGAGACACGTAATTGCTAGACTAAGCTTAACTAATTCATGAGATACGTAATTGCTAAACGACTGCTAGTGCAGAGCTTGTATCTATCCGTGAGCTACGTAATTGCTAAACGACTGCTAGTGCAGAGCTTGTACTCACGCATGAGATTAGGGACAGCTAAACTATGTGCGTGTGAAACTATGATGCTTGATAAACATTCATTGAAACTAACACTTGTAAACATTATAGACTTGTAAACTTTGAAACAGAAAACAAAAGCTTTGATGAGGAATGGGTTGATTGATAGGTAAAATGCTTAATTATTATTTACAACAGTGTCATATCCGGATTAGTATGTGTTGGGATGTTGGCTGGGCGGGCGGTAAGTTCGACCCTACATATGCCCTATATATAAGCATACCGATTTGGATATTACATGTGGAGTTAATGAGGTTAAGGTTTTACCGAAGGAGGTTTGTGAAACTATTTTAAACTTGTAAACTTTATGAACTCACCAACCATTGTGTTGACTTGTTTTCTTACATGCATTCTCAGGTGAAGAACATGTATAAGCTAAGGCTTCAGGATTTGCATACTAGGCTGCCCAGATAGAGGACCTAGTAGACTTTTGGGAAGCACATCCTTTGTTGATGATACACATTTCTTTTGATATCTTGTACATCTACAAGATATAAACATTTGATTCTTTTGTTAGGTTTACTTAGTTAAATTGCTGAACTTTGATATTGTAATTTAAATTTGTAATCCTAGTTATCATTTGATTGTGCTTTAGTTATTCTTAAACATTGATGCTATGTAAATAATCTGATCATCTTGATTATCATCCACGATATCACGCCCCGGGAACCTTCCGCCAGACGGGGACTCCGATCCAACCCCGCTGGCTCGGGGTGTGACAGATTGGTATCAGAGCTCAAGGTTATAGAGAATAATAGGTCATTTACTTAAACGGTTTAGCCTAGACTATAACTTAGGGACCCTCATGTAGAGAACATAAGACTTAAGTTTGCATTATGTTTTCTGCATTCGATCACTGCACTAACCAAATTCTTTTGGTTATGATCAGATTGCCGCCAAGAAAACAACCGACCCCGCAAGTCTCTGCCCCTCACTTTTCGACTCCTACACCACTTGATTCACCACCACCGCCACCTCCTCCTCCTCCACCTCCTCCACACTCTCCACCACCAGGCTCAAGCAATGCTCAGACACTAGATCCTGCTACCATCGCCTTGGCGACACTGCTAAGCACTCAACTTACGAGTCAACTGAAAGATGTCATTCCAGAGATGCTTAATCGGATTCAAGGCCATGGCAACAATTCTGGCCATACTACCGGAGAGGCTAGTGGAAACACTGGTCATACTTCAGACAAGGATAAACCACCGAGCTTTACTGGAGTCGAGGGAGCTGTTGGACTGATCCAATGGCTCAAGAAAATGGAGAACACTCTGGACATAAGCAGTTGTCCAGAACACCATAAAGTTCTCTATGCAACTGGTTCATTTAGCAAGCGAGCACTGACATGGTGGAATGCTCAGATCCGAGCAAAGGGAAGAGATGAGGCAATGGCGATGCCTTGGGCAGAATTTAAGCTTCTTCTGAGGAATGAGTTTTGCCCGAAACATGAACTGCAACAACTGGAGATTGAGCTCTCGAATCATGAGATGAAGGGAGCTGATCATATGACTTTTACCAACCGCTATCATGAACTGGTAGCCCTGGTGCCAGAGATGGTGCCAACCTTGGAGAAGCTAATTGATCACTGTGTAGCAGGATTACCTTCATGTATACAAAGCATTGTACTGGCTTCATATCCTGCTGCTTTGGAGTCACCCATTTCCCTCTCTGCTAAGCTTACCAAGGTAATGGTAAAGTCTGGAGTCTTAAAAGATGATGCTGGAAAAGCCAAGGAAACAACATCAAATAAACCCGAGTACCACCAGAAGAAGAAACAAAAGGTCGTTAAAAACTATGCGACCGTCACCCCTCTGCGACAGGCACCTGCAGCACCTGTCAATTCTGCTACTAGGGGCTATGGGGGAGAACATCCTCAGTGCACTCACTGCAAGTATCATCATCCTCCTGCTGCTCAATGCAGGAAGTGCACTAATTGTGGTCGGTTTGGCCACTGGGTTAGCAAATGCCGTATTGCTGTGAATCAGGCTACCAACACTACAGCAAGAGCACTACCTCCTCCACCACCACCACTGGATCAAGGCAACAACAACAAAAACAGAGGATGCTACACCTGCGGGGAAACGGGTCATTTCTCCCGCGACTGTCCAAAGAGAGTGCAACCTGGAGCACAAGCACCTTGCGGACGTGCTTTTGTTATTGGAGCCAATGCTGCACGCCAAGACCCTAATGTGGTCACTGGTACATTTCTTTTACATGACTCTTATGCATCTATACTATTTGATACTGGTGTAGACCAGAGTTTTATTTCATCTGATTTTGCACAACAACTTAGTCTTACTGAGGAAACTTTAGACTCCCCTTACATTATTGAAGTAGCGAACGGAAAGCAAGTTACAGTTAGCACTATACTTAGGAACTGCCCATTTACACTCACTAATCACACATTTACCATCGACTTGTTGCCGATTAAGTTGGGCAGTTTCGACATCATCGTGGGGATGGACTGGCTATCACTCAATAGAGTTGAAGTCATTTGTTCGGAAAAGCTACTTCGAATTCCAGTAACGAATGATCGAGTATTGGAAGTTCGTGGGGATTAAGCAAAGCGAAATGTAAAGATCATATCATGCATAAAAGCGCGTAAGTGTCTGCAAAAGAAATGTATAGCTTTCTTGGCTCACGTGGTGGAGAAAGAGAAAGATATGAAAACAATACAAGACGTACCGATAGTGAAGGAATACCCTGAAGTGTTTCCTGAAGATCTACCTGGTTTGCCACCGGTGCGACCGGTAGAGTTTCGTATTGATCTAATTCCTGGAGCAACACCTGTTGCTAAATCTCCTTACAGGTTAGCACCTTCGGAGATGCAGGAATTATCTAACCAACTACAGGAACTGCTTGGTAAAGGTTTCATCCGACCGAGCTACTCACCTTGGGGAGCTCCGGTTCTGTTCGTGAAAAAGAAGGATGGATCCTTTCGTATGTGCATAGATTACAGGGAGCTAAACAAACTAACCATCAAGAATCAGTATCCATTATCGAGAATTGATGATTTGTTTGATCAATTGCAAGGAGCTCAATACTTTTCGAAGATCGATCTGCGTTCCGGATACCATCAACTCAGAGTACAAGACGAAGATATACCAAATACGACGTTTCGTACCAGATACGGGCATTACGAGTTTATGGTGATGCCTTTTGGTTTGACGAATGCACCCGCGGTTTTCATGGATCTCATGAACCGTGTGTGTAAGCCGTACTTGGATCAATTTGTTATTGTTTTCATTGATGACATATTGATCTATTCTAAAAGCAAAGAAGAACACGAACAACATATTAGAAAGATCTTGGAATTGTTAAAGGAAGAGAAGCTCTATGCCAAATTCTCTAAGTGTGAGTTTTGGTTAAAAGAGGTTCAATTCCTAGGCCACGTTGTTAACAGTGAGGGAATACACGTTGATCCTGCCAAGATCGAGGCAATAAAAGATTGGGACACTCCGAAGACACCTACGGAGATACGTTCTTTTCTAGGCTTAGCAGGCTATTACAGGAGGTTCATCTCGAACTTTTCTAAAATAGCTCTACCACTCACAAAGCTGACACAGAAAAGCGAGCCATTCGTTTTGGAACAGAAGTAAGAAGAAGCCTTTCAGACGTTGAAGCAAAAGCTATGTGATGCTCCGATCTTATCTCTCCCAGACGGTTGTGATGACTTTGTTGTATATTGTGATGCATCCCATCAGGGACTTGGCTGTGTACTTATGCAGCGGGACAAAGTTATTGCCTATGCTTCAAGACAACTAAAGATTCATGAGAAGAATTACACTACTCATGATCTGGAATTGGGAGCTGTGATATTCGCTTTAAAGATCTGGAGGCATTACTTATATGGAACCAAGTGTACCATATTCACTGATCACAAAAGTCTGCAACACATATTCGATCAGAAGGAACTCAACATGCGACATCGACGTTGGGTGGAGCTTCTGAATGATTATGACTGTGTAATCAAGTACCATCCGGGCAAGGCAAACGTTGTAGCTGATGCCTTGAGTCGGAAGGAACGAGTCAAACCCTTGCGAGTTAGAGCAATGGGAATGACGGTGCAGACAAGCTTACACGACAACATCATACAAGCACAACAAGAGGTTATTGAACGTGAAAACTTGAAGAAAGAACTTGATTGCGGTGTGGAGAAACATTTGGAAACAAAACCCGATGGACTTGTTTACTTCAAGGATCGTATCTGGATTCCTGTAGTAGATGAGTTGAGAAAACTTATTTTTGATGAAGCACACAAAACCAAGTACTCTGTGCATCCCGGTTCTGATAAAATGTACCAAGACTTACGTGCATATTATTGGTGGCCGGGTATGAAGAAAGACATATCTGAGTATGTTGGTCGATGCCTTACGTGTGCGAAAGTGAAGACGGAACACCAGAAACCGTCTGGTTTACTGGAACAGCCTGAAATTCCACTTTGGAAGTGGGAACAGATAGCTATGGACTTTGTTACTAAGCTACCCCGCACTTCCAGTGGACATGACACTATTTGGGTTATCGTTGATCGATTAACCAAGTCTGCTCATTTCTTGCCGATGCGAGAAACTTACTCGATGGATAAACTAGCAAAGCTTTACATCAATGAGATAGTGGTACGCCATGGTGTGCCATTGTCCATCATTTCAGATCGTGATAGCAGATTTACATCAAGGTTCTGGCAATCATTGCAGAAATCTCTGGGGACGCAATTAAACTTAAGTACAGTTTATCATCCACAAACGGATGGTCAAAGCGAACATACTATTCTGACCCTGGAGGACATGTTAAGAACTTGTGTTCTAGACTTTGGTGGTAATTGGGACTCTCACTTGCCACTAATCGAGTTCTCCTACAACAACAGTTATCACAACAGCATCGGTTGTGCCCCATTCGAGGCTCTTTATGGTCGAAAGTGCCGGTCACCGATCTGTTGGTCGGAAATGGGAGATAATCAAATAACAGGGCCAGAACTTATTCAAGAAACTACAGACAAGATTGCTCAGATACAACAAAGACTACAAGCAACACGAAGCAGACAAAAGAGCTATGCCGATAAACAGCGCAAGCCGTTTGAATTCCAAGTGGGAGACCGTGTCATGTTGAAGGTTTCTCCATGGAAAGTTGTAGTTCGTTTTGCAAAGAAAGGCAAACTAACACCACGATACGTCGGACCGTTCGAGATCATCAAACGCATTGGTCCTGTGGCATACAGATTAAGCTTACCGGATGAACTTAGTGGTGTACATGACATGTTTCACGTCTCAAACTTGAAGAAACGCCTTGCGGATGAAACTCTTATCATACCAGTTGAAGAAATTCAATTGGATGAACACTTACGTTTTGTGGAAGAACCGTTAGAGATTATGGATCGCAAAGTTAAGAAACTAAGGTGAAGCCGTATTCCGATCGTTAAAGTTCGTTGGAACTCAAGGCGCGGACCCGAGTTCACTTGGGAACGTGAAGATCACATGAAGAACAAGTATCCCCAACTCTTTACAGAGGAAGCCGTACCGAATAACGAGTCTTAAATTTCGGGACGAAATTTCTCTAACAAGGGGAGACTGTAACATCAGTGCCGGACGGGTGCCGGAACGGTGATCGCAACAGTAAACTTGAACAGTAACTCAGGTACACTTTACGTGAAAACTATATTATGCTATTGATACATTTTGATTTAACATGAAACTATTAAACGATTGTCTGAATCTGACTGAAACCTTAGGGTTTAACAGTCAGAAACATGTCAGACAACACAGTGTTGAAACACAGAAACTTGAATTGATACTATTGTGTATATACGTATGTGAGGTTAAACAAAACGAAACTTTAACGGTTATTGTTACGGAATGCTAAACAGACGAATTATTCGTATAGGTGACGATCTGTACGAATGATTCTGATAGTTAACGTTCTGAAATAATGACTTAACAGTAGAAAACAAGAATCAGAAAGCCAAACCATCAACGTGTTCGTTCGAATGACGATTCGAACGAATACGCGCGATGGCGACGCGATCTGACGAAACGAAAACGATTAACGATACGAATGATCATAAATTTTAGGAAATATAATATTTCCTATTTTACAATTTTGAAACTCATCATAAAACAATTTAAACTAAACTATTTAATTAAATCGCGAATGAATTAATAAAACGCGTAAAACATTAGGATTCGATAAATAAATAAACGCAACGATATCTAAAATAATTTTTAATAATATTCGTATTCTAAATATCCTAAAATAACTCTTTTTATTTAAATTTACAAAATACGCGCGTAACGACCCGGATACGCGACGAAAACGCGAACCGAGCAACTGAAACGAACCCGAATACCACGGGGTATTTAAACAATAAGTGAGGTTAATTTCCTCACTTTTACACAAACCCTTTCTCTCTCTAAACCCCAAAACCGTCCATCCTTTCTCTCTCTAGTTTTACACCTTCAATCCTCCATAACTTGAGCATTTCTTGATGAAATCGCCTGATTTTGGTGTCCACACGTAGCTAACAACGAGATCTACGAGGAAGTACAACTTATCTGAAGGATTAACCAGCCATTTTTGAGGTATGAGCAAAGGAAGGTTACGAAATTTAGGGTTTTGTGTGTGTGTGTACCCGACAAAGGCCTTAGCCGGACCTTTACATCACCCCTTTCGAGTCACGCACAGCTAACAACTCTCCTCAACGTGAATCGTGGCTTGTAGTTGATGAACTCGATGGAGATGATGATGCCCGAACCAGGGTTCGTGAGCCACAGCCATGGCCGAACCCTGGAGTGCCGACTACGAACCTGTTAACCAGCAAAAGCAGCCGAACCCTACTAAGGTGGCCGAACCCCATGCGAACCATGTGCACTATAGACGAACCTTCACTAGCGAACCCAACCCTTGGCCGAACCTTCATCAATGACGAACCATGCATGCAAAACTACGAACCCTACATTCATTAACCTCGACCGAACCTTGGTTCCCCACCCGAACCTTTCTACCACGAACCCATCACCGAACCACACAGCTACCAGCCGAACCTCAGGTCTCAGCCGAACCATTGTGATGAGCCGAACCCTTGGTCGAAGAGGGTATAGCTTCGCTGGATCCCATCTCATCCGAAACAGTCGACCAAATTTTGTGCTTCCAGTCGAGACACACCAGAGCCCAATCGATTCCTTGGCCCAATTGATGATTGCAGCACCGACCCATCCTTTGTACACTAGGTCCAAACCCATTTAGTTCGGCCCACATCGTTGCACGAGGCCCAACCGGCCTAGACTCACGGGATTGGGCCCAATGCATTGGAAACAGCCCAATAGACCTCAATCGGCCCAAAACCTATCCATCCGGCCCATGTTAAATGCCGGCCCATTGGAATATCATTCGGCCCACTTGATAAAATTCTAAGTAACATGTGAATTGGTTAAGGAAAACACTCAAAAACATTAAGTTGCAAGAATAACATCATAGTTATTATTAACTATGAAATGAACTATTCAATTTTTACGAATGATATGAATTTATCATTTCTAAACAAAGATCTAAGTTTATAGTTGTGAACTATAAGAATTCAACAATATATTTATGATTAAATACTTATCAAGTCAATTCTTAACACGTGAAGGGTTAGGATAAGCTCAACCTAAACATAACAAGGGTTAACATGACTTACAACAATGCAACTCTGGGCCGAATGATGACCGCGACTCATGTATGTTAGCCAATTTATGGCTGACATACACGTTCATAAAACCTTACAACTTACACTTATAAATTAAAAAAACATGAAATCAATACAGGAGCGTGAACATCATAACAAGTGCGAACAAAGAGCGCGTGCATTCATATTCTACTTAGTCAAACACTTCGGACACAAGGTGAGTTCATTTGTCCCTTTTCAAACTTATTTGTTTTACTTCGGGACTGAGAAGTATGTTAAACATTTTCATGAAACTATTGAAATGTTATTTAATGCTTTAAACATAAACATGATACTTATATTGAAACTTATGCTTGAAACTTAGTATACTTAGAAAAGCCATAGACTTGAAACTTATACTTTAACTTGAGACTTGAAACCATATGTTGAATGCGTATGAGACTAGATGCTTATACTTGTGAAACTTTATACTTTAAACATGAGACTTGTTGCTTATACTTGTGAAACTTTATACTTTAAACATGAGACTTGATGCTTATACTTGTGAGAACTTTATACTTTAAACATGAGAGTTGATGCCAATTTATGGGGATTCATGATGAAACAATGTGTGAACACTTGAAACGTTATGCTTGAGACTACTACTTGCGCATGAAACATTGTACACGTATCTAATCATAGGCTACGTAATTGCTAAACGGCTGGTAGTCCAGAGCTTGTACCTATGGATTGAGATACATGTAAAACATAAACGTAACGAGGCTAAGCTATTACCTATATAAGAGACATGTAATTGCTAAACGACTGGTAGTCCAGAGCTTTTGTCTGCTTATATGAGGTATGTAATTGCTAAACATAAACGTAACGAGACTAAGCTATTATCTATATAAGAGACATGTAATTGCTAAACGACTGGTAGTCTAGAGCTTTTGTCTGTTTATATGAGATATGTAATTGCTGGATTACTTGTGTATGCATGGCTTGTGTCTATGTATGAGATACCTAATTGCTAAACAACTGCTAGTGCAGAGCTTGTATCTTGTATAGGAGACACGTAATTGCTAGACTAAGCTTAACTAATTCATGAGATACGTAATTGCTAAACGACTGCTAGTGCAGAGCTTGTATCTATCCGTGAGCTACGTAATTGCTAAACGACTGCTAGTGCAGAGCTTGTACTCACGCATGAGATTAGGGACAGCTAAACTATGTGCGTGTGAAACTATGATGCTTGATAAACATTCATTGAAACTAACACTTGTAAACATTATAGACTTGTAAACTTTGAAACAGAAAACAAAAGCTTTGATGAGGAATGGGTTGATTGATAGGTAAAATGCTTAATTATTATTTACAACAGTGTCATATCCGGATTAGTATGTGTTGGGATGTTGGCTGGGCGGGCGGTAAGTTCGACCCTACATATGCCCTATATATAAGCATACCGATTTGGATATTACATGTGGAGTTAATGAGGTTAAGGTTTTACCGAAGGAGGTTTGTGAAACTATTTTAAACTTGTAAACTTTATGAACTCACCAACCATTGTGTTGACTTGTTTTCTTACATGCATTCTCAGGTGAAGAACATGTATAAGCTAAGGCTTCAGGATTTGCATACTAGGCTGCCCAGATAGAGGACCTAGTAGACTTTTGGGAAGCACATCCTTTGTTGATGATACACATTTCTTTTGATATCTTGTACATCTACAAGATATAAACATTTGATTCTTTTGTTAGGTTTACTTAGTTAAATTGCTGAACTTTGATATTGTAATTTAAATTTGTAATCCTAGTTATCATTTGATTGTGCTTTAGTTATTCTTAAACATTGATGCTATGTAAATAATCTGATCATCTTGATTATCATCCACGATATCACGCCCCGGGAACCTTCCGCCCGACGGGGACTCCGATCCAACCCCGCCGGCTCGGGGTGTGACACATGCAAACCCGGTTCATGAGATCCATGAAAACCGCTGGTGCATTGGTAAGGCCGAAAGGCATTACCAGAAATTCATAATGGCCATATCTTGTTCTGAAAGCCGTCTTGGGAATATCATCATCATGTACACGAAGCTGATGATACCCAGACCTAAGATCGATATTCAAAAACCATGCCGAGCCTTGAAGTTGATCGAAAAGATCATCGATGCGTGGTAGTGGATATCGATTCTTGATTGTCAACTTGTTCAATTCGCGGTAGTCGATGCACATTCTGAATGACCCATCCTTCTTCTTGACAAATAGGACCGGTGCACCCCATGGCGAATGGCTCGGGCGAATGAATCCCTTATCAGTCAGTTCTTGTAATTGGCTCTCCAGTTCTTGTAACTCTGAAGGCGTAAGTCTGTTAGGAGCTTTAGCGACTGGATTCGCACCAGGTACTAAGTCAATTCGGAATTCTACTTGACGTTCTGGTGGAAAACCCGCAAGTCGTCTGGAGGCAGGAGGATTGGAATTTTACGACTGGGAGAAGATGTTTGGAGGCGACTAGAAGCTAGGAGAAGTTTTTTGGGTCGAGATCGGTCATCGAGAAGCCCTAAGAGAGTGATCCAAAGGGTGTAACGTGATCGGTTCTTATTCCTTTCTAGTTTTTCCTATTCGTATGATGATTGATTGTGGTTTATACACTATTTCTTTCTGTTCATTCATGATGATTTGTGGCTAAACCTTTTAGACCACCTAGGGTTTTATAATATGCATGTTTAATGATTGTATTGATTGATTGTGGAACAAGTTTGTGTTTTTCAATGATATAACGATTTGGTTTGGATTCTTGGATGTGTATGAATGTTTATATTGTTTGTGATTTGATTTATCGATTCCTCGTGTGCTTTTGGCGAATGTCTTTTGTATAATAGGTGCACGCTAGGTCAATTACTTGGTGTTCTTGATTTTTGGATGAATTACTAGACGTAGTGATTTATAGAAATGATAACTAGGTTACAAACGAATTAAATGTTTAATCAAATTCAATAGCCATGAGGTGAGGGTTTGTTAGTATGTCTTGAATGTTTAGTAACTAGTTAAATTCTTTGTGTAAAGACTAAGTTTAGGTTAATCGAACGTAATCTTGTATGCTAAATCCAAGATGATTCTCCTTATTATCCCTTGCATGTTTGTGTATTGAGACTTTCGTTTCTGTGAGGTAGATAGTCTTTAGGATATATCATTGAAGGGTTGGTTCACTTGTGAGAGTAATGAACCTAAACCGGTATTTAAAAGACTTATAGACACTTTAGTTGAAATCTTTGAGAAAGGTTAAAGAATCTCTAATTTGTTCATGAGTTAAAATTCAAAGACCCCGTTCCACAATAAGTTCCATAATCTATCTAAAACACATTAGACATGTCTAGAGTAAACCCTAGGTAGTCATTTCATCATTCGTGAATTTTTGTTGAATTTTCCTTATTGAGTCTTAATCCTGTTTTTCTAGGTTATCAATCTAGTTTAATTAATTAGTAACAAACCCCCCTTTAAAAAATTCCTTCTAAATAAGTAAATTTGTATAGATAAGTCCTTGAGTCTGTTTTGCATTTTCTATAGAATTATGTAGGTTCGATATCCGGACTTACTTTTCTGTACTACTTTTGATAGGTTCACTTGCCTGTTAGTAGTTTAGCTTAGAGAGTCTAGAGTATTACTTAGTGTCTACGTTAGTTTTGATTTTTATTAGTTTTGATTAAACTACTTTGCACACATCATTTTCTAATTACTGGATGTAACACCCCGACCGGCGGTAGAATCGTCGGGATGCCACGAGGGATGTGTAGATTGTTCAAAAGCTCGTGGGCATCTAAATCAAATCATCACATAACATTCCATTCATCAATTTAATTACACAAAAATCATGTTCATCATGAATCAAATACATCAAATACACAAAAGATTTAGTTAAACTAACTAAACTCTAATCGCCAGAAATTTAGTTAATTAACTAAGTCCAAGAATCCTATATGATGATGATGTCCAAAATAGAAGAGATCATCCTCTTCATCCTACTTGTCTCCATCATCTGAAACATGTAAGAAATCAAGTGTCAACTACAAACTAGTTGGTGAGTCATCATAAGTTTTATACTTAAAAGGTTTTATAAAATGAATTTAAAAGTTTAAGTTGAAAAATGGTTTTAATAAAAGTTTAGATAAAAAGCGTATAAATACTTATGATTTTCTGAGAAAATCCACCATAATACCTGTATGAGATAATCCACCAAATTCCCAAACTCAACAACCAAACACATACACACACACACATAATCACATAACCAATCAGTCATAATCAAGCATAAATAATCATAGTCAATATTAGATAATCAAAGTCAATCATAGATAATCAAACCACAAACCAATCAACCAATCTCAATATCAATATTCTCAAATAATGTTCGTGACTATACATGATCATTATGTAATTAACATAAGTTAAAAACATGATCCATGGAGTGGTAGCTAACCACGTGACAATACATGAAGTCATAGCAATTAACCGAAGTCAAAGGCAATGATTCACAGAGTGGAAATAATCCACGTGACAATACACGATGTCAAAGCAATTAACCAAAGTTAAGAGCGATGATTCTCGGGATTTGTGACAATACTTGTAAACTTTGTTATTGACCAAGGTCATTAACAATGTTTACATGGGTATAAGATAATAATAGATAATCCAATAATAATGATAATTTCAAATGTGAACATCGTATTGATAAACAGGTATTAACCATGATTTATCAAAATAATATTAAATTTGATATACATGTTCCACCTCCGAGTTTTTAAAACAAAACAGTTTAAAGAAAGGGAGGTTATGAGAACTCACCTGAAGTCCTTAGTATAAATGTTCTCGTGTTATGCGTGCTCGCGTATGTAACTCAATCAACTCAACGATCTGTAGTTAATAGGTGATTGTGTTTATAAGTATACGTGTCTTAATTTCATTAAATAACCATAAGTGTTTCCTCTAAATCCTTGAGTGTTTCGTTGACTTAGTTTATTTAATCTAAGCTAAAACAATTTACTCAATATTTTATAATGTTCACCTTTAAAATGAAATTTAGACTTGATAGTTTCAATAATTCCATTACGATAACTAGTTGTGATATCTTGTATGTGTTCCCATAGATATGTACCTTCAAAGGTGTTAATCCCTATTCAACACATATCTATACTCATGATTTCATGCATGTTTAGTTGAGTTGTCATTATGAACAATTAAGTTAATTAAGTCTTTATTCAATTTTAAGAAACATATTCAACTTAACCTTATAAGATGCTCAACATACATAGTTTCATAATTCACATTGATATTTGTAAAAAAAAAACAATGACAACTTAATTATCTTTGAATGCATGCATGTGTGATCAAACCCTTGAATCTTTTATTCCCCTTACATTTCTATTTCGATTAAACCCAAGTAATTAGGTTTAAATTTCGTTGCCGTTAATCTAGCCCAACCCAGGTTCGGACCCACTAAAACCAGCGAACCTATTTGGTTGATGGTCTAAGGTTCGTCTCCCATTATACAAGGTTCGGTCACCATGCAACATGAAGGGTTCGTGGGGGGTTCGGCTGAAACAAGAAAGGGTTCGCCATGCATGGTTCGTTGCCTGCATCCAAATGGTTCGTTCACCCTAGAGGGTTCGCAGCTAGAGAGATGAGAGGGTTCGGCTTGATCTAGAAAACCCGAAGTTCGCAGCCCATGCTGTGGGTGACAGGTTCGCTAAACACCCCGAATGGTTCGGCTAGATGGTATTTGGTTCGGCCAAGGGTTCGCCAGGCCAGGGTTCGGCCCAAGCTATTCCATGGTTCGGCTTTTGTGACCAGCAGGGTTCGTCGACCTGCTGTGCACTCCCTACCACGACCGAACCCAATCACCATCTTCATTACCCATCTCCCTTGCATTCTAAGCTTTTGCGCATCATTCATAGTCTCATTCAATCATCACTACCTTGATTAACAAGTTCTAAAACCCTAATCGTGATCAAAGTCGAGGATCATAAACACCTCACGTTTTTATCAAAAACCGAAAAGAAAACAACAGATTTACCTCGATTCGTGAATCAAACGTAGGATCTTCTTGTACTTTCTTGTTATCTTCGATCTTGTGGTCGTTTAGGGCCAAGAATCACGTGATTCCGTCAAGAAACGAGCTCGTAATCGTAGAGAGAAGTTGGAGGTTTTGTAGGTGACGAAAATATAGAGTTAGAGAGAGAGAGAGCTTGTTGGTGAAATGAAAGAAATGGTGGAGCCTTCCATCATTTGTATCAACCCGCTCCCGCGTGTTCGGTCTCGTTTTTATCGCGATTACCCAAAAATAATTACCCGGTTATTCTCGTAAATAATATTTAGAATATAACTCGTTTAAATAAATATATTTCCTTTTTATAAAAGAATAGTTTTAAAGGAAACGATTTTAAATAAATCATTTCGTAATACAAATTCCGTTTCGTTTCGTTAATCAATTAATTAATAATTAAATTTATTCGAAACAATTTAAGTTGTGATTCCTAATAAACATTTTAAGTTCACAATCATTAATTTAATATCGTTAAATATTATTTAATTATCTCATCGAAACGCGTTACTTACGTACGTATTCGTAAAGATCGTCACCTTTGCGAATCCGACGTTCGTATCGTATTTCGATTTGATTTACTAATTATGGAACATCATTTCAGAGTACCATCCTTAATAATTATATTCGTGTGAATCGTCACCCACACGAATACATTATTAAGTTAATATTTCTGAATCAACATTCGCGTTTAAATAATGACCGTAACCTCACATCGCGTATTTATTATTCTCATTATTTATTAACTTAAATATTATATTCCCAAACCAAAACCCACTAAACCAAGTCACTGACACATCCATGATAGACCGAAATATGCATATGTATAGGGCATATGCAGAGGTAGATCGCAACCTCCCCTACACCGTCCCACCGCTATTTCGATAAACCATGACCATGTGTCCTTAACTACGTTTAGCAACCAGACTATAACAAACTCCCAGTTCCATCCCAAATCCATTCTCATTCCAAACCAATAATTCATAATCAGTATAATCATCTGCGATAAACACTCTGGTTCTGTTTAGTTGAATTACAACTAAACTCCCCATGGTTTACACATATATTATGTGTTATAATCATGCATACCAGCAACAGTGATAATATCAATAATATCAACAAATAATTCATTATCATTAATAACAATAAATCTTAGGTCGTAACAGTACAATCGTACGGATGTACGGATGTACGGACAACCTAAAGTACAGTGATGTTACAGTCTCCCCTAGTTAAAGGAATTTCGTCCTGAAATTCAACTTAGAGTGACCGTAGTAAATAAATGTGGGTACTTTAGCTTCATCTGATCTTCCCGCTCCCAAGTGAATTCTGGACCCCGCTTCGATTCCCAACGTACTTTGACAATTGGGATTCTACCGCGTTTGAGCTTTTTAACCTCACGATCCATTATCTCCACCGGTCTTTCAACAAAATGCATGGTATCATCGATGCGAATGTCATCGAGTGGTACCTGAAGATCCCGATCAGCTAAGCATTTTCTTAGATTGGACACGTGAAACGTCGGGTGCACATTACTAAGTTCAGGAGGAAGTTCCAATTTGTAGGCCACCTTCCCGATCCGTTCAAGAATCTTAAAAGGGCCAACGTATCGTGGAGCAAGCTTCCCCTTCTTTCCGAATCGAACAACGCCCTTCCAAGGCGATACTTTGAGCAATACCATATCTCCCACTTCAAACTCCAAAGGTTTTCTCCGTTTATCCGCGTAGCTCTTCTGTCGACTGCGAGCAGCTAACAGATTGTCGCGAACCTGGCGGATCTTGTCGGTCGTTTCCTGAATAATCTCGGGACCAGTAATCTGCGAATCGCCGACCTCGGTCCAACAGATAGGTGACCGACATTTCCTGCCATAAAGAGCTTCAAACGGTGCCATGCCGATGCTCGCGTGATAACTATTGTTATACGAGAACTCAACCAATGGTAGATGGCTATCCCAATTGCCACCAAAATCGATGACACAAGCTCTCAACATATCTTCCAATGTTTGAATCGTTCGCTCCGTCTGACCATCCGTTTGAGGATGATAAGCCGTGCTAAGATCCAGTCTTGTTCCAAAGGCTTCATGAAGTGATTCCCAAAATCGTGCCGTGAAGCGAGCATCACGGTCCGATATTATGCTTAGGGGAATACCATGTCGGCTAATGATCTCATCAATGTAAATACGAGCTAACTTCCGCACCGGGTAAGTTTCGCGTATCGGTAAGAAATGAGCCGACTTGGTTAATCTATCAACAATTACCCATATGCTATCTTTACCGTTCGCGGTTCGTGGAAGTTTAGTAATGAAATCCATAGAGATATTCTCCCACTTCCACAACGGTATTTCGGGTTGTAATAACAACCCTGAAGGTCGCTGATGTTCTGCCTTGACTTTGGCACAGTTAAGGCACTTAGACACATACTCAGCAATCTCCTTCTTCATTCCAGGCCACCAGTACAAGCCCCTAAGGTCTTGATACATTTTATCGGAACCTGGATGGATTGAGTAACGATATTTATGAGCTTCATCCATAATCACCATCCTGAGATCACCCCTATTCGGTATCCACAACCGATTCAAGTAATACATTAATCCATCATCCTTAGTTTCCAATAAAATTTCAGCCCCACAAGACATCTCATTTTTCAAGTCATCTTGAGCTAATGAGTGTTGTTGAGCTGTGAGAACATCATTTTGGAGACTATTGTGCACTCGGACACTACGGATCTGAACTTGACTTTTGCGACTAAGCGCATCTGCTACTACATTCGCTTTACTAGGATGGTAGCGAATTTCACAGTCATAATCATTCAACAGTTCAACCCATCTCCGTTGTCTCATATTGAGTTCTTTCTGATTGAGAATATGTTGCAAGCTTTTATGATCAGTGAACACTACACACTTAGTGCCATAAAGATAGTGTCTCCATATCTTCAAGGCAAACACGACTGCACCAAGTTCCAAGTCGTGTGTGGTGTAGTTCTTTTCGTGAATCTTCAGTTGCCTTGATGCATAAGCCACAACCTTTCCCCGTTGCATGAGAACACAACCGAGACCTAGGCTGGATGCATCACAGTAAACCACAAAATCATCATTTCCATCAGGCAATGTCAAGACAGGAGCATCACAAAGTTTCTGCTTCAAGGTCTGAAATGCCTCTTCTTGCTTCGGTCCCCACTCGTATGTTTTGTTCTTTTGAGTCAAAGCAGTGAGAGGAACAGCAATCCTGGAGAAATTCGAGATGAACCGCCGATAGTAACCGGCGAGTCCAAGAAACGATCGAATCTCCGTCGGTGTCTTCGGTGTACTCCAATTCTTCACTGCATCAATCTTTGCAGGATCCACGTGAACACCGTATTCGTTGACTATGTGCCCCAAGAATTGAACTTCTTTAAGCCAAAATTCACATTTAGAGAATTTGGCATACAGTCGCTCCTCTCTTAGGATCTCCAAAACCAACTTAAGGTGTTTCTCGTGTTCTTCCTTTGTCTTTGAGTAAATCAGGATATCATCAATGAATACGATCACAAATTTATCCAAGTATGGCCTGCAAACACGGTTCATGAGATCCATGAAAACCGCAGGTGCATTGGTAAGGCCGAAGGGCATTACCAGAAATTCATAATGGCCATATCTTGTTCTGAATGCAGTCTTGGGAATATCATCATCATGTACGCGAAGCTGATGATACCCAGACCTAAGATCGATCTTTGAAAACCATGCCGAGCCTTGTAGCTGATCGAAGAGATCATCGATGCGCGACAGTGGATATCGATTTTTAATTGTTAGTTTGTTTAATTCGCGGTAGTCGATGCACATTCGGAATGACCCGTCCTTTTTCTTGACAAACAAGACCGGTGCACCCCATGGCGAATGGCTCGGGCGAATAAATCCTTTATCAGTCAGTTCTTGCAACTGGCTCGCCAATTCTTGCAACTCCGAAGGCGCAAGCCTGTAGGGAGCTTTGGCGACTGGGTTCGCACCAGGTACTAAGTCGATTCGGAACTCAACTTGACGTTCTGGTGGAAGACCCGGCAAATCATCTGGAAATACTTCTGGGAAATCTCGTATCACTGGAACATCTTCAATCTTCTTTCCTTTCTCTTTCTTCTCCACAATGTGAGCTAGAAATGCTATACATTTCTTTCTAAGGTACTTGTGTGCTTTAGTGCAAGACATTAACTTAAGACCTTTACTAGCGGTTTCTCCGAATATTCTCAAAGTTTCACCCGAAGGTAGGGGAATACGAATATACTTTTCATGGCATACAATCTCCGCTTTGTGGGTGGCTAACCAGTCCATGCCTATGATAACGTCAAAGCTACCAAGATGCATAGGTATGAGATCAATTGGGAAAACGTGATCATTTAAGTTCACCGTACATCCAACGATAATAGTGTCAATATCAATAGTGTTTCCGTCAGCCACTTCCACGTTAAACGGTTTATCTAAATATGTACGTGTTCTACCAAGCAAGCATTCAAAATCATATGAAACGAAACTCCTATCGGCACCAGAATCAAACAAGACAGATGCATAAGAGTTGTTGATCAGAAATGTACCGTTGACGACGTCCTGGTTGGCTTGAGCAGCTGGAGCATTCAACTAGAAAGCCCGGCCTCTTGCCACCCTTTGATTATTTCCGGTCAACTTTGGGCATTGATTTCTGAAGTGACCCACTTCACCACACTCATAGCAGGCTCTTGCCTGCGCTTGAGGTACCTGACGAACGGGTACCGCTGGTATAGGTTGTGCATGCGGAGCTGGTAGTGGAAGCGGTGCTTGTTGCATCCTTTGTGCTTGCGGTGCACTCCGACAGACGTTAGCAAAATGACCAAACTTGCCGCAGTTATTGCAGACGCGACAAGGCAAGTTCGGTGCGTGATGATATCGGCAGGTATTACATTGGGGAGTGTTCCCAGTGTAATTCCTGGCAGTTGAGTTGTTCGATGATTGCTGCGCAGACATAGCAGCAGGAGCAGTGACCATGAAGTTTCTGGTCTTCCTCTTCTTGTTGTTGCTCTTTGATGAGCTGCCCTGTTCAGTCTTGACTTCAGTTGAAGTCTCCTTGGCAGTAGCTTTGGTGTCAGTCTTCTTGAATCCTTTCCGAGTGAGTGTTCCATTCTTCACATGATTGTCAGTAAGAGTTGCAGATAGACGGATCGCAGCCTCCAGTGTTTTGGGATTGCTCCCGTAGACTGTGTCCTGAATCTATACCGGCAGTCTGCCGATATACTTCTCAATTGCCCTATCCAAGGGTGTCACCATATGAGGTACTAGTAGACTATACTCGTGAAAACGAGTATTATAGATAACATTTTCGCCGCTATCTTGTTTGAGCTCCCAGAACTCAGTCTCTAGTTTCCTCATCTCGCTTCTAGGACAGAATTCAGTGGTCATCAGGTTCTTGACCTCTATCCATGTCAAAGCTAAGGCAGCATCAACTCCCCTAGTTCGTTTTTCCCCATTCCACCATGTCAGTGCTCTCTTTTGGAAAACACTGGTGGCATAACGAACTTTCAGATTATCGGGGCAGTCACTGTTAATGAAAGTATTCTCCATGCTCTCAAACCACTGCAGTAGGCCAGTGGCAGTCTCAGATCCCGTAAACTTCAGTGGGTTACAGGAGTTGAAGTGTTTGAACGTGCAGGTTGGCGGGTTTGCACCACCTCTATTCTGAGTGAGAGACTGATTTGCTTGAGTCAACTGATTAACCAAGCCAGAAATGAGGTTGGCTAACTCCTGTATGCCCGAGTTGGCATTACTGTTGCTAGCATCCCCATTGTTCGTGTTTGTATCATCCTCGTTGTGACGGCGCGGCGGCATGTTTCTAAGGAAATTAGAAACATGTTACTACCGTTTACAACGTAAGTCATACAAACAATGGTCAAATGAGTTCATTTAAGCAGTTAGGATTTCATATAGGAACTATATTTATCTCCTATCTGTCATTAAACTCATAATGTCTATAAATTTTCTAATATTATTCTAAGTGTCCTAGTTGGTCATAACTAGTGTTAGATACCTATTCCTAGGTCCTATACATTCCTCACCCTATGCTAACACTGACAACCTCCCAATGCAATGCAACAAGCTTATATAGGGCATATGCAGAGGTAGATCGCAATCTCCCCTACACCGTCCCACCACCGTTCCATTGCACCACGATTATGCCCTTGTTAACATTTAGGGTGTGTCATGTATCTTACCATAGTTTCACTTCACAAACCTTATCCTAAGTAGGATAATTTTGAGTGAAGTGGTCTCTAGTTCCCTTAGGCAATTAGGTTCGCCTAATGTCTAAGTTCACCTGACATATAGGTTTACCTATTTCTAAGTTCACCTAATGTCTAAGTTCACCTGACATTAAAGTTCCCCTAATTGTCTGAGTTCACTAAAATCCATGTCAATCCCAATGTCAATAATCATCAATGAGGGTTCATATCATCACAAAGTGCTCTTATTGTCACTAAGTGTTCATATCTTCCCTATAGTTTATTCTCATCAAGTGTCCATACCATCACTAAGTGTTAGTATCATCAGTATGCGTTTATATAATCATCAAGTGTCTATATCATCACCCAAGTCCATATTCCATCACTAATCGCTCATATCGTTTGTTAATCCTATGCACCCTACGTGTCCAATCAGTGTGTTTCATAAGTGAATTTATAAGTATTTATCAAGTGTGATCATTCAAGAGTCAATCCCAGTCAATCCATCAAACATATCATCAACAGTCCACAATCATATCCTTTCAACCACTCCTAGTAAGGTCCTAATAATATCCTAAGTTCCTGACACTGACAGACCCCCGATATACTTCAAATGGTATATGTATAGGGCATATGCAAGAGTAGGTCGCAACCTCCCTTACACCGTCTCACCACCTTTGTAGTATACCACGAGTGTGTCCTTGTCTGGTGATCACAAGATCTAACAGATAATTCCTAAAGCAAATAAATTTCTAAGCAGTTAAGTTCCTAAACAGATAAGTGTCCCAAACGGGTAGTTCCCTTATTCCTCAATACTGACATCCACCCGATGTACTGTAAATGGTATATGTATAGGGCATATGATAAGGGTAGGTCGCAACCGCCCAAACCACCGTCCCACCACCTTTACAATACACCACGAGTATGTCCTTATCGAGTCATTAGGGCACACGTAAGCAAGAAATTAGTAGCAGCATATATATTCAAATGTTTAACAGGAGTTCAGTTAACATGTAATAAACACATAAGCATGAAATCCTGAATATACTAACTAGTGTATGAAATTAATTCATACTAGGGTATCCTATGGTTATAGACTAGGTCAACCATTTCTAGTAACCTAATTCCCTATAACCCAGGCTCTGATACCAATCTGTAACACCCCGACCGGCGGCGGAATCGTCGGGATGCCACGAGGGATGTGTAGATTGTTCAAAAGCTCGTGGGCATCTAAATCAAATCATCACATAGCATTCCATTCATCAATTTAATTACACAAAAATCATGTTCATCATGAATCAAATACATCAAATACACAAAAGATTTAGTTAAACTAACTAAACTCTAATCGCCAGAAATTTAGTTAATTAACTAAGTCCAAGAATCCTATATGATGATGATGTCCAAAATAGAAGAGATCATCCTCTTCATCCTACTTGTCTCCATCACCTGAAACATGTAAGAAATCAAGTGTCAACTACAAAGTAGTTGGTGAGTCATCATAAGTTTTATACTTAAAAGGTTTTATAAAATGAATTTAAAAGTTTAAGTTGAAAAATGGTTTTAATAAAAGTTTAGATAAAAAGCGTATAAATACTTATGATTTTCTGAGAAAATCCACCATAATACCTGTATGAGATAATCCACCAAATTCCCAAACTCAACAACCAAACACATACACACACACATAATCACATAACCAATCAGTCATAATCAATCATAAATAATCATAGTCAATATTAGATAATCAAAGTCAATCATAGATAATCAAACCACAAACCAATCAACCAATCTCAATATCAATATTCTCAAATAATGTTCGTGACTATACATGATCATTATGTAATTAACATAAGTTAAAAACATGATCCATGGAGTGGTAGCTAACCACGTGACAATACATGAAGTCAAAGCAATTAACCGAAGTCAAAGGCAATGATTCACAGAGTGGAAATAATCCACGTGACAATACACGATGTCAAAGCAATTAACCAAAGTTAAGAGCGATGATTCTCGGGATTTGTGACAATACTTGTAAACTTTGTTATTGACCAAGGTCATTAACAATGTTTACATGGGTATAAGATAATAATAGATAATCCAATAATAATGATAATTTCAAATGTGAACATCGTATTGATAAACAGGTATTAACCATGATTTATCAAAATAATATTAAATTTGATATACATGTTCCACCTCTGAGTTTTTAAAACAAAACAGTTTAAAGAAAGGGAGGTTATGAGAACTCACCTAAAGTCCTTAGTATAAATGTTCTCGTGTTATGCGTGCTCGCGTATGTAACTCAATCAACTCAACGATCTGTAGTTAATAGGTGATTGTGTTTATAAGTATACGTGTCTTAATTTCATTAAATAACCATAAGTGTTTCCTCTAAATCCTTGAGTGTTTCGTTGACTTAGTTTATTTAATCTAAGCTAAAACAATTTACTCAATATTTTATAATGTTCACCTTTAAAATGAAATTTAGACTTGATAGTTTCAATAATTCCATTACGATAACTAGTTGTGATATCTTGTATGTGTTCCCATAGATATGTACCTTCAAAGGTGTTAATCCCTATTCAACACATATCTATACTCATGATTTCATGCATGTTTAGTTGAGTTGTCATTATGAACAATTAAGTTAATTAAGTCTTTATTCAATTTTAAGAAACATATTCAGCTTAACCTTATAAGATGCTCAACATACATAGTTTCATAATTCACATTGATATTTGTAAAAAAAAACAATGACAACTTAATTATCTTTGAATGCATGCATGTGTGATCAAACCCTTGAATCTTTTATTCCCCTTACATTTCTATTTCGATTAAACCCAAGTAATTAGGTTTAAATTTCGTTGCCGTTAATCTAGCCCAACCCAGGTTCGGACCCACTAAAACCAGCGAACCTATTTGGTTCATGGTCTAAGGTTCGTATCCCATTATACAAGGTTCGGTCACCATGCAACATGAAGGGTTCGTGGGGGGTTCGGCTGAAACAAGAAAGGGTTCGCCATGCATGGTTCGTTGCCTGCATCCAAATGGTTCGTTCACCCTAGAGGGTTCGCAGCTAGAGAGATGAGAGGGTTCGGCTTGATCTAGAAAACCCGAGGTTCGCAGCCCATGCTGTGGGTGACAGGTTCGCTAAACACCCCGAATGGTTCGGCTAGATGGTATTTGGTTCGGCCAAGGGTTCGCCAGGCCAGGGTTCGGCCCAAGCTATTCCATGGTTCGGCTTTTGTGACCAGCAGGGTTCGTCGACCTGCTGTGCACTCCCTACCACGACCGAACCCAATCACCATCTTCATTACCCATCTCCCTTGCATTCTAAGCTTTTGCGCATCATTCATAGTCTCATTCAATCATCACTACCTTGATTAACAAGTTCTAAAACCCTAATCGTGATCAAAGTCGAGGATCATAAACACCTCACGTTTTTATCAAAAACCGAAAAGAAAACAACAGATTTACCTCGATTCGTGAATCAAACGTAGGATCTTCTTGTACTTTCTTGTTATCTTCGATCTTGTGGTCGTTTAGGGCCAAGAATCACGTGATTCCGTCAAGAAACGAGCTCGTAATCGTAGAGAGAAGTTGGAGGTTTTGTAGGTGACGAAAATATAGAGTTAGAGAGAGAGAGCTTGTTGGTGAAATGAAAGAAATGGTGGAGCCTTCCATCATTTGTATCAACCCGCTCCCGCGTGTTCGGTCTCGTTTTTATCGCGATTACCCAAAAATAATTACCCGGTTATTCTCGTAAATAATATTTAGAATATAACTCGTTTAAATAAATATATTTCCTTTTTATAAAAGAATAGTTTTAAAGGAAACGATTTTAAATAAATCATTTCGTAATACAAATTCCGTTTCGTTTCGTTAATCAATTAATTAATAATTAAATTTATTCGAAACAATTTAAGTTGTGATTCCTAATAAACATTTTAAGTTCACAATCATTAATTTAATATCGTTAAATATTATTTAATTATCTCATCGAAACGCGTTACTTACGTACGTATTCGTAAAGATCGTCACCTTTGCGAATCCGACGTTCGTATCGTATTTCGATTTGATTTACTAATTATGGAACATCATTTCAGAGTACCATCCTTAATAATTATATTCGTGTGAATCGTCACCCACACGAATACATTATTAAGTTAATATTTTTGAATCAACATTCGCGTTTAAATAATGACCGTAACCTCACATCGCGTATTTATTATTCTCATTATTTATTAACTTAAATATTATATTCCCAAACCAAAACCCACTAAACCAAGTCACTGACACATCCATGATAGACCGAAATATGCATATGTATAGGGCATATGCAGAGGTAGATCGCAACCTCCCCTACACCGTCCCACCGCTATTTCGATAAACCATGACCATGTGTCCTTAACTACGTTTAGCAACCAGACTATAACAAACTCCCAGTTCCATCCCAAATCCATTCTCATTCCAAACCAATAATTCATAATCAGTATAATCATCTGCGATAAACACTCTGGTTCTGTTTAGTTGAATTACAACTAAACTCCCCATGGTTTACACATATATTATGTGTTATAATCATGCATACCAGCAACAGTGATAATATCAATAATATCAACAAATAATTCATTATCATTAATAACAATAAATCTTAGGTCGTAACAGTACAATCGTACGGATGTACGGATGTACGGACAACCTAAAGTACAGTGATGTTACACTGGATATCATTCAGAACGTTAAACTTTCAGATGTATTCGTACAGATCGTCACCTTTACGAATAATCCGTCGATTTAGCATTCACGTAACGACATTCGTAGTTGTTTTGTTCTGTAAAGCCTCACTTATGTTTATAAATAATAGAATCCTAACTAACAATATGACATGTAGTACCTGATCGTCCGGCAAGTCCATACGGTACGTGTACTTTCACTATTTACTGTGTGTAAATACAATGATTGAAAAGTGTTTGTGATAACAGAACTCAGAATACAAGAAACAGTTGTACGTATTTATGTGAAAACTTAAATACCGTAAGTACAACAATTCACGATAAACAATAGTTGTTGGTATTTAGGTGAAAACCTAAGTACAGTTAATACAACGAATCAAGAGAAACAACAGTGTACAAGTAAACAACAAGTATATGTCGGTTGCGATCTGATATCCATAGATGACAGGAATCAGATGGCCGATAAATCAGTACGAAAATAATGTGAAAACAGGAAGTCTAGTTGAGTCCGTCAGTGAGGAAACACAATTCAGAGAATAATGCAGTGTTATTTCGGAATAGTGAACTGACGGAGTGTTTGCGTGGGTGACGATTCACACAAACATAACTGTGAGTTTATCGTTCTGAAATGATGATTGGAATGTAGAAAACAAAAGTCGGAAAGCCAAACCATCGTCGTGTTAGTTCGGGTGACGATTCGAACGAATACGTGCGAAGGCGACACGATCTGACGAAACGTTTAAAATATTCATTTTCGATAATAATTGAAGAAAAATAATTACAAAATATTTACTAGGAATAACCGCCTTTTAAAATATCTTTATTTGATACCGTAAATAATGCGTGTTACATTCCGGAAACGCAACGAAAAAAGAACCGCGCAATGAAAACGAACCCGAACACGCATTGGGTATATATACCCTAAATGAACCCATTTCTTTCATTTATTTCACTCTTTCTCTCTCTCTAAACACCCTTTCCCGAACCTCTCTCTCTAAAAGTTTCAACTTCAAACACTTGAATCTTGCTCATTTCTTAACGAAATCGGGTGTTCTTGGTGTCCACACGTAGCTACAATCATCCTCTACAAGAAAGTACAACAGATCTGAGCATTTGTCCAGCCAAAATCGTGGTAATCAGCTGCTAAGGTCTCGAAAACTAGGGTTTTTGTCACCCTAGTTCGACCCACCAACCCTAGCTGGTTCTAAACTACTTCCTTTGAACCTAACACTCTCGAGAACCCTTATTCGTATAACACAATCATGAAAATAACCCTACAGCATGTGGTGTGTGATGGAGATGATGAAGCATGTAGCAGGTTCGCAAGGTAGCTGGGCCGGCCGAACCTTCGAATGGCCGAACCTTTGTGGAGCTGGGGAAACGGGCATGGACGAACCTCCTGCCAAGCGAACCCAGTAGCTTTGAGCTCTTCCGAACCTTCATACCAACCGAACCATGAGGAAGCCACGAACCTATCATGAACTAACCTTTGATCATGCGAGCCTCTATGATTAGCCGAACCTGCATGGACGAAGCCTTCGTGAACGAACCTATGGCTGGCGAACTCATACCATAGCCGAACCATCTGGGGAACACGAACCTTACCTGGCCGAATCTAGGGGCTGGCCGAACCCTAGCAGAGCCGAACCTCCAACCCGTGGAACCCGAGGTTTGCTGGTTAAGCAGCCTCTAAACGGCCCAATGTCAGTTGGTTCGGCCCACTGTGGTTGTTTCAGCCCAACATCATCCTACGGCCACCTAGGTTTGGCCCCCACAACTTATACGGCCCAATTGACTTTTCGGCCCACATGGTTAAGGGTACCAACCAACACTTTAAACCAATAATGAGGTATGATATGCATGAGAACTATATGATTTACTACAAAGGTGATGGATTTTGGATCTAATACATTTCACAAACTCAAAGCATTAAGGGTTACAAAGTTTTTGCCTAGTTATGTAATTATTATGTAATAATGGCTTTAAAAATAACAAGAACAACATGTGGGATTTAAACCATAAACCTAAGTGTTCTTAGGTTTGCTTACTAAATCTCATATCAAAACCGTTAATAAGCATAATGGCAAGGTGTTAAGATTTCAAGAATGAGTTAAAGTTAAACACACAACACAAAGACACGTGACTAATCTACAACAATAGGACCAGGGCCGAATGAAGACCGTGACTCACAGGTGTTAGCCAATTCTAGGTCTAACACATACACACACACAAATCCCTACAATTTATACTTATAAGTTACATACAACGTGAAATCAATACAGGATCGTGAAAAACAACCTCAAGTAGAACAACGAGCGCGTGCATTCTTGTTTATACTTAGTCAACCACATCAACAACAAGGTGAGTTCATACGCCCCTTTTTCTAATCTTAACTGATTTTAAACTCTCGAGGCTGAGAAACATGCTTAACTTATATTTATTTCAATGTTTTAGTTTAACATATTTCTTATGCTTTGATTTAGATAATATTGCTTGACTTATTATCGTTTATCAATGTATGCATGCTTGTACGATCATACATGACAGGAACGACTAAGATGAATATGATAATGTAAATTCATAAATCATCAACACAATATAATAACATAGTTGTAAGATTCTATCTTATAATACTTAGTTATTATTACAAGAACAGACATTGAGATTATCACAGGTGAACATGATGACAACAATAACAATAAACAAGAATGATTGAAGATAACCAATCTTCATAATATCATTCAACATCGGAGTTAGTTAAGTGTAATATGACTAGTTCTAAAACACTTAATTTACAACTCGATGCAAATTACTAGATAACATGAAACAAGTATCATCCACCACCTGAGTCGACTAGGTGTAGTGAGACTAGTTCTTACAACACTGTAGTGGCAACAGGGTGACTATATGGAACAAAAAGAATGATAATCATGATAATGTACCTTCATGATAACAACATCATTCACACAACAATTAACATTGTATAATAAGACAAGATCTTATACAACTTTGTTAACAACAACGAGAACACAACATTGAGAACAAACAACATTGGTCAACACAATATAACTGATTACTATTGAACTGACTGTATTATATCATTTCAATCATGTGCCATGTATTCAAGTTTGATCATTGTAAGTCCCTTCACAAATCGCTGACCAGTTAGTTTGACGTGACTAAACCGACAATAGCATAGTGGTACCATAGGTTTGACAAACCTCTAGCTTGTAGGGCTAGTATGTTGATCGTAATCTCATTTGGCCGGTAATGTATGACAGGTGACAGGGCGACGTACAGTCAGGGTCTGGTAAGCGACACATGGTGATATTAATCTGCAGTTATAATTGTAATTAATCAATCGAGTTCTGTTGAGTAGTAGACTGAGGAATTTATTTCTTTCATGTCATATTTCTAGTAACATTTTCGATGAGGTCTATGGTAATACAAAGTGGTAGAGGTAAATCGGATGCATTGAAATCTGATTATGTGACGATTGCAATGGATTCCTTTTCGGCTCTATGCACTTCAAGTTGAGAACATATAACAATTGGTTGACTAAAACTTTTATTATTAAAAGTGATTAACTGTTAACCCCACAAGTAATAGAATAATAACAAGGATCAGATTATTATGATCTAATTTCCTTATGTAACAGCCGAAAATTTAGCAATCTAAAAATAAACGTGCGAGATTTCAGTAACTGTTGATGTTTGAAGAATTACGTTATCAAAGAAATAAGCACATTTGATCGTGCTTGAAATCCACGTTGATTTCACAGATGAAATTGTTACAGGGTGATAGTACGTGATAAATGGGGAACGCGGGCGAAAACCGTGCGTGAAACGGAGTTACGGATTGCCCGGAATCGCGAAACGAAGATAAAATCGAACATTGGCTTAAAAAGTCAGATTTCATTCAGAAACTTGATCCTTATTCTTCCATTCGACGATTCAGCACCTCACACATGAAAAATCATCTTCTAAGCCATCCAATCTCAATTTTTAAAGCCTTTTGATCATGTGGACCGCGCCAAGGAACGTTTCTGCAAGTCTGGATCGTTATTTTACAAGCAGAACTCCGTCGGATTAGGTAATGGTTCATTTTAACCTTCTAGAGTGATAATTATTGATTAAATCTTGTTTTTGAATATGAGGATATAGTTAGGGTTGTTGATTATTGCCTAGGTGATGGCTAGGATTGATTATAAACGAAGAATTCGCACTGTTAACAGGTAAATCCTTGTTTTGATCCGTTGTAATGCCCGGTTTGCATGGAATCATAACAATGGTTATAATGATTTTAACCATTTGATTATAACAAGGTAGGTGATTAGTTTGATTAATCCTTGACATGCAAAGTGAAATCCAAGCATTTCACACTAATCGCAATTATTAACATACTCATTGGAACGACTATTTGATGTTTATGATAACAGGCAGATTAGTATGTTAAACATGGTTGTTAAACCTATTCCAATACTACGTTGTGGTATTTCCTGTTTTAGCGTTATAATCAACAACATTAACTATTTGATGACTATTAAGGCAATGTCTTTGACATTGGACGTTCAGAAAGATTCAATCAGTAAGTTTAGCAACGCCTAAGACGAATTAATTAAATAAGAGAATATGCTTATTTAATTATTTAAGCCGAGTAAATAAGTAATCTTTAAGCATAACAAGGATAAAGAGATAAAAATGATCAAAATGAGTGTAAGTGAAATTTTGAAATAAAGTTCCGAATGAAAGTTACGACATGCCGAAGTTTCGAGCGGTAATCGTAAATTTGAGCACCTTTATGATAAGGTTATAATTATGATAATATATTCATATTAATAGGATATCATTCGGAAGTGAGAGTAAGGAAAGGAAGAAAGTTAGCAAATTGTGCTTAAGCTCAGGTGAGTTCTGTGTAGCCCTATTTTAAATGTTTTATCATTTTGGGCTGATATGCATGTTATACAGTTATTGTATGAAAGTGATTTTAACCTGACTAAAGGTCAGGTAAAGAATGTTTTCTAATAAAGAATGTTTTCAGGTAAATAACGTTTTCCGATAAAGAATGTTTCCAAGTAAAGAATGTTTTAAAGTAAATAACGTTTTAAGTCTCAATTGCGGTTGAGAAGTAAATGATGTTAAGAGTCCCAACTGAGATGTAAAGAATGTTTTAAGTCTCAACTGCAGTTGAGAAGTAAATGATGTTAAGAGTCCCAGCTGAGATGTAAAGAGTGTTTTAAGTCTCAACTGCGGTTGAGAAGTAAATGATTTTAAGAGTTTCAGCTGAGATGTAAAGAATGTTTTAAGTCTCAACTGCGGTTGAGAAGTAAATGATTTTAAGAGTTTTAGCTGAAATGTAAAGAATGTTTTAAGTCTCAACGGTGGTTTAGAAAGAAATGTTTTTTTTAAGACACTCGACCAAGGTCGAGGAGGAAATGTGGTTTTGCCAGCTGCGGTTGGGCAGAACTTGAGCACTGCGGTGCAAGGAATTGATTATGATTACGATGGTTTAAATGATTTAAACCATGTTATGTATGAATGATGTATGTAAAGAAGTCTTGTACCGGTATGAGCCATCAACTTCGGTTGATGGTTAAAGAGTCCTGTGGAAATACAGGCCTGCCGATTGTGTGTCGCCAGTTGAGGAAATCTTATGCATGTATGACTTATCGACTTCGGGTTGATAGTTATAGAGTCTTGTGCTGCACAAGCATGTTGACCTCGGTCAACAGGACAGGCTACATTTATGCACAGTATGATTGATGTTATGAGGTCATGTATGTTATGTATATGAAATATGTTATGTTATATAAAGGTATGAAAGGTTAAAGATTTTTATAAAAAGTTAACTTAGAACTCACCAGCGAAAGCTGACTTGTTTTAGCATGCATATCAGGTTATGATGGCTCGTGGCAAGACAAGAGGACTACCTACTCAAGAACTGGCATTCCTAAAGAGACTAAATATTACGTAATGAATTCCGCTGCCATAGTATTCGATTATTCTACCGTTTAAGAGCTATGATTTTGATGCTTAACCAACCGAGGGACTCCCGGGAACGGGGCCTCTCACCTTAACACATCGAGGGATATCAATACTTCGGTTTGATAACTAAACCCCTCTTATTATATTATTCTACATATGAAACAATGGTGATGAACACAAACGGATGGGTGAAATGAAAATGGAGATCTATAGTTGTATTGCAAGTGGTGTTAAGTTCTAATAGGTATGTGGTGGGACGGTGGCTGGGGCTTGTTCCCCTACATATGCCCTATATATAAGCATAGCTAATAGGATGAGTATCACTTGTAAATATAACGATGGAGCGGCCATTATGTGAACGGGTTAATCAAACAACTTACAAGTAACATGTATGACATTGTGATGTGTATGTGAACAATTCAAGGTTTTCAATTATCAAACTTATGAACTCACCAACCTAGTGTTGACTTTGTTTAAATGCATGTCTTCTCAGGTGATGAACAGGTTTAGTCATCAGACATTCAGGGACATAGCTAGTGGACTTTTAGAAGACCTATCTACATTTTGTGTCGTGCATATTTTGGAATGACAAAACAATGAATCATCTTTTGTAGATCTTGTACAGTTACAAGATAAAAACACTTTGATTCTTTTGGGATAGATTTACTTGGTTGTAGAGCCCACTACATGATGAAGACTGATAAAGTCAACGCGGAAGAGTCAAAGATCAGATTTTTGATGAAAATTCGTGTACAGTATTTCGAGTACACGAACTGATCGTGTACTCGAACTTTTGTAATAGATTTCGTGTACTCCTAGGCCTAGTATAAATAGACGTATTTTGTACAGGTTTAGGTTGGAATCCCAAGGCATTTGCTCTCTAGACGTATTGAGGCACTTGTACTCGAACTTTTCAGATTTTATAAAAGTTTGCATTTTTCTTATTGCTTTCTTGATTCTAACCTGGATTCCGCACTCGTTAGACATCAACGATGATGATTATGAAGATAAAGTTTGGATCTTGATCAGTTTAAGGACCTACAAGTGGTATCAGAGCTTGAGTGCTCTTTTCATCATCAAGGTAACAACTTTCTGAAGCAAGTTTTATACTTTATGATTCTTCTCTACTCCATCTAGCTACTGTGTAAATTTGGGACTCCAAATCTTAAGAAATATTTTTATAAAATTTTTCTTAAGCATTTTCGAGTTCAGAATTTTCGAGTTCAGCTGTTTCGAGTATAGTTAGAGTGTTCTAAGTATAAATACTTTTCGAGTACAAGAGGAGTTCGACTACATAATTTCGAATACAGAGTCAGATTCGAATATACACAGGATTTCGAGTACAAGAGAATTTTCGAGTACAAGAAGATTTTCGAGTACAGGGATATTTTCGATTACAAGGAGTTTCGAGTACAGATTTGTCTATTTAACTTTGAGCAGTATCTACAGGGAGCTACAGGGAATTCGTGTACTGGACTTAGAAAATTTTCTGATTCATCATGGCTTCAAAGAATCTGACAAATTTGTCCAACTTACTCAATCTGGACAATGAGATCGGCACCGGAACAAAGCCACCAAGGCTCGTGTCAGGAGATAACTTACAAGATTGGAAGTTCAGATTTCAGTCATTCATCAAGTATACCGATCCAAAGCTTTGGAGATCGATTGAGGAGGGTCCCTATGTACCTTCATACCAGAGTGAGATCAATGGTCCTCTTGTTCCCAAGGATCCGGAATTGTACACCGACAATGACATACTCATGATGGAAAAGGATGAAAAGGCGTATGCTTTGATTACAATGGCTTTATCGACTGATGCTGCTCACGGATTTAAGGAGCACAAGACTGCAAAGGAACTCTGGAATGCCTTGGTTGAAAGATTTGAAGGAAATGAGGACATGCGAGAAAGTCGGAAGGATATGCTCAGGTAGAGGTTTAACATGTTTAATCACATCAAGGGAGAGTCTCTTGAAGCACAACTTAACATATTCACACATCTGATGACTGAGATGACTAGTTCTGGAATTGAGATGACCAAGGGAGAGGTGAACAAGAAGCTGCTGAACTCATTACCTTACACTTGGAATTCAAATTGTACAACAATCAAAAGGACCAAAGATATGTACAAGACTTCTTTGAGTGAGCTGATCTCAATCATCAACTCCTATGATATGGATGATAAGCAGAGAGCACTGAATCATGCCAGCTCAATGGGCATTGCTCCTGTATCTGAAAACTCTGCCCTTCTGTCAGCAATCAATCTTCAATCATCAGGAATGCAGCACTATCAACCTTCTTCATCTCATACAATTCCTTTTGAGACTGCATTCCTATCATCTGGACAAACCGGATCAGTGCCTAAAGTCAATCCAGAAAGCGAAGAGAATCTGCTGCTGTTTAAAGGATTCATGAACAGTTACAATGCTTTCATAGCAGGAGAATTGGCACCATCCAATCTCACTCAAGAGAATCTAGAGCAGATCAATCCAGCTGATGTTGAAGAAATGGATATCTCATGGCAGATGGCAATGGCAGTGTTTAGAGCAAAGAAGTTCATCAAGCGATATGGAAGAAATAGCTTTGGAAACAATCCTGGAAAGAAGCTTGGTTTTGATAAATCAAAGCTGCGATGTTACAACTGCGACCAACCGGGTCACTTTGCCAGAGAATGTAAGCAGCCAAAAGTGGCTAAAGAAGGAGAAAAGAAGACTGAAGAGAAATCTGTGACTGCAGCTGCGGGAGGAAGTGCTAGCACATCTAAAGCACTGGTGACTCAAGAAACTGACTCCTATGATTGGAGTGATCAGGTGCAGGAACTAGAGCTGACTCTGAGTCATGCATTCATGGCCGAGGTGGACGACAAACAGAAGGAGGTAACTGAAAATCTTTGCTCTACCTCATGCATAAATAAAGTATTTAAGTACAGGTCACACAATGAATCATTAATCAAAGAATTAAACAAACTTAAATACTTTAACTCAGAATTTCTTAAAAATGAAGGAATTTTTAAAAGGAAACTTGAAGCCGAGGGTCGGGATGTGGCAAGGCTAAAAGAACTTTTAAGTGATAAAGAGTCCAACTATCGTGATGCTAGACGCAAAATCGATGAACTCACTTTGGAGCTAGACCAAGCCAAAACTCAACTTTCTAAAATTTCAGTAAAATGTGAACAATTTGATTATTCAAGCAAAGTTTTAGAAAAATGGTAAGCATACAATTCAAGAGGGATAATAAGGGTCTTGGTTTTAAGGAGTGTGCACCACCCTTTAACCATAATTACTCATGCATGCCAAGGATCAACACATCTGTTGATGACTTGGAATTGGATTCTAGTCGTGCTTGTGATTTCCCCACCAAACCGGTTATGCTCACAGCTGACCCTGTTATGACTAATGATTCTAAGGTTTGTGCAGAAAAACTAAGTGTTGCAGGTTTAGAGGAGAAGAAGGTAGAAAGAAGTGCTGGGAGGAGCACAGATTGTTCAACATCTACAAGACAATCATCTTTTGTTCCAAAAACTGATTTTGTTGGAAAATTCGATGAAATTGACATTAATCTTAATGATATGTTGAAACATTTTCAAAAAACGTTTGCTATAAAATCAACCTTCTCTCCTTTGACAGCACAGACTGCACCGGCTCATTCCACAGTTACTAAAGAGGAAAGTTCACAGTTGAACCCTAACTGTGAACCTTATATTCCAACTGGGTCATTGGAACAAATTTCTTCAAACTCATCCTCTAGTGAAAGTAACTGTGATGTAAAGCCCTTTGACCTAATTAAATTTCACCAAAAGGTCTGCTGTTATGCATGTGGGAAACTGGGACACATTGCTAGACACTGTCTGCACCGACCTACTGAATTCTTCTATGGGAAGAATTAGAAGGTCATCCCTAAGGCTAAACCGGTTAACAAACATGTGAGGAATGTACCATCCTCCAAGCCTAAGTCAACCTCTCAGAAGGGGACTCAGACTCAGACTCCTTCCACTGCAAAAAGACATAAGAAATCAAACAAAACACAATCTGGTTTTCATAAGCAAACACCAAGGATTTTCAAAACTAAGATAAAACCAGTTAACCAGGGCAGTGGAAGCATGACAAAACATATTAAGCACAATTCAGACAGGCTCAAAAACAGACCCAAACCCAAACCCAAGGACAGAGTCTATTCTATTACCAAAGTACCTAAATCTGTTATGATTTGGGTACCGGTTTCTCATTAGTTGAATGTGTACTATGCAGGGAAAGCCAAGCAAGCTTAAACATGTTTGGTATGTAGATAGTGGCTGTTCCCGGCATATGACTGGGGATTTCTCTCAGTTGCATGAAGTTACACCATTCAATGGAGGCTATGTGTCATTTGCTGGAGACAAGGGAGGAAGGATAAGCATGAAGGGCACGGTCACAAATGGAACTCTTAGTTTTGAAGATGTGTACTATGTTGAAGAGCTCAATCACAGTCTTCTGAGTGTTTCTCAAATCTGTGATAAGAGTTTTTCCACACACTTCACAAACAAAGAATGTCTTATTCTGAAGCCTGGCTTTGTAGTGCCTGAGAAGTGGATTCTGATGAGAACTCCAAGGATAAACAATGCCTATATTATTAATATGAACTCAGATTCATTTACAGAGAACACTTGTTTGTTCTCAAAGGCATCGGAGCATGATTGTCTGTTATGGCATCGGCGACTTGGTCATGTAAATCTTAAGAATCTGAACAGACTCGCCAAGGGAGATCACGTCATTGGTCTACCTTCTAAAGATTTCTCCACTATTGAGAAATGTATCGCTTGTGCCAAAGGGAAACAACACAAGAGACCCCACAAGCCTAAATTGTTCAATTCTATCTCTTCAGTTCTTCAACTTCTTCATATGGATCTCTTCGGACCGGTTAATGTAATGAGTATTGGGAAAAGGTCATATTGTCTTGTTGTGACAGATGATTATTCCAGATTCACTTGGGTGTTCTTTCTGGCCAAGAAAGATGAAACTCCAGAGATTCTAAAGAAGTTCATTACCTTGATTGAAAATCAGAAGAATCTAAAAGTCAAGGTGATTAGAATAGATAATGGAACTGAATTTAGAAATCAGACTCATATAGATTTCTGTGATGAGAAAGGGATAGCTAGGCAGTACAGTGCAGCCAGAACACCTCAGCAAAATGGAGTTGCTGAAAGGAGGAACAGAACGCTTATAGAAGCTGCACGAACAATGCTGTCAGAATCTAAGCTGCCAATCTTCTTCTGGGCCGAAGCTGTTAACACTGCATGTTATGTACAGAATCGGGCACTTTTGAACAAGCGACATCAGAAGACTCCTTATGAAATTCTCTTCAATCAGAAACCCAAAGTTGGCCACTTCAAGTCATTTGGATGTCCATGCACTCTTCTTCATACAGAGCCCAATCACAAGTTTGATGATAAGGCAGATGAGTGTTACTTTGTGGGTTACTCATCCGAGAAAGCAGCTTACAGAGTTTACAACAAGAAGACTCGGATGATCGTGGAATCATACTACGTAGATTGGCAAGAAATGAACTCTACAGATGCTGGTTCTGGTCCAAACTGGTTATTTGAGTATGATTCTACTTTCAGGCCTTTTAACAATACATTCGAGAATCCTGAAACATCCAAGCAGACCGATGATTTCTAAAAAGGTGATGATGTGGACTATAGAGTTGACTATGTTCCATGTGATCCTAATCTTTTGACAGTTGATCCTCCTGGCATGTACAATCGTGACCCTCCAGCTCAGCCGAACCCAGTACAAGAAGTTCTCCCATCAGAACCAGACACTTCTCAGTCTGTTCAACCACTTCCAGAAGCTGATCAAATCTCATCTTCCTCCCACCAGACCTTTGATAATCCATTGTTCTCAGATAGCATTCCTGAGGAACATTGTGTGGATCAAGGAACCGAGTCAAGTGAAAATGCTCATACCGACAACATCTCTTCTTCAAGTATAGATCAAGTGAATAATCTCAGCAACTTGCTAGACAATCTAGCTATGGAAGAAGTGCCAACACTCAGTATAAACAAGAATCATCCAGTTGAAAATATTATTGGACCTCTCTCGGAAGGTGTTCTCACTCGAAGCAGAACCATTACAGCTCAGAACCTCTTGCCTGAAGAGACGACTACCAGAAGTCAATCAGGTCCAATTAATTCATGTTTATATTCTTGTTTTATCTCACAGGTTGAGCCCAAGAATGTTAAAATGGCTCTCAAAGAGTCCAGCTGGGTTGAAGCAATGCAGGAAGAGCTGATGCAGTTTCAGAAACTTAAAGTATGGAATCTGGTTCCCTTGCCCAAAGGAAAACTGCCTATAGGAACCAGATGGGTTTTCAGAAATAAAAGAGATGACTCTGGAGTCATTATCAGAAACAAAGCAAGGTTGGTGGTTCAAGGCTTTTATCAACAGGAGGGGATAGATTATGAGGAAGTCTTTGCGCCAGTTGCACGACTTGAAGCCATTAGAATTTTCTTGGCTTACGCCTCCTATATGAACTTCACGGTATATCAGATGGATGTGAAGACAGCTTTCTTATACGGAAAGGTAAAGGAAGAAATCTATGTGTGCCAACCCCCTGGTTTTGAAGATTCTTAGTATCCAGAGCATGTCTACAAGTTAGACAAAGCTCTTTACGGCCTTCATCAAGCACCGCGAGCATGGTATGCTACGCTTACTGATCACCTGCTCGCAAATGGATATACCCGTGGAGCCATTGATCAGACTTTGTTCGTTCGCAAGGATAAGGATGATTTAATTCTAGTCCAAATCTATGTGGATGACATTATTTTCGGCTCCACAAGCTCAGCATTGTGCAAAGAATTTGAGGGGGTAATGAAGAAGAAGTTTGAGATGAGCGTGATGGGAGAAATGACCTTCTTTCTAGGTCTGCAGGTGAAGCAGGATTCTAAGGGTGTGCTGATTCACCAAGGAAAATACGTCACAGACATTTTGAACAAGTTCAAAATGATGGAGTCAAAACCGGCATCCATTCCCATGGCCGCTCGTCCTATCTTGACTTCGGATTCGGAAGGTGAAGATGTTGATCAACACCTCTATCGCTCGATGATTGGTTCTCTGATGTATCTGACTGCTAGTCGTCCAGACATTATGTTCTCAGTATGTCAGTGTGCCAGATATCAGGCAAATCCGAAGGCATGTCACCTCATAGCTGTCAAGAGAATCTTTCGGTACCTAGTCGGGAAGCCTAAACTCGGTCTTTGGTACCCAAAGAACTCTGAGTTTCGATTATTTGCATACTCAGACAGTGACTTTGGTGGATGTAACCTGGATAGGAAGTCAACCACTGGTGGATGTCAGTACCTGGGAGATCGCCTTGTCTCATGGCAATGCAAGAAGCAAACTACCGTATCCACATCCACTGCAGAAGCCGAATATGTTGCTGCTTCCTGTTGCTGTTCTCAGGTTATCTGGATGCAACAACAACTCCTTGATTACGGTTTGAACTTTCTTGACTCTCCTATTTATTGTGACAATGAAGCAGCCTTACAGATCGTCAAAAATCCGGTACAACACTCCAAAACTAAACATATTGACATCCGGATTCACTTCATCCGTGACTGTTTCGAACGGAAGCTAATTCATCTTGAAAAGGTCCACACAGATGACAATCTAGCGGACCTTTTCAGAAAACCGTTCGACACAGCACGCTTTCATCACTTGCTTGCCTCTCTCAAACTAATAAGCTTTAATTAAAAGCATTTTTGTAAATACATTAAAATTTGTGTCTTAATCTGTTCACAAATTTAGGGGGAGAAAATTTACAAAACAACAAAAAGATTTTTCATTCTTTGAGTCAAAAAATTTGCAAAACAACAAAAAGATTTTTCGTTCTTTGAGTCAAAATTTACAAAACAACAAAAAGATTTTCGGTCTTTGAGTCAAGTCTAAAATGATCTATAAGTTTAGGGGGAGTTCAGTTTTGAAACCCTTAGAAAAGGAGATTCTGCTTCTTGTTATTTAAAGAAAATTACAAAATTACTTTTAACTTTTCAAAACTTATGAAAATACAAAAAGAGTTTATTTGAACAAGCAAAGTGAATCGATCAAATTGGGAAGTGAAATAATTTCTAAGGATCAAAATTTTACTATCTTAATAAGATTTCTAAAAGAATAACAACTTTGAATATCTATTCTGTACTAAGAAGTTGAAATAAGTTTTTCAAAACTTAAATAATCAGACTTGATCAAAATTAAAATACATATAAATCGATAAATAAGTGTGAAATTGTGATCATTAGATAACTAGAAATGTGTGACAACTATTTGATTTTTTGATTAAATCCTTGTATCAAAACGAGATTGTGTTTCTATAAACTTGAAATTGTGTTTGAAAAACTCGGGTATTTCCTATGTTTTGTGCTAACAAAGAGCGGGAAATACCTACTGAAGCATTCTATGTTTTGCGTAAGCAAAGACCTGAATGTGTGATGTTAAGGCCAATGTGTCTGCAGATCAGTAAATAAAAGATGCCAATGAGCACAAGATGATAGAACCCCTTCTTGTTCTTGATTCTAATCTAATGGATCTGTTCTTTTCTTTTCTCATCTTAAAACTCTGTCAAAATAATTTTAAGTTCGTTGAAACACAATCAAAGTTTGAAACAAAGGATTTAACAAGACTGATAGGTTGCATATTAATCTAGTCTTACAGTCTAAATGTTCACAAATTTCCCATAAGATACTTTTAGAAAAACTTGATCATAAAACTGATTTTTAAGAAATGAAATAACGAGTGGAAATTATTGGTGGGAATAGCTATTTAAAGGTTGTCCTTTGTTAAGAAATTATCTAAGATGGTAAAAAAATTTTGATAACAGATTTGATCCCACAAATTTGACCCGACTAAACTTAAACTTGTCAAATTTTATTTTATTTTATTTTATTTTATTTCATTTTATTTTATTTTATTTTATTTTATTTTGTTTTAGAAAAGTTAGAATTTTTAAATCGAAAATTAACTAAGTGTGTGTACTCGAAATTGTGTACACGAAATAGTGTACTCGAAATAATTCTATAAATAGCCCAAGCATATTGAATTTCGAATACCAGATTTTCGTGTACACATTTTTCATTTTCGAGTACAGATTTCTTTCTCTGAGGCGATTTCAGTTTCTAGAGCCAATTTCGAAATTCTACTCCGACCATCTTCTAGATCATACTTAGGCGACCTTAGGTATAAAGTTTTTTCAAATTTTGACCGTAAATTCGAAAGTTATGGTCAAAATTAAGTTTCGAATACGCAGATTTTGTGTACTGAAGGTTTTTGGTCAAATTGACCACGAAGTGCTTAAAATTGAAAGGCGATTTGTGAATATGTTGGTCGCCTCTCAATTGCAAGTATATTGAACAGGATTAGAACATCTATGGAGCCAAAATGATGAGTTTTTCAAAGAATTTGGAGTACACAAAATGTAATAACTTCGAGTACACGAACACTTCGTGTACAACCAATGCTTCGTGTACAGATCACATTTCGTGTACAAGATCCATTTCGTGTACAGAATATACTTCGTGTACACATCACATTTCGTGTACATCAAGTATTTCGTGTACATCTTGGTCTTCGTGTACACAAGACTTAGAATTTTTTTTCAACTCTGAGTTTCGTGAACATTATGGTTTTCGTGTACACTCAGACTTAGAAGATTTTTGGCAAATCCAGTCTTTCTTGAACCTAAACTAACTTGATCTATTTGTATTTTTCAGATGACAGACTTACGGTTTGTGCATGATCACAACATGACAACATTTCTTGGGGAACCTCCAGCCAAACACTCAGAGTTCAAGAGTATGGTAGATGGACTGATTTTGTCGCCTATCAACTATGCCATTATGGAGTATCCGCCCATTATGACCGACTTTGTTAGGAGCTTCTGGAGCACCGTGGAAGAAAGTGTCGATGCAGATGGAAACATCATTATCATTGGAAAGATCCAGGGTCACCCCATCATAATTTCGGAGCAGATTATCAGAGAATGTCTGCAGTTCGGAGACAAAGATTCTGACCCGGTTGAGCTTGATCAAGCGTTGGTGAACCGAACTGTCTTTCAAATGGGACATGAAGGCGCTTATCCACCCACTGAGAAGAAGCTACTGCATCCGTATTGGAGATATCTGGCTCACGTAGTGACACAGTGTCTCTCTGGACGGAAGGGTGGATACGATGTGCTGAACCAGACTCTTAGTTCCTGCCTGGTGGCTTTAGCACTTGGAATGGATTTCAACTACTCCAAGATGATCTTCATTGACATGTACGCAAATATCAAGGGACGAAAAAAGGAACGTTTCTTGGCATTCCCTCGATTTGTGCAGATCATCATCAACAAGAAGTATCCATCTTTGACTCCCACTCTTGGCACTTTGGAGATCAAGAGAATGCGCGATGACATTTTCGGATACATGAAGATGAATAAGCGCGGGAAAAAGCAGTATATCGGTCAGAGGCCCCTGATAAAGTTTGGACGTTTTGTGGGGGATGAAAACGTTGTGGAGGATCAAGGCACTCCTGTTGCCTTTGTGGCTGAGGAGCATGACGTCCAGGCTACAAGTTCAAAAGTTGATAAAGCTGCAGAGGATACTACTTTTGAGACTTCTTCTTCATCAAGTGAAGACTTTGTTCCTGAGAAGCCACCTCCCACCAGGCAAGAACGAGAAGAAGCACAGGACGCGGATTACACTCCAACTCCTGAGTCATCACCAGAGATCCCAAGATTCAAAAGATGTTCTCAAGCCTATCCTTCTCTTCTGCAGCTTCCATTATATCACAGGCACCTACACAACCACCTTCACCTACACAACCACCTCCACCCCTAAAACCTTCTCAACCCACACAACCTAAACCTCCCACAAAACCCAAGCCATCTAAACCAGCCAAACCATTACAAGCACCCACACAACCTCCTCCACATACAAAACCACAACCACCTCCACCAACTCAAACACAACCCACTCAGCAAGCCAAACCAAACTTAGTCATCAAACTACCAGCCAGATCCACAACTTCATCCTTTACTACATCCATCCCTCACACCAAAACTCCACCATCTCCTACTCGCTTGAGCAGTGACAAAGGAAAATCTCCTTTGCACGCTGATTCACCATATGAGCCGGGACTTGTGCCTGTTGATCTCATAGGCTTGCAGGAAAGAGTATTTCAACTTGAAAATGATTCCAAGCGCAAGGAGGGTCTTATTCTCAATTTACAGGAGGGAAAGATCAAGATATGTAGCCAGCTAAACAAATGTCGTGGGAAGATAAAAGCTCACGAAAGGTTTATTAGATTTCTTTTGCTGGAGAACCACAAGATGAGCAAAGAGATTAAAAGGCTCAAAGGAGAAGAAGTCTCTGATTCAGATGACAATGTTCAAGAGGATGGTGATGACAGTGATGATAGTGATGATGATGATGGTAATGAAGAAAAGGAAGAGGATCCAGAAGAAAAGAAGGATGACAAGGAAAAGAAGGATGACAAAGATGAAGATAAGGATGAGGGCAAAAAGGATAAGGATCAGGGACCCCCAGATGACAAGGATCAGGGAGGCGATACAGGAAATTCATCCTCGTCAGGAAATCCTCCTGGACTTTATGATGATCTTTTTGGAGATATTCCCGATGACATCCTGTTCGGTGATTGTGTTCAACCGGATGAAACATCAGGAGCCGGGCTCGATAGCTTGTTTGACGATCTTCCTCATGACTTTGATTTTGAGTCACCTAGTGAGAAGACAAAGGAAGGTGCCGAATCCTTTGCAGGGGCATCTGTAGAGGAAGAACCAGAAAATATTATACTAGGCAACGTCTCATCCGATCCTTATATTGACTATTTGTATGCCCACAAATACATTGATGCATTGGGAAAGGAGGTTACTTCTCTTCATGAAGTGATCGACAGCTGGTTCGACAAAAAGAAGGATTGGACACCTTCTCCTCCTGTGGATAAAGCTGCATGGTTTAAGGAAATGGGTGACGAACATCCAGAGCATACCTTCATTTCAGACGACAGAAACCTGTTCGCGGTTCGTAACGACAGGTCCAACGTATGCTGCTGGATGTATGACAAAGTAAGGGACATTTATCTGGTAAAGAGGATGAATGGAAAGGTCGAATTCTATAAAAGGCCGAGAGACTTTTGCACCTTGCCAAAGGTTGACATTCGAAGCATCAACAACGCAATGTTCTTCAATCCCTCTAAAGACTCTCAGGCTGATCTATTTGCCAAGTTTATTAAGGACCAATGTGAAAAGGACTTTCCAGTCATGCGTACGACCAAGGGAAGACGGTTTGTTTCTTCTTGTATTATCGATCCAAAGACGAAAAAGCCATGGGTATACTACAAGTACCCCCCACCTCATGTCGAGCAAGCAGTGACTGTTTCGCCTAGAGTTCCTGATAATTCATTGGCAAACTTCCTGTCCTGGTATTATGACGATCTCAATCTTGCAGCAGTCATTATCAAGAATCAAGACGATATTAATGATCTCGACATCATTCTCGACCCTATGGATCTGCTGAAGTATGGGAAGGAAGATATGATGAGGCTGCATGAGTCTCCTATTCGTGTATACTCTGGAAAGGATGAGGAGGCAAAGCCTTTCACACGTGTAGTGGCCTTTGCTATCAAGCTAAAGCTGTATGCAGGAGCTGGGCCACATAATGTCACTCTTCCGATTGGATGACTTCACCAGTCTAGGGGGAGTTTGTAGAGCCCACTACATGATGAAGACTGATAAAGTCAATGCGGAAGAGTCAAAGATCAGATTTTTGATGAAAATTCGTGTACAGTATTTTGAGTACATGAACTGATCGTGTACTCGAACTTTTGTAATAGATTTCGTGTACTCCTAGGCCTAGTATAAATAGACGTATTTTGTACAGGTTTAGGTTGGAATCCCGAGGCATTTGCTCTCTAGACGTATTGAGGCACTTGTACTCGAACTTTTCAGATTTTATAAAAGTTTGCATTTTTCTTATTGCTTTCTTGATTCTAACCTAGATTCCGCACTCGTTAGACATCAACGATGATGATTATGAAGATAAAGTTTGGATCTTGATCAGTTTAAGGACCTACATTGGTTAAATTATGAAGAAACAATGTAATTTAACTTTGTGATTCTATATCATTGTCATGTTAGCATTTCTGATTATTATATCATGTGTTATGCCAAAAATATGATCATTGTGATTATCAAACGATATCGCGCCCCTAGAACTTTCCGCCCGACGGGAAAGTCGATCCAGCCTGCTTGCTCGGGGTGTGACAAACAATCACATGATGGTTCTGTACTGCCAGAATATCATCTGACTGATGAACCATGTTTTTGAGTTTTGTTTCTGAAATGTTTCTAAAACTGTGCTATGATACATGAAATGATAATGATATATGAACATCAACTAAAATGTGTACCTGATTTACTGTTCATGTTACTGTTGAGACCACTGTTCCGGTACGTTTCCGGCACTGATGTTACAGTTTCCCCTTGTTAGAGAAATTTCGTCCCGAAATTTAAGAATCGTTATCAGGTACGGCTTCCTCTGTAAACAACTGGGGATACTTGGACTTCATGTGATCTTCGCGTTCCCAAGTGAACTCGGGTCCACGCTTTGAATTTCAACGGACCTTTACAATCGAAATACGGCTTCGCCTTAGTTGTTTAACTTTGCGATCCATAACTCCAAAGGTTCTTCAATAAAACGTAATTGCTCGTCCAATTGAACTTCTTCGATTTGTATGACGAGTGATTCGTCAGCAAGGCATTTCTTCAAGTTTGAGACATGAAACATGTCATGCACACTGTTGGTTTGGTGATTCGGATCAGGATCGATAAAGAAGTTCTACGAACTATCAACCACGTGCGGAATCCATGTTTGATATGTATAGAATCAAAAGAAGACAAGCAATTTCATAAACACTCTTGTATTAATCAACAAATGATTACAAGTTCTTTCACACAGAAAGTGATCTCACGCAGAGAAAATCCTTTCAGGTTTGCTGAATTTCTATCAAACTTATGAAGAATTCAGACAAACGTCCTATATATACACACATCTATTCAGCCGAACCTATCTAGAGCCGAACCTCTAGGTTCGCCGGCCGAACCCTTAGGTTCGCTTGGCGAACCTAGGTTGCCAAACCTATAGGTTCGCCGAACCTTCTCCAGGTTATAGGTTCGCCAAACCTATCAAAGCAATAGGTTCGCTGAATCTGTCTAGGTTCGTGGGCCTGACGGTTCTTAGACAAACCTATTAGCCGAACCTATATAAAACTCAAAATAAATACAACTTTGAATAGCAAACTATTACATATATGCACTAACAAACTCCCCCTTAATAGTTGCTATCAAAAAATTTTCATTCTTTCTCTGCATCTTTGTCTTTATCTTTATCTTTAACTCCACTTGATTCACCAACATCTTCAAGAACAATGTTATCCACCGCTCGTATGACAACCGAACGTGGAATCTTTGTTAATCTCTCTGCTTCAATCTTATCATCTCTTTCTTTCTGCACCTTCATCAATTCAACATAAAGATAATTCACATCATCCCAATTGCATCCAGAATGTATACCCAAAGTATAACACATTCTAGCAATGGTTTGATACTGAATTGCCATGTCTTTGTAGCTCACATCAAAATCATGAAATCCATCATCTGCATAGATCTCAGCAGTGTTAAGTAAATCAATGTCGTCCTTAGAACAGTTTACAATCCACACAAGATCTAGCATTTGAATCACTCTCCATTTATCTTCTTGCTTCAAAAGAATCACCCGTTCAGATGTTTGTTCATCATAGAACCATAACTTGAAATAAGGATTCCAATTCTGTTCCATCTTCCTTAGTCTTGGTCTCTTAAACACTTTTGGCTTTTCATATCCATGAATACTGTCTCTAAACTGTCGTGACAGCAAACTCCATCCAGTTCTTCTTCCTTCTTCAACAGTCTTTCAAAAGTTTTGTTATGTTGTGTCTGAATGGGATTAATCATCTTCAGTCTAGATAATGTTATGCACTCAAAAGAAGGTAGACTCATCAAATCCAAAGATTTCCCGAAATACTGACAGCCATCTGTTCTCTTCACTACATAGAATCCTTTGTCATTCAGACTTCCTGGAATATTATGAAAATAACCATAACTAACAATTCGTCCAATCATCTTGGACTTGGATCCAATTTTGAATCGTTTCAACTATCTAGTCTGATTTTCTTGATCTTTGTCATCTAATACTTCAGTCATCATCTTGAAATTATGCAAATGATCAATGATGTACTTTGTCTCTTCTTGATATTCATTACAGAAATCCATATATGTCTTTGCTTTAACTGGATCCAACGAAGTCTTTGATATACTTCCAAGCTCAAATATTTTCTTCAAAGTGTTCATATTGAACAATGCTTCATCAATAATATCATTTTTCTCAAAGTCAGATAAGTTCAGATTATCATCTTCCTCAAAATCAAACACTTGATCAATATCAACATCAAACATCTCATGAAAATCTTGTAAAGAATATCCTCCAACAATCTCTCCTTCTTCTAACTCTTGATCAACCCGAATCTCAAATATCTCCCTCTACAAATCAATATCAGAATTCATTTTAAACAAGTCAAAAAAGGTAGGAAAAACGTAATCCATAATCCTCTCAGGATATTCTATTGCATCCAAATCTTAAAATTCCACATCATTACACTCATTTACCCTATCAGAAGAAACTGATCTAACTGGAACTGCATCTATAGAGATCTTTGATGGAGAATAAACAATGATAGCACCAGTTACTGAGTTCAAACCACCATCTCCACCACTCATTCCAGCACCACCATTATCCTCGTCATCACCACCATAAGTATTCATATCTGGATGTTCATCAATATCAGACTCTCCATAGTCTATCTTCTCCTCTTCTTCCTCCTCTTCTTCTTCCTTCTCTTCTTCCTTCTCTTCTTCATTCTTCTCTTCTTCATTCTTCTCTTCTTCATCATCAATATCTACACTCACCTTCTCAACCCCCGATCCCAAAGCTTTATTTGTTGAATCTTTAGTTTCCAACTCTTTAATCTTTTGTCTAAGATCTGTATTTTCATTCTTTAACTCTACAATATCTTCAAATTGTAACTTGACAAAAAATTCTAAATCAGCAATCCTTTCATTCAACTTCTTCTCAGCCACATCATCTTCCTTCCAGTTCATCAACTGTCTACCTGAGCTTTCAACTCATCCAAGTCATTTTTGTTTGAAGAAGAAGATTGATCAACAGTAGTCTTCTCTTTCCCCTTCTTATAACTTTCTAATTCCTTGGTCAGCAAAGAAAGTCTTCTTTTGATGTCACTATCATCATAATCAACAGTAAAGTTGATATCACCTAAGTCATCAAGACTTGCAAATAAATCATCTTTAGCAATTGAAGTATGATGAAATGAAGTGTCAGGCACTGAAGTTTTCACCTTAGTAGAATCCATGAAAGTAGGAATAAAAGAAGCCATAGTCACATACTCAGGAGTTTGACCAAAACCTCCTGGAATTGTAGCAGATACTGACACAGTAGAATCTGAAAAAGTAACATGAACAGTAGATGGTGAAGAAGAAATCACTGGTATAGAAGAAACAGGAACTGTAGAAATCTCAATAGATGAAGACACAACGGTCTTTGTAATTTTAGACTTTTTCTTCTCATATGGCCCTCCTTTAGCCATTCTCTTCTTTCTTTTAGGCCTAGAAGACCAAGCCTCTTTAGCTTGATAACTAGGATCAATAGTTTCTTCTCTTTCCTCTTTAGCCTTCTTAGCAAACTTCTTCTTTAACTTCCTAACCATCTGGTTCCCAACTTGAACCATCTCATATTCAGACTCTGTATGTGGTAAATCTTCACCATCACCTTCATCAGCAGCTTCATTCTGTTGCTCAGGCATCTCAACATCAGCAGGCTCCTGTGAGACTGGTTCTTGTGAAGATTGATTATGTGGTTGAGATCTAGAAGATTGTCCTGTAGACTTCCTTGTTTGTTGCCTTGGAGGAGGAGGTGGTGGTTGTGCTTGGTCATTATCATCACCAAACTCTTCTGTATCTGAACCAGAATCAGCATGCCTCCATGCATTATCTTCAGGAGCAATGTAGTTTGCCCTGGCACAATGTCCAACTAAATCTTTCTCCAAGATAGCATCACCACTTTTTTGGTACACTCTGACCTGACCCAGACTAGAGTCAGTCACGTGTTTCAGCTTCAACAAATCAGAAGCCTCTCTTGGCAGCATCCCTTCGGGAAATCTTTCATCGATCAATATCTGAATAAAGCGAGGATACATGTAGAATCTATCCTTGGCCTTTGTGATGTTGTCGGACATGTATCGGAAGATCATTCAAGAAAAATTGAACGGCTTGTTCAATATCGAGGGAACCATTGCTGATCTCATCAAGTCCCTCAGCTCGTCAAACGTGCCTTTCCTCATACTAAGGCAGTGTAGCAGCACGTGTGCCAACAACTTATACTGAAGTGGAAGCTTACCCTTCTTGACAGAAGTAGAGTTATAAGCTCCAAAATATCTAATCTGTAAGAAACAACCTTTGATACACCTTTCTAGTATGAGAGTTATACCAGCAGACTCACCACCAAACTGCAGCACTCTTCAGATGTCAGCTTCAGAAATACGAAGTGCCTGTCCAAGCGCATTCGCTTCAATAACGTACTCCTCATCAACAGAAATAAGTCGAGCAGACTCCCAGAAGCTTTGGATGTGAGATCGGTAGATCTGACAGGAGTTGGAGATGGCGTAATATATCCGAGATCTCCGTAGAAACTCGATCATAGGATGAAAATCCTTGCCATTCCGTGTGGTCGGATCTAGGTAAGCACAAACGTTGTGTTTGTCTCCGAAAGTTAAGTTCGCCATATCTACAATTAGAAATAAAACACAATTAGAAACAAAAAATTAAAAATTCAACAAAATTAAAAAAACAAAAAAATTTTAAGTATAGACCAGTGAACCTTTGCCCTGAGACGAACCTAACCTAGACGAACCTAACCTAGACGAACCTACTACACAACGAACCTATTACTTGAACAAACCTTCTGTTGAACGAACCTCATCATGAACGAACCTTCTGATGAATGAACCTTCTGATGAACGAACCTCGAACGAACCTCAAAATGAACGAACCTTCAATCAAACGAACCTATTGATCAAACGAACCTTGACCAAAATGTTCGGTTCTTTTGAAATCCAAAGGTTCGCCATGAACCTATCAGATTCAAACGAACCTTCAAGGTTCGGCGAACCTTGGTTCATTCAACGAACCTTGGTTCATTTAACGAACCTGTTCATCCAGCGAACCTATTCCAATTTTAAAATCAAAATCTCAAATCTTCGAATTAGATAATAATATTTATACACCCTGGTTCGAAACTCAACGATGAACAAATTTAACAAAGACAGTTTGTTCAAAAATCAGATTTAAATGGATTTTAATTCAGGACAACAAGTTCGACATTATAACTCCTAAAACCTCTCAGATCTCCTAATCTAGCCGGTGAAAATCAAAGATTTATACCTAAAATTGTTCACAAACTAATTCTGAGTCTAATGATGTCAATGAAAAGTTTTGGGAGGTCTAGAATCAAAAAGTCGAAAAAAATCTCCTTGCAGGTTCGCGGATATCAGAATATGAAAGTGACGAACCTTACTCACGAACCTGATATATATATGCACGAACCTATTCAAACGAACCTGTCCACAAATCTTTTTGACGAACCTCTCCTGAAAACCTGTTCAGCGAACCATTTTAAACGAACCTAGCAAGTGAACCTAATCAGCGAACCCTAACCAGCAAACCTAACCAGCGAACCTAGCCAGCGAACCTAGTCAGCGAACCTTAACTAGCGAACCTAGCTAGCGACCCTTCTCACAAACATACACCAGGCGAACCTTTGGAAAAAATTGATTTTTATTTAAAATTTCAAAACAAATTCATGTTTAATTGTTTCAAAGTCAAACAAATAATCAAAAATTATTGATTTAACATCAGATAAAAAAAAATCTTTTTGTAATTTTTTAAATTTTTAGAACAATTAAACTACAAATTTAACCAATCTATCTAAACTAATAAAACAAACAAATCTTTTTGTTTGAGAAAGATCCAGACATGAGATCATATTGTTTTACAATTATCAACACATTTGATTGAATTAATGAATATATTTATTAGCAAATTACATGCCCAAGATGATTGTCAGCAAACTTATCCTTTTAAGTTTAATTACTTAGCCAAGATATCAATTTAAACAAAATTATCAAATACTTTATAATAATCCATTTACTTGAACACATCCCGATTTGTGAACAATTAATTAAGCATAAATGTTCTTGAAGCTTATTACTTCAATTTTAACTAGACTGATCATGCAAAAATAAAGCAGAATTTCTTTTTGAAAATAACAAAATAGAAAACAATTTAAATTTGTTCAAATTCTTGGAATCAAGGTTGATACTTACGTATGCTCAAATGATCCAGAAAATGAACTAAACAATAATTTAAGATTAAGCTTTTAACAATCAGTTCGATATTTTCATATACGCAGAGATTGTCCAAATCTTAATCAGAACCAAGAAAACAAATTTAAATCGTTTAAAGCTATAACAATTAGGTCGATACGTAAGTATACACAAAGAATGTTCCAGCTTTAAACTAAAATAAAAGAAAAACAAAATTAGAATTTCTTTTGAAAAAAAATAAACACATGATCAAAACTAGTCATTTAACTTTTTGTTCAAGAAACATTTTGTAAGAAAAATTACCACTCTTTCAGGACAAAACTAAGTACTGCATTCTAAGCATCTGTTTCTTATAAAGCATAATCAAACTTTTGTTTAAACTTATCTTAACTAAGTTATAAACCTACTAACACATCATACTTAGTACTTGTAACTGCTCTTTATGTTTAAATTCTTAATGGTACAGATATGCTTCCAATTGCAAACAATGTGCTATCATTTCTCACTTAGTCGAATCAATTTCTCAGATTTTAATTTTTTAATGTTTTTGTGTTTTTGGTTTTTTAAATATTTTTGTATTTTTTTTAAATTTTCTCTCCCTAAAAACTAAAACACAAAAGAAGAAAAATTAAAATGTCTGATGTTAACTCAATAAAAATTGATTACGAAGGAATTTGATTCATAATTACCTCACCCATGACCCGAATTCCATTTAATTTGAGTAAATACTCAAAACGGTTTTTGTCAAAAACCTTGGTGTGAAGGTCTGCTCTTTGCTCGTTGGTGTGTATCTTCACCACATCGATCAGTTTCTTTTCATAGCAATCGCGTATGAAATGAAACCGAATATCAATGTGTTTGGATCGTGAATGATACACCGGATTCTTGGTGATAGCAATAGCAGCCTCGTTGTCGACATGAATCGGGGTAGTTATAAAATTCAAACCATAGTCTCTCATATGTTGTTGTATCCACAAGACTTGGGAACAACAACTGGCAGCCGCTACATATTCAGCTTCACATGTAGATGTAGCAATAGATGTCTGCTTTTTGCACTGCCAAGAGACTAACCTCTCCCCCAAAAACTGTGCACCTCCAATCGTGGATTTGGAATCAGTCTTGCATCCTCCATAGTCAGAATCACTATAGGCATGGAAGGAAAAGTTATCATCCTGAGGATACCACAGACCGGTGTCTGGTGTACCCTTCAGATAACGCAGAATTCTCTTGACTGCTATCAGATGTGAAACTTTAGGCTTTGATTGATAGCGAGCACATATACTTGTAGCGAAGACAATATCTGGCCTTGAGACAGTCAAATACATCAAGCTCCCAATCATTCCACGATATTACGTAGCATCGATTAGCTCCCCCTTAATATCAGGCTCAATCCCGTGATTGGGCTGAATGGGCGTGGAAATGGGTTTACAATCAAACTGACAAACGTACACTGTCTCCTTCAACGACCCATAGAGGAATGCAGACTTAATATCCAACTGAAAAACCTCAAACTTCTTTTGGGCAGCAAAAGCCGGAAAGAGCCGTATTGCTTCTAGCCGCGCCACTTGTGTAAACACTTCGTCATAATCAATCCCTTCTACTTGTTTGAATCCTTGAACAACTAAACATGCTTTGTTCCGAACAATCCACTAGATGCCGTACTCTCAGTTTCTGAAACTGATTTAGCTCCTCTTGCATGGCCTCCACCCAGGCAGGCTCACGCAACGCCTCAGTAACAGATTTTGGCTCAATTTGAGAAATGAATGCAGAGTGCATCCATAACTCTTGAGTTCCATGAGTTCTCTCCAACTCAGCATACAATCTCTCTGCGTTTGCAACTTGACTTCTTGTCTGTACTCCAACAGACGGATTTCCAATGATCTGCTCCACAGGATGATTCACACGGACTCTAGTCACTGGCACTTGCGGGACCTCAACATCATGATTAAGATTTGTGATATTCTGGTCAACATCTTGATCATGAGAAACTGCATCTTCAAAAATATCATGATCATCCTCAGATGACTAATCATCATTCATTGCTCCTGAAGTGCCTTCCTCTGTTGGATGATTATCTTCAGCTTGATGAGAAACACCTTGATCATCAGCATTCTGCAGATCATATAACATCTGCAAGGATATTTCATCATCAGTAACATGAGGAGACAAGTTAAAAGACTCAAAAAGTTTATCATAATCGAAAAGACAATTTGGTCCTTTGCCTTCAGGTATAGGTGTATGTCTTTGAACATCCACATTATACCATAAATCCACAACACCCGTGCGTTTTTTAAACACACGTTTGTTGGGTAGGCTGTACCCAAGAATGAAACCTTCTTCAACTTTAGAGTTGAATTTAGCATCTTTCTTAAGCATGGTACACGGAGGCCTGAAAGGTTCCAAGTGTTCCAAATTTGGTTTTCGATTTTGAAGCAGTTCATAGCAAGTCTTATTATGTCTTTTCACAATTAGCACTCGGTTAAGAGTAAAACAGGCGGTCGCTACGGCTTCACTCCAGAATGTAATGGGGAGCTTTGAATCAACAAGCATAGTTCTAGCAGACTCAATCAATGTCAGATTCTTTCTCTCAGCAACACCGTTCATTTGTGGTTCATACGGTGCACTAAATTGTTGCTGAATGCCCTTTGAATTACAAAATTCTTCCATGTTTTGATTCTTGAACTCTGTCCCATTATCTGATCGAACACGCCTTACTCTTAACTTGTACAATGTCTCCAACCTGTTCACCAGCAAAACAAAATTTTCATAAGTCTCTGATTTAAACTTTAAGAACATTACCCATGAAAATCTCAAAAAATCATCGGTCACCACAAAACAGTATGATTCACCACCGATACTCTTCACATTAATCGGTCCAAACAAATCCATGTGAAGTAGTTCCAGTGGTTTATCAATAGAAAACACTATCTTTGTTTTATGGGACCTCCTTTTCTGTTTACCCTTCTTGCAAGACACACACACATCAAGGAGTTTAAAGTGTTTCACCGGTACTCCATCAACCAAGTGATTATGCACTAAATGATTCGTCTTCCTGATATGTATGTGACCCATCCGTCTGTGCCAAGACCTAGTATCCTGCTCGGTTGCCTTCGACACCAGACACCTCTCCACCTTGTTTACAGTCTCCGCCGTAGCCATGTCCAAAACATATAAATCCTTACTCCTGTAGGTAGTCATCAGTATCTGTAACATCAGTGCCGGAGCCGTACCGGAATAGTGATCTTAAACAGTAACATGAACAGTGAACATGTACGAACAACATACATTTCAGTGCAATTTTCTATTCATATCCATTGTCATTATCATTTGGTGTTGTCAAACAACAAGTCAGAAACATTTAACAGAAACAAGTTCAAAATTTTGGTTCTGGAGTCAGATAATTATCTGGCAATACAGAACCATCAGGTGATTTCTTGTTAGGATTTATTATGTATAAACGTATGTGAGGCTATACAGAACAAAACAGAACGGGTGTTGTTATGTGAATGCTAAATTGACGGGTTATTCGTATAGGTGACGATCTGTACGAATATATCTGAAGGTTTAACGTTCTGAATAATATCCAATGATTAGAAAACAATATTGAAAAGTATAGTTATCGTCGTGTTCGTACGGGTGACGATTCGAACGAATACGCGCGACGACCGTACGATTCAATTTAAACAGTAAACTAATATTTGAAAATTTAAAATAAATAAAAGATACTAGTTAATTTATTAGGAATCACAACTTAGATTAATTTTATAAATCTTATTTTATAAACCGTATCGTTTCATGATAAAACTCACGAGAAAACGACATTTTACGTGAAACTGTACGAGATCGAGCTACCGGGTATAGGAAGCTTCTATTGTGGCATTTAATTGCCATAAATTCATTCACCAAACCCTCTCTCTCTCTTAATTCTCGTCTCATCTCTCTCTCTCTAACTCTCTCTCTCAAGGAAAACCCACTTCTCTCTAAGAATTCTTGGTGAATTCTCAACAGATTTGCGAGTTTTTGGCGTCAAGACGACCCGCTCTTCACGAAGAACCCGGAAGTACAAGGAATCTAGTCTTTCGTCCACTGAAATTGAGGTAAATCGATGATTTAAATTCGGTTTTAGTAGAAATGTCACGACCCTTTTTAGTTTTGTTGTTTTAATCTCACTTAGCACTTAGGAACATTTATACGAATGCATGTAAATCATTAGGAAGTTCTAGGAATGATCTGCAACAGGTTAGGATTCGAAAGAGACGAAGAACATGAAGTTTATTGCAGGTTCGTGAGTAAATGTGGTCGGCCGAACCTTTTTGCCATGAAGCTCAAATACCACGAACCTGTAACAACAGCCTGCACCGAACCTATTACCTTCTGCAATGAACCTGGGTCATACCTGCAACGAACCTGTTAGCTGAGCCACAAACCTGTTGACTTTGGATAAGGTTCTGAACCGAACCTATTACCAACAATCAGAGAGCTGAACCCTTATAGGCCAAACCTTAAAGGTTCGTTTAGCTTCATTGTGGTCGAACCCAAGAGCTTGAACGAGCCTGTTAGTCCCGGATCTGATGTATACGAACCCTAGAAATCCCGAACCTTGGTCACTTGAAGAACCCCAACCGAACCTATCTTGGGCGAACCTATGACAAATCAGGTGCCTATAGCCGAACCTTTTGGCCGAACCCTGTGTCAAGACAGCCGAACCTTATATGTGGACTAACCAGAAGAATGAGCAACGAACCTAGGCTAGGAAACTAGGAACACCGAACCCTAAGATGAGGCTAATCTTAACATGGGCGAACCTAGTATGGACGAACCTAGTGCCACATCCTTTTCTACACCTCGGCCGAACCTCTAAACAAGTCATGGTGGCCGAACCTACCCCAAAACAACCGAACCCTTAGGTACTTTTAAAAAGGTTCGCTGCCCTTGGGGTTAATGAAACTCCAAATCATGAAACCTATATAATTTAACGTGCATGGGTCAACTAAATATGCATGAGTGCATGAGAATTCACCTAAGGTATACGTGAATGTGCAGGTATAGAACTAAAACCCTAATTATACATGCATGCATGGATCCATATTGTGTGGGTGTGTGTGTGTGCATGGGATGATAATTATGGTTCTATTAGATGAAACTACCATATAGTTATCGAGCGCCCAATATGGACAATTAACTTATGTAAGTTAATGGGTTATATTAAACCATGCAAAAGAACTTGAATGAAGATCAATAAGGAAACAAACACCATCAGTAGGTCTAATTGGGCTCAATGGGGCTGATTAAGGCCCGTCACTTGTCAAATACCATGTAATCCAAGTAATGAGAATTTTTTTAAAAATAAAATGTTTTATGAACCTAGTAAATTAAAATTAAATTGAAAGATTTTCTCAATAGATGTTTTAACTTAAAAATAAAATTTTCAAACATAATAATCAAAGATTTGTTGTAACTAATTACGGGCTATGGGTTACCAATGGGTAGCTAAGTTAGATTAATTAGATTAGATCATAGAAGCACTTAGCAAACTAGGACACTTAGTTACACACACCGAGACCAAGGCTTAGATACAACGACTAATACGCGTACTTATAGTATTCGAATTTCTTTAAACCAACTCAGGAACTGAAGAAACCTAAGCTACAAGAACGAGCGCGCATTTTGTGAAATATCAGTTACATAGCAACACAGGTGAGTTCATTGCCCCTTTTCTAAACATTTTTTGTTAAAACGCGGGGCTGAGAAGCATGCGTAAACTGTTTATTTAAATTGTTTACTTAAATGCTTTTAAATTTTATGTGTTTTACATGTATGATTTATATCCTAGATCATGTCTAAGTAAATTTTATGCAGGTTTTTACTAAGGTTATCTACTTATACTCTAAGTGGATAATTGGGTTAAACTAAACATTTCAACGAATCAAACGAAACTATTTTGACGAATCAGGTGTGTCATTTCAACGAATCAAACGAAATTATTTTGACGAATCAAGTGTGTCATTTCAACGAATCAAACGAAACTATTTTGACAAATCAAGTGTGTCATAATAACGAATCAAACGAAGCTATTTTGACGAATCAAGTGTGTCATTTCAACGAATCAAACGAAACTATTTTGACGAATCAAGTGTGTCATTTCAACGAATCAACTGAAACTATTTTGACGAAACAAGTGTGTGAGTTCAACGAATCAAACGAATAAACGAATCATTTTCAAGGGAAAGTCTGGGAAATATCAAAGATAACATATGCCAACGAAACAATACGAAACAAGGAACGAATCAAGTACGAAACAAGAAATCCTACATTTCAAGAAGTCCTAGCTAGACCGATTGAATTGTAGGTCATATGTTTGATGATATTTACAGAATTCCCTAACTACTAAGAACCTTGATTGATAGACTAGTCCACTCGAGTTGACCAAGGCCCAATCATTAGGACTTAGATTTTATTAAATGTTTATTTATTTATTTAAATTAAATATTTATGACTGTTTCTACAAATACTGTGGTTGATCATTATTGTGATGAACTTAAGGAATCAACATAGATTCCAAGTTATTGTATTTACAGGAAGAAAGAACTGAAGAATCATTGGTTTATTGGTAGGGGTAAAATGCTTAATTTTCATTAACACCAATGTCCCATGTGGATTAGTATGTGGTGGGACGGCGTCTGGGCAGGTTGTAGGCTCGACTCAGGTGTTTGCCCTATATATAAGCATACCGATCTGGATGATACATGTGATGTTAATGAGATTAAGGTTGTTACCCGAGGGTTTAACAAAGGTTTTGAGTGTACATTTGAACTATTGTGAATGGAAGTGTGTGTTAGGTAAAAATACTTAACTATCATTAACAACAGTGTCATATGCATATTAGTATTTGGTGGGATGGCGTCTGGGCGGGTTTGTAGGCTCGACTCAGGGGTATGCCCTTTATATAAGCATACCGATGTGGATATTACATGTGATGTTAATGAGGTTAGGGTCTTTACCGAAAGAGGTTTACAAATCATTTTCAATTACTAAATTATATGAACTCACCAACCATGTGTTGATTTTATTTTTGCATGACTTCTCAGGTGACGAACAGGTCAATTAAGAAGCTTATGCTTTTGGACTAGGACTTCAGATAGAAGACTTAGTATTTTTGGAACATCATTATACAATTATTTTGTATATCTTGTGCAGTTACAAGATAGATATCTTATGATGTTTATGATAGATTTACATTGATAAATTATGAATGATACGGATGTAATTTAACTTTGTAATTCTATTTTATTTAGCATTTCTCATTTAAATCATGTGCAATGTAAACAATCTGATCACTTGATTATCACTCACGATATCGCGCCTCGGGAACCTTCCGCCCGACGGGGACTCCGATCCAACCCCGCCGGCTTGGGGTGTGACAGTATCCATTCTTCAGGAATCTGAATTCCTTGTTGAAGCACATAACACTTCTTGTCATCAAACAACACCTTATACCCTTTATCACAAATCTGTGACACACTTAAAAGATTGTTAGTTAACTCCTTACAGTAATTCACATTGTCAAAGGAAACTTTACCATTAGTCAAACTACCACACCCGGTAATCTGACCACCTTTGTCACCTGCAAAATTTACATAACACACTTTCATTTCCCTGAATTCTTTCAACAATCCTAACTCTCCTGTCATGTGCCGTGAGCATCCACTATCAACAATCCAGCGACTGTTGATATGGCCCATGAATGCCACCTGCATAATAAATTAAAAATTTTGATCAGTACCAAAAGGGATGGCTCCCGCCATTCCGGCGTTGAGTCTCCCTGAATAGCCTCCTGCCATTCGGTTTTGATAAACTACTTGAAGACCCATCTTCCAAGTATTCATCCTTTCTCACCAAAAATTTATCATCTGACCTGTGTCTGAATTTCCAAAAAGAGTTAGATTTAACGTTTTGTTTTGAAAATTGTTTAGAAGAAAAATTGTCATAAAACTCATCATCAGATGATGATGTATTTTTCACCAATCTTTTAACATGTTTGTTTTCAAAAATTTTCTTTTTATGAATCTTTTCTTCCTTAACACAGACACACTCAGGATCAAATTTCCTGAGAATTTTCATCTCTTCTTCACTAGGCTTTACCCTCCTAGGACTCCCACCAGATTGGATCACCTGACTGTCATTAACATAATTCTTCCTGATCTTATGATTTGGACAATTTGCTAAAATATGTCCTTTTCCTCCACGAGTAAAACACTGTCGTGTTTCTCGTGGAGTAAAAGTATGAAATCTGTTGCAAATATCCAAATCACAGTCAGCAATGACATGACCCAATATCCCACATCTGTAGCATTTCCTTTGTGAAGTGCTCTTTGGTTTTAATTCATCACAACCTTTTGATGAACCCAAAGACTTAGATGCAACATATGGAGATAAAACTTTTTGCTTCAAACCAGTGGCTTTTGTTTTGGAATTATTCTTTTGAAAAAACGTTGATTTGCCCTTGTTTCCAGCCCCAATTTGATTACTCTTGTCAACCACCTTGACAAATGTCTTATCAACCTTTTCAGAAAAACCTTTTATTTTTGAAAAGCATTACTCGACTCTCCTTTCTGTGTAGTAGAAGACTTAACAAACACAGTTGGCTTAAGAGTGGAGGAAGTTTTGACTTTTAATCCTGGTTTGGAAGGTTAACCACTGCTTTCTCAGCTGATTTTGTTTCAGACTTTGATTTCTGAAATGTAGGACTCCTCTTCTCAACAAGGTTAACTTGTTGATGACCAATCATTCTCAGAATATCAGCTGGATATTCTGATTCTGTGATGTCCTCAATAATAGGAGCATCAAAATCAACAAATTCACTATCATGAGATGATGAACTTTCCACATCCTCAATCACTTGATTAGACACATTTTTCTTTAAAGAAACCAGATTAACTTCCAAATCTGGATCAAGTTGTGGTCTTGATACATAACTAGGAGGATGTGGCACAGCATGAAAACCAATTTCAGAAATATCATGCGAAGATCTTATCATAGCCGCAAAGTAATCGATGACATATGCAGAATTTTGGTAGTTTTAAGCTTGGCCTTGTTCAACTCAGCTTCAGCTTTGGCTGCTGATAATTCTACTTTCAACTTCTGTACTGGATCAAGATGCACAGACACAACATGGTTATTCTGTAAAACCTTGATTTTCAAATCTTCATTTTATTTACCCAAGTCAATTATCTTTTTATCAAAAGATTTTTCTCTTTCAATTAACTTTTTATTTGCCTCTGTACACTCTTTCAGATCAGCAGTCAGCTAAGAATTCATCTCTTTCAGTCTATCGATCATCTCAAGCAGATCATTATTTACCTCATTCACCTCATCCACTTTCTCCTTTCCTTTCCTAGAGTCTTCTTCCATCAAAGCCATGAAAGCTCCCATCAGATCATTGTACTGTTTGCCCCAGTCATAGCCCTCATCATCTTGACTCACAAGTGCTTTAGAAGAATCTTCAGATTTCTCTTTGTTTTTCTGATATTGATCTTGTGGCTTGAATGGATTTAGATTCCCTTGCGTCTTTGGGTTCTTGCATTCTCTGGCAAAGTGACCATGTTCACCACTGTTATAACACTGAGTAGATTTTGGATTGAATCCGAATTTGGTGTTGCGGTCAAAGGTGAATTTCTTTCCCGTCTTCTTCTCATACCGATTGATTCTGCGAATAACACTCACCAGTGCCCATTGCGTATCTATCAGTTCCATTTCATCCTCATCAATTTGTGCATAATCTTCAAAAGTCAGATTTGCATTCCCAATCCTTCCAGCAACTTGTTCATCGTATGCACTAACAACACAAGATAGAATAGACATACGATCCTTGACAGCTTCAACAGTAACTTTTCCAAGATTGGTAGTATTGAGCTGCACATGAGGTGGTATTGGGTCAGTCTTCTTTTCGTTGTTAGAATAGGATGAACTAGAACTTGAAGAAGCAGAATGAACATGAGTACTCTCTGAAGTACTGGATACAAATGCAGTCTGAATTTTGGCAGACGAAGCAGGTGGTGTAGTAACAGAACCACCATATAAGGAAGAATCTTGGGTGACATTCACTCGTCTCGCTTTCCGTTTATCTTTCATTTCTTGTTCCTCAAGCTTCTGAATAAATTCTACCAATGTTAATCCTGGTAGATTCTCCCTCAATATCAGCACCAAAGAGTTCCATTTATCAGGCAGGGCATCAACAAGACAGTCAATTTTCTCATCTTCAGAATAATCGATGCCACATTTTCTCACTTCAGTCAGCAAATGTCTGTATCTAGTGATTAAGGCATCCAAGCTTTCATTGCCAATGATGTTAAAATTTTCAAACTCCTTTCGAATATCTGTTTCCTTCATCTTCTTCAGATTCGTGTTTCCCTCAACTCTAGCTTTTAAGGCATTCCAAAGACTAGCAGTCTTGTGTTCATCGAATTGGTGTAGAATCTGGTTTGGAATAGCTTGACTCAATAACCAATATGCCTTTTTCTCTGAGTCATGTTTCTTTCGCTCATCGACATCTAATCGTTCTAAGAGTTGAATTAGATCAGTTCCAACCACTCTGGGTCTCTCATATGGGGATAGAATTCTCTCCCATAGATTAGTGTCTGTGCCATTAAGATGAGTTTCAAAGCGTCCTTTCCAGTTGTCATAATCAGCCAAGTCTAATAACTTTGGCACCTTGTTGGTACTACCCACTTCTGTCTCACTAATCAAAATACTCTGGAGCTTGGTATTCTGACTAGCCATAACTGCGTACATCTCAGACATGATTTCTAATTTTTATGCAGCGAACCTTTTCTGTAAAATTTCTTGCCGAACCTTTTCACTTAGGCGAACCTTCAATCAACCAAGCGAACCTAGAGAAGCGAACCATTAAACTCACGAACCTTGCTCACAAGCGAACCTTCTGACTGGCGAACCTTAAGATAAGCGAACCCTGAGACAAGCGAACCTTGATCCAAGCGAACCTTGAACCAGACGAACCTTGAACCAGACGAACCTTCAGATGAACTCTCACACGAACCTTGCAACTGAATCTCAGACAAACTTTGCACATTTACCAACGAACTATCACACGAACCTTGGCCGAACCTTGGACGAACCTTGGCCGAACCTTGTACGAACCACTTTAGAAAACACAACTGAACCTTAGAAAAAGCTCTTGAACAGCGAACCTTTTGCTCAGCTATCCACAGGTTCGCCTCATGAACCTGTACAGCAAAATTCAAAAATTTTGGGAGGGAAACCTTCCAAAACATAGACAAATCCTTCTGAATCTTCACAATAACACCACCAAATCTTCAATTGTTGTAATTCAACAACAATTGATGATAATATCAACTTCAAACAACAATCAATCAATCAAGAAAAGAAGAAATTTTACCTATAATTGATCTTCAAGTCTTCCAAACCTTCAAATCACTTGAATTCTTTGATTAACTTGTGTAGAACCTCACCAAATACTCTGATACCACTGTTGGTTTGGTGATTCGGATCAGGATCGATAAAGAAGTTCTACGAACTATCAACCACATGTGGAATCCATGTTTGATATGTATAGAATCAAAAGAAGACAAGCAATTTCATAAACACTCTTGTATTAATCAACAAATGATTACAAGTTCTTTCACACAGAAAGTGATCTCACACAGAGAAAATCCTTTCAGGTTTGCTGAAGTTCTATCAAAGTTGTGAAGAATTCAGACAAACCTCCTATACATACACACAGCTAATCAGCCGAACCTATCTAGAGCTGAACCTCTAGGTTCTCCAGCCGAACCCTAAGGTTAGGCGAACCTAGGTTGCCAAACCTATTGGTTCGCCGAACCTTCTCCAGGTTATAGGTTCGCCGAACCTATCAAAGCAATAGGTTCGCAGAACCTGTCTAGGTTCTTGGGCCAGATGAACCTTAGACAAACTTATTAACCAAACCTATTTAAAACTCAAAATAAATACAACTTTGAATAGCAAACTATTACATATATGCACTAACACACACCACTGAGTTCATCTGGTAATTTCAATCTGTACGCCACAGGACCAATACGTTCGATGATTTCGAACGGTCCCACGTATTGTGGTGCTAACTTGCCTTTCTTTTCAAAACGTACTACACCTTTCCACAGGGACACCTTTAACATGACACGGTCTCCCACTCGAAATTCCAACGGCTTGATCCGTTTATCGGCATAGCTCTCTTTCGTCTGCTCCTTGTCGCTTGTAACCTTTGTTGAATCTGGGCAATTTTGTCGGTAGTTTCCTGAATAAGCTCTGGCCCAGTTATACGATTATCTCCCACTTCGGTGCAACAGATCAGTGACCGACATTTTCGACCATAATGAGCCTCAAATGGTGCGCATCCGATGCTAGTATGGTAACTATTGTTGTAGGAGAATTCAATCAGTGGTAAATGAGAGTCCCAATTTCCACCGAAATCTAACACACAGGTTCTCAACATGTCCTCCAGGGTCTGAATCGTATGTTCGCTTTGACCATCCGTTTGTGGATGGTAAGTTGTACTCAGATTTAAGTGCGTCCCTAGAGATTTCTGCAATGATTGCCAGAACCTTGATGTGAATCTGCTGTCTCTATCTGAAATAATAGACAATGGTACACCGTGACGTACCATTATCTTATTGATGTATAATCTCGCCAGTTTATCTATCATGAAGGTCTCACGTATTGGCTAGAAATGAGCAGTTTTTGTCAAACGATCAATGATAACCCATATTGTATCATGACCACTGGAAGTGTGCGGTAGCTTGGTAATGAAGTCCATAGCTATTTGTTCCCACTTCCAGAGCGGAATCTCAAGCTGTTCCAGTAAACCTGACGGCTTCTGGTGTTCCGTCTTTACTTTTGCACACGTAAGGCATTAACCGACATACTCAGGTATATCCCTCTTCATTCCCGGCCACCAATAAAATCCCAGTAAGTCTTGGTACATTTTAGCAGCGCCTGGATGCACAGAGTATATGGTCTTGTGTGCTTCATCAAAGATAAGTCTTCTCAATTCTTCTACTGCCGGAATCCACATACGATCCTGGTAGTAGATGGCTCCATCAGGCTTTGTTTCAAACTCTTTCTCTGCTCAACAGTCAAGCTATTTCTTCAGGTTTCCTCGATCAACTGATTCTTGCTGTGCCTGAATAATCTTGTCACGTAAACTTGTCTGCACTGTCAAATTGTTTCTCTGCTCCACAGTCAAGTTCTTTCTTCAGGTTTCCTCGATCAACTGATTCTTGCTATGCCTGAATAATCTTGTCACGTAAACTTGTCTGCACTGTCATTCCCATTGCTCTGACAAGTAAGGGTTCGGCCCGTTCTTTCTGGATCAAGGAATCAGCTACAACGTTTTCCTTGCCCGGATGATACTTGATCACACAATCATAATCATTCAGAAGTTCAACCCAACGTCGCTGTCGCATGTTGAGCTCCTTCTAATCAAAGATATGCTGCAGAATCTTGTGATTAGTAAATATGGTACACTTGGTGTCATATAAGTAATGCCTCCAAATCTTCAATGCAAAGATTACAGCTCCCAGTTCTAGATCATGAGTAGTGTAATTCGTCTCATGAATCTTTAACTGTCTTGATGCATATGCGATAAATTTGTCCTGTTGCATTAGTACGCAACCAAGTCCCTGATGGGAGGCATCACAATACACTACAAAGTCATCACAGCCATCTGGGAGAGATAAGATTGGAGCATCACATAACTTCTGCTTCAATCTTTGGAAAGCATCTTCTTGTTTCTGCTCCCAAACAAACGGTTCACTTTTCTGACTTAGCTTAGTGAGAGGTAGAGCTATCTTAGAAAAGTTTGACATGAACCTTCTATAATAACCCCCCAATCCCTGATAAGACCGTATCTCCGTCGGTGTCTTCGGAGTATCCCAGTTCTTAATAGCTTCGATATTGGTAGGATCTACATGTATTCCATCGCTGTTGACTACATGACCCAGAAACTGAACTTCTCTTAGCCAAAATTCACATTTGGGGAATTTGGCATAGAGTTTCTCTTCCTTCAACAGCTCCAAGATATTCCTGAGATGTTGCTCATGTTCAGCTTTATTCTTAGAATAAATCAGTATGTCATCAATAAAGACGATAACAAACTGATCCAAATACGCCTTGCACACCCGGTTCATGAGGTCCATGAAAACCGCTGGTGCATTTGTTAGTCTGAAAGGCATCACCATAAACTCGTAATGCCCATATCTGGTTCGGAATGTTGTCATCGGTATATCTTCGTCTTGAACCTTAAGTTGATGATATCCCGACCGCAAATCAATCTTCGAAAAATACTGTGCTCCTTGTAATTGATCGAACAAATCATCAATCCTCGGTAATGGATACCGATTCTTGATAGTCAACTTATTCAGCTCGTGGTAGTCTATGCACATCCGAAATGATCCATCTTTCTTCTTCACGAACAAAACTGGAGCTCCCTAAGGTGAGTAGCTCGGTCTGATGAAACCCTTGTCAAGTAACTCTTGTACCTGGTTTGACGATTCCTGCATCTCTGAAGGTGCTAACCTATAAGGAGATTTAGCAACAGGAGTTGCTCCAGGAACTAAGTCAATACGAAACTCTACCAGTCACGCAGGTGGCAAACCTGGTAGGTCTTCAGGAAATACTTCAGGATATTCCTTCACTACCGGCACGTCTTGAATCTTTTTCTTGTCTTTCTCTTTCTCCACAACATGAGCCAAGAAAGCTACGCACTGCTTCGGTAAACACTTACGCGCCTTTATGCAAGAGATGATGTTGACACTTCGTTTTGCTTGATCCCCTCTGATTTCCAATACACGATCATTCGTCACTAGAATTTCGAAGCAGCTTTTCGGAACAGATGACTTCCACTTGATTAAGAGATAGCCAATCCATTCCAACAATGATGTCGAAACTACCCAACTCCATCGGTATCTAGTCGATGGTAAATGTATGACCATTAAGTGTCAATGGGCAATTCCTGTATACTGTACTAACTGTGACCTGTTTCTGTTAGCTACTTCTTTGAATTAAGGAGAATCTAACTGTTCCTCTATAGAATCTAGTTGGCATGCAAAATCGGTAGAGATAAAACTCTGATCCGCACCAGTGTCAAAAATAACAGATGCATAAAAATCATGTAAGAGAAATGTACCAGTGACCACGTGCGGGTCTTGGCGTGCAGTTGGAGCTCCTATAGCGAAAGCTCTTCCATGGGGTGCTGGAACTGCCGGTTGTGCTTTCTTCGGGCAGTTCCTTGCAAAGTGGCCAATTTCGCCACAATTGTAGCATCCACCGTTGTTCTGGTTGTTGGGTGGAGGGAGAGCTAAAGCAACAGTGTTGACTGCTTGATTAGGTGTCATCCGGTAGTGCTGGACCAATGGCCCTTTCGTCCACATCCCGTACATTGCTTGCAGGGAGCGTTAGCAGCATGATGATATTGACACTTGGCACATAATGGATATGCACCAATGTAAGGTCTTTTGTTAGGGTTCTGTGGTGCAGCTGCTATTTGGTTAAGAGAGGTGGCCATCGTATAGTTCTTGATGACCTTCTCTTTCTTCTTCGGTTGATGGTGGGGTTTCTTTGACGACTCTTCCTTGTGCTTGCCGGAGTCGGCCTTTTTCTTCAATGTTCCAGAGGCTACCATCAAATCAGTGAGTTTCCCTGACAAACTCACAGTAGACTCTACCGTCACAGGGTTTGCTGCAACGACTAAACCCTGCATGCAGGCGGGGAGTCCACCCACATATCTATCAATCCTCTTTTCCAATGTTGGTACCATGTCTGGCACCAAAGCAACCAACTCGTGATAACGAGTAGTGTAAGCCATGTGATCGCTCCATTCGTTACTTGGTTTGACAACTCGATCTCCAGTTTCTGTAGCTCGTTCTTGGGGCAAAACTCAGCTCTCAGCAATGTCTTGAACTCTTCCCATGGCATCGCTATAGGTTATTCCCTTCCCCTGGCTTGAATCTGTGAATTCCACTAGGTTAAAGCTCACTTGTTGAAAGATCCAGTAGAGTAGCGAACCTTGTGGTGCTCTGGACAACTGCTAATGTCCAGAGTGGTCTCCATCTTTTCAATCCGTTGGATTAAACCAACAGCTCCCTCAGTACCGCTAAAACTTGGCGGTTTACATATCACAAAGGACTTGTAGGAGTAATTGGATGCACTGCCAATATTCCTACTGACTTCCCCAGATGAATGCCCAGTGTTGTTGCCTTCGTTCTGAATACAGTTAAGCATATCCGGTATCACCTCCTTCAGCTGATTAGTCAGCTAGCTGCTCAGTAGTGTTGCCAAAGCAACGGTAGCAGGATCCAGGTTCGCGTTCGGGTTTGGAGGTGGAGTGTGTGGAGGAGGAGGAGGAGGCGGATGAGGAGAGTTAGGCGGCGTCGGTGTTGCCGAGTCTGGAGGTGAATTTGGTGGCGGTGGTGGTGGAGGCAGTAGGGGAGGTGGTCTTCTCGGCGGCATTCTGATCACAATCAATAAAATATCGGTTAGTGCAATGATTGAATGCAGAAGACACAATGCAAGTAAACTCCAATGTTCCCTACATGAGGGTCCCTAGGTTATATTCTGGGCCAAACCGTTTAAATAAGTGACCTATATTTCTCTATAACCATGGCTCTGATACCAATCTGTCACACCCCGAGACGGCGGGCCGAATCGTGTGTCCCGTATAGCGGAGGGTTCCAGGGGCGCGATATCGGGAATGATAATCGTGATGATCAGATTGTTTACATTGCACATGATATATAATGAGAAAATACTAAATGAAAATAGAATTAAAAAGTTAAATTACGTCAGTTCTGTTCATAATTTAACAATTTAAATCTACTATCAACATCATAAATTTTCTATCTTGTATCTGCACAAGATATACAAAATAATCGGTAAATGATGTTCCAAAAATACGCAGGTCCAAAATGTTAGGTCCTCTAACTAGTATCCTAGCCCAAAAGCATAACTTCTTAATTGACCTGTTCGTCACCTGAGAAGTCATGCAAAAGATCAAGTCAACACATGGTTGGTGAGTTCATATAGTTTACTATTGGAAAAGCAGCCTTGCAAACCTTTCGGTAACAAACCTAACCTTATTAACATCACATGTAATATCCAGTTCGGTATGCTTATATATAGGGCATACGAAAGGGTCGAGCCAACAACACGCCCAGACGCCATTCCACCAAATACTTAACCACATATGACATTGTTGTTAATGATAATTAAGCATTTTACCTACCATATACATAATGATAACATTTTTTTTTGCAAATGTTAGTGACTAAATGCATGAAATTATAAAATATGACATAAATCAGAATAGGTCCTAATTAATTAATTGTTTTATGGTCATATGAGTAAAAACTCAAGAATGCTTGTGTAAACTTAATACCAATTTGTTCTAATTATTATAAACACATCTTAATAAAAAAATAAATAAATAAATAGAGCTTGTAACCGAAGAACAGTAAGAGGATACAAAAGGTTATGAATTATTGCCATAAATTAAAGAAATTAACGATGACGACGGTAGTTCTTACTCCATATAAATCAACATTTTAATTACAATTGTTAATCATTTTCAAATCATAGTCAATTTCTCTGCTTCGTTTCCGAAATTGACTCTTGTGATCGGTAGTAATCATACACTGTGTACTTTCATATTTCCTTTAATCGACCACCGCCATCTTGGGTTTCCATCTCTGGTAAAAATTACGGTGACCAACGTTGATCATTGTGTTCCAACATCAGCAACAAAAGATCGTATTTGGGTTTAAAATTGTCACGAACAACTTAACTATCTTCACGATGGGTCCCGGTTGTCGTCTCCTTGCGAAGATCTAACACCGATTGAAATATCCACGAAGCCAAGTCAGAAACGTCATTGTGATTCGTGGTCTCAATGGATTAACTCAAATCAATAATTTGTTATCAAGCTGTTGTGCCAACAGGTAACCGCCTTCGAATCAGTCATTGTATATTTTTCTACGCTCACAAATCATTATAATCAAATATTAACCTGGGAGGTTTGGAACTTGGTTATAATCAAAGTTTACAGAAGAGATAAGAAGCCATATATATATATATATATATATATATATATATATTCAAGAATCAACTATCAAGTTTATTCGATTGGTTCCATTCATGTGTTGGCTTCAAAGCTAACATTTCGTTAGCTTAATTATTCACACCTTGCTTCCACGTGTTTGTGTGCGTATATATATTTATTTTCAATCAATCAACCAGTTAATTTGAGTAGAAAATAATATATACCGGTTGTATGAGAAATGATAATAAAGATACTTATGATCAAATCATATATGATATGATGATTCCAGTAGGTTGCACGTTAGTATTTGAAGTTGATAACTATGAGATAAGTGTGATTATTAATAGTTAAATATTAGTAGATTTATAATCCTTCAAATTATTAACAGATAAGTTACATTATATATGTAATAAAATCACAAATATTAATATAGTTAAACATGCATATATTGTAGGTCTTTTGTGAAGGTTGGGGTGAACTCGGTTACTTAGATCATAACTCACTTTTAAGGTACGGATAAATCTGAAAACTCTTCTATTATAATTCGTGTTTATCCTGATGTGATAGGTCAGGAATGAATACTCTGAATATATGTTGTATTTAGCTTATGAATATATGAATTATCAACCCTACTCTGAAAATGGTTATATCAACTATGTTAGAAATTAGTATTTTTTAGTTTTATCTTCGTAGCTTTAGTCATCTTTGTTTGATTAGGTATTTGTTATAAATTAGATGACTTAGTTATTTATTTATTTCGAATTATATTATTATAAATTGTATTCTGAACTCCGATGCCCGAGCAACCCTATCTATGGGGGTTCCATAGGCTTGTCATTGCGGCAACGATGACTTGGCACCAACCGTGACGGTACGATTAGACACGGCGTCTCCATTTTATTTTTTATATCTATGTACTCGTGAAGTACTTAGCTATATTTGTTAAGAGGCGTATGGACTAGTCCTAGGATATATCTGTTTCTGGTGGATGGTAAGTGTATGCCAACACCCCATCACACACATCTGGTACTTTGGGACTACAGCCCTCTATACAACCGTGGTTACTACTGTTCTATGGTATCTGAATCTGGCTCATTGGGTATTTCCTTAAAGATAAATGACTTAAGTAATCTGATATTTGAGGATCTGAAATTTGATACTATGAGATATAATCTGAGATATGATAATATTCTGATCTGTTAATTTATGATATATGTTAATGTTTATAACCAACCTAAAAATCTGTGATATAAAGAATAATATGACATGTTGTCTTAAATCTTAAGTCTGATATGTTAAGATGAAATCTGATTTTGCTATATTCCTATTAGTTTTTTTTTGTTTTATCCCACTAAGCTTCGCTCAGCTGCATTGTTTCTTGGCGGTAGGTTTTGCAGAGAAATAACAAGACTGGGTGAAGAGTGAACAACAAGACGAGAGTTCTAAAGAAAGAATAACTGTTAGATTTTTAATACTTATATTAAGACTTTTAATGAATTATTGGGATATTTATGATATTGTTTTTTTTTGAACTTATGTAAGAATCTGAATCTTAGTTCATATTTAATTCTGTCTTAATTAGTATGTCTGATTTTTGTAAAAGTGACACGTCAGCCCTAATCGGACTGAGGTGTTACAGTTATGGTATCAGAGCTTTAGGCTCTTTCCTGTAGAAAACTTGAACAAAATAATTAAGACATGTGAGGATAATGGGTAGTAGGGGTGTTCAAAAAAATCCGTACCCGAATCCGAAATATCCGAAAATCCGAATCCGAAATATCCGAAAAAATCGGATATCCGGAAGTTCGGATTCGGATACCTATTTTGAAAATTTTTGGATAGTTCGGATATCCGATATCCAAAACAGTTTTTTATTTCGGATATTTTTTCGGATATTCGGATATTTTTTTCGGATATTTTTTCGGATAATTTTCGGATAATTTTCGGATATCCGGATAATTTTCGGATATCCGCATAATTTTCGGATATTTGGATATCCGAAATATATGTTTTTAAATATTTTTATTTTTTTTTCTGATTTCGGATATCCGAATCCGAATCCGAAACTTCGGATATCCGAAAATGAACACCCCTAATGGGTAGACACGGGGTTAGTTTTCCAATAGCTATTGTTTCCACATGATGTGTGATCCCTTTCAGATGTCTTTAGAAGGTACTCCAAGTGATTCTGCTCTTTCTGCTGCTGTGACTCATGCCTTAGGAGAATTACTTCCTAGCATTACGCAACATATTATGCAACAACTGAATAATGCATCTCCACCACCTCCTCCTAACACTCCTCCTTATGTTCCTGAACCCCCACCATCTGACCCAGAATCAACCATTAGAAGAAATGCACCCGTGGGTATACACGTATGGTTAGAACGATTTCAAAAGTGAAAACCAAAGTCTTTCTCAAAGGCAACGACCCCAATAGAAGCTAAGGATTGGATTTCTCATATCGTGAAAATTTTTAGGGTGCTCGGGGTTGAAAATCAATACAAGACGAGGTTGACGGCATACAAGCTAGAAGAGGATGCTCAAAATTGGTGGGAGTCGATTTTACATGAAAGAGGAGGTGAACAGTTTGCAGAGACATTACCTTCGAAAGAATTTTGTACTCTTTTCTTTGATAAGTATTTCTCTAATGTGGATCTTGGTGCATATAAACGAGAGTATCATAACATTCGCTAACGAGATGATGAGGAACTGTCTAAGTTCAATGATCGTTTCTATCGACTTACTGGATTTCTTGGTTCTTCTGTTGGATCACCTGAGGAACAAGCAGAAAAATATCAGTGGGCTGTGTGTGATAGAATTCGTCGTGTGATTATACACTCTACATTTACTAATGTTGCTGAAGCAGTTCAAGCTGCAAAAAAGGTAGATATGGAGAGGAATGAATTTTTGAAAACTTCTGATAGCAAAAAGAGGGCAGAGATGGTCAGCATGTTCAGTCTGGTAGTCAATTCTCATCGCAAGGATAATAATAATGACCGTCGAATTCAGGGAAATCAAACCTCAGGAGGTCAAGCTAAGTCATGGCAGGGTAAGAGTAAGAAACATGGTTCAAACAAGGCATACCAATCACCGATTCCAGCTCAACCATTAAATTAGCGAGGCAATTCAAATTTAGTTTTAACTCCTTTATGTAGCAAGTGTGGTAATCGACACCCAGGTCCTTGTCGCCGAGCTTCTGGAGCATGTTTTCGTTGTGGGCAAATTTGGCACTTGGTCAAGGATTGTCCTAAACCAGCAAACACACAGGAAGGAAATAATAAGGGTGCTATTGTTCCTCGTACTACAGGTGGACGTGTGTTTACTCTTACTGCTGGCGAGGCTGCTAACACTCCAGGTTAGTTTTCTCATATATGTTTCATGCATGATTACGATACACTTGTTTATTAAGCATGACACATTAAATTTATTAGTATCTCAGTTTCTATTCATATATTAGGTACTGTTTCTGGAATTATGTATCATGGTGAACGAGAGGTTTATGTTCTATTTGATACGGGGGCAACCCATTCTGTAGTTTCTCATATATTTGCTAGACATATTAATATTACACCTGTACCACTTGACTCTGCTCTAGTGATTTCTACTACAAGTGGGAGTTCAGTCATTATCACTCATATCTACTATGATTTTCCATTACGTTTAGACAATAGTATCTGCAAAGCAAATCTGTTTCCCATGAAAATGGGAGAGTTTGATGTTATTTTGGGCATGGATTGGTTGACTCAACACCGAGCAACCATAGATTGGTATTCCAAACGTGTCTTATTTGGAGATTTTCGATATCCTAAGTTTATTTACCAGGGAATTCAACCTCGAAAATCTATTAAAGTCATATCCGCACTGAAAGCTCAAAAACTCTTGTCCCATGGATGCCACGGATTTATAGCTGCGATTAAGGATATGTCGACAGACACACCTCGAATCGAAAACTTTCCGATTGTCTGTGATTTTTCTGATGTCTTCCCAGAGGAATTACCAGGGATACCACCAGATTGTGAAGTAGAATGATCTAATTCCTGGTTCAGAACCTATCTCTAAAGCACCTTATAGGATGGCCCCTTTGGAATTGAAAGAACTAAAGGAGCAACTACAGGAATTGTTGAAACTTGGGTTCATTAGACCGAGTGTTTCACCTTGGGGAGCACCTGTGTTGTTTGTGAAGAAGTAGGACGATAGTATGCGGCTATGTATCGACTATCGAGAAATCAACAAAATCACCGTTCGTAATCAGTATCCTCTACCACGTATAGATGATCTCTTCGACCAACTTCAGGGAACCAAGTTTTTCTCGAAGATAGATCTCAGATCGGGTTACCATTAACCTAAGGTGAAAGATCAATATGTTTCTAAGACTGCATTCAGAACACGTTATGGTCACTATGAATTTCTAGTCACGCCTTTCGGGTTGACAAACGCTCCAGCTGTTTTTATGGATCTCCTGAATAGAGTGTTTCATAAATATCTGGATCGTTTTGTAATCGTTTTTATTGATGATATCCTGGTATTTTCTAAAAGTAGAGAAGAACACGAAAATCATCTTCGTACCGTTCTAGAAACTCTTCGACAAAAGAAATTGAATGCGAAATTTTCTAAATGTGAATTTTGGCTCGAACAAGTCGCGTTTTTAGGCCATGTTGTATCAGCGGAAGGTATTACTATGGATCCGGCGAAGGTTGAAGCTATTACTAAATGGCCCAGACCGACCTCTGTTACTGAAGTTAGAAGTTTTCTGGGTTTAGCGGGATATTATCGACGCTTTGTGGAGGGATTTTCTAGTGTGGCATTACCTCTGACTCAACTCTTGAGGAAAGGTGTAAAGTTCACCTGGAACGATGATCGAGAAAAGAGTTTTGAGGAATTGAAAAGAAGATTAGTGTCAGCTCTTATTATTACTCTACCTTCTGGTTCTGGTGGCTGCCAAATCTATAGCGACGCCTCAAAGAAAGGCCTTGGTTGTGTTCTCATGCAGCACGGGAAAGTTCTTGCCTATGCTTCACGACAACTTAAACCTTACGAAGTAAACTACCCGACACACGATCTAGAGCTAGCAGCTGTAGTTTTTGCACTCAAGATTTGGCGACATTATTTATATGGAGAAACATGTGACATCTTCACTGACCATAAGAGTCTCAAGTACATTTTCACTCAGAAAGAACTTAATATGAGACAAAGAAGATGGTTAGAATTGCTCAAAGATTATGATGCTAACATTCAATATCACCCTGGTAAAGCTAATGTTGTGGCTGACGCACTTAGTAGGAAGAATTTTGGAAGTTTGGCATGCCATAGTATTGAACCCCATATTATATCGGATTTAGATAGGATAGGGATCGGGTTACAATTTGGTGACTCTAATGGGTATTTAGCCAGACTGAAGATAGAACCAAATCTTATCACACGAATAAAAGAAGCTCAAGAACAAGACGGTGAACTTTGGGCGATCTTAGAGAACTTAAAAGTGGGGAAACAATCTGAATTTCGAGTTGATGAACAGGGAGTGATTTGGAGTGGTAAGAGATTATGTGTGCCCGATGATCCTACTCTTTGTGAAGCATTATTGGCTGAGGCACACAGTTCTCCATTTTCTATTCATCCGGGCTCAACCAAGATGTATAGAGATTTAAGGCAAAATTTCTGGTGGAGTGGTATGAAAGAAGATGTGGCTAGATATGTGCCTCAATGCATGACTTGTCAGCAAGTGAAGATTGAGCATCAAAGAGCTAGTGGGTTGTTGCAGCCATTAGACATTCCAGTTTGGTAATGGGATGATGTATCTATGGATTTTGTTACAGGTTTACCAAAGACTTCTAAGAAGAATGATGCTATTTGGGTTGTAGTTGATAGACTCACAAAGTCAGCTCATTTCTTACCTATTCAGAAGGGTTATTCAGTGAGTAAACTTTCTGAAATATTTCTTCGTGATATTGTTCGACTTCATGGTACTCCATCTTCTATTGTATGTGATAGAGATCCGCGTTTCACATCACGATTCTGGAAAGGTTTACAAATGGCTTGGGGAACAAAGTTGAGATTCAGTACTGCTTTTCACCCACAGACTGACGGCCAATCTGAACGAACAATTCAAACATTGGAAGATATGCTTAGAGCATGCGCACTGGAATGGACGGGTAACTGGGATGAGTACTTGTGCTTAATTGAATTTTCTTATAATAACAGTTGGCAGGCCAGTATCGATATGGCTCCATTTGAACTGCTGTATGGTCGAAAATGTAGAGTACCCATATGTTGGAATGAAGTTGGAGAAAAGATGATTGAACGTCCTGAACTGGTGCAGATAGCGAATGAGAAAGTTACCATAGCTCGTGAAAAACTAAAAGAAGCACAAAGTAGACAAAAGAGCTACGCAGATCGGCATCGACGAGCCTTGGAGTTTAATGTTGGTGACAACGTATTTCTGAAAGTTTCACCATGTCGAGGTGTTAGAAGATTTGGCATAAAAGGGAAACTTAGTCCTCGATTTATTGGGCCTTTTGAAATTTTGGAGCGAGTTGGTGAAGTCTCCTACCGTTTGGCTTTACCGCCACAATTTTCGCATGTGCATAACGTTTTTCATATATCACTTCTGAGGGGATATAATTATCATCCTCTTCATGTTGTGAACTATCCGTTCCATTTGATTCAAGAAGACTTGTCACTTGAGGAACAACCAGAGACTATTTTGGATAGGCAAGAGTGTGTGATGCGTCGGAAAACTATTCCTTTTGTTAAAATACTGTGGAAAAACCATTCAGAGCGAGAGGCTACATGGGAGGTCGAAGAAATGATTCGCTCACAATATCCTGGTCTGTTTGATAAATAAGGTATGTTATCTTCTTTAAGTTTTGATATTAGATTATCTAATTTATGAATTATCTGTTATGACCTAGGTTAGATTGGTGATAACTATATGGTCGTTATTATGTTAATTGAATATATGTCGTAGCTTAAGAAACTCATTGGTAGGTTTTTACGTTTGTTGATTGTTTGAAGGTTATATTTTTTTCTAGAAATTTCGAGGACGAAATTAATTTTAAGGGAGGTAGAGTTGAAATACTTGTAATATTTTAATTATGTTAGTAAACATGATTTATGCTATATATATAATGATAACGCAAATGTTAGTGACTAAATGCATGAAATTATAAAATATGACATAAATCAGAATAGGTCCTAATTAATTAATTGTTTTATGGTCATATGAGCAAAAACTCAAGAATGCTTGTGTAAACGTAATACCAATTTGTTCTAATTATTATAAACACATCTTAATAAAAAAATAAATAAATAAATAGAGCTCGTAACCGAAGAACAGTAAGAGGATACAAAAGGTTATGAATTATTGCCATAAATTAAAGAAATTAACGATGACGACGGTAGTTCTTACTCCATATAAATCAACATTTTAATTACAATTGTTAATCATTTTCAAATCATAGTCAATTTCTCTGCTTCGTTTCCGAAATTGACTCTTGTGATCGGTAGTAATCATACACTGTGTACTTTCATATTTCCTTTAATCGACCACCGCCATCTTGGGTTTCCATCTCTGGTAAAAATTACGGTGACCAACGGTGATCATTGTGTTCCGACATCAGCAACAAAAGATCGTATTTGGGTTTAAAATTGTCGCGAACAACTTAACTATCTTCACGATGGGTCCCGGTTGTCGTCCCCTTCTGAAGATCTAACACCGATTGAAATATCCACGAAGCCAAGCCAGAAACGTCATTGTGATTCGTGGTCTCAATGGATTAACTCAAATCAACAAGTTGTTATCAAGCTGTTGTGCCAACAGGTAACCGCCTTCGAATCAGTCATTGTATATTTTTCTACGCTACAAATCATTATAATCAAATATTAACCTGGGAGGTTTGGAACTTGGTTATAATCAAAGTTTACAGAAGAGATAAGAAGCCATATATATATATGTGTGTGTGTATATATATTCAAGAATAAACTATCAAGTTTATTCGATTGGTTCCATTCATGTGTTGGCTTCAAAGCTAACATTTCGTTAGCTTAATTATACACACCTTGCTTCCACGTGTTTGTGTGTGTATATATATTTATTTCCAATCAATCAACCAGTTAATTTAAGTAGAAAATAATATATACCAGTTGTATGGGAAATGATAATAAAGATACTTATGATCGAATCATATATGATATGATGATTCCAGTAGGTTGCACGTTAGTATTTGAAGTTGATAACTATGAGATAAGTGTGATTATTAATAGTTAAATATTAGTAGATTTATAATCCTTCAAATTATTAACAGATAAGTTAGATTATATATATGTAATGAAATCACAAATATTAATATAGTTAAACATGCATACATTGTAGGTCTTTTGTGAAGGTTGGGGTGAACTCGGTTACTTAGATCATAACTCACTTTTAAGGTACGGATAAATCTGAAAACTCTTCTATTATAATTCGTGTTTATCCTGATGTGATAGGTCAGGAATGAATACTCTGAATATATGTTGTATTTAGCTTATGAATATATGAATTATCTACCCTACTCTAAAAATGGTTATATCAACTATGTTAGAAATTAGTATTTTTTAGTTTTATCTTCGTAGCTTTAGTCATCTTTGTTTGATTAGGTATTTTTTATAAATTAGATGACTTAGTTATTTAGTTATTTCGAATTATATTATTATAAATTGTATTCTGAACTCCGATGCCCGAGCAACCCTATCTATGGGGGTTCCATAGGCTTGTCATTGCGGCAACGATGACTTGGCACCAACCGTGACGGTGCGATTAGACACGGCGTCTCCATTTTATTTTTTATATCTTTGTACTCCTAGAAGTACTTAGCTATATCTGTTAAGAGGCGTATGGACTGGTCCTAGGATATATTTGTTTCTGGTGGATGGTAAGTGTATGCCAACACCCCATCACACACATCTGGTACTTTGGGACTGCAGCCCTCTGTACAACCGTGGTTACTACTTTTCTATGATATCTAAATCTGGCTTATTGGGTATTTCCTTAAAGATAAATGACTAAAGTAATCTGATATTTGACGATCTGAAATTTGATACTATGAGATATAATTTGAGATATGATAATATTCTGATCTGTTAATTTATGATATATGTTAATGTTTATAACCAACCTAAAAATCTGTGATATAATGAATAATATGACTTGTTGTCTTAAATCTTAAGTCTGATATGTTAAGATGAAATCTGATTTTGCTATATTCCTATTAGTTTTTTTTTTGTTTTATCCCACTGAGCTTCGCTCAGCCGCATTGTTTCTTGGCGGTAGGTTTTGCAGAGAAATAACAAGACTGGGTGAAGAGTGAACAACAAGACAAGAGTTCTTAAGAAAGAATAACTATTAGATTTTTAATACTTATATTAATACTTTTAACGAATTATTGGGATATTTATGATATTGTTTTTTTTTTTTTTGAACTTATGTAAGAATCTGAATCTTAGTTCATATTTAATTCTGTCTTAATTAGTATGTCTGATTTCGGTAAAAGTGACATGTCAGCCCTAATCGGATTGGGGTGATACAGTTATGGTATCAGAGCTTTAGGCTCTTTCCTGTAGAAAACTTGAACAAAATAATTAAGACATGTGAGGATAATGGGTAGACACGGGGTTAGTTTTCCAATAGCTATTGTTTCCCACATGATGTGTGATCCCTTTCAGATGTCTTCAGAAGGTACTCCAAGTGATTCTGCTCTTTCTGCTGCTGTGACTCATGCCTTAGGAGAATTACTTCCTAGCATTACGCAACATATTATGCAACAACTGAATAATGCACCTCCACCACCTCCTCTTAACACTCCTCCTTATGTTCCTGAACCCGCACCATCTGACCCAGAATCAACCATTAGAAGAAATGCACCCGTGGGTATACACGTATGGTTAGAACGATTTCAAAAGTAGAAACCAAAGTCTTTCTCAAAGGCAACCACCCCAATAGAAGCTAAGGATTGGATTTCTCATATCGAGAAAATTTTAAGGGTGCTCGGGGTTGAAAATCGATACAAGACAAGGTTGGCGGCATACAAGCTAGAAGAGGATGCTCAAAATTGGTGGGAGTCGATTTTACATGAAAGAGGAGGTGAACAGTTTGCAGAGACATTACCTTGGAAAGAATTTTGTACTCTTTTCTTTGATAAGTATTTCTCTAATGTGGATCTTGGTGCATATAAACGAGAGTATCATAACATTCGCCAACGAGATGATAAGGAACTGTCTAAGTTCAATGATTGTTTCTATCGACTTATTGGATTTCTTGGTTCTTCTGTTGGATCACCTGAGGAACAAGCAGAAAAATATCAGTGGGCTGTGTGTGATAGAATTCGTCGTGTGATTATACACTCCACATTTACTAATGTTGCTGAAGCAGTTAAAGCTGCGGAATAGGTAGATATGGAGAGGAATGAATTTTTGAAAACTTCTGATAGCAAAAAGAGGGGCAGAGATGGTCAGCATGTTCAGTCTAGTAGTCAATTCTCATCGCAAGGATCCGTCCAAAATAATAATGACCGTCGAATTCAGGGAAATCAAACCTCAGGAGGTCAAGCTATGTCATGGCAGGGTAAGAGTAAGAAACATGGTTCAAACAAGGCATACCAATCACCGATTCCAACTCAACCATTAAATCAGTGAGGCAATTCAAATTTAGTTTTAACTCCTATATGTAGCCAGTGTGGTAATCGACACCCGTGTCCTTGTTGCCGAGCTTCTGGAGCATGTTTTCGTTGTGGGAAAATTGGGTACTTGGTCAAGGATTGTCCTAAACCAGCAAACACACAGGAAGGAAATAATAAGGGTGCTATTGTTCCTCGTACTACAGGTGGACATGTGTTTACTCTTACTGCTGGCGAGGCTGCTAACACTCCAGGTTAGTTTTCTCATATATGTTTCATGCATGATTATGATACACTTGTTTATTAAGCATGACACATTAAATTTATTAGTATCTCAGTTTATATTCATATATTAGGTATTGTTTTTGGTATTATGTATCTTGGTGAACGAGAGGTTCATGTTCTACTTTTATACGGGGGCAAGCCACTCTGTAGTTTCTCATATATTTGCTAGACATATTAATATTACACCTGAACCACTTGACTTAGCTCTAGTGATTTCTACAAGTGGGAGTTCAGTCATTATAACTCATATCTACTATGATTGTCCATTACGTTTAGACAATATTATCTGCAAAGCAAATCTGTTTCCCAAGAAAATGGGAGAGTTTGATGTTATTTTTGGCATGGAATGGTTGACTTAACACCGAGCAACCATAGACTGTTATTCCAAACATGACTTATTTGGAGATTTTCGATATCCTAAGTTTATTTACCAGGGAATTCAACCTCGAAAATCTATTAAAGTCATATCCGCACTGAAAGCTCAAAAACTCTTGTCCCATGGATGCCACGGATTTATAGCTGCGATTAAGGATATGTCGACAGACACACCTCGAATTGAAAACTTTCCGATTGTCTGCGATTTTTCTGATGTCTTCCCAGAGGAATTACCAGGTTATGAATTATTGCCATAAATTAAAGAAATTAACGATGACGACGGTAGTTCTTACTCCATATAAATCAACATTTTAATTACAATTGTTAATCATTTTCAAATCATAGTCAATTTCTCTGCTTCGTTTCCGAAATTGACTCTTGTGATCGGTAGTAATCATACACTGTGTACTTTCATATTTCCTTTAATCGACCACCGCCATCTTGGGTTTCCATCTCTGGTAAAAATTACAGTGACCAACGGTGATCATTGTGTTCCAACATCAGCAACAAAAGATCGTATTTGGGTTTAAATTTGTCGCGAACAACTTAACTATCTTCACGATGGGTCCCGGTTGTCGTCTCCTTGCGAAGATCTAACACCGATTGAAATATCCACGAAGCTAAGCCAGAAATGTCATTGTGATTCGTGGTCTCAATGGATTAACTCAAATCAATAATTTGTTATCAAGCTGTTGTGCCAACAGGTAACCGCCTTTGAATCAGTGATTGTATATTTTTCTACGCTCATAAATCATTATAATCAAATATTAACCTGGGAGGTTTGGAGCTTGGTTATAATCAAAGTTTACAGAAGAGATAAGAAGCCATATATATGTGTGTGTATATATATATATTCAAGAATCAACTATCAAGTTTATTCGATTGGTTCCATTCATGTGTTGGCTTCAAAGCTAACATTTCGTTTGCTTAATTATTCACACCTTGCTTCCACGTGTTTGTGTGTGTATATATATTTATTTCCAATCAATCAACCAATTAATTTGAGTAGAAAATAATATATACCGGTTGTATGAGAAATGATAATAAAGATACTTATGATCGAATCATATATGATATGATGATTCCAGTAGGTTGCACGTTTGTATTTGAAGTTTATAACTATGAGATAAGTGTGATTATTAATAGTTAAATATTAGTAGATTTATAATCCTTGAAATTATTAACAGATAAGTTAGATTATATATATGTAATAAAATCACAAATATTAATATAGTTAAACATGCATACATTGTAGGTCTTTTGTGAAGGTTGGGGTGAACTCGGTTACTTAGATCATAACTCACTTTTAAGGTGCGGATAAATCTGAAAACTCTTCTATTATAATTCGTGTTTTTCCTGATGTGATAGGTCAGGAATGAATACTCTAAATATATGTTGTACTTAGCTTATGAATATATGAATTATCTACCCTACTCTGAAAATGGTTATATCCACTATGTTAGAAATTAGTATTTTTTAGTTTTATCTTCGTAGCTTTAGTCATCTTTGTTTGATTAGGTATTTGTTATAAATTTGATGACTTAGTTATTTATTTATTTCGAATTATATTATTATAAATTGTATTCTGAACTCCGATGCCCGAGCAACCCTATCTATGGGGGTTCCATAGGCTTGTCATTGCGGCAACATGACTTGGCACCAACCGTGACGGTGCGATTAGACACGGCGTCTCCATTTTATTTTTTATATCTATGTACTCGTAGAAGTACTTAGCTGTATCTGTTAAGAGGCGTATGGACTGGTCCTAGGATATATTTGTTTCTGGTGGATGGTAAGTGTATGCCAACACCCCATCACACACATCTGGTACTTTGGGACTGTAGCCCTCTGTACAACCGTGGTTACTACTGTTCTATGATATCTGAATCTGGCTCATTGGGTATTTCCTTAAAGATAAATGACTTAAGTAATATGATATTTGACGATCTGAAATTTGATACTATGAAATATAATCTGAGATATGATAATATTATGATCTGTTAATTTATGATATATGTTAATGTTTATAACCAACCTAAAAATCTGTGATATAATGAATAATATGACCTGTTGTCTTAAATCTTAAGTCTGATATGTTAAGATGAAATCTGATTTTGCTATATTCCTATTAGTTTTTTTTGTTTTATCCCACTGAGCTTCGCTCAGCCGCATTGTTTCTTGGCGGTAGGTTTTGCAAAGAAATTACAAGACTGGGTGAAGAGTGAACAACAAGACAAGAGTTCTGAAGAAAGAATAACTATTAGATTTTTAATACTTATATTAAGACTTTTGACGAATTATTGGGATATTTATGATATTGTTTTTTTTTAACTTATGTAAGAATCTGAATCTTAGTTCATATTTAATTCTGTCTTAATTAGCATGTCTGATTTCTGTAAAAGTGACACGTCAGCCCTAATCGGACTGGGGTGTTACAGATAGAATTAGGGTGCTTCGGTCTGGAGTCACTCGACGAAGTAGATAGTGCTTCGGCTAGGTCCATTCGGCCAAAGGGTGTTAGGTGGATCCTATTCTGCGAGTTGAGCTTGGCCATTCGGTGAGCTGAGGTTGGCCATTCGACCTGTTTAAACCCCACCTCGATGGCAGCCCTATTTTAAATATAGTGACTACCCCAAGATGTGTAACAAGTTCCTAACTTACCTAAGAGGGTTTTTGTGGTGTTTCCCTAAGGGTTTGAACTAAGGGTTTTGAAAACCCTAAAACCAAAATGAAACTTTGAATCTACCTCAAAACTGATGGATCCAAGCTCTGATCTGCTGTAATTCTATGATCTACGAGTTGTGGTGGTCGTTTTGACACCAAAAACACAAGATTTCGTGGAGAAATGAGAGAGTTATGGTGTGAGGTTCTAGAGAGAGAAAGTAGAGAGAGTGTGGTGAACGAAAATGGAGTTAAAATCTGGTTGGTATTGGTGGTTGTGGCATTCAATGCCACATTAAATGGGTTCAATTTACCTGGTTACGTTCGGGTTCGTTTGGTTTCGCTCGGTTTCGCGTAAAACGTCGGTTTTCCTTTATTTTCGTAACGAAACGTTATGGTTTTAAAACGAAGTTTATAAATTTATTTTAGGTGGTAATTCCTAGTAAATTAACTAAATATCTTCCATTTATTTTAAATTTCTGAAAATATTTAATTTACTGTTTAAAATCGAATCGTATAGTCGTTGCGCGTATTCGTTCGAATCGTCACCCGTACGAATACGACGATAACTACACTTTTCAATATGGTTTTCTAATTATTGAATATTATTCCGAACGTTAAACTTTCAGATGTATTCGTACAGATCGTCACCTATACTAATAATCCGTCGATTTAGCATTTACGTAACGACGTTCGTTGTTTTTTTGTTCTATAAAGCCTCAGCTACATTTATACATAATAGAATCCTAAGTAACAATCACATGATGGTTCTGTACTGCCAGATAATCATCTGACTGATAAATCATGTTTCTGAGTTTTGTTTCTGAAATGTTTCTGAAATGTTTCTGAAATTGTGCTATGATACATGAAATGATAATGATATATGAACAAAAACTAAAATGTATACCTGATTTACTGTTCATGTTACCGTTGATATCACTGTTCCGGTACGTTTCCGGCACCGATGTTACAGTAGAGTCCAGCTACCTGCCTTATCAGCCGCCAGCCCATCACTGTTTCGATATAATACAATACTGTTCTTGCCTAGCGTAATCAACTGTAATTAAATAATATATACTTAACTAAAAACCTTATAACACACAAACATGAACATATGAATCACATACGCACATTAACATTTTGAACAAGAATCACACTGATATAAAGACTATCATGTACACATTGTTGTATCCTGATCTATGACTACCATGACTAAATGTACAGATGTTACAACAGTAATAATAGTTTTCTAATGACAAACCGCGACAAAAAATTAAGAAACGCGAAAAAAATAAACGAACCGCGGCAAAAGATTCAAAAAACACTTAATAGTTTTGAATTAATTTAAAATATTTATTTTTAACAATGAACTTTGAACTCTTATTTTTAAAGTCACCTCTCACTTACTCACATATTTTTAATATGCACACGAGTTTAACACATCATTAAGTTATCGAATAGAAGTCATGATTATATTAATTTGATTGCAATAGCCTCATGAATGTTTATATATATTTCAAACCAAAATGGTCATACTATGATTATAATTTTTATATTTTTAGAAAACATTTTGAGAAATATATGATATAAAATTTAAAATAAATAATTATAAAATTCACTTATTTAATCCGTGTAATACATAAGTTTTTAACCTACTTATATACACACAGTAGCCTAACTATTATGTGCCTGCTATCCATGGGTAACATTTCCGGAAGTTATATAATCGATTTTAAGCAGCTAAACAATTACTTTACTATATATACGTTTACGATCTCCATGAGCAGTAATAATAGTTTTCTAATGAAAAACCGTGACAAAAAATTAAGAAACACGGCAAAAAAATAAACGAACCACGGCAAAAGATTCTTAGAACACTCTCAATAGTTTTGAATTAATTTGAAATTTTTATTTTTAACCATAAACTTTGAACTCTTATTTTTAAAGTCACCTCTCACTTACTCACATATTTTTTAATATGCACATGATTTTAACACATTATTAAGTTATCGGATAAAAGTCATGATTATATTAATTTGATCACAATAACCTCATGAAGGTTTATATAAATTTCAAACCTGAACGGTCACAAAAACTTTGCGCGTTATTCACAAGCCTATAATGTGTCCATATATAATTTTGTTCGTATCTAGTTCACAAACGATTTAGATTTAATAATTAATAGTACTATTTATCTAATAATAATTATTATTATAATTAGCTAATACTTATAACCAAATAATATTAATAATTAAATATTCATTAAAGTTAAATAATATTATTAAAATAACAATAATAATAATTAGAAAACGTAAATGATTTTTTTTATGGTTTTTACTGATCGACTCAATTCGAAAGAATTGTTTAATCTTAAAGGAGATCTATTATTGTTAACACAATCATAATCAAATACTTATATCAGCATAGCTCGCTTATTCATTTTGATACATGAAATCATGAGGGAATACCCGCGGCAACGCGCCAGGTACCTCTAGTTTTATAAACATAATGACATAATTATTATAATGTTAGACTAATAATAATAAAGTTTAGTTTAATTATTTCCATGTAAAAACATTTTTCACGTGATGAGTACAGTGTAAAAGTAATGATTATTTACATATATCCCTCTAATGAGAATCTTTATTACATATTTATTTATGCTTTAAAATCAATTACATAGATGGAGAAAAATATGTAATTAATTATTTTATTTGAAAAAGTAAATATCTTTTATAAAGAGGAAATTTGTAATTTATTTTTACTTAGGTATATCTATACTATATACTAAATAAAGGTTTTAATATGCCACTTGTCAATATTCTAAGCCACTTAATGATTTTTCTCGCCTCTCTCTCATCATAAATATTTCTATGCCATATTTTTAATAAATTTTGATTTTTTTTATCTTTTATCTCCTATTAAATATTAATGATTTTATTTAATTTATTAAATAATATGATTAAATTATGAATCAATTATTTAATTTTTTTATAAAATGTCCTTGAAGAATATGTATTATGTTATTTTAAAAATAATTTTCAAATTCAAATATTTAACATGTCTAAATGTTTAATACATCTATTGTGACACCCAGCAATTTATGGTAAATTGCAACTCTTACAACTTTACATTTCACATTCATACTCGTTGCATTTCATTTAATTATGGTTAATTAGATGAACTGCAACAAACACAAACACAAACACATAAACAATAATTCGGAGAATTATTAAATTGTTCATTACACGTTGATTAGGATTAATCAAGCGTGCAAACACTTCGTAAAACACTAACACAAACTATCCAAGATAATCCGAAGAATTCTCGAAACACACATACGAGTCTCACGAACGTTGGTGATCAAACCTATGTGCTATTATATGATTATGTGCTAAACATGCGTTAGATGTTTAGGATAAACGTTGGGAATCGAGTACGAGCGAAATCGAATCATCGAAATCGAAAAACATGAAAATGGACCCGTCGCGGTAGGCGAGGATCCCTTGGAAAAAGGCTTCGCAATACGCGAAGCAAACCCGGAGTCGAGACTCCCGAATCCCATCGCGATACGCGAAGATGATTTTTGATCGGCCTTCGCGGTACGCGAAGGCCATGCATATCAAAATTTCTTATTTAACCAACCCATTTCATTTCAGTCGAACTTCTTCCATTTTCTTCGACTTTCTCCACTTATACTCGACCAAAAAACCTCTGTAAACAACACCCAAACCTCCTGGAATCATCATTGAAGCCATCCCTTGCAACTAGAAGTGTTCTTGGAGTCCTTGAAGCTTGGAGAAGGAGCTAGGGAGCTAGAAACCATTATCAACAGTTAGATCATCATCGTCAGAAGCTGTTCAACATCAATCCTAGCTGCTAAGGTAGTTTTATGAGCTTATCTAGTGTTAGATCGAACATGCAATGGGAAATAACCCACATGCAACTCCATTTAGTTATTGTGCTCGAATGTGTTGGTGATTTGATGGGTATATTGTTATAGATCTTCTAATTTTATAGTTTAGAATGTTGGATTTGAATTTGGATGAGTTATGGGTTGATTTAGTGATGATTTTGGTACACTTGCCATAAAAGGAAACTTTTATGTGCAAGTATTGGATTTGTGATAATCTAGACATGTTAGACATGTCTAGATGATGTCAAATGTGTATTGGAGTGTTTAGAAACACACTTGGGTGATTGAGTTGGTCAAAAATATGATTTTTCATAAACTTTCTATTTATGGAAACTTTTCAAAATCAAAAGAGGGCTTTTGATGTTTTAAAGTGTTTTGATGAACTTTGATTGATGAAACATGTTTAGAAATGATTTTTAACATTCAAGATCTTTTGGCTCAACTTTATCCCAGTTTTGCCGAGGGAGCAACCCCATTTTTCACCTTGATTTGGTCAAAATATGCGGACTTTCTTACTTTTCGTGGAGGATTAGACCCAGTAACTGGAGGTCTATGGCTAACTGATACACTTCGTTTTGTGAAAACAAGCTTTTAAACGAATACTTACTATTTTAGGAAACTTTGTTTGGGCAAAATGGCATAAATGGTATTTTATGCACAAACGACTTATTTTAAATGTTTAGCATATGTTTTTACAAACATATTAAAGTTATTAGTTTTATGAAATAAGATTTCATAATCATACTTTCCAAAAATAGAAACTTCCTAAATATAGAAAGTTTCCCAAAACAAGAACATTATGATTTTCAAAACTTGATTTCGTGAAAGCAACGTGAGTTGGGTCATAGGATGCATTTTGGTGTCTTACTTGCATTAAGGCAACTTAACACAACAAACATGTCACCAACGATTCGTAGAGTTAACACAAGTCAACACACACACACTCGGGTGAGTACACCGACACTTGGAGTTGTATGGACTACAACACACCACAGAACACATACTTACACCTATATGATCATAGGTGCTTACTAGCAGGACTGCTAGCTTTCACGATCGCGAACACCACATAAACCGGGACTGCTCTATCAGGTGAGTTCATGGCCCCTTTTTCTATTTTCTACCTTTGGGGGAGAAAACATTGCATACAACTATTTTTGAACTACAACATACTTTTGGTTACTTTTGTACATGCAAATATCGCGTATATGCATATGTGTGGCATTCATCCACAAAACTGATAAGTCCTCATAAACACATCTCGAACCGTTAATAGCGCATTGCGCTTAGCGTGGTAATTCTGAATAGTACTATTTGGGCCTGACAAGCCCCACTGTTGAGAGCCGTATGGCCATCCCGACTGGAGGTTGGAACAGTGCATAATTGACCAAAACAACATTTTCATATCTAGGATGGATATGGCGGGAGGCAGCATGTTAGCTTCGGTTGCGAACCCGCATATGATATAAAACATATTGACTAGCTGTCAATGGATATTGCATTGTAATGATACATAAATCTGCAAAACATTTACTTTAAACATTTTGATGTTTATTGCTGATGCAAACCTGTGCTCTCACCAACCTTTGTGTTGACCCTTTTACTCGCATGTTTTCTCAGGTAACTAAGGCACGCGCACAAGGATAGGATGCTAGGATGGAGTCCCATGCATCAGCTTTAGTGTCTTAGGCAAATCTGATAACGATTAACATTTGTTTTGTTATGTAATGTTACATATTCAAACCGCTTCCGCACTACTACTATTTAAGATTTGAAAACTTCTTAAATTTATGTTTCCGCAACTTATAATTACATTGTTGTTTTGACAACTTAAACTTTTTACTTCCGCAACTCTGATTTTACTAAACTGTTTTAATAAAGTTATTGGATGTACGCATGAAACCAGACATGTAGGTCTCGCAACACTGTGTGACCGGAGACTGCCATCCTGCATGATCAGGCAGCCGTCGCGCCCCCGTCCGGGACGGGAGGGCCGGGGTGCGACAGATTGGTATCAGAGAACTCCGGTTATTGCAAATTAGGTTTGCATTTAGTGAACTTAGTCTATAGCCGTTAGTCTCCACACAACACATAGTGCTTAGTATTAGTACTACTTGAATCCGTCGAGTAACGAGCGAGATAGGTTAGAGAGAAGTTAGAGAGAGAAAGTGGTGACGGAAATTGATTCTAGAGAGAGAAATGGAGATGGGAAAATGAGAAGGAAAGAGTAGGCTCCATCTTTTATACTCCGCGTCTTTCTCGTGTGCTCGGTCTCGTTTTTATCGCGATAAAATATAATAAAATGCTCGGTTTTCTCGTTAATCCTCTTTAAAACATAACACGTTTAAATAATTGAATTTCATTGTTATAAAAATAGTTTTTAAAGAAAATCGTTTAAAATAAAATATCTTTGTTTATTTCCATAAAATCAGTTATTTAAATAAACGATTGGTTCATTTTCGTTTTAAGTTGTGATTCCTAATAAACATTTTAAGTTTTTCATTTATTGATTTAATATCGTTAGATATTATTTAATATCTCTTCGAAACGCGTTACTCGCGTACATATTCGTAAAGATCGTCACCTTTGCGAATCCAACGCTCGTATCGTATTTCGATTTGATTTATAATTTAAGGAATATTATTTCAGAATATTATTCTTAATAACTATATTCGTGTGAATCATCACCCACGCGAATACTTTTATTAAGTTAATATTTCTGAATTTATATTCGCGTTTAAATTGTGTTCGTAACCTCACCATCGCGTAATTAATTCCAGTTATACTTCCATTATTTTATTAACTATAATATTATCATTCCCAAACCAAAACCCACTAAACCCTAGTCACTGACACATCCATCATAGACCGAAATATGCATATGTATAGGGCATATGCAGAGGTAGATCGCAACCTCCCCTACACCGTCCCACCGCTATTTCGATAAACCATGACCATGTGTCCTTGACTATGTTTAGCACCCAGACCCTAACAAACTCACAGTTCCTTTCCATTCCAACTCAAATCCATAATCATCAACAATATGACTGGGATAAACTCTCTGGTTCTGTTTAGTTGAGTTACAACTAAACTTCCCATGGTTTACGCGTATAATATGTTATAAACATGTATACCAGTAACTATGATAATCATCAAGTAATGTGTCAATATTAATAATTACAAAATCTCAGGTCGTAACAGTACAATCGTACGGATGTACGGATGTACGGACAACCTAAAGTACAGTGATGTTACAGTCTCCCCTAGTTAAAGGAATTTCGTCCCGAAATTCAACTTGGAGTGACCGTAGTAAATAAATGTGGGTACTTAAGCTTCATCTGATCTTCTCGTTCCCATGTGAACTCTGGACCCCGCTTCGATTCCCAACGTACTTTTACAATTGGAATTCTACTGCGTTTGAGCTTTTTAACCTCACGATCCATTATCTCCACTGGTTTTTCAACAAAGTGCATGGTATCATCGATGTGAATGTCATCGAGTGGTACCTGAAGATCCTGATCAGCTAAACATTTTCTTAGATTGGACACGTGAAACGTTGGGTGCACGTTACTAAGTTCAGGAGGAAGTTCTAATTTGTAGGCAACCTACCCGATCCGTTCAAGGATCTTAAAAGGGCCAACATAACGTGGAGCAAGCTTTCCTTTCTTTCCAAATCGAACAACGCCCTTCCAAGGCGACACTTTAAGCAATACAATATCTCCCACTTCAAACTCCAAAGATTTTCTTCGTTTATCCACGTAGCTCTTCTGTCGCCTGCGTGCAGCTAACAGAGTGTCACGGATCTGGCGGATCTTGTCAGTCTTTTCCTGAATAATCTCAGGACCAGTAATCTGCGATTCGCCGACCTCGGTCCAAAATATAGGTGACCGACATTTCCTGCCATAAAGAGCTTCAAACGGTGCCATACCAATGCTCGCGTGATAACTGTTGTTATACGAGAACTCAACCAATGGTAAATGGCTATCCCAATTGCCACCAAAGTCGATGACACAAGCTCTCAACATGTCTTCCAATGTCTGAATCGTTCGCTCCGTTTGACCATTCGTTTGAGGATGATAAGTAGTGCTAAGATCCAGTCTTGTCCCAAAGGCTTCATGAAGTGATTCCCAAAATCGTGCCGTGAAACGAGCATCACGGTCCGATATTATGCTTAAGAGAATACCATGTCGGCTAATGATCTCATCAATGGAGATACGAGCTAACTTCCGCACAGGGTAAGTTTCGCGTATCGGTAAGAAATGAGCCGACTTGGTCAATCTATCAATAATCACCCAAATGCTATCTTTACCGTTTGCGGTTCGTGGGAGTTTAGTAATGAAATCCATGGAGATATTCTCCCACTTCAACATCGGTATTTCAGGTTGTATTAACAATCCAGAAGGTCGCTGGTGTTCTGCCTTGACTTTAGCACAGTTAAGGCACTTAGACACATATTCAGCAATGTCCTTCTTCATTCCAGGCCACCAGTACAAGCCCCTAAGGTATTGATACATCTTGTCAGAACCTGGATGGATTGAGTAACGAGACTTATGAGCTTCATCCATAATCACCATCCTAAGATCACCCCTGTTCGGTATCCACAACCGATTCAAATAATACATTAATCCATCATCTTTAGTTTCCAATAGGATTTCAGCCCCGCAAGACATCTCATTTTTCAAGTTATCTTGAGCTAATGAGTGTTGTTGGGCTGTGAGAACATCATTACGGAGACTAGAGTGTGCTCGGACACTATGGATCTGAACTTGACTTTTGTGACTAAGCGCATCTGCTACTACATTTGCTTTACCGGGATGGTAGCGAATTTCACAGTCATAATCATTCAATAGTTCAACCCATCTCCGTTGTCTCATATTGAGCTCTTTCTGATTGAGAATATGTTGCAAGCTCTTATGATCAGTAAAGACTACACACTTTGTGCCATAGAGATAATGTCTCCATATCTTTAAAGCAAACACGACTGTACCAAGTTCCAAGTCGTGGGTAGTGTAGTTGCTCTCATGAATTTTCAGTTGTCTTGATGCATAGGCCACAACCTTTCCCCGTTGCATGAGAACACGACCGAGACCTAGGTTGGATGCATCACAATAAACCACAAAATCATCATTTCCTTCAGGCAGTGTCAAGACAGGAGCATCACAAAGTTTCTGCTTCAAAGTCTGAAACGCCTCTTCTTGCTTTGGTCCCCACTCATATGGCTTATTCTTCTGTGTCAAAGAAGTAAGTGGGACAGCAATCCTGGAGAAATTCGAGATGAACTGCCGATAATAACCGGCAAGTCCGAGAAACAATCGAATCTCCGTCGGTGTTTTCGGTGTACTCCAATTCTTCACCGCATCAATCTTCGCAGGATCCACATGAACACCATATTCATTGACTATGTGTCCCAAGAATTGAACTTCCTTAAGCCAAAATTCGCATTTGGAGAATTTGGCATACAGTCGCTCTTTTCTTAGGATCTCCAAAACCAACTTAAGGTGTTTCTCGTGTTCTTCTTTAGTCTTTGAGTAGATCAAAATATCATCAATGAATACAATCACAAATTTATCCAAGTATGGCCTGCAGACATGGTTCATGAGGTCCATGAAAACCGCAGGTGCATTGGTAAGACCGAAAGGCATTACCAAGAATTCATAATGGCCATATCTTGTTCTGAAAGCTGTCTTGGGAATATCATCATCATGTACGCAAAGCTGATGATACCCAGACCTAAGATCGATCTTTGAAAACCATGTCGAGCCCTGAAGCTGATCGAAGAGATCATCAATGCGCGGCAGTGGATATCGATTCTTAATTGTGAGTTTGTTTAATTCGCGGTAGTCGATGCACATTCGGAATGACCCGTCCTTCTTCTTGACAAACAGGACCGGTGCACCCCATGGCGAATCGCTCGGGCGAATGAATCCTTTATCAGTAAGCTCTTGCAGCTGGCTCGCTAATTCTTGCAACTCCGAAGGTGCAAGTCTGTAGGGAGCTTTGGCAACTGGATTCGCACCAGGTACTAAATCAATTCGAAACTCTACTTGACATTCTGGTGGAAGTCCCGGCAAATCGTCTGGGAATACTTCTGGAAAATCTCATATCACTGGAACATCTTCAACTCTCTTTCCTTTATCCTTTTTCTCCACAATATGAGCTAAAAATGCTATACATTTCTTCCTAAGGTACTTGTGTGCTTTAGTGCATGACATAAGCTTAAGACCTTTGCTAGAAGTTTCTCCAAAAACCCTTAAAGTTTCACCCGAAGGCAATGGAATACGTATGTATTTCTCATGGCAAACTATCTCCGCTTTGTGGGTGGCTAACCAATCCATGCCTATGATAACATCAAAGTTACCAAGATGCATAGGTATAAGATCAATCGGGAAAACATGATCATTTAAGTTCACAGTACATCCGATAATAACAGTGTCAATATCAATAGTGTTTCCGTCAGCCACCTCCACGTTAAACGGTTTATCTAAGTATGTACGTGTTCTACCAAGCAAGCATTCAAAATCATATGAAACGAAACTCCTATCGGCACCAGAATCAAATAAAACGGATGCATAAGAGTTGTTGATCAGAAATGTACCGTTGACGACGTCCTGGTTGGCTTGAGCAGCTGGAGCATTCAGTTGGAACGCCCGGCCTCTTGCCACCCTTTGATTGTTTCCAGTCAACTTTGGACACTGATTCCTGAAGTGACCCACTTCACCATACTCATAACAGGCTCTTGCCTGTGCAGGAGGTACCTGGCGAACGGGTACAGCTGGTATTGGTTGTGCATGTGGAGCAGGCAGTGCAAGCGGTGCTTGTTGCATCCTTTGTGCTTGCGGTGCACTCCTACAGACATTTGCATAATGACCATACTTGCCACAGTTGTTACAGACGCGACATGGCAAGTTAGGTGCATGATGATATCGGCAGACATTACATTGGGGTGTGACCCCAACATAATTCCTGGCAGTGGTGTTGTTTGCTGATTGCTGCGTTGACTTAGCAGCAGGAGCGGTAACCACAAAATTTCTTGTCTTCCTCTTCTTGTTGTTACTTCTTGATGAACTGCCCTGTTCAGTCTTTACTTCAGTAGAAATCTCCTTGGCAGATGTCTTAGTGTCAGTCTTCTTGAATCCCTTCCGAGTGAGTGTTCCAGCCTTCACATGGTTGTTGGTGAGTGTAGCAGATAAACGGATAGCAGCCTCAAGTGTTTAGGGGTTGCTTCCATAGACAGTGTCTTGGATCTGCATGGGCAGACTGCCAATGTACTTCTCAATGGCTCTCTCCAATGGCGTCACCAAATGAGGTACCAGTAGACTATACTCGTGAAAACGAGTATTGTAGATAACATTCTCGCCGCTATCTTGTTTGAGTTCCCAGAACTCGGTCTCCAGTTTCCTCATTTCACTGCGAGGACAAAATTCAGTGGTCATCAAGTTCTTGACCTCCGTCCAAGTCAGTGCTAGGGCAGCATCAACTCCCCTAGTTCGCTTCTCCCCATTCCACCAAGTTAGTGCTCTCTTTTGGAAAACACTAGTGGCATAACGAACTTTCAGGTTCTCGGGGCAATCACTGTTGATGAAGGTATTCTCCGTGCTCTCAAACCACTGCAGTAGACCAGTGGCAGTCTCAGATCCCGTAAACTTCAGCGGATTACAGGAGTTGAAGTGTTTGAATGTGCAAGTTGGTGGATTTGCACCACCTCTGTTCTGAATGAGAGACTGATTGGCTAGTGTCAACTGATTCACCAATCCAGTGATCAGTCTTGCTAACTCTTGTATGCCGGAGTTGGCATTACCGTTGTTAGCATCCCCACTGTTCGAGTCATCTTCATTGTGACGGCGCGGCGGCATGTTTATGAGAAATTAGAAACTTGTTACTACCGTTTACAACGTAAGTCATACAAACAATGGTCAATTGAGTTCATTTAAACAGTTAGGATTACATATAGGAACTATATTTTTCTCCTATCTGTCATTAAACTCATAACATTTATAACTTTCCTAATTTTATACTAAGTGTCCTAGTTGGTCATAACTAATATTAGCTAACTATTTCTAAGTTCCATACATTCCCCACCCTATACCAACACTGAGAACCTCTCGATGCAATGCAACAAGCTTATATATAGGGCATATGCAGAGGTAGATCGCAATCTCCCCTACACCGTCCCACCACCGTTCCATTGCACCACGATTATGCCCTTGTTAGTGTTTAGGGTGTATCATGTATCTCACTATAGTCTCACTTCACAAACCTTATCCCAGGTAGGATAATTTTGAGTGAAGTGGTCTCTAGTTCCCTTGGGCAATTAGGTTCGCCTAATGTCTAAGTTCACCTGACATGTAGGTTTGCCTATTTCTATGTTCACCTAATGTCTAAGTTTACCTGACATTAAAGTTCCCCTATTGTCTAAGTTCACTAAATTCCATACCAAATCTCAATGTCCATAATCATCAATAAGGGTTCATATCATCACTGAGTGCTCTTATTGTCACTAAGTGTTCATATCCTCCCCATAATTTATTCTCATCACGTGTCCATACCATCACTAAGTGTTAGTATCATCACTATGCGTTTATATTATCACCAAGTGTCTATATCCTCACCCAAGTCCATATTCCATCGTTAATCGCTCATATCATTCGTTAATCCTATGCACCCTACGTGTCCAATAAGTGTGTTCACAAGTGATTTTATAAGTGTTCATTAAGTGTGGTCATCCATGAGTCAATCCAAACCATTTTCAACCAACATACCATCAATCATATCCTTACAACAATTCCTAGTAATTTCCTAGTAATACCCTATGTTCCTGACACTGACAGACCCCCAATATACTACAAATGGTATATGTATAGGGCATATGTAAGGGTCAGTCGCAACTGCCCTAGCCAACATCCCACCGCCTTTGTAGTATACTACGAGTGTGTCCTTGTATGGAGATCAATAGATCTAGCAGATAATTCCTAAAGCAGATGAATTCCTAAACAATTAAGTTCTTAAGCAGATAAGTGTCCCAAACGGGTAGTTCCCTTATTCCTCAATACAGACACCCACCCGATGTACTGTAAATGGTATATATATAGGGCATGTGATAAGGGTAGGTCGCAACCGCCCAAACCACCGTCCCACCACCTTTACAATACACCACGAGTATGTCCTTATCGAGTCATTAGGGCACAAGTAGCAAACAATTAATAATCAGCATATATAATCAGATGTATAACAGAAGTTCAGTTAACATGTAATAAACACATAAGCATGAAATCCTGAATATACTAACTAGTGTATGAATTTCTTCATACTAGGGTATCTTACGGTTATAGACTAGGTCAACCATTTCTAGTAACCTAATTCCCTATAACCCAGGCTCTGATACCAATCTGTAACACCCCGACCGATGGTGGAAAAGTCGGGATGCCACGAGGGATGTGTAGATTGTTCAAAAGCTCGTGGGCATCTAAATCAAATCATCATATATCATTCAATCAACCAAAATAAGTACACACAAAAATCATGTCTAACATGAATTAGTTACATCAATTACAAAAAGAATTAGCTATCTAACTAAATTCAATTCGCCAGAATTTCAGTTAATTAGCTAAGTCCAAGATCCTATATGATGACGTCCAAAAGTTTGAGTTCTTCATCCTCAACCTACTTTGCTTCATTACCTGAAACATGTAGGAAAATCAAGTGTCAACTACTAAGTAGTTGGTGAGTAATCATAAGTTTTTATACTCAAAAGGATTTTATAAAATGAGTAGAAAGGTTTGTGTTTGAAAAGAGTTTTACAAAAAGATTTAGAAAAATGAGTATAAAAACTTATAGTTTATCTGAGAAGATCCACAAAAGTACCTGCGTGACAATCTAATACATATCCTAACACAACCAATCAAACACATAAACAATCACATAATCACATATCAATTCAGTCATTGACATTCAGAGATAATCATAGTTAATAATAGATAATCAAACACATAACCATCCAACCAATCTCAACATCAATATTCTCAAATAATATATGTGACTATACATGGTCATTATGTAATTAACATAAGTTAAAAACACGATCCATGGAGTGGAAGCTATACACGTGGCAATACACGACACCAATGCAATCAACCGAGGTCAAAAGCAATGTTTCTCGGAGTTGTGATAATCCAAGTGACAATACATGTAATCTTTGTTGTTGACCGAAGTCAATGACAATGTTACACGAATATATAAATGTAAGTGATAATCCATAAATAATGATAATTCAATATTGTGAATATCATATTGATAAACAGGTATTAGCCTTGTGTTATCAAAATAATATTTGAATTTGGTATACACGCTTCACCTCCGAGTTTTAAAAGAAAACAGCTTAAAGAAAGGGAGGTTATGAGAACTCACCTGAAGTCCTTAGAATATGTGTTCTCGTATTATGCGCGCTCGCGTATGTAACTCAACTCAACTCAAAGATCTGTAATTAGTGTGTTTCATGCTCATAAGTATTTGTGTTTCCTTTATCACCAATATTTATAAGTGTTTACTTTTACACTTGTAAGTATATTATTGGCTTAGTTTAATTTCTCAAAGTTAAAATAAACGTTTATGGCTACACTGGTTATCATCGTTACTTGCATTTTAAACTTGTGCGTTTTAATCAAGTCATGCTTATAGTTTACTCACATGTAACCTTACATGTAACCCTCATAGTTGGTTATAAAAAGTCAAGGGTATTAGTTATATATCCAACAATACATGCATCATGAAATATTGGCCATCTTAATTTAGGTTATCAAGGATTACATTTGAAATTTAATGGATCATATTCAAGTTACTTTCATAAAAGGTTCACATTAAATAAAGCCTTATATTCTAACTTAAGTTATTAAGAAAAAGACTAAGTGGAAATTCATCTTTCGTCTTGCATGCATGTATATAGATTCATATTCAATTAGTTTACCCTTGATCTTAGTTGTATGTTTAGACTTAACCGCGTCTTGACCCTAACATGGAACCAGCGAACCTTTTGTGGATCCACCTTAGGTTCGGCCCAAAAACAAAAGGATTCGGCTCACAAGTGCAATGGTTGGGCCTAGGGTTCGCTCCTCACTAGGTTCGGCCATACAAGCATGTAAGGTTCGGCTATATGGTGAGTTCAGCTAATAGTAAGGGTTCGTATGGTGTTAGGTTAGGTCAACTGGTGTTTATTCCACAAGGTTCGGCTGATGTTCAGCCCAAGGTTCGTGAGTGTTAGCACCAGGGTTCGGCATCAAAGCTCGACCATAGCAGAAGGTTCGTGTAAACCGAGGGTTCGGCTGGCCTCTTAGGGTTCGTTCGAGAGAGTTGGCACCCATGGTTCGCAGCACAGCAGGGTTCGTCTCACTCAAGACTTAAAAGGTTCGTTCATGTCCAGGTTGTTGCTAGGGTTCGTGAGGCTACACACCAGGTTCAGCCAACCTTGAAAAGGTTCGGCTATGGCGGCTCCCCCTTTCGAACCAGATTTCACACATCTCATCATCTTTAACCTATTCGAGTTGATTACATGTTCTCCCATGGCATTCTCAGCTAGGTATTAACTTAGTTTCAACGAAATAAGGCTTAAATCGTGATTTAGAATAACACTCCAACACCCATGAACTTTCTTACAAAAATTCGAAAAGAAAGCAGCAGATTTACCTCGATTTGTTGATCAAACGTATGGTTTCTTCGTATCTTCTTGTTCCTTTCGTTCACGCGGTCGTTTTGACACCAAGATCACTTGAATCCGTCGAGTAACGAGCGAGATAGGTTAGAGAGAAGTTAGAGAGAGAAAGTGGTGACGGAAATTGATTCTAGAGAGAGAAATGGAGATGGGAAAATGAGAAGGAAAGAGTAGACTCCATCTTTTATACTCCGCGTCTTTCTCGTGTGCTCGGTCTCTTTTTTATCGCGATAAAATATAATAAAATGCTCGGTTTTCTCGTTAATCCTCTTTAAAACATAACACGTTTAAATAATTGAATTTCATTGTTATAAAAATAGTTTTTAAAGAAAATCGTTTAAAATAAAATATCTTTGTTTATTTCCATAAAATCAGTTATTTAAATAAACGATTGGTTCATTTTCGTTTTAAGTTGTGATTCCTAATAAACATTTTAAGTTTTTCATTTATTGATTTAATATCGTTAGATATTATTTAATATCTCTTCGAAACGCGTTACTCGCGTACGTATTCGTAAAGATCGTCACCTTTGCGAATCCAACGCTCGTATCGTATTTCGATTTGATTTATAATTTAAGGAATATTATTTCAGAAAATTATTCTTAATAACTATATTCGTGTAAATCGTCACCCTCGCGAATACTTTTATTAAGTTAATATTTCTGTATTTATATTCGCGTTTAAATTGTGTTCGTAACCTCACCATCGCGTAATTAATTCCAGTTGCACTTCCATAATTTTATTAACTTTAATATTATCATTCCCAAACCAAAACCCACTAAACCCTAGTCACTGACACATCCATGATAGACCGAAATATGCATATGTATAGGGCATATGCAGAGGTAGATCGCAACCTCCCCTACACCGTCCCACCGCTATTTCGATAAACCATGACCATGTGTCCTTGACTATGTTTAGCACCCAGACCCTAACAAACTCACAGTTCCTTTCCATTCCAACTCAAATCCATAATCATCAACAATATGACTGCGATAAACTCTCTGGTTCTGTTTAGTTGAGTTACAACTAAACTTCCCATGGTTTACGCGTATAATATGTTATAAACATGTATACCAGTAACTGTGATAATCATCAAGTAATGTGTCAATATTAATAATTACAAAATCTCAGGTCGTAACAGTACAATCGTACGGATGTACGGATGTACGGACAACCTAAAGTACAGTGATGTTACAGGTGACGATTCACACAAACATATCTGTGAGTTTAACATTCTGAAATAGTGACTGCAAAGTAGAAAAACAAAAGTCGGAAAGCAAAACCATCGTCGTGTTCGTTCGGGTGACGATTCGAACGAATACGCGCGATGGTGACGCGATCTGGCGAAACGAAACGAAAAACGAAACACGACCCGAACGACATTAAATAAAGAAAATAAAATATTTTAACATTTTACAATTTTGAAAATCATCAAAACAAATAAAAACAACTCTTTTTATTTTAAAACGTGTAAAATACGCGTTACGTTCCGGAAACGCAACGAAGTCGCAAACCGAGCAACCGAAACGAACCCGAATACACCCGGTGTATATAAGCACCAAATGAGGATGTTTTTCCCCATTTCTATCAGCTCTCTCTCTCACTAAATCCTCATTCCCGAACCATCTCTCTCTAGGAGAATCACTCTTCAAATCGCGATAACTTGCTCGTTTCTTGATGGATTTGGGCGTTCTTGGTGCCCACGCGTAGCTCTTGAAGTCCTCTACCTAGAAGTACAGAAGATCTGGAGTTTTACCCGGCCAAAGGCAAGGTACGAAGCTTGAAAGATCTGGGAAAAAAAGGGTTTTCATGTCATAGTTTGACCCAATCACCTAACTGGTTGTAAACCCTACTAAACTCGACTCTAGACCTGCATTCAAACCTCACTCAGGGTTCGGGAAAAACAGCCGGCCGAACCTTCGAACAAGGTGGTGATGGGTACTTGGGGGCCGAACCCTGTGGGTCACGAACCTTCCGAGCCATTAAGCTGTGACTTAGACGAACCTGTATGGCTGAAACAACTCTAGCCGAACCCTTGCTTCATCACCAAACCCATCATCAACCATGAATCACCTTCGGCCGAACTTGTACACCAGCACCGAACCCACGCAAGGCTTGTGAACCCCTCATCTGACGAACCCTATTGTTAGTCACCAAGATCATCGAACCTTGTGGGCTGCTAAGGATTTGGCCGAACCTTAGCTGAGGTTCGCTGAAGTGGAGGGTACACACCACACCGGGCGAGTTAAGTCGCGTGGGGTCCCAATTTGGTTTCTGTGGCCCAACACTACCCATCTTGGCCCAAAAGCCCACACAGTCGGCCCAAATTCTATTAATCCGACCCAACAATGTGTAATTGGCCCATGAAAACATTGGATTCGGCCCACGATGGTTCAGCATGCCCAAACCTTGGTGAAATTCGGCCCATTCAAATTAATTGGCCCATGTTAAGCCACGGCCCAACACGTCGTTCTATTAGATCCATGTTGCCCACAATCCTCATGAGATCCAATAGATCGACCGGCCCAAATGATGTCTGATTTGCCCAATAGATCGGCCCAACGACTTGATTTGGCCTAAGGAAGTTAGTGGACTAGACTATGGGCATGGAATCGAATCACAATCATTCGGCCCATTTAATGAAGATACAAACTTATAAATTGAAACGATTAAAAGATTTATAACATTGATGGTAACCCTGGGGTGAGCACTATAAAGATGACAGAACATTGAGTGTAATTTCATGCAAATCTAAGTTACACTTAGGATTATAATAACATGACACTAACCCAAGTTGAACTTTAAATCAATAATACAGTGTCTTAAATTTAACCTAAATAGGTTAAGTTTTTTAAAGTCAATAACAAGTACACAGGGCCGAATGAAAACCGAGACTCAGAAGCAATAGCCGAGTTTAGAACCAACACATACACGCGCACAAATCCATACGATTGTACTTATAAGTTACATGCGACATGAAATCAATACAGGATCGTGAAAACAACCACAAGTACAATCAAGAGCGTGTGCATTTCTTGTTTAAGCTAAGTCAACCGCTTCAATCACAAGGTGAGTTCATATGCCCCTTTTCGTTAATCTTAACTGATTTTAAACTCTCGGGGCTGAGAAACATGCTTACTTTTATTTACTTAAAAGTTTTAATGTTTAACATATTGCTTATACTATGATTAGATAATATTGCTTGCTTTATTATCGATTATCATTGTATGCATGCTTGTATGATCATGAGATGACAGGGATAACTCAGATGAATATGATAATATAACTTCATAACTCATCAACACAATAGAATAACATAGTTGTAAGATTATATTTTATAACACTTAGTTATTCTTACATGAAGAGACATTGGGATAATCATAGGATAACATAAAGGCAACGACAACAAAACACAAGAGTGTTAGGAAGATAATATATCTTCATAATAACATTCACACAAGAGTTAAATAAGTGTCATAAGATAAATTCTTATAATGCTTATTTTACAACTCGATACATGTTACAAGTTAACATGGAACAACTATCATCCACCACCTGAGTCGATTAAGGGTAGTAAGACTAATTCTTACCACAACTTAATGGCAACATAATGACTACATGGACAACTATCATCCACCACCTGAGTCGATTAAGGGTAGTAAGACTAGTTCTTACCACGGCTTAATGGCAACATGGTGACTACATGGACAACTATCATCCACCACCTGAGTTGATTAAGGGTAGTAAGACTAGTTCTTACCACGGCTTAATGGCAACATGGTGACTACATGGACAATTATCATCCACCACCTGAGTCGATTAAGGGTAGTAAGACTAGTTCTTACTACGGCTTAATGACAACATGGTGATCATATGGAACAATTAGAATGATAATCATGCTAATGTAGCTTCATGATAACAACATCATTCACACATCAGTTAACATAAAGTAATAAGACAAGTTCTTATTTAACATTGTTAACAATAATGAGAACACAGGACGTGGTAGAGGTAAATCGGATGCATTGTAATCTGATTACGTGAGGAACACAATGGATTCCTTTTAGGCTCTATGCGTAGCAAATTGAGAACATATCACAAGTGGTTAATTAACACTTTTAATATTTAAAAGTGATCAACGGTTAACCCCATCAGAAATGGAATAATACGAGGAGCAGACTAAGTAAATCTAATATCCTTAATACACATAAGGGTTATCAATACTTCAGTTGGATAACCAAAACCCTATTATTATATTATTCTATACATGACGCAACAGGTGATCAACAAATGAGATGAACAAGTGGAATGGAGATGGATATCAATAGTTGTATTGCAAGTAGTGTGGAGTTCTGGTAGTTATGTGGTGGGATGTTGGCTAGGGCTTGGTTCCCTTACATATGCCCTATATATAAGCATAACTACTAGGGTGATATATTACTTGTGAATATAACTATTGAGAAGCCATTGGGTGAACGGGTGAATCCAACAACATACAAGTATCAGAAATTACATTGTGATTGTGCATGTGTGTCTCACCTCGGGCCGGCGGGGTTGGATCGAAGTCCCCGTCGGGTGGAAGGTTCTCGGGGCGTGATATCGTGAGTGATAATCAAATGATCAGATTGTTTTCATAGCATAAATGTTTAAGAATAACTAAAGCACAATCAACATTAACTAGGATTACAAAGTTAAATTACAATAGCAATGTTCAGTAATTTAACTAAGTAAACCTAACAAAAGAATCAAATGTTTATATCTTGTATCTGTACAAGATATCAAAAGTGAAGCGTATTATCAACAAAAAATGTGCTTCCAAAATCAACTAGGTCCTCTATCTAGGCCACCTAGCATGCAATCCAATAGCCTTAGCTTAGACCTGTTCTTCACCTGAGAAAGCATGTAAGAAAAACAAAGTCAACACAATGGTTGGTGAGTTCATAAAGTTTATAAGTTTAAAAATAACAAATCTCTTTCGGTAAAACCTTAACCTCATTAACTCCACATGTAATATTCAAATCGGTATGCTTGTATATAGGGCATACCCCTGAGTCGAGCCTACAACCCGCCCAGACGCCATCCCACCACATACTAATCCGAATATGACACTGTTGTTAATAATAATTAAGCCTTTTACCTACCAATAAACCCATTCCTCATCATAGCTTTTGTTTTCTGTTTCAAGTTTACAAGTCTATAGCATTCGTAAGTATTAGTTTCATAATAGGTTTAACAAGCATCATAGTTTCACACGCACATAGTTTAGCTGTCCCTAATCTCATGCGTGAGTACAAGCTCTGCACTAGCAGAAGTTTAGCAATTACGTAGCTCACGGCTAGATACAAGCTCTGCACTAGCAGAAGTTTAGCCATTACGTATCTCAAGAATTAGTTAAGCTTAGTCTAGCAATCACGTGTCTCCTATACAAGATACAAGCTCTGCACTAGCAGAAGTTTAGCAATTACGTATCTCATACATAGACACAACCCATGCATACACAAACAATCCAGCAATTACATATCTCATATAAGCAGACAAAAGCTCTGCATTAGCAGAGGTTTAGCAATTACATGTCTCTTATATAGATAATAGCTTAGCCTCGTCATGGTTTAGTTTTAATCCAGCAATTACATCATATAAGCAGACAAAAGCTCTGCACTAGCAGAAGTTTAGTAATTACATGTCTCTTATATAGGTAATAGCTTAGCCTCGTTATGGTTTAGTTTACATGTATCTCAATACATAGGTACAAGCTCTGCACTAGCAGAAGTTTAGCAATTACGTAGCCTATGATTAGATACATGCCCAATGTTTCATGCGCAAATAATAGTTTCAAGCATATAGTCTCAAGTGTCCACACATAGTTTCATCATGAATTCCATAGCATAGCATCAAGTCTCATGTTTAAGCATATAGTTTCATAAGCATAAAGTCTCACGTTTAAGCATATAGTTTCATAAGCATCCAACATATAGTTTCAAGCTTCAAGTTTAAAGTATAAGTATCAAGTTTATAGTTTCTCAAAGTATACTAGTTTCCAAGCATAAGCATCAATAAAAGCATCATGTTTAAGTTTAAAAACATTAAATAACATTTCAATAATTTATTAAATTGTTTAGCATGCTTCTCAGTCCCGAAGTAAAACAAATAAGTTTGAAAAGGGACAAATGAACTCACCTTGTGTCCGTAGTAGTTGACTAAGTAGAATAAGAATGCACGCGCTCTTTGTTTGCACTTGTTATGATGTTCACGCTCCTGTATTGATTTCATAATGTTGTAGTTTATAAGTATAAGTTTGTAAGGGTTTGTTGCGCATGTAAGTGTTAGTCCTAAAGTTGACTAACACTGTGGGTCTCGGTCATGATTCGGCCCTTATTCACTTGTTATTTCTTATTTCCATATAACCCATCTTCCCATTACATGTTTAATGCTTTTCCTGTCATCATTAGATTGATATTGTTTTGTTGCATCATGATTGTAAAAATTTAAGTCTCAAGTATGGTTTCCATTTCTTTTGCTATTTTTGTAATAATGAACACAAATTCTCTTTCGTTGCATTTAATATCGTTTAATTAAATACCTAGTTAATGTTCTTTGAGTTCATGGGCCGAAAAGTGGTTTGTCTCAACATTACTCATATGGTTTGACACCATGGGCTTAGTTAACTTAGGGTTTGGGCCGGTCATCCAATAATGTTGGGCCGGTTACTATGGGCCGAATGGTTGAATGTTGGATCAAAAATGGGCCGAATAACAATTGATTTGGATCAAGTGTGGGCCGGACTATCATATGAATTAATCTATTAATGTTGGGCTGAAAGAAAGAGCAAGGGTTGGACCGATATTGGACCGGTCTAAAACCAAGGACGTCGTGGTTTATACATGGGCCCATGGTGAAGATATACTTGGGCCGACATACCCCTGCTTGCCTTCAATTGGTTTCGGCCAAGGTTCATTAAAGTGATCAACTAACACAGCGAACCCTTGGGTTCTTTAGTCTAGGTTCGGCGATGACTTAAGGGTTCGGCAATGGTTGGTCCGCAAGGGGTTCGGGTGACCAAGGAAGGTTCGGGACATGCTGATGGTTCGTAGCAAAAGGCTCGGCACTGCATGGAGTTCGGCTGAGTGGAAGGGTTCGGAGGTGGGTGTAGCCATGCAAGGTTCGTCATTGTTCTCACATAGGTTTGTAGATCCCGAAATCAACTAAGGTTCGGCACTGGTCGATGGTTCGCCCATCCATGAGGGGTTCGGCTGGCCCAAGCTTGGCCAGCAAGGTTCGGCCGAGTTTACTAGGGTTCACCGCTTGTGGAGGTTCGCCAATGATGGTTGGGTTCGGGTAACACCTACAAGGTTCGTATGTACATGCAGGGTTGTCAACCAAGGGAGGTTCGGTCGTGTGGGTTCGTATCTAGAATCAGCAGGGTTCGGCTGGTGATGGTTCTCACGAAACCTAGTTTGTGCTCAACCCATCAACAACTTCGAACCATTTGTTAGATCATCCTCATGGTGTTGCCGTAGGCCAGCAAGTTTCCGAAAGGGTGATGGTTAGAAAGGAGTTACCCATTCAGTTGTGTGGGTGTGTAATCGAAACAGTGGGTTAAAAACCCTAATCTTTGTAGCTTTCTTGCATCATTACCTCGAAAATGGCTGGTTAATCCCTCCGATCTGCTGTACTCTCAGGTAGGGGACTTCAAGATGGTCGTTTACGCTCAAGAATCATCAACTTCCACCAAGATTTGAGAGAGTTATGGGGTTTTGAAGGATTGAATCTAGTGAGAGAGAGACATGACGGTTTTGAAGGAGTAGAGAGAGAGGGTTTGCAAGTAATGAGAAAAATAGCCTCATTCAAGGGTTTTATACCCCGAGGGTATCCGGGTTCGTTTCGGTTGCTCGGTTCGTATTCTCGTCTCGTTTCCGATTCATTACCCGCGTTTTTCGTATTTAAGATAAAAAAGAGTTTATTTAAAACTATTTGAATGTTATTTATTTCTAGGAATTATTCTAAATATCGTATTCTTTAATTTATTTACTGATATATATATATATTTTACGCGTTTTCGTTAATCTCGTTCAAAATTTATTAAAATAGTTTTGTTTAGTTTTATTTATGATGAGTTTCAAAATTGTAAAATGGGAAATATTTTATTTCCTTAAATTTATGATCGTTCTTCGTTTCCGTTTTCGTTTCGTCAGAACGCGTCGCCATCGCGCGTATTCGTTCGAATCGTCATTCGAACGAACACGACGATGGTTTGGCTTTCTGATTCTTGTTCTCTACTGTTCAGTCATTATTTCAGAACGTTAAACTCTCAGATTCATTCGTACAGATCGTCACCTATACGAATAACTCGTCGGTTTAGCATTCCGTAACAACAACCATTATAGTTTCGTTCTGTTTAACCTCGCATACGTTTATACACAATAGCATTAAATCAAGTATCTATGTTTCAACACTGTGTTGTCTGACTGTTAAACCCTAAGGTTTCAGTCAGATTTCAGATAATCGTATAATAGGCTAGTGTAAAGCATAATGTATCAACAAAATAAGCATAGTTTCACGTAATGTGTACCTGATTTACTGTACGAGTTACTGTTGCAATCACTGTTCCGGCACGCGTCCGGCACTAATGTTACAGTCTCCCCTTGTTAGAGAAATTTCGTCCCGAAATTTAAGACTCGTTATTCGGTACGGCTTCCTCTGTAAAGAGCTGGGGATACTTGTTCTTCATGTGATCTTCACGTTCCCAAGTAAACTAGGGCCCGCGCCTTGAGTTCCAACGAACTTTAATGATAGGAATACGGCTTCGGCTCAGTTTCTTAACTTTGCGATCCATAATCTCTAAAGGTTCTTCAACAAAACGTAAGTGTTCATCCATTTGAATTTCTTCAACCGGTATGATAAGAGTCTCATCCGTAAGGCATTTCTTCAAGTTTAAGACATGAAACACGTCATGTACACCACTAAGTTCATCCGGTAAGCTTAATCTGTATGCCACAGGACCAATACGTTCGATGATGTCGAACGGTCCCACATATCGTGGTGTTAGTTTGCCTTTCTTTGCAAAACGGACTACGCCTTTCCATGGGGAAACCTTTAACATAACACGGTCTCCCACTTGGAATTCCAACGGCTTACGCCGTTTATCAGCATAGTTCTTTTGTCTACTTCGTGTCGCTTGTAGCCTTTGTTGTATCTGAGCAATCTTGTCTGTAGTTTCTTGAATAAGTTCTGGCCCGGTGATACAATTATCTCCCACTTCCGACCAACAGATCGGTGACCGACATTTCCGACCATAAAGAGCCTCGAATGGGGCACAACCGATGCTGCTGTGATAACTGTTATTGTAGGAGAACTCGATTAGTGGCAAATGGGAATCCCAATTACCACCGAAGTCTAGATCACAAGTTCTTAACATGTCCTCTAGGGTTTGTATAGTACGTTCGCTTTGACCATCCGTTTGTGGATGATAAGCTGTACTCAAGTTTAATTGCGTCCCCAGAGATTTCTGCAATGACTGCCAGAATCTTGATGGAAATCTGCTATCACGATACGAAATGATAGACAATGGCACACCATGGCGTACCACTATCTCGTTGACGTAAAGCTTCGCTAGTTTATCCATCGAGTAAGTTTCTCGGATCGGCAAGAAATGAGCAGATTTGGTTAATCGATCAATGATAACCCAAATAGTGTCATGTCCACTAGAAGTGCGGGGTAGCTTAGTAACAAAGTCCATCGCTATCAGTTCCCACTTCCAAAGTGGAATTTCAGGCTGTTCCAGTAAACCAGACGGTTTCTGGTGTTCCGCCTTCACTTTAGCACATGTAAGACATCGACCAACGTACTCGGCTATGTCTTTCTTCATGCCTGGCCACCAATAATATGCACGTAAGTCTTGATACATTTTATCAGCACCGGGATGCACAGAGTACTTGGTCTTGTGTGCTTCATCAAAAATAAGCTTCCTTAACTCATCTACTGCAGGAATCCATACGCGATCCTTGTAGTAAAGTCCATCAGGTTTTGTTTCCAAATACATCTCCACACTACAATCAAGTTCTTTCTTCAAGTTTTCACGTTCAATAACCTCCTGTTGTGCTTTTATAATGTTGTCGTGTAAGCTTGTCTGCACAGTCATTCCCATTGCTCTAACGCGCAAGGGTTTGACCCGTTCCTTCCGGCTCAAGGCATCAGCTACAACGTTTGCCTTGCCCGGATGGTACTTGATTACACAATCATAGGCATTCAGAAGTTCTACCCAACGTCGTTGTCGCATGTTGAGTTCCTTCTGATCAAATATGTGTTGCAGACTATTGTGATCGGTAAATATGGTACACTTGGTGCCATATAAGTAATGCCTCCATATTTTCAGTGCAAACACCACTGCTCCCGGTTCTAGATCATGAGTAGTGTAGTTCTTCTCATGAATCTTTAGTTGTCTCGAAGCATAAGCAATAAATTTGTCCCGCTGCATAAGTACACAGCCAAGTCCTTAATGAGATGCATCGCAATACACAACAAAGTCATCACAACCATCTGGGAGAGATAAGATTAGAGCATCACATAGCTTTTGCTTTAAAGTCTGAAAGGCTTCTTCATGCTTTTGTTCCCAAATAAACAGCTCGCTTTTCTGTGTCAACTTTGTAAGTGACAAAGCTATCTTAGAAAAGTTTGAGATAAACCTTCTGTAATAGCCTGCTAAGCCTAGAAAAGAACCTATCTCCGTAGGTGTCTTCGGAGTGTCCCAGTCTTTTATTGCCTCGATCTTGGCAGGATCAACATGTATTCCCTCACTGTTAACTACGTGCCCTAGGAATTGAACCTCTTTTAACCAAAACTCACACTTGGAGAATTTGGCATAGAGCTTCTCTTCCTTTAACAATTCCAAGATCGTCCTGAGATGTTGCTCATGTTCTGCTTTGCTTTTAGAATAGATCAATATGTCATCAATGAAAACAATAACAAATTGATCTAGGTACGGCTTACACACTCGGTTCATGAGATCCATGAAAAACCGCGGTGCATTCGTCAACCCAAAAGGCATCACCATGAACTCGTAATGCCCGTATCTGGTACGAAACGTCGTCTTGGGTATATCTTCGTCTTGTACTCTAAGCTGGTGGTATCCGGAACGCAGATCGATCTTTGAAAAGTATTGAGCTCCTTGCAATTGATCAAACAAATCATCAATCCTCGGCAGTGGATACCGATTCTTGATGGTTAGTTTGTTTAACTCCCTATAATCTATGCACATACGAAAGGATCCATCCTTCTTTTTCACGAATAGAACCGCAGCTCCCCAAGGTGAGTAGCTCGGTCGGATGAAACCTTTATCAAGCAGTTCCTGTAGTTGGTTAGATAATTCCTGCATCTCCGAAGGTGCTAACCTGTAAGGAGATTTAGCAACAAGTGTCGCTCCAGGAATCAGATCAATACAAAACTCTACTTGTCGCACCGGTGGCAAACCAGGTAGATCTTTCGGAAAAACTACAGGATATTCCTTCACTATCTGCACGTCTTGTATTGTTTTATTGTCTTTTTCTTTCTCCACCACGTGAGCCAAGAAAGCTATGCACTTCTTTTGTAGACACTTACGCCCTTTTATGCATGATATGATCTTTACGTTTCGCTTTACTTGATCCCCACGAACTTCCAATACACGATCATTCGCAACTGGAATCCAAAGTAGCTTTTCGGAACAGATGACTTCAACCTTATTGAGTGATAGCCCATCCATCCCCACAATGATGTCGAAACTAACCAACTCCATCGGTAACAAATCGATGGTAAATGTGTGATCTATGAGTGTAAGTGGGCAGTTCCTAAGTATAGTGCTAACTGTAACTTGCTTTCCGTTCGCTACTTCGATAATGTAAGGGGAGTCTAAAGTTTCCTCAGTAAGACTAAGTTGTCGTGCAAAATCAGATGAAATAAAACTCTGGTCTGCACCAGTATCAAATAGTATAGATGCATAAGAGTCATGTAAAAGAAATGTACCAGTGACCACGTTAAGGTCTTGGCGTGCAGCATTGGCTCCGATAACAAAAGCACGTCCGCGAGGTTGTGCTCCTGGTTGCACTTTCTTTGGACAGTCACGGGAGAAATGTCCCATTTCCCCGCAGTTGTAGCACCCCCTGTTATTGTTGTTGTTGCCTGGATTCTGTGGTGGTGGTGGTAGTGCCCTTGCTGCAGTGTTGGTAGCTTGATTTATAGCAAAACGGCATCGTGTAACCCAGTGGCCAAACCGACCACAATTAGTGCATTTCCTACATTGAACAGTAGGAGGATGATGATACTTGCAGTGAGTGCACTGGGGATATTCTCCCCCATAGTTCTTGGTAGCAGGATTGACAGGTGCTGCAGGTGTCTGTCTTAAAGGGGTAACGGCCGCATAGTTCTTGACGACCTTTTGTTTCTTTTTCTGATGATACTCTGGTTTCTTCGATGTTGTTTCCTTGGCTTTTCCCCAAATCATCTTTTAAAACTCCAGACTTTACCATGACATTGGTAAGTTTAGCTGAAAGGGAGATGGCTGACTCCAGAGTAGCAGGATATGCAGCCAGTACGATGCTTTGGATACAAGAGGGTAATCCTGCTACATAACGATCAATTAGCTTTACCAATATTGGCACCATCTCTGGAACCAGGGCTACCAGTTCATGATAGCGGTTGGTAAAAGTCATATGATCAGCTCCCTTTATCTCATGGTTCGAGAGCTCAATCTCCAGCTGTTGCAGTTCATGTTTCGGATAGAACTCATTCCTCAGAAGAAGTTTAAATTCTACCCAGGGTATTGCCATTGCTTCATCTCTTCCTTTCGCCCTAATCTGAGCATTCCACCATGTCAATGCTCGCTTGCTAAATGAACCAGCTGCATAGCGAACTTTATGGTGTTATGGACAACTGCTTATGTCCAAAGTGTTCTCCATCTTCTCCAGCCATTGAATCAGTCCAACAGCTCCTTCGACTCCAGTAAAGCTTGGTGGTTTGCATCCTACAAAGGATTTGTAGGAGCAGTCTGTAGTATGACTAGTGTTTCCACTAGCCTCTCCGGTAGTATGGCCAAAATTGCTGCCATGTCCTTGAATCCGATTTATCATCTCTGGGATGACATCTTTCAGTTGGCATGTCAGTTGAGTACTCAGCAGTGTCGCCAAGGCGATAGTAGCATGATCAATAACTGGACCCGCATTCGGATTCGGAGGAGGGTTTAGCGGAGGAGGAGGAGGTGGCAGTGGTGAATCTGGCGGTGATGGTATCGATGAATGAGGTGCAGAAGTCTGGGTAGTAGGTACCGGAGTCGGTTATCTTCTAGGCGGCATTCTGATCATAACCAAAAGAATTTGGTTAGTGCAGTGATCGAATGCAGAAGACACAATGCAAACTTAAGTCTTATGCTCTCTACATGAGGGTCCCTAAGTTATAGTCTAGGCCAAACCGTTCAAGTAAATGACCTATCATTCTCTATAACCTTGAGCTCTGATACCAATCTGTCACACCCCGAGCCGGCGGGGTTGGATCGAAGTCCCCGTCGGGCGGAAAATTCTCGGGGTGTGATATCGTGAGTGATAATCAAATGATCAGATTGTTTTCATAGCATCAATGTTTAAGAATAACTAAAGCACGATCAACATTAACTAGGATTACAAAGTTAAATTACAATAGCAATGTTCAGTAATTTAACTAAGTAAACCTAACAAAAGAATCAAATGTTTATATCTTGTATCTGTACAAGATATCAAAAGTGAAGCGTATTATCAACAAAAGGAGTGCTTCCAAAATCAACTAGGTCCTCTATCTAGGCCACCTAGCATGCAATCCAATAGCCTTAGCTTAGATATGTTCTTCACCTGAGAAAGCATGTAAGAAAAACAAAGTCAACACAATGGTTGGTGAGTTCATAAAGTTTATAAGTTTAAAAATAGCTTTAACAAACCTCTTTCGGTAAAGCCTTAACCTCATTAACTCCACATGTAATATTCAAATCGGTATGCTTATATATAGGGCATACCCCTGAGTCGCGCCTACAACCCGCCCAGACGCCATCCCACCACATACTAATCCGAATATGACACTGTTGTTAATAATAATTAAGCCTTTTACCTACCAATCAACCCATTCCTCATCATAGCTTTTGTTTTCTGTTTCAAGTTTACAAGTCTATAGCATTCATAAGTATTAGTTTCATAATAGGTTTAACAAGCATCATAGTTTCACACGCACATAGTTTAGCTGTCCCTAATCTCATGCGTGAGTACAAGCTCTGCACTAGCAGAAGTTTAGCAATTACGTAGCTCACGGCTAGATACAAGCTCTGCACTAGCAGAAGTTTAGCCATTACGTATCTCATGAATTAGTTAAGCTTAGTCTAGCAATTACGTGTCTCCTATACAAGATACAAGCTCTGCACTAGCAGAAGTTTAGCAATTACGTATCTCATACATAGACACAAGCCATGCATACACAAACAATCCAGCAATTACATATCTCATATAAGCAGACAAAAGCTCTGCATTAGCAGAAGTTTAGCAATTACATGTCTCTTATATAGATAATAGCTTAGCCTCGTCATTGTTTAGTTTTAATCCAGCAATTACATCATTTAAGCAGACAAAAGCTCTGCACTAGCAGAAGTTTAGTAATTACATGTCTCTTATATAGGTAATAGCATAGCCTCGTTATGGTTTAGTTTACATGTATCTCAATACATAGGTACAAGCTCTGCACTAGCAAAAGTTTAGCAATTACGTAGCCTATGATTAGATACATGCCCAATGTTTCATGCGCAAATAATAGTTTCAAGCATATAGTCTCAAGCGTCCACACATAGTTTCATCATGAATTCCATAGCATAGCATCAAGTCTCATGTTTAAGCATATAGTTTCATAAGCATAAAGTCTCACGTTTAAGCATATAGTTTCATAAGCATCCAACATATAGTTTCAAGCTTCAATTTTAAAGTATACTAGTTTCCAAGCATAAGCATCAATAAAAGCATCATGTTTAAGTTTAAAAACATTAAATAACATTTCAATAGTTTATTAAATTGTTTAACATGATTCTCAGTCCCAAAGTAAAACTAATAAGTTTGAAAAGGGACAAATGAACTCACCTTGTGTCCGTAGTAGTTGACTAAGTAGAATAAGAATGCACGTGCTCTTTGTTTGCACATGTTATGATGTTCACGCTCCTGTATTGATTTCATAATGTTGTAGTTTATAAGTATAAGTTTGTAAGGGTTTGTTGCGCATGTAAGTGTTAGTCCTAAAGTTGACTAACATTGTGGGTCTCGGTCATGATTCGGCCCTTATTCACTTGTTATTTCTTATTTCCATATAACCCGTCTTCCCATTACATGTTTAATGCTTTTCCTGTCATCATTAGATTGATATTGTTTTGTTGCATCATGATTGTAAAAATTTAAGTCTCAAGTATGGTTTCCATTTCTTTTGCTATTTTTTTAATAATGAACACAAATTCTCTTTCGTTGCATTTAATATCGTTTAATTAAATACCTAGTTAATGTTCTTTGAGTTCATGGGCCAAATAGTGGTTTGTCTCAACATTACTCATATGGGCCGACACCATGGGCTTAGTTAACTTAGGGTTTGGGCCGGTCATCAAATAATGTTGGGCCGTTACTATGGGCCGAATGGTTGAATGTTGGATCAAAAATGGGCCGAATAACAATTGATTTGGATCAAGTGTGGGCCAGACTATCATATGAATTAATCTATTAATGTTGGGCCGAAAGAAAGAGCAAGGGTTGGACCGATATTGGACCGGTCTAAAACCAAGGACCTCGTGGTTTATACATGGGCCCATGGTGAAGATATACTTGGGCCGACATACCCCTGCTTGCCTTCAATTGGTTTCGGCCAAGGTTCATTAAAGTGATCAACTAACACAGCAAACCCTTGGGTTCTTGTAACACCCCGACCGGCGGCGGAATCGTCGGGATGCCACGAGGGATGTGTAGATTGTTCAAAAGCTCGTGGGCATCTAATTCAATCATCATATATCATTTAAGCAAACAACATAATTACACAAAAATCATGTTCATCATGAATCAATTACATCAATTACATAAAAGAATTAGCTAAACTAACTAAACTCTAATCGCCAGAAATTTAGTTAATTAACTAAGTCCAAGATCCTATATGATGATGTCCAAAAATAGAGGAGATCCTCTCTTCCTTCCTACTTGTCTCCATCACCTGAAACGTGTAAGAAATCAAGTGTCAACTACAAAAGTAGTTGGTGAGTAATCATAAGTTTTTATACTCAAAAATGTTTTACAAAAATGAGTTTAAAAGTTGGTGTTTTAAAATAGTTTAATAAAATGCTTTGTTTAACACGAGTGTAAGACTTATGATCTCCTTGAGAAAATCCATATGAATACCTGTATGAGATAATCCAACACACATCCACCAATTCAACAATCAAACACTTACAAAATCACATAACCACATAACCAAATCAAACATAGTCAATTTCAAATAATCATAATCAAATATAGATAATCAATCCACAACAAATCAACCAATCTCATCAATCATATTCTCAAATAATGTTCGTGACTATACATGATCATTATGTAATTAACATAAGTTAAATACATGATTCATGGAGTGGTCGCTAACCACGTGACAATACATGAAGTCAAAGCAATTAACCGAAGTCAAAGGCAATGATTCACGGATGTGGAAACCATCCACGTGACAATACATGAAGTCAAAGCAATTAACCGAAGTCAAATGCAATGATTCACGGAGTATGTGAAAATACATGTAATCTTTGTTATCGACCGAAGTCAATAACAGTGTTTACACGGATGTATAATAATTAATCAGTGATAATTTATAATTAATGATAATTCAATATTAGTGAATATCATAATGATAAACAGGTATTATCCTTGTGTTATCAAAATAATATTTAAACCGGTATACATGTTTCACCTCCGAGTTTTAAAAACAAAATAGTTTAAAGAAAGGGAGGTTATGAGAACTCACCTGTAGTCCTTAGATTCAATGTTTTAGAAATATGCGCGCTCTCGTACGTGAAATCCAAAACAACTCAATGATCAAATCAACAATCTGTGTTTATCATATGTTCGCGTTCATGAGTTAAAGTATGACATTATCATTAGATGATTAAACTAGTTTAGCTTTAAAACTCTAAAGTATTCATTAACTTAGTTAACTCGATCTAAGTTAAGATGTCACACTTAGGATTCTATTTCTATTATCTCGTAAGGAAAATTCAAATTCATTAGTGGTAATTGTCTTTTAATAATGATAATCTTTTTAAATTAAGGTGTTAAGGTTATGCAAGTAGTAAAGTTTATCCCTTATACACATATACAACTCATTCGTAGTTGCATGCATGCATGTTCACCTATCATCACCACAATTTAATTTATCACAACTTCATTTAAAACTTAAAGAATTTACATTTAGTATTTCGAACCGAATTTTCCATTGTACATAAAATATCATGAATAAACTTATGTATTTTTTTTTTTAAAACAAAAGGTGGTGGCCATGTTTGTTCATGCATGCATGGTCGTGTATATATATATATGTATGTAATTCATGTCCCTTTACTTCTCTTAAACCCTTAATTAGGTGAAACTAGGTCGGATCCCCTTTTTGGGCAGCGAACCTTTGGCAAAACACAGCCAAGGTTCGGCTCATTGAAGAAGGTTCGTTGGGTTCAGCCCACCCCCGATGGTTCGGCCAAGTCTTGTGTTTAACTACTCAAGGTTCGTGAGTTAGGCCACGGTAAGGTTCGCTGAAAATGGTGCAAGGTTCGGTTATCACAACACAAGAGGGTTCGTGACCCAGGCTGGCACACGGTTCGGCCACCCTACAGGGTTCGGCCATGATGGTTCGCTCAAACAGGGTTCGGTCATCTGTGGGGTGAAGGGTTCGGTCATTTCCCACTGATTCGGCTAAGGTTTGATGGCCAGCAAGGGTTCGGCTCCATATGGGTTCGCCACTCTAGAGCCTTGCTGAAATGAAGGTTCGTTCATGATGTCATAGGCTCGCCGGCCACCTGTTCCCGAACCACAAGGGTTCGGCCGACCTAGCTGAGTCGCGAACCACAGCCCCCTTTCACGAACCTGCACTTTTCCTGGAGCTGTTCATCATCATCATCTTCGAATACCTACAGATCCAAGGCTACCTATGCTTCTACATGTTACTATCACCCATTTTAAAGTTTTACAAACAACGAAACCGATTATTATCACCAAAAGTTAAAGATTTTCATCCTCACAACAAAACCGAAATTAAACATCTAGATTTACCTCGATCCGCTGGTCCAATTCGGGATTTCTTCGTATCTACTTGTAGCTATCGTTCACACGAACGCGTGGACACCAAAAGTTCGAAAATCCGTCAAGAAATGAGCTTGGAATGTTAGAGAGAAGGTAGAGAAGATTATGTGTGTGTTTTTAGAGAGAGAATGGTGTTGTAGAAAATGAAGAAGAAAGAAGGAACTCTTTCTTATAATGTGTGTTATTACCCCGTGTCCGATCTCGTTTTTATCGCAATAATCATAATAAATTCTATGCTCGGTTTTTAAACGTAACATATTTTAAAACATCATAGCATTTTAAATAAATTAGTTTTGTTTTAAATAAGATGATTTTAATTAAATCATTTTGTAAGTCGATTCTATTTCATTATCGATAACTAATTATTTATTAAATCAATTTATTCTGAATCATTTTAGGTTGTGATTCCTAATAAACATTTTAAGTTTTCGTTTATTAATTTAAACATCGTTAAATATTATTTAATTATCTCGTCGAAACGCGTTACTCGCGTACGTATCCGTAAAGATCGTCACCTTTGCGAATCCGATGCTCGTACCGTATTTCGATTTGATTTATGATTTATGGAATATCGTTTTAGAACATTATTCTTAACAATTATATTCGTGTGAATCGTCACCCGCACGAATACATTATTAAGTTAATATTTCTAAATCAACATTCACGTTTAAGTAATGTTCGTAACCTCACTTCGTGTAATTAATTCCCATTATTTAATAATTTTAATATTATCATTTCCCAAACCAGAACCCACTAAATCCTAGTCACTGACACATCCATGATAGACCGAAATATGCATATATATAGGGCATATGTAAGGGTCAGTCGCAACTGCCCTAGCCAACGTCCCACCGCTATTTCGATAAACCATGTCCATGGGTCCTTGACTACGTTTAGCAACCAAACCATAAACAACTCCCAGTTCCATCCCAATACATTCTTAACCATTAATCCATCATCATCAGTAATAAGTAACTGCGATAAACACTACGGGTCTGTTTGTATCACAACTAAACTTCCCGTGGTTTGCGCGTATGATAAATGTGTTACAACATGCATACCAGTATAGTGATAATATCAGTAATGTAAGTCAATAATTTCATAATCATTAATAATTATAAATCTCCTGTCGTAACAGTACATTCGTACGGACGTACGGACAACCGAAAGTACAGTGATGTTACAGTCTCCCCTAGTTAAAGGAATTTCGTCCCGAAATTCAACTTGGAGTAACCGTAGTAAATAAATGTGGGTACTTAAGCTTCATCTGATCTTCCCTCTCCCATGTGAATTCTGGACCCCGCTTCGATTCCCAACGTACTTTAACAATTGGAATTCTACTGCGTTTGAGCTGTTTAACCTCACGATCCATTATCTCCACTGGTTTTTCAACAAAGTGCATGGTATCATCGATGCGAATGTCATCGAGTGGTACCTGAAGATCCTGATCAGCTAAGCACTTTCTTAGATTGGACACGTGGAACGTTGGGTGCATGTTACTAAGTTCAGGAGGAAGTTCTAACTTGTAGGCAACCTTCCATATTCTTTCAAGAATCTTAAAAGGGACAACATAACGTGGAGCAAGCTTCCCCTTTTTCCCAAATCGAACAACGCCCTTCCAAGGCAACACTTTAAGCAATACCATATCCCCCACTTCAAACTCTAAAGGTTTTCGTCTTTTGTCCGCATAACTCTTCTGTCGACTGCGTGCAGATAACAGATTGTCACGGATCTGACGGATCTTGTCAGTCGTTTCCTGAATAATCTCAGGACCAGTAATCTGCGAATCGCCGACTTCGGCCCAACAGATAGGTGACCGACATTTCCTGCCATAAAGAGCTTCAAACGGTGCCATACCAATGCTCGCGTGATAACTGTTGTTATATGAGAACTCAACCAATGGTAGATGGCTATCCCAGTTGCCACCGAAGTCGATGACACAAGCTCTTAACATATCTTCCAAGGTTTGAATAGTTCGCTCCGTTTGACCATCCGTTTGAGGATGATAAGCAGTGCTAAGATTCAATCTTGTTCCAAAAGCTTCATGTAGTGATTCCCAAAATCGTGCCGTGAAGCGAGCATCACGATCCGATATTATGCTTAAGGGAATACCATGTCGGCTAATGATCTCATCAATGTAGATACGAGCTAACTTCCGCACCGGGTAAGTTTCGCGTATCGGTAAGAAATGAGCCGACTTGGTTAATCTATCAACAATTACCCATATGCTATCTTTACCGTTCGCGGTCCGTGGAAGTTTAGTAATGAAATCCATAGAGATATTCTCCCACTTCCACATCGGTATTTCAGGTTGTATTAACAATCCAGAAGGTCACTGGTGTTCCGCCTTGACCTTAGCACAGTTAAGGCACTTTGACACATACTCAGCAATATCCTTCTTCATTCCAGGCCACCAGTACAAGCCCCTAAGGTCTTGATACATCTTATCAGAGCCCGGATGGACTGAGTAACGAGATTTATGAGCTTCATCCATAATCACCATCCTAAGATCACCCCTGTTCGGTATCCACAACCGATTCAAATAATACATTAAACCATCATCCTTAGTTTCCAATAAGATTTCAGCCCCGCAAGACATCTCATTCTTCAAATTATCTTGAGCTAATGAGTGTCGTTGGGCTGTGAGAACATCATTACGGAGATTAGTGTGCACTCGGACACTATGGATCTGAACTTGACTTTTGCGACTAAGCGCATCTGCTACTACATTCGCTTTACCAGGATGGTAGCGGATTTCACAGTCATAATCATTCAACAGTTCAACCCATCTCCGTTGTCTCATGTTAAGCTCTTTCTGATTGAGAATATGTTGCAAACTTTTATGATCAGTGAACACTACACACTTAGTGCCATAAAGATAATGTCTCCATATCTTCAAGGCAAACACGACTGCACCAAGTTCCAAGTCGTGTGTAGTGTAGTTCTTCTCGTGAATCTTCAGCTGCCTGGATGCATAAGCCACAACCTTTCCCCGTTGCATGAGAACACAACCGAGACCTAGGTTAGATGCATCACAATAGACTACAAAATCATCATTTCCATCAGGCAGTGTCAAGACAGGAGCATCACAAAGTTTCTGCTTCAAAGTCTGGAATGCCTCTTCTTGCTTTGCTCCCCACTCGTACGGCCTATTCTTTTGAGTCAAAGCAGTGAGAGGGACCGCAATCCTGGAGAAATTCGATATAAACCTCTGATAGTAACCGGCAAGTCCGAGAAACAATCGAATCTCCGTCGGTGTCTTCGGTGTACTCCAATTCTTCACCGCATCAATCTTTGCAGGATCCACGTGAACACCGTATTCGTTGACTATGTGTCCCAGAAATTGAACTTCCTTAAGCCAAAATTCACATTTGGAGAATTTGGCATACAGTCGCTCCTCTCTTAGGATCTCCAAAACCAACTTAAGGTGTTTCTCGTGTTCTTCCTTGGTCTTTGAGTAAATCAAAATATCATCAATGAATACTATTACAAATTTATCCAAGTATGGCCTGCAAACACGGTTAATGAGATCCATGAAAACCGCAGGTGCATTGGTAAGGTCAAAGGGCATTACCAGAAATTCATAATGGCCATATCTTGTTCTGAATGCAGTCTTGGGAATATCATCATCATGTACGCGAAGCTGATGATACCCAGACCTAAGATCGATCTTTGAAAACCATGCCGAGCCTTGAAGCTGATCGAAGAGATCATCGATGCGCGGCAGTGGGTATCGATTCTTGATAGTCAACTTGTTCAATTCGCGGTAGTCGATGCACATCCGGAATGACCCGTCCTTTTTCTTGAAAAACAGGACCGGTGCACCCCATGGCGAATGGCTCGGGCGAATGAATCCTTTATCGGTAAGTTCTTGCTGTTGACTCGCCAATTCTTGCAACTCCGATGGCGCAAGTCTGTAAGGAGCTTTGGCGACTGGGTTCGCACCAGGTACTAGGTCGATTCGGAACTCAACTTGACGTTCTGGTGGAAGACCCGGCAAATCATCTGGAAATACTTCTGGAAAATCTCGTATCACTGGAACATCTTCAATCTTCTTTCCTTTCTCTTTCTTCTCCACAATGTGAGCTAGAAATGCTATACATTTCTTTCTAAGGTACTTGTGTGCTTTAGTGCAAGACATTAACTTAAGACCTTTACTAGCAGTTTCTCCAAATATTCTCAAAGTTTCACCCGAAGGTAAGGGAATACGAATATACTTTTCATGGCATACAATCTCCGCTTTGTGGGTGGCTAACCAGTCCATGCCTATGATAACGTCAAAGCTACCAAGATGCATAGGTATGAGATTAATTGGGAAAACGTGATCATTTAAGTTCACCGTACATCCAACGATAATAGTGTCAATATCAATAGTGTTTCCGTCAGCCACTTCCACGTTAAACGGTTTATCTAAATATGTACGTGTTCTACCAAGCAAGCATTCAAAATCATATGAAACGAAACTCCTATCAGCACCAGAATCAAATAAGACAGATGCATAAGACTTGTTGATCAGAAATGTACCGTTGACGACGTCCTGGTTGGCCTGAGCAGCTGGAGCATTCAGTTGGAAAGCCCGGCCTCTTGCCACCCTCTGATTGTTCCCGGTCAACTTTGGGCATTGATTTCTGAAGTGACCCACTTCACCACACTCATAGCAGGCTCTTGCCTGCGCTTGAGGTACCTAGCGAACGGGTATAGCTGGAATAGGTTGTGCATGCGGAGCTGGCAGTGCAAGCGGTGCCTGTTGCATCCTTTGTGCTTGCGGTGCACTCCGACAAACATTAGCAAAACGACCAAACTTGCCGCAGTTGTTGCAGACGCGACATGGCAAATTTGGTGCGTGATGATATCGGCAGGTATTACACTGAGGAGTGTTCCCAGTAAAATTCTTGGCAGTTGAATTGTTTGATGATTGCTGCGCAGACTTGACAGCAGGAGTAGCGACCATGAAGTTTCTGGTCTTTCTCTTCTTGTTGCTGCTTTTGGATGAGCTAGCAGCTTCAGACTTGACTTCAGTTTTGACTTCCTTTGCAGCAGTCTTGGTGTCAGTCTTCTTGTATCCTTTCCTAGTGAGTGTTCCATTCCTCACATGATTGTCAGTAAGAGTTGCAGATAATCGGATTGCAGCCTCAAGTGTTTTGGGATTGCTCCCTTAGACCGTATCCTGAATCTGTACCGGCAGTCCGCCGATATATTTCTCAATCGCCCTTTCCAAGGGTGTCACCATGTGAGGTACCAGTAAGCTATACTCATGAAACTGAGTATTATAGATGACGTTCTCGCCACTATCTTGTTTGAGTTCCCAGAACTCAGTCTCCAGATTCCTCATCTCGCTTCGAGGACAGAATTCAGTAGTCATCAAGTTCTTGACCTCAGTCCACGTCAGTGCAAGTGCAGCATCCACTCCCCTAGTTCGCTTTTCCCCATTCCACCAAGTCAGTGCTCTCTTTTGGAAAACACTGGTGGCATAGCGAACTTTCAGATTCTCGGGACATTCGCTGTTGATGAAGGTGTTCTCCATACTCTCGAACCACTGCAGCAGACCAGTGGCCGATTCAGCACCCGTGAATTTCAGGGGGTTGCAGGAATTGAAGTGTTTGAATGTGCAAGTTGGAGGGTTTGCACCACCTCTGTTCTGGTTGATATTCTGGTTAGCCTGAGTCAATTGGCTCACCAGTCCAGAGATAAGATTAGCTAACTCTTGTATGCCGGAGTTGGCATTACTGTTGTTAGCATCCCCATTGTTTGAATCATCTCCGTTGTGACGGCGAGGCATGTTTCTGAAGAAATTAGAAACATGTTACTACCGTTTACAACATAAGGCATACAAACAATGGTCAAATGAGTTCATTTAAATAGTTAGGATTACATATAGGAACTATATTTCTCTCCTATCTGTCATTAAACTCATAACATTTATAAATTTCCCAACATTATACTAAGTGTCCTAGTTGGTCATAACTAATATTAGCTAGCTATTCCTAAGTCCTATACATTTCCCACCCTATACCAACACTGACAACCTCCCGATGCAACGCAACAAGCTTATATATAGGGCATATGCAGAGGTAGATCGCAATCTCCCCTACACCGTCCCACCACCGTTCCGTTGCACCACGATTATGCCCTTGTTAGTGTTTAGGGTGTATCATGTATTTCACCATATTCTCACTTCAAAACCTTATCCAAGATAGGATAATTTTGAGTGAAGTGATCTTTAGTTCCCTTGGAAAATTAGGTTCGCCTAATGTCTAAGTTCAACTGACATGTAGGTTTACCTATTTCTAAGTTCACCTAATGTCTAAGTTCACCTGACATTAGAGTTCCTCTAATTGTCTAAGTTCACTAAATTCCATGCTGTTCTCAATGTCCAAAATCATCAATAAGGGTCCATATCATCACTAAGTGCTCTAATTGTCACTAAGTGTTCATATCCCCCCTATGGTTCATCCTCATCAAGTGTTCATACTATCACTAAGTGTTAGTATCATCACTATGCGTTTATATTATCACCAAGTGTCTATATCATCACCCAAATCCATATTTCATCACTAATCGCTCATACCGTTCATTAATCCTATGCACCCTAAATGTCCAATCATTATGGTTCATAAGTGAATTTAATAGTGTCCATCAATGTGATCATCAAAATGTCAATCCAACACATTCTCAACCAACATATCATCACCAACCATCAATCCTAACCCCGCAGGAGTTCCTAATAATATCCTAAGTTCCTGACACTGACAGACCCCCAATATACTACAAATGGTATATGTATAGGGCATATGTAGGGGTCAGTCGCAACTGCCCCAGCCACCGTCCCACCACCTTTGTAGTATACCACGAGTGTGTCCTTGTCTGGAGTTTATAGATCAAACAAATAATTCCTAAAGCAGATAATTCCTAAGCATTTAATTTCCTAAGCAGGTAATTTCCCAAACGGGTAGTTCCCACATTCTTCAATACTGACATCCACCCAATGTACCGTAAATGGTATATATATAGGGCATATGTAAGGGTCAGTCGCAACTGCCCTAGCCAACGTCCCACCACCTTTACGATACACCACGTGCATGTCCTTATCGAATCATTAGGGCACACGTAAGCAAGAAATACATGCGAATCAGATATATAGCAGGAGTTCAGTTAACATGTAATAAACACATAAGCATGAAATCCTGAATATACTAACTAGTGTATGAAGTAACTTCATACTAGGGTATCCTACGGTTATAGACTAGGTCAACCATTTCTAGTAACCTAATTCCCTATAACCCAGGCTCTGATACCAATCTGTAACACCCCGACCGGCGGCGGAATCGTCGGGATGCCACGAGGGATGTGTAGATTGTTCAAAAGCTCGTGGGCATCTAATTCAATCATCATATATCATTTAAGCAAACAACATAATTACACAAAAATCATGTTCGTCATGAATCAATTACATCAATTACACAAAAGAATTAGTTAAACTAACTAAACTCTAATCGCCAGAAATTTAGTTAATTAACTAAGTCCAAGATCCTATATGGTGATGTCTAAAAATAGAGGAGATCCTCTCTTCCTTCCTACTTGTCTCCATCACCTGAAACATGTAAGAAATCAAGTGTCAACTACAAAAGTAGTTGGTGAGTAATCATAAGTTTTTATACTCAAAACTGTTTTACAAAAATGAGTTTAAAAGTTGGTGTTTTAAAATAGTTTAATAAAATGCTTTGTTTAACACGAGTGTAAGACTTATGATCTCCTTGAGAAAATCCATATAAATACCTGTATGAGATAATCCAACACACATCCACCAATTCAACAATCAAACACTTACAAAATCACATAACCACATAACCAAATCAAACATAGTCAATTTCAAATAATCATAATCAAATATAGATAATCAATCCACAACAAATCAACTAATCTCATCAATCATATTCTCAAATAATGTTCGTGACTATACATGATCATTATGTAATTAACATAAGTTAAATACATGATTCATGGAGTGGTCGCTAACCACATGACAATACATGAAGTCAAAGCAATTAACCGAAGTCAAAGGCAATGATTCACGGATGTGGAAACCATCCACGTGACAATACATGAAGTCAAAGCAATTAACCGAAGTCAAATGCAATGATTCACGGAGTATGTGACAATACATGTAATCTTTGTTATCGACCGAAGTCAATAACAATGTTTACACGGATGTATAATAATTAATCAGTGATATTTCATAATTAATGATAATTCAATATTAGTGAATATCATAATGATAAACAGGTATTATCCTTGTGTTATCAAAATAATATTTAAACCGGTATACATGTTTCACCTCCGAGTTTTAAAAACAAAATAGTTTAAAGAAAGGGAGGTATGAGAACTCACCTGTAGTCCTTAGATTCAATGTTTTAGAAATATGCGCGCTCTCGTACGTGAAATCCAAAAAAACTCAATGATCAAATCAACAATCTGTGTTTATCATATGTGTCGCGTTCATGAGTTAAAGTATGACATTATCATTAGATGATTAAACTAGTTTAGCTTTAAAACTCTAAAGTATTCATTAACTTAGTTAACTCGATCTAAGTTAAGATGTCACACTTAGGATTCTATTTCTATTATCTCGTAAGGAAAATTCAAATTCATTAGTGGTAATTGTCTTTTATTAATGATAATCTTTTTAAATTAAGGTGTTAAGGTTATGCAAGTAGTAAAGTTTATCCCTTATACACATATACAACTCATTCGTAGTTGCATGCATGCATGTTCACCTATCATCACCACAATTTAAGTTATCACAACTTCATTTAAAACTTAAAGAATTTACATTTAGTGTTTCGAACCGAATTTTCCATTGTACATAAAATATCATGAATAAACTTATGTTTTTTTTTAAAACAAAAGGTGGTGGCCATGTTTGTTCATGCATGCATGGTCGTGTATATATATATATATGTATGTAATTCATGTCCCTTTACTTCTCTTAAACCCTTAATTAGGTGAAACTAGGTCGGATCCCCTTTTTGGGCAGCGAACCTTTGGCAAAACACAGCCAAGGTTCGGCTCATTGAAGAAGGTTCGTTGGGTTCAGCCCACCCCCGATGGTTCGGCCAAGTCTTGTGTTTAACTACTCAAGGTTCGTGAGTTAGGCCAAGGTAAGGTTCGCTGAAAATGGTGCAAGGTTCGGTTATCACAACACAAGAGGGTTCGTGACCCAGGCTGGCACACGGTTCGGCCACCCTACAGGGTTCGGCCATGATGGTTCGCTCAAACAGGGTTCGGTCATCTGTGGGGTGAAGGGTTCGGTCATTTCCCACTGATTCGGCTAAGGTTTGATGTCCAGCAAGGGTTCGGCTCCATATGGGTTCGCCACTCTAGAGCCTTGCTGAAATGAAGGTTCGTTCATGATGTCACAGGCTCGCCGGCCACCTGTTCCCGAACCACAAGGGTTCGGCCGACCTAGCTGAGTCGCGAACCACAGCCCCCTTTCACGAACCTGCACTTTTCCTGGAGCTGTTCATCATCATCATCTTCGAATACCTACAGATCCAAGGCTACCTATGCTTCTACATGTTACTATCACCCATTTTAAAGTTTTACAAACAACGAAACCGATTATTATCACCAAAAGTTAAAGATTTTCATCCTCACAACAAAACCGAAATTAAACATCTAGATTTACCTCGATCCACTGGTCCAATTCGGGATTTCTTCGTATCTACTTGTAGGTATCGTTCACACGAACGCGTGGACACCAAAAGTTCGAAAATCCGTCAAGAAATGAGCTTGGAATGTTAGAGAGAAGGTAGAGAAGATTATGTGTGTGTTTTTAGAGAGAGAATGGTGTTGTAGAAAATGAAGAAGAAAGAAGGAACTCTTTCTTATAATGTGTGTTATTACCCCATGTCCGATCTCGTTTTTATCGCGATAATCATAATAAATTCTATGCTCGGTTTTTAAACGTAACATATTTTAAAACATCATAGCATTTTAAATAAATTAGTTTTGTTTAAATAAGATGATTTTAATTAAATCATTTCGTAAGTCGATTCTGTTTCATTATCGATAACTAATTATTTATTAAATCAATTTATTCTAAATCATTTTAGGTTATGATTCCTAATAAACATTTTAAGTTTTCGTTTATTAATTTAAACATCGTTAAATATTATTTAATTATCTCGTCGAAACGCGTTACTCGCGTACGTATCCGTAAAGATCGTCACCTTTGCGAATCCGATGCTCGTACCGTATTTCGATTTGATTTATGATTTATGGAATATCGTTTTAGAACATTATTCTTAACAATTATATTCGTGTGAATCGTCACCCGCACGAATACATTATTAAGTTAATATTTCTAAATCAACATTCACGTTTAAGTAATGTTCGTAACCTCACTTCGTGTAATTAATTCCCATTATTTAATAATTTTAATATTATCATTTCCCAAACCAGAACCCACTAAATCCTAGTCACTGACACATCCATGATAGACCGAAATATGCATATATATAGGGCATATGTAAGGGTCAGTCGCAACTGCCCTAGCCAACGTCCCACCGCTATTTCGATAAACCATGTCCATGGGTCCTTGACTACGTTTAGCAACCAAACCATAAACAACTCCCAGTTCCATCCCAATACATTCTTAACCATTAATCCATCATCATCAGTAATAAGTAACTGCGATAAACACTACGGGTCTGTTTGTATCACAACTAAACTTCCCGTGGTTTGCGCGTATGATAAATGTGTTACAACATGCATACCAGTATAGTGATAATATCAGTAATGTAAGTCAATAATTTCATAATCATTAATAATTATAAATCTCCGGTCGTAACAGTACATTCGTACGGACGTACGGACAACCGAAAGTACAGTGATGTTACAGTTCTTTTGTCTAGGTTCAGCGATGACTTAAGGGTTCGGCAAGGGTTGGTCCGCAAGGGGTTCGGGTGACCAAGGAAGGTTCGGGACATGCTGATGGTTCGTAGCGAAAGGCTCGGCACTGCATGGAGTTCGGCTGAGTGGAAGTGTTCGGAGGTGGGTGTAGCCATGCAAGGTTCGTCATTGTTCTCGTATAGGTTCGTAGATCCCGAAATCAACTAAGGTTCGGCACTGGTCGATGGTTCGCCCATCCATGAGGGGTTCGGCTGGCCCAAGCATGGCCAGCAAGGTTCGGCCGAGTTCACTAGGGTTCGCCGCTTGTCGAGGTTCGCCAATGATGGCTGGGTTCGGGTAACACCTACAAGGTTCGTATGTACATGCAGGGTTGTCAACCAAGGGAGGTTCGGTCGTGTTGGTTCGTAGCTAGCATCAGCAGGGTTCGGCTGGTGATGGTTCTCTCGAACCCTGGTTTGTGCTCAACCCATCAACAACTTCGAACCATTTTTAGATCATCCTCATGGTGTTGCCGTAGGTCAGCAAGTTTCCGAAGGGGTGATGGTTCGAAAGGAGTTACCCATTCAGTTGTGTGGGTGTGTAATCGAAACAGTGGGTTAAAAACCCTAATCTTTGTAGCTTTCTTGCATCATTACCTCGAAAATGACTGGTTAATCCCTCCGATCTGCTGTACTTTCAGGTAGGGGACTTCAAGATGGTCGTTTAAGCTCAAGAATCATCAAATTCCACCAAGATTTGAGAGAGTTATGGGGTTTTGAAGGATTGAATCTAGTGAGAGAGAGAGATGACGGTTTTGAAGGTGTACAGAGAGAGAGGGTTTGCAAGTCATGAGAAAAATAGCCTTATTCAAGGCTTTTATACCCCGAGGGTATCCGGGTTCGTTTCGGTTGCTCGGTTCGTATTCTCGTCGCGTTTCCGGTTCATTACGCGTGTTTTTCATATTTAAGATAAAAAGAGTTTATTTAAAACTATTTGAATGTTATTTATTTATAGGAATTATTCTAAGTATCGTATTCTTTAATTTATTTACCGATATATATATATTTTACGCGTTTTCGTTAATCTCGTTCGAAATTTATTAAAGTAGTTTTGTTTAGTTTTATTTATGATGAGTTTCAAAATTGTAAAATGGGAAATATTTTATTTCCTTAAATTTATGATCGTTCTTTGTTTTCGTTTTCGTTTCGTCAAAACGCGTCGCCATCGCGCGTATTCGTTCGAATCGTCATTCGAACGAACACGACGATGGTTTGGCTTTCTGATTCTTGTTCTCTACTGTTCAGTCATTATTTCAGAACGTTAAACTCTCAGATACATTCGTACAGATCGTCACCTATACGAATAACTCGTCGGTTTAGCATTCCGTAACAACAACCATTATAGTTTCGTTCTGTTTAACCTCACATACGTTTATACACAATAGCATTAAATCAAGTATCTATGTTTCAACACTGTGTTGTCTGACATGTTTCTGAATGTTAAACCTAAGGTTTCAGTCAGATTTCAGACAATCGTATAATAGTCTAGTGTAAAGCATAATGTATCAACAAAATAAGCATAGTTTTACGTAATGTGTACCTGATTTACTGTACGAGTTACTGTTGCAATCACTGTTCCGGCACGCGTCCGGCACTGATTTTACAATGTGAACAAATATAGGTTTTCAGTTACTATATTTATGAACTCACCAACCTAGTGTTGACTTTGTTTAAATGCATGTTTTCTCAGGTGACGAACAGGTGTAGTACTCATATGCAAGAACTAAGCTAGTGGACTTTTAGAAGACCTAGCTTCATTTTGTGTTGCATACTTTTGATATGACTAAACAGTGAATCATATTTTGTATATCTTGTACAGTTACAAGATAGAAGCCACAGTGATTCTTTTGGTAGAATTACTTAGTTAAATTATGAACATGACTATGTAATTTAACTTTGTAATTCTATATTGATGTCATGTTAGCATTTCTCATTTATATCTCATGTGCTATGTAAACAATCTGATCATTTTGATTATCAAACGATATCGCGCCCCGGGAACCTTTCGCCCGACGGCAAAGTCGATCAGTTCCCCCCGGCTCGGGGTGTAACAGATTGGTTTCAGAGCCATGGTTATAGAGAAATATAGGTCATATTACTTGAACGGTTTGGCCTAGACTATAACCTAGGGACCCTCATGTAGAGATCATATGGCATAGGACTCTATATGCATGTGTCTTCTCCATCTGATCACTGCACTAACCGATTTTCTTTCAGTTATGATCAGAATGCCGCCGAGAAGACCACCACCAGCTATACTGCCACCACCACCACATGATTCAGCACCGCACTCATCTACACCTTCACCTGCTGACTCTCCTACACTACAACCTCCACCTCTGCCACCGCTTGCACATCAGCTGGATCCTGCTACCATTACCCTGGCCACACTGTTGACCAGTCAGTTGAGGGATGTGATTCCCGAGATGATGAACCGGATCAACGGCAACAACAGCAACAACGTTGCCAATTCATCTGGAGAAGGCAGCGGCAACACCCGAAACCATCAGGACTACTCCTACAAGAATTTTGCACGTTGCAAGCCACCGAGCTTTAGTGGCAGTGAGGGTGCTGTCGGATTGATCCAATGGATCGAGAAGATGGACACTACCCTAGAGATTAGCAACTGTCCTGAACAGTATAAGGTGAAGTGTGCTGCTGGTTCATTCCACAAACGAGCGTTAACTTGGTGGAACGCTCAAGTTCATACTAGAGGCAGGGATGAGGCTCTGTCAATGCCTTGGGATGACTTCAAAGCCATACTGCGGGCAGAGTTTTCCCCAAGGAATGAACTCAAAAAGGTTGAGACTGAGTTACTCAATCTTGTTATGATTGGTGTTGGGCATCTGGCCTACACCACAAGATTTCATGAGCTAGTATCATTGGCACCAGATATAGTGCCAGCACTGGAAAAGAGAATGGAACGGTATATTGGAGGATTACCGGCTAGTATGCAAGGTTTTATTCTTGCTGCTCATCCAACAACCTGGAAATGGCTGTTACTCTGTCATCAACAATGACAGATGTGATGGTTGCCTCTAGGGCGCTCAAGAAAGAAGCTGACTCAACCAAAGCTGGAACTTCAAGGAAGTCGGACATTAAGAAACAGAAGGTGGTTAGGAACTTTGCTGCAACCACTCAAGCCCCTATGATCAACCAACTGCCACCATTGCAGATCAAAAGGCCCTACACTGGCACTGCACCGTTGTGCAAAACTTGCCAGTATCATCATGCACCGAACACCCAGTGCAGACAATGCACAAACTGTGGGAAGTTTGGACACTAGGCCAGCAGTTGCAGGAACACGGGGGCTCCGAACCGAAACAACAACGCAACTACTACTGCTGCTGCTGCTGATCACAGATCTTGCTACAATTGTGGTGAGCCTGGACACTTTTCTCGGGATTGTCCCAAGAAGAATCAACCAAGGGCTCAAGTAGCACGAGGACGAGCCTTTCAGATTGGAGCTGTTGCGGCTCGACGGGACCCGAACGTTATCACGGGTACATTTCTCTTATTTGACTTCTATGCATCCATATTATTTGACACTAGTGCGGATCAGAGTTTTATCTCATCCAATTAATTATGTTGAAGAATTGTTAGACTCCCCTTACACTATTGAGATAGAAAACGGCAAACAGATCCCCGTAGACACAATACTTAGGAATTGCCCACTAACACTTGGCAATCACACATTTACCATCGACATGATACCGATGGAGCTGGGCAGTTTCGACATCATCATCGGAATGGATTTGCTATCTCTTAACAGAGTAGAGTTCATCTGTTCCAAAAAACTATTACACATTCCAGTGGAGAACAATCAGATGTTGGAGATTCATGGAGATCAAGCAAAATGCAGTGTCAATATAATATCATGCATGAAGGCTCACAAGTATCTTAGAAAATAATGTGTCGCATTTCTAGCTCATGTGGTAGAGAAAGACAAGAGAGCAATCAAGATTCAAGACGTGCCCATTGTGAAAGACTATGCAGACGTGTTTCCGGATGATTTACCGGGACTGCCACCTGAGAGACCGGTGCAGTTTCGAATCGATTTGATTCCGGGAGCGACTCCTGTAGCTAAGTCTCCTTATAGACTCGCACCATCAGAAATGCAGGAGTTGTCCAATCAATTACAAGAGCTACTTGACAAAGGATTCATTCGACCGAGCTTTTCCCCGTGGGGAGCTCCGGTTCTTTTTGTTAAGAAGAAGGATGGAACTTTCAGGATGTGCATTGATTACAGAGAGCTCAACAAACTCACCATCAAGAATCGGTACCCGTTACCGAGGATTGATGATTTGTTTGATCTGTTACAGGGAGCACAATATTTTTCAAAGATAGACCTAAGATCAGGTTATCATCAGCTCCGGATTCAAGAGGAGGACATACCAAAGACGGAATTTCGTACCCGATACTGTCACTACGAGTTCATGGTGATGCCATTCGGACTAACGAACGCCCCGGCAGTGTTCATGGATTTAATGAACCCGGTGTGCAAGCCGTACTTAGATCAGTTCGTTATCGTCTTTATTGATGATATACTGATTTATTCAAAGAACGAGAAGGAACACGAACAACACCTCAAAACGGTCTTGGAACTTCTGAAAGAGGCACGACTCTATGCCAAATTCTCCAAGTGTGAATTCTGGTTAAGAGAAGTTCAGTTCTTGGGTCACGTGAATAACAGTGACGGTATTCATGTGGATCCTGCCAAGATTAAAGCAATCAACAACTGCGATGTGCCTACAACGCCGACAGAGATCAGATCATTTTTGGGATTGGCAGGTTACTACAGGAGATTCATTTCGAATTTCTCTAAGTTAGCCTTGTCTCTCACCAAACTCACACAGAAGAGTGAACCTTTTGTGTGGACCCGGAAACAAGAAGAGGCATTCCAGACACTGAAACAAAGATTGTGCAATGCTCCTATCTTAACACTCCCAGAAGGCAATGATGACTTTGTAGTATACTGTGATGCTTCCCATCAGGGACTCGGATGTGTTTTGATGCAACGAGACAAAGTCATTGCTTATGCCTCCCGACAACTGAAGATACATGAGAAGAACTACACCACACATGATTTAGAACTGGGGTTGTTGTCTTTGCTTTAAAGATTTGGAAACACTACCTGTATGGTACCAAGTGCACAATCTACACAGATCATAAGAGCCTACAGCACATATTTGATCAGAAGGAGCTTAACATGAGACAGAGGCGTGGGGTTGAGCTTCTGAACGATTACGATTGTGTGATCAAATACCATCTGGGCAAAGCATATGTTGTTGCAGATGCTTTGAGTCGAAAGGAAAGGGTTAAAATGTTGCGCGTTCGAGCAATGGGAATGACCGTGCAAACAAGTTTGAAAGATCAAATCCTACAAGCACAACAAGAAGCAGTGGATAGAGACAATTTGAAACAATAGCTCGATTGTGGAGCCGAGAAACATTTTGTGACAAAACAAGATGGAGTTATCTATTATCTGGATCGTGTTTGGATCCCGGCAGTAGATGAACTCCGAACATTTATACTTGACGAGGCACACAAGACACGTTATTCCGTTTATCCTGGTGCCGATAAGATGTACCAAGATCTTAAGTCATTTTATTGGTGGCCGGGAATGAAGAAAGATGTTGCCACTTATGTTGGCAAATGCATCACATGTGCCAAAGTCAAAGCTGAACACCAGAAATTTTCGGGTTTGCTGGAACAACCTGAGATACCACAATGGAAGTGGGAACAAATAGCTATGGATTTTATTACCAAGCTACCCCGCACTTCCAGCGGACACGATTCGATTTGGGTCATCACTGATAGGTTGACCAAGTCCGCTCATTTCTTGTCGATCAGAGAAACTTACAAGATGGAAAAACTAGCAAGTCTATATGTAGATGAAATAGTAGTTCGGCACGGAGTGCCCTTGTCTATTATTTCAGACCGGGACATTCGATTCACATCACGATTCTGGCAATCATTGCAACAATCCTTAGGGACAAGTGTTAACTTGAGCACCGCTTATCATCCATAGACGGATGGACAAAGCGAGCGAAACATTCAAACCCTAGAGGATATGTTGAGGACATGCATCCTAGACTTCGGTGGAAGTTGGGATACACACTTACCACTCATTGAGTTATCCTACAACAATAGCTACCACAGCAGCTTCGGATGTGCTCCGTTTGAAGCACTATATAGTAGAAAATGTCGGTCTCCAATTTGTTGGACCGAAGTTGGAGACAACAGAATCACTGGGCCTGAACTTATTCAGGAAACTACTGATAAGATAGCCCAGATACAACAGAGACTACTAGCAACACGTAGCCGCCAAAAGAGTTACGCAGACAAACGACGCAGGCCTTTGGAATTCGATGTGGGTGACCGAGTAATGTTGAAAGTGTCCCCATGGAAAGGCGTAGTTCGTTTTGGGGCTAAAGGCAAGTTAGCACCAAGGTATGTCGGACCGTTTGAGATAACTCAACGCATAGGTCCTATGGAGTACATGATGTGTTTCACGTATCAAATCTCAAGAGATGTCTCGCTGATCAGTCATTGATCATACCATTGGAAGAGATACAAGTTGATGAGCAACTACATTTCATTGAAGAACCTGTAGAGATTATGGAACGTGAAGTCAAGAGACTGAAACGAAGCCGTATCCCTATTGTAATGGTTCGATGGAACTCCAAGTGTCGCACCCTGAGAAATCCCGTCCCTTCTAGGGCGCGAGCAACAACGGATTGTCAGGATCGCAGTCTCCGGTCACACAACGTTGCGAGACCTACATGTCTGGTTTCATACGTACATCCAATAACTTGGATAAAACAGTTTAGTAGAATCAGAGTTAAGGAAGTAAAAAGTTTAAGATGTCAAAACAACAGTGTAATTATAAGTTGCGGAAGCATAAGTTTAATCAGTTTTGAAAACTTAAAGAGTAGTAATGCGGAAGCGGTTTAAGTATTTAACATTACATAACAAAACAATTGTCAATCGTTATCAAATTGCCTAAGACACTAAAGCTGATGCATGGGACTCCATCCTAGCATCCTATCCTTGTGTGCGTGCCTTAGTTACCTGAGAAAACATGCGAGTAAAAGGGTCAACACAAAGGTTGGTGAGAGTACAGGTTTGTATCAGCAGTAAACATCAAAATGTTTAAAGTAAATGTTTTGCAGTTTTATATATCATATGCGGGTTCGAAACCGAAGCTAACATGCTGCCTCCCGCCATATCCATCCAACAAGATATGGCAATGTTTATTGGTCAATTATGCACTGTTCCAACGTCCAGTCGGGGTGGCCATACGGCGCTCAACAGTGGGGCTTGTCAGGCCCAAATAGTACTATTCAGAATTACCATGCTAAGCGCTACGCGCTATTAACGGTTCGAGATGTGTTTAATGAGGACTTATCAGTTTTGTGGATGAATGCCACACATATGTATATACGATATAAGTATGTACCAATGTACCCAAAAGTATGTATGTTGATCAAAATCAGTTGTATGCAATGTTTTCTCCCCCAAAGGTAGAAAGATAAAAAGGGGCCGTGAACTCACCTGGTAAAGCAGTTCCGGTTTATGTGGTGTTTGCGATTGTGAAAGCTAGCAGTCCTGCTAGTAAGTTCCTATAGTCATATAGGTGTGAGTATGTGTTTTGTGGTGTGTTGTAATCCATACAACTCCAAGTGTCGGTGTGCTCAACCGAGTGCGTGTGTGTTAACTTGTGCTGACTCTACGAATCGTTGGTGACACATTTGTTGTGTTAAGTTGTCTTAATGCAAGTAAGACACCAAAATGCATCCTATGACTCAACTCACGTTGCTTTCACGAATTCAAGTTTTGAAAATCATAATGTTTTTGTTTCGGGAAACTTTCTATATTTAGAAAGTTTCTATTTTTGGAACGTATGTTTATGAAATCATATTTCATAAAACTAATAACTTTAGTATGTTTGTAAAAACGTATGTCAACACTTAAAATAAGTCGTTTGTGCATAAAATACACCATTTGTGCCATTTTACCCAAACAAAGTTTCCTAAAATTGTAAGTATTTGTTTAAAAGATTGTTTTCACAAATCCAAGTTTCCAATATGCTTAGAAATCATTTTTAAACATATTTCAATAATCACAAATCATCAAATCATTCAAAAACATCAAAAGCCCTCTTTTGATTTACAAAAGTTTCCATATTTAGTAAGTTTCTATAAAACCATGTTTTTGACAAAATCAAGTATTTAAATGTGTTTCTAAACACTCCAATATACATTTAACAACATCTAGACATGTCTAACATGTCTAGATCATCACAAATCCAAGACTTGCAACATAAAAGTTTCCTTTTATGGCAAGTGCACCAAATCATTACCAAATCGACCAATAACTCAATCAAACTCAAATCTAACACATCTAAACACTAAATCAGTAAATCTAGATCATCTACACAACAAATCACCAACAAATCCAAGCACCATAACTAAATGGAGTTGCATGTGGGTTATAACCCATTGCATGTACGATCTAACACTAGGAAAACGTTTAAAACTACCTTAGCAGCTAGGATTGATGTTGAAGAGCTCCTGATGATGATGATCTAACTGTTGGTGATGGTTTCTAGCTCCCTAGTTCCTCTTCCAAGCTTCAAGGACTCCAAGAACACTTCTAGTTGCAATGAATGGCTTCAATGATGATTCCAGGGGGATTAGAGGCTGATATCAGTGGGTTTTGGTCGAGGGAATAAGGAAGAGTTCGGAGAAAATGAGAGAAGACCGATTGGAATGAATGGGGTTGGTTTTTAGAAGAAATTTGATCTGCATGGCCTTCGCGTACCGCGAAGGCCGATCAAAATCATTTACCGCGTACCGCGATGTAATTCGGGAGTCTCGACTCCCGGTTTGCTTCGCGTACCGCGAAGCCGTTCTCCGAGGGACTCTCCGCGTACCGTGACGGGTCCATTTCATTGTTTTTCGATTTCGTTGATACGATTCCGCTCGTACTTGATTCCTACGTTTATCCTAAACATCTAATGCATGTTTAAGCACATTAATACAAAGTAGCACATAAGTTTGATTGATCACCAACGTTCATGAGACTCGTGTGTGTGTTTTGATAATTCATCGAATTATCTTCGATAGTTTGTGTTCGTGTCTAACGAAGTGTTTGCACGCTTGATTAATCCAAATCAACGTGTGATGCACAATTCAATAATGATCCAAATTATTGTTTTGTGTTTGTGTTTAGCTCATCTAATTAAACTCAATTAAATGAAGTGAAACAAGTATGGATGTGAAATGAGTGTTGCAATTTATCTAAAATTGTTGGGTGTCACACCAAGCGTGAACCAGAATTTACTTGGAGCGCGAGGACAACATGAAGACAAAGTATCCCCACCTGTTCGGGAATTAGAGCCTGCCTTGATGCTTAAATTTCGGGACGAAATTTCTTTAACAAGGGGAGACTGTGACATCCAGTACCAGATCGTCCGGCAAGTCCGTACGGTATGTGTACTTTCACTATTTACTATGTGTAAATACATGTTTGTGAACAGAGCTTGTATTAACAGAATTCAAAATACAAGAAACAGTTGTACGTATTTATGTGTAAACTTAATGTCGTAAGTACAACACTCGTTATAAACAATAGTTATTTGTATTTAGGTGAAAACCTAAGTACAGTTAACACAACAAATGAAGAGAAACGACAATGTTCAAGTACATAACAAGAACAATTCGGTTGCGATTTGACATCCATAGATGACAGGAATTAGATGGCCGACAAATCAGTACGAAAACAAGGTGAAAACAGGATGTTTAGTTGAGTCCGTTAGTGAGAAAACACAATTCAAACACAATTTGCTGTGTTATTTCAGAATAGCGAACTAATAGTGTGTTTGCGTGGGTGACGCTTCACACAAACATATCTGTGAGTTTAACGTTCTGAAATAGTGACTGAAAACTAGAAAACAAAAGTCGGAAAGCAAAACCATCGTCGTGTTCGTTCGGGTGACGATTCGAACGAATACGCGCGATGGTGACGCGATCTGACAAAACGAAACGAAACGAAAAACGAAACAAGACCCGAACGACATTAAATTAAGAAAATAAAATATTTTAACATTTTACAATTTTGAAAATCATCAAAATAAAAAAAAACAACTCTTTTTATTTTAAAACGTGTAAAATACGCGTTACATTCCAGAAACGCAACGAAGACGCGAACCGAGCAACCGAAACGAACCCGAATACCCTCAGGGTATATAAGCACCAAATGAGGGTGTTTTTCCCCATTTCTATCAGCTCTCTCTCTCTCACTAAACCCTCATTCCCGAACCCTCTCTCTCTCTTTAGGAGAATCACTCTTCAAATCGCGATAACTTGCTCGTTTCTTGACGGATTTGGGCGTTCTTGGTGTCCACGCGTAGCTCTTGAAGTCCTCTACCTAGAGGTACAGAAGATCTGGAGTTTACTCGGCCAAAAGCAAGGTACGAAGCTTGAAAGATCTAGAAAAAAGAGGGTTTTCATGTCATAGTTCGACCCAATCACCTAACTGGTTGTAAACCCTACTAAACTCGGCTCTAGACCTGCATTCAAACCTCACGCAGATTAGAACAAGTCAAGGGAAAGATGGGAATGTCTATACCACAGATAAAAGCTCGGGAAGGAGAATGATGCTCAGGGTTCGGGAAAAACAGCCGGCCGAACCTTCGAACCAGGTGGTGATGGGTACTTGGGGGACGAACCCTGTGGGTCACGAACCTTCCGAGCCATTATGCTGTGACTTAGACGAACCTGTATGGCTGAAACAACTCTAGCCGAACCATTGCTTCATCACCGAACCATCATCAACATCCGAACCTTCATGTCCACGAACCTCACTACCATGAATCACCTTCGGCCGAACTTGTACACCAGCATCGAACCCATGCAAGGCTTGCGAACCCCTCATCTGACGAACCCTATTGTTAGTCACCAAGATCACCGAACCTTGTGGGCTGCTAAGGATTTGGCCGAACCTTAGCCGACGTTCGCTGAAGTGGAGGGTACACACCACACCAGGCGAGTTTAGCCGCGTGGGGTCACAATTTGGTTTCCGTGGCCCAAAACTACCCATCTTGGCCCAAAAGGCCACATAGTCGGCCCAAATTTTATTAATCCGACCCAACAATGTGTAATTGGCCCATGAAAACACTGGATTCGGCCCATGATGGTTCAGCAAGCCAAAACCTTGGTGAAATTCGGCCCATTCAATTTAATTGGCCCATGTTAAGCCACGGCCCAACACCTCGTTCTATTAGATCCATGTCAATTGGCCAACAATCCTCATGAGATCCAATAGATCGACCGGCCCAAATGATGTCTGATTGGCCCAATAGATCGGCCCAACGACTTGATTTGGCCCAAGGAAGTTAGTGGACTAGACTATGGGCATGGAATCGACCCACAATCATACGGCCCATTTAATGAAGATACAAACTTATAAATTGAAACGATTAAAAGATTTATAACATTAATGGTAACCCTGGGGTGAGCACTATAAAGATGACAGAACATTGGGTGTAATTTCATGCTAATCTAAGTTACACTTAGGATTATAATAACATGACACTAACCCAAGTTGAACTTTAAATCAGTAATACAGTGTCTTAAATTTAACCTAAATAGGTTAAGTGTTTTAAAGTCAATAACAAGTACACAGGGCTGAATGAAGACCGAGACTCACAAGCAATAGCCGACTTTAGAACCAACACATACACGCGCACAAATCCATACGATTGTACTTATAAGTTACATGCGACATGAAATCAATGCAGGATCGTGAAAACAACCACAAGTACAATCAAGAGCGCGTGCATTTCTTGTTTAAGCTAAGTCAACCACTTCAATCACAAGGTGAGTTCATATGCCCCTTTTCGTTAATCTTAACTGATTTTAAACTCTCGGGGCTGAGAAACATGCTTACTTTTATTTACTTAAAAGTTTTAATGTTTAACATATTGGTTATACTATGATTAGATAATATTGCTTGCTTTATTATCGATTATCATTGTATGCATGCTTGTATGATCATGAGATGACAGGGATAACTCAGATGAATATGATAATATAACTTCATAACTCATCAACACAATAGAATAACATAGTTGTAAGATTATATCTTACAACACTTAGTTATTCTTACATGAACACACATTGGGATAATCATAGGATAACATAAAGGCAACAACAACAAAACACAAGAGTGTTTGGAAGATAATATATCTTCATAATAACATTCACACAAGAGTTAAATAAGTGTCATAAGATAAATTCTTATAATGCTTATTTTACAACTCGATACATGTTACAAGTTAACATGGAACAACTATCATCCACCACCTGAGTCGATTAAGGGTAGTAAGACTAGTTCTTACCACAACTTAATGGCAACATAATGACTACGTGGACAACTATCATCCACCACCTGAGTCGATTAAGGGTAGTAAGACTAGTTCTTACCACGACTTATTGGCAACATGGTGACTACATGGACAACTATCATCCACCACCTGAGTCAATTAAGGGTAGTAAGACTAGTTCTTACCACGGCTTAATGGCAACATGGTGACTACATGGACAACTATCATCCACCACCTGAGTCGATTAAGGGTAGTAAGACTGGTTCTTACTACGGCTTAATGACAACATGGTGATCATATGGAACAATTAGAATGATAATCATGCTAATGTAGCTTCATGATAACAACATCATTCACACATCACTTAACATAAAGTAATAAGACAAGTTCTTATTTAACTTTGTTAACAACAATGAGAACACACGACGTGGTAGAGGTAAATCGGATGCATAGTAATCTGATTACGTGAGGATTACAATGGATTCCTTTTAGGCTCTATGCGTTGCAAATTGAGAACATATCACAAGTGGTTAATTAACACTTTTAATATTTAAAAGTGATCAACGGTTAACCCCATCAGAAATGGAATAATACGAAGAGCAGACTAAGTAAATCTAATATCCTTAATACACATAAGGGTTATCAATACCTCGGTTGGATAACTAAAACCCTATTATTATATTATTATATACATGACATAACAGGTGATTAACAATTGAGATGAACAAGTGGAATGGAGATGGATATCAATAGTTGTATTGCAAGTAGTGTGGAGTTCTGGTAGTTATGTGGTGGGATGTTGGCTAGGGCTTGGTTCCCTTACATATGCCCTATACATAAGTATAACTACCAGGGTGATATATTACTTGTGAATATAACTATTAAGAAGCCATTGGGTGAACGGGTGAATCAAACAACATACAAGTATCAGAAATTACATTGTGATTGTGCATGTGAACAAATCAAGGTTTTCAATTACTATATTTATGAACTCACCAACCTAGTGTTGACTTTGTTTAAATGCATGTTTTCTCAGGTGACGAACAGGTGTAGTACTCATATGCAAGAACTAAGCTAGTGGACTCTTATAAGACCTAGCTTCATATTGTGTTGCATACTTTTGATATGACTAAACAGTGAATCATATTTTGTATATCTTGTACAGTTACAAGATAGAAGCCACAGTGATTCTTTTGGTAGAATTACTTAGTTAAATTATGAACATGACTATGTAATTTAACTTTGTAATTCTGTATTGATGTCATGTTAGCATTTCTCATTTATATCTCATGCGCTATGTAAACAATCTGATTATTTCGATTATCAAACGATATCGCGCCCCGGGAACCTTCCGCCCGACGGCAAAGTCGATCCGTTCCCCCCGGCTCGGGGTGTGACATGACATGTGGCAAAATTGTGTAATAAATTGACATGTGGCAAAAAGATGTTTATTTATTATAATAGTAAAATAGTAAGATAAGATAAGATATATATATATATATATATGTATAGGGGAATGTTCCTCTAAAAAGTCTTTTTTACCTAAGAAGGCTAAAAAAGATTTTTAAAAACTCGAAAACCGGCCTAAACAAACTCCGATTGAATTCATTTTTACATCATTGGAACCGGCTTGTAATTTCCTAAAACCTAAACCTCATATCATAAACAATAAACCCTAATAATAAAACAAAATTTATAAAAAAACCATAAACCTAAAGGTAAAACCTAAAAGCTAAAAAAAATGCCTTAAAATCCAAAATCTAAAACTAGTTGTTAAAGCTAAAACCAAAAATCAAATATTGTAGGGTTCAATAAGACGATTCTAATGCGATCGAAATGAGTTCAATCAGAGTTCGTTTGAGTCGGTTATAAAGATTTTAAAAATTCTTTTTAATCTTTTTAGGCAAAATATACTTTTTATTTAATAATTACGATATATATATACTAGCAATATAAACCTATGTATTACTTAGATTGATAATTATAACATGTTATTAATAATTATTTTTATAAAAGTTTATATGTTAGATTTATAAATTATTGGTGAAAATAGAAATGTGATTATCTAAAAATTATAAAACAAATAATAAATATATTCAATAATTATATATATAAATAATACATAATTTAAATCTTATTATAGTTTATCAAGTTTTAGTAAAGTTGTAAATTATTAGAATAAGAAAAAATATATTTTTCGATATATTATTATTAAGAATTGTTAAAATAATTAGGAGAAAGAGACAAGAAAATTAATTTTAGATATCAACTAGAATGTGACACGTGTCTTCAAAATATACACAAGTAAGTAGATATGTAATAAATGATATTTGAAAACTCATAAAATTAAATATGTACCTTAAAGCTAATAAAACCGGCCCCCACACCCACCCACCCCACCCCACCCCACCCCACCCCACGTGACCCTTCTTCTCCAAGAAACTTGAGAAACCCTACCGATACAAAAATATATCTGATTTCATTACGTTACATTCATCCGAGATGGCTTACTGGCTGTGCCTCATTACTTCCAATCTGGTCACAAGATCCGTCGTCCAGTTGCGTCCAACACTTGTCTCTGCATCACGTAACATCATTGCCGGTCACCGAAGTTATACTAGTATGCCAACTATAGATGCTAGCTGCTTAATTTCATTCTTAGCATGCATATATATTTATAATATGATCGATGAGACAAGATTAAAATAAAAACTAGTTTTTGACAAAAAAAAAAACCTATATTTTTTTTACTAGGATTGTCTTCTTTTTTTTTTTTTAGAAAAAAAATGTATTTGCGTTTTTTTGTATAAAAAAAATAAAAATCCAAGCAAAGAAAAAGGTATTTTTAAGTTTTTTCGCAAAATTATTTTTAGCTAATTTAACCACAAATAGAAATCTAGCTAATCTTAAATCTAGTAATTTAAGATGGTTTTGAAGATGGTTTACAATATAATCGACGCAAAATGGAAGTAACTTCGTTGTTTATGCCAACTTTGTTGTACGCGCGTTTTGGGATATTTTACGCATTTGAGGTCGTTTTTTTTTTATTTTTTTGGGGCGGTTCTCATATTTTCTGAGATTGTTTATTTTGAAATTCTGAATCTTTATTTGTATTACCAACGTTTCATTTTTCAAAATCAGATCGTCTTCAACCTTTCGATGAACCTGCTCTTTGTAATCTCCCCAACTTCGGCTCAAATTCATTTTTCACCATATAATTTACATATTTAGGAAATATGTAACCTGCAACCCATATGCTCCATTCCTCCATAACTTCCTAACTGTTAGTAGAGATGCACAAATAAGCCGGTTAACCGAATCGGTACCGATTCGTAACCAATTAGAAACCAGTTTTTAAACCGGTTTTAAGTTTTCGGAAAAACCAACAACTTATGACATGTTTGAAGTTTCAAAAGACCAAACCGATTAACCGGTCCACTAAAGTAAAAACATAATCATTTGGCGATTAACCGATTTTGGTTTAGAACTCGAAAAACCGGTTATTAATCAAACCTGTTATTAAACAAAAGAACATAAACAAACTTTTCGCCATACGATTCACGAATTGTTCGCTAATTGTTTGGTTCGTTTATAGCCCTAATTAGGATAGAGTTTGTTGATTTAATTTAATGTAACTTGGTCACCAAGCTAGAGTACAAGTTGTTTAGTTCAATATATAAGGATTGGGTTATGATGCCTGTGTAACAAAATCGAACCGAGCGAGGATATGCTCGTTCTTGGCATGTTTACAAACTGAGTGGCTCGACTTGGTTCGGATTTGCAAAATCGAGCCAAATGTTGTGCTCATTGCTCGGTTGGTTTTAAAACTGAGAGGCTCGGCTTCATTCAGTTTGGCTCGGTTTCAAATAAAATTTATATCAAATTTTAAACTTGATAATTAAAAAAAAATAAGTTCAACCACTTATAAATCAAAAGAAAAATGATGTTTGTAAATTACAAATTATCATAATATATTAAAAAAAAAACTAAAATGTTTGAATAGTTTATAAAAATTATTATTCACTATTTCGAATACACCAAAATCATCATTCATCGTCAAAAACTTGTAACATATTAGTAATATATAAAGTTTAATATTATATATATATATATACACAGAGAGAGAGAGATGAGCGATGTAGAGAGACAAAAAAAGAGATAGGAGAGGGAGGGGTTCTTTTTACTCTTAAAAGGGTAAAAGAAGCATTTTTTCTTAAAAATCAGAACAAAATTTTCAAGTTTAATTGTATACCACAAGAATTTTGTAATTAATTAATTAATTAAAAATCTAAAAAAAGTTTGATTAACTGTCCAGTTAGAGTTTAAAGGTTTTCTTATTAAGATCAGCTTTTCACATGATACAAACCATATATATATATATATATATATATATATATATATATATATATATATATATATATATATATATAGGGGAGGGTTCCTAAGAAAACCATCGTTTTGGAGAAAACTAAGAAAACTAATCACAATCATTACCAATTATTTTTTTTTCATTTTTTCTTTTCTATTTCCTTTTTATTATAAGATAAGAAATGTAAAAAAAGAAAAAAAAATAGAAAAAAATATATATTTTAGGTTATTACATATATGTAATCACTATGTTACACATACTGATTACATATATGTAACTTGATAAGTGACACACGAAACTTTTTGAGTTACATATATGTAATTTCATGATTTACATATTTTTTTCAAAAAATTTTTGCGTATTATAACATTTCTATCCTTATAATAAAAAATTATGAAATTTTTTATTAAAAAATTATTGGTTAGTATGAGTTTTCTTGGTTTTCTTCAAAATAAGGAGTTTTCTCATGAACCTTCCTCTATATATATATATATATATATATATATATATATATATATATATATATATATATATATATATATATGTATAGATGTGTGTGTGTGTATAGGGATGTGCTCTTATAATAACCCACCTTAATTGCGGAAACCCGATTAACTCTGACAAGATCAACCTATAATTTTGATTTTTTTCCATTATCTTTATTATAATGTACATGACTATGTTATTTTATGTGTTTCTGCAAATTTATCACCGTTTGATCTCTTAGGTTGGTGTAAATGGTCTCAACAGCAAATAAGTATTTCGAGTGAGTATCAAGTGAGCGACAAACATTTTGAACAACCCTAAATTCTTGTACATAATTTTTTTTACTACTGCTGTAACGAAATTACTATGTTGATTATTGCTAATCAGAAATAATAAAATAGCATTTCTAAAACGTTTGTTGCGAAATAAATATTAAAATTACCAAATAGATGTGTTGGAAACATTCAGCACATTTTCATTACAAACTAGGTTTATTCAACCCACGTTTTACGGCGGGTTATCACAGTACACTATATCATTTGCAGAATCATAAGTTTCATCGCAGAATCAAATATCTCATCACGAACTCTATACAATATTTTTATAAAAATATAAAATCATACAATGTCATCACAAACACTGTTGTAAAAGTCGGCATCCAAGGCCGAGTACTCGTTCTAAGAGTTGTTCCGACCTAGGAGCGGCTAGAGACTTTTGCAACCATGATCACAAATATATTACAAAAATGATAGAAAAAAATTAGTTTCAAAAGCATTCTCGCCGGAAACCAATCATTTGAATTAAAACATAACCAAAATCTCTAATCAACTCTCTCAAATTTAATAAAAACTCAAATATCTAAACAAATATATCAAATTTAATACTCCCTCTTTTTACAACTTTTTAAGTAAAAAAACTTCTAATGATGCAAGTCTAAATTATCAAAACGTCACAATATTAATCAGACACCTATGTATTACTATTCATTTTATAATGCATCATTATTCTTATATATATATATATATATATATATATATATGAGATGGTTCGAATATTAACATTTCCTTATTGCGATAACCGAATAACTATATCTTATTACTTTGGGGCACACATTAAAGTAACTTTAAAGGTGCGTATTTTTTCTTATTTTTTTTATTAATGTAATTGAGTCCTACATTAACTAAAAAGAAAAAAGAGAAAACCACAACCTTTAGATTTATTTTAGTGTAAGCCTCAAAGTAATAAGATGCAGTTATTCGCTTAACGCAATAAACATGGGTTAACATTTGATCATCTCCTATATATATATGTATGTATTTACTATTTAATAATATATATTTATATATTTACTATTTAATAAAATATTAATATAATTACTATTCATTTCATGAACTTTAATTATATATATAATTTGGGAAATGCGTTTTTTTTGGGAAATGCTTCGCTACATTTTAAAATAACAGCTCTTCTTAGCAAAGTGACCCGTGCGTTGGTGTAATATAATAATATTAAAATTTACTTTTTGCGCTTTGATGGTACAATTAAAAAAATGTATGAAGCATGCGAGAAAAAAATAAAATAAGGCTGAAAAAAATACTATATTTGAATGAAGTCATTTCCGATATAAGTTTTATATCGAAACGTGGATCAAAACGAATTTATATGGACTCGTACGTAAAATTAATAACGTAAGAAAAGTTTAGCTAAAGAACAAATGTGTAAATTCAAAACTTTAGCTGAAACTCAGGTATTTAAAAATAAAATTTTAAAAAGTTTTAGAAAGTTAAGAGAATAAACATTTATGTTTACATATAAGGGTATATGTGTTACAATGTTTGAATGTATTCTGGTAGAAATGGCATTTACATGTGTCGGTATTGCAAGTAGTTGAATGTATCATTTATGATATGAATATGTTAGTTTGCAATTAGATTCCAACGTAGATTATGTCTATTGTATGGTTGAATTTTATGGAGAAGATTCGCAAGCGTTCTGAATTTCTTTCATATTTGTGTGCTATTAGATATTGATAAAGAGTAAGGAATCATATCGATATGCATGCAATTGGGGGAGTTAGATATGATAGTTAAAAAATTAATATATTGACTTTAGGAGCCAATTAGATAGCCAAAAATATGCAGTGGTTGACACCATTTGAAATGTTGTATTGATGACTAAGTAATGAGATCTTCTTGACAAAGGCTTCATCTGTCCTAGCATCTCGCCATGTGGAGCTCCGGTTCTTCTTTTTCAAAAAGAAAGATGAAAGCTTAAAGATGTTCATTTAATATCGATAGTTGAACGCTCATTTGCCAAGAATTAAACCTCACAGTTCGATTTTAAGAAGCCAATTGGATCCCACTTTGACCTTTGATCAGATCACCATCAACTCATGGTTAAAGATGAAGACATTGATAAGACGGCATTTCGGATTTGTTATGAGCATTATGAATTTCCTGTTATGTCATTGGGACTGACAAACACCATAGCTTCCTTTATGGATATAATGAATTGGTCGTGTAACAAGAGGTTGAATATATCCATCGTTTTTATTGACACCATTCGTATATATTCCAAGAATTAGAATGATAACAGTTTCCGCTCGTGTGAATTTTTAGAAATGCTCTAAGAGGATAAATTGTTGCATTCATTTTGTTGAGAAGAAATTGGTCAGCAGGAGCTTGCGGAAAAGGAAGTGATCAAGGTGACTAATGCATAGATTGATCAAATAGGAACTCATTTGAAAATGGCTCAAGACCGATAGAAAACGTATGCGAATTAACGGAGAAGACGATCGAGTACTAGGTGGGCGACTTTGTGTTTTTGGAGGTCTCTCCATGGAAAGGAGTAATTCATTTTCGTAAGCGTGGGGAGTTAAATCCACAATTTATGTCGCACCCCAAGCCGTCGGGCTGGGTCGACTTTCCAGTTGGGCGAAGGTTCTCGGGGCGCGAAATCGTTGTGATAATCGAAATGATTAGATTCTTTACATGGTGCATGATATATAAATGAGAAATGCTAAAATGACATTGATATAGAATTATAAAGTTAAATTACATATGTCACGTTCATAATTTAACTAAGTAAATCTACCCAAAAGAATCATAGAGTAGCTATCTTGTATCTACACAAGATTTACAAAAGATGATTCACAATATGTCATTCAAAATATGCACAACACAAAAGTAAGCCAGGTCTTCTATAAAGTCCCGCTAGCTTAAGTCCTTATGTTTGGTGACTAAACTTGCTCATCACATGAGAAAAAAAGCATTTCAAACAAGTCAACACTAGGTTGGTGAGTTCATAAGTTTAGTAATTCAAAATACTTGTAATTTGTCACTCGCAAGTCATCATGTCACGAACAAGTCTTATTGTTATTGTCTTATCTTGTCTCACCAAATGACCTTTCCATAGTTACACCCACAGATAGTATGTCACCCAGACCAAGCATGCTTATATATAGGGCATACGTATCACGAATGAAGCCGCCAGCCCACCACACACTTGACTGAACTCAATACCACTTGTATTGCAACTATGGATACCCATTTTGAACTCACATGTGTTTGTCTCAATTGATATCCAACCTGTTAATCCCATATGACGTATTCTCATCCCATAGCGTTATATGTATGGAATAAGAGTGTTTGAAGGGAATATGTTACCATGACCTAAGTTATGGTAATCCCTTATTGTTTCAATGAAAGTAGATTAATTAAATCTTATCCTTATTAGTGTTCTTTCAATTGTAGGGTTAACTGTAATTCACTTCTAATAATAGAAGTGACAGTTAACTCATTCATATTGTTCAAAATCTTGAATGAATAGAGCCTAAATGGGACCCATTGTGGTCCTCACGTAATCAGACCACAATGCCTCCAATTTACCTTTACCCATTGGTAATCTCAAAAGAATCAGTGCCTTCATCACAAATCTATTACCAGTAAGATGACATGATAGAAAATCAATTCCTTAGTCTACCAGTTAATAGAAATGAACGATACAATTACAATCAGTGTCTGAAGATTAATATCACCATGTGTCGTTTACCAAACCTGACTGATGTAGCCCTGTTTCCTATCATACGATACCGGCCAATGATGTTGTTACGATTAATGTACCGACCTCACTCGCTGGAGGTTTGTCAAACCTATGGTACTACTACGCTATCGTCGGTTTAGTCTCTACTAAATGAATGGTAAACGATTTTCTGGACATGAACTCATGAACACATGCTTGTTATGATATAATACAACTGTCTTAATAATATTTAATCGTTGTTTTGTGTTCTCCCATTGTCATTTTCACATCGTTATATGTTCTCACTTGAATGAGTTTACTATTTCTCACTTCCAACTGGAGGTGACAGTTAACTCATTGAATGGTTGTAGATTCATTGAACAACTTTATGGTCAACGTTAGTTAAACCACTACACTACCAAATCTACACCCCATTTGAATATGGAATTATGTCATCTCAATGTCTTTAACAATGTGTTATAAGAACTAGTCTTAGTACACAGTGTTACTTGTAGTGTCTGTAGAACCTGGAAAATACGGGAAAGATCCCTAACGATTCTGTTTGACAACCCTCCAAATAGCGCGGAATCCTATTTGTGGGTTTTCCCATCGAAATCCTTGCAACCCGTGATGATACGATTATAAGGAATCAACTTTATGAGTGAAATCGAACACCATGGGCAAGAAGACGAAGTTGGAGATGCTAGAGAGGCCATGAAAACGAGGAGGATACTAAGGGAATGATTAGTCACCCTAAAACATTCTGTTTTTCGGGTATTTATAGGCCATAGTCTGTCATACGAATGAGTTGCACGAAGCACTCATTCATACGAAAGACGTTACACGAATGAACCTTTCACACGAATGAATCAGATCTTTGATTCATTCGTACGAACAAAAGAAAGACCTGGTTCCTTCGCTTGAAAGGACATTCGTTAGTCCTTCATTCGTCGGAATGAACTCATTCTTAGGCTCAGCACAAAAGAGAACAGATTGTTCTATTAATTCAAAATGAAACATGTTAAAGATAAACAATCATACACAAAATTTGATAATACTTGTATATCATTCATAGTAAAATCTTTACATACATTAACCGAATACTATAATTGAACTAGGGACAAACATGCATCTACATACTCCCCCTTGGACCTAGCTCTTCACTTTAACTGCTTCGGTCTTCAAAAACTTCTATGATAACTCTTCCAGTCAGAGCCCGACATGAATATCAAAACCAAAACAAAGACGGATAATTTTCATGTATTGCAAAGCCTGCTCCATATCTCCAAGATCAAAGAAGATCTAACATCTATACAAAATCTTGACATCTTCCTCAGATAGATTTGTCAGCCATAAAGGATAAAAGAATCGAATGGTATCCCACTTGCCTTCCTGGCACATAACTATCACAGCCTCAGAAGTTCTATCGTCGAAGTACCACCATCGAAAACTACTTCCAAAGTTTTGACGCATCTTCAGGAGAGGAATAGTCTTCATCACTTTTGGAGGCAGCCACTTCAGGATAACTTTATGCTTCCTAGTCTGAGAGTCAATCTCTGGTAGATAATACCTTTTTGGCTGTTGAGGCTGGAAGTTCACCCATCTCATTCTATATTCGAACTTGATTTGCCTGGCAAACCAAGACGACATACAAGAATCTTCGCAGTAAAGCATGTTCAAACGTGCCAATTGATTGACCTTAAAACCAGGCAACATCTTGAAATCATGCGGGAATTTGAAGTACTGAATTCCCCTTTGTCTCTTCACACTGTAGCACCCCAGATATTTGAAGTATGCCCAGCTCAAAATGCAACCGCCGGATCTGTATCATTTGGTTTTGTAGACTTTCTTGTATTGCACTTTCTTGTAGACTTCCTTTCCTTCTACTTTCTCGTCTATATTATGCTTGAGTTCTTCTTCTGAATATTGACAGAAGAGATCAGTATACGTAGTGTAACATTAGTGCCGGAAACGTCACCGGAACAGTGACCTATACAGTAAAATGAACAGTAAATCAGGTACACGTTCCAGTTGTTGTTCATATATCATTATCATCTTATGTTATCATAGCACAGTTTCAGAATCATTTCAGAAACGAAACTCAGAAACATGGTTCATCAGTCAGATAATTACCTGACAATACAGAACCATCATGTGATTGATTGTTAGGATTCTATTATGTATAAACGTATGTGAGGATTTACAGAACAAAACTACAACAGATGTCGTTACGTGAATGCTAAATCGACGGATTATTCGTATAGGTGACGATCTGTACGAATATATCTGAAAGTTTAACGTTCTGAATGACGTCTGGTAACTAGAAAACCAATTTGAAAAGTGTAGTTATCATCGTATTCGTACGAATGACGATTCGAACGAATACGCGCGACAACTGTACGATTCGATTTAAACTGTTATTTGAATAATTTTCCGAAATTTAAAACAAACGAAAGATATTTAGTTAATTTATTAGGGTTCACAACCTAAATTAATTTAATAAACTCAATTTCAAAACCGAGATGTCCGTTACGAAAACGACAATGAAACCGGTGATTTTACGCGAAACCAAGCAAAACCGAACGAGACCGAACACCCGGGTATGTTAAAGCCTTTAATGAGGCTTTTAATCCCTCATTTTTCCTACAACTCCCTCATCTTCAACCTCTCTCCCATCACTTTCTCTCTCCACTTTCTCTCTCTAGAAGCTACCACCACAACTCTCTCAATTCTTCACGAAATCTTGCGTTTTTGGTGTCAAATCAACCATTGCAACTCGTAGATCACAGAAGTACAATGGATCTAAGCTTCTAACCAATAGATTTGAGGTAAACCCATGATTTTTGTTCGGTTTTAGGGTTTTGAAAACCCTAGGTTCGAACCCCTTTATGGCCGGCTAAAACTCCTTGAACCCATAGGGGAAACATCACGAAACCATCATAGGGTGTGTAGGAAAGTGTTAGAAGGCAAGGTCTAGGCATTTGCTCGAAGGATAGAGGTTCCACCCTGGTGCCATTCAAACCACCGAATGAGAACCCTCACAGGCCGCCGAATGAACACCCTGCCTCCTTCGGCCGAATGGCCAAGGCTCCTTCTTCGCCTGGACTCATTCGATCGGGGTTGATTCTATTTGACCATATCTCATTCGGTCAGGATGCTTCATTCGATCGGCCACCCCTATTCGGCCGAGACCTATTCGGCCAAGGCCTCCATCGATCCAGAACCTCATTCGCTCGACCGTACTCCATTCGGTTTGAGCTCATTCACATTCGGCTAGGACTTGATTCGGGAGGACCTTGTTCGGACAACCTATTTGAAGACTCCACTCATTCGGTCAGCCCAAGAGGTTCGGCCCAACCTTCATACGGCCCCATGAGATTTCGATTAATTTGATTCGGATTGGATCGTTTATGCATGGGAGTACGTGTTGCAGGGATGATGGGTGTGGGCATGCATGGGAATCGAATGAGTGTGTGCGCACATGGGGTGTCTATTAGGGTTTCTTGGTATGAAACCAACCTTATAGTAATTAAAGGGCAAGAATGGAGCTTAAGAAGTTAGAAACTAATACGGTTTCAATATGAGGCAATAAACCAAGGGCTTTTCTTAGTAACAATAGGGCTTAACCTTGGATATGGGTTGGTTAATGACACAAGAGTTTAGTTAAAAGACATCATGAGCTAGGGTGTCACACCCCGAGCCGGCGGGCTGGATCGACTTTCCTGCCGGGCGGAAGGTTCCCGGGGCGCGATATCGTTTGATAATCGAAATGATCAGATTGTTTACATAGCACATGAGATATAAATGAGAAATGCTAACATGACAATGATATAGAATTACAAAGTTAAATTACATTGTTCCTCATAATTTAACTAAGTAAAACTACCCAAAAGAATCAATGAGTTTATATCTTGATCTGTACAATATATACAAAAGATGATTCGCTGTTTTGTCATTCAAAATATGATAACACAAAATGTAGCTAGGTCTTCTAAAAGTCCACTAGCTATGTTCTTGAATATGGGCGACTAAACCTGTTCGTCACCTGAGAAAAACATGCATGTAAGAAAAGTCAACACTAGGTTGGTGAGTTCATAAATTTTGTAGTTGAAAACATTGATTTGTTCACATGCACAATCACAATGTAATTCCTGTCACTTGTATGTTGTTTGATTCACCCATTCTCCCAATGGCCTCTCAATAGTTATACTTACAAGTAGTATCTCATCCTATTAGTTATGCTTATATATAGGGCATATGTAGGGGAACCAAGCCCCAGCCAACATCCCACCACATAACTACTAGAACTCCACACTACTTGCAATACAACTATAGATATCCATTCCCATTTCACCTGTTCATCTCATCTGTTAGTCACCTATAAATCATGTGTAGAATAGTATAATAATAAGAGTTTAGTTATTAAACCGAAGTATTGATAACCCTTTTATGTATTAAGGATATTAGATTTATCAAATCTGATCCTTTTATTTGTCACACCCCGGGCCGGCGGGACGGATCGAGTTTCCCGTCGGGCGAAAGGTTCTTGGGGCACGATATCGTGAGTGATAATCATGATGATCAGATTGTTTACATTGCACATGATATAAATGAGAAATGCTAAACATAATAGAATTACAAAGTTAAATTACATCAGTATCGTTTATAATTTAACAATGTAAATCTACCATAAACATCATAAAGCTTCTATCTTGTATCTACACAAGATATACAAAATATATTGTATAATGATGTTCCCAAAAGTATGTAGGTCCAAAAATACTAAGTCTTCTATCTGAAGTCCTAGTCCAGAAGCAAAAACTTCTTAATTGACCTGTTCGTCACCTGAGAAGTCATGCAAAAAGATCAAGTCAACACATGGTTGGTGAGTTCATATAGTTTAGTATTTGAAAAGTAATTTTGTAACCTTTTTCGGTAAATTCCCTAACCTCATTAACTTCACCTGTAATATCCAGTTCGGTATGCTTATATATAGGGCATACCCTTGAGTCGAGCCTACAACTCGCCCAGACGCCATCCCACCACATACTAAACCACATATGACATTGTTGTTAATGATAATTAAGCATTTTTACCTACCATTCACTTCTGTTCCATCATTGTTCTAACATACATACGAACAGTTGTTCAACCCCCGGGTAACAACATTAATCTCATTAACATCACATGTATCATCCAGATCGGTATGCTTATATATAGGGCATACGAAAGGGTCGAGCCTACAACCCGCCCAGATGCCATCCCACCACATACTTACCCACATAGGACACTGTTTTTAATGATAGTTAAGCATTTTACCCCTACATTAACCACTTAGTTCTTCAGTTCTTTGTTCCTGTAAATACACTTTGAAATCTCTGTTGATTCCTTAAGTTCATCACACAATCATGATCAACCATAACATGTATAGAAACAATTCAACAAATGCTTAATTAAATAAATAAATAAACATTTAATAAAATCTAAGACCTAATGATTGGGCCTTGGTCAACTCGAGTAGACTAGTCTAGCAATCAGGTACTTAGTAGTAAAGGAGATCTGTAAACCTCATCAAACATGTGACATATAATCAATCAGTCTAGCTAGGACATCTTTTGATATATAGGCTTTTATAGTTCTTTAGACCGTCCATAGTTTCGTATAGTTCTTTAGTTCTTTGGCACATGTTATCTTTGAGCATTTCCCAGATGTTCCTCAAAACAGTTAGGGAATACTGTAAATATCATCAAACTTGCATCTCATATTCAATTAGCCTAGCTAGGACATCATCAAACTTGCGTCTCATGTTCGGGTCCGTTCGGTTTCGCTCGATTTCGCGTAAATTCGTCGTCCTTCTTTCGTTTTCGAGTCGGAACATCACGGTAATAAAATTAGAGTTTTGAAATTTATTTTAGGTGGTTATTCCTAGTAAATTAATTAAATATCTTTTGTTTATTTTAAATTTTGAAAAATATTTAATTCATTGTTTAAAATCGAAATGTACGGTCGTCGCGCGTATTTGTTCGAATCGTCACCCGTACGAACACGGCGATAACTATACTTTTCAATATTGTTTTCTAATTATTGAATATCATTCAGAACGTTAAACTTCCAGATTTATTCGTACAGATCGTCACCTATACGAATAATCTGTTGGTTTAGCATTCACATAACGACATCCGTTGTTATTTCGTTCTGTACGGCCTCACATATATCTATACATAATAAAATCCAAACAGATAATCACATGATGGTTCTGTATTGTCAGATAATTATCTGACTCAAGAACCTTAGTTCTGAACTTGGTTTCTGTTAAATGTTTCTGAACTTGCTGTTTGATAACACAAAATGATTACAGCCTCCCCTTGTTAGAGAAATTTCGTCCCGAAATTTAAGAATCATTATCAGACATGGTCTCCTCTGTAAACAGTTGGGGATACTTTGACCTCATGTGATCTTCACGTTCCCAAGTAAACTCGGGTCCGCGCTTTGTGTTCCAACGAACCTTTACAATCGGAATACGGCTTCGCCTCAGTTGCTTAACCTTGCGATCCATAATCTCTAAAGGTTCTTCAATAAAATGTAATTGTTCGTACACTTGAATTTCTTCAATCGGTATGATGAGTGACTCGTCAGGAAGCATTTCTTTAAGTTTGAGACGAGAAACACGTCATGCACACCACTGAGTTCATCTGGTAGTCTCAGTCTATACGCCACAGGACCAATACGTTCGATGATTTCGAACGGTCCCACGTATCGTGGTGCTAGCTTGCCTTTGTTTGCAAAGTGTACTGCACCTTTCCATGGGGATACCTTCAACATGACACGGTCTCCCACGTGGAATTCCAACGGCTTGCGCCGTTTATCAGCGTAGCTCTTTTGTCTGCTTCTTGTAGCTTGTAATCTTTGCTGAATCTGGGCAATCTTATCAGTAGTTTCCGGAATAAGCTCGGCCCCCGTTATACGATTGTCTCCAACTTCAGTCCAACAGATTGGTGATCGACATTTTCGACCATACAAAGCCTCGAACAGTGCACATCCGATGCTACTGTGATAACTGTTGTTGTAGGAGAATTTGACAGTCCGTTTGTGGATGGTAAGTTGTACTCAGATTTAAGTGCGTCCCTATAGATTACTGTAATGATTGCCAGAACCTTGATGTGAATCTGCTGTCTCTATCAGAAATAATTGACAATGGCACACCATGGCGTACCACTATCTCATTAATGTACAGTCTTGCCAGTTTATCCATTGTGAAGGTCTCACGCATTGGCAAGAAGTGAGCAGATTATGTCAAACGATCAATGATAACCCAAATCGTATCATGACCACTGGAAGTGCGGGGTAGCTTGGTGATGAAGTCCACAGCTATTTGTTCCCACTTCCAGAGCGGAATCTCAGGCTATTCCAGTAAACCAGACGGTCTCTAGTGTTCAGCCTTTACCTTCGCACACGTAAGACATCGATAGACGTACTCGGCTATGTCTTTCTTCATCCCCGGCCACCAATAAAATCCACGCAAATCTTGGTACATTTTATCAGCTCCTGGATGCACAGAGTACTTTGTCTTGTGTGCTTCATCGAAAATGAGTTTTCTCAATTCGTCTACCACTGGGATCCATATACGATCCTGGTAGTAGATGATTCCATCAAGCTTTGTCTCAAATTGTTTCTCTGCTCGACATTCTAATTATTTCTTCAAGTTTCCTCGATCAACTGATTCTTGTTGAGCTTGAATAATCTTGTCTCGTAAGCTCGTCCGCACAGTCATTCCCATTGCTCTGACACGCAAGGGTTTGACTCGTTCCTTCCTGCTCAAGGCATCAGCTACAACGTTTGCCTTTCCCGGGTGGTACTTGATCATGCAATCGTAATCATTCAGCAGTTGAGCTCCTTCTGATCAAAGATATGTTGCAGACTTTTGTGATCAGTAGATATGGTACACTTGGTGCCATATAAATAATGTCTCTAAATCTTCAAGGCGAAGATTACAGCTCCCAATTCAAGATCATGAGTAGTGTAGTTCTTCTCATGAACTTTTAACAGTCTTAATGCATAAGCGATAACTTTGTCCCGTTGCATTAGTACGCAACCAAGTCCCTGATGGGAGGCATCACAATAAACAAAAAAGTCATCACATCCTTCTGGGAGAGATAGAATTGGAGCATTACATAGCTTCTGTTTCAACGTCTGAAAAGCATCTTCTTGTTTTTGTTCCCAGACAAACGGTTCGCTTTTCTGAGTTAACTTAGTGAGAGGCAAGGATATTTAAGAAAAGTTTGAGATAAACCTTCTATAATAACCTGCCAATCCCAGAAAAGACCGTATCTCCGTCGGTGTCTTCGGAGTATCCCAGTTCTTTATAGCTTCAATCTTGGCGAGATCTACGTGTATTCCCTTGCTGTTGACTACATGGCCCAGAAATTGAACTTCTCGTAGCCAAATTCACACTTAGAGAATTTGGCATATAGTTGTTCTTTCTTCAACAGCTCCAAGATCTTTCTGAGATGTTGCTCGTGCTCTGTTTTGCTCTTGGAGTAAATCAGTATGTCCTCAATGAAAACAATGACAAACTGATCCAGATGCTGTTTGCACACTCGGTTCATGAGGTCCATGAAAACCGCTGGTGCATTCGTCAATCCGAAAAGCATCACCATAAACTCGTAATGCCCATATCTGGTTCGGAACGCCGTCTTCGGTGTGTCTTCGTCTTGAACTCTTAGTTGATGATATCCCGACCGTAGATCAATCTTCGAGAAGTACTATGCTCCCTGTAGTTGGTCAAACAAATCATCAATCCTCGGCAATGGATACCGATTCTTGATGGTTAGCTTGTTCAGCTCTCGATAATCTATGCACATCCGAAAAGATCCATCTTTCTTCTTCACGAACAAGACCGGAGCCCCCCAAGGTGAGTAGCTCGGTCTGATGAATCCCTTGTCAAATAATTCTTGCAAATGGTTTGACAATTCGTGCATCTCTAAAGGTGCTAACCGGTAAGGAGATTTAGCAACAGGAGTTGCTCCAGGAACTAAGTCAATACGAAACTCTACCGGTCACACATGTGGCAAACCTGGTAGGTCTTCAGAAAATACTTCCGGATACTCTTTCACTACCAGTACTTCTTGTATCTTCTTCTTGTATTTCTCCTTTCCACTACATGAGCCAGGAAAGCTTCGCACTGCTTCTGTAAACACTTACGCGCTTTTATGTAAGAAATGATTTTGACACTTCGTTTTGCTTGATCCCCTTTAACTTCCAATACATGATCATCCGGCAATGGAACTCAAAGTAGCTTTTCTGAACAGATGACTTCCACTCGGTTAGAAGAAAGCCAATCCATTCCTACAATGATGTCAAAACTACCCAACTCCATCGGTATCAAATCGATGGTGACCGTATGACCATTAAGTGTCAATGGGCAGTTCCTGTATACTGTACTAACTGTGATCTGTTTCCCATTAGCTACTTCTATGATGTAAGGGGAATCTAACTGTTCCTCTATAGAATCTAATTGGCATGCAAAATCGGTAGAGATAAAACTCTGATCCGCACCAGTGTCAAATAGAACAGATGCATAAAATTCATGTAAGAGAAATGTACCAGTGACCACATTCGGGTCTTGGCGTGCAGCTAGTGCTCCTATGACAAAGCTCTTCCACAGGGTTCTTGAACTGCTTGTTGTGCCTTCTTCGGGCAGTTCTTTGCAAAGTGGCCCTGTTCGCCACAGTTATAGCATCCACCATTGTTCTGGTTGTTGGGTGGAGGGAGAGCCAAAGCAGCGTTGTTGGCTGCTTGGTTAGGTGTCATTCGGCAGTGTTGGACCCAGTGGACCTTTCGTCCACATCCCGTGCATTGCTTGCAGGGAGTGTTAGCAGCATGATGATACTGACACTTGGCACACAGAGGAAATGTACTAGTGTAGGGCCTTCATTTAGGATTTTGTGGTGCAGCTGCTACTTGGTTAAGAGGGGTGGCCACCGTGTAGTTCTTGATGACCTTTTGTTTCTTCTTCGGGTGATGGTGGGGTTTCTTTGACGACTCTTCTTTGTTCTTGCCGGAGTCAGCCTCTTTCTTCATAACTCCTGAGGCTACTTGGTTAGGTGTCATTCAGCAGTGTTGGACCCAGTGGACCTTTCGTCCACATCCCGTGCATTGCTTGCAGGGAGTGTTAGCAGCATGATGATACTGACACTTGGCACACAGAGGAAATGTACCAGTGTAGGGCCTTCATTTAGGGTTTTGTGGTGCAGCTGCTACTTGGTTAAGAGGGGTGGCCACCGTGTAGTTCTTGATGACCTTTTGTTTCTTCTTCGGGTGATGGTGGGGTTTCTTTGACAACTCTTCTTTGTTCTTGCCGGAGTCAGCCTCTTTCTTCATAACTCCTGAGGCTACCATCAAATCCGTGAGTTTCCCAGACATATTCACAGCAGACTCCAATGTGACAGGATTTGCAGCAACCACTACTCCTTGTATGCATGCAGGTAACCCACATACATACCTGCCAATCCGTTTCTCCAGAGTCGGTACCATGTCTGGCACCAAAGCAACCAACTCGTGGTAACAAGTGGTATATCCCATGTGGCCTGCCCCTTTATCACATGGTTAGACATTTCCACTTCTAGTCTCTGTAGCTCATTTTTGGGGCAAAACTCAGTTCTCAGTGGAGTCTTGAAGTCATCCCATGGCATCGCCATAGCTTCATCTCTTCCCCTGGCATTGATCTGTGAGTTCCACCAGGTCAAGGCTCGCTTGTTGAACGTTCCAGCAGAGTAGCGAACCCTGTGATGCTCTAGACAACTGCAGAGGTCCAGAGTAGCTCCGACCTTCTCTATCCATTGGATTAGACCAACGGCTCCTTCATTACCGCTAAAACTAGGCGGCTTACACCCCATAAAGGACTTTAAGAGTGATTTGAAGTACTACCAGTGTTTCCGCTGGCTTCCCCTGACGAATGCCCAGTGTTGGTGTTGCTGTCGTTCTAGAGACGGTTGAGCATATCCGGTATCACTTCCTTCAGTTGGTTAGTCATCTGACTGCTTAGTAAAGTTACCAGGGCAATGGTAGCAGGATCCAGTATTGGAGTCGTGCTCGGGCCCGGAAGTGGGTTGACTGGAGGAGGAGGAGGTGGAGGAGATGATGGTGGTGAATCAGCTGGTGATGGCACTGACAAACGTGGAGCTGAATCTTGCGGTAGTGGAGGTAACGAGGGAGTTTGTCTTCTGGGCGGCATTCTGATCATAACCAATAAAATTATCGGTTAGTGCAACGATCGAATGCAGAAGACACAATGCAATAAAGTCTTACGTCCTGTGTTCTCTACATGCAGGGTCCCTAGGTTATAGTCTAGGTCAAACCGTTTAAATATGTGACCTATATTTCTCTATAACCATGGCTCTGATACCAATCTGTCACACCCCGGGCCGGCGGGACGGATCGAGTTTCCCGGGGCACGATATCGTGAGTGATAATCGTGATGATCAGATTGTTTACATTGCACATGATATAAATGAGAAATGCTAAACAGAATAGAATTACAAAGTTAAATTACATCAGTATCGTTTATAATTTAACAATGTAAATCTACCATAAACATCATAAAGCTTCTATCTTGTATCTACACAAGATATACAAAATATATTGTATAATGATGTTCCCAAAAGTATGCAGGTCCAAAAATACTAAGTCTTCTATCTGAAGTCCTAGTCCAGAAGTAATAACTTCTTAATTGACCTGTTCGTCACCTGAGAAGTCATGCAAAAAGATCAAGTCAACACATGGTTGGTGAGTTCATATAGTTTAGTATTTGAAAAGTAATTTTGTATCCCTTTTTCGGTAAAATCCCTAACCTCATTAACTTCACCTGTAATATCCAGTTCGGTATGCTTATATATAGGGCATACCCTTGAGTCGAGCCTACAACCCGCCCAGACGCCATCCCACCACATACTAAATCACATATGACATTGTTGTTAATGATAATTAAGCATTTTTACCTACCATTCACTTCTGTTCCATCATTGTTCTAACATACATACAAACAGTTGTTCAACCCCGGGTAACAACCTTAATCTCATTAACATCACATGTATCATCCAGATCGGTATGCTTATATATAGGGCATACGAAAGGGTCGAGCCTACAACCCGCCCAGACGCCATCCCACCTCATACTAACCCACATAGGACAATGTTGTTAATGATAAGTAAGCATTTTACCCCTACATTAACCTCTTAGTTCTTCAGTTCTTTGTTCATGTAAATACACTTTGAAATCTCTGTTGATTCCTTAAGTTCATCACACAATCATGATCAACCATAACATGTATTGAAAAAATTCAATAAATGCTTAATTAAATAAATAAATAAACATTTAATAAAATCTAAGACCTAATGATTGGGCCTTGGTCAACTCGAGTAGACTAGTCTAGCAATCAGGTACTTAGTAGTAAAGGAGATCTGTAAACCTCATCAAACATGTGACATATAATCAATCAGTCTAGCTAGGACATCTTTTGATATGTAGGCTTTTATAGTTCTTTAGACCGTCCATAGTTTCGCATAGTTCTTTAGCTCTTTGGCACATGTTATCTTTGAGCATCTCCCAGATGTTCCTTAAAACAGTTAGGGAATACTGTAAATATCATCAAACATGCGTCTCATATTCGATCAGCCTAGCTAGGACATCTTTCAAACATGAGAATGGCACATGCTATCTTTGATATTTCCTAGTTAGACCCTTGAAATAGTTCTTTGTACTTAGTTCTTTGAAATAAATCGTTAGTTCTTTGACAACACACCCTTGAAATAGTTCATTGTACTTAGTTCTTTGAAATAGATCGTTAGTTCTTTGACAACACACCCTTGAAATAGTTCTTTGAAATAGATTGTTAGTTCTTTGGAATAGACCTTTGAAAATAGTTCTTTGTTTTAGATCTTTAGTTCTTTGAAAATAGTTCCTTGATTTGAAACGGTTATCTATTCATAATGAGTAAACAACTTCCTTTGAATTCCAGTATATTGTATACCTAAACATAATCTAGGATAACAATTATACATATAAACATATGTTAAGTAAAAGCGTTTAAGTAAATATAATCTTACGAAAATAATTTACGCATGTTTCTCAGCCCTGCGTTTGAAAACAAAAATGTTTAGAAAGGGGCAATGAACTCACCTGTGTTGCTAAGTATGTATTATCATAGAAAATGCGTGCTCATTCTTTGTAGCTTAAGTATCTTCAGCACCTGAGTTGTTTTAAGAGATTTGAATACTATAAGTCGTTATAGTAGTCGCGAACTAGGGTTTTTGGTCTCGGTGTGCAACGAAGTGTCCTATTTCACTAGTGTGTTTTCTAAGACTTCATATATTTGATCTAAGATATTACCCATCATTATAACCATTGATCCTATAAGACTTTCATTAATTAGTTGCAAAATAATTTATTTTAAGTATATCTTGTTATAAGTCATTTAATTAAATAAGGAAGGTTTATCATGTATTTCTTTTATCAAAACCATATGGTATTTTAAGAAAATCATGGCTTAGTTTATTAGACTTAGGTTAATCAAATTCAATTAACACTAGACCTAAGAGTACATCTTAGCTTTCCCTTGTTTCTTGAATCATTTGTTATACAACTTGGTTTAGAGGTCCCCCGTGAGACTCCCTAACCTAGGTATATGACTGCATTGAATCACCAAGTGTTGAATGTTGGACTAAATCCGCATCCACCCTTAGTTACTTCCTTGTTTCTTGAAATTCTTGCTTAAAGTTTGAAATCGTTAGAATTCTTAGCATTGTTGCATCAATTCTTGTTCACTCTCAATCCCATGTGTTAGAAAAAAAAAGATATATTTAACATTTGTTTAATAACATAAACTAAGATTTGTTTCTTGTTAACCAAACCCTAATTGTTTCCATGTGCACACACACACACACACACATCAGGCATGCATGAAGTGTGTGTAATTGTTTAAGCTTCCCATGCACCCACATGAAAGTTTACGTATTCTACCTATGCACCGCATGTCATCCTTCGTATTCCTGGTTCGTTAACTCTTAACCGAAAGGATTCTAACCGAATCAAGGTCTGGCCGAATGAAACAGCCGACCGACAGATGCATGGGCCGATTGAGAAAGTGCTGACTGAAGGAGTGACCTGCCGAATGAGGCTCTCGAATGACTAGTGGCGAATAGGATTACCCCGACCGAATGGGAGTGGAGCGAAGGAGTTCCTTCGGCTTAGGGCCATTCGGCGAATGGCACAGCATGCTCATTCGATGAGCTGACCTAACCCCATTCAGGTGGTGGAAAGGCAAGGAGATGGGATCCTATTTTCGGCTTCAACGAACAAAGCATCATGTTTATCAAGTTTCTAACTCATCCTAGGTGATGTGAGCGAAGTTTACCCTAAGGTTTGAAGGGTGGTTAGCCGGTCTCATGGTGGTTCGAAATAGGGTTTTGAAAACCCTAAAAATCGTAACAAAACTCAATCTTTACCTCGATTTCACAGGATAAAAACTCAGATCCTTTGTACTTCTAGGGTCTACGTGATGTGGTGGTCGTTTAGACACCAAAATGGCTCGAATCGGTTGAGAAATAAGGATGTTTGAAGCTTGGATTCTAGAGAGAGAAAATCAAGAGAGAGAGTGAACGAGATGGAGTTGGTGGCTGGTTGTTGGGGAGTGTTTATGGCACTTTAATGCCATTAAATTCTTCCCAAAATGCCCAGGTATGTTCGGGTCCGTTCGGTTTCGCTCGATTTCGTGTAAATTCGTCGTCCTTCTTTCGTTTTTGACTCGGAACATCACGATAATAAAATTAGAGTTTTGAAATTTATTTTAGGTGGTTATTCCTAGTAAATAAATTAAATATCTTTTGTTTATTTTAAATTTTCAAAAATATTTAATTCATTGTTTAAAATCGAATCGTACGGTCGTCGCGCGTATTCGTTCGAATCGTCACCCGTACGAACACGGCGATAACTATACTTTTCAATATTGTTTTTTAATTATTGAATATCATTCAGAACGTTAAACTTCCAGATTTATTCGTACAGATCGTCACCTATACGAAGAATCTGTCGGTTTAGCATTCACATAACGACATCCGTTGTTATTTCGTTCTGTACGGCCTCACATACGTCTATACATAATAAAATCCTAACAGATAATCACATGACAGTTCTGTATTGCCAGATAATTATCTGACTCAAGAACCATAGTTCTGAACTTGGTTTCTGTCAAATGTTTCTGAACTTGCTGTTTGATAACACAAAATGATAACGAAACATGATCTGAATATGAAAACACACTGAAACACACATAGTTCGTACCTGATTACTGTTCAAGTTACTGTAGAGATCACTGTTCTGGTGACGTTTCCGGCACTGATGTTACAGTATTATTCTGTTACTTGTGGGGTTAACTGTTAGTCACTTTTAAATATTAAGAGTGTAAGTTACCCAATTGTTCTTTGTTCTCAACTTGAAATGCATAGAGCCTAAAAGGAATCTATTGCAACCTTCACGTAATCAGGTTACAATGCATCCGATTTACCTCTATCGCATTATATTCCCATAGACCTCAACGGAAGCTATTACCAGTTGGGGAACATGAGAGAAGATCAATTTCTCAACCTACTAGTCAATAGGATCCCGCTGGATTAATTACAATATCACTGCAGATTAATATCACCATGTGACGCTTCCCAGACCCTGAATTGAAGTTGCCCTGTTACCGGTCATACGTTACCGGCAAATTGAAATTACGAGTAACATACCGACCTACTCGCCGGAGGTTTGTCAAACCTATGGTACCACTATGCTATCGTCGGTTTAGTCACGTCAAACTAACTGGTCAGCGATTATAAAGGGGCTTACATGATCAATTTTCATAAATGGCACATGATTGAAATGATATAATACAACAATTCAATAGTAATTAACTGTAATTGTGTTCATCTGTGTTATTTGTTCTCATGGTTGTATGCTCTCATTGTTATTAACAAGGTTAAATAAGAACTTGTCTTATTATATTATGTTAACTAGTAGTTGTGCCCCGCACCATGCTACGGGTTTGCAGCAAATTAATCAGAATATATTTATTTGAATAGTCCAAATCTAAAACAATACAGTACCATGTTTACACGGGATGAGTAATATCTTATATGTTTATATAAATTGCTTATTTTATACCTTAGGCGATTAAGACCCTTGAATTTATCTTAAGATAATTGCTTGCTTTGTCAGTTAAAATAAGCCTAGACCATAAATTAAGAAAACACCAAGAGAATATGTAGGTGAACTTGAGTACAATAACTGAGAATGGGTGGCCTATAAGAAGTAGAATAACCGATCCTAAGTTGCACTTATGCTAATGCAATCCAATGATAACACACATAAACAGGACTAAAATCAAAGAAAAAAGTTGGAACAAATGTTTAAAAGGTATTTAAAACCCAAGGCAGCCATACTTGGATTAAACCCATGTCTCACCAACTACAATGTAACATTTGAATTGTTTAAGGATTTTGTAATTTTTTTCCATTAATCCACAAACCAGACACAAACTGTAATTTGACCCACAACAAACCAAAAATAACCTGTAATTTCACAAAATGGAAGCTAATATAACTTTATTCTAACATGTTGTAACTTGTAATGCAACATATCAAGTTGATATGTTACAAAATGGCAGCCGCAATGGTCAAAATGCAATCTACTTCACAAAACAAAATAAAATTTGCAGTCTTCGCGGTACTAACAAAAGAAGGTGCGTGAAAAACATCGCACTTCATATATGCTAAGATGGTGAAAGATATTTTATTGGTATAAATTGACAATGTATTAGCTATCAAATACTTATAAGGTAAGTACTTTTCTTATATAATTTTTTGCATGATTCATTCAACATAAGATCTAAAGTGTTCAACTATTCTTTGATATGTTTTCTTTAGTTCCTGGGGTATGCATTCCCCCCTCTCTTTATTGGTTTCCTTGATTCAGCATAGGGAAACTAACATGGAATCACAATGTTAATAAGGTTACGCTAAATGAAATTAAATTTTCAAAAAGAAAACCACTTTCAATCTTTCATACAAACCCACAGAAAAGGTCTAATCCTTTAAGACGTTAATCACAAAAAGGGAATGAAGGAATGACTTAGTTGGTTTATCTATGAACCCACAAAAGAACTGAAATTATGGTAAACCCTAAAAGATAAGACCATAAGAAGTTTCAAAGTAGAACACAATAACGTTTTGAGGCTAAAGATGGAACTAATTTTATTATGAATCTTTTTAGCTGCATCTTTTTGTTGTGCATGATAATGAAATCAGAACCGGACTATGTTCTCAGAGGACACGCTATTATGCAAAATTGATTGAAAAAGCGTCTTAGATGAAAGAAAAACACACAAAAATAGAAATGCAAACCTTGATTTTCCAACCTTGTCATCCTAGAAGTAAAGGAGATTGCTTTATATCAAGAAACTCAATCACATATGAATTGAAGAAATAAAAAATCTTTGCTTCCGAACATACATGAAATTTTCTTGATCTGAATGGTGATTGGAGTTTGCAATTGTGGGGTTAGCAAACATTGCAACGAAGAAGAAGATGGCAAAATCACATAGAGAAGATGCGATCGTATACGAACAACGATTTTTAAATCGTAGAGGAGTATTTGATTGTATATAAACATCAACAATTGTATGTAAATGATTCTTGGAAGCCGGTCGTAAGAGAGGAATGGATTTTGGGAAAAAGAACCCTAAACAACATAAAAATCAACAATCGTCCACAAAATTCATCAGAACAAAAACATTTTACAATGAAATACGAAAACATATGAAAATACTAAATTCCGATGGGAGGGGTTGTGGTGCGCCGGTGATGGAAACAAAAACATTGTAGCGCGCTGGAGATGGAGAGAGTGGTTAAGTAAGACACGCCAATGATAGCATTTTGGAGATGGCGTTAACAATGGTTGTCCGTTGATGGAGATGAAGGGCAGGACACATGCAGGAGACGGTTATGGAAAGAGGATGAGATGGTGCGATGGTTTTGAGGATGTAGTTAATTTAATGGCGTTGAAAACGTCAACGGAAGATGAAAACATGCAACGGAAGAACACGGAAAGAGAACGCTTTTTAAGATATAGATAATTGTGTATGAATGGTGTTGTTATCATGAAGGTATGTTATCATGATTACCATTCCTTGTTTTCCATATATTCACCATGTTGTCATTAAGCCGTGGTAAGAACTAGTCTTACTACCCTTAATCAACTCAGGTGGTGACATAGGGTTTTCACCTAAGAAAACCAAGTTTTAAAACCCTTATGTTATGAAATTATACTTGTAATGTTGATTATGCTTTAATAAAAGAAATTAAATTGTAAACTTTATGAAATTAAAATAAATGATTTTAACTTGAAGTTTAAATTAACATGAATTATTTTGAAAACGCTTTAATTAAAGACTTGTAATGGTTAATTGTGGGATAAGGGTTATTATTGGGTAATGAGTTTAGACTAGTTAGATGAAATTCTAGAAACACATTAGTAACGTAGGACACTTAGTTGCACACCGAGGCCAAACCCTAGATACGACTATTATAAATACTTATCGTCTACGAATCTTCTTAAAATAACGCAGGTGCTAAAGATACATAGGCAACAATCAAAGAGTGCGCATATCTTTTGTGGTTCATTTGCACAGCAACACAGGTGAGTTCATTGCTCCTTTTCTAAACATTTTTGTTTTCAAACGCGGGGCTGAGAAGCATGCGTAAACCTTTTCTTTAAATATGTGTAAGGAAAATTTTTTACTTATTATATGTTTTATATATACATGTTTATACTCCTAGACTCCTACCTAGGTATATGTATGCAGAATTAATTAATGAATTAATTGATTACAGTTATGAGTAATATCTAAATTCTAAAACTCTAAAACAAACACTTAGTCCATCAATATTCAAATTCTAAGAATCTAAACTCGAAGTGAAACCAAGAGAACTAAAGCTAAGGACCAAATTTTAAGGAGTCTAATTCAGTGTATGATCAGTAAAACTAAGGATCCTATTCAAAAATCTATAATCATTGTGTAAATCATGGAAATTCTAAAGATCAGAATCAAGAGAATCAAGGGAATCATAACCGTGTGTGAATCATTGAAATAATGAAATCATTAAGATCTAATGAAATCATTAATGCTAAGTTAAGGTGGATGTCAGTTGTATGTAAATCAAGACCACGTGTAACACACAGAAAGTCCCGTCATAAATAGTAGACTCTCGTTGTCAAGCAATATGGGCATAACAAAAACTATGAAGCGAAATCAAGAGAATCAAGATGATCAAGAAATCAAAGGATGTCCTTAAGTCCCGGCATGTACAGTAGACCAAAGGGTCAAGCTGATATGGGCAAAACATGAAAGTCCCGACGCATACAGGTAGACTCATTTGGGTCATGCCTGATATGGGCCACATGTGAGACGGTACAACTTGGACACCACCATCAACTAAGTCTAATTGATTGGATCAAATAAGACCCAATCATCAGGTCTTAGTTGTAAATAAACGATTAATTAGTGATTTAGTTAAGCATTTAATGTTATATTTCTACAAGTGTTATGAGTAATCATGAGTACATGGTGAACTCAAGAAATCAGTGATATTTCAATTTGTGGAAAATCAAACTCTAAAATGAAGACGAATGGTAGGTAAAATGCTTAAGTATCATTAACAACAATGTCCTATGTGGCTTAGTATGTGGTGGGATGACGTCTGGGCAGGTTGTAGGCTCGTCCCTTTCGTATGCCCTATACATAAGCATACCGAGTTGGATGATACAGGTGATGTTAATGAGGTTAAGATTGTTACCGAAGATATTGGTAAATGCTAATGTAAACATGTTTTTAGACTTCTAAACGAAATATTTGAAACTAGAATGGGAATGAAACTAGAAGATAGGTAAGATGCTTAATTATCATTAACAACAATGTCCTATGTGGCTTAGTATGTGGTGGGATGGCATCTGGGCGGGTTGTAGGCTCGACCCTTTCATATGCCCTATACATAAGCATACCGAGTTAGATGATACAGGTGATGTTAATGAGGTTAGGGTTGTTACCTAAAGGATTTGTAATAGGGTATTCCTTTGAAATGGAAGTGATTGGTAGGTAAAATGCTTAACTATCATTAACGACAATGTCCTATGTGGCTTAGTATGTGGTGGGATGGCGTTTGGGCGAGTTGTAGGCTCGACCCTTTCGTATGCCCTATACATAAGCATACCGAGTTGGATGATATAGGTGATGTTAATGAGGTTAAGTTTGTTACCTAAAAAGGGATTGCAAAAGCTATTTTTCAAAAACTAAACTACATGAACTCACCAACCGTTGTGTTGACTTTTTTTTTCTTTCATGCTTTCTCAGGTGATTTACAGTATTAAGCTAAGGTTTCAGGAACGCATGCTAGGATTCCAGTTAGAGGACCTAGTAGTTTTGGGAAGCACCTATTTTGTTGACTACTGTGAATCACTTTTGATATCTTGTACGATTACAAGATAGTAGATTTATGATTCATTTGTTGGATTTACATGGTTGAATTATCAAACGTTGACAATTGTAATTTAACTTTGTAAACTCTAGTTTAATGTCATGGTGCTTTAGTTATTCTTAACATTGATGCAATGTAAACAATCTGATCATCACCATTATCACTTCTGATATCACGCCCCAGGAACCTTCTGCCCGACAGGGAAGTCGATCCAACCCGCCGGCTCGGGGTGTGACACGTAGGAAGCTCTTCCTCTGCAGAAGTATACTTGACAGTCTCTTCATTGTCAAGATCCTCCAAGATAACTTCGTCAATGTCGTCAAAGCTTCTGGAGTGGGGAGATCAGAAGCAGGGATAAAGGGATCATTAACAACGGCCTCATCAGGATTTAACCTGAACAGCTCGGCGATCTGCTCCTTGGTGAGACAGTGAATGATCTCCCCCTCTTCCTTATCATAGGTCACTGAGTGCTGCATAATTCCTTGAGCGTCCTATATCATAGTCAGAGTGTCATCGAGAATGCGTCTCACAGGCAAAGCTTATACTTCCTCAGTTGCTTTGGTTTCTTCAGCTTGACTTCGTGATGACTTGGGAGTTTTATCATGTTTATTCTTTGTCCGGATCTCTTCATGTGGAGGCTGCTCTTGAGAACCAGAAGAAATGGCAGAGGCACCCCCAACTCTGTCACCATCATCATCAGAACCATCGTCATCATCAATACTGTCGTAATCAACCCTTTCCTCATCAGACTCTTCATCATATTTTTCATCTTCTTTGTCCTCTTTGTCTGAGTCATCGGAAACAGGCTCGGAAGCCTCAATCATGGATGTTGAGTCCTTTAACCTTACAACCTGCTCAGGGAAACGCATGTTGTCAGCTTCCAGAGCGAGGATCCTGTCGTTGAAAGCATATGCCGTCAAGACCAGCGGATTGTGCTCATCCACTATCTTGAGCAGACGGTGTTCAAGATCGGCATTATGGGCCCTCAAGTCTGCTCTCTGATCAGCAGCCTGTAGCAGTAAAGCATTCTGCTCATCCACTCTATGGCTCAGCTGGGAGATTGCATGATCCTACTCATGGTTCCTTTCCCATCAAATGAAGAACCAGACTGTTCAGTGTGCTGAGCTGTTTAGCAACTGAAACAGTTGGTATATACGGATCTGCACAAGTAGTGGAGGGACTAGAGGAGGCAGGTGTGAACACTGCTATAACTGCAACATATGAAGTCTGAGGGACAGGAGTAGTACGTGAAAGAAAAGCCCTAGACCTGGACAGTGAAGAAGTCGTAACTATTGCAGCAGGTATAAAAGTGGATGCTGCAACAGAAACAGACTCTGTCCGTCTCTACAGGACAAACCTAGTCCTTCTTCTCATGGCGGCTGGTGGTGATGAAGTCTGAGTAGTGGAAACAGTAGTAGTAGAGGAAGTATGAGGAGGAGGAGAAACGTCATGCTCAAGAATAAATAAGGGATCCTCAATATCTTCCTAACTTGTTCCCTGCTCTCTTGGCCTCTTCATTCGTTTCACTAGCTGTGATATGACCATCATAGTCTCAAACTCGTCATCTGTCCTCTCAGAGTCTAAATTGTCAGAACCCTATCCATCTCCACCATCAACATCTTCTTGATCTGACTCTTGCGAATCCTCCCCTCATCTGCAGATGTGGTAGCACCAATCTCCAAAGGAGTAGAGACGGTGGCCACAAAAACAGTTGTAACATCAAGGTCATGATGAGCAGCACCGACATTATTAACAGCTTGCCCACATCAATACTAGCACCAACACTAACACCAACACTAACACTAACACCAACACTAATAGTAACACCATCACTAGCACCATGATCATCATCATCACTATCACCACCTGGCACAATAATGTCTTCTATGTCAGAATCTCAATAATCGTGCCTCCATCTTCTCCTCGAAGGTGCTACATAATCAAGATTGATGAGGTGCCCAAACAAGCGACGAGTTGGCGGCTTGGCATCCTTCTGCATGTATGATAAAACACGGTTGAGCGTGGTGTCTGTCATGTGCTCTAACCGAATCATATTAGCATTGATCTTTGGAAGATCAGGTATCTGTGCATCTATGATCATCTGAATAAACCTTGGATACATAATGTACTTCTTGTCCCCTTTCATGCCGACATTCTCCTTCATGTGTACGAAAACCATCACCGAGAAGTTGAACGGTATGTTCAGTTCAAGGAAATGAAGCTGACTGCAGAGTCTCTCTCAACTATTCAAAGCCACCACGCCTAGATCCCAAACAGTTTACATGAACATGACAAAGGTACTTGAATGGCGGGGTGAGATAGGCTTTGTTGAGGACTCCAAATCCAAGATCACCAACATACATGCACCGCAAGAAGCATCCCCGTACAAGATATCTGTCCAAAATGACATGATGATCATCCATGTCCTGAAAAGCACACACCCTCCTGATGTGCTCTGCAAAAATCACCACTTCTCTTCCTCTAACACTGCCTCTAATAACAGTAGGCTCTACAGTGCAATCAATGTCTGCTGAAGACCAGAACTCTCTCTGATGTGACAGATATGGAACATGATCAGTAGATATAGCAGTGAAGATCCGGGATCGCCTTAGAAAAGTAATAATATCTGCAAACTATGCAGCATTCCTAGTAGTAGCATATAGGTGAACGCATATGTTATTCTTCAGAAAAGCCCTGAGGTCAGCATTCTACAATCAACAAAAGTTAAACGAATCAGTTCAGATTGACATAAAGAATACTCAATTTATACATTTTATGACATAGAGATCCATTCGTGCGAATAAGTTGAACTAAGACTGAATAGGCACGGATGAGATCTCAGACGAACTAAGATGGCATACGAACGAAATCTGTCACACGAATGAAGTCTATCACATGAATGTGTTTAAACTTGGCATTTCCTTCGTGTGATGCCGTCATTCGTTAATGAACAGCGATGACATAGATCATTCGTGTGACTATTCACAAGAAGTAGTCCTTCGTTCGTATGACCGTATGAACAAAAACCCTGACATTGTAATCTTGTAGGACCTTCAAGGAGCTCGGAAACAATCCGATTCCAATGTAAATCTACCCGACAGCCTCTGGAATAGTGCGGAATCCTATTCCAGGGTTTTCAAATCGAAATCAACAGGAACCGTGGTGATCCGAAGTTGTAGGAACGACTTGGAATCAACAATCGAACACCACGGGTTGAGAATCGAAGTTGGACGATCAAAGGCCGCTCTAATCTCCTAGGGTTTGACTCTGGTATCTCTGGGAAGAAGGAGGGCTCTTAGAAAGTTAAAGTTGAAATGATTTGAACTTGTATATATAGGCTGCAGTCATTCGGCCGAATGAGTGGCCGAAGCAGCTCATTCGGCGAATGACCTCGCTCGAATGAGCTATCAATCGAATGAGTCATTCGGCGAATGACTCATTCTATCGCTAGCCATTCGCTGGTTTCATCATTCGGCGAATGACTTCATTCTAGAGTCATTCGCCCGAATGTGAAGTAGTCATACTCAACTATAATTTTAATCAAATCAACTAATCAAATAATCAGTAATAAACATTAAGAATTATATAAAAAGACATCTTCCATTAATAATTTGAACATTACATGATTAGAGTTTACAAAACTGAACTAGGGACATTACATGTATCAACAAACTCCCCCTTGGACCTAGTTCAACTCTTGGAAGTGTCTTTCTTCAAATACTTAGCCGAGATCGCTTTCCAGTCAGCTCCAGCGTGAACCTTTAAGCATATGCAGATTCGGATCACTCTCATAAACTGAAGTGCCTGTTCCATATCCTGTACGTCGAAGAAAATCTGGTGACGATACAGTGCTATAACATCTTTGTCGGACAAGTTAGTCAACCACATAGGATCAAAAATCCTAACAGTCTCCCACTGTTTGTCTTTGCACAAAACAATTACAGCCTCACCAGTGCGCCCATCATAATACCACCATCGGAAGCCATCCATAAAGTCTTGTCGCATCTTCCGCATGGGAATCTTCTTCAAAACTCTAGGGGGAAGCCACTTCAGGATAACTTTATGCTTGCGGGTATCTCCATCAATTTCTGGCAAGTAATATCGTTCTGGCTGCTGCGGTTGAAAATTAACCCATCTCTTCTGGTATTCGTACTTGATCTGGCGAGAGAACCAAGCAGACATCCCAGAGTCATCACTATAGAGCATCTTCAGACGTGCTAACTGATTTACTTCGAATCCAGGCAACGTCTTGAAATCATGTGGGTGCTGAAAGTAGTCTATTCCTTTTTCTCTCTTCACAGCGTAGCAACCGAGGTCATGGAAGTATGCCCAGCTAAGAATCTGACCTCCAGCTTTGTAGCCTTTGGTCCTATAAACCTTCTTGTGTGTAGCTGGCATCTTCTCGGTGCTTTGCTTCTTCAAAACCTCCCAATAAGCTTCCCATTCTTCTTTCCTTTTCTTTCTGTCATCGGCTTCAGATTTGCTGATCTCAACTTGCTCTTCCAAATACCTGACCAGAAGATCCTCTGTCTCTTGATCAAACTGGTCAGTAAATGTAGGCAGCTCATCTTCAGCCGATGTGTACTTTGGATACTCTTCATCTGTAATATCTTCCAAAATAACCTCATCTACATCATCAAAAGGTTCTGGCTCAGGCTCTTCAAAAACAGGAACTGAGGTGTCATCAGTAACCACCTCATCAGGATTCAACCTGAACAACTCAGCAATCTGTTCCTTGGTAAGACAATGAATGATCTCGCCCTCCTCGTTGTCGTAGCTTACTGAGTGCTGTATAATGCCTTGAGCGTCCAAAATCATAGTCAGAGTCTCATCTAGCTAATGTCTCACAGGCACAGCTTGTACTTCCTCAGTAGCTTCTGGTTCGGTTGTCTTTGAGGGAGACGAAGGAGGAGGAGCCTTTGTCTTCTTATCATTAGCTTTCTTTGACCGGATCTCCGAAGAGGGAGGGGCTTGATCATCACCGTCATCATCGTCATCATCGTCATCAGTACCAGATGATTCAGATGACCCACTCCCAGATCCGTCCTTATCATCATCAGCATCATCATCAGATTCATCATCTTTATCAGAATCCTCATAATCTACCTATTCCTCCTCAGACTCTTCTTCTTCTTCTTCGTCTATCTCCTTGTCTGATTCATCGGAACGGGTTTCAGCAGCTTCAAGCCTGGGAGTGCCTTCCTTGGAACTCTCAACAAGTTCAGCAAGGCGAGCATTCTCAGCTTCCGAAAGCATAATCCTCTCGTTGAAACCAGTGGCAGTCATAGCCAACTGGTTGTGTTCATCAATGTACTTCAGTAGTTGATCCTCTTGCTGAGCAAAACGAGCTCTAAGATCAGCTTGTTGATCAGCTGCCTGCAGCAACAGGGCATCCTGATCGTTTATCCTTTGTGTGAGCTGAGCAATCTTAGTCTCTTGCTCCATATTCTTCTCCATCAACCTCAGAACCATACTGTTCAGTGTGCTAAGCTGATCCACAACTGAAACAGTAGGTATGAACGTGTCAGCTCAAGATGTAGAGGGGCCAGCAGCTGCAGTAGTGAAGATGGGAGCCTGAGTCATAGAGGTGGTCAGAGGGGCAGTAATAGAACTAGCATGAATTGCCCTTGACCGTGTCAGTGAAGAAACTGAAACAGCTGCTACTGATGTACCAGTAGTTGTAACAGCTGCAGTCAGTTCTGTCCTCCTCTGGAATGAGAATCTGGACCTTTTTCCCCTTCCAGCTCTAGAGGAAGTAGGCTGAGAAGTGGCAGCAGTCACAGCCACTGAAGCAGGAATAGAAGACCGAGGTGGAGGAGAGATATCAAACTCTGGTATAAACAGTGGATCAGTAATCTCCTCCATCTCCTCTTCAGTTCTCTTCCTCTTCCTGACAACCATCTTACCACTTTCCATCACCTTCTCAAAGCCTTCCTCCATAACATCATCAGAGTCAGTGCTCTCTTCATCACCATCTCCAACAACCCCCTCATCATTACCAGAGTCCTCTGACTCAGCATCACCTTCAGAAACATGAGGAGCTGTAGCATCAACAAAGGTAGAAGCAGTAACAGTAGTGGTAGTCAAGAAATCCAAGTCCATCAGAGAATCAATATCTATGTCCTCCTCTTGAGTTGTAGACAAACCAGCATCACCACCAGCAACAGCACCACTCACATCAACCATGCTCATATCAGCAGCAGTAGTTATGTTACCTGTACTCACATCAGCAGTGCTCACAACCACTGAGCTCTCCCCCCTTCCTGCACCACTAGGACCTGCCTCATCACCATCATCACCTCCATCACTATCACCTCCATCAACAGGTACAACTATGTCTTCAACATCTGAATCGGAGTCATCATGCCTCCATCTGCGACCAGCAGGAGCTCTGTAATCAGGTCGAGAGAGATGACTGAATAAAGATCTGGTGGTTGGCTTCCTCTCCTTTCCCCTGTATGACAAGACTCTGTTAAGAGTGGTGTCATTCATGTGCTCCAATCGTACAATATCAGCATTGATCTTGGGAAGATCAGGAACTTGAGAATCTATGATCTGCTGCAGAAACCGAGGGTACATAAGAAACTTCTTGTCCCCTTTCAAGACCACGTTCTCCTTCATATGTATAAAGATCATCTCCGAGAAGTTGAACGGCTTGTTCAACACTAAAGCAGCAATTGCACATTGGATAGTCTCTCGCATGTCATCGAATCCTCCTCGCCTTGATCCGAGACAGTGAACTAAGACATGAGCAAGGTAGTTGAACTGTGGAGACATGAAGGCTTTGTTGAGAATGCCCGATCCAATGTCACCTTCATACTTGCATCTGAGAAAACATCCACGAACCAAGAAGCGATCAAGCAGAGATGGCTGATCGGGAGAGTCCTGAAACCCACACACTCTCCTAATGTGTTCAGCCAAAACAACAACATCGTGCCCTTGCACCTTCCCTTGATAACTGTAGGCTCGGCCTCACAGTCTATGTCAGCTGATGACCAGAAATCCTGCTGATGAGAATGGTATGGCACATGAACAGTCGATATAGCAGTAAAAATCCTCGAACGCCGTAGAAATGTAATGATCTCTGAGTAGTGTTTGGCATTCGGTGTGTTCAGATCCAGATGAGCACAGATGTTATGCTTGGGGACTGATTTGTAACCTGCCATACTGAACAACAAAAGAAATAAACATGTTAGTACAATTCAGTTAAACAAAAACAGAAATCAGAAAGACAGATTCAAAATCCAACATTTTGGTCGAATGACCTTCATTCGCCGAATGAGACCTATGATCGAATGACTTATTCGCCGAATGGAGGTCATTCGTCGAATAGACATCATTCGCCGAATGAGATATAAGCTAGGCTAGTCATTCGTCGAATGAGCCATTCGTCAAATGAGCCTCATTCGCCGAATGAGTCATTCGCCGAATGACGACATCCGGCGCCCATTTTGAATTCAAAATCCCCTTTTTCAAAAATCAATAATCAGTCCATAAAATTTGCATGTACACACTCAGAATCAACCGATTAAGACTTTTAATACTGGACTTAGGTAGTTTCAAACCCATTTTAATAGTCTATTTAAACGGCGAACAACAAAACCCTAAAACCCTAAAATCACAACTGTTTTTGATGATTTCACGGTTGAAAATGCTTGATAATCGATCTCCAAGTACCTGAGATGAAATAGAACTTGGTTGTCAGAAGCAGGGTTAATCAAAAGTAACAGAAAATCGAGAGAACTGAATGTAGGTGTGAATCGCCGAATGTCGGAGCTCTGGTGTGGCGAAAGTAAAAATGGTCGAATGACTCTCATTCGGCCGAAGGACTATTAAATAGCCAAGCTCATTCACCGAATGAGCTAGACGAAAGGTCGGTTCAGACTCAGTCTCATTCGCCGAATGAGAGTTGCGATTGAGACATTCGACGACACTTATTCGCCGAATGAAAAGGTTGAATAAGACATTCGACACCCTTCATTCGTCGAATGATGAAAACTGTGTTTGATTGATTCGGTCGAATGACTCATTCGCGGAATGAGTTCATTCGGCCGAATGAATGAACCTTACCTCTCATTCGGACGAATGAGAGAAGATAACACCCAAAACTCAATTTTTTAAACATCTGGCATTTTGAGCAACAAACTTTTGACCAATTATGAAAATATGTCTGGTTGGTTCAGGATTCAGATATGACAGACATCCGAATCTACAAATGATCATCTAAAATAAAATTGAAAATAGAAAAGCTTTTTGTATTTTTCTGAAACAACCACTACAACTGTACAAACAATAACTAAAAATAAATAAACACATGTTTTTGTGAGAGGTCCATTAATAAAATAACACATATCTCTAATCACATCACATTATCTTCAGTGAATGCTTTACTTCAAACACAATTTTATTATGATACGATTACTGATATGTTTGTCCAAAATTAAGCCAAACAATACACAACTACTAAACAAACTTTATGATCACATATATTTTCTGATTGAGTTCCCCATTTCATTTCACCATTAAAGATCAAAGTCAGTTCAAAACTCATTTCTGCATATCTTAAAACCAGTCATCATGAATTCAATAAGATTCAAACATTTATTATCTTTTTGTATTTTTCTTGTTCTATCCAAATGGATGGCTTCAGCTAGGTCCGTCCCAGCAATATGGCACATGTATGGAATCGAACTTAATTTGTTTAAGTATTTCTCAAGCTTAATACCAGCTTGCATTAGGTTTTCTTCAAGCTTAATACCAGCTTGTTTTTGATTTCTATCAAGCTTAATACCAGCTTGTTTTTGATTTTCATCAAGCTTAATACCAGTTTATTTTTCTTTGAATGAAACCTCATTTGATTCCATGATGACAGGTGTATGCTTGATTTGAGTCAAAAACTGTTTCTCACTCAAGTGGTTTTATAACATGAGTCCCACAGATCAAATTTCTAAGTTATCACAAGTTGTTTATTCATTCTGTATAGTCAGCCTATCAGTACATCCCATCATAATTCTCTTGTGATTTTAGTTCATACATTCACTTCTGTTTCTGTGACATAATAGATTAATGTATTACTTTATAAAACAAGACCATCTCAATTTTTAATTTTTCTATTGTTTTTGGTTTTTCAAATTTTCTATTGTTTTTGGTTTTTCCAATAACAGAATATCTCCCCCTAAAAACCTAAAAACAGAAAATCTTTTTGAGTTTTTGATGAAGAAAACTATACAAAATAAAATTTAAGAACTGGACTAAAATAAACAAAGTAAAGACTAGCAAAGAAAAAGGATGATCATTTGTTAGACTCAGATGAGGATTGAACTTCATCCTTTTGAAAAACACCATTAACCGATAACAGATATAAAAATCTGGGTTTGTCAAATGCTTTTGTAAAAAGATCGGCTTTTTTGTGATCGGTTAGAATTTTCACTACATCGATTAATTTCTTTTCAAAAAAATCACGTATGAAGTGATATTTTATGTCGATGTGTTTGGTTTTGGAGTGCTGAACAGGATTTTTAGTGACAGCAATGGCAGCAGTGTTATCAACATATATAGGAGTGTTAGAAAAATGTAACCCATAGTCCCTGAGTTGCTGTTGAATCCAAATGATTTGTGAACAGCAACTAGCAGCAGCAATGTATTCAGCTTCACAGGTTGAAGTAGACACCGACGTCTGCTTCTTGCACTGCCAGGTGACTAATCGGTTTCCAAAGAACTGACATCCTGCAGATGTTGATTTGAAATCTCTCTTGCATCCACCATAATCTGAATCACTATATGCAGTAAGCTCAAAGTTATCATCATTAGGGTACCATAAGCCAAGTTCCGGTGTACCCTTCAGATAACGCATAATCCGTTTGACAGCAATGAGATGAGATACTCTTGGTTTTGATTGATAGCGTGCGCACAAGCAAGTAGCGAACATGATATCTGGTCGAGAAGCAGTAAGATACATAAGAGATCCAATCATTCCTCGGTACAGAGTGGCATCAATTAACTCCCCTTTTCGTCTGGAGTAATCCCGTGATTAATCGCCAGTGGGGTACCAGCAGGCTTTGCATCAGACATACTGAACCGGCTCAGAATGTCACCAACGTATTTGGTTTGGTGAATGAAAATCCCTGCCTCAGACTGATCCACCTGCAAGCCCAAGAAAAATTTCATCTCTCCCATAGAACTCATTTCAAATTTTTCTTTCATAACCTTCTCGAATTCCTTGCACAGACTATCATTTGTGGAACCAAAAATTATGTCGTCCACATACACTTGCACCAAGAGTAAATCACTGTCCTTCTCACTGATGAATAATGTGCAGTCAATGACACCTCTTCTGAACCCGTTGTTCAGAAGGTGAGTAGAAAGTGTCTCATACCACGCGCGTGGAGCTTGATGCAATCCATATAAGGCCTTGTCTAGCTTGTAGACTTGGTCACGATGCAATGGATCCTCAAACCCGGGAGGTTGACTGACATACACTGTTTCACTGATAACACCGTGAAGGAACGCACTCTTAACATCCATTTGATAAACTTTGAACTTCTTAAAGGATGCATAAGCCAAGAAAATACGAATGGCTTCGAGTCGAGCAACTGGAGCAAACACCTCATTGTAGTCCAACCCCTCTATCTATCTGAATCCTTGAACCACCAGACGTGCCTTGTTTCGCACTATGATCCCGTGATCATCTTTCTTGCAACGAAGAACCCATCGAGTGCCAATGACTTTTGCACCTTTAGGTCTTTCAACCAATTGCCAGACACCTAACTTTTTTAATTGCAAAAGTTCTTCTTGCATTGCATCAACCCATGATTCTTCCTTGAGAGCTTCAGTGACAGTACGCGGTTCAACTTGAGAAATAAAGCAGGAATGAGCACAAAAGCTTACATCTGCAAAATCAAGAATGTCAGCAAGACCTCCTGAAGAAATCTGACTTCGAGTCTTCACTCCATCCAAAGGACTCCCAATAATGTTATCTTGAAGATGAATACGATTAATTCTTCCAACAGGATGAGCTGGAACCTCAACCTCAGGATCTAAGTTATTCAGATTCAAATCCTCAAGACCCGGTACAAGATTATCAACAACTGGTTCAGGAGCAGCTGGAGGATTGCCATCTGTGTCTGAGCTGTCATCATTTATCTGTGTAGTAAGAACGAATGCAGATGAAGGTTGAAATGTGTCATCAGGTGCATTTTGTGCATCATACAGCATCTGAACAGCAACATCTTCATCGGAATACATAGGGGACATATTGAATGAATCAAAGAGACTGGAATAATCAAACATCCAATCTGGCCCTTTTCCAGGTGGGGGCATTGAATATTTCTAAACGTCAACATGGTACCACTCCTCCACATTATGAGTTGAAATGTTGTAAACTCGTTTATTTGGAGTGCTATACCCAAGAAAATACCCTTCTTCCACCTTTTCATTGAACTTGCCCTGTTCATGTTTCTTAAGCATAGTGCATGGTGCACCAAATGGTTCAAGATACTTAAGATTTGGCTTTCTATTATGGAGCAATTCAAAGCAAGTCTTCCCATGTCTTTTCACAATTAGAACCCGGTTCAGTGTATAGCAAGCATTAGCTACAGCTTCATTCCAGAATTGAACCGGCAGGGAAGAATCAGCAAGCATGGTTCTAGCAGCCTCAATCAATGTCCTATTTTTGCGTTCAGCAACACCATTCATTTGAGGAACATATGGAGCACTAAATTGTTGCACAATGCCTCTTGCATTACAAAAATTTTCCATGTTGTGATTTTTGAACTCCGTTCCATTATCAGTTCGAAACTGACGAATCTTGAGCTTATAAAGTGATTCAAGTTTGGTAACCAAAACTTGAATGCAATCAAACGTTTCTGATTTCTCCTTCAAAAAGAAAACCCAAGAGTATCTGGAATACTCATTAGTGATGACAAGACAGTATTGATCTCCAGCAATACTCTTCCGATTCACAGGACCAAACAGATCCATATGGAGAAGCTCAAGAGGAACATTGATTGAATGGAATTTCTTTAATTTGTGAGGCTGCTTAGACTGCTTTCCCTTCTCGCAAGATACACAGATATCAGACAGCTTAAAATTCTTCAAGCTAACTCCCTCAACCAGACTATTATGAACCAAATGATTCATTTTGCGTAAACTCAAATGACCCATCCTCTTATGCCAAAGGACTGAATCTTTTTCAGTTGCCTTTGTCATAAAACATGAAGCTGTGGAGGATGTAGTTGAAGCTGTGGCCATATTGAGAACGTGCAAATCTTGCTTTCTTGGAGCAGACATCAAAATCCAATCTTCAGGGATCTTAATACCTTGCTTGAGAATGTAACATTTTGACTCATCAAATAAGACCTTGTACTCTTTGTCACAAATCTGAGAGACTGACAGGAGGTTGTTTTCCAGCTGTTTAACATATCTGACATTATCAAATGAAACTTGTCCATTTGTCAGAATTCCCTCTCCTGTAATAAAACCGCCTTTATCTCCGGCAAACGCAACATATCCACCCCGAACTGCATTCACATTGGTGAGCAGAGAAATATCACTAGTCATGTGTCTGGAAGCCCCACTATCAACGATCCAGTTGCTGTTAACTCCAGCTTTTGGGGCAACCTGCACAATAAAGAGACTATTAGTTCACTTTGGGAACCCAAGCCTTTACAGTCTTGGGTTGACCCATAGAGTCTCGGATCCAAACATCAATCCATTTTCCTTCAGGAAGAGATTTATCTGAAATAAGTGGAATAGAATCCTCAGATGATTTAACTTTCCAAATTGCGTTTTTATCAAAAGAGGTTTTCAGATAAATGGATAATGATTTTGCTTGGTTAACTTTAAGCATACTTGGAAGATTCAAAGTTTTCAGTTTCTCTTTAATCTGAACTGGTTGTTTGGCCTTTGTTTGAACAGGCTTAGAAACAGATTTTACCGGTTTTGGTAAAGCAGAATTTAATTTTCTGAAAGAAACAGCCTTTGGCCTGATCAGATGAGGACAAAATCTCACAATGTGCCCAGACTCACCACATTCAAAACAGACTTTGTCACCTTTTTTATGAAAATTTTTTAAATCAGAAAATGGTTTTCTATTTGATTTAAAAGCATTTGTTTTCTGACTATCTAGATCAAAGCCCAAACCCTTTGTCCCTTTGTTTCCAAGAAAAGCTGATTTGGTAACACACTTAGCTTCATATTCTTGTGAAGCTTTAACAAAGCACAATTCTGTGTAAATCTTTGAGTTGCAGATTTGGTCACCTTTCATGACAACAGGAGTTTGATTCCGAGGAGTACTATACTTAGGTGAATAATCTGATTCATCCTCGGAATCTGAGACCCAATCTTCAACAACTCCATCCACCCGAGATCCCTCAGTCTTTGATGAAATCTGATTTGTACTCAGATCAACTGGATCTATTACTAACTGAGTAGTAACTTGAAAATTCTTAACATCTTTGTCATGTGGTGTATTGACAAAGGTGTTGAGAATAGGTGCGGGACAATTTTGATAGTTAACCTTTTCCTTCCCATGTTGATCAGTATCCCTACTGATCATGTGCTCAATAATATAAGATGAGCTTTCATAGCTCTTGAGCTTCTGACCCAAAGTCTCATAGTCACACTCGACTATGGCTAACTTTTTCTTAATCTCATTAATGGTATTGAGATAAGAAGTGATAGCATCTTGCTTATTCAGCACTGCAATCTCGGCTTCATGCAATTGTCTGTTTAAAAGATCAATTTTAGCTTGAAAATCTTTTTCATTAGATTTTAAAATTTTGTTAGCTTCAATGCATAAGTCGAGATCGTTCATCAAAGCACTGTTATGTGTCTGATAAGCAAGGACCTTACTTCTATGATCAACACAATTAAAACACTCTGAATGTGAAGATGAACAATCAGTGTGTACCTGCTCTGACTCTGATGAAGCAGAAGAGTTTACCATCAAAGCAAATTTAGTAGAGGAGTCATCAGCTTCAGCATCAGAATCTTGAGTGTCTGAATCTGTCATGCTATCTGATTCTGAATTTGAGACTTTATCATCACTCACCATTGAGTCTTCCCGAATGCTTTCCTCACTTTGATCTTCAGATTGTTGAATCTCAGCAACACAAGCTTTATCTTGTTCTTCTTTATCAGCATTGAATCTGAAATCCCAGTTCACCCCTTCATCCTGTTGAACCATTAAAGCTTTACTTGCAGAGGATGAAGATCCAGCTTGAGAAGGAGAATCAATGGGTACTAATCTTCTTTCTGGATTGGCAGTGGAAGATTTCTGATGCTGGAATGGATTCTTGTTGCCTGCTTTCTTCGGCTGTTTGCACTGCCTGGCAAAATGACCCTTCTTACCACAGTTGTAGCATGTCACAGATGCCATATCAAATCCAAACTTAGACTCCTTGTTTAGATTGATATCCTTCCCAGTCCTCTTCACAAACTCCTTAGCTCTTCTAACCGCACTTGCCAACGCCCACATAATGTCAATTCGTTCCATGTCATCAGGATCAATCTGAAAGTAGTCATCATTGGTCAAATAGGGATTGCCGATCTGACCAGCAACTAATCCATCATATGAGCTAACCAATGTAGACAAAAGACCCATATGCTCTTTTGCAATCTCCACGGTGACCTTGTCAAAATTTTCTGTTTTCAGACTGGCGGTAGGCTGATGATGCTCTGTTTGTGAACTGGTTGAAGATGATTGACTGAAATGAATCTGAGCGGTAGATGGAGCCTCAGATGTCTTAGAAACAAAAGCAGTCTTTAGAGGAGCATGAGTATTGGATTTATCTACTGTGGGAGTGGAATAGTATAAGGAGGGGTCCTGAACTTGAACAACTCTCTTGGCTTTCCATTTGTTTTCTATCTCCTGCTCTTTCAGCTTCTGGATAAAATCATTTATATCCATATGTGCCAACATCTGGTTCTGCTTGAGTACCATCAAGAATGACTCCCACTTTGGAGGTAGAGCATCTGCCAAACACTGGATCTTTTCCTGAGTTGTTGTCTTGACTTCATGATTGAATAACTCACTCAAAAGATGATAAAATCTAGCAATCAGCTCATCCAGTGACTCATTTCCCACATACATGAAGCTATTGAATTCCTTTCTCAGTGCCTTTGATTTGATACTCTTCAAAGCATCATTACCCTCATATCTTTGTTGCAGTGCATCCCACAGTAGCTTAGCAGAAGTGAATTGTCTAAACTGATGGAAAATATCAGTAGCAATGGACTGTGACAAAATAGCATAAGCTTTCTTCTCATAATCATACAGCTTCCTTTGAGGCTCAGTCATCCGTGTGACTAGCATAGGAGTGCCATCTTCATTCAGAGGCCTCAGATAACCTCCTTCAATCATCATCCATAGATTTGTATCCACTCCATTAATGTGAATCTCAAACCGATACTTCCAGTTAGGATAATCGTCTAAGGTTAGTAACTTGGGAGCTTTATTGGAGTTCCCCGTCTCATTCTCTGTCAACAACAATGTCTGTATGCGATGGTTCTGATTTGCCATGAGAGTTAAATCCTCCATTTAATCAGAAATGATAAAATTCAACACTTAGAAAAATTTCAGAATTACTGCCGAATGAGATGATTTGGGCGAATGTCAGGGACCGAATGAACTAAAACTGTCGAATGAAGGCAGAGTATGACAACTGTCGAATGAGATGATCGAATGACCTATTCGGCGAATGACTGATAGAATGAGGACTTTCGCCGAATGAGATTGGAGAATGAGGCTATTCGGCGAATGACAAGAGCGAAGGAGCTATTCGCCAAATGACTGGTCGAAAGAAGGCTATTCGCCGAATGAGTGCTATTCGGCGAATGAGGGCTGATTCGGCCTAACTTATTCGGCCGCAATAGACATTCGGGCGATCTGGGGTTTTCAGCAACGAAAATCGTGGTAACTTGCGATTTTGACCAAATCTATGCACCAAATTTGGTACAGAAGTTCAAGACATGATAATCAACCAATTGAGAAAAGGTTTTGACAAACACACCCCAAAAACCCACCAATTTTCAATGTAATAGTGACTTGGAGAGCAAGAAACTTAGGGTTTTTGACAGTTACGAAAATCAGGGTTTTGGAAACTTTAGATCTGATGATTTAGAGTGGTAATCGAGTAGAATCTAGAGCCAAACCTCTGATACCACTTTGTAGGACCTTCAAGGAGCTCGGAAACAATCCGATTCCAATGTAAATCTACCCGACAGCCTCTGGAATAGTGTGGAATCCTATTCCAGGGTTTTCCAATCGAAATCAACAGGAACCGTGGTGATCCGAAGTTGTAGGAACGACTTGGAATATACAATCGAACACTACGGGTTGAGAATCGAAGTTGGACGATCAAAGGCCGCTCTAATCTCCTAGGGTTTGACTCTGGTATCTCTGGGAAGAAGGAGGGCTCTTAGAAAGTTAAAGTTGAAATGATTTGAACTTGTATATATAGGCTGCAGTCATTCGGCCGAATGAGTGGCCGAAGCAGCTCATTCGGCGAATGACCTCGCTCGAATGAGCTATCAATCGAATGAGTCATTCGGAGAAATGACTCATTCTATCGCTAGCCATTCGCTGGTTTCATCATTCGGCGAATGACTTCATTCTAGAGTCATTCGCCCGAATGTGAAGTAGTCAAACTCAACTATAATTTTAATCAAATCAACTAATCAAATAATCAGTAATAAACATTAAGAATTATATAAAAAGACATCTTCCATTAATAATTTGAACATTACATGATTAGAGTTTACAAAACTGAACTAGGGACATTACATGTATCAACAAATCTTCAAACTCATCCCATAAAAATGGTTACAACATCATCAGAGTACACCGATTAGGTGTTATGAACTAATTTTAGTTCAAAGATATTCTTATTTCATTTTGCATTTGATAATCACAGGTCTGAAACCTAAAACCCTAAAATTTTTGACCAATCTCTATCCAAAACAATGCATGGATGGTGTGTCTCTGCTCGATTTGTACCTGAAACAGTGATGAAACGTTTTGCAATCAAAATGGCTTAGTTTCCTGGTGAAATTTGGTATGAATGTCAAAAATTGCTTCGAAGGGACGAATTGGAGAAACACACAGTTAACGAAAAGAAGAGGGGACGAATGAGGCTTCGGACGAACCATACAATTTTAATACAAAACTCATTCGTGCCAGAGTCCCATTCGTATGAAGGATTCGTACGCCCATAACATTAATGCGAAG